>OY728133.1:1981214236-1982549236 GCA_963277665.1 Viscum album
CCTAACAAAGTATCACTTGCACAATATCACATGTAAGTCTAATTTTATAATATCAAAACAATAGTTTGTTGAAAATCTATAGGGTTGAAAAATAGTGAAAAGTAACTATTCATAAATTTCCACCATGTGCCTCTAGGTTTTTGAAATTTTATTCCAATTATATCCCCCAATCTTCATAGAGATGGTGGATTTTTTCTTCTTAACAACCCATGTTCCCCCCTTTTCCTCATGAAATTGACCATCGATGTTAGCTTTAGAGCCTCCAGGTGGTTATCTTTCACCTAGTAGAATTATTGAATTTCTTGAAGGTCCCGACATAAAGTATATTCTTATTTTTCTAACTCTTACTCCATCTAATAGTTTATATTCATTTCTTAAGATCACTTTGATTCAGGTTCATTCTAGAATGAAGGACCCCCCCCGATTTAACACTTTCCAATTAAAGATTTCTACTCGGCCTCTCATCTTCTGCAATGAATTATGGTTGAGAGGATCAGAATTGATCATCCCATGCTCCCCTATATCCAGAACATGTTGGCTTCATGGGGTATCATATCCCCGTTTAGTATCTCTGGGATGAACCGTAAAGCATTATGTGTGGTCTTATTTTTTTGATGCAGACTTCATTCTTGCTTGGTATTCTCACTTGAGGTCATGAGGAAACTGGTGCATGAACCTATTTAAATTGCCTATAGAGGTTCAATCCAGTCATGATTTATAGTAGGCAGTAGTCTGGATTAATCTTATGGGTCCCCCTCACCCTTACATAACTTTACATTTCTTCTCTCTAAGTATGATGCAATATGTTAGTTTTTATTCATAGATGATGGAAACTCAATGATTCTTGACGCATCTATAGACCAGATTTTTGTGGAAGTGGACCAATCATCACCTCTCTCGGATCAAATTATTCTCAAAGAGGTTTCAATCTTATCTTGGTGGAATAAAATCATCCCCATGTACTAGGAATTCTTTTTTCTCTAAATGTCATTTGTATGGACACTCGTCCACAACATGTAGGAGGTATGATCTCATTTCTCAAGCAACAAGATATGATGGTTCCCATGATGTTCATCCCTATTATTTATCCCCAAATATGGATCCAAGGTGATTCCAAGAGAACCCTTTAACTTCTTTTTCCTCTGAAATGTATCCCACTACCCCTTCTTTATCATTTATTCCCATGATCACTTCTCTTTCATTGATTGTAACCCATCCCCCACCCATCCCACCTATCTAAGTCCTTTTTTACCCAGCTTTCCATCACCCCCTCTTTATCCTCAAGACCCATAGATCCTGTCATGTACAAATATGGTTATATAAAAGTCCCCATGACGTTCTTCAGATTTTATAACCTCTGTATCCCCCAAACCACTTTTGACTAATTGTAATACAATAATTATTTCTTCTCCAACAACTCTCCTAGAAGATGATCCAAAGCCCTCAAGTTCATCAATCATCACCTATCTAATGAGTTTTTTATGTTTTCATACCTTCCATGATATATTATAGATTCATATTTGGATATATCTCTAGGTTTTAATCCTTCGTTTCCTCCCAAAAGTATGCTCACTATATCACATTCCAAGAATTTGTGCTCCTTGAGTGCCATGTCCTTTTTACCCTTAGTTGTAATGGACAACCCCTCCATACATCATTATGAATTACTTCCTTAGTGATATGTATTTCTTCTACCTTATGGTATTGGGTGAAAACTAATTTATTATCCAATGAAATTATCATAGAAATACATCAATTATTATAATGTTAGAGATTAAATAAAAACCTTAAAAAATATAAGTTTTTTATATAGACTAAATTGGACAACTTTATGAAGGAAGACCCTCAGAACCATCAAATATTATTTTTTTAGAAATAAAATTCTTATGTTTCACTAATGGGGTATTTGAATAAATATCTCACACTAGATATAAATACTAGGTTTCATCATTTTCGGGTTACATTTGTCTTTTATAAGTGAGATATGTAGGCTAGAAAGGCTTTGTTGATAGAAATTTTATCCTTCAATCTAGGTGATATTTTATGTTTATTAGGAGGGATTTAAACTCAATTCTGGACTAAAAACAAAATAATGGAGGGGGTTTTCTTGAGTAATGAAATATATTCTTTCTTTTCATATATTTCTCGAAAGGGGATTCTCAACTTGGGATTCAAAGGTGATAGTTTTAAATGGTGAAATAACCAAAAGGTAAGAGATCAAACTTAGTGAAGGATTGACCAGTTCATAGTTAACAACCTTGGAATTTCTTACTTCTTCTATTCCAAGTTATCCCTCCTTTTATAATCTCTTTTAGATCATTCTATGACATGTGTGGAGCTTTTCACCAATCTTGACAAAGGTAGTCATTTTTCTTACAACATGGATGGACCTACATTCATGCATATCACCAGACTGTGGAATCATCCTGGATGAAACCTTCTCATGGTTTTTTTGTGGAAATGGATCCATAATAGGTTATTAAATCTTAATGGGGACCTCCAAAAATGGATACATAATAATACACAATTATTTTAAGAGTTAGATATCCATAATTCATAGGTATAGAAGATAGAGGTTGGGATTGAAAACAGATGTCTTGAGGATGGTTCTATATGTTGGTATAAAATAAGAGTGATTTGGGTGAGAACATCATGGAATAGGAACTCTTGACTCATGAGTAGTCTAGGATAAAATGGATCAAAGAAGAAGTTAAAAACCCAACATTTTTTCATGTCTGCAATAAAGAAAAATGACATATTTTCATGTCGAATATCCTTATGGAGGACTGATCCTTCTTAAATTATGAGGTCACGGTGGGAGGTATGGCCATTTCATTTTTCAATTTTTTTTTAGGTTTGAATACTCACATTAGTTTAGGTTAGCCAAGGGTTCATGCATATTTTTTTGATTCTATACCTAGGGTGGTGATAGATTTTAATAATAAAGAACTTGAAGAAATTCTTGATGAATATGAGATAGATGAAGCTATATTAGCTATGAATTCTTCCAGTGCACCAGGACCTTATATTTTCCCATGCTCTTTATAATTTTCTTTTTTATATCATGTGAATTAAAATATTATGGAAGTGGTGCATGAATTTTTTAAGCGATATAGTCCCCCTTGTGAATATTCTTCTTTGTCTCTAGTGCTTATCCCCAAAATCAAGCACTCGTCCTCTCTAAAATTTTTTATACCGATTATCTTATTAAATTTACATTAAAAATTGTTTTCCACCATGATCAATATACACCTCACCCCACACCTAAAGAAAATGGATATCCGAGGAACAACATATTTTTATTAAGGGAAGAACAATTCATGGTTAAATATGTTTATCTTGAGAAATAATCAATGACATAAACCAAAAATTGATCAGATCCAATATCACCATCAATATACATATGGATATGGCACATGATGAGATAAAGTGATCAATCAATATCAGGGTTCTTACTCATACGAGATTATCTAATTTGTTCATCAATATATTTTATATATGTTTTAGTTTTCAATGAATGTAAATTATATTTATGTGGAAAATAAGGGGTTTCAATAAATCAATTAGGGGACTAAGGAAAGGCGAAATAATTTTTCCTAGAATTTTTTATTTTTATGGAAGAAACTTCCAGTAGATTAATTATAAAGAGAATTCATGATGGTAGTGTTCTTTCATTTCAATTTCATCATCAGATTCAAGTATATCCCATATAATTCTCACTAATGACATGATTATTTTTTCCAATGCAATAAAATTTTATATCTATGGGATTAATGTTGTTATTAAAGAATATTGTAAATGGATAGGGTATATGGTGACCCATATATAATTAGTTTTTTCATATCATAGTGGTGATTGAATAGAATATCTGGAACTATGGATTCTAGTCTATGATTAAATAGGAGGGGATTTCCCATGGATTTCTCAGAAAACCATTATCTTGTGGTCATATTTATATAGAGAACTTCTATACTTTGGTGGAAATTATAAAAAATAGTATTAACAACTGGAATATACACATTATTTCATTTTTTGGAAGATTAACACTCATTAGCAGTGTTTTATCTATTATCCAAACATATGTGTTATCTTATACTAAGGTTACTATATCTGTTATTTGTAATTGGATAATTAAATGGAAGTATTTATATGGGATTACCAAGTAGAGGGGAGGAATAAATGAGAATCTTGGAAAAATAGGGATATATTAGTGAGAGAAAGAGTTATTGAGTTCAGGTGTATTTCAACGACAATGTATGGTTTTCATGCAATGATTTGAATGGAAGTGTAGGAGGGGAGGCCTATTTTGGGATGTTTATTTGGTAATAAATAATATGATATTTTTAAGAACATGAAAGGAATATCTTCCATAATTTAGTGTATGGTCTAACCCCACATATTCTTGATTGATATCTATACACATAGGATTGTTTTCTAGGGGAATATTACCTTCTGGAATAATAACTGGGCCAGTGATAAACTCTACATTATGGGTATCCCACCACGGACCCATCCTTCCAGCAAGCATAAAAGTATCCAACCTTCATCCAATAATTTATGGATTCAAACTACTGGAGTTTTGTTTTTTAATTTTATTGTGTTTTACTCTATCCAAGACACATTTTTTCACAGGTTCGCTAACAAGACCCTTCTTGGTGAGGGATTATCCTAGTGTGTCACATGTGTTGTTCATCCATAACAAATTGGGGGGTGGGGAGTTTTTGTGTAAAGATATTAATTCCAAACTCAATTTTCTAATTTGGTGTGTTAAGAATAATGTGCTTTCCAAATATGATAATTTTAAGTGAACTGTTGAGCATATATAATCTTGGTGTATATGATGTATTGATCCTATAGAAGAATACACTCATCACCTATTCTTAGAGGGGAAATGGTTCATGCATGTGTGGATCTATTTTAGAAATTTTATAGGTGTTTACCTTTATGATTTCATTATAACGAACATCATTGAACAATGGGTTAAGGGTGTAAGGAAAAACATAATGGAAGTTAAGGCTAGAGCCATTTTCCTTGTAGTACAGAGCTGGGGCATTTTGAATGTAAGAAAAAAAGCCTAATATGAGGGGCATTCCAACTCTTGGATACCCATCACTATCAGAACAAGAAACCAATTGATTGATTTGGTTCATATTATCTTCAACTAGGAAGCATCATTCTTATTTATAGTTATCATGGGAACTGTTTTGGCCATTCATTCATCACCCAATACCCTTTCCAGTCATTAGGTCAGATCGAGTCCACGTCACACCAGGTTGAAACTCAATGTCGATGGTTTGTATAGCTATGGTGTCATGAGGCATTGTATTTTAGTTTAGGACAACATAAGTTCAGTTATTATTTCCTTTACAACCTTATTTGGGTATGGGAGAACTATACTAAAAGAATCGAATTCAATGTTAGCTAGCTTAGAGTTCTTCAGTAGGTGGAACATAACTATAGAGGTGCTGAAAATAGACATGAATTTTTTAAAATGTGTGTTTCATGTTCTATTCCCAACTCTCAGGTCTATTGAATATCAAATTTGAAAGTGCAAGAATCTCCTTAATACTTTCTAAGAGATCAGCAATACTTTTCTCTAGGGAAATAGAGCGACTGATGTGAAGCTTCTAAATCTCTATATGAAGATGTTTTCACATTCTTCTATAAATTGTGACCTTTCCCCCAAAGAAGGTGTGAGAATTTTAATTGGTGATACTCTTAGCCTGAATTATTTTAGGGCCCCCTAGACCCCTTGTTTTATTACCCTTGTATTCTTAGGTCGAGGCTTATTTTCTTTATAAAAATATTGATTTGTGCATGTGAAAAAAATATATATAAAAAATCCCCATGTATTCTCTTCCCAACTATTTTTTCACTTTCATACCCCACTAGAAAATATCAATGGAACTCTCATACATTCCATATGTTATTATAAAAATTAAATTTCACATCAGGGATTAATTATGAATAATTGGTAACCTATATATAAATCCCAAATTTCTGAATTTTCACATTATTTATTATATAAAATGGAATTAAAACTCGATTGGTGAATGTTTTCATATTGGATATCTATATAACTGTTATCAAAACATTGATCATATAAATTTTCAAATCAGTTATTATAATAACTAAAATGAAAATGATCTTAGTAAATGTTTTTAACATTGGTTCTTCAGTGCACTCATGTCATAAATTGTTTTTTACAATCAACTTTCAAAAGAATCAATATTAATTTAAAAAAAAATTAAAATCCTCAGGGAAGTTTCATTTCATTTTATCATTTATTTTCTCAATCTGTAACATATATTACATTGAAAACACAATTCTCAAATTACTTTATCTTGATTTATCATTTTAACCCCTTGATTATGTGATTTTCCACTTGAATAATTATCGTTTCAATAGTTTTTCTACATTTTTTCAACCTCCAGTCATTTATCACTTCTCCACTAAATTTTACCATTATCATAAGTTTTTTATTCAATTTTTCACAAATTTAATTTTTCTCAAGCATATGTTTTCTTATTTATTTTTCCCTCTATTCAACATTGATATACTATTTAAATCTATATTTCTATGTGAGTTGTATTTTTTAATTAATTTATTTAGAATAATTTTATTTTTGATTATTATTTTGTTTTCATGTATTCATTATTTACCATGATCCTATTTAGTTACACATAATCCAAATTTTATTTTTTGTTGTTTATTATTTTTTATTTGTAGATATTTTGTCTATATATAGATTTTTTATTAGTTATATATTTATTTTTTATCTAGAATATTTATCAAAATATTACTATATTTTTAGTGTATTTATTTATTTATTAGTGATCATACTCCCCATTAATTTCATTAACAAAAATATTTTCTAATATTTCTTTAACTTCATTCATCAATAATGTACTATTTATATCTACATTCTTTGTGAGTTATGTTTTTTTACTTCCATTATTAAAAATATTGATTAAATGTTTAATATTTTTAAATTATATTCATTTATTTTACATCGATAAAAATATTTTATCCATTTATTATATATCATTCATTAATTTTGTATATTAATGTTTATATCGCGTAATTATTTATTTGGATTTAATTTTTTAAAATAAATAATTTTTGGATTATTTATTTTGATTACAGGTAAATGAATTAATGGTTACTTCATCTAATATATTGGATTTATTTATTTATTGAATTAATTTTTATTTATATATCATGGTTTGTTTTGTTTATATTATTAATAACAAATTGTCAATTGAGTATTTTTTTATTATATTTTTCATATTCGATATATAACATAAATCTATTTGTTTTAAATTTAATAATTTTGTATATTTATATACTTATATTTTTTATATTTATCTATTTATATATATGATTATATGTTTTAAAATATTTATTTATTATATTATGACTTTTGATCATTAGTGGATCATAATTATATAAATTCATGAAGAACTAGTGAAGAATATGAGAAATGGGTGGACCATTTCATCGATTTTTATAGTAGAAATCATGAAAAATATGATTTCTATTCCATGTATGAAGTGTTTGAATATAAGAAAAATAAGATATAGATAAATCAAATAATATATTTTTTATATAATTTAAAACCTAATTATAATAGTTGGATATTGAATGATGTAAAAACAAAAAATTTAGGATATAATGAGGAAAAAGATGTTGAGCATGAGATAGAGGGCAGTCTTGAAGAATTAATTCATTATTTAGGTATATAAGTAATTGAAATATAAAAAAACTATTGTGATTTTATGGAGATGCTAGGAAGCCCCTATTCATAGGTTATAGTAAATTTACTATGTCATTAGCAGTTATATGATTAGTTAACATGAATTAAAATAATTGATGGAGTGATAAGAGTTTAAATAATTTTTATTTACTATTAAATGAGTCACACTAATAAGGAAATGAGCTTCCATATTCATATTATGAAGAAAAATAAATATTATTTACAATTGCAGTGGGGTATAAAACAATACATGATTTACCCAATGGATATGTTTCATATAGGATGAAATATATAAGGTTAAAGTAATGTACTAAATGTGGGACATCATGGTATAAAATGGATGTAAAATATACCAATGATTCATTCTTAAAAATAGACACCAAACCACATATTAAATGAATCAGATATCTTCAAAATTTTCATAATTTTGAAGAATTTAATTGAAAATTAATGTTTTTAGAAGAGTTTAAGATGGAATAGAAATGAGTGTATCTAAGATGTAATCATATATTACCTAGTTGGTTTACCATAGTTGAATATATTTGTTCAAAAGTTTCCCGAATTTAGAAATGATTTTTGTATTATTTGAATGGGACTATACACAAATGGAATGATTCCATATTAGAGACTCAATAACAAAAAATGATTGTGGAATATTGTGTTGGTTGTCTAAAACTTGTACTAATATATATGAATATTGAGAAAATATGTGATTTTTTCATTGATAATTTTTGTATAAAACAACATATAAATAACATTGATGTTTATCTATCATCATTGACCAATGATTTGAAATATCTATGAGAGATAAGTGTTATAGTATTTATGGACTACAATAAAGATTATTTTTTTATATGATAATATAATGTTCACTATAAAAACTTTTCTTGGATATTGAAACAAATATAGATATAGCCTTAAGGGACAAAAAACTTGTAAATTTTTTTAATAGGTAACTTTATATAACTAATTTCATAATAGAGAAATGAAAATGAAAAAGGGACATCAAATATTTTTATGAATGGGTCATTTTTGTCAAATATTAAAATAGAATATAATGTGTTTTACGTGAATAGTTTTTCTAGAAAACATTTTCCATGTGAAGAATATTATGACATGGTGAAAAACATTGATGTCACATTTAGAAATAAATTGTATTATGGTTGGACAAAAAAACACATGGAATAAATGGTTTATATTATTTGAGATACCATATTATAGATTTTATGTAGTTAAAAAATACCATTAACATTATTTATGTTATGAAAAAATTGTTATAATTTGATTAAATATCTTTTAGATACGAATCGAAGGAAAAATTATGGATTGAATAAAAAATTTGGCTAAATATACAAGGGAATAAATTTTATGTTATCTCACAGTATAAATGGGACCATAAAAAATTTACATATGATTTTTTATACATTAATTAATTGTGTGAAGATTAATTTTTCTCAATATCTTCATGGTATTACAGTACCTAGTGGATTTTGTTCAAATGTGAAAATTTTTGTGTCATTAAAGGATTTAATGTTTGTATGGAATATCAATATTAATATGTATTTATGAAATATTTTATGATGGATTCATTATGTGGAATTTTTAAAATACCAATAATAAATTATATCATTATGGTTTGCCTCATTTTCAATTAAATTTTAAGTAAATCATAGATCAAAATTAGTCAAATGTGTTAGAGAATGTAGCTATCCTCATACTTTGTCTACTATAAATTTATTTTACACAATTACTTTTTGATATAATGGTTCATCTATAGATTAATTTTGTGTGAGATATTTTAATATGTGGGAAAATTTATTTTCATTAGACTTATCATTTTGAAAGATATATGAATATTTTTATGGGATATTTTAAATATTTGTATCAACTAAAATCCTATACTATTTAAACAAATATACTGTGAGAGGTGAATGATTTTTGTAATAATTATTTGAATAAAGTAGATCTTATTGGTCTACATGTATGTCAATATATTACAATTTATCGTGAAGGTTAATGTATCTACGTTATAAGGTAATGTTAATTCCATATGATAAAGTGATGCATGCACATTTTTACATTTTGAAAAATAGAAGTGATTTTTAAATTTATATATCACCACATATTGTGGGATAAAATATATGATATCTAAAAATATATAAAAAATGTTGGATGATTTTATATAAAAAATTATTTATTTCATGGTTTATGAAAAAGTGAATATTGATATATCTTTATAAAAAACATGGAATGGTTAAAAGGGGGACCCTGTGTAAATGAAATAAAATGTTCATAATTTGAAAATAGTAGTCACATATTTTATATTAAAAATCAATACAACAAGCGTAATATTCAAAATAGTGTAGTACTGGTCAATGATTAAGATATTCAATTTTCATAATCAAAACAAAAGAACCCATTTTTTCTTTAACAATAATATTTATAGTTATTGAGGATATTTGAATGATTTATCATACTAATTTTTAGGTACTAGTTTTTTGTATATCTCGGATGATTATAATAGTGGGTTCAAACATGATGAGTATAGTTTTTTTTACTTTTTGGTTTAGAAATATTTAATTGTAATGAGGCATCATATATCATTTATATGAATGAAAACGATATATTTTTTATTTTTGACTCATAAAATGATATTTTTTCTATTATTTTACAAGGGAAAATCATTTTGGTGATGAAAAATTTTATTATATTTAGGATTTATGTGATATTTCTTCATCTATTACATGATTTTATGAGGGTAACAGGGAATGAGATATAGATACCATCCATGAAATATGAAATGAAGATGTAGAGAATATAGCGTAAAATGATCTCTTAGTATCCTCATTAAACAGGTAAATATATATTTTCTATTTTTCATGATAAAATAATACATGTATACACTCTATAAATAATATTAAAATATATATATATTTATTAAATTTGTTATTTATTGTATTAAATTCTATATTCATCTATATTAGTTAAAAAAATTATTGAAAACCCCAGACAATATTATTTATAAAACATAAACATGTACAACTATTTTTATTAACTTGGATATATATATGTGTGTATGTGTGTTGATCATATTTTCTATATTTTATATATTATTTTATTCGTATATTTTATTTATTTATATTTGGATAATGAATCTTGGTATCAATTTTTTTTATAAAACATACACACGTAATGAAACTAATTTTTTTAACATAGGGGAGAAGGTTTTAGTAGTGTTTATGGGAGAGTTTGGGTTGGTCTAAGAATGTAAAGTGTGATGGGGGTAGAATATGTTTTTTTCTCTATAATTTTTGGAAGGTATGAGAGGCTTAGTCCATGGTATGATAAGGGATATTATTATACATATAATGGTTAGTAAATAGAACCCTCCTATGGGTAGACTGATATTTTGTGTGAATTGTGGGTAGGATGAATCCTTTGATACTATGAGAGGTATTATGGAGTGATTGTTCCTCTAGGTTATGGATTTGAGATATCTCTTAAGATATATGACATATAGAACAACAATAATGGTTCGGGTAATTTTCTGGTTGAAATGGATTGGGATTTCATGGGTTAATCTTGCAAGCTATAAAAGGAAAATCCTTGTTTAGAAGGACTGAGTGTGATGAAATTTTTTTATGGGGTTGGGACCTACCATTTTATGTAAGGTTTATTAAGAGTTAATGTCATGTGTGAATAATGTGTGGTGTTAGATACAAATAGGTGTTGATGTACTACATCAAGGGGGGTTTGAGGGACCTAGTGGACACCCTCATGGGAGGGATTGGCTAGATGATGGATTCTGTGTGATAGTATTATAATACTTTTATGGTTTATAAATATGAAACTTTGAGTATAAAGAGAATATAAACTAATATGTGGGATGTGGGGCTAGGTCCCGAGTTATAAGAACCCTAGGAAAAGTTATTGAGTTTGTGTGATCGGCTTTGTGCCCTACTTTTGGTTGTATGGGGGCACCCAATTGTGTCATATAAAAAATAAAAAGATCAATTAATCTATCATACATGGTTTTTTTATCCTTATAGTCTACCCTTACCAAAGTGGTATTGGGTTGAGATCTATTCAGTGAGCCCAACCCTCTAGGAGGAGTATATTTGGGTATATTCAGTGAACCCAATCGCATGAGAGGAGGATGGTTGGGATCTATTAAATTCTCCCATTATTATAATATGAGGAGGGTTAGATAATTTTAGTATACCCTTCCTTGATGAGGCTATGGGTTTGGATTTATTAATTCACCTTTCCCTTTGGGAATTCGTTTGGATAGTTTTTAGTATGGTCTTACCTGTGATTAATAACTTTGATACTCTTTAGTTCACTCATCCGAATGATGGAATATACTGGGATATATTCAGTTTTCTCTTCTGTATGGTGAGTTGGGTTGGGTAATTTAGTGGACCCTTCCTCGAGGGGAATGGACTTGGGTACTACTCATATCAACCTACCCTATGTCTTCTGAAATGGGTAAGTTCTTATGGTATGATATGACTAGATTCTTGAATAGATATAAAGAAGGTTGGGTTAGGTGTTTTTGTTGTATAATTACTCCATTATGAACCTACATGTGTTTTTTTGGTTGTGTCATTATATGGGGTTCCTACATAGGTCAAAGTAGGGTCACTTGGCTGTCATGTGGCCTGGTTAGCACAGAATTACTTGACATGCATGTTTGTTTTCAATTTTTATTTCCACTCATATAAATCTAAATACCATTATGTATTATGGGTACTTTATGATACCATTTTGAATTTTATTTCCTATAAACTATAGGGGAACCATGATTCATGTCCAAAATATATATCATTTTTTAGTTTGATCACAGTTTATGTAGTGTATTATGGTAGGGAAGCATGATGGGATATTGAAAATTGGGATGAGGTGAAGATCAAGGTTGAGAGTAGTGCCTATTGGTATTTTTCATCTATTTTTTATATATTTAATCAACCTAGTTAGTGATTATTTTATGTATTATTTTATTCTTATTCATTTCATTTTTGATAGCATATATATGTTTTTTTATTTCTACATACTTGTATTATTCATTGGG
Organism: Viscum album; assembly: GCA_963277665.1. Classification (NCBI taxonomy): domain Eukaryota; kingdom Viridiplantae; phylum Streptophyta; class Magnoliopsida; order Santalales; family Viscaceae; genus Viscum; species Viscum album. The sequence continues at coordinate 1,981,227,064 of OY728133.1, forward strand.
GGTAAATTTGGTTATTTATATTGTTTGATTTATAATTATTCAAGGACCTAGTCTCCCCAATTTACGGCTAGGACATCACCCCTAGTTAGATGCCTTTTAAATATGGAGAGGCATGCTTGAGGACATATAACAAGACAAAAAGGAAAATATGAGTGCTATCAGGTTGGGGAATTAAAATGTAGTATTACTGTATCATTTCTTGTATTGATATTTAGGACATGGTATATAATGAATTAGGATATTTCATAGCCTGTGAGAGAATTCGTATTGGTGCATTATGTGAATCTTTTTTTGGTGGGAATTTATTTTTTATTGGGTTATAGGAGTGTTGTTTTTCATTTTTTATACTATATGTGTGTAATGATTTAAGACAAATATGATTGTTTTTTGGATTTATTGATTTATATTTTTGGTTCATAGACCCATTGAAGGAGGCCAATGTACATGTACCATTCATGCTATATAGGATTCACATGATATATACATGTGTGTTTTGTTAGAATTTTTGGATGATAGAGGATTATTTATTTAACATATCAAAAATAACTTATATTATGTTTTCCCATATTACATGTTTGTGTAATTATAGTTATATAGATAGTGATTTTCACTCATGAGTAGTTTTTGGTGGTTAGATATATGTATCTTAAGGAGAGATTATCTATAGTGATGAATAATCACTTCCTAATTTCCAAGGATATATAGTGACACATGGTTGGTTGGTATATGCAATAGATTCCTTATGATAACTAGAAAACGGTGAGGTATTATTGAGATATGTGATCTGAGGATGGTCATAGGGTTCCTTTAAGATGTGGTGACCCATAAAAAGTTTAATTAATGGAATGTGAAATTAATATATATTTCTATATATGAAACTATCTAAGTGATTATGGTATTGAGGTTGGATGAATATGTTGGATCAATTTGATGTATACCATTATTCATTATGAATGCAATTAAATTTGGAATAATGGAAGAAATTATGTATGTTTTCTTGGTTTTGGAATGACACATGGGTGGTGGAAAATCATTTTGTGTCCCTCAAAAATAGTTTTATAACTCTATATTGTTAAAGATAAATTAATGAGGAATGTATTGGGATATTTGATATTCACATGATAGAGGTGCATGGTTAGTGGTTTAGGTGTGTGAACATAGTTTTTATAAGACATGTCTTATGGGATCATGAGTTGAGTTGTGTAATTAAGTGGTATAAGTGTGTACACTAGTTATTCATGGTGATATCACAATTAATGTGTGTAATAACCTTTTAGAGGGTTCCTAGTGGTTCACTCTATAAATGGAAAAGGGGAGTAGACATAAACATGGATTTTTGTAATAATACTTGATGTGTGAGGGAGATTTCATGCTGGTAAACCATGATTCGTGTTTATTTTATATCAATGAGTGTTCATGTTCATGGTGAGGAATAATGGAATCATGGGAATGTATGTGGTCTTGGGAGCTTAACATTTAGGGTTGGGTTAATGATGTGTAAGATCCCAACTATATTTGGAGATGTCTCAAGCTTGATTTCGTGTATTTTGTTTCCTTGTTTAGAGTGTACTTGGATTGGGTTTTACATTGGGTGAATTTGGGTGGAAATAGGATAAAATTGGAATGAGGAGGGGTTTCTCACAGTTGGTGTACAATTTTCTCAAATAGTGTCCCATCCTAACTAACCAAGAGAACACATAGTGATAAATATTGATACTCTTGTGTTGGATAAGGGGTGCTTCTTCAAAATAACTTAATGATAAATATTGATAAATGAGTGTGGGACATGGTAAGATGCATCAAAATCAAATAGTGATAAATATTTATATTCATGTGTGGTATAGGGACTAGTACATCAAAATCACATAGTTTTTGTTGAGGTTAGGGATAAAGACTATGGCTAGGAATACCCACAGTGTGTAATACATGAAGTTCTATGCCCATGATTTGGAATTGGACCATGGATCCAATTCTCCATTATATAAATTGAAATGAAATAGATAATGAATTTGAATGTGTTATAAAGAAATGTGAATTGAATATGTTAAATGGTTTAGACTTAGACACATGATGAAGAAGTTATTGAGAGTTAGTATATCCTCAGGAACCCAAGAGTTATTTGGTTAAAAATGTTACTAAATAAATTTAAGTTATTTAATTTATTACTTGTGAAAATGTATTATAAAACTACATACATTGTTATTGAATCAATATTTTTTCAGACCCCATGGGTGGTGGCTTACTGAGTTTGACTTTCACTCTACTCGGGATGTCTGGTCTTTACCTATATAGATTTCATGTTTTCAATACAGATTAAGGGAAATGAACCTCTTCTATATGTATGATTCATGATGGAGCATGGTCGAGGGAACCAAACATAGTTCTAAAACCCATTTGGGAGTTTTAAATGTCTCTATTCATTTTGGGTTTCTTTATATTGATGTGTGTTACATATTTATCTTTCCATGTCTACTAATTTTTGTCATATTGTAATTATTTTTTGATCATAATGTGGTAAGAGTTTTATTTTTTTATTGGCTATATAATTTGGTTATTCTGTTTTATTTCTGCTATGGTATTACTCTATTTAAGAGGGTATATTATCCCCCATGATTGATATTATACCCTTGTTTCTAGTAAGAATCCTTTAATGTAGAGGGATGTAATATTTAGGTCACATAGTGAACCATCCTAGGGCACTGGTGTGCGGCAGCCGAGTCAAGACATTACAATGTTTTATTTGAGAATATATTTCCTTTTTTTAATTTTGTATTAATATTTGGGAAAGGTAGATAAGATACTTTTAATATTTAGTCCTTATTCATGAGATCATGCAAGGGAGTATCTAACCCATGTTTGTGGGGAAAACTCCTGTACCTAGAGTGTGATTGATGTTATTGGTATTTTTCTACTATTATTGGATGATATTTCACCTTGGGTTATCAAGTTGTTGTGTGATGTGGTTATTGTTGTTGAGAATTTCTTTGATTTGACTCATGGACAAGAATAGAATGATATTTGAGTATGTATGAAGCATTTTAGGAACTTAATATTATTTATGTGACATTAATCATTTAAGAAAACATAGGAAAAGAGGGATTTTTGGTAAATTGATTAAATTTAATTTTTTTCATACATGTGAAGTTGAACTAAAAATTGTTCTCAATATTAATTGAATGTTTTAAAATTATAAAATACATGGATAAATTGGTTTCTAATGGGAAATATGATTATGAGAATGAGTGTTCACTTTTTTAACCATGGTCTAGATGTAAGATAGTCAAGAGTAGTAATATAGCCCTGATTTTTACAGTGTTTTGGGGTTTGGGGGGAAATGACATATTGTAAGTTTTTTGAAATTTCTATTGTTAATAGTCTAATATTGTGTTATTATTCATATGTTTTTTGTTTGGGATTGTAGAGGTATTCTTCCATCACAGTTCTTGTTTATATAAAGACCATAGGTTATGGTTGGAGATACTCTAACAGTATTAGAGCCTAAGGCACCAATGGTGCCAGTTGAAGGAGTCAGAGAGAAGCTCCGAGAGAAAATTTATTGATTAATGTATTTTATGGAAAGAGAACTAGTGTGAGTGTTAAGGAGTATGTATGAACTTAAATGGGAATTTAATTTATCAAACCCTCATACCTTTACTGTATTGGGTGGTCCTGAGGCACCATAGTTGTGGATTTGGTCCATCTATACTATACATGACGATTTGGAGACTCCTACTATGAATAGGGTTATGATGGATGATTATACACTATAAGGATGAGAGAAATTATGGAGGGATGTTAACGATCGTAATTGAAAGTAAAATGGTATTTTATAGAAGGACTTCATGGATAAGTTCCAGAAGAACTTTTATCTAGATATGTTGATGAAGGGGAGAGAATCTAAGTTCATGAGGTTTCCTTAGTGGAGTATGTTTTTGATTGAATATATTGGATTATTTATAGATTTTTAGCACTTTTCTCTATCAATGGTAGGATTTGTGACTATGATGGAAAATAATTTTTAGTACGAGCATAAATGCGAGATTATGTCCTAGGTAAATATCTTATTGCTAAAGATGTTTTTTTGAAGTAGTGAATCAGGATCTCAAATTTGAGGGGAACATGAAGAAGGATTCTACTGGAGGATAGATTATTACTTCTAGGTGGTTATGAGGTGTGACTTTCAAGAGTATGAATCTTTACAATGATAATGTTCTTTGGCATGATAGAAAGAGAAGTATCCATGCGGAAGGGTCAGTCACACATGACCTTACATGTATTATCTTTCACCGGTGTAGTATATTGGGTCACTTCTGTAGACAGTGCCTCGACTACCTGTAGAGTTTCATGGTCGTGACTATATAGAAATTCTATGGAGGTTATGGAGGTACCCATGATAGATAGGTTGTTATGAATGTGTTAGGAAGAATTAGGTTATGGGAATAGGATCTTTAATGACATACAAGGATAAAAGTTATAGTTAAACTGTCCATTATGGTAGAGGTAGTGGTCATGGTAGTTCTGGGAAAGAGGACACATATAAGTAGAGTGGATGCGCTTAGGGGACACATTCTGAATCATAGGGAAGAAGGGTAGGACAATTTCATGTCATATAGCATACACTAGTGGATAATGAGGCATGATTGTCAGTAGTTAGAGGTGTTAATGTTCTAGATTATATGTTATCAAGTGCCTTATTTGACACAAGTGCCTCTCATTATTTTATTTATACAAATAATCTGAATGGTTTCATCCTAGAACTGGAGTTTGTGAGCAGGATGTTGATAATGGATACACCTTTTGGGGCATGATCTAGTGACATATTTTTTTAAAGGGTGTTATCTTGAGGTTGGTGAATATCATTTTCTTTGGGATCTATACATTCTAGATATGTCAAGATTCAACTTAATTAAGGGTATGGATTGGATAGTAGAATAGAAACCCCACATCGATTATTACCATAACAGAGTGAAATTTATGTCTCCTAAGGGTGATAAATATAGTCACCATGGAGAATAGGATATCTAGGCAAATTGTGTAGGGACATTTCATTACCAATAGGGGGATCTCACCTCCCACATTTCTAGTCTATTGTGGGATGATGGGGGTGTAATGTAGGATGTATTTACAGTAGTAATTCATAGTTTTCCGGATTTTTCTCTTGAAGATTTCTTTGTGATTCGACCTCAAAGAGATGAGAAATTTACCATTGAACTTCTACTAGGGGATAATCCAGATTCTATTACACCATACTGAATCACACCGAAAGAGCATCAGGATATCAAGGCTCAACTATATAAGTTGATGGATAATGGATTTATCTATATGAGTACATTACCTTTGGGTACTCTAGTCTTTTTTTTCAAATAAGGATGATAGTAATTTTTACTTGTGTGCTGATTACTAATATTTTATCGAGATAAACTTGAAGAACATATATCCTCTTTTGTGCATCGATGATCTATTTGAAAAGTTGAGAGGAGATTATGTTTTATCCAATATTCACTTGAGATGAGGGTAATATAACATGAGATTACGAACTTCTGATATACCATGGACTTCTTTCAGAAGAAGGTATATCCTATATGAGTTCATCTAGATGACTTTTGGGATGACAAACACAACAATAGAGTTTATGTCTTTGATGAACAGAATCTTCCATTCATATCGGGATTAGTGTTTGGTAGTAGTTTTGGTTTTAATCATGGTGTACTAGAAGGCTATTGATTATCATTCCCAACATCTTGACATAATCTGGAGTAAACTAAGAGAGCATCAGCTATATGCTAAGATATATAATTGTAAATTTTTCTTCATTAGTTACACTTCTTGGGTCACAACATCTCATAGGAAGGTGTTCATGTAGACCCAATGACTGTTCCAATAGTTTTTTCTTATAAGAAACACAATAAAAGTGTAAGGCCCCATCCTTAAAACATTACTTAATCTTGAGTTAAATCCAGAATTCACATTGAGGATCTTTTTAGGTTTATAGTTTTAGAGAATTTGGCCATAACTATTACATTACATCTCAAATATTACAAATTAAGAAAATTATACTGTAACAAAAAAATTTCACAATAATAAAACTCCTTAAATAAAACAAGAATTTTTTATTGATATAAATCTTCTTGAATTATTCCTTTCTTTTACCCTTCCTTATAACATGTGAAGAACATTTCATAAACATGGTATGAGCATAAAAATCTTTGTATGGGTAATAAAATAATGAAAAAACATTATTCCATAAATTCATACAAATAAATTAAATCATGGTTTTCACTCATATAACATAAGATATTTAACATAAATCATGAAATCATATGATTTTTGAATAACACATAGAAATCATAAATCATAAAGGTAACTTGTGGTATCCATAACATACTTACATTTTAGATTTCACAGCTACATAGGGAGTTACATTTTGAATACCCATAACGTTATATTCCATAAATATCTTAGGATAATCAATAACATTTACCTCTTCCACATTACCCAATGCATTAGAGAGCTATCTTAGGCTCACCCAACCTTGGTTTATCACAGAACCACCCGTATACGTAAACAATTCCCATGAACCATAACATAATCATAAAACATAAAATAAGCATAAAGGAAAGATAAAATTTCCACCTTCCAATAATAATATAAAATTTCAAGATATTGATATAATAAATACTTTATCAAAACCATTTTTAATACCAAAATACATAAAATGGTATTTGGTATTTATTTTCCTTTTTAAAAATTTTACGGCTTGATAAGGAAGTCAGATATCAAATAATTCCCATGGCGGAATAAAGGTCATTGTTATCATGATAGTTAAAAAGAAACATTATTTTTTTCATTTTTTAAAACTCCTCATAGAAAAAATATCCCCTTAAAATTAATTTAAAATTAAAATGGTTTTATAGACTTTATAAAATAAATTCATGTATAAATCAAAATATGCCTCAATGAAAGGAGATTAAGACGAAGTCCCCTACAAAGATCATTTTATAAATAAAATAGATCGATTATGTGTGTTCACTATAAGTAAACTTAAATAAAGTATAAATATAATAAATTATATCAAAATTAATTTATCACATTTTCACAGCAAGACATAATCAATAAGTAGAAAATTAACCCAAAGAATGGAAATTGGGTTATGAAGTTCCCTTACATTGAGTCTAATTCGTCACATAGGTTCCTTATTCTACCCTGAATAATAAACATAAGTTTATCAATAATTTATTAAGAACATTTTTCAAGTTTATTATTCCTTTTATATCAATTATTACCTTGGTATAACAATCATATAATTATTCAAGTTCATATCGATCATTTCGTCGATGTTCTGTACTTGAGTGAAAAATGAACTTGTTATAATTACAAATTGTCCATGTTGTCAAAAGTAAAATATCTAAAGAATATAATTAATGATTTAAATATCATATATATTCAGTATATATGTATTTAAAATTTTCTATAACATTTGGAGATAATAAACGAAATGCACTGTTCATGGAGACGGTAAGTCGTACGTGCGCATGAACGCTACATTCATTTATTTGTCATATAAATGAAATGAAAACCAAATGAAACATAAGTATATTATAATTATAGTAAAATATCATATGATATATATGTTACATATTTACATTAAATATATCCTTTATACATTCCTTGTACGGCTTGAATGAATCATATCACTTTGAGGGGGCGGTAGTCCACACTTCCTCAAATGAAATTATTGTATTTACATATCATGAAAAGCATAAAGGTATGTTTGTAAATAAAAAATAAAGTATCATAAATACAATATAAATATAATATATATCATATATAAATATAATTCCATCATAATGTCCACTATGAGAGGTGGTAGGGGAAAATCGAACAATCATCGTTTCGTGAGGCAACATTTTTCCATACATAGATTCAGTATGTTTGTATCCATTAGAAAGAGGTGTGTGTAAGTGTAGTTTGAATACTTATCAAAAAGAATCCTATTATATTGTGTATAATGTTGTTTTTATGAAATCAATGAATTATAATAGAACAAGGAGTGGAGAAGTAAAATAATGGAAATGAACTTTAGGGAAGATGCTACCTCTTAAAACATGTAACTCCCATTGACTTGAGACAAAATTCTTTCTTGAGTTGCCTTATGCCTAAGGTAAGGCTTATAAGAGGAATACAATAATTTTTGGATATTATTTGGGAAAATTTTGGATGAGACAAGGGGCTTTATAGGTGTGATTAAATGGGTGGAGGTGATGCCCTTTTATAAGATGGGGGAGGGGCACTTTAGGAAGGTATTGAAATATTATTTTATTATGATTTGATTTTCGGTTTCAAATGGCACCAAAGTCATTTATTTCAAATATAAGATACTGTTCTCTCAAAACCCTCTCAAAAATAGGTTATATACAAGTCTATGTCACAAATATAACCTTATCTTTTAGCTTTAACCCTTGGTTAACTAATTTGACTCTTAACATGTCTTCTTATATATTCATACTATATGGTTAATATAGTTACTATAAAATTCCAATAGAAAATCAAGTGGTTCATTAATTATATTTTAAACATTATATATTTCATTTGACCCAATTTTAGGTTTTTTTACTATTATATCATTTAATAAAATAATATTTGTTTTAAAAATCATTTATGTCAATTTTTATACTATTCATATCATGAATTTTTAAAAATCCATTACAACTTGACTCTTTAGAAAAACCATCATTAATTCGAATATAAAAAGTCATATTCAACTAAAAAATTATTTTATATCATAAAATGTTTTAAAATAAATTTATTTTTATATTTATAATCTCATTTATTTAAATCATTCATGAATAAGTTAATCACTACAACATCATTGTGTCACAAATATATTTATTTATTTGATTTATAAAAATCATATATAAAATACCATGAATTAGGAAACATTTTTCTATTTATAATTACTATTTATGGTTAAATATATCACTTATATCACCCCATGTAAAAATTGTTTTACTAAAAGATACATTTATTTGTTAAATTTCTCTTTACATTAAATTAATTCTTATAAAATGTCATTTTCACATCAAAGTGGGTCTATAGGGTCCCAAAATCTACCCAAGGATTAACATGGTAGGAAATATATCATCAAATAGGATTAAGACACGTTTTAGGTTAGTGTTTTATTATTATAATGTTTTTTACTCTCATTTACCAGATTTACCCTTTAACCTTACTAAATAAAAAATTTAATGAAGTTATTATTAATAATTTCTAAAAATAAAACGTACATATTTAAAAAAAATGGATATCACGATTCCATTTATGGAATCCATTTTTTATAAATTTAAAACACATAAGTAGAATAAATTATTTTAAAATTAATTTTAATTGTCAAAACCAAAAAGCGGGTTTTCAAGAAGTAACAACTATCAACAGATTGACATGTGTTTATCTACAATATAAAAGTGAAATTACATTACATGAACAAAATTGGATTAAATGAAAAAAATATAATCTATTTATACTTTCAAACCAATTAAAATAATAATCTAACTATACAAATAAATTATATGAAAAGACAGTTTTGAATTAAAATGCAGTATATTTCACTATTCATAAAAAATGATCTTTATCATAAAAATACCAAAATTTCATTCAAAGTAAATTTTTATTTCCCACTTCTAAATATGAATTAAATGTTTTAAATTAAAACATATAAAATTAATAAAAAATATATTTAAAAAGGGTTCTCCTTCAAAAGGCGATAAAACGACCTTTTAAAAATATTAGAGTATTTCATGCTTAAAATCAGAATCATTATTAGTTTAAGACTCTAAAATTTGTTGGATAAATATAAAAACATATAAAAAAGATGTGTAATCATAATGTAGTTTCTTCTGTTCATTCGTTCTAATATAAATACTAGGTCTTAACTATCATTTAAAATAATAATAATATTATTGTATTATTTTTCAGTATAAATCAAAGTTGTGTGCAACACACGATTTCAAAGAAACTCATTATTGTGTGTTGAGTATGTTATTGGAAAAAGTTTAATCATTAACATAAATTTAATATGTTATTCATAAATATTAATAAATATTAAAATTTATTATTCTATAAATACTTAGGTCATTACATCCTTCCTCCCTTTTGGACATTGTGTCCTCTAAAATTTAAAATTGGGCTCAGAAACTTCTTTGAAAGTCCCACATCGAAAAAAGAGTCAATAAAAATATCATTTTAAAAGAAATAAGGATAAGTAAAAAGGTTACCCGAGATAAAACATACCAAGATTATATGAAAAAAGGATATGAAAGAGAAAACTAACCATCAAGTTCTAATGGAGAGTGATTGAAACCATGATTAGGAGAAAGTTAACAACAAGAAAACAACAAACTTGTGATGGGTTAAACAGTCCTTGATTCCCCAGTAGGAAACGTAAATGAACAATGTTTTTTTAAGTTAATTTTCAAAAAGTTAAGTAATTCTTTTACTATATATAATAAGAACATAAGGAAACATACTTACTTTCCAAGTAGAGTTCTATCCATTAAAAAAATATCAACCACAAGTTCATATTTTCCCTAAATGAAGAGGTTTCAAGATGACTTGGTCACACATAAGGTGATAGAATCAACTTCTTGAGAATCACATATTTCACAAAAAGGTGAACTATATATATTTACCCTATCTTTATACATTAACCAAAACCAAAATGGTTAGTACAAGATCAGATAATCCCCAAAAAGTATAATATTTTATAAAAATACTACTCTTAATCTACAAAATTCATCAAACAATACCCAAAGTTCAACAATGACCATTATATACACAACTATCCTTAAAATTCTTCCATATAATCCAAACTAATATTAAAACCCAAATCTTATAGGAATATTATCACATTTTCTTCCATGATAAATCTTAACACTTATAACATTGATTACTCTTAAAGTACCATACATAAAAGTAATTATCCTAATAAAATATTCTCAAAGATCGGTTAATCATTTCCATAAATAACTGAAATCATCATATTTCCCAATTAAAAACAAAGATTCTTCCAAAATAAAATTCAACCATTACTACTCAAATGAAATCCCATAATATTCTATTTTCCTTAGGCATATAGTGTTCCCAAAAGAAAAAACGTCTTCAAAAATAACTTTTATCACTTAATCACCAAATTTTTTTCCTATACTAAGGATATCAATTCTTTAAAACATTAGTTCAAAAATAAAATTATTATTGATCCATAAAATCATTTAACTAAAATTAATAATTCATAATATCCAAGGAGTTTATATAGGCTAGTGGTAGGCGATAAATCTCAGTTGCACTTTAGTTCTGGGTTCGATTCCACCAGCTTTGTCTGATGTGATGGGATGTCACATGATTTGTGTGTTTCCCTTTTTCAAAAACTATATAATTTTATAAGATTAAAAAAAAGAGATAAATTCCTCAAAAATAATCATAACATATTTTAACTTTAAATTTTATATCATACCTCGTATTTGCATCAAAAAAAGTAATAACATGTAATTGCCTCAAATTAAAGGATCATATAAACCCAAATAGTTATTTATAACTATATTCACAAAAGAAAATATAATTCTTCCTCAAATAGAATTTTCACATAACAAACATCAGGGTTACACATACAGGAGAAATTTATTCCAAAGTAATCCCATCAAAAAAAGAGCATTGATACTTTTAAACATTTCATCACTTAGATATCTAAAATAACTATTCAATTTATAAAATGTAGATATTTTAATCATATATAATTCTCCATGATGCCTTAATAATTTTTTCCATCTGATTTCGTAATACTTCTATCCTACAAATAGAATCATGAATCATATCCTATGATTCAATAATGTCAAAACATCTGCTAAGAAATAATTCACACCTTTAATATGTCATTGTATATTTTCTCATCCTCAATTGGAAGGGAATTAGGTATTTGTAAACATATATTTGTGTGATCCTACTGATCCCATTCCCAAAACTTTTTCACAGGACATCTATTTGTGTAATGACCATGAACACCACATTTAAAACATTCAATTGATCCCTCGGAAATAACTTCTTTCCCTTTCCTAGAGTCAACTGAATGCTTACTTTTTTTATGGAATTTTATTGCTTTATGACCATTATTACCATATCTAAAACATATTCCCATACCTATGATGCATTTTCTTAGGTGTTTCTTTCCATATTCTTGACATATATGTTTTTGAATATACTTACCTTTATGATTATTACCTAAACTTCCATAGGGATTTTCTTCCTACATATATAATGCCTCAAAAAAATAACCAAGGTTCAAGTGGTCAATCATGAATCCAAATATATTGATAAGAATAACCACAAGAGTTCTCATTGAAACTCCCATTTCAGTCAGTTTCTTATTCATAAAATCGTCACAGTTTCCTTCACATCCATTTTTACTTTGTAGCCTGCTAGATCCATCCATTTACTAAAACCAAAACATTTAGTGTGAGTATATTAGTAAAATCACCATATAATATCTTATGAGGAGTGTAAACACTAAGATATACTTATTCATGTTATTTTAAACTCATTCAATTGATCTAAAATCTCTATTAATATTTCTAATATTCTAACCATTATAGTTATGTCACTTATGCTTAAATAACACTCTAAAAAATAATGTTATCTAAACTGACCTCTGATACCAACTGTAAGAGTCCATAATTAAAACATTACTTAATCTTGAGTTAAATCAATAATTCACATTAAGGATCTTTTTAGGTTTAGTGTTTCAAATAATTAGGTCATAAATATTACATTACATATCAAATATTACAAAGTATACACTTCTACTCTAACCAATTTTTTCAGAACAATAAAACTCCTTAAATAAAACAGGAATTAATTTCTTGATATAAATCTTCTTTAATCCTTATTTTATATAACCCTTCCTTATAACCTATGGAAAAAATTTCAAAAACATGGGATGGACATAAAAATCTCAGTAAGGGTTTTAAAAATATGGAAAGAAGACATTAGTCCATCAATTAATAAAAATCAATGAAAGCATGATTTTTACTCATATAACATATTATCTTTAACATACCTCATGGAATCATTATATTTATAAATAACACATTGAAATCTTAAATCATAAAGGTAACTTGTTGAATCCATAACAAACTTACATTGTAGCTTTCACCACTACATAGGGAGTTACGTTTAAAATACTCATCACAGTATATTCTCTAAATCTCTTAGGAGAAACAATAAAGTTTACCTCTTTCACGTTACAAAATGCATTGGAGTGCTATCTCAGGCTCACCCTCCCTTGGTTTTTCAAGAAACCACCCATATACGTAAACAATTCCCAAGAACCATAAGATAATAATAACACATAAAACAATCATAAAGGAAATATAACATTTCCACATTCCAATCACAATATAAAATTTCAAGATATTAAAAAAATAAATAATTTTTCCAAAACATTTTCAATATAAAAATATATAAAAAGGGTATTTGTTATTTGTATTCTTTTTTAAAAACATTATGGCTTGCTAAGGAAGCCAAATATCAAATAATTCTAGTGGCTCCAGAAAGGTTGTTGTAATCACGTACATTAAAAAGAAACACTCTTTTTGTCATTTAGAAAAAATATTCATAGAAAAAATATTCTCTTTGAATTAAATTAAAAGTAAAAGGGATTTATACATTGTATAAAATAAGGTCATGTATAAAACAAAATATGCCTCAGTGAAAGGAGATTGAGACGAAGTCCCTTACAATTATAATTTTCAAAATAAAATAGATTGATTATGTGTATTAACTATAAGTACAAAAAAAGAAAGTATAAATATAATATATGATATAAAAATTATTTTCTCACATAGTCATATAACTATATAATCAAGAAGTAGAAAATTAACCCAAATAATTGAAATTGGGTTAAGAAATTTACTTAACTTGATTCCGATTCATCATGTATATTCTTTGTTCTTCCTAAATAATAAACATAAGTTAATTTATAATTTATTAAGAACCATTTTTTAGTTTATTACTTCTTTTATATCACTTATTACCTTTCTATAACAATTATATAATTATTCAATTTCATATCAGTTGTTTCGTTGATGTTTGTTACTTGGTTCAAAAATGAAAATGTTATAATTAAAAATTGTCCATGTGGTCAAAAGTATATTATCTCCAGAATAGTATTCATGATTTAAATATCATATATATCCGTTGTATATGTTTTTATAATAGTCTATAATATATGGAGATAATAAATGAAATGCACCTTTACTGGAGACAGTAAGTCGTACGTACACATGAACTCTACACTCATTTATTTTTCATATTAAAGAAATGAAAACTAAATGATACATAGGTATATTATAATTACAGTATAATATCATCTTAAATATAGGTTAAATTATTTAATTAACTCCATCATTTATACGTTTCATGTATGGAACGAACGAATCATATCACTTTGAGGGGGCGGTAGTCCGCACTTCCTCAAATGAAATTATCATATTTACACATCATGAAAATCATAAAGGTATGTTTGTAAATAAAAATAATTGTATAATAAAGAAAATATAAATATAATATATGTCATATATAAATACAATTCCATCATAATGGACACCATGAGAGGTAGCAGGTGAAAATCTAACAATCATCTTTTCGTGAGGCAGCAATTCATCGTACATAGACACAATATCTTTGTATCCACTAGATAGAGGTGTGTGTAAGTTTAGTTATAATATTTCAAATAAATAATCCTATTATATTGAATATATGTTTTTTATGAAAATAATGAATAATAATAGGATAGGTAGTGGAGAAGTAAAATAATCAAAAGGAACTTTAGAGAAGATGATGCCTCTTAAAACGTGTAACTCCCTTTGATTTGAGCCAAAAGGATTAATTGATTTTTATTTTTACCGAATATAAGGCTTATCAGAGAAATATTGGGATTATGGGAGATTATTTGGGAAGATTTTGGATGAGCCAAGGGGCTTTAGTGGTGTGATTAAATGGCTAGAGGTGATGCCCTTTAATAAGAGGGATGCATGGAACTTTAGGAAGGTATTGATTTTTTTATTAATTGATATTCGGTTTAAAATAGTCCAAATGTAATTTATTTCAAATATAAGATTATTTTGGGTCAAAAACATCTCGAAAAATAGGTTTTATACAATTCTAGGTCCCAAATTTAACCTTATCTTCTAGCTTTAACCCTTAGTTATCTAATATGGCTCTTACCATGTCATCATGTATATTCATACTATATGGTTAATATAGTTACTATAAAATGACAATATAAACTCAATGGGTTCATTAATGACATGTTCAACAATATATAAGACATTTTTCCGAATCATATATTTCTATGACTACTATATCATTTAATAAAATAGTATTTGTTATAAAAACTCATTTATATCAATTTTTATACTTTTTATATCATGACATTTTAAAAATAAATTAGAAATTTAATATTTAAAAAAAATATCTTTATTTAAAAGAATAAAATTTATAATTAACCCAAATTTTTTGGATGGCATAAAAAGTTTCAAAATAAATTTATTTTAATATTTATAATCTCATTTATTTAAATAATCCATTAATAAGGTAATCACTACATCATCAGTGTGTCATAAATATATTTATTTATTTGATGTATAAAAATAATAAATAAAATTCCATGAAGTAGGAAATACTATTATATTTATAATTAATATTTATTGTAGAAGTTATCACTTATATAAACCCATATAAAAACTGTTTTACTAAAAGATACATGTTTATTTATATTTTTCTTCACTTTAAATTAATTCTTATAAAATGTCATTTTCACATCAAAGTGGCTACATGAGGTCCCAAAATATACCCAAAGATTCACATGGTTGGAAATATATCGTACAATAGGATTATGAAATGTTTTAGGGTAGTTTATATTAAATTAATATTAATTTTTACTCTTATTTACCAGATTTACCCTTTAACCATGGTAAATAAAATAATTACTGAAGTTACTATTCATAATATCTAAAAATAAAATTTACCAATTTAACAAAATTTTAACTCCTAATTTCAAATATGAAATAAATTTTTCAAAATTCAAAACATATAAGTAGCAGAAATTAATTTAAAATTAATTCCCATTTTCAAAACCAAAAAATGGGCTTTTAAGAAGTAATAACTATTAAAAGATTGACATGTGTTTATGTACAATTTAAATGAAAAATTAATTATAATGACCAAAATTGTATTAAATAATAAAAATATAATCCAGTTATACTTTAAAATCAATTAAAATAATAATCTAACTATATAAATAAAATAGTTGAAAAAACAGTTTTGAATTAATATGGAGTATTTTTTCACTATTCCTAAAAAATGAACATTATCATAAAAATAAAAAAATTTCATCCAAAGTAAATTTTTATGTCTCTATTCTAAATAAGAATTTTATTTTTTTAAATATAACATATAAAAGTGATAAAAAAATATATTTAAAAAAGGGTTCTCCTTCAAAAGGCGGTAAAATGGCCTTTTAAAAATATTAGAGTATTTCATGCATAAAATCGGAATCATTCTTATTTTAAGCCTCAAAAATTTATTAAATAGATATAAAATCATATAAAAAACATGTGTAATCATAATTTAGTTAGTTCTATTTATTCCTGCAAATATAAGGACTAGGAGTTAACTATCATTTAAAATAATAATATTATTACTGTATTATTTTTCAGTATAACTCAATGTTGTGTGCAACGTAATATTTCAAAGAAACCCATTGTTACTTGTTAATTATGTTATCATAAAAAGTTTTATCTTTTAAAAAAACTTACTATCTTATTCATAAATATTAATAGATATGAAAATGTATTATTCTATAAATACCTGAGTCATTACAAAAAGTTTTTATATCCATATATTTATAGGATTGGAAAGATATTATCAGAGGTTTATCCAAGTTTTTTTAGGTTAGACAGCACCACTTTTGAGATTGAACAAGGATGTGAGATTATTTTAATGGTCATAGTAATAGGATAATTCCTTCATAAATTTGAATAAGCACTTGAAAAAGACACCAATATTGATCCTACCTAAGATGGTTGAGGAGTATATGGTGTTATGTGAAGCTTCCTAGGCCGAACATGAAGCATTCTTGATGAATATACATTGAGTTGTGTCATATGATTATTGAAAGTTGAGGCCATATGAACAGAACAACCCTTTGTACAACCTCACGTTGGCTTCAGTGGTTTATACTTTTATGTGTTGATGGAATTATCTATTGGGATAGAATTTACTTTGTATATAGATCACAAGATCTTAATATATATCTTTTAATATAGATATTTGAAACTCAAGTAGTGGAGGTGGGTCATGTAAATTCATTAATTAGACTCGAGCTAACATATACACCTGAGAAGGGAAACCGTTTTTCTATGATTTGACCAGGAAAACTCAGACTTCAGAAGTTCATGAGTTGGGTGATATATGGACACTAATGCCTACAATGGATGAGACACATGTTTTTTTAAGAAATTCAGGAGATGATGAATCTCACATCAGACTCAGTGGATTCTACACTATTGTGATGGATCATGGACAAGAATTATGAGGATCCTAAATGTTGAGACTTGAGGGAAATCCATGAAGGTGGGGAGACACCTTCATATCAGATGATAGATGAGGATGAGATCATCCATGTCAGAAATTGGGCTACTGTTCTTATGAGAATATAGTAGGTGTTGGTGCATGAATTTAATTCCTTTAAGTCTGCAGTGAATCCAAATATGATAAAAATGTACTATGACCTATTATAATAGTTTTTTTGTCCATGCATGAAAAAGAGATAGTAGGTTTGTGACATGATGCTACAATTCCCAATAGGTGATGGATGAGAATCAATGAACTAGTGGTTTGTAACCGACATTACCCATTATGTAACGGTAGTGGGATGACGTTAAAATGTATTTTTTGATGGTTTTATCTTAGGAAGCCTTAGAATTATGATTCTATTTGGGTGATTGTGGACCATCTAACAATGTTAGTACACTTCTTGCTGGAATGGTAAACTTTCTAGATGGAATATTTTGGATACTTGTACATTCAGAAGATATTCCATCTAGTTGGGGTGCCACATACTATTTTTTTAGAACATGACCCATGTTTTAATTTTTGATTCTAGTAGGGTTTACATAAGTCAATTGGTACATAGGTTTTATTGAGTGTGACATTCCACCCACAAAAAGAGGGATACTAAAATGTACTATAGAGGTTCTAGAGGATATTCTTTGGGAATGTGTACTAGACCTTGGTGGATCTCTGGAGAAACACATATAATTATTGGATTTCACTTATAAAAATAATTATTACAGAACTACTCATATATAACCATAAGAGTCTATTTATGTTAGGCTCTGTAGATAACCTCTGTATTGGATGGAGGTTGGTGAGTCAGAGTTGTTGGGACCGATTCTAGTGCAGGATACTTCAAATCAGGTTCAATTGATTCCTGATCACATAGATATTGATAAGAGTAGGAATAAGTCTTATAATAATAGACAATGATGATCTATAGAGTTTGCAACTGTTGATCATGTATTCCATCAGATTTTACCTAGACTAAGTAACAATAGGATACAGAGAAAGGCAATATTGGCGACCTGATTTGTTGGACCATTTGAGGTTGTAGTGGGAATTGGGTTGGTGGCATAGTGATTTGATCTTCCACATAGATATAGTTGTATACATGATTTTTTCCTTGTGTCACAACATTAGTGGTATCACCACAATCCTTCTCCTCTGGTCAATGTGGATGATTTTGAGCATGAGACTTATGTGTCCTATGAGGAGAATCAGATACATGTGATGGATCATAGTGAGAATGTTGTTTGGGGAATGATCACACTGATCTTTCATTTATTGTGACAACATGGGCATGTTCGGGAGGATTCATGGTAAATTGAGGCAGATATAAAGGCTCAATGGCCTGATCATTCTGACTCCGAATCTAAGAGGTGATTGGGAGTAAATCTCCTGGATGAGATGTTATAAGTTGGGGATATTATAAAATACTGACATTTTTGGGAGATTTTGTACGCTTATTTTTTAGTATTCATTTTTTCCTGATTTGGGTATATTTTTTGGCTTTTGCCATGGGTACATTTTGGTGAAAATTTGAGGAAATTGTAGTTAGGATGGGTTGTAGACGGTTGGTGCACAATTTTTCAAAACCATGTTCCCAAAACAACTAACCGACTAGTGAATGGGTTTTCAAATTTTTCACCATATTAAGAGAAACCATGCACCCCCCCACACAAAATAGGATCATGGTTTGGAAAAGATGCACCCTAACCCAGGAAATTGATAGTGATTTTTTAATTAAATTGATAATTAGATTTAAAATTCCCAAACCCCATTTTTTACCCGAAATAGACCATATCATCGAAGAAACTAACTCCTCTCATTTTTTTAATGCTCCCAGATAAATTATTATGGATCCCATCCTCTATTCTAGGTGATTTTTAAGCCCTGATTTAAGATCTGAACCTTCCTAATAAGATATCATAATCCCATGTGGTTTCCTCCATCTCTCTTGTGTTTCTATCATCCTTTTTGGGGATGTTATCCTCTGTTTTGATGGATCTAGATCTATGTTCAATAGATCGAATCTGTTTTATCTTTGATTTTGGATTCATTTCAATATCTCATTCTTCGACATGATTTTGGTTATTCCAATTCAATTTGGGGATTTCTGTTGTCAAGTGTTCTTCTTAAATTTTTAGGTTGGGGGATTTATTATTAAAATCCCAAAGTCTTGATTTCAATTACATGAATATAATAAAATAATTTGAATTGGATTATTAGAAATATTTTTAAAAAAATTGAAATAAATATTTTGGTAAATTAATTAATAATGGTTTATCAAATTTGGGATATTGAATTGATTGAATTGGAATAATTAATTTTTGAATTAATTATTTATATTTTTGGATTATGAAATTGGATTAATAAATTTCTTAATGAATTAATTTTGAACATTTTTATTGAGTAAATTATTAAATGGTAATAATTAATTGTTGAATTAGATAATGTAGATTTATATGATTATAAAATTGTTAAATTGTATTAACTAATTATTTAATTAATTAATGAGATTGATGTGATTAACTAATTATTGAATTAATTTATGAAATTATGATAATATTAAATTGTTTAATTTTATTAATTAATTTGTGAATTAATTAATGGGATATTGTGGTACAATTGATATTTTTTTGCATTTGGAAATGTGATATTGTGATATATGTGATATTCGTGTGTGGGATATGGTATGCTGCATCAAAAGACCATATTGATAAATATTAATATTCATGTGTTGGATATGGACTACTTCATAAAAAATATTATAGTGATAAATATTGATAAATGAGTGCGGGTTAAGGTCTGATGCATCAAAATACCATAGGCATAAATATTGATATTTGTGTGTGGTATATAGACTATTGTTTCAAAATAACATAGTTTTTATTAATGTGTGGGATAGGTATTGAGGCTTCAAATACCCATTGGGTGTTTGATATGATGTTCTACACCCATGATTTGGAATTGAAATATGGGTCCAATTGGTTGTTATAGGAATTGAAATTAATTTTATAATGAAATAATATGTTTTATAATGAAATTTTAATTGAATAATTTATATGGTTATGACTCCAACACATGTCAAATAAGGTATTGAGAGTTCATGCATCCTATGGAACCCTGAAGTTATGTGGTTAAATAAAAGGTTTTTGAATGAATGTAAATTATTTACTTCATTTCTTGTACTTATTAATTATACAACTTCATACACTGTTATTGAGTGGATATTGTTTTAGATGTTGGTGGTGGGGACCTATTGAGTTGTACTCAAACCTTAATCAGGCTGCCTAATCGGTACCCGAATAGATTTTAAGGTGTAGGGTAGTTTAGGGGAAAGTTCCATATATTAGATGGCTTAGTCAGGATGGAGCATGTATTAGGGATCCAGAATTGATGGCGAGACCCATTTTGGATTTTTCATTGTATTTATTCATTTTGGGTTTTCCATATTGACAGTTGAATTGTATTTAGAATTTCATATCTACTACTTCTATTTTGGAGATTGTATTCACAGTTTATTCATCACATGGTATTATTTTAGTATAATTATTGGTTATGTCATTAGGTTATTTTTTTATTTCCTCTATGGTTTTACACTCATAAAGAGTGTATAGTCTCCCCACGAATGATATTAGACTGTCACTACTAGTCGACATCCTATGGCATTCATGGAGGTGCGCCTGAGGTCACGTAGTGAACTAGATTAGGGTACCAGTGTGTGACACCTAGGTCAGGATGCTACAAGATATTTCCCTATGATGGATGGTGATATAAAGGGTGGATTAGAGTATTGTGGTATAATTGATCAATGTTTTATCCATAACATAAGTTTTCCATATAGTTTGACATCACTCAATAAGAGTTATCTGATTGTAATGTTTGAATTTGTCGAGAATTTTACACGATGAGCAGTGTAAGCGAATCCAAATGGCGAGGATCAGACTATTTGATATTGGAGGGTTTGTGACTTATTTTGAGGGAATTTATATATTTATTTATTGTGATGTTTTTATTGACATCCTAATAGGTAATGATTGGTGCTTCATGTTGATGCTTAGGTATTTGTGGGATATCTATGTGAATTAATTATTTTTTTTAATGGAAAGATGTGGGATGTTGATATTAGTCTTATGTGTTCCACGAGGTTACTTTAAGTATATTCTTACAATAGCGAGAATCTTATCATTCATGGGTGTTTTACCCTCATTTTGGAGATGAAATGGATGTATTGAGATGAGTTAGTGGATTAAAAATATGGCACTAAGATATAAAGTAATAGATGGATTCCATTTCATGTTGTTCATTGATGAATATTAGGCTTCTAATTTATATGAATTATCAAATGGAGTCTGAGTATTAAAATTTATCTTAGGATGGTGTTTTATATGATTTGAGTGTGTGTCTGATCATATGTGAATAGGTTCTTGTGGATGGAGTATGATGGCCAACTTTTTTTGTTAAGTAATAAACCATATAATTATATTGATTATTGAGTTTGAACTTCATTGTGAGAGTTTGAACAATCTTTTGATACACCCAATAGTTAATAAATCATGATATTGAGATGGGATAACACTCTTGTGTGTGTGAGCATGAATTTTGAAGAAATTCATCTAGATAAAAACCAAAAAATGGGTTTTTATATAATTGGGGGTAGTGAGGGGTGAACTTTGACATGAGTTTTATATAACTACTAAAAAACATGTTTTTGTTGGAAATTTATATTGTGTGGAGCACCATGTTCCATAAGTAACCTTTAAGAATGGAGTAATATGGTTTGGAGGAAAATAATATTGAGACTGAATTGGTTGATGATGATTTATTATCTTGGGATATATGTCTGAAGTAGATCATTTTCTGAGTAAAGGAGATTTCATTGAGCCCATGAATTATATTTTGGTGAATTTTGTTACTCGATTTATGGAGTTGGGAAAAAAATACCATTTCACATTTGAGGATATAATAAAATTATTTTGTAGTGAATTTAAAAAATTATTTTGTCATGATTAATAGATATATGACCACTATTGTGTCGTTAAGGTGAGATGTTTATTAGTGGGGGTTTGTAATTACCTATGTAATCATGAATCATAGAATTTAGAAAAAAAAATTAATTTTTGATATTGGATTAGGGGTTTTTAGGATAATTTGAACTAAGATTATAATTTTAAGGGTTGTAACATCTCTATGTGTTTTTTTAGGATGGGTATATAGTCCTAGAACATTTCTCTAGTGATAGGGTGATAATTTGGGAAGGTACTTGGTGACACGATTCCTTTGAAAGTTTATGTAACAAATATCCAACTAAATTGTAACTTATTTTTTTTCATCACAATGAACATTAATGAAGGAGTTTTAATAGGGACCATATAGAAACCATTTCTTTATAGAAGGGTATCACACTGGATTTTCCAACCACTTAATCGAGTGTGATGCATAACATCATGCCCCATAGGGGACCTGCTTTGATGGTTCCTTTATAAGGGATAACCCTAGAACCATGGGTGTTCATTGTAGGATCTATAGAGTATATTCCAAAACCTATTCATTCTAAGGTTTTTCATTTAATGACCCTCATTATTTCATCATGAATGACCTCTAGAATTATTTTTTTTATCACGAATAAACTAATAATTCATTGGTCAACCACCATCATGATTTAATTCAATATATGAGTTGGGAGATCACCCCAATTATATTCTCCCATTTGACCCCTTAGATAGGGGAGTTTTTAGTTGTTTCATGGTGGATCTAGATGATTTACACCATTTGTATTCATTTTTTTCACTTTTCTAGCCCTCATGCTATAATAATTAGGGATAGGTATTTTTTTGGATATTCCATTAGATCATTGTGGAATTAGAGTGGAATGATGGTTCTTTTTTATAGAATCGATAGATGAGATATCATAAGAATTCACTCATATTGTTTTTCATTATTTTATTTATGAATAATTAATTTTTTATTTTTATTTTTTGTGATTATTCTTCTTTGGATTATGTTTTATAATTATTTATAAATCCTCAAAATTAATTATTTGGATTTTGTGGTGTGAGATATGAGCTCAGGTGCTGATGTATAATTTTACAAGGCATGGAAATGATTTTTTGAATATGAAAATAGAATATTGTGGATAGTAACATTATGGTCAATATAATTGGTCCATTTAATACAAAATAATATTCTTCTTTATGTATTACTATCCATGCCTTTGTGTTTTCATGGGACCAGGTAGACAGCTAGGGACCAAGAGATCCTTATATAAAGAAACGGGATCTTTGAGCCTCTGATAGCTAGATAATTTCAGTCCTTAATTATTGGGTAATTTGGGATTTAATGGAAACTATTTCTCTTGGGTTTAATGCTGTAGTTGAGTTCAAAGATTCCATGGTTCGGTCTAGGAATTTGAGGTTTGACATGGGTGCCTTTGATGGATTTCTAGGGCTATATGGGAATGAATGAGATACATAGGATAAAGGATGATAGTTAAGATAGTTTTACACCACTCAATTGTTATATAAACCCCTTGAAATAACCCAATAATATCATATATTAATATTGCTTAAATTTTTATGAATATTCAATACATCTCAAAATAATACATTCTTTATAACTATTTAATTTTATTTCCATTAGATACCAATTACATAATCAAATTAATGGTATTCAATATCTCCCATAATGTTCTTATAACTTAATACCCATTTTTACATAACCAATGTAAAACTATTCTTCATAACTTGGGGAAAATAAAACATAAGAAAGGAAGAGATAATATTCACACTAATGGGGAACATAGAGATGTCAATGAATTGTCATAAGTGAGCATATAATGAATATAAGGGTACCAGAACATGATGGTATATTATAAAATCAATATGAAATCATTAAAATATTATTAAACATGATTCATGGATTAAGGATTTTTCATAATAAAATACATAATTCATAAGAGTGAGAAATTATAAATAATCAATATTAAACCATGATAATATATCATATGCATAAAAAAAAGATTATAGCATACAAATAAGTATAGAAAATCCTTTCCTTAGAAAATTACTTCATACAAGGCTACCATAGTGATATATAATTTTTTTCTCACCCAAAACAT
The DNA here is from genome assembly GCA_963277665.1 of Viscum album. NCBI lineage: Eukaryota > Viridiplantae > Streptophyta > Magnoliopsida > Santalales > Viscaceae > Viscum > Viscum album. The sequence continues at coordinate 1,981,251,848 of OY728133.1, forward strand.
AATAAAATCTATACATTAATGTTCCCTAAATCATAAATACAATGACCATTTAATCATACCATAACCCATTATAGAGAAATAAGTTTCATAAAGAATTAACCGACACAAAATCATAATCCATTTACAGAAAGAACGAGGATGTTACCATTATTACATATTTCTAATCAACTATACTCAAAATTTTATTATGTTGTCATTGTTGAAAAATATTATTAAAATAATATTTTAGAATTTTATTAAAATCATGGGAAAATAACATTTTCCTTTGGTATTTTTCAAAAATAAATATTACCAAATTTTTTAAATAATTTTTTATTTTAAAATAAACATGTAAATTGGTAAACTATGATTCATAGAAAATAATTTTCATATTGGAAGGAATTTTTTTTATTAAATAAATGTTAAAGAAAATATTTTTTCACACATTGGTAAGGAAAGTAAAAAAAACTTGTTCAAAAAATAATTTAATAAAAAACATATTTTTACTATTTTAAACTAAGTAAATGGTAGAGAAAATTATTTTTTTAAAAAAATATGTATAGATAACAAGTTCTATAAAACATTTTAATGAATTTAGGGAGGGAATAAAAAAATTCAACCAAAGAGAATAAAAAAGGTTGGGTTTTATGAAAAACCTTCTCATGATCACATTAAGTTCCAAAGAGGGGATAAAATTTGGGAAAATTTAAATCCCTATATGTAATAAAGGTGTGGGAAAATATTTTGGGTTTAAAAGATAAGGATAAAATAATTTATATCAATGTAAATTCAAGATATTAAATCTCAAAAAATAAGATCGTAACATAAACCCCAACCACAAGTACCATTTTTCTTTATATATTTTCAAAAAACATGTGTAATAAATATATATTTATTATAAATATATTATTTAAACATATTCATAGAAATATATATAATTATATATAATTCCCTTATAATTTCAAATTAACTTTTTATTAATAATTCTTCATTAAATTTATTTAGGTGAAAACTGGTCTCTTTTCCACGCATGTTTCAGTTAAACAGTTATATCTGTTGAACCTTGGTCATGATATCATCATCTTAAAAAAGATAATATCAGGAATATCATATTTATTCATAATGTATACTTTTATAAATATTAATATGGGGTGTATATGAAAAGGAATTACATAAATTCATGGAGACCGTATTCCATGCATATGTACTAGTGTGGTATCCACATTTCAATGAATATAATGAATGAAAGGTAAATTATAATTAAAATTTATATAATAATAATTATATCATAAATATCATATAAATTCATTAAATATATCCTCATTACCATCAATGTAAATCATAAATGAAAAATTATTCACGTCACTTTGTGGATTTGGTACTCCACATGTACACACAAGTGACGTTTTCAATTTTCAATGGATAAAAGGGTAATAAGGTTTATAATATATAATATTTACAAATAAATTATTATGTAATTAAAATAAAAAACATCCATTAAATTCATCTATATGACAATCCAAGGTAGATTGTGATGTAAAATAAAATACATCGCTTCATGGACATTGTTGGAGATATGTATGTATAAGTAATGTGTGTAATTCCATTAGATATAAATGAGTTAGAAAACAGTTGAAAAATTAAAATAATTTTTTTTAGTATAGTAATTATATTTATTTCCCCATTTTTATATGTTTATTTAAAATTTGGATGAGGTAGAAGAAGAAATAAAAGAAATAGGATTCAGTGATAAAAATTATATTTTTATTGGGAATACACTTTTGGATCTCATCATAATAACCCATAAAATGGTGTTTTAAAAAATAAAAATACCTCTATAACATTTATAAATAAGTTTATAATATATTTTTGAATACTTTGGTATGTTTATGTTTCTCAATATGGTGTGTATAAGAGATGAGAGGAGGTTACATTTTATAATTGAGGGGAGTGGCTCAATTGTAATAATTCTAAACATTAAAATAATATAAGGTCATATTGTTGGTAAAGTTTCACCATATTAGATAAATTTATAACATGGGATAAGATATTGTGGAAATATAGTTATCTTATAGGATTTATACAAGTGTTTATGTTATTTTAACACATATATATTTAGTTTATCCTCTCATTAACCCTTTTAACCATTTCTATATAAATGAATTTTTACCTTGTTTACAATTCATTATGAACAAAAATAAATAAATAAACAAATATATGAAATTTATAAATGTTTATATAAAACATGGAAACTATTTTTTTAAATTAAATTCTTATCTGTTGAAGAAATTCATTTAAAAATAAACTCATAAAACATGATGGGGTTTTTTTAAAAAAAAAATGAAATTTTGAAGTATAAACTAATCATGAACTAATTTTTTACCTAGTAATAATTATTATATGATTGAAACAAAATTTAATTGGAAATATAATCAACACAATAAAATAATTTTTCAATAGATAATATTTTAATTTATTAAAATAGTAATACATTGTGCACTTAATAATAGTTTTCAAAATATTGATTCTTTCACCATCAAATGATTTTTTCTTTATTTATATTAAATTGATAAAAAAATATGAATTATTATTCATTAATTTAAAATAAATTTTTTCAAAATAAATTTTATTTTTTGGTCATGATAAATAATTTAAAAAATATATATATATTCAAAATAGATACTATAACATTAAATTATTTCATTCATAACATTTAAAATTGTGTACTCATTTTCCCTTGAATTTTTTAATGAATTAAAATGATGTAAATTAATTATTAAAATATTTCATAATTCTATTTTTAGTATTATGAATTTTCAATTCAATGGATAGGTTATATAGAATATAATATTTTAGTCATGTTTGATTTAAGGTCGATGTTGTGTGTAATGAAAGTTATCAAACACTTTTCAAAAAATGAATAATATATAATATAAACTATTTTGGTGTTTCATTTGACACCATAATAATAATTTATCACTAAAGTTTACATTACATTGATAAAAAACTGAGGATACATCTCCTTTATTACATCCTCCATTTCTCACATGGCTTACCAAAATTAATGGTTTCACAAATTTTTTTTCCCAAGGTGAGTTCCCTTATTCAACCACACATTCACTCTTCAATCCAGATTCTCTATATTTTTTCACCATAAATTATATTATAATATATTGGTACAACCACTAAGTTCAATACATGTAAAAGATCAAGTATATACATCTTCAAAATAAATATATTGATCGTATCATGATATTGAGAGAGATTCAGGGGAGCATCTAACTAAAAAGAACTTATATTATAATGGTTAGGAATCTTGATGGAAAAAAATATAAATGTATCTGTATTCCATTATTTATAAATCTAATAACTGTGTTACAGTGAAATATTCAAATGAATAAATTATCACCAACTTCAAACTCTAAATCTCATTAATGATTGTAATAATAATTTTTCCATCGACTCTATGATTCCTGGATGTGCTAATAAATGGATATAACCATTTCATAATTTCCTTAGATATCTCAGGTACAAATAAATTTTGTTTTACAACTTCATTCCAACACATTGGAATTTTTTACTTTCAATTATAAAGGTCTTTATAAGGATCCATCTAAATTATAAATTGAATTCTATTGTTCTAAGAATATTATAATAGTGTAATGTGTTCATCCTAAAAACCATTTGAAATTCACATACCAATATCTCATAATATTTTCTAGCCATTTAATGGTTCTCATAGGCTGACCATCTATATGAGGATGATATGTTTTCTAAAGTTAAATTTTATTTTCAAATAAAACTAAATACTTCTATAGAACATAAAGGTAAGCCTTATTTCTTGATCATATTATATAGAATGTGGTTCTCCATTAAACCATACCAAAAACATAATGTGTATCCAAAAAATATAATCATGAAATAAATATTCTCTAATTTAAATGAAATGTGTCATTAAAGTGACTGACAAAAACCCAAATAACATTATGGATATTAAATTTTTTGGGGAGTCCAAAGACAAAATTTGTGCTAGGTTTTTCCTAATTACATTATATTATGGGTAATAAATGTAATAACTACATAGGACTTTTTCTCATATCCTTAACTAAATAACATTGCAACCATTGAGATAGATATTCTGAAATATCACTTTTCATGTTCACCCACCAGAAATTCTATTTTAGATCACAATACATATTCATAATTCTATGATGATTATAGAAAGATGAACTATCTTCTTATTTATATATTACAAATATATAGTTCATGAACCGAATCTTTCCCTCAAAATACATTATGAACTATGGAAAATTTCCCACATTCTTCTACATTTCTACATCCTCTATGGGAACCCCTTTAATATTCTCATAAGTGGATGGTTGATCATTCATTTAATAGAGATATGATTTTTCTAATTCTATATGATTTCAGGGTCTATCAATTGAAAATATATAAGTGTTTAATATCTTTAAATCCACATAATACAAACACCATCATGGTTCTTCCAACTATGATCGTCGACCATCTCATTAACTTTCCTCAGATGGTATTGTTTTTAGAATTCATAATCATTAATAAAATCTAACCATTTCCTTTGGTTAGTATCCATATATTTTCTTTTGAATATATTATTTATGCTTGTATGATCAATATATATAACAAATTGAAAGAAATAGATAATACCTATAGACTTTCAATGCATAAATTACCACGTCTAGCTCTAAATATTGAGTTTGGTAATTTTACTCATGGGACATCAATTATCATCAAACCTAAGCTATCATTGTGTCATTTTTTACAAGGTAACTTCCTAGATACTTATTTGATGCGTAAACATAGATGAAAAATTGTTCTCAACTATACTTTAGTACTATTATAGGTTTACTAAAACTCATATTTTAATATTTATTAAATTTTCCTAACATTCATATTTTTAAAGGAACTTTGATCTATTTATTGTAAACTTATTTATTGTATTATATAACTATGTGACGTATTTCATAAAAATTTGGTAATATACATCCATAAAAATAAAAATATGTATCTTATTCATTGTGGTCAGTCTAGGTCATTAATCAATAACTTGAAATTATTAAAGATCCACTGATATACCTTTTCTTAAGATTATATGTCCCAAGAATGAATCACATTTTAGAAAAATATTATGACTTTTTAAAATTATCAAACAAATTATCCTTCCTCGGAGTATTTAATAGAATCCATAAATGATATTCATGCTCCCATGTTATCTTTGAATATATAATAATATCATCTATAAATACTACCACAAATTGATTAATGTAATCTATAAATAAAATATTCATTATATCTATAAAGATAATGGGAGAATTTGAAAGTCTAAATATAATCACAATAAATCCACAATGTACATGCCTAATGTGGAACGTTTCCATGGTTATATCTTCTTTTATGGCCCTAAATCGATGATATTAACAATTATTTCTAATCACTGAAAAGTATCAAACTTCTTACAGTTGATCAAAGAAAATCGTCATTATAGGGCAGGTGATAATTTTTCTTGATAGTGATATGGTTTAGTTCAAAATAATAAATAAAAACTGCATTGAACCAGATTTATTTTTAACAAAGCATATAGACTATCCCCACTAAGAGGAAAAAAAGAAAAAATCCATTATCTATGTACACATGGAGTTTCTTATTCAATTATTACAACTCAAATGGGGCCATTATAAAATGATTATTTGAAATAAGTGCAACAAAATGTATTCATGCTATTGAAAAATCAACTTCATGATTTAGTCAATGACTAGGAATATATTCAAGAAATACATCAGAAAAATCATGAAAAATACACATATATTAAATGTTGAGTTTCTCACTAACCATGTGAGATAAATTCCCCCCCCCCCATTAAAAGGTAGTAATCCTCATGAAATGGATTTTATTTACATAGGAAGTTCATATTCATACTCACATGAATAGACTTTCATAGGGTGATTTAGATATGAAATTTGACATACCTTAAATGGAAGTTGATGTGGGTCCTATATAAATAAACCCAATCCATGCCCAAAATAACATTATATTCAACTATATAGAGAGTGAAAATATTTTTATGAAATACATTCCCCAAAACTTATATATAGTGGAGCTATAGAATTCAATTGTGATTATGGTACCGTTATAAGTTATCAATTCTACCCAAAATATAATAATTTTGTATATAAATTAAAATCCCTATATAATTTGAATGATATATATTAATTCACATGAATAATATTAAATAAAATAATTCATTTTTTAATAATACCCACCACCATGTAAACTTAATTGTACAATCATCAATCACTTTTTGATGACAATTGTTTTAGCACGAGCATCAAAAAATGTAATTTAGGGAAATAAATCATATAATTGAATTTTTTTATTAAGATTTCATAAATAATGAATCATTATAATCAACATATGACACTTTAAGATCCTCAAATATCACTTTAAACCCATAATAGGTCATCATAGATTCTATAATATCAATGTTTATAAAGTCTTAAAAAATAATTTGAATTAACCGATGAATATCCCCCAGAAGTGTTAAAATAGTCGTGAAATTAGCCCTCTTTATCATAAAATTGATGATGATCAAGTTAATAACTGACCATCCTTTTCAGGGTTTCCCCCCCAGAGCCTCATATGTTCTAGATCCTATATCCAAAGGTTTTTATAAATATAAGGATTTAATTTCAATGAAACTAGAAAATATTTACTTTAAAAAACATCAATATATTGTCTAATTTTTAAACATATCACCATATTTTTCACCCCAATTTTTCTAATCGTAATCTCCAAAAATATCTAAACCCTTTCCCAATAATATATGAGGGGAACTAAGAATTCCATTTATAAATATTTTATCATTTTATTTTAATATTTATTAAATATCTAGATAATACACAACCAAAAATTGAAAAGTATTAGCGTATTTGGGACTGGATATATAATCAACTAATTTTATGAAATATTTTTAACTTCACCCATAAATGTCTTCTCACATAGTACCCTTCTTAGACATACCCTACTTAAATATTCTTTTCATAACCTAGGTTAATTAGAACATAATAAATGGCGAGTTCATATACTAAATAACTATAAACATATGGGATATCAATCAACAATTATAAGTGATAATACTATAACCATAGAGATATTATAACATGATAATTACTTACAGAATTAGTATCCAATTAGTCAAATATAGTTAATCATGATTCATTTAATAAATATGTATCCTAAAAGGAAAAAAGTCATTAAAATTTAGAATCATCAATAAATAGGCATCAATAATGATAAAATATCATTATAATAATAATAAATTTTGTAGCATACAAAAAATGATATAAAATCATTTCCTTAGTCAAGGTTCACTATAAAGACTATCATAGTGGATTGAGTCTCTTACTAAAAAAGGTTCAGTCACCATTCTAGTTCATATTATCTCATGATACATCATTCTTTACCCAATTAATTGGTGGTATATATAATTTTTTTTCACCCAAAAAAATATAATACATACATAATTTTCTAAAAATATAATAAAAACATTCTTCATTTCATCATAGTATATCTTATGAAAAATAAAAGGGTTTAATAATTATTTTATCATCACAAAATCATAATCCTTCTATATAAAGGATGTGGATGGTATCATGAGGTCATATCCTTGGTAAAAAATAAGTAACATCAAAGGATGTTAAATAGATAAAAATACCGGTAACATTGAATTTTAAAAATTCCTTGATATCAATGGAAATTTACTTATTCCCTCATTATCTTTAAAAATTAAAATTTCTATAATATTTAGAATTATATTTTCTTTGAAAATTACCATTTAAACATGTAGAGTAAACAATGTCCATGAGAGTAGTAATATCCTTTCATTTTATAAACACTGAAAAAAATTCTTTTCACACATAGGTAATGAAATTAATAAAGAACTTTTTCAAAATTATATATTAAAATATTTCCTAAAATCCATTTTAAAAAATGCGACTTTTGGAGAAAATTTCCATATTAAAATATTCATTGTATAGTTAAATAATTCTATAAAATATATTTACAAAAATGGATATGGAAAGGAAACTTTTGTGACCAAAGAGGATAAATAAGGTATACTTCAAAAAAATCTAAATCATTTCATGTACCAAAGAGAGGATAATGAAATAAAAATTCAATAAAATATAAATAATTAGTTAATAATAAAATGAATGGGGATTTAAAGATAGCGATCATATAATTTCTCTTAATTGTAATTTAACATATATAATCATGTAATGAAATTGAGATTATAACAGAAACATGTATCTTAAGTATTATCTTTCTTCATATATATTCAATCCTTCAATATAATAAATATTGATTTATTATAAATCTATTCTTAACTATTTTTAAACAATATATTTATATATATAATTCCCTTATAATATTCAATTACCCTTTCCTTATCAATTCATTATTAAATTCATTATTCTAGTTTAAAATGTTCTTTTTCCATGCATGATTCGATTCAAATATACCTGTCCATACAACATGGTCATAGATTTTTAATATCATTAAATTAAATTATAGTTCTCTAAATCCACACTCATGGGTTGGGTGCTAAAAAATTCTATATTTTTCATGTAAAATATTAAACAGTAACTGAGTAATATAAAGTCATTAAATTACTAACAATAATTTAGGTCTAGAGATTTGTGGGACTTAAAGAACTAAAACACCTACTATAAAACTCAAGTATGAATATATTAGAATCTAAATCCTTATATAACAACTCCAACCACACTCTAACTAAAAGACCTAATCTTAATCTAACTCAAAAATCAATTCTAATTAGAAAACTACACATTGAAAAACATTTCCAGAACATTTGGTGGTAAACGGCTAAGGGGTTTTAAAAAAAAATTAAACTTTTTTTAAAAAATTAAAATTATTTTTTTAAAATTTATTTCATAAATAATAAAATTTAATTTTTTTTATTTAATAATATGAATGGGTTTTCAAAAACTAATTTTAATGAAAATTGTTTATTAAATTTTTAAAATAATTAAAAATATTTTATTAAAACAAAACCATTACAAAACTATAAAATTATTTTTGCATAAATAATTTTTCTTTAGATTTGAAATACTTCAAATAATTTCCATATAAATTATTACATTGATATTTTTAAATAAAAATACTTTTGAAGAACAGAAAAAACTATAAGGTGACCTGGAATATTGAAGGTTATATGTCACAAGGTATAAAAAGTCCCTTGAAAAGTGGGTTCACTCACCAATCCTATCTGTTTACAATTACCAGTTCTGTATTTTAATAAAAGATTTGGTAGCTGTCAATTTGTTTCACTTGGGTTTTAAATAAATACAAAATTTAACATCGTAAATGGATATATATATATATATATATCTTTGTGAATATATATTAGTAATCAATAAGAAGAAAATAATATTATTTATAATGAATATCTATACAGTAATAAGTTTTACAAAAAAGTAATGAACCATCAATAAGAATAAACAAGTATATGGTCGTGAAATAATTTAAACACAAAATACATACAAGAAGAAAATTGTTTCAAGAGGGTATAAAATTTACAATAGTGGCAATAGATTAAAAAATCACGAGGATAAAGATTTTCTAAATAATAATTTCAATCATGAAATTATAATTTTAAAACTCTTTAAGCACAATATATTGAAATTAATTAATATAGAGATATTTTCTTTAGAAATAAAAAATTGAGAATCTTTTAAAAATTCCCTTATGTGTAAAACAGGTAATTAAATTTTATAAGATATATTGATACTAGATTTTATTTAAATGTAACACTCTTAAAAATGGAGTTTTATTTTTAAAAAAAATTCAAAATAATTTCCTCATTAATGGGATTTTTGAAAGATTATCCTCCAATTAATAGTGTTTTAGGAATAGAGGTTTTTAAAATTATTTTACAAATAATGTTAATTTTAAAAATAACATTTATTTTCAACGTATCTTTAAAACATGATCCCTTTGAAAATATTTTTTTATAAAATTTAAAGACAAAAAATGTTCAAAATGTTTTTCTCCATTATTGTGAGGATCTGGTTTTATAAAATATAAAACATTAATTTTTCAAAATAATCCTCCCCTTGCCTATAAGTTTTGACTGAACCCTTCTGAAGCCTTCTTGTAAAACTCTAATTTAAGAATTATTTATAAAATACAACTCTATAATTGTAATAATTATAAACTAAATATTATACTTGATACATGGTCTAATATATATATATATATATATATATATATATATTATTAAGTAATTACTATGATTAATAGCCTATCTAATACACAACACCTATCTTAAACAAACCCTGTAATATTTTTATTTAAATATTCCCATTATAACCTAACCATGGAATTGGTGAATATGTATTGAAATTAAAAAATTATGAAGTACATATAATAGTTCTACTCAAAATAATTTTATTTATTAAATCATATGAAATATGCACTCAAATTTTATGAAATCGATTATATTCATCAAAAACATGTTTTCTTCATAAATGGGTTTTATTAAATTAGGTGAGTGAATATTATAATAAATTTTTAGAACATTAAGAAATGTTATTTTATAAAAATAATAATTTTTTAAAATAAAAATATCAAAATTATCTAAAGTATTTATTTTGGTACTTTTATGAAAAGATTGATTTTTCAGTGAATAGTGAAAAATACTAATGTTTTGAAAAACATTGTTTTATTATAAATTAATTATAAAGGAATATTACATATTGGATTAGTTTTCATAATTAATTGGTTCATATGTATTTAAAATTGTCCAATTATATTATTTTAAATTAAATTTATACTATAATTCATTCTGAAAACATTTTTTAACTTATAATATCAATTTTTCTCAAAACCCATTTTCATCATATTTTTCTAATTTAATTTTAAATTTAATTATTCAAAATTAGTTTTTATTATTTTGAAAAAAAATTCATTTTTTAATAATTGGGTACAAATTTTTTCAATAGTTATATTTATTTTAATTATTATCTATAGTAAATATAATTATTTTTGTTACCATGGTAAATGGTAAATCAGGTAACTAAAGTTAAAAATAAAAAAAATAATGATTGAAAAATGACCCTAACTCATTAGTTAATTTAATTTTATTAGAATATTTCTTCTAAAATCTTCCATTATTAAATAATATTTTTTCCATTTTGATGTGATTATGTCCTTGATAATAATTTATGAAAAGAAAAGTTAAAATTCCACATCTGTGTTTTTAATAACAATAATATTTTTTCATTGTGATAAACAGAGAATATGTTTGGTTATAAATACTAATTTTTATTACAAAATATGTATATTAATTAATGTAATCTATTTTTAATTTTTAGAGAATAAATAATTACCTAAAATTCTTAAACAACGCTGAAGCATAAATTATTCGATTAATAGAAAAGTAAAATAATTGATATTTAAAATATTAAACGTAGTATAATTTGAAATAATTAATGTATCCAATGAATTTTTTAGATACAATCAACATATTATGTATGTATGAGAATATATTTTTTATATTTTATTTTTTATTTTTATATTATACAAGTCAAAGTAAATGAGTATTTTTAAAATTAAATTTATTTATATTTTATGAAAATAATATTTAATTAAGTGATATAAAATTTATAAAAGTCCTATATTTAGAAAATAAAATATTTTAAGGATTAAAATATTAAATATTGTCAACATTTTGTCCTTTTTTCATTTATATTAACAATAATTATGCTAAATGTTTAAAAAATATTATTGTAATAGTAATTGTGAGAAGGGTTAACTGTGGTTTAAAACCAAACGATAATGAATAAAATTTGATTCAAACATGACCAAATTTTATGGGATGATTTTATTTAGACTCATTATAATCTTATAGTATAATTATATCCATTTTTATCAATTTTAATTTCATAATTAATTTATATTGACATAATATTTTATGAAATTCTAAAATTGCTGCTCCCCTATCTTATAAAAGAGAACTATTTATTCGCATTTATTCACACATAAAAAACCATTTTTTCAAGAAACTATCTACATAAATACATTAATGTCATACCTAACCTATTATAGATGCTATATTTTTTTTCTTAAAATGAGATTTATTGTTCATGAGGTGTAAAGGAAAGAAGGTTGTTTGAAGAAGATGTAGTGTTCTTAACTGATAGATTTGGTTTTTTTTTCATTTTTCTAACTCATTTAAATATTCTACAACCGTGATGAGATTATAAAATATATATATTATATAAATTGGTATGTTATTATATTATTTATATAACCTATATCTATCTCTAACCTCAATCAAATGGGAAGAAAATTGATCATTTATTTGTACAGCGGACTACCTCATCGTGAATCCTTGACATTCATTTTCCATAACGACAGTTAACACCTATTTATAATGATGGAATTAATTTTTTCAAGACATATTAATTAAATATGTATGATTATAATAATATAATATTCCACTTAGTTTCTTACCTATTTATTCAATGAAAATGACAGTGTCGTTCGTGTGTGCTTGTGGACGAACATTTCCATGAAGTGATGTGATTCGTTTTTCATAAATGCATCACATTGATGATTTATATAAATATATTTAAATTAATTGAATTATATTTATTATATTATTATTATTATTAAAATATAAAATTTTACTTAACTTTTTTCCTTAATGATCATTCAAAAATGGAAGCATTACGAATGCGTAAGTACGAACTACCATCTCCATGAGTATAACACTGTTCATTTTTCATAGACATGTTTAATTGTTTTATTTAAAAGTATACTTTATGAATAAAAAAATAAATATTTTATTATTAATATTTAGTAGATGATGTAACAATGAACCTATTTACCATGTTCAAATACAGAATCCATTTTGAAATTATGGAAATAATTTTCTCAAAACACCCGACATGAACTTAACTGGATATGTATTTAAATTTGGCATTAAAAAAAATTAAATAAAAGATTTAATGATAAGGTATTATTCTTGTGATATTTTTTTTGAAGTAAAATAATTAATGTAAGTATATTATATAGGTAATAAAGGTAATATATAGAAATTTTGGACTCAACATAATGGACTTCTTCCTAAATTACATTCATGGAGTCATATTTTATTATTACGAACATAATTTATTTTATATTGGTTAGAAAATACCCTTTTACATTTTATATCTTGTAAAAATCACAATTCTTGGTATTTTTTGTTTTAAATTTAAAAATTTCATCTAGTGGGATTTGATATGAAATTTACTATGTTGTTGAGGGTTTCTTAACTCAATTTCTAATTGTTGGGTTATAAATCATTTTAAATGAATTTGTTATGTCATGATTATGTGGGAATTCATATATAAATGTTTTTATTATATATTTAAACATTTTTTTATTTATTTTTCTACACATAATCACTTATTGTTTAATTATCTAATCATATATATGCCCTTTATAAGGTTTATTCATCTCAAATTCTCTTTCATTCTAACATACATTAATTATATGCACCTATATTATTTTATGAGTTATCTATACAATCACTTTTACATTTTATATCATGAATATACTTATTTTAATTATATTTATAGATTCATATGATGTTATTATTTCATTAGTATTATTATTGGAAAGTTTCCATAGTTGAAATGGATTTATGTTATAATATCCTTTCTTTTCATGATTGTTTTTGTTTAATGTTTTTTTGGGAAATAAAATGATCTTATTTTCATTAACCACATATATTTTATTCTCCTATAGTTATTACTATTTTTTTCATATTAAATTTCCATTTCATTTATTCTTTGTTAGAGACTCACAAAGAAATTAATTTATATGTAGTAAGGATATTATTTTAGACCATGAATCTTTCACTTCCATATTCATGTTTTCTTAAATGTTTTAATTTTTTTCTAAATGTATATAATTTTAAAAATCTCTTTCACATAATGTTTTAACTTATTTTTAAATGATTTAAACTTGAATTCATTAATGTTTTCCAAATGGGTCAAATTAGGATCCCATTAAAAAATTTCAAAAATAATGTTTATTTTTAACATTTACAACATGAATAGGTTTCCCATCATCATGACCATTATTTTATTTGATGATTACTTTATATGTTTTGAAGGTTACTTTTAATGAATTTTTTCCTAATATTTTTTGAATCTACAGTTTTTAAAATATATTTTCAAACTGAAAATTTTAATCTCCACAAAAATAATTTTTATAGTCTTTTAATTGTATTTACATTCATTTATGTCAAAACCATTGATGTTACTTATACTACACTGAATTAATTTTTTAATGATTAAATCCTCTCTATTTATTTAGATGGGATATTATTTTTAAATGATATTTTTGAGGAACCCATTTCTTTTACATTTATTAATCATGTTACGAAAGGAATGATATATTTTGATGTATAAGGTGCCACCAAATTTTACGACTATTTTAACCACTATTTTATAATTGTATTACCTTATAATATATCATATTTTATTTAAATAAAACCCCTACTTTCCTTGTTATGGGTGATTAATTCTATGAAAAAGGGTTTTTTAATGGAAAGAAAATCTCAATATCTATAAATTTTATATTATGGGAGAAAATATTATTTTGAAAACTACAAGATTTTATGTGTTATGATTATGTTATGTTTTTAGAGAATTTTTTATAATTAATGGTGGTATAATTATAAAACAAGGGAGGTTGATCCTGTTACATATCTCCAATTAATTGGGTAAAGAGAATATGTTAACAAATTTGGATTCTCCGAAGATATTATGGGAATATACTGAGATGTTTATTATAAGTATAACCATAATGAATAATTCAATTTTAATCATGATATTTACTCCATATATGATAATTAAGGTAATTTTATATGTATTATTGATATGAAAATGATTCCCTACTATAGATGTTTGATTTATATGACAACCCTTAAATTGATTACACTTTAATTCATGATTTATTATATAAGATCACACATCATACAACCAAGATGATCGATAAGTATAATGTATTTTAGAAATAGGTTCATTACATAAAAAAAATAAAATTGGGAATACATATCCACTATTTAAAACTTCCTTAACATTCTCATATTATTCCATCATGTATAAAACATCATGGGATAACCTGGGGACATACATAATGATGGGGTGAGTTATAAAGCCCACAAATGGAAGAAGAAAATTATAACATGATGAAGGTATTACATGTTAGAAAATAGTGATATAAATTATACATAAATGGGGAAAGGTTCATAATCATGTAAAATGGGGCATGTTATAGCCTGATAATATTAATCCAACCTAGTAAATGTGGAAGCAATATTAAACAATGGATCATACACATATGTCATGGCTAAATACCAAGGAATAATGATGGAAAAAGTCATGTGATTGATTAAATTATCTATATAAAAAATTTAATTAAGTATTATGTGACAAAAACAATATCCAATGCATTGGAGTGCTGTATAATTCTAGGAACACCCATCAAATTCATTTCACAAACTTTCAATGTGTTCCACATATATCATACAACATGGATTAATTTATCATAATATTTTATTCCAAGATTAATTAATGTGGAATAAATACATTTATGTCCCCAATAAAATAATTCTAAGTGCATAAAGTATAAAAATATTGATAGTAAATGGTTATGGGTGTTAATTACACATTTTTTTGGAATGGAAAAATCACGGTGAAATTTTATCAACATAATGAGGGTAAAAATTGATCATAGAAGGGATTAATGAGAGTGAAAGGTGTAACTCATCATTTATAAAAAAATTAAAATAAATAGTTATTTGTAAGAACATATACCAACATTATTAATTTTAGATAAATGACATACAATAATGAAGAAACAAAAATAAATTGGAAAAGGATATGATCCCTCACTAAATTTCGGCATTGTAACATGTGTAGATAAGAGTTCACTGAAGGGATTAATGAGAGTTAAAGGGGTGTATCATAATTTATTCATGAAATTAAAAGTAATTTGAGTAATTAAGAACATCTAAAAACATGAAAAAATAGAAATTAATAGGCATTAAATAAAAGAGGTTCTTGAATAAAAATTAGAGTTAGAGATCCCTTACCAAATTTCCACATGGTATCAGGTGTATGTAATTTTTAATGGGAGGGATTAATGATAGTGAAATATATTTATCATCACATGAAAATTATAATTAATTTAATAGGTTTATAGAAAAACATACCCATAAAATTGAATTTAATAGGTATAATATAAAATATGTGCTTTAATAAAAAGAAGGGAGAAAACCCTTACATTGAGAGGGTGATTGCCAAAACTTGGTTGAAGTTATTGAGACATTATAGGAACCTTATAACGAATATATATAGTTTATTGAATAGTATGTATGTGACTACTGGGTTTTTAGGGATTAAAAATGGGATATTGGGTGGGTTAATATTAAAAAATAGATGGGATTTCTTTATAATTTCCCAAACAATAGTTTTGGACTCTATAAAATAAAATAATCAGAACCACAAACCATCCCATGTTTTATTCCCATGGTATCAATCATATAGAGGTAGTTTTCATTTTTATATATGTCCATGGTCTAATCCTATTTTTAATTTTACCCTTGATGATGTGTAAGTGAGTCATGTTCTTAGATAAATGAAATAAAAAATAATAATATAGGTTTTGGAGGATTCATAAAATCTTTATAAAATTTATAAAAAACAAACTAAAATAAAATTATTTTAACATGTAAACAATTATTTTTCTGTGGATCCATTTTATAACATTTTTTATTTCACTTTTGGGTCATTATTATGTCATAATATGCAGAATATATTTATATCGTATTAAATTATTACCTGAAAATCTGATTATCTCAAAAAATTATGAAAAGTACACTATTAGATAATTTCAATGTGATGATTCAAAAAATAATATATATTTTTCTAAAAATTATTTTTTAAATATCTTAATTTTCACATTGATAATATAATTGACATTTATTGAGAAATGATGGGGTTTTGACAACAACACTTTTCCAACCATTATAGAAATTACATTTGAAATCATAAAAATTATACTATCATTTACATTTTACAATTATTATTTAATAATAAAAAATTATTAAAATATAATTTATTTCTAAAATCCATTAATTAATAAAATTAATTCCTTAATTGAAATTTTATATTACTCAAATATAAAATTTTGTTTTTATCATTTGATTTTTTTTTCAAACCGATTACATACTCATTGATAAAGTAAAAACAACATGGAATAAAATAGTAATTATTTCAATTTAATATATATATATATATATTCATACTATTATTTTTACTCTATTTTAGCCCTTGTTAAATTATTTTTAACCTTAATTAATCTATTATCCTTTTACTAGGTTAATAAATATTTTCTACACTGACCATTCATATTCATTAAAAACAAGTTGAACTTATTACTAAAAATTAGTTAAGACTATTCCAAATATGAAGTACTTGTATTACTATTTAATTCATATAGGTGGAAGAATTTAATTTAATATAAACCCCAAAATCATGATGGAAAGTGGTTATTCAAAAAAAAATCATTTTTCATGAAAAATATGTTTTTATATTATATATATAACTAATAATATTCATTATATGAATTTAAATTAATAAATATGGATATATAAAATATAAAAAATTTAATTACATAATTTCAAATTAGGGGTTATTTTATGTAATTATAAAAGATATTGATTAGGAATTTTAAAACAATTTTTAGAAAAATGTTATTTATGCTTTAAAATAAACTTATACTAAAATCCGATATAAATATGATTATAATATAATTAATCAAATTAAATATAACTAAATAGTACTTATGTTGAATTAAAATTAAATTAAATTAATAATTAGACTTTTAAAATTATGAATTTATCTAATTAAATGAAAATTTTATATAAAAATGATATTTTTCACTACTCACTGTAAAATCTATATTTTCATAGATATAGAAATTTTTAACCTTAAGTAAATTTGGAAGAACAAAAATATATTAAAAAACTGATTTATTATTTAGTAAACATTTTTCAATACATATATGATATATATATATATATATTAAATTTTTTAATCGTACTCATATCATTGAATTTAAAAAAATGGTTACAATGGTCATATTTAAATAATTATTGTTTGTTTGGGTTTGGTGTTACAAATCAAATACACTGTTAGACATGATGTTATCATTTAAAAACTCATGGAATTAAATTCTTCCCCCATTTAATAAAATGTGTTATCATAATTTATCCTCGAACTTGGTAAGCAATGTTTTGACAGTTGAAAATATCTTTTTTGAAAACCCACATCAAAAAGGGGTAATAAAACATCCTCTTGAAAAGTGAGAAAGGGAAGTACAAAAGTGATCTTGTAACTTTGTTTCTATGTATTAAATCACTATTTGGAATTTAAAATATAGACATATAAGGCAAACATAACACCAAATTAATAATTTTTCATGATAGAGAACATGGTCTTGATAATGTCAATTACCACAAAACCATAAATCTTTAATGGTTAAAATGACCATAAATTAATCAAAAATGAACATAATATGAAAATAGTTTTGATTAAATATTATTTTCTTAAATTTAGTTAATACCTTTATCATATAGACTTATAAAATAAAGAAATATCATTTCTTGAAAAGTATAATTAATTTCAACTATAATGTCTTCTTTTCTTATAAATAATGAGAAATCAAGATGATTTTTTTATTCCTTAAGAAATATATTAAATCTTTAATGGAACACATGATATAAAAAAGAATAAAAAATATATTTCTCCAATAATTACTAAATTAAAAAACATTTTCATAATTTAAGATTATAAATAAATATTTTAATCTCAAAATTTCCAAAAAAAATCTCAAATGTTCAACATATAGCATTCTATATTTAAATACCTAGGTATAACACTAATATCTTCAAAATTAAAAAGTGTTTTAACCTCAAATGCTATCTCATACCATTAATATTACACATAAAAAAAATATAATATCATTCTTCTAAAATAATCCAAATGGGTATATATACATCATCCCAAATGCAAAAGTCTCCCAAAATATCATTAGTCACCTCAGAATAAAATATATTTGATCCTTTAATATTTTTCAAAAAATATCATACTAAAGTTGTAACACATAAATATTCAAGATTTATGTCAATTATTTTAAACACAATATTTTCCTTTTAAATATAATCACTAGTATCTTTAGGTTTGTCCCATCATAAAAAATATATTAACGGTTATCAATAATTTAAGCTTGTATTTTTAAAATGTCACTTTATCACTTAAAAACATTAATATGTTATCAGAAATATTCAACATATTTTTTAAATCCTTAATGAAAAGTACTATAGATAAATACTTATATAATTTATGATTCTTATATCCATAATTTTATTAATATACTACTTCTATAATAGAATTCAAATTTACCAATATTATCTCATTTGGATAGTCATCACATTTTTATTCACATTTATTGTTGACTTAGTAATTCATATTTCTTATCACTGATGATAATTAAGAAATAATTAGGGGTTATTACTTTTAATATATTAAAAATAAAAATGGGATGCCAATTAACATTTAAGTTTTAACTTGTAAATTAATTTTATTTCCTTAACATATGAATTTCTATGCTATAATATATGTTATATATGATCTAGTTTCTAACATAGAAACTTATAAGAATATTTTTCCCATTAATAAAGGTTAAAAATGAGGATGTGGATTTACCAATTCATGTCACCAGAGAGATTCAAAACAAGTGTGTATAAAGTCATAATTTTTATTCACTAGTTTGCAATCAAGTCTTTCTCAATGTGGTATTTTCTAGTTTTTCCCCTAGGCACATCTGGGCCAATTCCAAATCTAGTTTTCTTATCAAAACAGAGATATATTTTCTTGGAAACCAATTACTCAATCCCTTACCAAAATTATATGATGTATTATAATTTTCAATTTTATCCCTAAAGGATTTTTTAGAGTTATCTAATCATAATCCAAAAAATAAATAAACATTAATTTCATGAAAAATATGAAAACTCTTGCATTTATTACACATTAACTCATGAATTATTGTATAAGATCACATATAATAAAACCCAAAATATCAATAAGTATAGTGTATTTTGGAATTAAGTAAATTAAAAAAAACATAAACCATGGAATACATAACCATTATTGAATATTTTATAACATGCTCATATTATTCCATCACACATAAAACTGCATGAGATAACTAAGGGACATACATAATAAATGGATGATCTATAAAGCATGGTAAGGGAAATAGAAAAGAATAACATGATGACGTTATTACATGTCAGAAAATATTAATATCAATGAGACATAAAATGGTTGAGAATCGTGAACATGAATAATGAGGCATGATAAAGCATGATAACATAAAGATAATAATGGAAATGTGAAAAAAACTTTAAACATGGCATCATAAACACATGTCAAAACTATCTTCCAAGTAATGATGATGGATGATGTCCCATGGTTGATTTGGTTCACTTCCAAATCTATTGAATGATGTCTCATAATACTAAAACATTACCCAATGTATTGGAGAACAATATAATTCTGGGCACACCCATCATGTTCATTTCATTCACATGCATAATTGTGCCACATAGATCATACAATAAGGATTCATTTATCATCATATTTTATTCCAAGTTAATGGATTGGGGAATAAATACATTTAATCCCCTAATATAATAATTACAATTTCTTAAAGGTGAAAACAATTTAAAGGAAATGGGTAAGGTTATTAAATTCACATTTGTTCGGTAAAAAAAATCATGGGGAAATATCAGTAGAATAATGGAGGTGGAAAAAATGTTCATGGAAGGGAATACTGAGTGTGAAAGGGGTATGTAATAAATTTTAGATAAAATATAAAGTAATTGGGATATTTAATAACATATCCCAACATTATTAATTCATGATAAAATATATATTACAATGAGGATACTTGAATAAAGAGTAGAATGAGAGGATCCTTACAGGATTTTATCATTGTAACAGGTGTACATAAGGGTTCAAGGGAGGGATTAATGATAGTGAAAGTGGTCTCTAATAATTTTGAAATAAATTTATAATAATTTTAATATTTAAGGAAATATCCCAACATAAATAAAGAGAAATTAAGAGTAATAACATGAAATAGGATAATGAATTAAAAGGAGAGTGGGAGATCCCTTACTAAATTTCAGCATGGTAATAGGTGGACATAATGGTTCAGGAGAGAGATTAATAAGAGGGAAAAGGGTATATTTTCACATATTAATAGAAATTCAAGTTGTATTCCTTTATTAATAAATACCCAAAAAATAAAAAATAGAAACTAATATGCATACCATATAAGAGGTGCTCGTATAAAAAGAAGAGAGAATTCCATTACCCTGAAATGTTGATTCTAAAAGCTTTGGAGGAGCTCATTGAGATATTGGGGGAACCGTGGGAGTAATATAGAGTGGTGAGTTAAAATGTATTATTTTATTCATGGTTTTTATGTTAAAATAAATGGGATATTTGGAGGATTTATCTATGAAAAGAGTGGGAAGTTAATTATTATTTTCCAAACAAAAGTTTTGGACTCTATATAAGAAAATAATCATTACTAAAAACCATAACATAATTTTTCTAAAGTTATCTCCCATTGATAGGTGGTTTTAATTATTTTATATGATGAATAACTTAAATTATTAAAATATTACCCAAGATTATGTAGAAGTGATTCATGTTATTAATGAAATGATTTTAAAAACATATAATTTAATATATGTTTTTGAGAATTCATAAAGGCTTTATAGAATTTATCAAATAATGTTAAAACTATGTAATTTAAATTTTAAAAATATATTTTTTTCATTAATAACTTTTATAACATTTATTAGATCACATTTGGGTCATTATTGTTTCATAATATGCACTATATATTTATACTATTTTTAAATTTTACCTAGAAATTTGAATGGCTTAGAAAATTATGAAAAATTGACCATTGGATAATTTCAAAATGATGATTTCTAAGATATTATTTATTTATATAAAAATAATTTTCTAAAATTATTAATATTTAATTTTAGAAAACAAATGACAATTATTGCGCCTTGATGGGTTTTTGATAGTAATAGTTTTTGAACCATTATTGAAATTAAATTTGATGACATAAAAATTATATCATCATTTACATTTAATTATAATTATCTAATAACAATAATTTATTAAAATGTTATTTATTTTAAAACTCCATCAATTAATCAAAAGGAATGTCTTAAATGAAATTGGTTATTATTCGTAACTATAATTCATATTTTATCAACAGAAAACCATTTTTAAAAAACTTATTACTTAAAATATTTATTGTAAAAAGTAACAAAGAAATATAATATATAAATTCATTAAAAGGAAATATATACATTCATACCAATTTTTTTACTTTGTTTCTAGACTTTGTTAAATTATTTTCCCCTTAATTAACTTATTTTCTTTTTACCGTGGTGATAAATATTTTTACAGTTACTATTCATATTGTTCAAAATTAAGCTAAACAAATTACCAAATATTAATTATTATCATTCCAAATAAGTAATAAAAATTTCTAAAATAAACTCAAAAGGTTTTAATAATATAATTTGATATAAAAATTGAAAGCATGAAGGAAAGGGTTTTATGAAAAATGTGCATTATTCAAGGAAAATATGATTTTATATTAACTTTATAACTAGTAATATTCATTATATGAATTTATATAGATAAATATTGATATATAGTAGAATAATAAAATTTAAATAATTTCTCTATAGTGGTTATTTTAACTAATTATAATGGAGAAACATTATGCATTCTTAAAACAATTCTCAGAGAAAATGCATTTGATGACTAAAAATAAACTTATACTAAAATATGTTAAAAAGATGATTTAAATGTACATATTATAAATAAATATAAATAAATAATACTTATTTTACTTTAAAATAAAATTAAATGAATAATTCGACATTAAAATAAATTAATTTATCAAAATAAATGACCTTTTTATATAAAAATAGTATTTTTTAATATTAACTAAAAATCTATCTTTTTTGAAAATTCCAAAAAATTTACCTTATAATAATTTTTATATTTTGAAATCCAAAATGGAGTTTTTTATGAAATAAATTTTATAAATGTTCTAGAAAATAAATATAATATATATATATATATATAAAATAAATCATTTTTTATGAAAACATATTTTGAATAATGAAATGACATAACCAATAATTGATTGATTATTTTGTCACGACCCATCCCCCGGGGCCCATGTCGTAACTACCCCAAGCCCGCCTTCCATAGGCCAGGGGCTGGGGACTCGCACCAAAGGCGTAAATCCCTAAGACTGGGAAGGCATTGCCTTTAGAAAGTGTAAACAGACCCAACAGAGTACAAGCTGGAAGTAAAACACTAAGCAAAACTGTATACAAAGGAGTGTTGAAAAGTAAAAAGGGGCCGGAAATACAAGCCCAATAGGAAAGTACAAGTAAAACTGAAAGAAAAGTAAAACAATTGTTGGATCATCCACTAGAAAACCCTACCTGAAGGGTACCTACAGATAAACCCCTCAGTGCTCCTCGTCCGTCCGACTCCTCCGTGTAACGACTCGTCGTAAGGTCCACCTCCGGGTACCGTCCAGTCCTGCTACTCTCAAGCTCAGTCAACGTTGTTCGTCATCTGCAACCAACATAACGAGGTGTGGGCATATCCCGTGCTGGGTGAGTATAACGATACTCAGTAGGGACCCCGATAACCTCAAGGTATCACAAAATCAAACAAGGATAAACCAAAAAGTTAGAAATCAACAGATAACCACACTTAGGTATATGCCCATCCATATACCTAAGTTATCAAGTAATCTGTCTCAATCATGAGGTAAACTCAAAAGTTAATGACTTAGCTCAAACCAGGATTTTTATTCACATTAACGAAACCACAGCTACTGGAGAACTCCTCCTTTTTCGAGTACAGTGGGAATGCCGCGATGCCAAGGCGCTTCCCACTAACCTTGGACTGCTGAGGTACTCCTCCTGTCGAGTACGGTGGGTCTTCTACACTCACACAGAGGCGCTCCCCACTATGGGTACGCTGGGAACTACCAGGCGCTCCCCTTAATATCTTTGAGAGGTACTCCTCCTGTCGAGTACTGCGGGTCTGCCACCAACTACCAGGCGCTCCTCCATCATGGGTCTGCCGCCAACTACCAGGTGCTCCCCACTGGGCTAGTCGAATCACTCCGAGTCGAATAGGTAAAGAAGTCATCAGGTCTCAGCCAGCTACTAGGTCTTCATACTCAGCTCGCTCGTCTCCAAGAGGGTCCGCTCCATGAGCTACAGGTTGATACTCCAACTGTCACAAAGTCCCACGTAGAAGTATCTCAAATGTACGCCTCGTCATAGGGGTCTCAACGCAATAGACGACACGTCAATCAGACGCCCGATGTGTGAGTTATAATCTTTTTAGTCCCGGGGGCCCGGTTGGATTTGTGTACGATAAAACCTCACTGTATCTCAACATTACCCCGAACTTCAGTGGGTTATACTTAAAGGGATCTTCGTGCTCCAAGAAAACCAGCACCACTAATGGTTGATCACACGGTCATCTGGTGCCAAAGATATGGCCAAAGGAAGTAACAGTCAGCAGTGGGCCCAGGTCCGGTCTGAGCCGGTCGGACCGACTCGGCCCAACCCAGTCTGGGCTGACCCCGTCCTGGCTCACATGGTCTGGGGTGGCCAGGTTTGACCTGTTGGGTCTAGCCCGACCCATTAGGCGGGCCATCCTGTTAGGTTTAGCCCAGTCCGCTGGGCCCATCCCAGCGGACTGCGAGGGCGGTTCGGCCCGGAGGTCACCACGTAGGCATCTCGATTCAGAGTTTGGGGACAGATCGGCCAGCACCACGTGGGGTGCGGCTCAGATGGCTCATCCCGGAAGACTGTGGGCAGGGCGCGCGGGGCGCATGCAGGCGAGAGGGGCGTCGGGTAGGCCGCAGGCTTGGGGCATGGGGTGCGGACAGGCCGGAGGGGTGTTGAACTGGCCGCAGGCTGGGCGAGTGGGGCGCAAGCATGCCGGAGGGGCACCGGGCAGGCTACGTAGGGCGCGGGTAGGCCGCGACAAGGCTGGTGGGGCGCGGGCAGGTGGTCCGATGGTCGGGTGGTGGCCGGGCAGGCCGGTTCGGCGTGGCTCGGGCCAGCGCGGGTTGGCGGTGTTCGGTTGGGAGCACCGGAGCACCATGGGGGCGGTGCGATTCGCAGAGGCTCGGGGTAGCGCATTGTTTTTTATTGCCGCCTTCATCACCTCGTTGACGCTTCATCGCCAAAAGTTCAACATAAACAAGATCGACAGAGGGGTCGGGCCATGTTGGTTTGGCCCACACCCTCTGTGTTTAGGGTGGTATCAATTGGTTCATCAAAGTAGGAAAGATGAAGAACAATTATTTACAACCACACAACGAATTCTTTTAAAATGATGATGAGAAAAGAAAAGGAATAAAACACAAATGTAAACACCCTACCTTTGATTGTCGGTCGTCGACATTTGAAGGAGTCACAGTAAGAAGATGGAGTTGTTGTTCGTCGTGTCCTCTTCACTCTTCCGCTCCTGAATTTGCACGAAGGTTATGTAAGAGATTCCACGTTGTTAGGTGTCCAGTAATAAGTTGAAGAAGTATCGGCGCTGGCGTTCTTCGTGCTTCGTTGGTGAGAGTTCTTCGTTTGAGGATGAGGTTCCTTGTTGAGAGTTTTCCCTTCAATCACCCAAGAGAATTCGTTGTTCCAAATAATAGATTACTTTATCTATTATTTCGTTGGCACAAATTCAAAAGGGTGAATTAAATTAAAAAGATCCTCCTCATTAATTCATGTGTGTTGGTAGGTATTAATTAGGGTGTTGGGAGCAATTCAAAAGGGAGTAATTAATTACATGGCTCCATTTAATTAAAAGAAATTTGGAGAGGCTCTCTTTCATTAATGAGGGAGAGTTGTGAGGTTTTATTATCCTCCATCAATAGGGGGGTTTATCCCCGTGTGGTCCCCACGTCGTAACCTCTCGCGGGAGGTTATGTTCTGGTGGGCCCCACCACCATAACCTCTCATGGGAGGTTAAGGTGTGGTGGTCCTACCTCCAACTCCCATGAGGAGGTTTTAACCACCATCACTCACATGGTGTCTAAAAATAAAATAAAGTGTGGATCACTTTATTTTATTATTTTTTATGAAAACCCAAAAACTAACTTTTAAACTCGACCCACTATCATCGAAGTGAAAGTCTCCTTAAGTGAATACCGGCGCTACGAGTTCAACGGTGCCCTTGGATTTCAATTCCGAGCACCGGTTCAAAAGTTATAAAAACCTGCTCATACGTTTACTGAACGTACCTGAAAAAAACTTCAGAAATTGATTTCGGGTACACTGGACCTCAGAATCACGCGCCGTTAGTTTTCACGGACTCATAAAATTCCCATGCATTTAAGGAAAAAAATACATGGAATTTCTGTATATTTACATTCTCCCCACCTTAGGTCTTTACGTCCCCTTAAGCTACAACACGAATTAAGGGAACAAATGGGGGTACTGAGCACGCATCTGAGCCTCCCACTCCCATGTGCTCTCGTGGAGGTTCCTGTGCTACCAGCGAACGCACACCAAAGGTATTGACCGCCCACGTAGGACCCGCTCCCATCGATCCTCAATCTCTACTAGAACCTCTATAAAAGTCACCCCATCATGTACGTCTATCTATCTATAGTCAATAATGTGAGTAGGGTCGTGCACGTATCTCCTCAGCTGAGATACATGGAAGACGTCGTGCACCCAGTGCAACTGAGGTGAAAGAGCTAAGAGTTAAGCCACCTCCCCAACTCTGCTGAGTACCTGAAAAGGTCCGATGAATCTCAGAGATAACTTTTCGCCTCGTCCAAATCTTTGTAGGCCTCGTCGAGGTGAGACCCGTAGAAAGACGTGGTCACCATCCTTGAACTCTAGAGGTCTCCGTCTCCTATCAGCATATGACTTCTGCCAAATCTGTGTAGTCTTCATCCACTCCTGGATGATCTGAATTGTCTTTGTGGTAGCTCGCACCATCTCTGGTCCCACAAGTGCTGACTCCCCAGGGTTATTCTAGCACAAGGGTGATCTGCAAGGTTACTCATACAACACCTCAAAAGGTGTCATCCCAATGTTGGAGTGATAGCTGTTGTTGTAGGAAAACTCCACCAAAGGTAAGTGATCCTCCCAACTGCTACCGAAGTCGAGGAAACAAGCACGCAGTATATCCTCAAGGGTCTGAATGGTCCTCTCAATATGCCCATCTGTCTGAGGATGGAAGGTGGTGCTCAGACAAAGCTGTGTCCCGAAAGCTTCCTGTAACCCCTTCCATAGCTAGGTAGTAAAGCGTGTGTCACGATCAGAGAAAATAGATGAAGGTAATCCATGTAGCTGCACAATCTCCTACACATATAGGCATCCCAATCTCTCTACTGAACCCTGCTCTCTGATCATTCGGAAGTGGTCCGACTTGGTGAGTCGATCTAAAATAACCCAAATCGAGTCATGACCCCAGGATGTACGTGGAAGACCCATCGCGAAGTCCATGGATATCCCATACCACTTCCACTCTAGTACCTCTAAAGGCTCAACCAAGCATGCTAATACCTGTTGCTCCTCCTTCACTTGTTGATAAGTGAGGCTTCGTGAGACAAACTCCACTACTGCCTTCTTCATACCTGGCCACCAGTGCTGTTGTTGGAGGTCCTTATACATCTTCTCCACTCTTGGATATACCGCTATAGGGGATGTTTGGAACTCCCTCAACATATCCTCCTAAAGTGAAACTGGTACCATAGTACGTCCTCTGAAGAGGATGACGTGTTCCCCACCTTCAGAAAATCCATAAGGTGCATTCCCTATAAATATCTAGGCACGTCGTGTCTCGTAGTCAGCATCTCCATGTTGTGCATCCCTAACTCACTGAAGAAGTTGGGGAGTGACTGTAAGAGACTGTAGAAAGGCTACTCCATCTCTATCCACAAAGGATATTTGTAAGGCAGTAAGCTGCTCTGTCGCCTTGCCTAGTAGTTGTATACCAGATCTCTTACTGAGTGCATCTGCTACAACTTTCCCCTTCCCATGAGTACAGACTATCTCGAAGTAATAGTCCCGGAGGAACTCAAGTCATCTCCACTGTCTCAGGTTTAGGTCATCCTGAGAGAAGATATACTTGAGACTCTTGTGATCAGATTACATGGTAAAACATTCTCCCATAAGATAGTGTCGCAACATCTTCAAGGCGAAGACCACTACTTCTAACTCTAGGTCATGGGTAGCATAGTTTTGCTCATTCTGTCTCAGCTTCCGAGAACCATATGCGATCACTAATCGCTCTTGCATCAGGACACACCCAAGTCCGGTCCCTGATGCATCTCAGTAGACTACGTACCATATAACTTCCTCTCGAAGTCTCAAGATGGGTGCACTAGTCAGCCTCTGCCTCAGCTCATGAAAGACCTGCTGGAATCTTTTTGACCACACAAAGAGTTTACCATTCTTTATCAAGGCTGATAGTGGTGCTACAACTCTGGAGAAGTCTGGAACTAACCTCTGCTAGTACCCAGCCAAACCCAGGAAACTTCGTACCTCCGTCACACTGCTAGGTGGATCCCAAGAATGTACCACTTCAATCTTCGTTGGAACTACTGCAACTCTAGCCTCCAAGATGAAATGTCCCAAGAGGTGAACCTCTCAGATCTAGAACGTTCACTTCTAAAGCTTACCATAAATATGGTGCTCTCGGAGTGTGTCTAGTACAACCCACAAATGGTAGGCATGTTCCTCCTCAGTATTCGAGTAGATCAGAATGTCATCGATGAATAATTAGACAAAGAGACCGAGGTATGGATGGAATATCCTGTTCATGAGTCCCATGAACACTACTGGAGCATTGGTTACAACGAAAGGCATAAACAAGAACTTGTAGTGGCCATACCGACATTTGAAAGTCATCTTCTGCACATCCTCATCTCAAACTCTGAGCTGGTGATAGCCTGATTTGAGGTCTATCTTCGAGAACCATCGTGCTCTCTTCAGCTGATCAAAGATGTCATCAATCCTCAGAAGTGGGTATGTGTTCTTCATGGTCACCTAGTTTAGGTGACGGTAGTTGACACAAAGCCTCAAGATCCCATCCACCTTCTTGGAAAACAGAATCGGGCCTACCCAGGGAGAAACACTGGGTTGGATGAATCCCTTCCCTTGCATGTCCTCTAGATGTACCCGCAGCTCATGAAGCTCAGCGAGAGCCATCTGAT
Organism: Viscum album; assembly: GCA_963277665.1. Taxonomy (NCBI): domain Eukaryota; kingdom Viridiplantae; phylum Streptophyta; class Magnoliopsida; order Santalales; family Viscaceae; genus Viscum; species Viscum album. The sequence goes on from OY728133.1 coordinate 1,981,281,320, forward strand.
ATGTTGGAGTAGATATTGGTGTCGTTCTGGGGTACATGTCAATGTATAAGTCCACCTCTCTGCGATGAGGTAGACCTGGAACATCGTCAGGGAAAACATCTGCGTACTGGTCCACCACTATAGGATAGCTCAGACTCTCCACATCATCTTCTTCAAGGGTAAGGCAGGACAACTGATGAGTGATTTGTTGCAACCTCCTCCGAATAAGTCTGTCCTATGCTGCAAAGGCTCCCTTCTCACCGGTGAAGGTAAAACTGGTCTCATCCATGCAGACACACTGCAATTTGTGCCTAATACAGTCTATCTGATCATGGACTGTAGATAACAAGTCTATACCCAAGATGACGTCGTAAGGCCTCGACGCCGCTACAAGGAGATCCCAGCTAAAGCTCTCGCCTCCTATAGTAATATCACACTGTTGGAACCAGTACGTAATAGTCAAGTATGCTTCTGTAGAATTCTCTAGCCGTAAGTATCGAGCCAACGAATCCATCAGAATCTCTGAGCTCCGAACGAGGGTAGTGGCAATGAAAGTGTGATTGAAACTTGTGCCTATAAGAAATGAAGCTATGATAGAGTAGACACAGATCGTACCTCAAATAATCTCTAGAGCACCATGTTCATAAGCCTCAACTTCTTGGAGATGAGCTCTCACCTATCCACTTGCTCCCTGCGGTCAGGGTGGACCTCCTAGTGGTGGTGGCGGTAACACCTCAAAACATCTCCAACTTCCAGCTACTCAACCAGCTCCTTTGCCACGTCCACCTTCTCCATGTGGACCGCCTCAATATAATCTTTGTCTCTGCCTGGGCATTCCTTCGACCATCTGCTGATCATCCGAATGGTGGGTCGGACAGTCAGGAGTCATGTGACCATGCCTACCACATGAGTAACACTGTCCGTTCCTAGAATGGCTGGCTCGGTCTCCACTCCGGGTGCCCTGTACAACTGATTCTGAGTCGTGCGGTTATCCACCTATACGTCTGATCCCCTTGGACCTCTACGACATCTGTCTACTACCAGCTACATAAGACTCTGCTGCATGTAGAGTAGTGGTGGGTCTCACTACTAAAGACTTCTCAGTAAGGAAACTCTCCACTAAGAGGGCTCGCTCCAACACCCCTACCTGTGTCGGTATGCTGAGGGATATCATTGAAGTCCGTATCTATTGCGTGAGTCCTTGCTCAAAGGTCCGAGCCCTGAAGAATGGATCTCGTACCATATCAGTGGAGTAGCACAAGAGGTCTTTGAACCTCGCTGAGTACTAAGCTAAAGTCATGCTACACTGTTGTAGATCTAGTAGCTCCTGTATCTGCACAGCTCGTAGGGTGGCTGGGAAAAAATTCACCTGAAAGAGGCTCTCTAAGTATTCCTAGAGAAGTGTTTCCTTGTCATGCACCTGGAGCATCAGGATCCACCATCTGTCTGCTACTTCCTGAAGGAGACTTGCGGAAAGGATCACCATGAATTCAGCTGGTGTCCTCACCAGTCTGAATATTCTCACCACTGCTTCTAGCCAATCCTCAGTTCCATGTGGTTCCGTCTCTCCCCTAAACCTGGGCGGCCTCTGGCACTAGAAATCGTGCAGCGTAATCAAGCAGCATGCATCGTCTGCTACTGGGGCTGGTAGAATTAGTGGCCCAACGGGAATTGGTATCGCTGGTGCCTCCGCTGGTGCCTCTACTAGAAGAGTGCCCCTGTACTGAGGCCTCATCGCTCGGTGGGATATCTACGCGAACAAATCTCAGGGATCTAACAGGCCGTCTGCAGGGAGGAATCCTGAAATAAACAGATGTGACATGGTCAAAAGATTTATACTTGGTGAGATGACCTAGTTGAGTTAACTTAAATAAAACTTTTTAAAACACACACGCAATTAGTGTTTTCGTGCACTGAGTCGGAAATCAGTAGTTAGGGTCCTGGTGTATGGATATGTCAGATGCCACACCAAAACTGGACTCACTGAACTGGAAACCACACTCAGTACCCTTAACACTATTGATTCACAAAAAAGATCAAATTTATAAGTTCTGCGATAGAACCGACGTCCTCTTATACCAATTTGTCACGACCCATACCCCGGGGCCCGTGCCGTGACTACCCCAAGCCCGCCTTCCATAGGCCAGAGGCTGGAGACTAGCACTAAAGGCATAAATCCCTAATATTGGGAAGTAATTGCCTTTATAAAGTGTAAACACACACAACAGAGTACGAGATGGAAGTAAAACACTAAGAAAAATTGTATACAAAGGAGTGATGAAAAATAAAAAGGGGATGAAAATACAATCCAAATAGGAAAGTACAAGTACAACTGAAAGAAAAGTAAAACAGACGTTGGATTGTCCACCGGGAAACCCTACCTGAAGGGTAGGTATAGATAGCCTCCTCAGTTCTCCTTGTCCGTCCAGCTCCTCCGTGTACTGACTCGTCGTAAGGTCCACCTCCGGGTACCATCCAGTCCTGCTACTCTCGGCCTCAGTCAGCATTGTCCGTCTTCTGCCACCAACACAACAAGGTGCAGGCATAGCCCGTCCAGGGGTGAGTATAATGATACTCAGTAGGGACCCCGAGACCCTCAAGGTATCACAAAATCCAACAAGGATAAACCACAAAGTAATAAATAAACAGATAACCACAATTAGATATATGCCCATACATATACCTAAGTTATCAAGTAATGTGTCTCAATCATGAGGTAAATTCAAAAGTTACTGACTCAGCTCAAAATAGGATTTTTAATAACATTAACGAAACCACGGTTGTTGGAGAACTCCTCCTCTGGTGAGTATAGTGGTCCTGCCGTGACACCAAGGCGTTTCCCACTAACCTTGGACTACTAAGGTACTCCTCCTGTCGAGTACCTTGGGTCTGCCGCACTCACAAAGAGGCGCTTCCCACTGTGGGTCTACCACCAACTACCAGGCGCTCCCCCTAATAGCCTACATAGGTACTCCTCCTATCGAGTACCACAGGTTTGCCGCCAACTATCAGGCGCTCCTCTATTGTGGGTCTGCCGCCAACTACCAGGCGCTCCCCACTGGGCTAGTCGAATCACTCCGAGTCGAATCGGTCAAGCAGTCGTCAAGTCTTAGCCAACTACTAGGTCTCTGTACTCAGCTCGCTCTTCTCTGGGAGGGTCCGCTCCATGAGCTACAGGTCGATACTCCAACTATCACTATAAGGACCCAGCCTTAAAACATTACTTAATCTTGAATTAAATTGAATAATTCACATTGAGGATCTTTTCAGGTTTAGAGTTTTAGAGAATTAGGACATAACTATTACATCTCAAAGATTACAAAGTAGACACATATACTCAGTTTCCATTTTTTTTCACAAAATAAAAACTCTTGAACAAAAGAGTCATGTCTAGTTCTTGTTTTAGACAGCATGACATTTCCTTGATCCCATCCTTGACCCTATTCCACTATATGTCCCATGAAAAACATTTCAAAAAAACTTGGGATGAGCATAAAAAGCTCAGTAAGGGTTATAAAAATACGGAAAGAAAACATCAGTCCATGTACACATAAGAATCAATGAAATCATATTTTACTCATAAAACATAATCAATTTAACATACCTCATGAAATCATAAGATTTATGCATAACTCAATATAAATCATAATACATAAAGGTAACTTGAGGCATTCATAATATTCTTACGTAGGGAGTAACCCTCATGGTTACGTTTGGAGTACCCATCACAGTATATTCCCTAAATCTCTTCAGAGAAACCTTAGCGTTTAACTCCTTCGTGTTACCCAATGCATTGGAGAGATATATCGGGCTCACCCACCCTTAGTTTATCACGGAACCACCCGATTTCATAAACATTTCCCAAGAACCATAACATAATCATAACACTTAAAACATGCATAAACGAAACATAAAATTTACTCATTTCAACCACAAGAGATCACATCATGATAAAAACAACTTATAAAATCATTAAAAATATATGAGTGAAAAATCCCTTTATACTCTAAAAATATTAAAAGAAGACATTTGAAAGAGATTTTAGAATCAAAGTGTCCCATACCACTTAGAAACTTTTAAAAGGGTTTAAAACATTCATGTCCATATAAATAATCATTAATACCATTTTTAAAACATGGACATGGATGATAAATTTTTAAAAGAATAAATCTTTAAAACCATTTAAAATAATGTTTTAATTAAAGAGTCCTTTTCTATTTTGAACATTTAAATTATAAGCCACAAGAAATTAGACCATTTTCAAAACATTTAAATATCTTTAGTATAGACATAATATGGATATGGAATGTCAAAGGGGATGTATATACACTTTATAAAAGAATAAAAGTGCATATTATTAAGAAATGTCTCAATGAGAAGAAATTGAGATATAATCCCAATCAAGGATCATGCAATTAGAGCAAGGATAAAGAAATGACATAATTATGTGTGACAAATATAAATACACCAAATATAAGTGGATACTCAGTGTAAAACAATCAGATTTCATCCAAACATATTCATATAATGACATAATCAATAAGTAGAGGTTTAACCCAAAGAATTGAAATTGGGTTAAGAAGTTCCCTTACAAAAAATTCGACAGCCTAATGGCGCCACTATAAAATTCAGAAAATGAGTTGATGAGAGAGAAAATGGTATCTCATCACTTGAACATAAAATTTACATCAATAAGGATATATATGAACATATCACAACATAATAATATGTAAATTAAAAGGCATAACAAATGAAGTCATTTAAAAAGAGGAGGGTGAAAGGTTCCCTTACCGATTTGGGTAACTTTAGAAACGTTCACCCCATGAAAGAAGGACCGTACAACGTTGATGTAAATACCCATAAAAGAATGTATATTACAAAAAGAGTAGAATAATGTGCAGTAAATACACCACTCAATGGAAATAGTGGCAAATGTTGCATAAATATCATGGGAATAAAAGTGAGATGAAAAATTCCTTACGAAAACTCGGCAGCCTAATGACGCCACTTAAAACTTCCAAAAAATGGATTGATGAAATAAAATAGGGTCTCTCATAATATGAACCTAAAAAGTACTATAAAAGGAATATAAAAGAACACCCCCCACCATAAGAAAGATAAGATTAAAATAAATGACATAAAAGAGAAAACTTAAAAAAAAAGTGATAGGTAGGATCCCTTACCTCAAGTCTGACTTGTCTTGTTCGTTTCTTTATATTTCTTTAAATCAGGTAACTCCCCTTGGTTTGAACCAAACAAGTTTCTTGAAGAGATTTATGCCTAAGGGAAGGCTTCTAGGATGAGGAGGGGGATGTGGAGAGAAAAAATGGGCAGAGTTTGGAGGAGCCAATGGCTTGAGAGGTGTGGGTAAGGTGGTAGAGGTGGGGGCCTTTTATAAGAGAAGAGGAGGGGCACTCTTGGAAAGTTATAAAATATTACTTTATTATAAAATGATTTTTTCGGATTTTAAAGGTCCCAAAAGGATATATTTCTAGGATAAGGTGATAAGGTTTTGAAATCCACCCACCTAATAGGTTTGTGACAAGTGTAAGACTTAGATTTTACCCTATCTTCTCATTTTATTTAAATCGTTCATTTATGAGGTAATCACTACATCATCACGGTGTCATAAATAAATTAATTTATTTAATGTCTAAAAATTATAAAAAAAATATCATGATGTAGGAAATATTTTTATATTTTTAATGAATATTTATAGTCAAAACTATGACTTGTATAACACCATGAATTTTTTTAGTAAAACAATACATGTTTGTGACATTTTTATTTTAACTTTAAATAAAAAGTTATTAATGTCATTTTCCTACCAAAGTGGCTCCATGGGGTCCCCAAGTTGACCCATGGATTGTCTTGATCGACCATAACTCATCCAATAGGGGTAGGACATGTGTTAAGGTCATTTAATATTATTATAACATTATCTTTACCTTAAATTACACTAATTACCTTTAATCGTGATTATTAAAACTTAAAAGTTACTATTTACCAAAAAAATTATTTTAATCCCATTGAACCACATTTTACACCCTAATGAAAACCATGTATGTCGGATTTTTTAAATTCAAATGAAAAAGTGGTAAAGTTTCATTTAAACGAAAAATCAGTTTTTTAACTACCACTTTGTGGTTTCACTATTCATCAAAAATTGATGTTTTTCAGAAAAATACAAAAAAATTACCCTAAGCTATATTTGATATTCCGAATTAAAAAATGATGTATATTTTACAAAATTTAAAACATATAAGTTGCATTAATTAATTTAATAATTAATTCCCGTTGTTAGAACAAATAACGTGTTTTTATGAAACAATATATATCAAAAGATTGACACTTGTTTAAGTCCAATTTCAAAGTGAAATTAATTCCAATGACCACTATTGGATTAAATGGTAAAAATATATTATAATTAGACTTTAAAACCAATTCAAAAGATAATCTAATCATATAAATAAATTAGATTAAAAAAAGGTTTTGAATTAAAATACAACATTTTCACTATTCATTAAAAAATGAACTTTATTGGAAAAATACCAAAAATTTACACAAAGTAAATTTTGATGTCCTTATTCTAAAGAATAATTTTATTTGGTCCAATATAATGTATAATAGTGACCAAAACTATATTAAAGAGGGTTCACCATCAAAAGGTGATAAATCGACATTTCAGTGAATTTTAGAGTATTTATGCTTAAAATTAAATTCTTTTCTTATTTTAAGCCTTTATCTTTTATTGGATAAATGTAGAAACATTTAACAAACATATATAATCATATTTTAGTTATTTATATTCATTCCCGCCAATACAACGGCTAGGCATTTACTACCATTTAAAATAATATTATTTTATTATTAGAGTTCAACGTAAGATTTCAAAGAAACTCGTTGTTACGTATTGGGTACACCATCGAGCATAGCGTTCCCTTTAAAGTAATATTAATATTTTATTCACAAATATTAATAAATATGAAAAATTAATATTCTTTATTTACCAGGGATGTTACATCCTTCCCCCCCTTTTGGGAATTACTTCCTCAAAATTTTAAAATTGGGCTTGGAAACTTCATTGAAAGCCCCACATCGGAAAAAGAGTAAATTAAACTGTCACTTTAAAACAAAGAAAGGGAAGTACAAAGGTCACCTGAATTAACCCATACTAGGATTACATGTAGGAAAACATGGACATAGAAGAGAAAAAAAGGGTCATGTTCTGATGGAGAGTGATAGAAAACTTGATTAAGAGAAAGTTAACCACAAGAAAATCACAAACTTGTGATGGGTTAAACGGTATTTGATTCCCCAGTAGGAAAAGTTAACGAACAAAATTTTTGTTTTAAGTTACTTTTCATTGAGGAATTTATTTATGAGCTTAAATAAATCATAAGGGAACATACTTACTTGTTGTGTAGACTTTCATATTTTACTATATTTCTAACACAAACTCATACTTTCTCCAAATGATGAGTATTTAGGATGACTTGTTCAAATTAAGAGCACTATAATCAAATTCTAGAGAATAACTTAATCCATAAAAGAGAACTATATATTTCACATGTATTTAGAAAAAAACCAAAACCAAAACCAAAAAGGTTAGTACAAGATCAGATAATACCCAAAAAGTATAATCCTTTATAAAAAAAATCTATTCTTAATCTTCAAAATTTGTCAAACAATACCCAAAGTTCAACAAATACCATTCAATAAACATCTATACAAAAAATTCTTCAAAGTAATCAAAACTAAGATTGAAAACCAAATATCTGAAGGATTTAATCACAAAGTCTTTTAAGATGAACCTTAACATTTATCTCCAATCATTAGTTACTCTTAAAGTATCATACTGAAAATTAATTAACCTAATCACATATCCTCCATGATAGGTTAATAATTTCCATAGATAACCAAAAATCAACTTATTATAGATTCATAATATCATCTAACTAAAAATAATTAGTCAAACTAACCAGAGACTTCACGTAGTCCAGTGGTAGGCGATAAATACCAGTCGTACTTTGGTTGTGGGTTCGATTCTCGAAGCTTCGTCCGACGCAACAGGTTGTCACACGATCTACGTGTTGTCCTTTTTCCAAAACTACATAATTCTAATAAAATTCCACAAAAAGAGATAAAATCTTCAAAAATAACCATAACATAATTTAACCTCAATTTTACCTCATGCCTTTCATCTTCCATCATATAGTAACCCATAATTACCTCCAAACTAAGGATCATATAAACCCTAATGGTTACCTTTATAATTATTACCTGAACTTCCACATCGAGTTGGTTCTCTCGTAAATGATGCATTAGAGAACTCACCAAGGTTCAAGTGGTTGATCATGACTCCTGATAGTTGGTTTAGAATAACCACGAGATTTCTCATTGAATCCCCCATTTCATCCAGTCTCTTAATCAGAGAACCACCACAGTTTCCTTCAAACCCATTGTCACTTTGGTGCCTGCTAGATCCATCCATTTACTAAAACCAAAAAGGTCAGTGTGAGTATATCAACAAAATCATCATGTACTAAAGAGGAAGATAAACACTAAGATATAATTATCCAAGTTATCTCAAACTCATTCCAACTTTCATAAATAACAATGACTCTATCTAATATAATAACCATTGTGGTTATACACAACCTGTCACTTATGCTTAAATAAAACTCTAACCTCTAAAGTTATATAAACCAACCTTTGATACCAACTATAAGGAACCTACCTTAAAACATTACTTAATCTTGAATTAAATTGAATAATTCACATTGAGGATCTTTTCAGGTTTAGAGTTTTAGAGAATTAGGACATAACTATTACATCTTAAAGATTACAAAGTAGACACATCTACTCAGTTTCCATTTTTTTTCACAAAATAAAAACTCTTGAACAAAAGAGTCATGTATAGTTCTTGTTTTAGATAGCATGAAATTTCCTTGATCCCATCCTTGACACTATTCCACTTTATGTCCTATGAAAAACATTTCAAAAAAACTTGGGATGAGCATAAAAAGCTCAGTAAGGGTTATAACAATACGGAAAGAAAACATTAGTCCATGTACACATAAGAATCAATGAAATCATATTTTACTCATAAAATATAAGCAATTTAACATACCTCATGAAATCATAAGATTTATGCATAACTCAATAGAAATCATAAGACATAAAGTTAACTTGAGGCATTCATAACATTCTTACGCAGGGAGTAACCCTCATGGTTACGTTTAGAATACCCATTACAGTATATTCCCTATATCTCTTCGGAGAAACCTTTGTGTTTAACTCCTTCGCATTACCCAATGCATTGGAGAGCTATATCAGGCTCACCCACCCTTAGTTTATCACGAAACCACACGATTTCATAAACATTTCCCAAGAACCATAACATAATCATAACACTTAAAACATGCATAAAAGAGAAACATAAAATTTCCACATTTCAACCACAATAGATCACATCATGATAAAAAAATCTAATAAAATCATTAAAACTCTATGAGTGAAAAATACCTTTATACTCTGAAAATATTAAAAGAAGACATTTGAAAGAGATTTTAGAATCAAAGTGTCCCATACCACTTCGAAACTTTTAAAAGGGTTTTAAAAAATTCATGTCCATATAAATAATCCTTAATACCATTTTCAAAACATGGACATGGATGATAAATGTTTAAAACAATAAATCTTTAAAACCATTTAAAATAATGTTTTAATTAAAGATTCATTTTCCATTTTGAACAATTAAGTTATATGCCACAAGAAAGTAGACCATTTTCAAAACATTTAAATATCTTTAGTATAGACATAATATGGATATGGAATGTAAAAGGGGATTTATATACACTTTATAAAATAATAAAAGTGAATATCATTAAGAAATGTCTCAATGAGATGAAATTGAGATGTAATCCCAATCAAGGATCATGCCATTAGAGCAAGGATAAAGAAATGACATAATTATGTGTGACAAATATAAATACACCAAATATAAGTGGATACTCAGTGTAAAACAATCATATTTCATCCAAACATATTCATAGCATGAAATAATCAAGAAGTAGAGGTTTAACCCAAAGAATTTAAATTGGGTTAAGAAGTTCCTTTACAAAAAATTTGACAGCCTAACGACGTCATTTTAAAATTCAGAAAATGAGTTGATGAGAGAGAAAATGGTATCTCATCACTTGGACATAAAATTTACATCAACAAGGATATATAAGAACATATCCCAACATAATAAGATGTAAATTAAAAGGCATAACAAATGAATTCTTTTAAAAAGAGGAGGGTGAAAGGTTCCCTTACCGATTTGGGTAACTTTCGAAACGTTCACCCTATGAAAGAAGGACCGTACAACATTGATGTAAATACCCATAAAAGAAAGTATATTACTAAAAGAGTATAATAATCTGAATTAAATAAACCAATCAATGGAAATAGTGGATAATGTTGCATAAATCTCACGGGAATAAAAGTGAGATGAAAAATCCCTTACGAAAACTCAGCTGCCTAACAACGCCACTTAGAACTTCCAAAAAATGGATTGATGAAATAAAATAGGGTCTCTCATAATATGAACAAAGAAAGTACAGTAATAGGAATATAAAATATCATCCCCAAACATAAGAAATAGAAGCTTAAAAGAAATTACATATACGAGAGTACGTAAAAAGAAATATATAGGTAGGATCCCTTACCTCAAGTCCGACATGTCTTGTTCGTTTCTTTATATTCCTTTAAATCGGGTAACTCCCCTTGGTTTGAACCAAAAGGGTTTCTTGAAGAGATTTATGCCTAAGGGAAGGCTTCTAGAATGAGTAGAGGGATGTGGAGAGAAACAATGGGCAGATCTTGGCCGATCCAATGGGTTGAGAAGTGTGGGTAAGTTGGTAGAGGTGGGGGCCTTTTATAAGATAAGGGGAGGGGCACTCTTGGAAAGTTATAAAATATTACTTTATTATAAAATTCTTTTTCGGATTTTAAAGGTACCAAAAGGATATATTTCTAGGCTAAGGTGATAAGGTTTCGAAATCCAGACATCCAATAGGTTTTTGACAAGTGTAAGACTTAGATTTTACCCTATCTTCTCATTTTATTTAAATCGTTCATTTATGAGGTAATCACTACATCATCACGGTGTCATAAAAAAATTAATTTATTTAATGTCTAAAAATTATAAAAAAATATCATGATGTAGGAAATATTTTTATATTTCTAATGAATATTTATAGTCAAAACTATGACTTGTATAACCCCATGTAAAAATTGTTTTAGTAAAACAATACATGTTTGTGATTTTTTTATTTTAACTTTAAATAAAAAGTTTTTTATGTCATTTTCTTACCAAAGTGCCTACATGTGGTCCCCAAGTTGACCCATGGATTTTCTTGGTCAGCCATGAATCATCCAATAAGGGTAGGACATGTGTCAAGGTAATTTCATATTATTATAACATTATCTTTACCTTAAATTACACTAATTACCTTTAATTGCAATTAATAAAACTTAAGTGTCTATTCACCAAAAAATTATTTTAATCCCATTGAACCAAATTTTACACCCTAAGACAACCATGTATGTCATATTTTTGAAATTAAAATCACAGAAGTGGTAAAGTTTCATTTAAACAAAAAATCAGTTTTTTAACTACCACTTAGTGGTTTCACTATTCATCAAAAATTGATGTTTTTCAGAAAAATACCAAAAATTCACCCTAATTTATATTTGATATTCTGAATTAAAAAATGATTTCTATTTTAAAAAATTAAAAAAATATATGTTGCATTAATTAATTAAATAATTAATTCCCGTTGTCAGAACAAATAGCGTGTTTTTATGAAATAATATATATCAAAAGATTGACACTATTTTAAGTCCAATTTCAAAGTGAAATTAATTCCAATGACCACTATTGGATTAAATGGTAAAAATATATTATAATTGGACTCTAAAACCAATTAAATAGATAATCTAATCATATAAATAAATTATATTAAGAAGAGTTTTTGAATTAAAATATAACATTTTTCACTATTCATTAAAAAATGAACTTTATCGGAAAAATACCAAAAATTTACACAAAATAATTATGATGTCCCAATTATAAAGAAGAATTTTATTTGGTCCAATAGAATGTATAAGAGTGACCAAAACTATATTAAAGAGGGTTCACCATCAAAAGGCGATAAATCGACATTTTAGTGAATTTTAGAGTATTTATGCTTAAAATTGAATTCTTTTCTTATTTTAAGCCTTTATCTTTTATTTGATAAATTTAAAAACATTTAACAATAATATATAATCATATTTTAGTTATTTATATTCATTCCCGCCAATACAACGGCTAGGCATTAACTACCATTTAAAATAATAATATTTAATTATTAGAGTGCAACGTAAGATTTCAAAGAAACTCTTTGTTGCATATTGGGTACACCATCGAGCATAGCATTACCTTTAAAGTAATATTGATATTTTATTCAAAAATATTAATAAATATGAAAAAAGTAATATTCTTTATTTACTTGGGATGTTACAATCACGAAGTCCCACGTAGAAGTATCTCAAAGGTCTGCCTCGTCATAGGGGTCTCAATGCAACAGATGACATGTCAATCAGACGCCTGGTCTATGAGTTATAATCTTTTTAGTCGTAGGGGCCCAGTTGAATTCGTGTATGATCCAACCTGACCATATCTCAACATTACCCCAAACTCCAATGAGGTATACTTAAAGGGACCGTCGTGCTCCAAGAAAACCAGCGCCACTGACGGTTTGTCAAACGGTCATCCGGTGCCAAAGATATGGCCAAAGAAAGTAATAGTCAGTATTGGCCCCAGGTCCAGTCCGACTCGATCGGACCGACTCGGCCCAACCCAGTCTGAGCCGACCCAGTTTGGGTCGACCCGGTTTGATCGGTTGGGTCTGGCCCATCCCATTGGGCGGGCCAACCTGTTAGGATTAGACCAGTCCACTGTGTAAAGACCCGTAAAATTCAAGGAATTTTTTTTTCTTAATTTTATTGGGAATTTTACAAGAACGCAGTTTCTGACGACACCTAATTCCGAGGCCCGGTGTGCCCAGAATCATTTTCCGAAGTTTAGCTCGGGTACGTTCAGTGAACGAACGAGCGGGTTTTTCTAACTTTTAAACCGATGCTCAGAATTGAATTCCGAGGGCACCAATGGAATCTCAGTGCCGATAATTGATTAGAAACACCTTTTTCGGAGTTACGTTTGCTCAGGTGTGGTTTTTAATTTTTGGGGTTAAGTTAAGAAATAAAATAAAAGTGGTGCGACACTTTATTTTATTTCACTTAAAGCGGCTTAACCTAAGTGAAGTGGATAAGGTGGGACCCATAATATCCTACCCACTTGGTAGGATATTTGTGAGGTGGGGCCCACATGAGCCCCACCGTTTCTTCCCTTCTAAGTAACACACCTGTAACCCCCCATTTAATGAAAGTTAAACCTTATGTTTATTCTGGTTAAGAAACACCCCATTAAATGGGCGGTTAAATCGTTACAATTAATTCATTGAATTAATTGTTCATTTCTTATCTTTTGAATTTCAAATTCTTATGTTGATAATAAAATAAGGGAAGGACTTATTTTATTATGGTTGGGTTTGTGTTGTGTTAAGACTTTGGGAGAAAAAGAGAAGATTCTTCGTTCTTCGATGAAGAACGCAAAGAACGCACCACCGCTAACGAAGAACGCCAACCTCCGACGGCGGATGACGGCGAGTGATGCCTTCCTCGGAGATCACCTAACACCAAAGCCAATCCTCTTCTTCCGCGGCGATCCTCTTCTTTCGCGACGGTTAATTCCGCGACGGACGCTCGTTCGACGACAACGTTGAGGTAGGGTTTTATTTTATTTGTTAGTTTGTGATATCTTTCGTCTCTTTCTCCTTTTCTTTGAACCACCTGTTATCGTGATAACAGGAGGAGGTCGGACCGCACGAACACGGCTGACACTCCTCCCCTTTTTCGGTTGTTGGTATTATTGCGGCGAGCAAGGTAACGCGGTGCCGAAGCACCGCGCTGAATTTTGATAAGGAAAGGGGGAGAAGTGCGGCACCGTCGCGCCACGCCGTTGAAGACGAACCCGAGACACGACGCCGTCGAGCCGCGCCAGTGAACCACAAAAGCACCGCGGTCGGAGCGGGGCCGCGGCGCCGTCGCGCGGCGCCGGACGGACTAAGGCCGCGACCGGTTCCGGACCGCGGCGGAGCAGGGGAACCGGCGGCCGGTTCCGGGTTGCCGGAATCGGAGCAAGGGGACCCGCCTTTCCGGTCCCGTGGCGGCAGAAGCCGGCCGGACCATGGAAGAACCCGGGGTTCAAAACCCCCCGACCGCATCGGACGGAGCAGCCCCATTATGGGGCCGCCGTTGCTACACGCGGGGGCAGCGCCCCCCGCTTCCGAAACAGCTCGGCCGTTCGGCCGAGCCCCTGGCTAGCGCACCAGCGCACCACGCCCAAGCGGTCCGGACCCGGACCCAGTTCGGGTCGACCCGATTTGGGCCGACCCTGGGGGCATCGGGCCGGGTCGGACCGGGCCCGAACCCCCTTTTACCGAACCTCTTTCGGTCTATTTCCCATAACTTGAGCTACGTGCCTCCGATCGACGCACCCTCAGTGCAATGCGATCCTTGGATCGAGACGGTCGTTTCGGTATATCGCACTCAAGGTTTCAGAGAACTTTGGGTTCGGCCGGGTTGGTTCGTACACGAAACCAACCGGGCCCTCGGAGCGGAAACACTTATAACTTGAGTTCCGGACGTCCGATTGACGTTCCGTCGACTTTGATGGATTCCTCTAAGTGAGATGGATCTTTTGGATTACTCCGCTCGAGGTTTGGAAGCAGTTGGAGTACGGTCGGGTTGGTTTTGACTTAAAAACCAACCGGGCCCCTGGGACGAAAAAGCCAATAACTTTCAGACCGAGCGTCCGAATGACGCGCCGTCTGTGATGTCGAGTTCCTGTTGACGATACAGAACTTTTGGATACATCAACTCCGGACTATGTGTCAGTTGATGTATCAGCCTCTCGGCTCGTGGAGCGGACCCTCCCGAATGAGTTTGTTGTGTACGGGAACCCTAGAGCTGGCTGCGACTGCGACGACGATGACTGTACAGAGATCCTCAGTGGATTCGACGATGACGACTACATCACTCAGCGATCCTACGTGGATCAGTGTTATTGATCCTGTGTGGGTCAGATCCCGTGTGGGTCAGCGCTCAGCGGTCCTGTGTGGGCCAGCGACTACAGATCCTGTGTGGGTCCGATCCTGTCTGGGTCATTGCGGGGGTTAGTTACCTATCGATCCTTTGTGGGTCAGATCCTTTGTGGGTCATTGCGGGGGTTAGTTACCTATCGATCCTTTGTGGGTGAGATCCTTTGTGGGTCATTGCGGGGGTTAGTACCTATCGATCCTTTGTGGGTCTGACGGTTTAGATGAATCAGTGGCTATATCTGATCATCTCTATCGTCATACGAAGAAGTATACCTGTGTGAGCTGAATCTTGACTTGCTTTCCTATGTGGATTACGTTATGCTTTCCTGTGTGGATTGGGTTGTGGTTTCCTGTGTAGACTGGGTTGTACTTGAGGCTCGGAGGTTGGAGCGAACTGGAATTGATGACTTAGGTATATGTATGGGCATATACCTAAGTAGTGTCGAATGTTACTTCGTGATTGTATCTTTCCTTTGTGGATTATAATTTGTGTATTCTGGGAGACCTTCGGGGGTCTCGGGGTCCCTACTGAGTAGCTTATACTCACCCCTACACGGGCTATGCCCGCACTACGTTGTGTTGGTTGCAGACAATGGATAGCGCTGATCGTGGTTGAGGCTTGCGGAGCAGGACAGTACCTGGAGGTGGACCACTGGGCGGGACGTACTCGGAACGGACGGCTGGACCAAGGAGCTGTGGAGGCTATCTGTACTCACGTTTCAGGCGGGACTTCTAGTGGACGGCTCGATGCTGCGGCTTTACTTTTCAGTTGCTGTTTTCCCTTTCCAGTTGTACTTTACTTTCAGTTTGGGTTTGTATACTGGCCCACTTACTTTTCCGCACTTACTATTGTACCCAGTTTTTACTTAGTGTTTACTTCTACTGCTTTCTTGCTATGTGGTTTTGTTTACTTTACAAAGGCAATTTCTTCCCTTTTTACCAGGAATTATGCCTTGGTGCTAGTCGCCATCCCCTGGCCTATGGAAGGCAGGCTTGGGGTAGTCAAGGCACGGGCCCCGAGGATGGGTCGTGACAAATTGGTATCAGAGGAGTTCGGTTCTACCACAGAACTTTGGACTCTGATATTTTTTCTAAATGAAGCAATAATGTTAAGCGTATTGGGTGTGGTTATCAGTCTAGGGAGTCCAGTGTTGGTGCGGCAGCCGACGTATCCGTATACCAGGACCCTGACTTCTGATTTCCGAGTTAATGCACGAAATCATTGATTGCATGCGTGTTTCAAGTTTTCTTTGTGATTAATTTGTGTCAGCTCACCAGGTATACTGTTCTGACCATGGCACACCTATCTCTTTTTAGGATGGCCCCACGATGGCAGCCAGCTAGGGTTCCGAGAGTTGTGCGTAACGACAGCCCACCGAGCGACGAGGCCTTGGTACAGGGCCCTTTGACAGCTGAGGCACCGACGATACCTCTACCCGCCGAGCCACCGATGCTTCCATCCCTAGCCGCTGACGATGCACATCGCCTTAGTGCACTGCACGAGTTTTAGCGCCAATGACCGCCCAGGTTCCGTGGGGAGACGGACCACCAGACAACCAAGGATTGGCTAGAGGCAGTGGTATGAGTTTTCAGGTCAGTGAGGACACCAGCAGACCTCATGGTGATCCTCGTAGCAAGCCTACTGCACGCGGCAACAGGAAGATGGTGGAGCTTGATGCTCCAGGTGCACGATGAGGCATCTCTCCTCTGGACGGACTTTGAGAACCTCTTCCACTCAGAGTTCTTCCCAGCCACCCTCCATGCGGTGCACATCCAGGAGCTTCTACAGCTGCGGCAGGGCAGCTTGATGGTCGCCCAGTACTCAGGGAGATTTACCGATCTCTCGCGCTACTCGATAGACATGGTACCAGACCCATTCTTCCGGGCCTGGACCTTTGAGCAGGGGTTGAGGCATGAGATCAGGGCATCACTGATCTCCCTCATCATTCCGACTCAGGCAGGAGTACTGGAGCGAGCCCTTTTGATCGAGAGCTTTCTTGCTGAGTCTACATCAGCAGCGAGACCTACCGCAGGGCGACAGGTAGCAGAGTCTTCTGCAGCAGGCAGTCGATGGATGACTCATGGGTCCAGGCAGACTAGACCCTCAGGCAGACGACCTGAGGACACTGGCTCAGCAGTGCGAGGCACACAGCACAGAGCTAGTCTTTTGAGAGGCAGACAGTGCTACACATGCGGCAGGCAGGGCCACATGGCTCGTGACTGCCCGACCCGCCATGCCGAGGAGCAGCAGACGGTTGAGGGACCACCCAGGCAGAGGCAGAGGGTCGACTGTGACGGTCCGCAGGGAGAAGGCGGACATGGAAGAGGAGATGGCTAAGCATTAGGTGGTGGGCGACGCTTTGAGGCACTACCACCACCACCACCACCAGGAGGTCCACCATGACCACAGGGAGCTGGCGGGCAGAGACATGCACAACTCCAAGTAGCGGAGGACTACGACCACGACGCGCCCGAGATGATTCGAGGTACTATATGTGTCTATTCCACCCTTGCTTCAG
This sequence comes from Viscum album, assembly GCA_963277665.1. Classification (NCBI taxonomy): domain Eukaryota; kingdom Viridiplantae; phylum Streptophyta; class Magnoliopsida; order Santalales; family Viscaceae; genus Viscum; species Viscum album. Next base: position 1,981,299,072 of record OY728133.1, read on the forward strand.
TTCTTATAGACACAGGAGTGAGTCATTCTTTCATAGCTACTACCCTTTTTCGGTGCTCGGAGATTCTAACAGAGCCGTTGGCTCGATCCTTATGGCTAGAGACTCCTATGGGAGAAGACTCGACGATTATGCACTGGTGTCGGCAGTGTGATCTTACTCTAGGAGGCAAGAGCTTTGGCTGGGATCTTCTTGTAGCGGCGTCAAGGCCTTATGACGTCATCTTGGGCATGGATTGGTTATCTACATTCCATGATCAGATCGACTGTATTAGGCGCAAGGTGCGATGTGTACGCACCGATGGGAGCAGGTTCACCTTCACCGGCGAGAAGGGAGCCTTCGCAGCACAGGATGGACTCCTGCATAGGAGAGGACAGCCCATCACTCATCATTTGGCTAGCCTCATCCTTGGAGCAGTTGACGTACAAAGTCCTAGTTTTCCTACAGTGGTGGATCAGTATGCGGACGTCTTTCCCGACGACGTTCCAGGACTACCTTCTCGTAGAAAGATAGACTTTTATATTGATATGTACCCCGGGATAGCCCCGATATCCACCCCAGCATATTGGATGGCTCCCGTAGAGCTTCGAGAGATATGGGTACAGTTGGAGGACTTTCAGGGCAAGGGATTCATCCGACCCAGTGTTTCACCCCGGGCTTCCCCGATATTGTTTGCCAAGAAGGCGGACGAGAGCTTGCGACTTCGTGTCGACTATCGTCACCTGAACCAAGTGACAGTGAGGAATAATTATCTGATACCGAGGATTGATGACCTCTTCGATCAGCTCAAGGGAGCATGGTGGTTCTCAAAGATAGACCTCAGGTCAGGCTATCATCAGCTCAGAGTTCCGGACGAGGACGTACAGAAGACGACCTTCAGATGTCAGTATGGCCACTATGAGTTCTTGGTTATGCCCTTCGGCGTAACCAATGCTCCCTCAGTGTTCATGGGCCTTATGAACATGATCTTTCAGCCATACCTCGATTGATTTTTCATGGTCTTCATCGACGACATTTTGATATACTCGACGACTGAGGAGGAGCACGCCTACCACTTGCAGGTTGTACTAGACACACTCCGAGAGCACCAGATTTATGGAAAGCTCTCGAAGTGTCAGTTATGGATACGTGAGGTCCACTTCTTGGGACATGTCATCTCTGAGGTGGGAGTTGCGGTGGATCCTTCGAAGATCGAGGCAGTGCTAGCTTGGGAGCCACCTAGGAGCGTGACGAAGGTGCAGAGTTTCTTGGGACTAGCTGGATACTATTAGAGATTTGTGTCAGACTTCTCTAGAGTTGAGGCACCACTCTCAGCTCTTACTAAGAAGGTGAAACCCTTTGTTTGGTCAGATAGATGTCAGCAGATCTTCCAGGAGCTGAGACAGAGATTGACCAGCGCGCATATCTTGAGGTTGCCGGAGGAAGGAGTAGGGTACGTAGTTTACTGCGATGCATCAGGGACCGGACTCAGATGTTTCCTGATGCAGGAGAGGGAAGTGATTGCCTATGGATCATGCCAGTTGAGGCCGCATGAGCAGAACTATGCTACTCATGACCTGGATTTAGAAGAAGTGGTCTTCACTCTGAAGATGTGGCGACACTATCTGATGTGAGAGCACTTTACAGTCTTTTCTGACCATCAGAGTCTTAGTTACATCTTCTCTCAGAAGGACCTGAACCTGAGACAGCGGCGATGGCTCGAGTTCCTCCAGGACTATGACTTTGAGATAGTCTATAATCCTGGGAAGGGGAACGTAGTAGCCGATGCTCTCAGCAGGAGGACGGGCATTCAGCTACTTGGGGAGGCGACAGAGAAGCTAGCTGCTTTGCAGATATCCTTTGTGGATAGAGATGGAACAACCTTCCTTCAGTCTCTCATAGTCACTCCTCCACTACTGCAGTGGGTTAGAGAGGCACAGCGTGGGGACACTGATTGTGAGACGCGGCGTGTGCAGATATCCTCAGGACAGGCACCTGATAGTTTCTCCTTTGGAGTAGAGCACGACGTCCTTTTCAGAGGATGTACCTTGGTAACAGTTGCTTTACGAGAGGAGGTTTTGAGAGAGTTTCACACTTCCCCTTTGGTGGTACATCCTGGAGTGGTGAAGATGTACCAGGATCTCAGACGACAACACTGGTGGCCGGGCATGAAGAAGGTTGTGGCAGAGTTCGTTTCTCGATGCCTCACCTGCCAGCAGGTGAAGGCAGAGCATCAGGTACCAGCAGGCTTGGTACAGCCCTTGGAGGTCCCAGAGTGGAAGTGGGATGAGATATCTATGGACTTCGTGACTGGAATTCCACGCACTTCCAGAGGTCACGACTCTATTTGGGTGATTGTCGACCGACTCACCAAGTTGGCTCACTTATTACCCATCAGAGAGCAGGGCTCAGTGGAGAGCTTGGGACGTCTCTATGTTCAGAATATTGTACCGCTTCATGGTGTACCATCTTCTATCGTCTCTGATCGAGATGCTCGCTTTACTTCCCTGCTTTGGAAGGGGTTTCAGGAGGCGTTCGGGATGCAGCTACGTCTGAGCACCGCCTTTCACCCTCAGACAGATGGTCAGACGGAGAGGACCATTCAGACTCTCGAGGACATGCTCCGCGCATGTGTCCTCGACTTTGGTCGCAGCTGGGAGGACCACATACCCATGGTGGAGTTCACGTATAACAACAGCTACCACTCCACCTTTGGGATGGAACCATACGAGGCGTTGTACGACCGACCTTGCAGATCTCCTCTGTGCTGGACAGACCCTGGGGAGTCAGCACTTGTGGGACCGGAGATGGTCCAGGCCATGACAGAGAAGGTCCAGATCATCCAGGAGCGGATGAGGACAGCTCAGAGCCAGCAGAATTCTTATGCTGACAGGAGGCGGAGGCCACTGGAGTTCGAGGATGGCGACCACGTCTTCTTGCGGGTCTCACCTCGACGTGGACTATGGAGATTTGGCCAAGGCAGCAAGTTGTCTCCACGCTTCATCGGACCATTCCAGGTCCTCATCAGTATTGGCGAGGTGGCTTATCGCCTTGCTCTACCACCTCAGTTGCACTGGGTGCACAACGTCTTCCACATATCTGAGCTGAGGAGATACGTGCACGACCCGACGCATATCATTGACCATGGGGAGCTGGACGTTGATGATGGGGCGACTTTTGCGGAGGTCCTAGTGGAGATCGAGGATCGACAGGAGCGGGTCCTATGTGGATGGTCGATTCCTCTAGTATGCATCAGATGGCAGAACGAGAACCTCCAGGAGAACACTTGGGAGCGGGAGGCTCAGATGCGTGCTCAGTACCCACATTTCTTTACCTAGTTTTTGATGTATCTTTACAGGGACGTAAATCCCTGAGGTGGGAGTGATGTAAAGACCCATAAAATTCAAGGATCTTTTTTTCTTAATTTTCTTGGGAATTTACAAGAACGCAGTTTCTGACAGCACCTAATTCCATGGCCCGGTGTGCCCGGAATCATTTTCCGAAGTTTAGCTCGGGTACGTTCAGTGAATGAACGAGCGGGTTTTTCTAACTTTTAAACCGGTGCTCGAAATCGAATTCCGAGGTCACCAATGGAATCGCAACACCGGTAATTGCTTAGAAACACCTTTTTCGGAGTTGCGTTTTCTCGGGTGTGGTTTTTAGTTTTTGGGGTTAAGTTAAGAAATAAAATAAAAGTGGTGCGACACTTTATTTTATTTCACTTAAAGCAGCTTAACCTAAGTTAATCGAATAAGGTGATACCCACAATATCCTACCCACTTGGTAGGATATTTGTGAGGTGGGGCCCACACGAGCCCTGCCATTTCTTCCCTTCTAAGTAACACACCCGCAACCCCCCATTTAATTAAAGTCAAACCTTACGTTTATTCTGGTTAAGAAACGCCTCATTAAATGGGCGGTTAAATCTTTACAATTAATTCATTGAATTAATTGTTCATTTCTTATCTTTTGAATTTCAAATTCTTTTGTTGATAATAAAATAAGGGAAGGACTTATTTTATTATGGTTGGGTTTGTGTTGTGTTAAGCCTTTGGGAGAAAAAGAGAAGATTCTTCGTTCTTCAATGAAGAACGTGAAGAACGCACCACCGCCAATGAAGAACGCCAACCTCTGACGGCGGACGACGGTGAGTGACGCATTCCTCGGAGATCACCTAACACCAACGACGATCCTCTTCTTCCGCGACGGTTAATTCCACGACGGACGCTCGTTCGACGACAACGTTGAGGTAGGGTTTTATTTTATTTGTTAGTTCGTGAAATCTTCCGTCGCTTTCTCCTTTTCTTTGAACCGCCTGTTATCATGATAACAGGAGGAGGTCGGACCACACGAACACGGGCGACACTCCTCTCCTTTTTTGGTTGTTGGTATTTTTTGCGGCGATCAAGGAAATGCGGTGTCGAAGCACCGCGCGGAATTTTGATAAGGAAAGGGGGAGAAGCGCGGCGCCGTCGCGCCGCACCGTTGAAGACGAACCAAAAGTGCGGCGCCGTTGCGCCGCGCCGTTGAAGACGAAAAAGAGACGCGGTGCCGTCACGCCGTGCTGGTGAACCAAAAAAGCACCGCGACCGGAGCGGGGCCGCGGCGGAGGGGCGAGGCGCCGTCGCGCGGCGCCGGACGGACGAAGGCTGCGACCAGTTCCGGGCCGCGGCGGAGCAGGGGAACCAGCGACCGGTTCCGGGCCGCAGGCATCGGAGTAAGGGGACCAGCCTTGCCGGTCCCGTGGCGGTAGAAGATGGCTGGCCGGACCATGGAAGAACCGGGGGTTCGAAAACCCCCAGTCGCGCCGGACGGAGCGACTCCATTATGGGGCCGTGGTTGCTACACGCGGGGGGCAGCGCCCCCCGCTTCCGAAACGGCTCGACCGTTCGGCCGAGCCCCTGGCCAGCGCGCCGCGCGCTGGGCTAACTGCCTGGCCGGTCCTCCAGACCGGGCTGCCAGGCCGGGTCGCGCATAGGCTGGGCCGGGCCGCGCCCAGGCCGGACCAGGCCAAGCCGGCCGGGCCGGGCCACGCCCAAGCGGTCCGGACCCGGACCCAGTTCGGGTCGACCCGGTTCGGGCCGACCCTGGGGGTATCGGGCTGGGTCGGACCGGGCCTGAACCCCCTTTTACCGAACCTCTTTCGGTCTATTGCCCATAACTTGAGCTACAAGCCTCCGATCAACGCACCGTCAATGCGATGAGATCCTTGGATCGAGACGGTCGTTTCGGTATATCACACTCAAGGTTTCAGAAAACTTTGGGTTCGACCGGGTTGGTTCGTACACGAAACCAACTGGGCCCTCGGAGCGGAAACACTTATAACTTGAGTTCCAGACGTCCGATTGACGTGCCGTCGACTTTTATGGATTCCTCTAAGTGATACGGATCTTTTGGATTACTCCTCTCGAGGTTTGGACGTAGTTGGAGTACAGTAGGGTTGGTTTTGACTTAAAAACCAACTGGGCCCCTAGGATGAAAAAGCCAATAACTTTCAGACTGGGCGTCCGAATGACGCGCCGTCTGTGACGTCGAGTTCCCGTTGACGATACAAAACTTTTGGATACATAAACTCCAGACTATGTGTCAGTTGATGTATCAGCCTCTCGGCTCATGGAGCGGACCCTCCCGAACGAGCTTGCTGTGTGCGGGAACCCTAGAGCTGGCTGCGACTGTGACGACGACGACTGTACAGAGATCCTTAGTGGATTCGACGGCGACGACTACAACACTCAGTGATCCTACGTGGATCAATGCTATCGATCCTATGTGGGTCAGATCCTGTGTGGGTCAGCGCTCAGCGGTCCTGTGTGGGCCAGCGCCTACAGATCCTGTGTGGGTCGGATCCTGTGTGGGTCATTGCGGGGTTAGTTACCTATCGATCCTTTGTGGGTCAGATCCTTTGTGGGTCATTGTGGGGGTTAGTTACCTATCGATCCGTTGTGGGTCAAATCCTTTGTGGGTCATTATGGGGGTTAGTACCTATCGATCCTTTGTGGGTCCGACAGTTTAGATGAATTAGTGGCTATATCTGATCATCTCTATCGTCATACGAAGAAGTATACCTATGTGAGATGAATCTTGACTTGCTTTCCTATGTGGATTACGTTATGATTTCCTGTGTGGATTGGGTTGTGGTTTCCTGTGTAGACTGGGTTGTACTTGAGGCTCGGAGGTTGGAGCGAACTGGAATTGATGACTTAGGTATATGTATGGGCATATACCTAAGCAGTTTCGGATGTTATTTCATGATTGTATCTTTCTTTTGTGGATTATCCTTTGTGGATTCTGGGAGACCTTCAGGGGTCTCAGGGTCTCTACTGAGTAGCTTATACTCACCCCTGCACGGGCTATGCCCGCACTACGTTGTGTTGGTTGCAGATGACGGATAGTGCTGATCGTGGTTGAGGCTTGCAGAGCAGGACGATACCTGGAGGTGGACCACTGGGCGGGACGTACTCGGAACGGACGGCTGGACCGAGGAGCTGTGGAGGTTATCTGTACTCACCCTTCAGGCGGGACTTCCAGTGGACGGCTCGACGCTGCGACTTTACTTTTCAGTTGCTGTTCTCCCTTTCCAGTTGTTCTTTACTTTCAGTTTGGGTTTGTATACTGGCCCACTTACTTTTCCACACTTACTATTGTACCCAGTTTTTACTTAGTGTTTACTTCTACTGCTTGCTTGATCTGCGGTGTTGTTTACTTTACAAAGGCAATGCCTTCCCTTTTTACCGGGAATTACGCCTTGGTGCTAGTTGCCAGCCCCTGGCCTATGGAAGGCAGGCTTGGGTTAGTCACGGCACGGGCCCCGAGGACGGGTTGTGACACGCTGGGCTCGGCCTGGTGGACTGCGAGGATAGTTCGGCTCAGAGGTCCCCACGTAGGTAGCTCGTTTCGGAGGCTGGGGCCGGTTCAGCCAGCACCATGTGGGGCACGTCTTGTGCGGATCAGACCCGAACACTGCGGGCGGGGCGCGTGGGGCATGAGCAGGCCAGTGGGGCGCCCGGTAGGCCGCGGGCGGGGTGCACGAGGCGTGGGCAGGCCAGCGGGGCGTCGGGCAGGCCGCGCGGGGCACGGGCATGCCGCGCGCAGGCCGCGCGAGGCGCGGGTAGGCCGACAGGGCACAGGCAGGACACACAGGGTGCGGGCACACTGCACAGGGCATGGGCAGGCCGCGCGGGGCGCGGGCGGGCCGCGGGCAGGCCGGTAGGGCGCCAGGCAGGTTGCGCAGGGCGCGGGTAGGCTACGGGCAAGCCAGCGGGGTGCAGGCAGGCGAGATGGCGGCCGGGCAGGCCGGTTCGGTGTGGCTCGGGCCGGTGCGGGCCGGCGGTGTTCGGCTAGGAGAACCAAAGCATCATAGGGGAGACACGATTTGCGGAGGCTGCGGGTAGCGCGGTCTTTGTCATTGCCTCCTTCGTCGCCTCGTTTCCGCTTCATCGCCGAAAGTTCAACATAAACAAGATCGGCGGAGGGGTCGGGCACGTTGGTTTTTCCCGAACCCTCCGTGTTTAGTGTGGTATCAATTGGTTCATCATAGTATGAAAGATGAACAACAATTATTTACAACCAAACAATGATTTCTTTTCAAATGATGATGAGAAAAAAAAGGAATAAAACACAAAGGTAATCCCCCTACCTTTGATTTTCGGTAGTCGACGTTTGAAAGAGTCTCAGAAAGAAGATGAAGTTGTCATTCGTCGCGTTTGCCACACTCTTCCACTCTAGAATTCGCATTAAGGTTGTATAATAGATTCCATGTCGGTAGGTGTCTGTGAAGAAGTCGAAGAAGGATCGTTTCTAGCATTCTTCTTTCTTTGTTGGTGAGAGTTCTTCATTGGAGGATGAGGTTCCTCGTTGAGAGATTTTCGTTCAATCACCCAAGTGAATCCGTTGTTCCCAATAATAGATTACTTAATCTATTATTTCGTTGGCACAAATTCAAAAGGGTGGATTAAATTAAAAAGATCCTCCTCATTAATTCATTTGTGTTGGCACATATTAATTGGGGAGTTGGTACGAATTCAAAAGGGAGTAATTAATTACATGGATCCCTTCAATTAATGGAAAGGTGGTGAGGCTCTCCCTCATTAATGAGGGAGAGTTGGGAGGTTTTATTCTCCTCCATCAATATGGGGGGTTTATCCCCGTGTGGTCCCCACGTCATAACCTCGTGCGAGAGTTTCTGTTCAGGTGGGCCCTACCACTATAACCTCTAATGGGAGGTTAAGGTGTGGTGATACCACCTCCAAATCCCATGAGGAGGTTTTAACCACCATCACTCACATGGAGTCTCAAAATAAAATAAAGTGTGGCTGACTTTATTTTATTATTTTTTTATAAAAACCCAAAAACTAACTTTTAAACTCGACCCACTATCGTTGAAGTGAAAGTCTCCTTAAGCGAATACCAGCGCTGCAATTTCAACTGTGCCCTTGGATTTCAATTTTGAGAACCAGTTCAAAAGTTATAAAAACTCGCTCATACGTTTACTGAACGTACCTGAACAAAACTTCATAAATTGATTCTGGGTAAACCGGGCCTCAGAATCACGCGTTGTTAGTTTTCACGGACTCATAAAATTCCCATGCATTTAAGAAAAAAAAATTCCATGGAATTTCCCTTTCTTTACATATTTACTATGAATTTATAAATATATATATGATATATATTTTTTCTTCATAAATATTTTTTAAATACTCATATCCATGAATTTAATTAAATGTTAAAATTATCATATTGAAATAATGATTATTTCAGTTTGATGTTATGTATTGTATATGCTATCAAACAATGTTTTCTCATTTAAAAACTCAGGGTGTTACAATTTATATATTATTTCTATGGGTTATTATTGAAATATTATGTTATCACATTGTAAGTGAATGAGTTTATATTTTAATAAAACTATTTTCTACCTCTTATGGCTGAAAATTTAGGGTTTCTTTCTGGTTCCTTTGATATAGATTGACGGCACATAGCCCATTATTATTTTTTATTATAACCCTTGACATTATTAATGCTTTATTCTTTGTTTTATGATTATTGATCCTTGTATTAATGGTTATGAGTTCCCCAATGTTATGCTCATGATTTTTTATTATTTCATCACAACATCAGGATAATATTATTCCCACATATGAACTTCAACTGTTAATTCTTATATTTACCCTTACTGAGTATTTGAGATCATTATTCTTGTGTTTCTAGATTTTATATGTTATTAAGATTAATGGTAAATGATTTTAGATTAGAAATGTATCATATTTGTAGAATTATATATTACATTTTGAATGATTAATATGAAATATTAATAGATGGTTATAGTGGGGAATATATTCTCTTGAATTAATGGGTATTGTTTATTTAGCATTTTGTCTTAATTATATAAAACAATAAAACTAAAAGGTTACTGGGTATTTATGTGATCCAATATTTAATTTTGGGGTTTTAGGGTTTGTATTTGAAACATTGGGGCGTAGTTATCAGTATCATAGACACAAATTTAATGTTTATGTTCTTATCTTAGGATCTAGGAGTGTGGCTTTAGTGATGCTATAATTGGTATTTGAGAAGGGTTTATATAACATTGGAAATTATAATGTTTTCATATGAGGTTATATTAAGAGTTATAGATATCATAAAGGGTTTATACGTTTGATTTTGATCACAAATTTAGAGACATTGAAACCATTTTAAGGTTTTAAGTGATGGAATTTTAATGGGGAAAATTATATTTTGGGAAATTTTTTATTTAGTGGAGGTATATTTAACCCTTATTTTTAACCAAAATTATTAGTTGAAAAATAATTCATTTTTGGTTTGTGGAAATAACATTTAATTATATTTATGAACATTAGAGATTATATAATATTTTATGATTAAGGGTAAATTTATATGAACTATATAGTTTTAGAAAAGGGGAAACCCACAGACTAGGAAGCAACCTGACATATCTAGAAAGTTCAGAGGGTTAAACAAAAAATTAAAGGCGATAAGGAGAAATGACTACCACTGGACTACTAAAATTCCATGTTTGAATGATTTTTTTAATTAGATTAAAAAGGAAATAAATATTGATTTTATTTTGAAAATATATATTTTATCTTGTAGATTACCATGAAATGGAAAAGTTATATAGTGATAAAGTGATCAATGCACTTTTGGAATAATTTCACTATTTTGGGAACCATATATGATTAATTTAAATAGAATGTCATGTAATTTTATTTCAGGAATAAATTTTAACTTATAATTTTAAATAATATATGTTCATAATTTGTCTTTATGGGGATTAAATTTATTTTTGGAAATGATTATCATATCTTATAGATTATATGATTAGGTTATATACTTTTTTGGGTATATAATTTATGAATAACTAATGAAATTTGGAGATAAACATTATTTTTACCATTAAAGAATTTGTGGTCAAATCATAATCATTTTTTGAAGATTGGTCCAAATATTTTGATAAATTTAAGGAAATTTATTTAAAGAATGATTTACTCTGAAATATGGGTATTATTGTAAAATTTTGGATATTAATGTTGTATTTCTTAATAAGAAGGTTTATTCATTTCGAGGATTATCATATATTTATCTAACGATTTTTAGTTAATGTTTCAATACATGAGGAATAACTTGTTGTCCTTATGCATATTATGTTATCAGTTAGGAGATAATTTTAGCACTTCAGGTGTGAAAGAATTTATCTATAATACTCATTATTTGGATCTAATGATGAGATTGTGGTAGAAATTGATTAATGTTAAAACTTATTCTAATAAATTAAGTTTATTTATTTATTTTCTTTAACTATAGTGTAGAGGTATCCATAAAATCTAGTAAAATGATCATCAAACAAACATTTTATCTATTTACTTTTCTTATAGATAAATAAATGGTCTTTTAACACATCACGTATTTATGATTTTCTGATGTTTTAATTTCACATTATCATGTTCTCTATCACTCTCAATTATTAATTTGTCATTATTTTACTCTTTCATGTTGTTATTTTAACATCCCAGTAATTTTTTTCCTTACTGGAAACCTATTTAAGTATTACTATAGATGACCTTCTTATTTCACTTTTAATCCTTTCACCCGGAAGTTTTATTAAGAGTTTTAATGAAGTGGGATTTCATCCAAGGTATTTTTATTATTCAGATTAATTAAAAATTAAGAGTTCTAAATTTACAAAAAGGGTTTGTATGAAATATTTTGATATTTTAAAGAAATATTATAATCCATACAGTACATGATACGCAACATCTAGATTTAATGAATACCAAAATACTATTATTTAAATATGACTATTATAACCAAGACGTTGAATTGAAGAGTTTGAATAAAAAAATATAATTAGTAAATATATGTAATGGTTATAACTAATATAGATGTATTGATTAATATATAATAAATACGAACTCAATTTTTATTAATTCCATTTTATTCTTCAAATACACATTTTCTTCAATAATGTTTTATTTATTTTTTAAGAGAATATTAAAAATAATAATTGTAAAATTTTTTGATGGTATTTTATAAATTTGATATAAGTTTTTAAATATTCATATCAAAATTATCTTATGGTGAAATTTTGATAATTTTTTGAAATGTTTACTTTTCTAGTGAATAGTGAAAAATACTAATTATTATTGAAAATTGGATTTTCTTTTAAAGTATTTATAATGAAAAATTATATATTTTATTATTTCTTAAATATTTAGTTTATAAAGTATGAATAAAAATAATCCCATTATTGTTTTTAAAATTATATTTATACTTAAATTTCATACAAAAACATTTTACACTTAAAATATTCAATTTTCTGAAAACTTATTTTTGATTATGCTTCACTAGTTTAATATTAATAAAAATTAATCAACGTTAGTATTTTCAAATTTGAAAAATGGACTATATATTTTGAATAAGAGGGAAATTTTTTTTAACTAGTTCTATTACATTTTTCATTAATATGAATAATAAACATAATAATTTTTGTTGCCATAGTAAAGGATAAATAAAGTAATTAAAGTTTAAAATAAAAATATGAGGACAAAAATTGAATTAAAAAATTAAATAGTTTTTTATATGGGACTGTTTTATCCATAATCATCAAATATTCAGGTACATTCTCTTTTTTCGTTGGTATCTGATTATGGATTTAATAATAATTTTGGCAAAGAAATAAAAAAAAAATCATAATCTTGTTTTTAAAAACTATAAAATTTATAACATGGAGATAGACAGAGGATATGTTAATTTATAAATATTAATCTTTAATATATATTATTTATATTCATCATGTTTTTTTAATTTTTATAGAATAAATAATTACCTTAAATACTTACATAATGTTGACACATAAATTATTCAATTAGAAGAAAAATAAAATAAACGATATTAAAAATATTAAAATTTTAATAATTTGAAATAATAAATGTGACCTAATAAATTTATAGATACAAATAAAATTTTAGTGATGTATTCAAATATTTTTTTAATTTTAATTTTTGTCTTGATGTTACAAATTTCAAAGTAAATGATTTGTTCTTAATTTGCATAATTGATATTTTATAAAAAATAATAGCTGATTAAAAGATATAAAAATAAAAAAGAATCCTATTATTGGAAAAATGAAAATTATTTGGTTTAATTTATCAAAATTATTAATTAATTGTATTTTTTGATATTTATAGTAACTACCATGACCATAAAACTGTTAAAACCCTTGTTGTCGCAGTATATGTGAAAGGCTTAATGGGGGTTTAAAACCAAATTATAATGGTATAAATGTCATCTAAAAATGAAAATATTTTATTGTATGAGGATATTTTGAATTATAATTATAAGATATTCAAGTAATATCAATTTGGAATAATTTTTACCAGAAAATTAATTTACATTAATTTATTATTTTAAGAAATTCCAAAAGTGCCCCCTCTCTTATAAAAGGTCACCATTTTTTCTCATATATTAACACTTGGCTGAAAATTTGGTGTAATATATATCTAATAAATCCTTTACTAACATACCTAATGTTCTAGAGGCCTTATTTTGTTCATAATACCAACATTAGAGGACTTAAGATGTAAATAAATAGAGGTTGTTGAAAGAAGATGTATGTTCTTAGTTGAGCATTTTGGTTTTATTTCTTTTTCCACCTCCATAAAATATCTTCAATCAATTATTAGATAATAAAATAAATATTTTAAATATTCTAGGATTTTATTATGTTATTTACCATAATTATATCCATCTCTAATACCCATTAAATGGGAATGGAATCTTTTGTTCATGTGTATGGAAGGCTACTGACTCATAGGTTTGTGTAATTCATTTTCCATCACTACCTCTCAGGACTAGTTATAATTATTGAATTAATGATTATAAATTTTATCCATGAAACATTTATCATTATCAAAAGTTAATATTTTATTTAATTTCATATGTTTCCATTCACAAAAAATGATAATGTCATCTGGGTGTACATGTGGACTACCACCTCCCTGAAATGATCTGATTCGATTTTCATCACCACATCACATAGACTATATATATCACTATATTTAAATAAATTAATATTATATTTATGATATAATTATCATTATGAAATTTTAAAATAATACTTACCTTCTTTCCATAGTGATTGTTAAAAAATTGTATTGTTACTCACACATATGTATGGCCTACCATCTCCATGATTGTAATATTGTTCATTTTTCATAACCATATTTAATGTTTGGATTTTAAAAAAATTTATTTTTAAAAATTAAAATTATTTCATTATTATTATTATATATATTTTGGAATAATGAACCCTTTGACCACTATCAACATACAAAATACATTTTGAAAGTATAGACCAAATGTCCTTAAATCACCCAGCATGGACTTAAAAGAATAATTATTTTCATATTTATTTAAAATAAATTAAATATATGGTTTAAGTATAATGTATAAATCCTATAAAATATTCTTAATAAATAAAATAATTGATATAGATTTATTATAGTGGTGTTAAATGGAATAAATAGATAATTTGGACTCCACGTAGGGAATTCATCTCAATTTCCTTTCATTGAGACATATTTTATTATTATGAAACTAATTTATTTTTTATTTTTTATATAATTAACATTAACATGTTTTATCAATAACCCTTCATACTTCATGGAATTTGATGTTAGAATTTTAAATATATCATCCAAGGGGATTTTACTTGAATGTTACAAGGTGGTAAAGGGTTTCCTAACTCAATTCCATTTTGTAGGGTTATAACACTTTTTCATTGACTTTTTTATCCCTACTTATGTGTGAATTTATATCTGAATTTATCTATTCATTATTAATTTTTTTTATTTATATTGGCTACACACTATCTTTTTATTTTTTAATTATAAATTCAATGATATGATCAATGTAAGGGTTTTTTATCCCAAATTTTTTTCCTTAAGATATAAGTATACGAAAACCACCTATGACCTTTTGTGAGGTCTATATACTTCCTCTTTGATGTGTATATCATGAATATCCTTATGTTAAAGATATTTAATGATCCATAGTATGTTTTTTTAAATGGGTTTATGATTGAAAAGTTACAATAGTGGAAAAATAATTATGTTATAATCTCATATCTTTTTAGGATTGTATATGTTCATGGTTTATTTAGGGGAAATAATATTGTTATATCACCTAATATATTTCTCTTTCACATGGCTGAAATAGGTCAGTTACAAGACCTGAAACACACTTCCTCGTATGCCAGAGGCTTCCAACTAGCAGTGGGGGTTTGATATGTAAAGTGGGGAGACTATACCCCTAGTTAAAAAGTTACATCAAAGTAAAATAATCATATAAAAATAATAAATAAATATTAAAGACCATAAAAATACTGAAAAAATACAATACAACAGAAAAAAATGAAAAAAATCCAACTTCCTAACCCAACAAATAATAAAGGATTAATGTAATGTTGAAATGGAATGTTAGTAAATATAATACTAGAAGTAATACAAATAAAATACTAGATGATTCAAAAAGGCTTGAAATTCCCCATTCCTGAGCCCCATGTTAGTGTTATCTCAAAACTCTAACCTATAGAACCATTAATATTCAATAAAAGTGTCTTTTTTTCCTTTGTTTAATCCTATATCAATGTAATCAGCTAGAATAGGTTGTGATTATAACATATCAGGTTGAAAATGTTGTGTTAAAACATAACCATTCAGATGAAAAGTTCATATAGTAATGTAATAAACAAGTGTATTGACTAATTAAGCAATTAAATTAACACCACATCAAATTGATTCGACACCATTCCAAAATATTTTATATCATGAATCATAACCATTCCAACCATTTTCATATAACCATGGTAAAACATATCAATCCTTAGTTCTACGATAGAATGTCTCTGACCATTTCTCACAACCACTCCAACAAATCCATAACTGTATAACCATGGTATAAAAACAACAAATTGGGGTTAAACCACTCTATTATCATTTCATTAATCCATTGGGGTTGATCCAAATATATAATCATTTTATAATTAATCAAGGCCAAGCCTGATATATATAAATATCAACATGTGTCAGAGCTAAGACCAATATATAATAATTTCAGCATGTTTCATGTCCAGCCCTATAAGAACCCAGGTTTTGAGCCTGTAAGACTTTGAAAATTTCTTAATGTTATTCCAGAGCAGGGCGTTCAGATGGCGTGTGATTCTGAGCCCTAGTGTGGCTGGAATTAAATTTTAAGTACGTTCACACCGGACACACCAAATAAAAATAATAACTCCTAAACGGTTACTTTAATGGGAAAACTAAGGGCACTGTTGAGTCCGGAACGTGTCGTTTACCCTAGTAGGTGTGTAACTTTCGCGAGCACGACCCTTCTGTGGAAAACACCACCAAGGGCGTTTTTGTAATTTAGCAGCCTCAGGTGTCAACTTTACAACTTCTGAACGGAGGATCATATTAAAATTATGAGACCACCGTTATGCTTAGAACATGGATTTTACCCTAGAGGTTGCTTAACCTCGACCCCGCTGAAAATTCGGGTAAGGAGCCTACTGGTGGGCGTTTAAGTGTTTCTCTATTTAAACACTTCTCCCACCCCTCCTCCTCCTCCATCCCCCTTGTCTCTCCCTGGAGGATCCCTCTCAACAAGCATCAAGATACTATCCCAACCTCTCCAAGGCACGACGGCTCCGGCAGATCGTCAGCGAAGCGACGGGCTACGCCTTGTGAGGCAGGTTCGTGTATTTCTTTTCATTTTTAATTTACAAAACCTCTTCAAATCCAATTCATAGTGTCGGAATGCTGTTTTCATGTTGAACGAAGCCCATGGTTGCATAGGATTCGATCCGAGTTTTCTGATTCGCTTCTCGGATCAAAAATCTGAGTCTCCAGGCGCTCAGGGTGGCCCCGAGAAGTTTTCCATCCATTTTTACATGTTTCCCGTGGTTCCAGGGGTTTCCGACGGGCTTCAGGTGGTCTGGGACGGTGGCTAGCGCGGTGGGCTCCCAGAAGGCGGTGGTCCTAGGTGGCAGCAGTCCCAGGCAGCAGCGGTCCTAAGCAGTGGCTGTCCCCAGCGGCGGCAACGGGCTCCCAGGTGACAAGGTCGGGCTTCAGGCGGTCCGAGAAGACGACATACGCGGGGTGACGCGGGGGTCCAGGCTGGCCAGCTTCACTGGTCTTCGGGAGGCGTGAGAAACTGGGTTCGTCGCGACACTGGCCAGCCAACAGAGACCCGCACTCTGCGAGTCTCGTGTAAAACGTGCCATAACAGCTGAGCCAGTCCGGGTGATGCGGGGAGGCCCACGCGGTGAACCGCGGGCCGTGGTGGACCGGGCGGTCTGGGTGGCCCAACCACGGACTACCGGTCTAAAGGGGTGGGTCGGCCCAGGCCGACCCCATCTCTATCTGATGAAGTTAAAAATTCCATAACTCGCAAACCGAGCATTTATTCACGTACCGTATATAGCAGTAAAATCCTCGACTCAAGAAGGAGATTTTGAGATGGTCCCAGGGATTTTTAATTCCCCTGATGAGAGCTCGGTGGCACGCCACGCTCGTTAAGTACCTCCCTAGGATTTTTCTTTCAGATGGAGTAAACACATCCGGAGTTCGTTTAAGGTGCCATCAGTGGTGTTGTGACCCTGGTGTCGAGACGAAGTTGTCCAGATTAGTTTTAGGCGTTGAATCCAGAGTTGATGCATGGGCCCCATAGGTTGTCTTTTAAGCTGTGAGCAGTGTTTTGCGGCTTTTTCATCAAACGTCTGTTCAGGGCGAATGAATATTCATTTTGGCATGTTTTCCCAAGAGAATTGCGATGGCGCAGTTTGCCCGACCTTTTTCGGGACCGAAGTGTGGGACTCACGTGACGTCATATGGGTTTAAAGCGGTGTTGAATAACTTTTTCGTCGGGAGTCTATTTCTAGTGAGTAAGTAGTCTATCTCATGTGTTTTTCCACAAGGATTATAATGGTGTATTATGTTTGGGCGTGCAGAGTCTATTCCAAGATCTTATTAAATGTGGAAACATGAAAGGGCATTGGTCGAAGGTTCATTTGATGCACTCCGAACCAACACACGATAGTGATGTTATTGACACCCAAAGATGGTTCGGTTAGTGCAGAGTTATCAGACCAGTTTCGAGTTTACCCTCCAGCGGGGATGGGTAGTGGGTTACCCACTGGCACATCTGGGTTTACCCTCCGGTAAGGCTAGGCAGTGGGTTACCCATTGACTTTAGGGTTTACCCTCTAGCAGGGCTGGTCAGTGGGTTACCCATTGACTTTAGGGTTTACCCTTCAGCAGGGCTGGACAGTGGGTTACTCGACGACCTCTTAGGGTTTACCATCCAGCTAGGCTGGGCAGTGGGTTACCTGAGGACTTCTATCATACTTATCCCCTTTCTATGAGGCTATTCAATGAATTTTATCCATGGTTACCAGAGCAGGATCCTTGGTTGCGCGATTCAGCGATGAGACATCTTTGACGTACATGATGTTTGGTCATCAGTGATGGATATCCTTAGAACTGCTAGTGACTTATCCTAGGCTGATATTGGAGATGGAGATCCCCTTACACAATCATTCAGGTTTCTTGTTGAGCATATATATATATACACCGTACTTTCGTTCCCTCTCCTTGGGTTCAGTTACTCTCCTTCTAGGAGGGGCGAAGGCACGCGGGGTATGCCACGTGCTTTCCATGTCTAACTCATCTAGGTAGGATGAGCCTTCTTCCATTCACTAGTAGGGTTGAGATGCACTCTATTTACTATAATCTTTCACCGTTCTCTATTCTGTCTACTTCTCACCATTTTAGTACCTCCTTTTTTGATCCCTCAAGTTTTCGGGGCATCCCACTGAGTATCTTTATACTCACCCCTTTTTGGGATTTTCCCGCACATGGTGCACCCTTGTAGACGACATACAGGTTGATCGAGACTACAGAGGATCATAGAGGACACAGAAGCTTGGGCTGCATTCAGTATTCGTAGTAGGAATTTTAGGTGTGAGACTCACTAGCTATTTACTTTTGTTTACCTGTTTCTAGGTTGTGTCACCTTTTGGGTTGGGTGGGTGTTTTTTCCTTTTTATATTCAGTATCTTGTCAGTACTTTGCATCACTTTAATTTTTTTTTCTATTTAGTATTCGATGCATGACTATGGTTGGGTTTTATCTATTCATTATTTGGTTTTATTTTTTTACTCTGCACTTCTGCATTGAGTGAGCTGTGTGTAGAGGTACTTAGGCAAAGACCTCCCCAAGATTATTACGCCTTTGGCACTTGTCGAGCCCCCCGACCTATGAAGGTGGGCTTGGGGTAGTTGCAGCTCGAGATCGGTAGGGTCGGTTCATGACAAGCCCTGTATATAAGAATTCCATCATGTTTCAGTAGGCATAGCCCACTATATAATCATTTCAACAAGTCAATTGTACAAATTCCCTATTTAATCATTATAGAATATAAAGTGGGTGACACCCCATATAAGAATTACATCATAGAAAAACCAAAATATGTCATAAGAAATAATTATATCATAATATGACATCATATAAATAATTGGTGAATTATGAAAATTACAATTCACCATTCAATTAAACAATTAATTTATCATTTGGTCTTAAACTAACAACATGTCAGTAAATTCAATAATTATTCCAAGATAAGGTGAATCTATATAAAACACTCACCCAAATCCCATGTCATGTGAAACAGACTTCA
Source organism: Viscum album (assembly GCA_963277665.1). Lineage (NCBI taxonomy): Eukaryota > Viridiplantae > Streptophyta > Magnoliopsida > Santalales > Viscaceae > Viscum > Viscum album. The sequence goes on from OY728133.1 coordinate 1,981,318,299, forward strand.
ATACATTTATATAGGTCATCTATAATCATGGGTTTTCCCACCCGAATAGTATCCACAATCTAGGACAATAACCAATTATGTTCAAAAAGATTATATAGAATAATCCAATTCATCATTTGATTAATTGAAGATCTTAATATGTTTGTGGAAATTCATTATTAAACATACATTTCAATTAAAAAATACAAATGGTTTGGTTTAGAAACCCTACTATTAAATAACAATCAACTAATGCTTCTAATATGATTCACCAATAAGATAAAATGTCGAAATCATTAAAAGAAGTATCCATCGATCTGATGCGTGATCTAGATGTATGCAATGAGGAGAGGCACTCCAAAAATTACATGTATGATTCCCTATGGCCTAGAGAAAGAACATAAACACAATTTAATGAGATAAATACTTCACAAGACACCCTTTAAAAATATTCATGGTAAATTTCATGGTATGTAATTAAGATAAAAATCTTTTATTTATTTTTAGAGGTATATGCCAAAAAACATGACAGCTGAGGTGATTTTTTTACACTGGTTAAACAATATAGGATGTGTAAATATTTCATATAATTTTTCAATTCATTTCATCAACCTGGATCATAGCTTGTGCTTGGAAATAATTGCATGTTGTGTTACATTATTACATGACATGTAATTACTATGCAGATATCCTTCATAATGTTTCATACATAATGAACTACAAACCACCTCTAAATCCATCCCATTCATGGAAACACTCATAATCCCATCTAAAAAATTTATAATTGAACTCCATTTATTAAAAAACCTATATCCATGAATATTAAATCATTTTCCAACAAAAGGCTTTACTTCTTGGAATAAGACTCTACAAGAATGCTAATATGAAAAATAAAATATGGGCATACCTATAAAAATATGGGATCTTCCAACCTCCCCACCATACAATAGGTCATCCCTGAGATCCTCCATCTACCTCTATGGGGTCTCGGTGATCAAGTCTAGACATTGTGCTCTCATATTTGAAATTATATTCCATATCCCCTCTTAAACTACCCCATTATAGCCCTACACTTTAACCAAAGGAATCACCCATACCCTATATATATATCTCACTGTGGTACGAAATCTCTATGGGATTATCTTTAAAGGACACATCAGCACTAGGCTCAATTTTCTCTCTATTTATCAGATGAATAGTGTCTTGATAATATATCTAAATATGAAACATGTGAAAAAAATCATGCATGGAACTATAGAATTGAGGAATGGCTAATTGGTATTCATTTAGACTGGACCTATCCACTATCTAAAATGGCCCGAAAAACATGGGTGATAGATTTCCCTATTTCCTGATAAGGTGTTTCCAAGACAAAGGATACACCCAGAGGAAAACGTGATGACCAACCTCGAAATATAGAGGTTGAATTTGATGGTTATCAAAGGATTTATTCCAACTATGTGCAGTCACAAATGACTTTCTGATCAAAAAAACTTGTTCAAATTTCTTCTACATGATACTACTCCTATAAAGTGCTGACTCGCCAATGTTTATCCAATAAAGAGACAAGAAGCACATCCTTCCATATAAATCCTCAACATGTGTCATCTAGATTGATGCCTTGAATATGTTATTATATAAAAATTTGATAAATTCTATATGATTATCCCACAAACCACCGAAATCCAAAACATAGGATAGTAACATATCTTCCATAACTTGAATAGTCTACTCAGAATGACCATTAGTATGAGAATGATAGGCCTTGAACAAAAGAACCTATGAGCCCCTTATACATCTAAATACCCTTCTAAAACTGTGATGTGAAATGATTATCTATATCAGAAATTATTCTCCTTAGAATATGATGCAAACAAACTGCCTCACACACATAATAACTGCCCAGATCATCAACAGTGAAGGACTTCCTAATACTTATGAAGTGGAAAAAATTCTTATGTAGATCCATAATCACCCACAAAACAACATTATTATGGGTTTTCTTGTGTAATTCTAACACAAATTCCCTAGTGAAATTATCCCATTTCCACTCTAGAATCATAAAAGGATATAAAATCCTAGTTGGCATCTAATGCTCAACTTTTAGCTACTGAGATTTGGAATATATGTCAAAAAATATATCTACCTTATTCTTTATTCTTGATAACCAGTACTATTTATGGAGATTATGATACATATTTGTAAATGTAGGATGTACAACCCATCTAGAAACATGAAACAATCTCATTATCTCATTATGAAGCCCTATAGAAACCAACACTCAATCATAGAAAATAACATAATTTTCACCACCAAGAAACCATCCTAATAAAGTCTCCTCAAAATTTAAGCACTCTCTCAGAACTAAGTCATTCAAATTAGGTAAATTATTGGTCTTGATCTGGTATAAAAACACTAGTTTAATATAATATGAAGTTATATATTCTCATCCTTGAGACTTCATGATCATCAAGATGCATGTCTACATGGAGTTCCACAATCTACTAATTTTCACAAGACTCTTATACCTCTTCTATCCACGTTATCTGGATTAATGCATCAACAATGATGTTTACACTTCCTAGTGTATAAGAAAACCCAACATCAAAATATTGCAGTTACTTAACCCACCTTCTTTTCATAAGGTGCAGCTACCACTGAGAAAATTTGTACCTGAGGCTCTTGTAGTTCATGTTTACCAAAAAAATCTCACCCATGAGATAATTCATTCTACATATATGGGAATGTACCTATACTTATAACTCCAAATATTGAGTAGGATAATTCCTATCATGCATTATTAGCTGTTTGTATCCATGAAAAACCATTCACTCCTCCTATATTAGAATTGCTCTGAGTCCATCTTCAGATGAGTCATAATACATGGTATATACTTTTCCCAGAATATGTAAAGTGAGGATAGGTGTTTGGGTTAGCCTTATTTTCAAAAGCTGAAAATATCTCTCACAAGTATCAATCCAGAAAAACATCATGCCTTTCTTAGTCATCTAAGGAATTAATGCTTCCAAAAGGGAGAATTATGGGATAAAGTGCCAATAATAACTTGTTAAACACAGAATTCCCCAAATATCAATGAAATTATTGGGATTATCTAATGATCCCACAACTAAAACTTTCACTATATCTATTGACACTCCCATATATAAGTTGACATGTCCCATGGTGTGTACTTTATCAATCCACAAACTTCATTTGGTTATTTTGACATAAAACTGATTCTATCTAAATTTACTTTGGATGATGTCAAGATATTGGGCATGATCATCTACTGAATGAGACTATACTATGTTGACATAAAAAAAACTACATGAAACCAATCCAGAAATGATTTAAATATTTGATTCATTAAGGAAATGAATACCGCTAGTGCATTAGTCAAACCAAATTGCATAAGTATGAGATCATATGATCCATATATGCTCATCAAATAATTATATGGTATGTATAATGGTATCACCCTCAACATACCATATCCTAATCTTATATTGATCTTAGATAATATCATAGAATCTCTTAGCTAATAAAAGAGATCATTTATGCATGGAAGTGGATACCTGTTCTTGAATGACATTGGTTAAATCTATGATAATACTCACATGTGCATAATTAACCATCAACCTTCTTAGTGAAAGTAATTAGAGAACCCCGATGAGATGTACTAGGTCATATGAAACCTTTAGATTTGATATATTCCAACTAAAATTTGATATCCTGGGGATTTTTTAGTTCTATTTTATAAGTCAGTATAGAAATTGGATCTGATCCAAGAACCAACTTGATCAAAAACATGATCTATCACACAATCATTAATCCATAAAAATCATCAAGAAAAACATCTAAAAATGGTATACCTCTAGAAGAAGGTAATAAAGTTACATTCAACCATTATATAGAATAAGAATGGCTATCTGAGCCTTGAGACAATCTAATTTACATTGAATCCGTCTTGTACCACTAGCTTATAGATCCCACTTACCCTGGTGAGAATAGATACCTTCATTTAGATATAAAAATGTAACTTTCCTATCGTAGTATTTGATATGTTACCTATACAGAACTAACAAATTCATACCATGAAACAAATTAAAAACTATAATTTCCATCATGAATGGTTCATGAATGAAACAGTGACAACCAATCAATATATACCATTCCCTGCATCATTTGATATTCACTTACTGAAATCCAAAAAGTGTGTAAATGTAAAAAACAACATCAAAGATATCAACTTAAAAGACTAAACCATTTTCAAAAAATATAGGATAAAAAGTTATGAGATTCCACTAAATAAAAAAAAAATCATGGGTAGATGATATGAGAATTGTACCTCTGATAATTGATGGTCATGAATCCACACTTACCAAAGTAGGCTACATAACATAAAACTAACCAGCCCCTCTTCTCTGGGATCCTTCCTAACTCCCATGAGATATACCTTTTTCCTGGTATTTCCATTCCTACACTAGGTCACCACATCCCCTACCTCAACTAGAATTTCCTATGGACCTTAAGTTACATTTCCATAAAGGAGTAGCTAAGTCATTCTCGTACTTCGATACCTGTTAGGGTCCCCTTCCACTACTCTAATACCACATGCATCTTGAAAACATCTACAGGTGGACAAATTTACCATAATCATGAAGCCCCAAAATATGATATGGACATCATGGTCATTTTTGTACCATCTAGAAACATTTATATCATTTCAATGGAAAATTATTTTAAGATGGATTCCCACTACAATATATTCTATAACTATTGTTTCCTTAGTGAAAACTATCATAACAACACTTCATTTCACCATAAAAAGAGGTCATAGTTCTCTTAGCTAAAATATTATGGATACTTCATAGGGACACTATCATATTACATTACATTACTTGTGGATGATTCATCACATTTGAAAAAAATACTAATTCAAAAAAAACATTCACCTATGACCTTATCTTTTAGCAGATACCATTATAGAAACCTCTCCCCCTAGGGATCTCATCATCTACCAAATATGGTGCAAAGCGTTTTTGGTCAGTGAAATATTCAACATAGTCCAACACTAACTTAGACAACTACATCAAGTGCATGATGTCATGATCCTTCTCACCCCTCAACATATCAATATTGAAATGGATCCAAAAAATTCATCTTGATGTTTATCCAAGATATCTCCTCGTGTTGCCCTTCCTACACCAGAATTTACCACCAACACTTGGTTAGTCTACAATGCATATATTCATCATGATTCACCCTCTCATATATGAGTCTATCAAGATAAATATTTGATCAAATCTATATAATTGATCCATAACTGGTCTCCCTAAGGTCCTCCCTCCCCAGTGAACATAGAAATATACTAAAACTGGTACTATCTCATCAAATCATACATTAAAGGAACATTTTGAATAATCTCTCTTCCCATAGGCCACATGACCCTTAGGAAGCCATCATGAATATTAACGTCCACCTGATACTCAAGAAATATAGGGATGTATGATTCAGATATGTTAGGAGTGTGATGATTTACACTCTCTTGATTCTCAGTATAAAGATAAAGAGGAAGAATTTTCTCTATAAGGAAAACACACTCCTTATAACACTGAATATAACAATAAGTACATCCTAAAAAGGTGAAAAAATAGAGAACCACTAAATTATGGTATCTCTAAACATGTATTAATGGTTTTTAGTATAAAATATCTTTTCATTTCATTTCATTTCTCACGTAAAACAGGTAATATAATAACACAGTTCAAACTGGAAAGTATATATCACATGAAATAAAATACCCCTCCCATGAACAATGCATGTCAATATATATCCCAATGATACATTATGAAGCATGAATAAACATCATGTTCCATACCAGGCCCTAAGTATAAATCTCAAGAACCAAAAAAATCATAAAACAATAACATCATGCAACATGTGAATCACCCAAAGTAAAATAACATCAAATTTAACAAGAGAATAATATAAGCAACAATCCATCACTGGGAAAATGGATTTTCCCCACACATGGGTTAGCTACTCCCTTGCATAAGATCATTACCATTTCTCAACTCATCATATTCCTCTTTCTACCTTTCCAAAATAATAAATAAATATAAATGAAACCTGGTCTCCTCTAATACCACATTGTAATGACCCTCAATATGGAACTCTCTAATGTGAAAAAAATCAGTTGGTTATGTAACCTAAATAGTTCATACCCATACAATAGAGGCTGCTAACTGGAATAGGGGTGTGATATGTATATTGGGGAGACTATAGATCATGGTTAGATATTTAAATCACCATATAATCATCATATAATAATAATAAATAAATATCAGAGTGTGAAAAAAATGAAAACAATACAATACAGTGGAAAACAAAATGATAAAATCCAAATGAATAATCCAATAAATAATAAATGAATAATGTAATGTCATTATGGAATGTAACTATATTTCATGATAGAAGTAATACAAATAAAACTCTATCAAACATAACATAGAAACAAATATACATAGTCCCGAGCCCCATGGTAACCCCGTCTCAAAACTCATTCCCATCCAAGAGGAAACAATCAATAGAAAAGTCATTTTCTCTTATTAAATCATGAATCCATTTCATCTTATAGGTTAAAAACCACAAAACACATAGTGTGTGAGTATAACTTAGTAGGTCGACACCACCATGTCTAAAAATAACCATTTTGATAACAGTTATAGACAATAATGCAATAAAAAAGTGTATTAATTAATTATGAAATTAAATTAATACCACATCTACCTATTTCAGTACCATTATGGAATATCTCTAAGCATCTCTCACAACCATTCAAATCATTAACATATAACCATGTTGAAGAAATAATTCTCGATGCCATGCTTGAATATATATGAGCATGTCTAACAACCATGGAAATATAACCACAACCATATAACCATGGTATCAAACCCACTAAACTAGGTCCCACTACTATATAAGCACTTCACCAATAAATCATAGTTGAGACTGATATATAATAATTTCAACATCCATCTGGGCCAATCCCCACATATAATAATTTTTATATGTTTTAGTTCGAAACCCCGTATATAAGCATTGTAGCATGTATCATGGCCACATCTGATATATATGAACTTCATCATGCCTCAATGGGAATTGATTTTTATATAACCATTTCAATATGTAAATTGTGCTCATACAGAATTTAAGTAGTAAAACTTGTAAACTGGGCCAACACCCCATATAAGTATTATAACATAGAAAAACACATATCATAGAAATATGGATATAATATTGTTACATCATTTAAATCAATGGTGAATTATGAATATTAACATTTACCTTTAAATTACATAATTAAATTACCATTTTCATTTTAACCAACAACATGTCAATCGCTTAAAAAATCAGGCATATCTAATATTAATCTACATCAAGAAATCACCTAAATCCCATATTGATCTATTTTTTTTCATTTAAGATGTTCATTTATAATCAAGGTTTATCCCACCCAAACGGTATCCACAAGACAATTAAATAACCAATTGGGTCAAAAGGGATCCATGGAATAATCCAATTCATCATTTAGTTAATTTAGTAATTCTATATGTTGAAATAATAAAACATTATGCATATAGTGAAATTAAGCATACCCTAGATTTAATGTTTATAACCCTACTTTTAACTAACTATCATCCAATGCATCCAACTAGATTAAATAACAAGAACAAAGGCACAAATCATCGTAAGAAGGATCCAGGGATCTAACACATAATATAGACATCCATAGTGAATAGAAATGCTCCAAAATAGCCTAGGAGAATCCCTAGGGACAAGAGGAGGAATATACACATGAGGGAATGAGATAAATACCATGAATGACACCCTTTAAAAATATGATATGGAAATAAAATTTTGTGTATTTAAGTTACACATTGTGTATTTATTTTTTAGGGATACACCGAGAAATGCATGGCCACTGGTGATTATTAACATTTAAGAAACATTATATGACATGTAATGACTTTGTGGAATGTATTCATTTTACATCATAAACCAAGATCATGTCTTATTCCTAGAAATAGTTTCACATCGTGTTACTACATTACATGGTGTATAATTTCTCTGTAAATAGTCTTCAACTAGTTTCCATTGGTATGAACCCAAAACACATCTAAAGCCATCAAATAAATAGAAAACCCATGTGATCACATTAAATAAATTTATAACCAAAAGACATTAATTGAAACAAACATATATCCCTAAACATTTGAGAATTTTTCCCAATAAGTATCTTCATCTCCAAACAAGACTCGGCCACCAAGGCTCAAAAAAAATCACAAAAAAGGGATATACCTATAAAAAGATGTGATCTTACACATATGATATTATTTTATCTATCCACATATAATTTAATCTAATTTGGTCATGAATGTGGTTTACATGTTAAAATATCATTTCATCCCTTATTAATTAATGATACATCATGAATTTCATTTTATTTGATAACAATCTTCTTTTAGATGAGAATTTGTCTCTTTCATATCCATGGTTTCTAAAATGTTCTAAAAAATCATTATTTCTAAAAATAAATGATTTTATAAAGTTATTCCCATAGTATTTGACATTAATTTAAAAGGATTTAAAATGTAAATTTCTTAACATTCTCTAAATGGGACACTTTAGACTCCCTTTACAAAATGTTGAAAAAATGTTTCTTTTTTAAAATTTACAACATGAAAAAAATTTAACACCATCATGAATATTATTTACATTGAATATTCCTTTATATGTTTCCATGGTTTTTTTTCAAAGGTAATTATTTGAAAAATATTTTTTGAGTTTGTAGTTTTTAAAAGTGATTTTCAAATTAAAAATGTTATTTTCCTTAATAATATTGTTAATGATCTTTTAATGGTATTTCAAATCATTAATACCAAAAAAAATTATGTAACATATGATACATTGGGGATATTTTGTTATAAAACCATATTTAATTTCTCTCCATATGGATTATTATTTTAGAAAATAGATTTTCATGGAATTTATTTCTTTTCCATGGTTTAATCAAGTTATGATAGGAATGCTCTATTTTAACATATATGCTAAAAATGACTTCTCTAACCATTGTAAAAAAGTTGATGTTTGGATTAAATAATAAGATTTAATATTTAATTTTATTAAAAAACCAACTTCCCTTATACAAGGTGATTTAATCATTAAAAAATAATTTTTGAAAGTAAAGTATATTTCTATATTCGGAATTTCTTTCTTATGAGTGCACAAATTATATTGAAAACTACATGATTTTATGTGTTATGAATTTGATATTGTTCTTAAAAAATATTTATATTGACTAGTGGTTCCATTATAAACCAAGGTAAAGTAAGTCCACTATTTCTCTCCAATGAATTGGGTAAAGAGGTAGAGTTAACTGATTAGAATTATCCTAATAGATGATGAGAATATATTGCGATGGTCATTTCAAGCATAGCCATGATGGTTATTTAAATTGTAACAATGATAGATACTCTATGTGTGATAGTGAAGGTTATTATATATGTAATAGTGATAAGAAAATAAATATAAATAGACATATATGATTTATCTATGATTTTAATTAGATTTTATAAAAATATTAATATTTCATAGGGAAATCTATTGAGTTTATTTTGAAATAATAGTTTTTTCTTCGTCTTACGAGTGAAAAGATATGGGTTATTAATGATTTATTTATTCAATATTGACATCACATGAATAATTATTATTTATTCTAATGACTCGTTCCTTTGTTTTTTGAGACACCATCCCCAGAAATTGGTCACCTTGAGGGCCGACAATGAGAGAAGAGATGTAATGATTTCTCATGTCCCACATCAAGTAGGCCCCAAGTTGGAATCTATCCCAGAGGGTATAATAATAGTGAAAATGAGAGTCATTAACCTCTAATATAACATACAGAAGATATATATAAAAAATAATCCAAGAAACACATGATCATATATATATATATAATGAAATATAATGTTCACAAATTAAATACCATATATTAATATAAAAACTGAAAGGGAAACTATAAGTAAAAAAAGGTAATAATGGTAGAAACCTTGAATCCCATATAGGTCTTGTACAAACTTTAGCAAGTAATATCCAGCCTCAACACTAACCTACTAGGGATGACATGAAAACCCATTTATATATATGAATAGTGAAAAAAATTGTATACTCAGTAGGATCCTCCCTAAAGCCTCTATTGAAAAAGATAAAGAAAGCATGCTAAATCATAGCAAAGAACATTGAAAATAACTAGTCACCAAAATATGTATACTATGTCCAAACTTCATTATAGAAAACTCTCACCATTGATCACATATAATGAAGAAAATAATATAATAATGAAACATTAAGGATACCCCAATTTCACTTTCCCATTGGTTTTCTGATCTTCTCCATAGTAGAACGTCCTTAGCCATATCTCTCTCCAAAATCAGAAAGATCAAACAAACCTAGGAATGGAATCACAACATGCACCTAATGTATCCCATCATTAAATAATTGCATCACAATCCCCATATATAGAAACTGATTAGTTTTCTGGAGCTACCATAACTCTTATGATGTGAATCAAACATTTGGTATTATACCTCAGGTCATCATATCCCACATAATAATTATGTACCACAACCCATCATAGACTATACCCATCATACCTATAATAATCCTTTGGATAAAATATCTAGTAATACATATGTGTGAAATAAATAAAACCATCTATATACCACTATACACATATACAGAGAAACTAAATTTTTTCCATACCAACAAATATAACCACTAAGAGAAGAAAGCAGGGCCATAAGGGATAGTTATCAATCCATCCTCCCATCGGGATGTTGGGGGAAACACAATCCTAGAGTCCAATAGGTTTCATTTACCTAGCTTACATGGGTGGGGTATCCTATGAAATATTATAATATTCATGATATAATACATCTCACATCCACACTATGGGAATAATCTAGTATTAGGCTCAACTGATGAAAATGTCACTCAGACTCCCAACTTCAACTACTAAAACCAGATACCCTATAAGCACAAAAAAAATAAGAGAAACCTTAATTAATTATTTCATTTAAATCATCTTATTCTCTTAATTAATTTAGTAACCTTCGATTAACCATTAAAATTATTCCACATTACATTAAATTAATCATTAGAGTAAATGCATGCATTCTAGTCATAATACAAATAGAGTACACAATCTATCACAATTAATATCATTTCAGCATTCTAATTCCATCAAAACCTACCTAGCAGGTTACAAATTATTTATTCATTATTAGAATCAATTAACAAACCTAGTACTATAGTAGACCATATAATAATACCACCATGAGAAAAACAAGTAACCAATAACATCAAACTACCCCAATAATTTGCGAAAGGAATGTAGATAAAACAAGAAATTCATCCATCGGCTATTAAATATATTGACAAGTCATCATCCCATCCCTCAACATTGTTTCATTGTGTAATAAATTCTTTAACCAATTCCATAATATTTGTTATTATAGCTGACACACACATACATATCTTGATGCATATCATCATCATATTAATTAACTATATCAAAATCATTTAGGGATATCATCCCCATAACACATTAGTCATCCCACGCTCATCCATCCAATGATCATATCACATCAAGGCCTCCCTGCCCCATATCCCACTTCACGTGGTGAAGGAAACATCTAAGAAAGATCAGACAAGAAGCATTAAACATACAAGAATAACTAAAAGGTCAATATAATGCTTAACACAATGCATTCATACTTCATGTATAAAAGTGATCTATTAGCTCAAAAAACAAGGAACAATGAAATATTAAGAAGACATAAACATTATCCCTTGAAATTAATATTATTTCAAAACTATTTCCTATTCCATATTGAATTAAAAAATTCATTATTCATTGTTTCCAATTATAGGAAATCAATGGAATCAAGCTATAACAAGCTAAAAAGGTAATTAAACAATTAATTTGAACATTATTCCAAGCATCCAACAATTCTAATTTAGAATTACATTTAAATTATTATCAATATAAAGAACATAAATTCTTTATATTCTTTTTAAATTCCAACATTCACATAGAATTTCAAATTTAATTAAACATTCATACTCACATTAATTTGATTATATTAAAAATAATATAATAATCAGATTAAAAACATGAATCTTTATTCCATAACCTATTAATTATTAATTAATTCCAACATTATATTCATTTTTAATTTCAAAAATATACTCTAATAATGACAACATGCAAACAAATAATAGCATAGATATCACACTTTTTAGAAAATAATGAGGCAAATCACTATCATCATATAATACAACAACATCAACTTGCGATTGATGTACAATTTATTTAATCTAATTAAATATTATTAGGTTAATTCAATTTCCATCCAATGGTTCAAATAATGATCATTTTGAAATTTCATAAAAATAAAATAGAAAAACCCCTATACTTGAAAGGATTTTCTATTCCTCACATGAGCACAGACCAACTTTACATAACTCTAATCACCTCTCCTTTGAGGAATCTACAATCTCCAAAAGACATAATTCCAAAAAAAGAAAAAAATAAAGAAACCTAGTTAGAATAAAAGACAAGAAACCCATATCATGGTGTCATGAAGAGGGAGGAAATAATATTGATAAGGGAGAAAACTCTAGAAAATGAAGAAGATAACATGTTAGATAACCTCATATCAAATATAGAATCCAAGGATCAATACTTTTTTAGGAATCCTAAAAATACTAAAAGTATTTCCACATGTGACCTAAAAATGGATAGAGATCACCATAAAACATAGGGTTTGGTGGAAAAACCAAGACACTGTTGCCTTTATAGGTACAATACACAGAGGGTTTACACTTCGTGTAAACCTTACACATTGTGTAAATTTATGTTTTTATGTTTCAAATGAAAATGAATCATTTTGAACCATTTAACATAAATTTAGAAAACATCATGAACTTGCCTCACACAAGTCATGAATCCTCCTTTCATGTAAATAAAATTTTACATGGTGTGAATCCCCACATCATCTATATTTTAGTAGTCAACCCCCTCCAGATGCACTCCAGTCCTCATTTGAGCATTATGATATTCAAAAACATATAAAGGTTCAGGATAAGTAGATATGAGCCCATACATTAGATATGTATCAGAACATTTTTTTCCTCGAGAATCCATACCAAATTAGATAGAGAACAAAAGTGGTCGACTAAAAAAACCACCCCACGAGATACCTATCAAAGATTATTCAATCATAGAATATCAACCCCATCATCATAGGAAAAATTATAAAACTGGGAAAAATCAACAACCATCTCCTAAAAATATATTAGGGGAGATACAACTCATATAATAGTCAATAAACATCAAGAAACTAGAGGGAACTATTTCATAAACCAAAAGGTCAACATCAATAAGATAACAAAATTAAAATAAATTATATATATACATTAAAAACACATAGGGTACTATGTACGCATTTGTTACTCACATTCCCATGTGCTCTATTCAATGCCACTATACCACCACATGACATGAACTAATGGAATATATTTTCCACACAACACCTTCTCCTGGCTGTCTTGGAGATCTATAGGCTACTCCTTGAAAGATGCATCATTGTCATCAATGATCTCACCACAATAATTGACATGAGAGTATTAATTAAGATAAAAATGGATATGTGACTTATGAATAAGGTCATGATTTTATCTCATCTATGGAGGAAGTTCTATCTAATATTCCATGTATCTAACATGGACCAATCCTTGAATGTTCCAACATACTGGGAAGAAATTTTTCTACTATGATCGAGCCTTCATTACCCATGATGAGGATTTACCTTCAAGAGAAAATGATATCTAACATGAAACTAAAAATGTGTCCTACTATGATCATTATGTGATTTTTTATGATCCTACACTACCTTTATCCTCTCATGAATTACCTGAAAAATATGTATCAAATTCCGAGGTATTTCTTGCTTGAAAATTGTTGCATCTCTAACCTCAGACCAGTATAATGAAGAATGGAATGGTCGGCCATAAAAATTTTCAAATAGAATTATCAAAACGGTTGATTGGAATTATTTTTGAAATAAAGATCAATAAAAGTAAGGTTTCTCATCCAAAAATATAAAAAATCCATAGATCAATAGCACAATATGTCTTCAATAGTCTGAATGTGATGCTCTATCTGACCATCTATCTATATATGTACATTTTTATAAGGCATATCTTAGAACCAAAGGCATGTTGGATAAATCTATAAACACTAGTGGTAAAATGGAGATCCTGATAAAATATGATCACCTCAAGAATCTATGGAGTTGTACATTCTCTTCTAGATACTTCCTTGACATAACCTTTACTGATCTCAACTCCCAAATAACTATAATATGGGATGATTTTAGAAAATGAACCACTATCAACTATATAGAATAATAGCCTCCTTGGGATAATGGTATACTTATAAAAATTACCATCAATATTTCTTCTCATATCCCCTGGGGAACATCTAATGGATAGAGAAAACCAATTGGAACACAATGCGAGACCTTCACCTTCTGACAAAAAAACCTTAAGAAATAAAATCTGAAACAATATTCTTCATCCTTGGATAGTAAATATAAACACTGAAATGTTGTTAAATAATTTTCCTACTAGGATATACTTATAAATTCGAGTTATGAAACTCATGGAAAACCTTCTCACACATCGCTAGATTAACAAAAAAATTCCTTGTAAAAACACCCAGTGTTGTGTATCCTCTGACCAACCCTCAAGGGAATCACCAAAAAAAATCACCAAATTTATAAATCATGATCAGAATCCCCCAAATAAGAATCCACCAACCATTACAAAAAATATGACTACCCCATTATCTATAAAATAAAATCTCTTCCTCCAACATCTCACATATCTTGTTGAATTATTGAATGTTATTCCCTCACTCTCAATGAATCCATATATTCATGCACAATGTCACGATGTAACATCATTCTCAACACATCGTCCAAAACATTTCCATTTACTTGTTTATATGATATATATAATTCTTAATTCTATAAGAATTCCATCCTCAAAAACTGAATCATGATTACGTTGTGCTGGGAGAAGACATAACTCAAGATCTTATGGCCAGTAAAAACCAAAAAATGCTTGCTGATATGGTTATTTATCCACAAAATTAATGAAAATAGAACTACCAATAACTCAAGATCAGGGTGGAATATTTTATCTCATGAGGATTTAATAACTGAGACCCATATAAAACAAATAATCTTTTTTACATCAGAACAAATCAAAATCCATGAAATGAAGTATGAAAGAAAACCTCTAACTAAACTCCTTATACATAAAAACCACTATGGAGCTTACAAACATCTCCTTAAGGTACTCAAAAGTCACCTAATACTTGTCAGTATATAAGAAATTATAATTATTTTGGGTAAAAAATGTCAAATAAGTCAAAACCTAAGTGAAATACAGTATAAACCTCCCATAATAGTGTGCAAGACCAAGGAAACTCTAAACGTCTTCCACAATATTAGTTCATTCCCATGAAACAACCACCTATATCTTCTAAGGATCCACAAATAGTCCCTATCATGACACAAAATTCCCCATTAAATAGATTTCATTATCCCATAACTCTCAATTTTACAACTTTCCAAATAGATTATCCTAATGATGACTCAAAAAATAGCACCATGATGCCCTAAATTTTCCAATTTAGACCTAGAGTACACATAGATATTATCGATGAAAACCATTAATTACATATCCAATAACTATATGAAAGATTTATTCATCAACCCCATGGACATATATAGAGTATTCCCCACACCAAACATCTTCATAGTGAATTCATAATGCCCATGATGACCACAGAAAGCATTCTTCGTGATATACTCATCCTTCAAAAGAATATGATGATATCATGACTACATATAAACCATCGAGAACCAACATTATCCATTCATCTAATCAATTAAATCATCAATCCATTGAAGAGGATATAGGTTATTCACTATCACTTGGTTTAAGTGAATATAATTAATAAAATCCACAAACATTCATCAACCTTCTTTATAAACAAAACTTGTGTACCCCATAGTGACACACTATGCCAAATAGAACCTTAATTCAATTGATCTTGAAGATGTAATCATAGATCCTATAACTCAAAAGAATCCATATAATATAGATACTTTAATATTTGAGACACACCTATATATGGATTGATCCCAAACTTAATTTATGATCAAGGGGTAATGGTCAACCTCATATTTAAAGGAATTGTGGTAATCCTACAAAAATCTTGGAATCAATAATTTTGAATCCTATTAAGGGATCAAAATCAACTCATACATTAATGATTAAAAATTTTGAACACATCCTTGACCCATATAAGGGTCTCGAGTGCCAACAATCACCACTGGCTCTCCATCAGCATCATGAAATACAATCTTCCTCCTAGATAAATTTTCAATAGCCTACAACTAATAAAAAATATCCATGTTTAGGATGATTTCATAATTTTATATCCATAAATAGAGGAAATATACCCAAAATAAGTTCCACCCCATTATTAGCTCACTGTCTCTATGTACTTTATACAAGTAAACATGACCTCTAACTTGTATAGTAAACCCAAAGGGAATTGGAAACCTCTCAACCTCATTTCCCATGGAATAGAAAAGTATCAGTGATATAAAGGAGTGTGTCAGTCTTGGATAAATAAATGAATGCACCCATGTATAAAACTAGTAAATGGTACCTTGAATGGTGTTCAGCTTACTTGGTGTTGTCAATGCTAAAACATGATTTTAATGATGACCTACTCTAAGAAAACTCTGACCCTATTGATGAAAACTTCTATGTCCATGATATGCTCTATGAGGATGAGGAACATATTATGTATTTAATCTTCCCTCCCCAACACATCCCTAATTATCCCAAACCATATCATCCTAATGTTACATCCTCAACTCAAACTACCCCAGTAGAGGAACCTGAAGCAGAACACTAAGCACACATTTATTGGTAAGAAAGATTGTGCACTCTCATAGCTGATGATCATGGAATGAACAAAAAAAAAACATGTTACTAAAATCATGTAATAGGTCTAAGATCTACTACCACTAGATAAATGATATGATCAATGTTGGGAACAAAATTTAGTTAACCAAATGTAATTCTATCTTGGAAACTAGGAATCACAAACCATAACTCAGCTTTGTGATATATCCTGAAGAATCCCCTATCATGACAATATAGGTTTTTCAAGAGTTATGTAAGAACAATATGATCTCAGTAGCACCTCAAGATACATATTTAATATAAATGTTTTGACCAAGAGCCAGATATTTGGCTACAAATACTATTCAAAATATCTCACCCTAACATTCTCATTGGAAAAAATGTTTGACGTATATCACAAAAGTCTTCTTAAATGGATATTAAACTCATGCATGTTGGAATCCCTCATTAAATGGGTATTTATTTATCATTTAATACACTCCTCCATGGTTGAAGAAATAAAATCTGTCCAGAATTGGTCTTAGAAGATCTATCATGAGATTATAAAGTCATCACAATCCTCTAGGAACAATAAATACCATAGCCTCACATCTCTATGAAGTATCAACACAACCAATGAATTATAGTGCTTCTTATAAGATTGAATTAAACTAAAATATATCTCAACCACCTCCTACCAATCTTATGTGACTATATTTAAAATAGATCTCTCATACTTCAGTATACTCTGGAACTGAAACTCTTAGAGTGACCTCCTCTAAGTGTTATCATCATCTACCTCTAATTTAGGTCGGTCTTCTATCTTATCATGTTAAACATCATTGGTGCATACCTAATGTGGATGTCATCCCAGATCCATGATTTCATATAGAAAAAATAGTTAAATATCCTAAAACTAAAATATAGAATATTTAAAACTAACTAATTATTTATATTATTATCTTGTATAATGTTTTAACCTATCCAAAGGTCAACCGATTTTAAACATAGAAACATAAAATAATTATGAAAATATTTTTCTAGGTCTATACCTCACAAAAAGTATCATGTCTTTTAGTAAATTCATTAAGCTTAATGTTTCGTGCGTCGTATCACATGGGGACTGAAGTACAAATGTCTCAGCTTATCCCCTATGTTCACAATGGTTACTATACATAAATAACATCATTTCCCTATAAACCCATGAAACATCACATGTTCCTGAATCTAAACTCCATAATATCCCTCAAATTGAACCTTTGATACCACTCTTTCATGAACCCCCTCATCCTAATGTGTAAACCTCCTAGACCAACAATGAGTGAAGGGAGATGATGACTACCCAAGTCTTATCTCCATCAGGCCCCAGGCTGGTGACTAGCATTGAGGGTATAATATGCATACAAATGTGGTTCATTACCCTCCCATGGAACATGTATAATAGATAGATAATATAGATACTAAAAAAACATTCTTAGACACACATAAACCCACACACATGTACAAACACATATATTTATATAATGTAATCTCATGTGCATACATGCAACTCAAAATAGTAGAATAACAACATAAAGGGAAACTATAAGTACTATGAAATAAAAACAAAATCTACCAAAAATCCTAAAAATCTCATGAACAACCATGAGCTAGTAATATCTAGCCTGATATTTATCTTCCTCCAGCTAACCTAAAAAATAGTTTATATATATGTAAAGAAACTCATGAAAATATAATGAAATCTTGCTAAATCAAATTGAATAATAGTGAAACTATCCCATCACCAAAATAGGAATACTATATTCCTAGCCTCACCATGGATAAATCTCACTAATTATCACATAAATGAGAGAATATAATTTAATAATTAAACATTATAGGTACCCTTCTCCGGCTTCAATACATTTTTGTGGATCTTCCCTAACACTGCATATTTTGAGCCATATCTCTCCAAAATAGGCAGTCTAGAAGATTCCTAGGACAATCATCACAACATGATCCCCATGCACCACTTCATCACATCCCCAAATACACATCACTAGATTAGAAACTGAGCAGTTTTCATGAGCAAACATATCCCATATTATGTGTATTAAACATCAAGTATTATGCATCAACCCATTACAACCCATACAATTAGTAAGTACCTCAAGCCATTGCATCCTATACTCACAATACATATTGTAATCATTTGGATACTATATTAGATAATACATGTGTGGGAAATTATTACAAGAAACTAAATCCATGTACATGTATATATAGGGAAATTGACCACTGTGCATACCAACACATGTAAAAAACATGAGAATAGTGTGGGGACAGAGGTGGTAGTAAGTGATCCATCCACCCAACAGGATATTGGGGAAAACACCCTCCCAGGGTACACTAGGTGTCATTTTCCTCAAATGACATGGGTGGGTTATCATATTAAATAACTAATTTTACATGATACGGTATAGCTAAAACCATACAATGGGAATGATGTAGTATTAGACTCAACTAAAACTAATATCTCTCAAAGTCCCAGCTTCCACTATTAATAATAAATATCATATAAGAATAAATTCATTTAAAAGGGATACATTATGTCATTATTTACATTATATCGTTTCCATATGTTATTTAATTTAATAACCATTAATTAATCATTAACATTATTACACATTAAATTATATTAATCATCATACAAAATATTATTCCCTACAAGAATAATCCAAACGGAGCCCATGGTTCTTCATGATTAATAAAATTTCATCATTTTCATTCCATCAACACAAGACCCATGAGTTTAGAATTATTTATTCTTTATTATCATAATTAATCAACCATGTACTCTATAAAACTGTCATAATCTACCACCAAGAGGAAAACATGAAGCATGGTGCATCCAAATGACTAAATCACTATCGACAGGAATTAAAAATAATAATAATCTTTACAATCATCCATTAAAAATATTCAAAAGTGATCATACTTCTCTTAACATCACATCAATAAGAAATCTCAGATTCAACTCATTCCATCATCTCTGGTGCCATCATCGACACCCTCATTCATATCCTGATGTGTGTCTCCATTACAACCACTAATTTCTTCCACATTATCCGAGCATCCCAATCCTATAAAAAAATATCCAAGGCCCATCCGTCCCAGGATCATAAAATATTATGGACTCCCTGACTTATATCTCATCACACATATAGAATCATAAATCTATATCACATAATAAAAGTATTATAAAGATAATAAAAAATAGGACAATCTAGTCCCTAAAACAAGGCATTCATTCTTCACACATAAATGAGCTTTCACGACTCCAAACTCATGTCACTATTACATATTAAGAAGACAAAGAATTATGTCCATTGAAATTATCTTTATTACAAATTCATTTATTATTACATATTTAATGAAATTATTCAGTATTCATAGGATCCCATTATGGGAATTCTAAGGTATCATTCTATAATAAGTTATAAAATTAATTAAACAATTAATTTAAACATGCTTCCAAAAATCCAATCATTCTCATTTATCATCGTATTTCAATTACTATAGACACCAATCATAATTTTTCTTCACATTATTTATAAATTCCATTAATCACACGGAAGATAAAATTTAATTAAACATGTATACATTCATTAATTTAATAATCATTGAATTACAAAAATCACCAGATTACAAAAATGCTTCTTTATTCTCCTGAAAATTATTTATAAATCAATTATAGATTAATATTATTTATCAAATTAAGTATGACACTTGAAGAATAACAACATTATAAGAAATTATAGCACATAAATACACATTCAAACTAATATCATGGTATAAAGGAATAACATTGACATGTAATGACTATCCAATTTATTTAATCTGATTTAATATGATCAGGTTAACTCTATTTACATCCAATGGTCCTAAACATCAAAATTTTACTTTTTCACATAAATAAAATAGAATAGATGAATCCTCTACCAAAAATGTCTTAATGTTTCATTCCTGAGAACATAATAATATTTCGGATCTCCAATCACCTATCTTGTAAGGAAACTATGATCTCCTAAATACTTCATTCCACAAACACACCAAAAACAGAAAATAAATCTCATTACATTAGTGTAGAATAAGAACCGTAGAGTCAAAATAAAAAAAACTGACTAAATGAGACCCATTATGGAGAATCCACTATAAAATGATGAATAAACTCCCCATCAATCATGATGGATCGAATATTGAATCCAATAATTGGCCCATATTAAAGGAATCAAAAACTTTCTACAGAGAGTTCATTTAATCACAAAGAAATCAAGAGGGAGTGATGCTGGATGTAGGTTTTTAGGTAAAACCATAGTCATTGTAGCTATTATAAACTCACTACATAGGATATTTACATGGTGTGTAAACCTTACATGTCATATAAATTCTGGTTTTAAACTTCCAATGAAAAATACACCACCACTAACCATTTAAAACCAAATTATTACACATCGTGAACCAGCCTCACACAAATGGTGAACCATCCATTCGTTCCATTTAATATTTATAAGGTATGAGTCCCCCCATGATTTTATATTTTAGTAGTCAAACCCCTCCAGACATGCTCTAGGCCTCCTCTAATCAACGCATTCTTTGGAAACACACAAAGGGTTACACTACATTGATTGAAGACATTACATTGTTAATGAATTATTCCATGTTTCATCATTTATGATTCAGGTATTAATGTGTATGAATTACCTTATGTTATGCTCATATACTTTGATTATGTCATCATACCCTCATGACCATCTTATTCTCATGGATGAAATTCAATTTTTAATGCTTATGTTCAACCTTAAATAGAATTTGATATCATCCTTCTTATTTTTAAAATTTCCCAATGTTATGACTAATGATGTTAAATTATATTCTTCTATAATGGTTTTGTATGTGAAAAATTGTGTTCAATGTGTTGAAGAAGTAATATAGAATATAAAAATCTATGTATAGGGGTAAATTTACTATCTTGAATTTATCAGTATTGTTTATTTAAGAGTTTTATCTAATTATTTAAAACCCTATAACATAAATGGTCCTTGGGTATACCAATGATACAATATTTCATTTATATATTTCAAGGCTTGGATGTAAAAAATGGGTCATATTTATCAGTATGGAAACCATAAATTCAATGTATATATTTTTATCTTTGAATCTAAGATTGTAGGTTTCAAGAAGTTACACAGGTGATGGATATTAGTAAGGGAACATTTAATTTTCTTAAACATCCAAAGGGACACCTTATATATCTAAATTGAATGAGTAATATAATAGTATTGAATTGTTTTGTTTTTGAAAATTTGTTATGTAACATGTAAACATGGATTTATTCTAGCAAAAAAATCATGGTAGTAATATAATGGAAGACTCAATCATATCACCAAAAACATATATATTCAATAATTACATTTCATGATTTGTACTAAATCTTTTGATATAACTAGAGTTGTCCCCATTCTGATTCAAAATTGAAAGAATAATTCATTTTCTATTGGAGAATGTGGATGATGACATACTTGATCTGTAATTTGTTCTTTTAGAAGGATTTTATCACTAATATTATAATAATAAAACCTCATGTAATCCATTTGAGAAGATAATTCTCTCCCACTAAATGAGGAGGGACCAAGGTTATCAAAAATAGAATCCATTTGTGAAAAAAAGAACCTTATTGTGGTCCAATAATAACTATCCTCACTTTTAAATTCATGGATATCATTTACATACCTATTCTTTATAATTTTCTCAATTCTGTGTGTTTTTATTGAAAAAAATGTTATTATATATATATATAACTGAATACCTTGAAATATTTACAAGATAGGGATGGAGAAAGTTATAATTTACCTTTATGATATTTTTTTATTTTTCATATGACAATTATGTTGGTTGGTATCTAAACATGTCATACCCTGACCCTAGTTTCCTATAGTCAGTGAATTATTACATAATATTGGAATGATCACAAGAGACCGTGTCTCGAAATACTGATTACTTTAGTAGCCTTGGAAGTACTAGATACATACATAAGTTTTACATTACATTATGAAATGGAAAAACAATAACATTATCTCCCCTTTTAACAAACTCATATCCCTTAGCCTATTTATGCAGGTTAATCGTAATATACTTCTTCACATCCTTGAAAAAATGAAGCATAGAAAGGGGTGAGCTCAGATGCTCAGTCAGGATAATAGTATAGCGGAAACTATCATAAATAATCATAAACATTTAATGAAATGTATAAGACTAAAAAACAAGCCTTTTAAACATAAAATTCAGCATAATATGGAAATGATAAATCAAATAATTCCATTTACATATTCACATGTAAATTCTACTAGTCGAATAATGACATGTAATATCAATATCCAATTTCATAATGATGGAATACATAATTCCGGACATCATAAACACATAGTCGAGGCCTCGTGCCAAGACTACAAATAATATTTTGTCAAGGCCTTATGCCAAGAAACTATTTTGTCTCATTAGGCATAACGATGCATCGAGAAGCTATAGCAGGCACCACCCATCACTTACTAAGTCCAATGCATTCCTCATATGAAAAGGTTGAAACGTAACATAAACATTCATATTAAAACTAGCATATGAAATGTCAATACTTTAACCATAAACCATTAATGGTATAAAAATAACGCATCCACAGTAAAACATATCACAAAAACTTCAATACAATATGTAAGATTGTATTATAATAAATCAACATCAAACAAGTGTAAAACCAATCAAAGATGTTGACATAGATGAAATCAAAACTATTTGAGAGAAATATCTCTTTCTATTTGGAAATCATTTAAAAGTCTCATAATTATAAAATAAAACATTTATTTTGAAAATATTCTTATAATCTTGTAAGGGAAACTTTTAAGGTGTTATAACGGTATAAAATAGCCGCACCCGTCGTATAAGTTAAAAAATATTCTTATCTTAATTTTTCAAAAAGGTCATAAAGTACCTTGTTTGGAAAATGACGGAAAGATTCCATTAAAAATTTTTATATAAATTCAAACAAGGTTATAAATGAATATAACCCATAGTCTAGTAAATAGTAAAAAAATTGATATAAATTTTTAAGAAACATGGATGTGGATGATAAAGAGGTCCCAGTAGATGCTTACATATAAACAACCCCGGATAATAAAGAGATTGTAAAATTAACCCTTAACTTGTACTTTTCCTTGATTAAGGGTACATTAACCTCATGTATAATAGTTAAATCATTATTATTAAATTATACAAGAACCACATAGATAAATATGATATCCTATATGATCTTCTAATATTGCTTTGTTAATAATATTTTAGTAGTATCATTGTTTCGAGTGTTAATTGATTCGTTTTCCTTTATATGTTTTGTTACATACGTCATGTTTTTTATGGATAGGATTTATCTGATTCATATCCAGAATAATATTAAGTTCTTAAAACATTATTTTTAATCATCAAATGAAAATTCTTCTTGAATGGTTATGATGGTAAATGGATCTCACTGTGTTCGTGGAGACGGTAATCCGTACGTACGCACAAGTGAAAATATCATTCTATAAGTGGGGAAATCATATGTAATTGGATGGTATATATAGAATAATAAAAGAAATTATATTTATTATTTACATAAATTATACTTATTATTATACCCATCCAAATAATGAAGTGTTGAATAACAAACTACACCACGACGTGGAGACAATAAGTCGTACGTACACACATATGGAAACTTTTTCATTCATAGGATAAATATAATAATGAATATAGTTGTACCATATTTATAATTAACATCTCAGTATGTAGAATTTACTGGAGTTTTTATTTTTGAATGGAAATAACAAATAAAGTGGAAGTGGAAGAAGAAAAGAACTTTGAAAGAGGTGATGAAGTAATTACCAATTCTTCGGGTTTTTCTTTTTGATTTAATAAAAAGGGCTCCTTAGGTTGGATTTGGATCAAAGTAAGGCATCTAGGTTGAAGTGAGGAAATTTGGGAAGATATGTTAGTAGGGTTTGGCTGATCCAAAAGACTTTGGAGGTGTGAAATTAAGAGAAGGGGAAGTACCCTTTTATAAGAGAGGTGAGGGTCACTTTAAGAAAAGCTTGAAATATTATTTTATTATAAAATAATATTCAGTTTATAATGGATACAAAAGAATTTATTTAGAGGATAAGGTGGGTTTGGGTTTAAAAACTCTCAACTAATAGGTTTTAGACAGGTTTAGGTCACCATATTAACCTTATCTTTTAGATTTAACTCTTAGTTAAATAGTTTGACTTTTACCATGTATTCTTGTATTATTATAATAAATGGTTTATAAATATACTATAAAAATAAAACTGAACCCCAAGTGGTCTATTATTGATATATCTAACCATATCTAAGTCCTTTGTCCGAGCCCTATATTTTTAATAATATTATATCAATTAATAATATAGTATTTTTTTTAAAACTCATTTCTGTCAATTTTGACACTATTTAGTATTTGGTTTTTGTGAAAGTAAAAAAACTCTATTACTTCAAAAAAATAAATTAAATCAATCCTAAAATTTCATATTAAGTTAAAAAATTAGTGTAATGCATCAAAACTCTCAATTTACATTTATTTGGATATTTATAACATCAATTAGTTTAATCATTCATTAATAAGGTAATTTTTGCATCATCATTGTGTCATAAATAAATTTAATTATATAATGTATAAAAATTATAAATAAAATACCATTCTGTAGGAAATAATTTTATCTTTTTAATGAATATTTATAATCGAAATTATCATATGTATAACCCTATATTAAAAATGTTTTAGTTATTAAAATTTGAATTTAACGTTTTTAGCTCTTATTTAAATAAAATAATAATAAATGTCCTAATCTAATCCAAGTGGACCAAAAGGATCATATTTTATTCCTAAGGTTGATTTTTTTAATTACACTTATACAATAGAATTAGTACATGTGTTAGGGTAATTATAATATCATTTTTACCTTTAATTACCCTATTTACTTTTAACTGTGGTAAATAAAATTCAAAAGTTACTATTCACCAAAAATTATTTTCATCCTATTGAACCACATTTTACATACTGATGTCAACCATGTCTCTCGGATTTTTGGAATTCAATTCACAAAAGTGATAAAATTATGTTTTATGCAAATTTTCAAATGTGTCTAGAAGGTGGGTAAAAGACGTTAAAAAATTCAATAAAATTGTATGCATCTAATCTTACTATAAAATGACTCCAATGAATTACAATGAACTTATATAGGTATTATGTATCTATTTTGACCTAAAATAAATTTAAATAAAATAAATAATTGTTTAAATAAAAAGTTGGTTTTAAACAATAATGTAGTGTTTTCGCACTATTTATCAAAAATTGAACGTTTTCAGAAAAATACCAAAAATTCACCCTAAGCTAATTTTGATATTCCAAATCCAAAAAATAATTCCATTTTGATAAATAAAATTTATAAAATTTTAAAAATTTGGTATTAATATTTATAATTACTAGTTTGATTGGTTGTGGTGTGCTAGAACTCAAAGTTGTGTACACCGCATGCTATTGCATTATTCAAATAAAAACGTATTGTAGAAGCTTGGGGTATTATATTATTCCCTCATTCAAATAATTTTTTCCTAGAAATTTCTAGAATACTACTACATAAAATGATTTAGGTGGTACTTCATTATAAGTTTCTCGGGTTCCCACGTTGCCTCTTCCATCTTATTGTTTCTCCATAGAACCTTTACCAGACGAGTCTTCTGGTTTCTCAACACTTGTTCTCTAGTATCAAGAATCTTGACAGGATCTTGACAATAAGACAGATCGGGTTCCTGTTCTATTTCTTCACAGGTGAGTACATGTGTTGGGTCAGGAATGTATTTTCTCAATAGTGATACATGGAACATATCATGAACATTGGAGAGACTTAGCAGAATTGCCAAACGGTAAGCTACAACTCCAATTCGTTCTAAAATTTTGAAAGGTCCTATATACCTAGGAATTAATTTTCCCTTCTTACTGAATTGTATAACACCCTTCAATGGAGATACCTTCAAGAAAATATGATCTCATACTTGAAATTCAAAATCCTTCCTTCAGTTATTTTCATAACTATTTTTTTCTACTTTGAGCTTCTTTGATGTGGGTTTGGCTAATATTCACCTTTTCCATTGTTTCCTCAACAAGTTCTGGGCATATGAGTTTTCTTTCACCAACATCATCCCAACAAGTTGGTGTGCGACATCTCTTTCCATATAACGTTTCATTTGGTGCCATCTGAATACATGAATGGAAGATGTTGTTATAGGAAAATTCTACCAGAGGTAAATACTGATCCCACATACCTTGAAAGTCAACTGAGAAAGATCTCAACATGTCTTCTATGGTTTGAATAGTCTTTTCTGATTTTCCATCAGTTTGAGGGTGGTAGGTAGTGCTCAAATAAAGTTTAGTATCTAGGGCCATCTAAATACTCTTCCATAATAGTGATGTAAAATGGGGATCACGATCAGAAACAATTGATAGGGGTACTCCATGAAGTCTTAAAACTCCATTAATATATAGTCTTGCTAAATGTTCAAGTGGTAAATCATCTGTTATAGCAAGAAAATGTTCTTACTTGGTAAGATGGTCAACAATGACCCATATTGCATCATTCCTTCTAGGAGTCTTTGGTATCCCCATGAATAATTCAATCGTAATATCATCTCATTCCCACTCAGGTATGGGAAGAGGTTGCATGACTCCTCCATGATATTGTCTTCTAGCATTAACTTGTTGACCTACCATACATCTTAATACATAATCAGAAATCTCCCTCTTCATGATTTTACAACAAAAATGTTTCTTAAAATCTCAATACATCTTACTGCTGCCAAGTTATATAGAGAAATTGGAGCATTGAGCATCATCCAAAAATTCCCTTTTTAGATCAGGTATATCGGGAACACATAGTCTCTTACAAAATTTCAAAATTCCATCTTCATATACCAAGTCGATCAATCTCCCAATGTTCACAGCATTAATTTTCTTTTGAAATGCCACATCATCAGTCCATGAACTTTTTATCATTTCTAGTAAAAATGGTTTGGAATCCATTTGGAAAAGTGTTTATGTTTCACCTTCCATGATTATTCCCATATCCATCTTTACTAGATCTATGAACATAAGATCTCTTTCAAATCTCATCTTGTTTAAAACTCCATGATCCTTTCTACTCAAAGCATCTTCCACCTTATTTTCCTTACCTAGGTGGTAGTGTATTGTTCAATCATAATCCTTGAGTAGTTCAAGCCATCTCTTGTGCCTCATGTTGAGTTCTTTCTATGAGAAAATACACTCTAAAATTTTATGATTGGTATATATCTTACATTTTTCACCATAGAGATAGTGTATCCATATATTCAAATCAAATATTATAACTTCTAACTCAATATCATGAGTGGGATAGTTTTTTTCATGAATTTTTAGCTTTGGTGATGCATAGTCAATAATGCTATCATTCTAAATAAAGTCCCAACTCAGTCCTTTCTTTGAAGCATCACTATAAATAATAAACCCATCATTCCCCGATGATAGAGTCTATATAAGAGTATTGACTAATCTTTTATTCAATTATTTAAAAAATTATTCATGATCTTTTTTCCAAAAAAATTTAACCCCTACACATGTGATCTTCATTAATGGGTTAGCCAATTGGGAAAAATTCTAGACGAAGCACTGATAATAACCTAAAAAACCAATAAAACTTAATACCTCAGTTATATTCATCGGTGCTGTCCATTCTTGGATTGCCATCGTCTTTTAAGGATCAATAGAGATTACATCCTTAGAGACAATATGGCCAAGAAAAAAATCTCCTGAAACCAGAATTCATAGTTTCTAAACATCCCATAAAATTCATTTCTTCTATGAGTTTCTAGAATAGTGCGCATGTGATTTTCATGATCTTCATAGCTTTTTGAGTATACCAAGATATCATCAATAAATACCACTACAAGTCATAAATATATTCCTTGAAAACTCTATTCATTAAATCCATGAAGATAGAGGGTTCCTTAGTCAGTCCAAAAGGCATTTATGTAAACTCATAATGTGCATACCTAGTATGAAATATAGTCTTATAAATGTCTTCCTTCTTCACATACAACTAATGATATCCAGGTCAAAGTTCAATCTTTGTGAAATATTGAGCTCCATGAAGTTGGTCAAATAAATCATAAATATGAGGTAGGGGATAATTTTTATTTATTGTTATAGCATTGATCTCCCTATAGGCAATGCACAACCTCATAGATCCATCTTTCTTCTTAACAAAAAGAACTCGGGATCCCCAAGGAGAAACACTAAGGAAAATAAATCCATTATTACTCAATTCCTATATATTTTTTCTTTAGTTACACTAATTCCACAGTGGCCATTATCTAAGGGGTCTTCAATATGGGCCTTAAATGAGGAATTAAGTCAATGGAAAACTAAATTTCTCATTCTAGAGGATGTCCAGGCAAATCCTCTTGAAACACATCAACATATTCTTGCACAATAGGTACATACTCTATTTTAACATTATTTTCCTCACCCATAGTTATTTCATTCTCTTCCTCCCCAAGAATTAAATTTAGTAGATCTACTATGGTTGTATCTAGATAAGAATTAGATGGTGATGTTTCTGCTCTAAAGATAAGGTACTCCTTATCATCATCGAAAATTTAAACATTCTTCTTCTTACAAAAAATTTTCACATCATAGTCCAAATCCAATCTATACTGAGTATTATATCAAATTAAATCATGGGTATGATGATGATATTAGTAGATAAAGCACATTTATATTCCCTAATGGGAACTAATTCACAAAACTTTGTTGCAATGACACTTACCTTAAGAGTTTTGGCAGAAAACATTCTTGTTAAATAAAATTGGAAATATCTAATTTTCTTAACAAACTGCTAACATATGAAATAATGTGATGATCCAGAATCAAATAAATCATTGGATAAATTTGAGGAAACCATTAAATTACCTGTCACCACGTCATTTGGAGCTTCAACCTCAGTAGAAGTGATCACATAATCTTGGTCTTTCCCCCTTGTCCTTTTATGAGGTATGTTTCCTTGGCGCTTATTACATTCATTTTCATAATGCCCAATTTCTCTACAATTTTAGCATTCAACATTGAAATACTCTTTATTTCCCCTGCAATCACAAGCTTTGCGGACTTTTTTAACACAATTATAACATACTCTCATTCCCTTTAGGCAAGTACCGGGGTGTTTCTTCCCACATTTACCACAGGATGAAAATTCAAATTTTACCTTCTTCCCCTTATTTCCATTTCCAAAGTGTTTAGTAGATCTCTTATTCTATTTCTTTGCTTTAAATTTATATCACTTGGAAAATTATTTTTCTGTCTTGATAGCACATGAGACAATATCTTTGTATGATGAGAAGGATTGTGAGACTAATGCTCGATAGAGAAATGGTTTTAACCCATAAAATAATTGATCAGTCTTACTCCTTGGGTTACATATATAATCTACTATATGCCTTTCTAAACTTATAATGTTATTCTCATACTTTGCAAAATTCTCATCCTTCTTTTTCCTCAGACTCAGAAATCATCTTTCCATATCTTCTCGATGGTCATGAAAAAAGTATTTTTCTAATAAAATATCTTTAAACTCACTCCATTACATATTTGATACTTCTTCATCCTCATTTGTGTTTTGAATTAACAACCACTATTGTTCTGCATCTCCCATGAGGTGATAAACTGTCATGAAAACTTTTTCCCTTTCACTACTCCTCAAATAATTAAATATTTTCTCTAAGAAATTTATCCATTTCTCAACTACAAATGGATTTTTAGTCCCTTTGAATGTTGGTGTTTTTTTCTCCTGAATCGTTCTAACATTGATTCTATGCATTGTGGATAAGGGTGCTCTATATGGGTAAGTTTATTATTCATAACCTGAGTGAGTTATCCCAGTATGGTTATAAGTTGTTCCGAACCGGTTGAATCACTAGCTCCACTATAATTATCTTGAGTAGGAGGGAAATACCTATATGGATTACGTGCAATGATACAGTTTCCATTCCTTCCACTAGGCACCATTTCTAAATAATGTCATACACTTGATTAGATAATGAATTACAATACAAAATTCCAAACTAGTAAAATACCTAAAATAAATTGAATAGTTTATGCATATAATCCATAATCATAAAAAATGTTTTCTTTTAAGAATGTATTGACTCATATATCCTTGATAATGGTTTGTACAGAAAATGTGAATTATCCTAAGTATATCCCCTGCTAGTGTCGCAACCAAGAGTGAAACAAGGATCTTTGTCATGTACCATGATACCTTGAGTCAAGCCCAAAACTCCTTGTTAGAGTTTTCACACCTAGGTACATCTGTGCCAGAGCCACTGCTACCTGCTTGTATCCAAATAGGGATATATATCTTATAAATTCACAAAATTTCTACATTACCAAAATTCTAGGAAGTTATTCTACACTCATCCTGAAATTCTATCTTAGGGTAACGTTCTCTAATCATAGTTTTTAAAAATCTAGCTTCCAAGGTTTTTATTAAACATCCTATGATACTAAATATAATGCCCCGACCCTAGTTACCCATAGTCAGTGCATTATTACATAACATTGGAATGATCACAAGATATCATGTCTCAAAAGACCGATTAGTTTAGTATCCATGGAAGTACAAGATATATACATAAGTTTTACATTACATTATGAAATGAAAAAACAACAACATTATGTAACCATTTAACACACTCATATCCCATAGCCTATTCCTATGGATTAATTGTAATATACATCTTTGTATCCTGGGAAAAATAAAACATATAAAGGTGTGATCTCAGATACTCAGTAAGGATAACAATATAATGGAAACTATCATAAATAATCATAAACATTTAACGAAATGTATAAGACTAAAACACAATACTTTTAAACATAAAATTCAGAATAATATGGAAAAGATAAATCAAATAAATCCATTTACTTATTCACTTTGATATTCTACTAGTCAAATAATCACATGTAATATCAATATCCAATTTCATAATGATGGAATGCATAATGATGGAAATAATAACCACATAGTCAAGGCCTCATGCCAAGACTAAAATTAAGATTTTATAAAGGCCTTATGGCAAGACACTAGTTTTTCTCATGAGACCTACCGATGCATCGAGGAGCTATTGCGGGCTCCACCCATCACTTACTAAGTCCAATGCATTCCTCATATGAAAAGGTTAAAACATAGTATAAACATCCGTATTAAAACTAGCATATGAAATGTTAATACTTTAACTATAAACCATGAATGGTATAAAAATAACACATCCATAGGCAAAAATTTCATAAAAACTTACAATATGGAAGATTATATCATAAAAAATCAACTTAAAACAAGTGTAAAATACATCAAAGGATGTTGACATAGATGAAATAAAAACTATTTGAGAGAAATATCTATTTTTAATTTGAAATCATTTAAAAGTCTCATAATTATAAAAAAAAATTATTTTGAAAATATTATTATAATCTTGTAAGGGAAACTTCAAAGGTGTTATAACGGTAGAAAATAACTGCACCCGTCTTATAAGTTAAAAAATATTCTTACCTTAATTTGTCTAAAAGGTCATAAAGTACCTTGTTTGGAAAACGACGGAAAGTTTCCATTAATTTTTTTTATAAAAATTGAAACAATGGTATAAATAAATTTAACCCATAGTCTAGTAAATAGTAAAAACAATTGATATACATTTTTAAGAAACACGGATGTGGATGATAAAGAGGTCCCGATAGACACTTACATATAAAAAACCTTGGATAATAAAGAGATTGTAAAATTAACCCTTACCTTGTACTTTTACTTGATTGAGTGTAAGTTAACCTCCTGTATAATAGTTAAATAATTATTATTAAATTATTCAAGAATCACATAAATAAATATAATATCCTATATGATCTTTTAATATTTCTTTGTTAATAATATTTCAGTAGTATCATTGTTTCGGGTGTTAACTGATTCATTTTCCTTCATATGTTTTGTTACATACGTCATGTTTGTTATGGATAGGATGTATCTAATTCATATCCAAAAATAATATTAAGTTCTTAAACATTATTTTTAATCATAAAATAAAAATTATTCTTGAATGGTTTTGATGGGGAATAAATCTCATTGTGGTCATGGAGATGGTAATCTATGTGTACGCATGAGTGACAATATCATTTTATTAGTGGTGAAATAGTATATAATTGGATGGTATATACAGAATAATTAACATGGTATATTTATTATTTACATCAATTATACTCATTATTGTACCCATCCAAATAATGAAGTGTTGAATAATAAACTACACCACGACGTGGAGACAGTAAGTCGTACGTACACATGTATGGTGACTTTTTCATTCATAGGATAGATAGAATAATGAATATGGTTGTACCATATTTATAATAACATATCAGTGTGTAGAATTTACTTTAGTTATTATTTTAGTATGGAAACAAAAAATAATGAGGAAGTGGAAGAAGAAAAAAACTTTGAAAGTGGTGATGAAGTAATTATCTCTTCTTCGTGTTCTTCCTTTTGATTTGATCAAAAGAGATCCTTGAATTGTCTTATCATAAATGCAAGGACTATAGGATGAAGTGAGGGAATTTGGGAATATATTTGAGCAGGGTTTGGCTGAGCCAAAAGGCTTTGGAGGTGTGAAATTAAGATAAGGGGAAGTGACCTTTTATAAGAGATGTGAGGGTCACTTTAGGAAAAGATTGAAATATTATTTTATTATACAATCATATTCAGTTTATAATGGATCCAAAAGGATTTATTTAGCGTATAAGGAGGTATTGGGTCGAAAAAATATCAACCAATAGGTTTTATCTAGGTTTAGTTCACCATATTAACCTTATCTTTTAGATTTAACTCTTAGTTAAATAGTTTAACTTTTACCATGTATTCTTGTATTCTTATAATAAATGGTTAATAAAATTACTAGAAAAATCCAAGAGAACCACAAATGTTTAATTATTGATATATATAACCTCATATAAGTCCTTTGGCCGAAACTTATATTTTTAATAATATTATAACAATTAATAATATAGTATTTTTTTTAAAACTCAATTATGTCAATTTTGACACAATTTAGTATTTGGTTTTATTGAAAGTCAAAAAAAACTTTATTACTTCAATAAAATAAATTAAATCAAGCCTAAAATGTCATAATAACATATAAAATTATTTTAATTCATCAAAAGTCTCAATTTACATTTATTTGGAAATTTATAGTATCAATTATTTTAATCTTTCATTAACAGGGTAATTACTGCTTCATCATTGTGTCATAAATAAATTTAATTATCTAATGTCTTAAAATTATAAATAAAATAATATTCTTATGAAGTATTTTTAACTTTCTAATTAATATTTATAATCGAAATTATCTTATGTATAACCCTATAATAAAAAAAAATTAGTTATTAAAATTTGAATTTAACACTTTTAGCTCTTCTGAAATAAAATAATAATAAATTCCATAATCTAATACAAGTGGACCAAAAGGATCATATTTTATTTATAAGGTTTATTTTAGTCTAAATAAACACATCCAATAGAATTAGGACATGTTTTAGGCTAAATATAATATCATTTTTACCTTTAATTACCATATTTACTTTTAACTATGGTAAATAAAAGTCGAAAGTAATTATTCACAAAACAAAATTCATCCTATTGAACCAAATTTTACATAATGATGTCAATTTTGTCTCTCAAATTTTTAAAATTCAATTCACAGAAGCAATAAAATTACTTTTTATGCACATTTTCATATGTGCCTAGAAGGTGGGTAAATGACGTTAAAAAATTCAGTAAAGTTTTATACATCTATTTTTATTATAAAATGACTCCAATCAATTACATTGAAATTATATAGATATTATGTATCTATTTTTACATAAAATAAATTTAAATAAAATAAATATTTATTGAAATAAAAAGTAGGTTTTAAACAATAACTCAGTGTTTTTCACTATTAATCAAAAATTGAAAGTTTTCACAAAAATACCAAAAATTCACCCTAAGATAATTTTGATATTCCAAATCCAAAAATGATGTCCATTTTGAAAAATATAATTTATAAAATTTCAAAAAGTGGGTATTTCTATTCATAATGGCTAATTTGATTGGTCGTTGTGTGCTAGAACTCAAAGTTTCTTACAGCGCAAGATATTTCATTATTCAAAGAGAAACATACCATGGAAGCTTGAGGTGTTACAAAACTAATACAGAATTTTATATCCCTACATCATAGATCATTTGACTTAAATTTTAATAGATCTCTATAGTAGAAACATCTCAAGATTATTCTAGTAACAACACAACCAAGACCAAATTGGACCCTAAACAAAAATAAATTTCCTTATTAATAGTAGAATATGATAATATCTATGAAGTATATGGTAAGAAAGAAAGGTGAATGGCATCATACAGTTGATGGGGGATATAAAAAATTATATAGTAAAGAGAAAGTAAAGGGGATGGTGGTAGTGTGAGAGGTTGAAGGTGGAACTGGCGTTTATGTGATAACTAGTTAACCATTATGTAACTTAGGTGTACCCCTATATGAGAATATCCCCACCCTTACACAAAATTCTCAAAATTATCTCTAACCTTACATGATTTTGATATTAAAACTTACATGACCTGGGATATTCGAATTGATCCTTATATAGTTAAATAGTGACCCTTGTATGGTCTCTAAGGTGTCATTACATAGAAAAACACCCATACATGAGCTTGTTACTTGCATTAATGGAAACAGTCAACCTAGCATCTATGTAAGAAATAATAAATATTACCTTATTGTGCAAATAAAATTACACTTACTTGAAAATAATTATTCTTTGGGAGGATTAAAAACAATTTATAATTATATTTAAAATTATATTAATAACAATAATAGTACCCTTGTGAATTTTTGTAAAATTATTTTAACAAATTATTACAATTTTTAATTTTTATTATATCTATTTCATATACCCCAATAAATATTTCATTTATATTTTAAATTGACATATATAATCAAATATATATGAATATATATATATATATATCTTTATGTATGTTAATATAATATTATTATAAATAAAATTTATATTTCTATTATAATTTAAATATTGCAACTTATAACTCACTTGAAATTATAATCATTAATATTTAATTTATATTATATTTATTTCTAATTGATATATCTATATTTATTTTAAACTAATATCATATATGTGAAAATATTTATATTTTCTGTTGTTTAAAATTTATATTTTCCATTAACTATCATTTAATACCAAATAATAGTTGATAATTAATCTTATTATGTAACTCATTTAAATGTGGTCAAAGTATAAATTTTCAAATGAGAACTTATTATTTTATTCCATATTCAGAAACATCCTATAATTATTTTCCCTCAATTACTATATGATCACAATGAATATATCCCATCTTCTAAATTCAACCAACCCCAACCTTTTAATTCTAACTAAGAAAATCATTAATATATTTATATCCATTTTTATTCTCTCTATAATCACATTTAGATTATTTTCCACTTGTCTAATTATAATAGTGTGTGTTTTTGTCTTCATTTTTTATTTCCCATTTTAATTTAATTTTCCTTTCTAAACTTTATTATCATTTTTTCTACTACATCTAAAAATACTTAGTGATGAAATATTATTAATGAAGATATATTTATTTATTAAATATATTTTATTACTTTTTTAAAGTCACATATTTTTCGACTCATTAAAAAATCCATTCAATAATCAATTTTTTAGAATAAAAAATAATTCCAAAAGTTTGGGGTGTTATATAATACCTATATAATTAAATTAAATTCTTTATATTTAAATTTTATATGAAATGAGAAATTTTATAAACTAATTAAGTAGAATATATATATCTATATATTATTTATGATTAAATATGGTTTGGATAAAAATATATTTTTATTGAACAATTATAAGTAAATAATTCATTAAATATTTTCCACATAAGAGAGAATCTTATTGATTCTAAAATCTGAGATGCTAGAACCCTAAAAAGTACATAGGACCCCCATTAGTTCATAAGGTCTCTTATCATAATAATATTATATAACTCAAAACACCTAAAAGCTAAAAATAATTTTATAATTCTTAAATTGTTCTTAATATATATCATCATAATCTTTAAATTTATCTAAATAATTATTTGTTAAAAATTATGGCACCGCTGAACCTCACTCTCAAGTTTGATGATGAAACATTGTATGTTATTTTATTTAAATAAAAAAAATTTCATAACTGAATAATATATAATCCTTAAATTTCCAAGAATATTTTATGTTTACAAATTTAAATGATTAGGATAATTAAAAGACAAACTATCTAGCCCAGGATGTATTTTTTAGAAACATAAATTTATATGAAAACTCCATATTCCCTCTCACTAGGACATAAAATCAAAAACCAACCCCATATCTACTTCTACATAAAAAAATACTCTTTGAAATGTTTTTTCAAAACATGGGGTGAGATAATGTCTTATTAAGGGGTTTATAATAAATTTTAACCCTTTTGTTTAAAAATTATTTGAAAATTATATGAAATAATATTTCTAAAAACATTTTCTAAATAAAAAAATCACTTTTTTAATATTCCATAAATTTGTTCCCTAAAAATAAATTTAAATAAATATTTTTGGAAACTTTTTAATATAAATAAAACACCTTAATTAAATTAAATAATTTATATTAACATGAAATTATTTTCCAAATATAAATTTTATAAATTTTTTAAATGCATCCCAAAATTTCCATATAAACGATTCAAGGGATTATTTTAAAAAAATGAAAAAAACATTGTAAGATCTTAAAGACAAACCATAATAAAATTGGGAACATTGAAGCCAATATTGGTTCTACCTCTCATAATGTGGATAATTTACCTTAAGTATTGGATCACTCTTTACTCTTATCTATTTATACATAAAATTTCCATGTTTTAATAAAATATTTTTTATTATTCTATTTTTTCACTGGATTTCTCAATGAAAACAATATTTTTTAAACAATGAAAATAGATATATTTATATATATATATATAAATTCATATATATAAATATACTTAATTAATGAATAATATGAAACTAAAAACAATGGTAATAAATATGTGGACTGTGATATATTTTAAAAAACATACATGGATAATCAATATGAAATAACTAGTGCATGACCATAAAATAATTTAAAAATAGAAGGCATCCATTAAATAAATGTTTTCATGTTGGTAAAAATTTCTCAAATGGATAGTATACATTGAATAAATAATGAGGATTGGGTTTCGGAACTAATTTATTGAGGTATGATATGACAGTTTTAAATCTCTATAAACAACAAATTTTTAAAATAATTAAGATATATACAGTTTTATTATGAAAAATTAAAATAGATAATCTTATAACAATTTCACCTTATTAATAGAAAGATAAATTATATATCTCAAAATATTTTAAAATAAAAAAATTAAGTGAAAATCACTGAAATGGTATGTTTTATTTTGAAAATATTAATTTCTAGAACATGTTCCATATAAAATGCTAATTTTGAAAGAATATTCCACCTACAAAGGTTGTTTTAAAAGAAGAAATTTTTTAAAATTATTTCAAATTAGATAATTATTTTAAAACCAACATTTATTTTAAAATATATTTTAATAATGACCCCTTTATAAAGATGGTTTGGAAAATTTAAATACATCATCATTTAAAAATATCTTTCTCCCTTATGATGAAAATCTATTTTTGGAAAATTCAAATCATAGTTTTTTTAAATAATTTTCTATTAACTATTGTTGATACTTAAACCCCTACCCTAATGATCTCTTATAGACCTGCCTTCAAGAATAATTTTGAAATCCCACTCTCTAACTGTCTATATTTATAACTACAACTTACACACTCTACTAGAGAAAGATCTTATCAAAGGCCCTTTATATTTCTTTGAACATTTTAAGTGTTTATGTATGTCTTAAAATTTAATATATAATATATTATTATTGAATAGTTTTTTTGTTTAACTATTTTTTTTACTTTTAAAAATGAAACGTTTTCTCTATTTCCATTGTGGGTCTATAATAATTAACCTCCATTTTATGTGTGTGAATATAATTTAGATACCTATCATTCTTTATTTGATCCAATATTGTTCCTTTGGGTTAAAAATGTATACACACACACACACACACACACACACACACACACACACACACATATATATATATTAAAAAATACATTTAAATAGTAGAATTTATGGGAAGGATAATGTGATATATTTCCTTTATACTATTTTTATTTTTAGGATGACCGTTATGTATTTTGGGATCTAACCTACCATAGAATTATAAATCTACTAACATATTCCATTTTAGTTACTTTAATAAGACATTCAGGGTAGGAAGATTTCATGTTTCCTCAAGAAACAACATGGAATATATTGAACAATCCCTTATATAACACTCAAGTTCATTGAATATAAAATTTGGAAGAAATAAAAGTGGAGTAAAAAAATTTAAAGAAAGATGAAGTTCATACAATTGGTGATAGAGGAGAAGACGATGCCACATTGAGGAGTAGGTGAAGACGATGATGGGGTGTGGAAAGGCTGATAGAGACACTGAAATTTATATGAGAACTATTTAACCCTAACATAACTATGGTATACCACTACATGAGTTACTTTCTTCCCTTATACAATTTGAAGAAATGTGGATCTACCCTCATGCCATTTTTAGATACACCATTATTTGAATAAGGATAGGATGACTAAACCCTACATAGTGATACAATGACCCATACATGGCTACCTAGGTACCATTACATAGAGAAACAATCTTATGTGATCCAACTACTGACCATAACATAACTAGTTTGTGTAACTTTTATTTAAGTAAATATTGAATTTCATTCATATACAAAAAACTTACTCGAACATAAAAATATTACTTCTATTCAAGGATAAAAATATCATAAAAATATTTAGAATAATAATAATAATGAAAATGACCTTTTAAAATATTTAATACTTATTTTATTAATTTAATCAATTTTTTTATTTTATTTAAATCAATTTCAAATACTATAAAAATATATTTTTTCTATTTAAATTTAACATAAATTATCACATATATATATATTCATATATTCATATTGTGATTATATTTTATGTTACCGTTAATATTTAAATATAACCATTTTTAACTCAGTTATAATTATATTCATTGACATTAAAATTATTGTATATTTATTTGAACTAATATAAATCAACTCATTTTAAAAGAAAACTATATATGTCATAATATTTATATTTCTCACTATGTAAAATTTATATTTATCATTAAATTTAATATATCATGAAATAATAATCGATAATTAATTTTACAATATAACACCTTAAAATATCGTTAAAGTATAAAATTTTAAACAGGAAAATATTATATTATTTATTATTATAAAATTAATTGGAATGAGTTTAAAATCAATGTCTATATGTTCATAATAAACATATATCATCCTTTAAATGAATAATATCCCTATATTTTAATGTTATAGTTAAAATTATTCCAATAATTCTATTCATTTTCATCATCTCAATAATCATCTATAGGGGGATTTTCCACTCAACTGATTATGAGGGGTTATTATATAGTATTTTTATATTCATTCATATTTTAATTTATTGTCCAATTTCAAAAAATTTCATTTTTACTACTCTATCAAAAAATCTTTAGTGATGAATGATTATTAAGGAATATCTTTTTCATTCCAAAATATTGTTTACTATTTTCTTCTAATAACATAGTCTGTTCTAATCGTAAAAAATACATTCAATGCAAATTTATTTTTAAAAAAACTTAATTATAAAACCTTATGGGTTTAAATTAATCATGTCAAAAATATCATATATATATTCATTATATGCACTTTTATAAGAATCTATATAGGGTGATGATGAAAAAATGAATTACATCACTTCATGAAGAAAGTGGTATGTATGAACAAACATGGGTATGGTTCCACTTTTTGATGAATGTATAGAAATAAAGGGAAATGATAATTTTTATTTTCAGAATCACAATTATATTAATAATTTCAAATATTAATTAAGTATATTCTTTTTTACAAGCCATGTAAGGTGGAAATAAAAAATTAATCGAAAGACTTTGTAGATGTGGTTGTTCACACATACGTACAAGTTCCATTATCATTTCCAATGTATGGGAGTGTATGAAGGATATATTATATATCTTGTGTAATTATTATTTTAAAAAAATAATATATATCTATTAAATAAATCTATATAACCACCAAATAGAGTCAATGATTAAATATAAAATGCATCGCTTCATGGACATGTTAGTTCGTACATACACATGATTGATGATGTTATTTTCCATTTTACATATGGGAGATGAACAATAGACAAAAAAATAACATAAAAATATTAAAATATTTTAAAATTTCAAATTTCATTATATTAATATGGTTATCGATGACGTGGAGGAGGTATAAAAATAAATTAAATTAAAAGGTTCAGTGAAGACAATTACCTCTTTTTTGAGAAACTTCCTTTTGAAATATTCTTAAGGACACTTGTCATGGTATTTCTAGAATACCAAAAATAATATAACATGTCTAAAGATTTTTATAATATATTTTGGAATAGTTTTTTCAAGATATATATCTCAAAAAGGTGTTAACAAGAGAGCGTAGGAGGTTCTCATTTATAAGTGGAGGGAGTAGGACACATGTAATTATTCTAAACATTAAAATAATATAGATAAAAATTTATAGTAAAGTTAATCCAAATTGGATAAATTTATAATATGTGATGATATATCCTGGAAATATATTCAACCCAATGGATTTATACAATATCTTACGTTATTTCCACCCTTATCTCTATTTTTTAATATATCGTTAATTTTTTTTCCTTTACCTTGGTTTTGAATTTTTACATTGGATACAATTCATAATGACAAAAATTGAAATTTAAAAATTGAAATTTTTTTACATTATAAATTAATATTTTTAAAATAATTCAAATTCAATTCAATTAATTAGTATAAATTAATTTTAAAAAACCTATAAAATACAATGTAAAAAATATTTATGAGAATGCATTATTCATTCATAAAATGAAATTACAATAATTATTTACTGAGTAATAATAATTAGACGAATAAAATTTTCTACATTTAATAATAAAAACTAGTCATTAAAATCATTCATCAATAGAAATTATTTTTATTTAATTATATAGAAATACATAGTTCACTTAAAAAGAGTGTTATGAAAAATTTCCTCTTTACATTCAAATGGTTTTGCCTTTTTCCATTAAATTGATAAAGAATATCTGAATTATTATTAATTAATTCCAATATATTTCATCAAAAAAATTAACTAGTGATCATGATACTTAATGTATAGAATGTTAATAGATCTTTAAAAATATATACTTTAATACGAAATGTTTTTATTCTTGACTGAAAATTAATTTTTTTTTATTATGAAAACACTTTTGAGGAAAAAGTGAGAAACCACAATATCCAAACATTATAGAAAACCCAATTCAATACTACAGGATCTTCCCCTTCCCAGTGAATATAATGAGATGACAAGACTTCACCATCGCATGACCACTCGGCTAACTATCCCGTGCAGAGTTTCATGGGCCTGGTACCAATGGCAGCACCATACCCTCTTGAACTTCCAAATTCAAATGGTATTCAAGGTGAAAGCTTCCTACACGAGACCTCATCTGAAGAAGACCCATGTATTATGCTGGTTACAAACACACCAAAAATTCAACGGAAAACCAAGAAGCATCTTCACCAAAGAGATCTAGTGAAATGAACATCTTACTGTCAACCACTCCAAGCATTGTAGCACAAATAAGCACTAAAATTGCATCATCAAGAGCTAGGAAATGTAAATTACAACTTCTTCATCTTGATTCCAACATAACTCAACATAGTCATAGCAGCAGGGACACGATCCAAAGTCATAGAATCATCCAAAACATAGCATAATCACACACGAACAGCAAAACCTCAAAAAGGATAATTAGGTTTACAACACCAATCATGCCAGACCCCGCAGAAACCAGATTCCAGAGAAGAAATTCCAAGTAAAAAAATTGCAGACTCCAATCTGACCCACGAACATCAACAACCAAATCTGAAATCAAACAATGAAGGAAATAAAGGAAGAACAAGAAACATCACCAAATTTCTGGACACTAGAGCATCAGAGATCTCCGGAAAGGCCCTAACGAAGAACAAAAAAGTCACGTCGCTGCCTTCCATAAAACCCTCAAGGACCACAATGGACCATCTGACACAAATCGGGTGGAAAGGATGAAACCCACAGTCACCGAGGCGGAATCTTGGCTGCAGGACCATCACTGTGTCATCGGAAGAAACCCTATCCAATTGGGTGGAGTGGGGTATGAAGAAGTCC
This sequence comes from Viscum album, assembly GCA_963277665.1. NCBI lineage: Eukaryota > Viridiplantae > Streptophyta > Magnoliopsida > Santalales > Viscaceae > Viscum > Viscum album. Next base: position 1,981,362,071 of record OY728133.1, read on the forward strand.
AGAACGATGAGAAAATCTAGAACAACTGAGTCCCCAAGGTCTCATAACTCCACCGTGGATCTCAAATGCCGATGGGAACCGCCAAGCCAACCCGAGGCAAGAGGTAGGCGAAGATGGGGAAAAAACCCTAGCAGAGATACCCCTTATGGGCTCATCCATCTCCCATTAAACCATATTTTAAAAATTGACAGGGTATTAAAACACTCATTAGAGTGGATTGGTAATTTGTTTGAATCATTGGGGGTTATCTATTTAGAAGTGTATACGATGTTGTGGTAAAATTTTACCTCTTTTTGATGGGTTTGAGAGCTATCCTAAGGGATATTAGGGATGAGACCATAGTAATGTTCATGGGAATCAGCTAGATGATGTGTAATTGTGATTTATAAGGGGATTGATGTGAGGTAGCTTGGGATGATCCCTAATTAGAAGGACCAAGTGTAACATAGGATTTTAATTTTTTTTACCTGCTATTTTAGGTTAGTGTTAGGTAGAGCCTACAAGTTGTGGGAACTATAAGGGGTGTTAGATATTTCTTATTGTTTGTTAGAAGAGGTAAAGCATGGTATGAGGGACTTATGGGAGGCCCTTATTATGAGGTGGTATCGACAAAGAATTAAACAAGATATAATTAGTTAACTGGGATAGTTTGAAGAAATTGGCATTCTGAGCTAGAGGAATGTTAAGGCAAGGTCTTGATTAACTAATTACGAAGGATGAGCTAGTAATCACATGGAATGGGTGGTGGGCCCTATTTTTGGTTTTATATATGATCCTAGTTGTTTGAACCCAATAATGTATGGAAGAATTAAATTTTTTATAAGTGGATGGTATGGGACTTATAGTGCTTCATCCCTGTAGAGGTAAAGTGTTGGGGTCCATTCGATGTGCCCATTCTTATAGGAGGTATCAATTTGTGTACTTTATATTTATTAACTACCATGATAGAGGGTTGAGATCTATTTATGGTGCCCAATTATTTATGATTAGGAGGGATTAATACATTCAGTGATCAATTACCTAATAAGGGAATAGATTGGGATCTATCATTTTGATCTTCCCTATAAAGAATTCTATTTCATACATTTCAGTTTTTACTTCCCTGTGGAGAGTGGTCTAGGTTCTATTCAGTGTTCACTTGCCTTATAATGAATGATTTAGGATTTATTTAGTGCAACCTTCTCTATAGAGATTTTTTTGGTACTTTAGTACAATCGTACCTAATGGGAATGGACTAAGGAACCGTTCAGGGTGACCTACATTTAGACATCGGGTATAGGTGTGGACTTCTAGAATAATATGACTCAATTATAGAATAAAGGAGAAGAAGGTAGGTTCAGTTTTCACTGGCTCCTATTTATAATATAATGACCCATCATGTATTTGTGTGGTGGTGGCATAGGGTTGATTTCATTCATAGGCTAAAGAAGGTTGTATAGATTTTCATAGTCTCTTGGTAAGCACTTGATATCTCAACATGAATGATTATTTTTCTATTTTCTCATGCATACACATATATGATGATATATATTAGGATTACATGGTGAGACCCTACTAGGAGGAATTTCTATCACCAAACATGGGAACCCAAGTGCGTGTGAAAACCTTATGTATGGTTGTAGTTTGACCACATATTTGGTAGTGAACTAGGTTTTGATTACTCGAAGGGATATCAAAGATTAAGATAAGATGAGGGTTGAGGATATAATTTGGTCTACTATATCTTTTTTTATGTTTTTTATATGTATATTTCATATAAATGGTGAGAAAATGATGATGTATGAATTTTTTTAAGGGGGTGTCCTATCCAAAAAGGAAAAGATACGTTTATTAAAAAAATGTGATTACATTACTCTAAAAGAATGGATTTTGTTAGAGTATTTCTCTAAAACATGGTTTAGATGTGGTGGAAGATCCTCTAACCAAGTTAGCTCCTTGTTGAATCCTTTGTTACTGAGCTCATCCTCTGCAAGTTTAACTTGCTAGTATGCATGAGTGATGATGTAATTTCAACTCAAGTTGAATTTGATACATTCCATACATCTAAGAGTGATATTCTATGATAGATTTATCACACCATTACATATTACTTGCACAATAGTGGTGGAATCTCTTTCAAACCATAGATTATATCATGAATGTTTATTTTTAATTTATATGAACATTAATTATTCATTTTAGATTATTTTTTTCTTCATTTACATGGATTTGAGGTAATAGTCTCCCATAAATATGGTTTAGTCCCCCACCGCTAGTCAGAATCCTCTAGTGTGTGAGGTGATATTAATAAGGCCACATATGATGACGGATGGGGGGTCTCAATCTATGGTATGACACCACATATTAAAACATACTGCAAAAACATATAACCATATCATTATCTCACATAATATCATCATCACAATTGGGTATTATGAATATGATAGAAAACAACCTTATTCCATCCTTTTACCATAAATAGCCCAATCCATGTATCTAATCATATTACAAATTAATATCACTTCACATAAAATCATCATCAATAAAACTATATCTTATGTCCATCACATCCCACACATAATAACATCAATACATTATTTCTAATAGTTCTTCTGGAATGGTGATTGAAAATGTGAGACTACTCTTCAATTTGTTCTCTCACCTACCATAATGATAGATAAGACACCAAGAACCCCATACATTTGGGTCTCTATAAGTTTATCTAACTCATGTGGGGTGTGTATGAAATCACAAAGAAAATATATCTTATATCATAACAGCCCAAATACCTAGACTGAGGGTTCTCTCCAAAAATTACAACGACACCAATAAATATCACCATGTCAATACTACTAATCACTAGAAACTACTTCAATATCTAGTTCACATCTATCCCCACATCCCACACAAAAAACCACAACACAAAAATTCAAAATATAAATTAATCACATCATATAAACATTCCAAAATGTTATCATTTACTAGGTATATTATATACATTATTCCATTCATTTATCCATATTTAATGTTAAAATATTAATTAAAAATATTTAAAATTAATTAATAACCCTTATCTTATTCAATTACATTTCCCACCCATTATCGATTTCAATATTACCAAAAAATATTATATGCCACCTAGAATATATAACATAGCCCCAAAGAAATAAACAACCAATACAAAAAGCACCTCACAAAAAATGTGAACTAATATCAAGACTACAAAAGATTCATTCCCATTCGGTATGACTAGACATGTCATTATTTTAATTCAACACAATCATCATAAACACTATTTCCTCAACAAAAAACTTCTCCCTTTCAACTGGAGAAAAACTAGCCACAAAAAAACATCCATAAAGTAAAAACTAATCAAAACTACTTAAAAACATACCAACAAAAAATATAATCCAATTAAATTATATTTATCATGAAATAATATCGTCTAATAATGATTTCATATTAGTTTAGTATTTTAAACACAAGCATATCAATAATTCTGTTTCTTTTTTCCAATACAACAATTTAATACGTTATTTAATTTATTAACACATTATTAAAGGTTATTCAAAATATGTAAATAATCCAAAAAATTATTTTCACTATATAAATAAATAATCTTAAAGTAGAAACACATATAATATATCATTGAATTAGGTAAAAAAATAATATATTAACCTTCCCTCAACTTCATTCCCTTGTTTTTCAAATTTCATAGGTTAATTCCAACCACTAACCCAATGAAAATAATGGAATGTCATTCCCACAAACACACATGAATAAATAGGTAGATGTCTCAAATAATTTGTGTCAAAATTAAGATTAGAGGAACACTACACTATAATTGAAGAATAAATGATCAACTACCATAAAAATCAATTTAAACAACTACAAGGACTTTCTATAATAACCCATTCTCAAACCATACTTGAAGCACTAAGTAAACATGAATAACTCTCAATTTTCTAAACTCCGTAAGGAATGGAACAATATAGAGGAGAGAAAAAATGGGGATTATGGTACATAATATTATTATAGATCAATACCTATAAATCAATAAGTTTATATCAAGAAATTAAGGATAATAAGGAACTATGGGGGGTACGGTATTTTCCAATGTTTCAAGGAATGCGAATAAATCTTTATAATGAAATAATGACCATTACTTATAGAGAAAAAAATTGGACTTAACCACAGTTTAGTGGCCATTAAAATGGTTTTTATAGACTCATCCAAATCATGATAAAAAAATTATCCATAAAAAGGAATATCTACCACTCTTCATAATGAATATTTTAGTCCTTTCAAAATAGGCCTAACCAACAATACAATACATTGTTTCCCACACTTTCATAGAAACCTTAATCATGGATCACCTTGAAGATTCACCATCTAATAGTGGAATATCCCTATTTTTTAGTTCATACCATGATTTATAGGGAAAAATTACTATTTCCATCTCACCTAAAAAACAAGACCTCAACTCGAATCAACACCCCCATGGCTCCTTAAACAGGTGTTCCATCCATCCCTGTTTCCCATAGATAAAATACTCTAGGAACAAAACTCACTAATATTCCCCTATTCATGATGTGGAGATCCTCAAACAACACATCCAAATACTGAAAATGTTGGATATGTTAGATTAATAAATCTATATGTATGATTCACATTTGTGGAACCAAAATGGGTGTTATTCCTCTCCCTATTTCACATAGACACTCTACATATTCTCACTATATCACCATGACTACCAAAAAAACTCCACCAATATATGGGGAACCGCCCTAGTAAGGGCACTCAACAAAAATATCCATGTGATACCCCATAATCTCAAATAATTCAATAAACCCAACCACATATCATGAAATACCTAAAATGGCTTACCCCACAACCTCTACTATGGAAATTATATTCCCCATAATTCCAAAACTATAGCTATCACTCCCAAAAAAACCTCTAAATTCCTTCTCAATACCTCCAAACCTAGGAAATTTATAGGTAAAGGTATTTGAAAACATAATCTATTACACAAATCCACTTTCATTATAGATTTAATTTTTTATATTTATTTTTTGAAGAATGTGTTTATTATAATATTATTGTTGTGATATATCAAGGGATTATATTAAATGGATAAACATTATCCACTAGAAATGTTTTTTAATTTTATATTATATAGGATATCATAATGGGGAATTTAATGTTTTTATGTAAAAGTGTTTTATTATAAAAATTGTACTGCATGATTCATCAAGTGGAATGATTTTACACTATATTATAATCTATGATATGTGATATATTATCCTGCCAATTGAATTCCATGTTATTAAAAATAATGCTTACAGATTTAAAATTGATATCATATATATAATTTAAAAAAACATTATAAATTTTTTATCACAATTAATATTCTATGATACAGTCATGGATTATGATATATAACCACATTTATTTGTTATAAAATATTATATATGTTTAAATAAGAAATTAATTTATTTTTAAAATATATATATATGTGGTTGATAATTTTATTAAAAATTATTTCTTAGGAATTATAAATGTAATATTTATATAAATAAATTAAATATTTAAAATTCATTTTAAAATATTCAGTTTGGAAAATAAATATACTTTTTATTTTTTGTTTATTCCCATAATATTATAGATTATAGATTTTTTATATAACTTTACTATTATGTGTTCTTAAATTTATATGATAGATTACTTATTATAAAAAAAATCATCCCACGCTATGTATTACATCCTAAGATTTAGTTTTTATCAGACTTAAATTGAATTTTTTATTACATTATTTGATTTGGTATAGAGGTTTAGTATAGTTTATATATTATATGTGTTTATTTTATGATGGAATTTCACATTTGTTTAGTAATGTTTCATAAGTTATAGGGAGTTTGGGTCAAACTACTCAATTTTATGGAGGCTTATTCCTTTCGTAAAATATTAGGGGTTCACTGTCCCTAGATATAAGAATAATATTATTGAATATTATGGTTTCATATTTCATTAAATCATGATAAGAATGATTTTCATCTACCACATGTATGGGATGCATTCAGATAAGTGAAAATATATTTTACTACTATTTTTTGTCGAATGAAATAAAATATGAGTTATGTGAAGATTTAAACATTAATATGGTTTAAAAAAATAATTTGGTAGATGTAATAGTAATTCCAAAACTAAATTTTTATAAGAATTCATATATAAAGTAATAAAATGTGATATAATAATTATTTTATGCAATAAAATTTTTATGGATTTAGTATGCATATGATGTATATTAATTTGGGTAGACATTAAAAAGGAAACCCCCTTAGATAATAATTTTTATATTCCTTCAAATATAAATAAACGTCAAACCATGATCATCCAGTGAAGTTTGTTTATTAAAAATGTTGGGGCCTATGGGTTATTTTGTACAAGGTATGGTAGATGTGTCTAAACTAAAATATAAGGTAATTATATTACCTTATTATAATTTTTCTTCACTAAGTAAAGAAACCCAAAGAGTTCAAATACTCTAGTTATAGGGTTGAGTATTATATATCTGATGGATATGAACAAATAGTATTCTACTCAACTATAAAAGTTAAATATGTGAAATTATTGAAAAAAACGACCTACATAAATAGGTAAAATGATGTGTTTCATGATAATGTGGGGAATTTATTATATACTTATAGATCCTAATCTACTAAAGGAAATTATGTATGGGGTCAAAAATTTTGTGGGGTTGCATTTATTAAATGTCCTTGTTAAAAAGTTATAAAACATGATACTCACCTATAATTTTTTTTTTCATTATATATTATGGAATAACTAATGATGATCATTTTAATATATTAAATATGTATGAATTATGATATAATACTATATTTATATCAATGGTTGAGAAGTGTGTTCAAATAGAATCATTCTTAATGTGTGGATTTAAATGATATTTAAATTCATTTATTTGATTCTGACTCATGGGTATTGGAAAACGGGTATTTGTTAAACATTTTTGTTGTAAAAAATACTAAAAATAATATATAACTTAATAATGGTGAAGTATACATACATGTTACCAATAAAGAACTATTTATTTTAATAGAGGTAATCACATATTTTATAAATATACCTAAGTGGTTAATTCGAGAATTAGAAATGTGTTACTATATTCTGGACTTAAATAGAAAAAGTATTTCTATATCTTGTCTAAAAAATATATGATTTCAATTCATTGTTGAAGTTAATATATATTTTTAAAATATGAATGAAATTTTTTATATAATTTGAGATATAGTAAATGGTTTATTTATTTTGTATTTAGATAATCTTATCTATAACATTCAAATTATGAATCTCATGTTTGATTCCATCAAAAATTATTTTTTCATTTTTACCTTGGATATATAAATGAGAAACACCGTGGAAGACTATATAGTGATATATTGTAGTGGTAGGTTGGATATTGTGTTGGTAGATGGTCTAGAGGGGGTTAATAGAAAAGATTAAAAAAATCAACATATAAAATTATTTATCTAGATAAATTCTCAAAAATAATTGACAAAGTTAATTACCAGAATAATATAAATTAATAAAAACATGAAATTTTTATAGTATTTCAGTCTAAAGTTGGAATAATCTACTCTTATTCTTCTCTACTCTCTGAGATATATGTTTCGAACTATAATATTTTTTAAGGGAAATTAAAACCATATTACAACGTATTTTTTATAGTGGAAGAATTAACAAGACACTTGGGCTTTTTATGGGGAGTTACAACCCAATTACATTAATGATTTTAGAATATGGGAGACACAACCCAAAAAGTTATTATATAATAATCCAGGAGTCACAACCCCAATGAATAATGAATTGTTTTGAATTGAAAAGCATAATCATAAATTGTGATAATGTGTGAGAAATGGTAAGTAGTATTATGAACATGATTAACCGAGATAAAATAAAATATAAAAGAAATAATAGGTACTAGTTCTTGAGTATTATGTCATTCTATCTCATTAAGGTAGTATATTTTGATGTATTTTATGTACAATACTTGAGATATCAACCCATTGAAGAATGATTGTCCACATTGAATCATATTCTTGCATAAAACATCATAATATGAAGGTTAAAATCACATAAAATAAGTTGTAGTATTTCTATTTGTGTCTCTATGAAATTATTGAATAACTTTAAAAGGATTCAACTCAATATCAAAAAAACATCATTAGGAGATTCAAATTCAAAATGATAATATATATACTGATATTATCACCATAATTATTGAGGATATAGGACGTCACTAAAGAATAACAATAACTTGGATTTAATAACACATGAAAAAAATAAAAAACAATTTAAATCATTGTAATTTTTTTTAAAAAGAACTCAATAGTAATATAACAAAGATAATCACATTAAAATCTAATAAGTTACATTTTAAAATTTAAAATTAAAACATTTAATTAATATTTTCTTATATAGATATAATTTTTATAAATATTCATAATACCACTAAACAAATTAGTATAAATGTTTAAATAAGTTTTTTAATATCATATGTCAATCTAAAAACATTATAAAAAATCAACTCAATATAATAAATTTAAAATTTTGCGATTCATGATGTATGCATTTTTTTGGAAAAATAGATTTTATTTTATTTTAATTATTTTTAAAACATACTATAAAACATTCACATAGATTCTATATAATTAATAAGAAATTATATAGTCATTTGAATAATTTCAGCATTTGAAATTAATATGTAATAAATAATAATATCAAGTAAATCCTTAAAACTATGGATATTTTAGATAGTAAAAAATGAGAAGGTAAAATATAATGTTACATTATGGTATGAAGAAGTTTTTAGACGATTCCTAAGTCTAACTACTAAATTATATAACATCAATAATTATAAATACAAAACATAAAAAATTATTTCATACAAAATAAATAAATTAAGTAATAAATAAAGCATTAATTTAAACATTTAATGAAATCTTCAAATAAAATAATCAATAATATTTATAATTACTATTGAATCAGTTATAAAAATGCACATATATGTTTATATATATATAATCATCCACAACAAAATTAAATTATAAAATTATATATAGCTAATAAAATTGTGAATATAAAATATTATTGTGTAAAAATAATTAAATTATTTAGAGGCATTGTAGATATTAAAAACATAAAACATAAACTCATAAATCAAGAAAAAAACATCCTTAACTGTAAAAATATCCTACTTTTTAAAATTATAAAAGAGAAAAATATTTTTCATGGCCCCCTATATTCAAATTTAATAAAAATTTAACATAATATTCAAAAATATAATATTTAAATTAAAAATTAAAAATCCTCATGCATAAAAGAATCAAAAATAATATTTTTTTAAAAAAATGTTATCATTCCAGATCAAATTTGGTTATCTAAAATAGAGAAAATCCAAAAATTTGGTAAAAATATTATGAAGTTGATTATTGGATAGAAAATATTCAAAAAAAATATCTCATTTATTAACATAATCATTATTAAAATAAAATCTCATGTCGAAATGCGTAGTTTGAGAATGTTTTGAAGGGTTTTTTGAAATAGAAATTGTAGAAAAATTAACATACTAAATAAGTTCATTTTCAAAATTATAACCATAAGAATATAAAACATTATTAATCCATAAATATTTAGAAAAAAATGAATCTGTAGAAATATTTTTACATTTTGTAATAGATAATGCAGATAAATGTTGTTTCCTTTAACTATAATAAACAAATTTTTACTGACAATGTGACACAAACCTAAGGTAGATTTTTTATCAAATCTACATACTCTAAAATCAGATTCAAATTAACTGATAATATCAAAACAATTTTTTGTAGAATAAAACTTTATAATATTAATATTTCTCTGAACATATGTAATATAACATTTTACATTCTTTACGTGAGATTACTTAGTATCTAATTTAACTTTTGCAAACCTAAAAAACTAAACATAATACTAATTCTAGAATTAGTTAAATTAAAATTTACCAATCATTCCTCAGAAAAATTATAATCAAAATATTCTTCATAAGCATGAGAATCTAATTTACAAGTAATATTCATAGTGTTTTTAAAAAATTACAATAATGAAGACCAAAATGTTTAACAAAATAATTGTCATATTTAGATTTATTCACTAATATTCCATCATTTATTAAAAAATTGATGTCCTATAAGGTATTTTAATTCTACCATAAGACTCATATCAAACTATATTCCTTATATTTTTGAAATTATTGTAAAATAAAAACATTTTTAAAAACAAAACAAATCATCAACATAAATTTTAGAAATTAATATATCATTTGAAAACCTTTTGATAAAAAAATAGGACAAACTTTACTATTATTAATGTAATTTATCAACAAAAATATATTGATTATATCATTATAAGTACAAGTTTCCTTCTTAATATAACAAAAATATTTTGATAATTTAAAAACATGATTAAGAAATTTCTCATTTTTAAATCTATTAGGTTTTTTTACCTAAACCACTTTATAAATAACATTATTTTAAGAAATAAATGTTCACATCCATTTAAAGTAATATAAAACCGTAAATATCATTAAATTATATAAAAATTATAAAATATTCAATTTGAGAGACATGTGAAAATAATCATCAACATATCTACCTTCTTCTTAACTATAAATTTGAGCAACTAGTCTATCTTTTTTATTAACATCTATCCAGATTCATCAAAATTATTTCTAAAAATTCATTTATTTCTAATAAAATTCATAACTAAATAGATTTCAACTAAATACCATAAATTATTTATATAAAATAGTTTGTTTTCATCGTTCAAAAAAAATATCCAATTATAATTATTCAAAAATCATCAACATTATTTTAAACATAATCAAAGATTAATATATAATCAGAATAAAAAAATAGATACATAATTTCTAGTTTCAATACCAGAATTAATATTAATTAAATCATTTTTAACAAGTTGATCTTTATGAATATTATAATATAAAGAATCATTTCACTAAAGAGTATTCTCCCTATAAATTTATTTTTTATTAACATGAGGGTTTTCCTCACTAAAATTAAAATTTATAAGACATCACCAAAAACTTCTAAAACAGAATTAAATTTCAAATTATTTACCACAAAAATAATAAAAATATATTCTTCAATAACCATTTTTATTTTACTATAATGTTTATAAAATTTACTATTGTATGAATAACCATAAAAAAGCATTCTCCATTTTTTCCATCAAATTTATATATATATTATATTTTTAATTGAAAATAAAAACATTAAATAGAAAAAATATAAAATAAAAATCCTTAGGTTTCTTATGTTTAGACAATTTATAAGTAATTTCTTTTAATAAATTTCTAATAGTATTTATATTTTAAACATATTAAGTAGTAAAATTATATTCATCCCAAAAATATTTAGATAAATTGAATTCACTTAACATAATTTTTTCAAGAAAAATAATATATCTATTTTTCCATTATACAAAACCATTTTATTTTGGTCTTATAGGAGTATAAAATTATTCTAATAACCCTTATTTTATAAAAAAAATTAAATATCCAAATTATTAAATTTAACACCATTATCAATAATAATTGAAACCATCTTACAACATTTTTTATTTTTCACTAAAATAAAAAAGTCCTTAAATATAGATAATATATCATTTTATATGATAGAAAATAAACCCATGTAAAACTACTATAATCATCAATAATACCTAATTTACATTTATTTCTTATAATGCAATAAATTTTAGTATGACCAAATAAATCATGTTGAAATAACTATAATGTTTTTTAGTACGTATCTAATTGATATGTGTGAATGAAAATTTCTATTATTTCCCTTTAATACTTTAAATATAAACATGAAGCTTCTCTTTATTTAAAATAGTAAATGGAAGCATGTTCTTAGGTTTGTAGAGCTTATGTGGAATTTTGAAATTAATGTGACATAATCTTCATTCCAAATAATGTTATCTATCTTTACAACATTCAAAAACATTAAACGTCATTCTGTCTGTTCAAAAAAATTAATAGTATAAATATTTATCTTGCGATTAGCATACAATAACAAAAAAACATCCCTATAAACTAAAGAATTATTGTTTTTAAATTTTACTTCCATGCCATTATCACATAATTTATATATTATAATTTAGTTATTTTCTAAACATTAAAAATATAAAACATTATTATTACATGTAATATTTGAAATACCATGTATGCTAAAACTTTTTAAATTAGTTTTGGAATTATATTCAAATGTAACAGTACATCTATCACAATTTTTGTAAGTGATAAAATATATAGGTCTCTGATCACATTCCAATAATATCCCTCAAACATGTATCATATATTTTTCTTGATAGATATATAGTATTTTTATAATTAAAATCAATTACTTGATAATTTTGGTATCAAATATACTTTTGATAAAATCATATTAGCAACTTAATTTCTATGTAACTATATAGGATTTAAAAAATTATTATATAGAAATGAAGATAAAAAATGGTTTGGAAATAAGATTATTTGATAATCCCAAATCCTGTTTAAAATTTTGTGAAAATTCATATTTACAGTGTCCTTTTATTCCACAAATAAAACATGTAATAGTATTAGTATGACTAATTTTAATTTTAAAAAAATGATTTCAATACATTTGTGGTGAATTTTTATTATAACCAACACCATAATTATTTATATTTTTTTTATTGAAATACAATATTTGAGAGAATTTTCATGCACTTGAATAAAATAATAATAAATTTTATTTAGACTTTAAACAATATTTTTCAAAATTTCATTGAAATCCAAAGAAATATTTAAATAGTCATAAATATTATTATGAAAAATAGAAGTAGTATCCAAAATTTATTCATTTTATTTTATAATAAATTAAATTTCATAAAAAAATTTCTCGTTATTTTATTTAATCTTATTATATAAATCAGTGTCTTTGAAAAAAAAACAATATTTTAATTTAAAATTATAACTCAAAAATATTCATATTTTCAGAATCATGGTTAGAATTAGAACATATTGAATAGGAATTAGAATCTCCAACCACATTTGGAGAATCCATGAATAAATTTTTTTAAAAAAAATTTACCTCCAGATTCTTTACTAAAATGAAATTCTTTTATACATCTATAAAAATTTATTAATTCCTCATTATCATTAATTTTTATTTGTATTTATTCATTACTGTTTGTTATCATTTCATGGTATTCCCCTTCTTTCAACACTCAAAACATGTAATATATAATGTATTAAAATTATAATTTTTTATTATATTCTTTATGATTACTATTACGAGGGTTTATTCAATATTGGATTTTGAAACATTTAATTTTAATCCTTTTATAGACACTAGTCAAAAAATGACCCATATTCTCTTTTTCACTTTCCTGATGTAAAGAATCATAACAGCTAGTAGAAAAAAACATACATATTTAAAAGTTAATCCCTTAATTTCTTAAGTCTCTTATTTAGTTATGTTATTTTATTCTAGTTTTTACTAATTTAGTAAACCAATTAGTTCATCAAGTGTGTACTCTTTAATGTTATTACCTTCACCAATGTAAAACTTCTTCACATGAAACAACTTTTTAATATTTCTTAAGACTCATTCTACATGCACAATATTCTATAATGTTTCACTAAGGGAACTCATTCAATTCAAAATCACAGTTAATCAATATATCATTCGGTTTACACATTAATATACATCCATTTGAAAGCATCGTACTCAGCATAGAGCATTCCAAGCTTAGTTCTAATGAACTTATCTAATCCAATGTGATTAATTTATAAAATATTCTATATATCATGAGTTTTCGTCCATACTTATGTATTAATAAAAACATTTTTGTTAATATAATAATATAAGTTATTAAATAATTTCTAATTTAAACTATAGTTATCATTATCACCTTAATATATGAATTTTCAGATCATAATCAGGTAATATATGTTGTTTTTTTTATGAAAAATAAAATTATTGATATTTAGTTTTTTGAGATAGGCCTATATTTATGTTATTGGTATCTATTGTCTTTTATACCAAAATGAGGTGGTATAGTGGAACTTGTTCTTGCGAACATAAAGACCTTTTTCCTTACACTGTGATGTATAAGAAATAGTAAGCATACTAAAATAAAAAAAAAATATAATTCAGAATATCCAATGATCCTGATACAATATGTTCATATAAATAATAATAAAATGGAGCTAAACTAATAATTTTTTTAAAGGGTCAACCTTTGATAAAAAATGTAAGGTCATAGATAGTGATAGTAAATGAACTAGAGGTGTGTGGATAAACTAGATTAAATAAATATCAAGATTAAATTATTATCTAAATTAATTCTTGGACTTAACTAACATTTTTAATTATTAGAAAAAATAAATAAACTATCATGTGAACTTTTTACAGTAGGTTATTCCAAAGGAGACCTAGTCTTCTTGTATGCCTCTCTTTTATATGAGAATTATTTTGTGAACTATACTACGTTTTTATGGAGAATCATAACCAAATTTTAACCAAATTTTTCTTTTAGTATTATAACAAGACACTTTATTTTTTAGGGGGAGTCACAACCTATTAATAACACTAACTTTATAACATGGGATTAAATAACCAAATGGCTTCAAAATTATAGTCTAGGAGTCATAACCCAAAAAGAAAAGGAATTAATTTTATTTGAACAAGATAAATAGAAAGTTAGAGAATGTGTGAGACATGGGAAGTGGTGTTGAAGAGACAAGAATAAGGATATAATAGAATAAAGATAAAATAAGTAATGGTACTAGTTCCTAAGTACTTTATTAGCATGTCTTGTCATGGAAGTACAATTCAAATTAGTTTTGGAACAATTTTTGAGAGATCATCCATTAGAAGAATAATAGTTCTCCCAAGATCACATACATTCACAGTATTTGAAAATATTACAGTTCACTTAAAAAAAAGAACCATTAGTTTATCATTGTGTGCCTATAAGAAATTCTTCATGGAATTTAAAAATAAATAATTTAACATGGAAAAAAAGTAGTAAATTTAAATTAAAAAAAAGTTATACAATGACTATCGTTAAAATTATCAGAAAGACATGATGTCTCCAAAAAACAATATTGTTTAATGTTAAAAAAACATGAAAAATCAGTCCAATTTAAAATCAACGTTATTTTTTTAAACCTCTCCCTAATAATATTCTAAATTCAATCCCATTAAAATCATGCATGCTTCCATTTTATATTCAAAATTCACAAATTTTTATAATACAAAAAATATATTCATATAATTTCAATAAAAATAATAAAACTAAATTAAACACTATGATGCAAGGTTTAATTATTTTTCAATATCTAATATGAATATAGAAAAACTATAAATAAACAAATCAACTTAAAATAATAAATTATAATTTTAATGATTCATCTTATATACATAATCCACAAAAACAAGAACCGCTTTGAGTGTCATATAAATTTTTTCAAAACATCCAAAATACTTCAGATAGATTATATGTAATCAATATGAATTTTTAGAGTCATTTTAATAATTTAAACATTTTTAAAAATATTAATTAAATCAAAACATAGAGGAAAACATGAAAACATATAATTTTTTCCTTAGTAAACTATGTGAAGGAAAAATATCACTTTGTGTAAAGTAACAAGAAGTTTTTATACATAGCATAAGGGTATACGATAAAGTATATAACTTGTTTAAGGGTATCCTAACATGATGTGTAAGTGTAAAATATTATTTCTATACTATACCTAATGTTAATAAATATTTTTTATTCTTTGCATAAGGGTAATTAAAAATACATTTAAATATAATAAAAACATAAAAAACATAAAAACATAGAAAACTATATTATTAAAAATACAATAGTTAAAGAATAAATAATAAAATTAATTTCTATATGAAATTAATCTTCAAATAAAATAATGAATGAATTATAAAATGACTATATAATACATTATCAAAATAATTATTTATAATCAACCATATAAAATTTAAATTGATTAATTAGATATAGACAATAATATTGTGAACATAAAATATAATAAAAATTTTATGGATTTTATAATATTTAAAACATAATTTATAAACTCCAAAAATTAGTCATACAATCTCCAAAACTCTAACATATTAAGTTCATTATATTTTTATTTTTTGATATATGAGACTACTTTTATTAGAAAAAGAGGTAAAAATCCTTGAGTGGAAAAGTTGAGAGGGATAGTAGACTATTGAACTATATATTTAATAACCATTATGGAATAATTAAATCAAAAAGGTTATTTAATTCTAATGAGACATATGTTTTAACTATAATAATGAATTAATGAATCCATTTTCAAAAATAATTATGATTCTCTAAATATATCATGGAGTTTAATATTTTAAGTTAATAAATCATTAGTTATCTATGGGATTGTGTGATTTTTCAGTGGTTCACATCTCTAGGAACATAATTTTGTAATTGCAAATCCAAGTGGATGAATTTCACTATGCTAATCATTATGCAATCAATGATGATTTATGTTTACCTTATAATTTCATTAAATGGATATTTTCTTGAAATTTTAAAAATTTTAATTAATAACATTCAATTTTAATCAACCAAGAAATAAACCATATGATATATAGATTATGAAATGTAACAATTTTCCTTTATGAGGATTTTTTTATTGAAGAATATATGCAATATTTGGATTCTGAAAAATGGTTCTTAAATAAAATATATTCTTATTTTTTAGTTATCCCATCGAAACAAATAGGTGTTATTTATATACTTTTATTTTAAAAAAATAATTGAATAATGAGATGGTGTTTTCCCTGATAAGAATCATATGAATATAGGAGTAATTTCAACAAATATTGAAATTGTTGATGTTAATGGAAAATAAATAGGATGTGTTCTTGAGATGAAATTTGAGTCAATAACACATAGAGTTATGGAAGAATAATAAACTCCAGATACACAAGAATCTTAATGGTTCAGTAAGATTCATGATGTTCTCAGGAGATATGGATTTCTTATGGAAACTGATAATGATGTAATGTTTATAGATGATACACCTAAATATATCTACATGTTAAAGTGATAATGTTTCAAAGGAATTGTTAAATTCTATGAAAACTAATATGGAATCCATGTATTAAAACCAATTTTAGAACATGGAAGATTCACCTAATGGGTGAGTCATATAGGGTGAAATTGGGTTTTCCTCAAGAAAGATAACACGGATTGTAATGTGTTAACCTATGAAGTTTTTATGGTTGAAAATAGTTAAAAATAAATTTATGGCATTGAATAGGATTAAAAAATTTCTCCAATTGTGATGATAAATTCCATTTTCATATTTCTAGATGTCAAATATCATTATTTTCATGAGATAAACCAAATGGATAAAAAAAATAAAATCCTTAATTTGAATTTATTTATGTATGTGAATATAACACAACCTAATGGTTTGGATTTTCTAAATGAGGTTCTTGTGGTATTCAACATCAAATATTCCATTTATATATTGAAAAATGATTCTTGAAAATAGAACATCTTTTATTGATTATTTAATCGAAGTGTTTAGATTCATCATGAATTTGGATACTTCTTATGTATACAAGATGATAAGTTAGAGATTTTTTGTATTTAATGTATTGTATATCAGTGGAATACACCATGGAAAAAATGATGTCCCAACATTACAATATGTAATGATGTGATTGGGAAAATGATTATTAATGAAATAAATGGGTGAAATGTCCTACATAATAGGTATTCATATGTATAGACTTAAATCAAATAGGATTCCTAAACTGAGTCAAGACACATATATTTGTAATGTTTTAAATAGGTTTCGCATGGAGAAATCCAAAATCATGTCCTTTAAAGTATTTAATGTAATTAATATTAAAATTATTCATGAGGCTTCTAAAAATTTGGATAGTATGGATACGATTCCATATAATTCTAAAAGTGGATCTGTCATGTATGTAATGTTATGTACTAAACATGATTTCACATATTCATTATGTATAAAAAGTATATACCAATCCAATATTGTTAAAAGTAACATTATTATTATTATGAATATTTATAAGAACATATGTATAATTATGGATATGTTCTTTGTTTTTAGAGGATATAATGAGCTCATTATAAATGGTTGCACTAATTCTAACTTCCAATCTAATAAATGACGTGATATCTGAATTTGGTTTTGTTATTTAGTTAAATGATTGAGTTATAATTTGTATGATTTCACCACTACATATCATGGTTGACTCAAAAATAGAGGAAGATAACATCACTACGTAATATTCTTTAAAGTAAGTTGTTTAGATATAGAATTTCATTCCTAAACATGGGTTGGTTTCAAGAATTGAGGGATAAATTAAGCTATATTGTGAAAATAATGCATATTTTTCGAAAGATAAAGAACCCTAGTATTTGAAAAGGACCAAACATAGCTTTCTAAAATACCATAACATTTGAGAGACCATTAATAAAGGTAAGTTATATATATTAAGGGTGGATACAAATGATAATGTATCAGATCCTTTAACAAAACCATTTCTACAAAAAAGTATTACTTCCATGTTGAATCATTGTGTATAAGATACATGTGATATTGGATGTAATGATTTTAAAATATTTTATGGTTTTATAATAAATAAAGTTTCAATTTATATTTCCATCATCGGTAAACACAATAGAGGAAATAAGATTCTCAAATAACACTTCATTATTTTTATGTCTATAAGTAAGGTAATTTTCCACCCAAAATATATTTCTGAAGATGTAGTTCATGGTTTAAAGAATATACAAGCATTTTATCATTTTTTTAATTCATCTTATAAGATATGTGATAATTACTAGATCTAACATCTTTCAAAATCAATTTTAACTCTCATTTAAACCTTTTTTATTCCCATATCATTTTTCATTCCATCCTAACAGATTTGATCAATCGAAGAATGTCATCATCAATAGATAATGAAATTACACATGTTTCATAACGATAACTTATGAAATATCCCTTATGGTTACTAAAGGAATAACTAAGTCCTAAGTGACTTGTATTTGTACTTAAATAAATATAATAATTTCATTTAATCGATATAATAAAAATTGAGTTATAGAGAATGTCTAAAGTTCCTTTCAGATGATAACAATTACCTTCAATTTCAAAATGTTTCTGAACACTAAATTCATGTAAAGAGTTGTTACAGTGATCTTTCATTATTGAATTCTCATCATGAAAAACCATCTGGATTTGGGCCATGGAATATTCCATGTATAGGGCCCCATCCTTAAACATTACTTAATCTTGGGTTATTTCAAGAATTCACATTGAGGATCTTTTCAGGTTTAGATTTTTAGAGAATTATATCATAAATCATGCATTACATTCCACATTTAAACAAGGTGGTTACATCAAAGACAATATTCATTTTTTCCACCAAAGGAAACATATTTAAAATAAAACATGGTTTCTTTCCTCGACACTATCATCACATCATGTACTATTCCCTTGACCTGTGAAAAACATTTCAAAAACTTGGGATGAGCATAAAAAGCTCAGTAAGGGATATAAAAATACGAAAAGAAAACATTATTTCATGTATACATAAGAATCAATGAAATCATACTTTACTCATAAAACATAAGTACTTTAACATACCTTATGAAATCATAAGATTTATGAATAACTCATAGAAATCATAATACATAAAGGTAACTTGAGGCATTCACAACTTTCTTACGTAGGGAGTAACCCTCATAGTTACGTTTGGAATACCCATCACAGTATATTCCCTAAATATCTTCAGAAAAACCTTAGCGTTTAACTTCTTCATGTTACCCAATGCATTGGAGATCTTTCTAGGGCTCACCGGCCCTTAGTTTATCATGGAACCACCCGACTTCATAAACAATGCCCAAGAACCATAACATAATCATATCACGTAAAACATGCATAAAGGAAACATAACATTTCCACATTTCAATCATAAGATATCAATACAACACATTGATATAATCAAAAAATTATTAATACTATTTTAAATACCAAAATTAAATAAAATTAAAACATGTTATTTATTTTTCATTTAAAAAACATTATGGCTTATAGAGGAAGCCGAAACTCAAATAATGGTCACGGCGGCGGAGAAGTCATTGTCGCCGCATACGTAAGACCAAAACATTCCTTTTGTCATTTAGTAAAACACTTCATGTAAAATGATTCCTTTTGAAATGTAATTAAATGTCAAAAGGTTTTATTATACAACTAATAAAATAAGGTCGTATATAAATTGAAGTATGCCTCAACGAAAGGAGATTGAGACGAAATCCCTTACCTCAAGTCCGACTTGTTCTCATTCATTCTATATATTCCAGAATAATAAACTTAGGTCAATTTATAATTTATTAAGGACTTTATTTAATGTTTATTATTCAATTCATATCACATATTATCATGTTATAATAATTAGTTTATTATGTGAGTTCATATCATACGTTTTTTCGATGTTCGTTACATGAGTCAAAAATGAACTTGTTTGAAAAGAATTGCCCATGTAGTTATAAGTACATCATCTCCAGAATGACATTAATGATTTAAATATCATATATATCCAGTGTATATTAATTTTATACCATTCCATAACATTTGGAAATAAAAAATGAAATGCACCGTTCATGGAGACGGTAGGTCGTATGTACGCATGAACGCTACTTTCATTTCTTTATCATAATAAAGGAATTAAAAATAAATGAGACATCTATATATTTTATAATTCCAGTATAATATATATGTTATATAGGTAACATTAGTTCATTAATTACATTCTTTATAAATTCCATGTTTCGCCTGAACGAGTCACATCACTTGAGGGGGCGGTAGTCCATACTTCCTTTGATGAAATTATCGCAGTTCCACAACATGAAAAACATAACAATGTGATTTAAAAATAAAATTCAGAAGCATATAGAAAAAATAGATACCATATATATCATATATAAATACAGTGACATCATAATGGACACCATGAAAGGTGTTAAAATAATATTGAACAATCATCGTTTCATGAGGCAGTAATTCGCCACACACAGAAACAACATGTTCTTTAATCATTAAACGAAGGTGTGTGTAAGTGTAGGTAGAATAATTATCATAAAAAATACTAGTATATTGAGTATACTGTTGTTATTATGGGATCAAATAATAAGAAGATAGTGGTGAGTGAAGAAGGAAAATAAAAGGAAGAAACTCAAGAGAAGACATTACCTCTAAATTGGGTAACTCTTTTTGATTTGCACCAAAGGTTTCCTTGGAAAGACTTCTGCCCAAAGTGAGGCTTCTAGGAGTAAGAGAAGGATTTGGAGAGATAACATGAGCAGAGTTTGGAAAATAAAAGGGCTTTGGAGGTGGGGGTAAGGGGGTAGAGGTGGGGGCCTTTTATAAGAGGGAGGAGGGTCACTTTTGGAAAGTCTTGAAATGTTACTTTATTATAAAATGATTTTTGGATTTTAAAGGTCTCAAAATGATATAGTTTCAGGATAAGGTGATAAGGGTTCTAAATCCACCCATCTAATAGGTTTTCTACAAGTTTAAGTCTTATATTTTACCTTATCTTTTAATTTTATTTAAATCATTCATTAATGAGGTAATCACTACATTATCATGGTGTCATAAATAAATTTATTTATTCAATGTCTAAAAAATATAAAAAAATACCATGATGTAGGAAATATTTTTATATTTACAATTAATATTTATAGTCTAAGAGATAATTTATGTAAACAAAATTAAAATTGTTTTACTTAGGATATACAAACCTTTTTTATATTTCTCTTCTTTTTAAAAATAATGTCATAAATGTCACTATCACAACCATGTGACTCCATGGGCCCTCAAGTTCGGTAAAAATCTTCCCA
Source organism: Viscum album (assembly GCA_963277665.1). NCBI lineage: Eukaryota > Viridiplantae > Streptophyta > Magnoliopsida > Santalales > Viscaceae > Viscum > Viscum album. Next base: position 1,981,384,088 of record OY728133.1, read on the forward strand.
TGGTTGTCTATAACTCAAAAAAGAGTATTTGGACACATTTTGGGGTCATTTTATATTATTATGATATTATTTTATTTCACTTAACTACCTGATTACTAATTAATCGCGAGAATTAAAGATAATTCCCGTCGTTACTATTCATAATGTCCAAAAACAAGAGAGTATTAATTACATAATTTGGACCTTATGATTCCAAATATGGAATAAATTTTATCAAATTTCAAACACAAAAATTTCAGTAATTAATTTAAAAATAATTCTCGTTGTCAAAACCAAAGACCAGTTTTTAAGGAGTAGAATCTATCAAAAGATTGATTTGTATTTACATCCAATTTAAAAGTGAACTTACATCCAATGAAAAAATTGTATTAAATTATAAAAAAATAATTAGATTACACCTTAAAACCAATTAAAATTACAATATAACTATATAAATAAATTGGATGAAAAGACCATTTTGAATTAAAATGCAGTATTTTTTCACTTTTTATTAAAAAATGAACATTATCAGAAAAATATGAAAAATTCACCCTAATATATATTTGATATTTAAAATTCAAAAATGATTTCCATTTTAACAAATTCAAAATATTTAAGTTTCATTAATAAATTATATAGTTAATTTTCGTTGTCAAAACAAATAGCATGTTTTTAAGAAACAATATCTATCAAAAGATTGACAATTGTTTATGTCCAATTTCAAAGTGAAATTAATTATAATGACCACCATTGGATTAAATGGAAAAAATATATTCTAATTACACCTTAAATCCAATTAAAAAGATAATCTAACCATATAATTAAATTAGATGAAAAAACAGTTTTGAAGTAAAATGCAGTATTTTTCACTATTCCTTAGAAAATGAACATTCTCAGAAAAATACCAAAAATTTATCCAAAGTAAATTAAAATGTTCCAATTATAAATAATAAGTTTATTTTGACAAATATATATTATAAAATTGTCAAAATTTATATTTACAAATTGTTTTCCATCAAAAGGCGGTAAAACAATATTTTAAAAATATTAGAGTATTCTATGATTAAGATTGGATTTATTCTCATTTTAAGCCTCTAAAAAACTATCTAATTCATAAATAGACATAGATATAAAAATATATTACTATTTACTTACATGGGATGTTACATCCTTCCCCCCATTAGGAAATTTCATCCCTGCAATTTATTTTCTTATTGAATAAGTGGAGGTATTTATCCCTCATTGCATTTTCAGATTCTCATGTTGCCTCTTCAAATATATGGTTTTTCCATAGAACCTTTACTTGATGAATCACCTTATTTCGCAACACTTGCTCCCTATGGTCAAGAATCTGGACCGGTTGTTCCTCATAAGACATATTCTCTTCCAGCTGAACTACAACTGGACTCAAAACATGATATTGATCTAGAATGTACTTCCTTAACATTGAAACATGAAAAACATTATGTACCTGAGATAAAATCCGAGGTAAAGCCACTCGGTATGCAACTGATCCCACTACCTCTAAAATTTCATATGGTCCAATGAACCTTGGACTCAACTTTCCTTTCTTACCAAATCACATCACACTTTTCCATGGAGAAACTTTGAGGAAGACATGATCACCTACCTAAAAATAGAGATCCTTCCTTTTGTTGTCCGTATAACTATTTTACCTACTCTGAGATGTTCTCACGTGTTTCTGTATCAACTGAACTTTTTTTGCCATATCTTCTACCAATTCTGGTCCCATCAAATTCCTTTCACCTACTTCATCCCAAAAATCTTGAGTTCGACACCGCTTCCCATATAATGCCTCAAATGGTTCCATCTGTATACTGGAATGAAAACTGTTGTTATAAGAAAACTCAAACAATGAAAGATGTTGGTCCCAACTTCCCTAATAATCCATCAAACAAGCACGTAGCATATCCTCCAAAGTCTGAATTGTTCATTCTGACTGCCCATCCGATTGAGGATGAAAATCTGTACTAAAATTTAATTCAGTACCCAATGACTTTTAAAGTCCTTTCAAAATGTTAGAAGTGAACCTGGGATCACGATCAGATACAATGGATAGGAGAACTCCATTTAACCTGACTATCTCTTTAAGATACAGTCTATAAAGTTAATCTAGGGAAAAATTATCTCGTATAGTAAGGAAATGAGCAGATTTAGTCAAGCGATAAACAATAACCCAGATTGCATTATTACCTCGAGGTGTCTTCGGTAATCCCACAATGAAGTCCATGGATATATTCTCCCATTTCCACTCTGGCACTGGTAAAGGCTGAAGCATCCCTTTTGGTAATTTCCGCTCTTCTTTAGCCTGTTGAAAAGTCAAACACTTCATAGTAAAATTAGAAATATCTCTTTTCATTCCATCCCACCAGTAATACTCTTGAAGATCTCTGTACATCTTAGTACTACCTGGATGAAATGAAAATGGAGAACTATGAGCTTCACATAACAACTCTCTCTTCAATTGTGAATCATAAGGCACACACAATCTCTTCCCAAATCTCAAAACAAAATCATTATCAATGTTTAATTTAGTTAACATACCCTTTTGAACTAGCTCTACCTTTTTTTGCAACTCACTATCTTGCTTCTGGGCTTGCTTAATTCTGTCTGATAGAGAATATTTCACTGATACCTGAAACAAAATAGAATAATTTCCTGCACCAACAACTTCTACGCCAAAATTCATCAAATCCTTAACCAAAGGATCACATTCCAAACATAACATGGTTAATGAAGCATTACTTTTTTGACTCAAAGAATCTTCCATTTTATTTTCTTTTCCTGGGTGGTAGTGAATCATGCAATAATAATCCTTGATTAATTCTAGCCATCTCCTCTATCTCATGTTCAATTCTTTCTGAGTGAATATATACTTTAAACTTTTGTGATCAGTATATATTTCACACTTTACACAATACAAATGATGCCTCCAAATTTTTAAAGCAAAAACAATAGTAGCTAATTCCAAATCATGTGTAGAGTAATTTATCTCATGAGTTTTCAACTGACGTGAAGCATAAGAAATTACCTGATCATTCTGCATTAGGACACAACCAAGTCCTTTCAATGAAGCATCATCGTAGATAACAAACTCACCATTCCTGGAAGGTAGTTCCAATACTGGGGAATTCACCAATCTTCTTTTCAATTCCTGAAAACAATCATCACATCCTTTTGTACATATAAACTTAACACCCTTCCGAGTAAGCTTTGTCAATGGTCTGGACAACCATGCTAAATTTTTAACAAACCTTCGGTAATAGCCTGCCAAACAAAGAAAACTACGAATATCGGTTACATTTGTGGGTATTTTCCATTCTTCAACAACCTTTGTTTTTGCAGGATCAACAGTTATTCCATCTTTAGAAACAATGTGACCAAGGAAAGAAATTTGTTGTAACCAAAACTCACACTTGCTGAATTTAACATACATTTATTTTTCTTTTAAGGTTTTCAAAATAACCCTTAAATGACTTTCATGCTCCTATTTACTTTTAAAAAATACCAAAATATCATCAATAAAAACAACCACAAACTTATCCAAGAACTCATGAAAAATTATATTCAAAAGTTCCATGAATACAGCAGGTTCATTGGTTAACCCAAAAGGCATAACTAAAAATTCATAATGGCCATATCTTGTATGAAACACAGTCTTCAGAATATCTGATTCCTTTAACTTCAACTGATGGTACCCTGATCTCAAGTCAATCTTTGAAAAATACAGAGTTCCCTGGAGCTGATCAAAAAAATCATTGATATGAGGCAAAGAATATTTGTTCTTAACAGTGATGTTATTCAAGGATTTATAATCAATGCCAAGTCTCATTGAACACACTTTCTTTTTAACAAATAAGACAGGAGCACCCCATGGTGATGTTCTACGTCTAATGAAACCTTTCTCTAATAAATCTTGAAATTGCTCCTTCAACTCTAAAAGTTCAATTTGATCCATTCGATAAGGGGGTTTTGAAATTGGCTTAGCATCAGGAACTAATTCAACAGTAAATTCAACTTCCTGATCTAGTATTATTCCAGGCAACTCATCAGGAAAAACATCAGGATACTCATTTAACACTAGCATATCATTAATCTGAACGGTTCCTTTGTTTTAAACAATATGTGCAAGGTAACATTAATTTCCATCTTTTACAAGTTTCTCAGCCTCTTGATATGTTATCAACAGTAAGGGTTCATTCTTGTACACAAACTGAAATTCTTTATGAAAAGAAACTTCTTTAGCTCTACAGTCAATCTTAGCATGGTAAACAGAGAGCCAATCCATACCCAGGATAGAATCAAACTCTACTAGAGGTAAAATAATAAGTTTTTCAAGTATATTATTTCCACGGATAAGTATAGGAAGATTCTTATAAATTCTTATTACCTCAACGTTTCCCCCAGGTGTTTTTACCACAAGTTCAGGAGTCATTTCTTGAGATGATATTCCCAATTTACTAGAAAATTTTTCATAGATGAAATAATGTGTAGACCCCGAATCAAACAAAACATTGGCATAATCTGAAAAAACAAACAAAGTACCTGATACCACTTTTCATTTTATGGATTAACATCTGGTGAAGTAGTTGCAAAGGATTTCACCACACCTTTCTGCTTGTATTCTGACTTCTTCCCATCATTCGAGCTCTTTGTCAAACACTCGTTTGCATAATGTTCCATCTCATTGCACTTGAAACATTTCACTAACTATAAATGAGATTTGGTCTTACCATTACCCTGGTCTTTTCTACTACAATCACGAGCCTTATGTCCCATATTACCATATAAGAAGCACTTTCTATAATTCAAAATACATTCCCCAGCATGCTTTTTACCGCATTTATCACAAACTAAAAACTTAGTTTTCTTACCATAAAACCTTTTTGAATGATTCTTCCCTTTCTCCTGCCACCTCAGTCTCTTATTATGTTGGTTTTCATAGAACAATTGATCATAAAAAAACTCCATTTCCACCTTCTAAGCACATCGAACAAGCTTTTCATAACTTTCAAACTCACGAGAAGCTAATGCCCTTCGATATTTTGGATTTAATCCTGAGTAAAAATGATTGATTTTACTATCATGGTCTCAGATAAAATTTGGAGCATACCTTTCCAATCGAGTGAACTTTTCTTCATAAGCAACCACTAATTCGCCCTCTTTCCTCAATTCCAAGAATTTTTTTCCATCATAAGTCGAATAGCCCTAGGGAAATATTTCTCAAGAAGCATACCTTTGAATTCATCCCAGTCAACAAGATCAATATCATCAGCATCCCTAATATTTTTAACCATCGACCACCACTGATCTACTTCACCCTCCAAATGGTAAACAGAAAGACTAACCTTTTGATTGTCTGAACACCCCCATGACATAGAAAATCTTCTGCAGTGCTTTAATCCACCCTTCATCTTGCACAGGGTAAGATGATCCTTTGAATTATGGGGGATGTTGCCTCATGAAATGTTCCACCACTAAAATGTTCCTCTACAGTTGATCTGGATGATCTCGTGCATGGATACAACCACCATTTATTGCTTGATTCAACTGTGCCATTACTACAACAAACTATTCAGTTCAAATTCCGACCATCTCTAGATGCTGATTTGGAAGGTCATTTCCTTCTGTATGCCTTCCTAGCACTGCTTCCCTGTTTCCTCTATGGAAAACCATTCTGAAAAAACATATCTTATATGAATCAACATGGTAATCTTCAAATTCTATATCATTTCAATTTGACCATAAAAAAATATTTTTGGATAATCATTTAATAGAATTATAACTCCTAAAGTTATCTAAACTGACCTTTGATACCAACTATATGGACCTAGCCTTAAACATTACTTAATCTAGGGTTATTTCAAGAATTCACATTGAAAATCTTTTTAGTTTTAGAGTTTTAGAGAATTAGATCATAAATCATGCATTATATTCCACATTTAAACAAGGTGGTTACATCAAAGACAATATTCATTTTTTCCACCAAAGGAAAAATATTTAAAATAAGACATGGATTCTTTCTTGACACTTCCTCGACACTATCATCACATCTTGTACTTTTCCCTTGACCTGTGAAAAACAATTCAAAAACTTGGGATGAGCATAAAAAGCTCAGTAAGGGATATAAATATACGGAAAGAAAACATTAGTCCATGTATAAATAAGAATCAATGAAATCATACTTTACTCATAAAACATAAGCACTTTAACATACCTCATGAAATCATAATATTTATGAATAACTCATAAAAATCATAAGACATAAAGGTAACTTGAGGAATTCATCACTTTCTTACATATGGATTAACCCTCATGGTTATGTTTGGAATACTCATCATAGTATATTCCCTAAATATATTTAGAGAAACCTTAGCGTTTAACTCCTTCGCATTACCCAATGCATTGGAGAGCTATCTCGGGCTCACCCACCCTTAGTTTATCATGGAACTACCCAACTTCATAAACAATTCCCAATAACCATAACATAATCGTATCACATAAAACATGTATAAAAGAAACATAACATTTCCACATTTCAATCAAAAGATATCAATACAACACATTGATATAATCATAACATTATCAAAACCATTTTCAAAGCCAAAATAAATGAAAAGTAAAATATGTTATTTATTTTTCATTTAAAAATAGTATGTCTTATAGAGGAAGCCGAAACTCAAATAATGGTCGCGGCGGTAGAGAAGTCGTTGTTGTCGCATACGTAAGACCAAAACATTACTTTTGTCATTTAGTAAAATGCTTCATGTAAAAAGATTCCTTTTTAATGAATTTAAATGTCAAAATGTTTTATTATACAACTAATAAAATAAGGTCATATATAAATTGAAGTATGCCTCAACGAAAGGAGATTGAGACGAAGTCCCGTACCTCAAGTCTGACTTGTTCTAGTTCATTATTTATATTCCAGAATAAGAAACTTAGGTCAATTTATAATTTCTTAAGGTCTTCCTTTAAATTTTATTATTCAATTAATATCACATATTATTGTGTGATAATAATTAGTTAATTATGTGAGTTCATATCATACGTTTTGTTGATGTTGGGTACATGAGTAAAAAATGAACTTGTTTCAAAAGAATTTCCCATGTAGTTATAAGTAAATCATCTCCAGAATGGTATTAATGATTTAAATATCATATATATCCAGTATATATTCACTTTATACTATTCCATAACATTTGGATATAAAAAATGAAATGCATCATTCATGGAGACGGTAGGTCGTACGTGCGCATGAACGCTACTTTCTTTTATTTGTCATATTAAAGGAATTAAAACTAAATGAGACATATATATATATATATTATAATTACAGTATAATATATATGTCATATAGGTAACATAAGTTCATTAATTACATTCTTTATAAATTCCATGTTTGGCATGAACGAGTCACATCACTTAAGGGGGCAGTAGTCCACACTTCCTTAGATGAAATTATCGCAGTTCCATAACATGAAAAGCATAACTATGTGATTTAAAAATAAAATTCAGAAGAATATAGAAGAAATAAATACCATATATATCATATATAAATAAAGTGAAATCATAATGTCCACCATGAAATGTGTTAAAAGAATATTGAACAATCATCGTTTCGTGAGGCTGTAATTCGCCACCCACAAAAACAGTATGTTCTTTAACCATTAGACGGAGATGTGTGTAAGTGTAGGTAGAATAATTATCATAACAACAACATAGTATATTGATGATACTGGTGTTATTATGGGATCAAATAATAAGAAGATAGTGGTGAGTGGAGAAGGAAAATAAAAGGAAGAAACTCAAGAGAAGACATTACCTCTAAATCGGGTAACTCTTTTTGATTTGGGTCAAAGGAGGCTTCCTTGGAAAGACTTCTTCCCAAACTGAGGCTTATAGTAGTAATAGAGGGATGTGGAGAGATAACATGAGCATAGGTTGGATGATCCAAGGGATTTAGATGTCTGGGTAAGGGGGTAGATGTGGGGGCCTTTTATAAGAGGGAGGAGGGTCACTTTTGGAATGTCTTGAAATGTTACTTTATTATAAAATGATTTTCGGCTTTTAAAAGTCCCAAAATGATATATTTTGAGGATAAGGTAATAAGGGTTCAAAATACACCCATAAAATAGGTTTTATACATGTCTAAGTCTTATATTTTACCTTATCTTTTCATTTTATTTAAATCATTCATTAATGAGGTAATCACTGCATCATCATGGTGTCATAAATAAATTTGTTTATTTAATGTCTAAAAATTATAAAACAATTACCATGATGTAGGAAATATTTTTATCTTTCCAATTAATATTTATAGTCTAATATATCATTTATGTAAACAAAATTAAAATTGTTTTACTTAGGATATACAAACCTTTGTTATATTTCTCTTCTTTTTAAAAATAATGTCATAAATGTCACTATCACACCCATGTGACTCCATGGGCCCTCAAGCTCGGTAAAAAGCTTTCCATGGTAGGACATGAATCAAAAAAGAGGATTTGGACACATTTTGGGGTCATTTTATATTATTATGATATTATTTTATTACACTTAACTACCCGATTACTAATTAATCGCGATAATTAAAGATAATTCCCATAGTTACTATTCATAATGTCTTAAAACAAGAGAGTATTAATTAAATAATTTGGACCTTATGATTCCAAATATGGAATCCATTTTTTCAAATTAAAAATACATAAATTGCAGTAATTAATTTAAAAATAATTCTCATTGTCAAAACCAAAGACGAGTTTTTAAGGAGTAAAATCCATCAAAAGATTGATTTGTTTTTACATCCCATTTAAAAGTGAAATTACATCCAATGACCAAAATTGTATTAAATGATAAAAAAATAATTAAATTACACCTTAAAATCAATTAAAATGATAATCTAACTATATAAATAAATTGGATGAAAAGGCAGTTTTGAATTAAAATGTTGTATTTTTCACTATTCATTTAAAAATGAACATTATCAAAAAAATACCAAAACTTCACCCTAAAATATATTTGATATTAAAAATTCAAAAATGATATCCATTTGAACAAATTCAAAACATATAAGTTTCATTAATAAATTATATAGTTAATTTTCGTTGTCAAAACAAATAGTGTGTTTTAAGAAACAATATCTATCATAAGATTGACAATTGTTTATGTCCAATTTCAAAGTGAAATTAATTATAATGACCACCATTGGATTAAATGGTAAAAATATATTCCAATTAAACTTTAAAACCAATTAAAAAGATAATTTAACCATATAATTAAATTAGATAAAAAACAGTTTTGAAGTAAAATGCAGTATTTTTCACTATTCATTAAAAGATGAACATTGTCAGAAAAATACCAATAATTTATCCAAATTAAATTTCAATGTCCCAATTATAAATAATAAGTTTATTTTTACAAATAAAGCTTATAAAATTTTCAAAATTTATATTTAAAAATGGTTTTCTATCAAAAGATGATAAAATAATCTTTTAAAAATATTAGAGTATTCTATGCTTAAGATTGAATTTATTCTCATTTTAATCCTCTAAAACACTATCTAATTAATAAATATAAATAGATATGAAAATATATTATTCTTTAACTACTTGGGATATTACACCATGCATATTGGTGATTGATCATGCGAGGTTTTATTCCTTCAAAACCAAAATATGTGCATCATATTGGAACATGACATGATTAAAATATTTATCCTCCTCTAATAAATAGAAATGTTGTAAAAATCTATGATGAGGTCCCAAATAGAACATTATCAGGGAATATTTGTCTCAATAATATTAAATATTATCTTCCATAATGCTGATGAAGTATTATATCTTATGAAAATGTGGTTAAAATTGTATTTCTAATGGTGGAAGATACAATACATGGAGCATAATGACATTCCAAATGATTGTTTGTATGGTTCAATCAGATGTTTTGAGAATTACACCCTCTAAACTAGTGTGAAATAATAGGGTATCAACCATTTTTAATTAGAGCATCAAATCCAATCATAAACCTACCCATGGTCAGTGTATTTATAAAAATGAATTGATATAAGAATTCCATTAATTTTTTGTCCCTATATCACAATATAATAATGATTAATGAAATTTTAATTCATAGTAGTATACTTAATAGAATAAAGAATGTTTTCAAGTTTATTGATCTGATATTTCATTGAAATATTGATATCAACATCATTATCAGAGGAGTTGAGATAATCCCCAAGATATATACGTATCCAACTATCCACACATAAATTCAATGAGAAATTCCTATTGAAAATACATTGAGAGTTCAAACTAATGATGGAGAAAACATTTTTTAAGTCCTTCTAGGCCAAAGATTCAATATATTTCATATCCACTGATTTTATCTTCCTTATGAATCTTGATATGAGGAATCCAATAGAATATTATTTCTCAATGATCAGTATCCAAAAAAATGTGGGCCTTAATACATTTATTGAATTTATAAATGAGAATCTTATTTCTCATTGATCATTATTAAAGGCACTGTGATATTTTTTTTAAGAACAGAACCACTCCTTACAATTTCATTAAAATAGGTGTTGAAATTATTGATTAGGGTAGTAGGTCGTTTGTAAGTCTTGAAATTGTAAACAAATTTGGATACAGTAATACTCTTCAGAAGTAATACCCTTATAACCATTTATAGGGATACACCTTTTCATTATTCTAATAGTCTCTAACATTATACCATGGAATTATTAAAATAATAAGCTCATGGTCTTCCTAAAAAGTGAGGAAACCTGAGAAAGGATAATGGTAATGAACCTTATTTTATTCCCATATTATTTATGATATCCACTTTCTAATTTGTAGAAATATTTTTCCCAACAAAGATTAATTGTTTATTCCATATGATCTCCTTCCATGAGACACTTTCAAAATAAAGGATAGAATTAATAATATTTATGAAATTTTATTTTTCTCTTTTAGTAACCTTGATGATATCATCATTATAAAATAGGTGTGATGGAGCATGTAATATTCTTATATCCTAGATTGTATTTAAATTACCATTCCCTACCATCTTAAGAAAACACTAACTAATACAGATCTATAAAATGGAAAATATAATGTTAGAAAGAGGATAACCTTGTCTAACTCCTCTTAAAAATTTCAATGATCCCTTTTAAGATTGAACGATGTTAATGGAAATGTCCTCTAAAATGATGATAATTTTAATACACTAAATACAAATTTAATCAAATATAAAATTAGTGTGAAATTTTTAAAACAAACCCTAATCCATCGTGTAAAAGGATTTTTTGATATCAATATTTATAGTGATGTTTCCTCCCCTTCTATAGTCCCTTATAAAATGAACACATTTTGAGGAAGGGATAAGGAACTCATGAATGTACCACCCATTCAAAAAGATAAAATAATTCTTTGATATTACTTTATTATATATTTGGAAAATCTTTTTTCTATAATTCAACCTATAATTTTGTAATGAGTATTCATCCAATCAACCATCTTGAAGGAATTTTTGCCACATATATTAGAATGATTTTAAATAAGGAGAGTAAATTTAGAATTAACTCAATTTGTGAGATAACCCACATTAGATACGTGGGTGACCAGCCAACAATTACCAAATTAGAGAATTTCCTAAAATGTTTTACTTTTTTTAACCATCAGGGTCAGGATCAGTATAATGTTTAGTAAAAATACAATTTCTTTAATCTCAAAGTTAAAACGTGTTGAGTTTAATATGAAATTATCACAATCATTAAATACATTTGGACTAATACCTTCTAATAATTGAAAATCAAAATGTTGTTCCATTGAAGAGGTTCTAATATAATGAAATAAAATAGTTAAAGAGATTTTTCCTATCATCCAAAATCCTCTCAACAAACATGGGAAGGGAAAAATGGAAGTTATCCTTTCTTTCCCTTTAAGGAGTGTTAAATAACTTATTGTATCTATCACCATCATTTATTCAACTATTTTTAAAATTCTATTTTTGTATCCTCTATGTGATATTTAATATATTTTTTATCCTAGATAAATCTTTAACTTAATTTTATAGGTTTCTATAGTTGTACCTACATGTGATACTCTCTTATAAAAGATGGAGATTAGAATAAAAGGATGAAATCAGCATTTATATGTCACTAAACTATGATCTAATAAATTCATTCAATATCCTATTGATAAATTTATTCTTGAGGACATAAGCCATCACATTATCCTTGAAATCTGTAGAGGATCAAGTGTCTTTATAAGAATCTTGAAATCCAACTGAATAAACCAAGAATTGTTAAATATGAAGGACGAGGGAGGATTTATTTATTAATCAATTATAAAAATGATAATAGAATGAAGATCAAGATTTATTTTTTCCAATGTATCACATGAGACTGAGATCCATGAATTTAAGGGAGCCTCATTGGAAAAATCTATATTAATACTTAAAACACCATTTTATTAATAACCTTCATGTACCAAGTGTATTTAGATACCATAATGTTAATCTATAAAATATTAATGTTCTTAACAGAACCCATGAATTCCCTTGATGAGATCAAATTCTTAAGAGCCTCTAGTTTTTCACCAGGATTAATAATTCAATTGAAGTCTCTAGTTATGCTTGATGGATCACTAATAATGTTAGAAAGGGGGTAAATTTATGGGCACAAGATCATATATCATTTTATCAGTTAATGGAATATAAAATAAAACAAAATTGTTGTTTTACTTACCATTTAAATATGAATGTGACAATTTTTCACTAATACTAAATATAGGTGTATTCTCAAGTCTAAAATGATCCAGAACCCACATTATATTTATTTCTAATGAATATTGGTTCATCCACAGTATGTGAAGGCCCAATATTTCCAAAGTATAAATCCTATATGAGAATTTTATTTTTTTATGAAAATCCAATCAATGTTGGATGATGACATGAATGGAAAGCCTACATAAATTAATAGTATCAGGGTTGGTTAGACCCCACCAATTATAAAATAGGTTTTTTATTTTTATTTTCATGAAGGGGTGAATCTCATTTTATTTTTTCTACTTACACACATAATCCTTGTTTATATCATTGGAGCTTCATCCCCATTGAAGGGAGTTATTTAAGCTCCTATTTATTAGGAAATGTATTTTAGTTTCTAAGTGCATTTTTAGTACTTGTAGGTGTAACCAGAATTTCATATGTTACATTTGAATCAACCTAAAGTTTCAGTGCCTTTATAGGATTTTTTTAGGTAGTGTGATCATATTTTTCTGAATTACTAGTATCATGTCCAAATATTTCAATATGTGGGCCTCTAGATTCCTTTAATACATCCATTTAAATAGAATCATGGTTTCCAGACTTCTCAAGACTAGTATGTAGCTCCTCAGAATGTAGTTATACCACCATATCCTTTATTTCTTTTTAAATTTATAATTCTAATTCAATGTTTTTTTTATTTTTGTATGGAATATATATCTTCCTATTTTTAGATGAAATGATTAGGTAACTAACTCCTTTTTGAAATATTTGAAGTTTTTTTATCTTTTTCTTCCTCTTTAACAAGAGTAGACCAAGAACATCAAGAATCGATATCCATGGGCTAAGTCTTAACCAATATCATGGAATCAATTTTAATCATGTGTCCATCCTTCTACAACATAGTATATTTCTACATCATATCATTACTAACCTCTATCCATTACATTGAATCATAACTAGGTTTAAATTTTTTTACAACTCTATAGGTCGATATATAATGATAAAAAATAATTCAAACAACAATGAAAGGATGAATAAATTCAAATTCATCTAGCACAACAATTTTATGTTCCTTGAAAATTGTCCTTATAATATACAGGGGTTATTTTTCAAATTGACATTAAAAATACTCTTTCATATATAAAAATATCCCCATTCATGGTGTTCTTGTTGATATTTAAAGGTGTCCTAATGAATAAAGAAAAATAATTGAGTATCTTCGGATTCCAAAATATCCATGGAAACCCATGTAGTATAATCCAAATATGTATTGAATAATTCTTTTAATTTAATGGATTAAAGTTCATATCCGAGTCAGAGAGTATCAGAATACTAGGGATCAAGTAGATATTTCAAATATTATAATATTTCATGAGGTTCTTATTGTTCTCAAATAAGATATTATTGTAACCATTACCTACTAAAAATATCCTCCATTATGTGGTATTCCAACAGTGATAGATTTGAAAATTTAGATACACATTTTACTATGGTTTTTTTTATTTTGAATAAGTGATTTGACCATGAAAAGAAAACTTGGAGAGATCCAACCTTAGTTGATGTGATTCTTGGTCAAACACTAAAGACATAAACCATACTATGATCTTCTAATTTTAAAATATTTGAGTCAATCCCCTTGTTAATAATTTTATATCGATAACACATCTACAAATGATGTCCCTTTACTTCTAAAAATTATAATTTTTCTCTCAGACTCCCCATAATTTAGATTTGATGCTTGTGAGGGAAGCCTTCCATTTTTTTTAGTTTATAGTACATTATCCCTAACATATATCAATCAATTTGAATCAAATGATGAAATTAAAATACTATAGATCTTTAATATTAAATATTTGACATCACTATTGTTACGGAGTACATATCCCACTCTATCCATCTTCATATCATAGTTATAATTATTTAATCGATTTATTCCACTATTACGAGTACAATATATTCTTAAAAATTGCATCACATGTAATCACATTATGTATATATAATTGTTGAAAAAAATAAAACATAACATAATTTAGGGGGCGTAAAATAGTTATATTAAAAATCTATACTAATAATTGATATTTACATATTTTTATTATACAATTTAGATTTGATCTAGGGCACATGCTCATTTTTTGATTTCATGAGAATTGATATGAGAATTATATGAACATATAATTTTGAATAGTAGAAAACCTAATGACTATTTTGATCGGGGTCACCACATGATATCCATACTGAAACCCCATATTCTAGAGGTATTAAATAAGATACCATAGTCTATGAACAATATATTGGACAATATAATATAAATATAATTTCCATGAATAAAAAATAACCCAGAATCCTTCTTAACAACATATCAGAGTACACAAATTAGAAATAATCTAAAATAAAACCATAACAGAATAAAATATCCATCCAATAACATAATATGATGGATGGTTATACTTAAGATACATCACAACACATCATCAATAAGGCCTATACCATGTAAAAAAAATAAAATAAAAAAATAGATAAAATTATTCACTACCATCCTTAATCATCACCTCAACCCCATATCTAATATTTATATAGATACACAAATGTCAATACACACTGAAACTTGTGATCAGACATGTGTAATATATATTGGGTCTATACATACACTTGGGTTTCCATGTAGGGTGATCATAAATAAAACATAGTATCGTACCACCAATTGAATACCTCATATATGTAATGATATACATTTTTATGTATATAGAAAATAAATACTAAGAACGTGCACACCTCATGATTGATTATATATCAGGTCATCGTATTCCAACCAGTTCACCATGAAATTTGACCCCACCTACTTTGGACAATGTTAGAAAGATAAGTCACCTCACACCAAAGAAAAAGGCCTATATTCTATCACTCAGGGTAAGGTCCCACAACTAAACCTCAACTATAACCCTCTTCCTCATTGAATAGTTTCAAAACTAAGTCTCATGAACTACACTCTCACTCAGGGTATGTTTAGAGAACCATGTCTTGACCACTATCCTCTAACTTAGGGTATGGTGCAAAAACATTATTTACCAAAAATCCCTCACTCGGGGTAGGGTCGCACAACGAAGTCTTTACCACTACCATATCTCTTAGGGTATTTCCCCATTACCAAGTAATAACCCACACCTTCTCACTTAGAGTAAGGACCCAAAGACATCTCACACCAACCATCACATTTATAAATCAGGTACCCTAACCAAAATGGGTGTCTAATTACTAACTCAATCCTCTACTCACTCGATGTAGGAAACAGGCCATAAACTATATATTTGTTAAAAAATATGTTTATCTAGAACTCCACTAGAGGAAAATATATGAATTTTGTAACAATAACCACTCTTAGACAATCAACCATATCATGTAACCACATCATTTTTCATTATTTTATCAAGACCCATCACACAGGGTATGACATTATAAATCCATTAGCATACCTATCACCCTTGAAGAAATAAACAACCAGGTTACTTAGCCTTAACCCAATCTATTCAAACTGATATAATACTTTATCTGGAAAAATTTTTATCCTATATCCCTCAAGACATATACTATCCTAGATTCATAATATCAAACCATCATCTATCTCAATTACCCACATCACTATCCCTATCATGATGCCCAAAAAACACCATTATTTAAACAAAGTTAAGGACCATTGAAATATTATTGTCAAACCATGAGATTATATTGTCCATATCCCACAATTTGGATCTCATTTCATTGCTCCCAAAATAGTGCTCACAAAAAATCACTTTATTTAAACCGTTTACTTCACACTACATCAATACTTGGAGAGAATAATATGATCACTTCATGAAACAAGACTCATTGACACCCTCAAGTGGGTGCTCCTGCTATCTTGGGATATGGGTGTCCATCCCAATTATGAACCATAGTCCTAAGAAAATAATTTCTTCCATACTAGACTTAGGAATCCCATCCTACGATTTAAAAACACATCTCAAAGCCAAATACCTACTATGGGACCTTTTACACCAAACTAACATCTTTCCCCTTTATAGGGATATTTTTTTAGTCACATCCAACCAATCCTTACATAACATAACACTAACTCGGACTATATAAGACTCTAATTCTCCTATTTCTCTAAGTATGCCAATCTTGGAACTTATACGAATCACTCAAACACAAAACCAGAATATGGAAAACACAATCATCTATAAATAACTATATATTTATGTATCACCAGAACCATGTAACTCATTGATGGAGTTACAATTTATAATCCATGCTTCAACCATCCTTGTTTAGGCGTACACCAAGCCGCATAAACTCTCGATCCTTGAGACATGCAAAGGCACAGTGATCGTGGGTAGATGCTTGAAAATTCCCATGATAGGCCCACCAAACATCTCCAATCAAAAGACCCATAAATCAACACCAAATCAACCAAAAATTTAATCCAAGTAAACTATAAACCATAAATAAATTAAGTAAACTACATACCTCAACAAAAATAGTTAACATTGGCATGTGTTTGTCATGTCTTGGAAGCCTTGAGGAACGACAAGCCAAATATTCCTTGTTTGGGATGATTTCATCATGATATAAGTAAAATTTCCTCGAAACCCTAACTCGGGACCATCAAAATAATAGGGAAATAAAAAAATTGATAATTAATGGAGGAAGGGAAAAACCATACATCCAATCGTCATAAACAAATATGAATTGTCACGACTCGTCCTCGGGGCCCGTGCCGTGACTACCCCAAGCCCTCCTTCCATAGGCCAGGGGCGGGCGACTAGCACCAAAGTCGTAAATCCCGATAACTGGGAAGGCATTGCCTTTGTAAAAGTAAACTAAACACCATAGAGTACAAGAGGAAGTAAAACCCTAACTACAAAAGAAAGTGCTGAAAAGTAAATGGGCCAGAATACAAACCCAACTGAAAGTACAACTACAACTGAACAAAAGTACAACAGAAAAGACAAAAGCTGGAAGAAAGGAAGCAGCTCCTGGGTCATCCTCCTCGGATCCTACCTGAAGGGTAGGTACAGATAGCGCCGCTCCTGGATCGTCCACCATGGATCCTACCTGAAGGGTAGGTACAGATAGCCTCCACAACGCTCTTTCCTGTCAACCTCCTCCGAGTATCGTCTCGCCGTGAAGTCCACCTCCCGATACTGACTCGTCGCGAGGTCTACCTCCGGGTACCGTCCAGTCCTCGAACACTCGGCCTCCGTCAGCACTGCCCGTCGTCTGCGACCAACACAATGAGGTGAGGGAATAACCCGTGCAGGGGTGAGTATAACGATACTCAGTAGGGACCCCTAGACCATCAAGGTCCCACTAAATCCAACAAGGATAACCACAAAGAAGATCTCAACAGATAACCTCTACTTAGGTATATGCCCATACATATACCTAAGTTATCAAGTAACCCATCTAAATCATTAGGAAACACAAAGATTAAGAAATCAACGGATAACCACTACCCAGGTATATGCCCATACATATACCTAAGTTATCAAGTGACCCATCTCAATCATGAGGTAAACACAAAGGTCATAGACTCAACTCAAACCAGGATTTTCATTATCAAAACCGTAACTGCTGATGAGCCTGTCTCTGGAGTGTACAATGATCCTCTCACAACTCCGAGGTACTGCTCACTAACCTTAGACTGCTGAGGTACTCCTCCTGTTGAGTACCACGGGTCTTCCACCTCACACAGTAGTGCTCCACCGCTATGGGTCTGCCAACTCACACAGTAGTGCTCCCCCTCATAGCCTACAGAGGTACTCCTCCTGTCGAGTACTGTGGGTCTGCCACCTCACACAGTAGTGCTCCTCCGCCATGGGTCTGCCACCTCACAAAGTAGTTCTCCCCACTAGGCTATTCTAGTCACTCCAAATAGAATCGGACAAGCAGTCATCGGTCACAGCCAGCTACACGGTCTCCGTACTCTGTATGCTATTCTCCAGAAGGGTCCGCTCCACGAGCTACAGGTCGATACTCCAAGTATCACAAGTCCCACGAAGAAGTATCTCAAAGGACCGCCTCGTTATAGCGGTCTCAACGCAACAGACGGTGCGTCAATCGGACGCCCGGTCTGTGAGTTATTAGCCTTTTCGTCCGAGGGCCCCGATTGGTTTCGTATGCGAAACAACCCGGCCATATCTCAACTGTACCCTGAACTCTCAAAGGGTATACTCATAGGGACCATTTCTCAATGTGATCACCAACACCGTTGACGGTTCATCAAACGGACATCCGGTCTGAAAGATATCATCTTTTCCGTTCCAGGGGCCCGGTTGGATTTCGGGTACAATCCAACCCGGCAATACTCCAACTGCGTCCAAACCTCGGGCGAAGTATGACAAAAGTTCCGTATCCTCAAGGGGAATCCAACAAAGTCAATGGCACGTCAATCGGACGTCCGGAGCTCAAGATATAAGCGTTTCCGCTCCAAGGGCCCGGTTGGTTTCATGTACAAACCAACCCGGCCGAACGCAAAGTTCTCTGAAACCTTGAGTACAATATACCGAAACGACCGTCTCGATCCAAGGATCAAATATCAACTGACGGTGCATCGATCAGAGGCTCGTATCTCATGTTACGGGCAACCGAATGGAAGAGGTTCGGTATTAAGGGGTTCGGGCCCGGTCCGACCCGGCCCGATACCCCCAAGGTCGGCCCGAACTGGGTCCGTGTCCGTCCCGCTTGGGCGCGGCCTGGCCCGGCTGGCGTGGCTCGGCCCGGCTGGCGCGGCCCGGCCCGGCCTGGGCGCGGCACGGCCCGACGGGGCGCGGTCCGGCCTGGCGGTCCGGTCTGGTGGACCGGCCAGGGCAGCCGCCCGGCGCGCTGGCCAGGGGCTTGGCCGAACGACCGAGCCGTTTCGGAAGCGGGGGGCGCTGCCCCCGCATGTAGAAACCGCGTCCCCTTAATGGGGCCGCTCACGTCCGGCACAGCCGGGGGTTTCGAACCCCCGTTTCTTCCACAGTCCGGCCGGCCCGCTCCGGCCGGCCGGCCTCTACCGCCACGGGACCGGCTAGGTCGGTCCCCTTGCTCCGATGCCCGCAGCCCGGTACCGGCCTCCAGTTCCACTGCTCCGCCGCGGCCCGGAACCGGCCGCGACCTTGGTTCGTCCGGCATGGCGCGACGGCGCCGCGCCCCTTCGCCGTGGTCCCGCTCCAGACGCGGTGCTTTAGGATTTCTCCGGTGCGGCGTTACGGTGCCACATCTTTGGTTCGTTTTCAACGGCGCAGCATGGCGGCGCCGCGTCTTCGGTTCGTCTTCAACGGCACGGCGCGAGGGCGCCGCGCTTCTCCCTCTTTCCTTATCAAAATTCCGCGCGGTGCTTCTGCACCGCGTTGCCTTGCTCGCCGCAACAATATCAACAACCAGAAAGGGGAGGAGTGTCGGCTGTGTTCGTGAGGTCCAACCTCCTCCCGTTATCATGATAACAGGCGGTTCAAAGAAAAGGAGAAGCGACGGAAGATTTCACGAACTAACAAATAAAATAAATCCCTACCTCAACGTTGTCGTCGTATGAGCGTTAGTCGCGGAATTAACCGTCGCAGAAGGAGAGGATCGCCGCAGAAGAAGAGGATCGTCGCGGAAGAAAAGGTTCGCCACGGAAGGAATGTCGTTGGCGTTAGGTGAGCTCTACGGAAGGCATCTCTCGTCGTCGTCCGCTGTCGGAGGTTGTCGTTCTTCCTTGGCGGTGGTGCGTTCTTCGCGTTCTTCGTCGAAGAACAAAGAATCTCCTCTTTTTATACCAAAAGCTTAACACAACACAAACCCAACCATAATAAAATAAGTCCATCCCTTATTTTATTATCAACATAAGAATTTGAAATTCAAAAGATAAGAAACGAACAATTAATTCAATGAATTAATTGTAACGATTTAACAACCCAATTTAATGAGATGTTTCTTAACCAAAATAAACATAAGGTTTGACTTTCATTAAAAAGGGGGGGTTGCGGGTGTGTTTCTTAGAAGGAAAGAAATGGCGGGGCTCGTTCGGGCCCCACCTCACAAAAATCCTACCAAGTGGGTAGGTTATGGTGGGTCCCACCTTATCCGCTTAACTTAGGTTAAGACGCTTTAAGTGAAATAAAATAAAGTGTCGCACCACTTTTATTTTATTTCTTAACTTAACCCCAAAAATTAAAAACCACACCTGAGTAAACGCAACTCTGGAAAAGTTGTTTCTAAGAAAATACCGGCGCTGCGATTCCATCGGTGCCCTCAGAATTCGATTCCAAGCACCGGTTTAAAAGTTAGAAAAACCCGCTCATTCGTTCACTGAACGTACCCGAGCTAAACTTAAGAAAATGATTCCGGGCACACCGGGTCTCGGAATCAGGTGCCGTCAGAAACTTCGTTTTTGTAAAATCCCAAAGAAAATTTAGAAAAAAATTTCCTTGAATTTTACGGGTCTTTACATCACTCCAACCTCAGGGCTTTACATCCCCGTAAAGATACATCAAAAACAAGGGAAACAAAAGTGGATACTGAACACGCATCTGAGCCTCCTGCTCCCAAGTGCTTACCTGGAGATTCCCGTACTACCCAAGAAAGTGCACCCGAGGAATCTATCGTCCTCGTAGGATCCGCTCTTGTCGATCCTCGGTCCCCACTGGAACCTCCGAGAAAGTAACCTCATCGCCCAAGTCCAGCTTCCCATGGTCGATGATATGCGAAGGGTCGAGCACGTATCTCCTCAGTTGAGATACATGGAAGTCATCGTGATCCCGGTACAACTGAGGTGGATGAGTCAAGCGGTAAACCACCTCACCTACCCTGCTGAGGACCTAGAAAGGTCCGTTGAACCTTGGAGATAACTTGATGCCTCGGCCACGTCTCCGTAATTCCACGTCGAGGTGAGACCCGTAAGAAAACGTGGTTTCCATCATCGAACTCTAGTGGTCTCTGCCTCCTGTCAGCATAAGGCTTCTGTCGGCTCTGAGCTTTCTTCATCTGCTCTTGGATGACCTGGACCTTCTCTGGTCCCATAAGGGCTTCTAAGATTTCTTCTTTGCCGATAAGAGAAATCCGGTCTCATCCCCTGGATGAACCACATTCTTTTCCTAATACAGTCAATCCGGACATGAATGATGTATTCATGCCATGGATGACATCGTAAGGCCTCGAAATTACTACCAAGAGATCCAACTGACACTCTCACCTCTAAGGGTTGAGTCACACTGTCGGCATCAGCGTGAGGTCACTGGGTCTCTTCCAGTAGGAATCTCGAAAGTGAGGGTCAAGTCAGTAGTTTAAACTGGAACCTCTTAGTACTCAAAAAGGAAGGAAGAAAATGTCACAAAGGTAAGTGTATTTATATTATTGCAGCTCATGGTACAAAGAAAAAAATGTAACAACAACAAAAATATGGAACTAGATATAAAAAGAATAAAAGGAAACTGCTAGTTCCGCTCCTGTCCACTAGCTTCCGGAGCTCCGTAGTCGTAAGCTTCTGCTTCCTGAAGCTGAGCTCTCCCATGTCCACCTGTTCCCTGTGGTCGGGGTGGACCTCCTGGTGGTGGTGGTGGAAACACCTCAAAGCGTCGTCCACCTCCAGCTGCACGGCCAGCTCCTAGCGGTGTGCCTTGATCGAACCTCTGCCTCTACCTGGGAGGTTCTTCATTTAACTGTTGGTCATCTGTATGGCGGGTCGGATAGTCACGTGCCATGTGACCAATCCTACCGCAGGAGTAACACTGCATGGAATTTCTGGCTCTGTCATTCCCCTTGGTGCCTCGCACTATCGACCCTGAGTCATGCGGTCGACCACCTGTAGGTCTGGTCCTCTTGGACCTCTACGTCATCTGTCTACTGCCTGCTACAAAAGACTCTTCCACATGCCGGATAGTGGTGGGTCCTGCTGCTGGAGACTACTCAGCAAGGAAACTCTCCACTAAGAGGGCTATCTCCAACACCCCTGTCTGCGTCGGAATGCTGTGAGAAACAACAGAGGCTCTAATCTCTCACCTGAGCCCCTGTTCGAAGGTTTGGGACCTGAAGAACGGGTCCCGTACCATATCTGTGGAGTAGCGCGAGAGGTCAGTGAACATCACTGTATACTTCTCCACTATTATGCTGCCCTGCCACAGTTGAAGTAGCTCCTGTATACGCACCGCTCGAAGGGCGGCTGGTACAAACTCTACCCGAAACAGGCTCTCAAAGTCTGCCCAAAGAAGTGTCACCTCGTCATGCATCTGGAGCATCAGGCTCCACCATCTGCCTGCTTCTACCTAAAGAAGGCTAGCAGCAAGGATCACCATGAATTCTGCTGGCATCCCCACTAGCCTGAAGACTCTCACCACAGCCTCCAGCTAATCCTCAGCCACCTGTGGGTCCATCTCTCGCCTGAACCTGGGTGGCCTCTGGCGCTGGAACTCGTGCAGTGTGTTCAAGCGACGTGCACCCTCTGCTGCTGGGGCTGGTGGTATCGGTGGCCCAACGGGTAGTAGTACCGCTGGTGCCTCAACTGGGATAGGGCCTTGTACTAAGTCCACGTCGCTCGGCGGGCTGTTAGTACGAACAAATCTCAGGGCTCTATCTGATCGTCTGCGGGGAGGCATCTTGAAAGAAACAAACATGACACGGTCAAACGATTCATACCTGGTGAGCTGACCTGGTTTGAGCTGACTTTTAAAAACTTCTGGAAACACACACGCAATCAGTGTTTTCATGCACAAAGTCGGAAATCAGTTGTCAGGGTCCTGGTGTATGGATACGTCGGCCGCCCGCACCAACAATGGACTCCCTGAACTATAAACCACACTCGGTACTCTTAACACTGTCGCTTCACAGAAAGAAAATATCAGAGTTATTAGTTCTGCGGTAGAAACGACTCCTCTAATACCAATTTGTCACGACCTGTCCTCGGGGCTCGTGCCGTGACTGCCCCAAGCCCGCCTTCCATAGGCCAGGGGCTGGAGACTAGCACCAAAGGCGTAAATCCCGATAACAGGGAAGGAATTTCCTTTATAAAAGTAAACTAAACACCACAGAGTAGAAGCGGAAGTAAAACACTAAGTACAAAAGAAAGTGCTGAAAAGTAAATGGGCCAGAATACAAACCCAACTGAAAGTACAACTACAACTGAACGAAATTACAACAGAAAAGACAAAATCTGGAAGAAAGGAAGCAGCTCCTGAGTCGTCCTCCTCGTATCCTACCTGAAGGGTAGAGACAGATAGCGCAGCTCTTGGATCGTCCACCATGGATCCTACCTGAAGGGTAGGTACGGATAGCCTCCACAATTCTCTTGCCCATCAACCTCCTCCGAGTATCATCTCACCGTGAATTCCACCTCCCAATACTGACTCGTCGCGAGGTCCACCTCCAGGTACCGTCCATCCCTCAAACACTCGGCCTCCGTCAGCACTGGCCGTCGTCTGCAACCAACACAACGAGGTGTGGGAATAGCCCGTGCAGGGGTGAGTATAACGATACTCATTAGGGACCCCGAGACCCTCAAGGTCTCACTAAATCCAACAAGGATAACCACAAAGAAGATCTCAATAGATAACCTATACTTAGGTATATGCCCATACATATACCTAAGTTATCAAGTAACCCATCTCAATCATGAGGAAACACAAAGATTAAGAAATCAACGGATAACCACTACCCTGGTATATACCCATACATATACCTAAGTTATCAAGTGACCCATCTCAATCATGAGGTAAACACAAAGGTCATGGACTTAGCTCAAACCAGGATTTTCATTATCAAAACTGTAACTGCTGATGAGCCCATCTCTGGAGTGTACAATGATCCTGTCACAACTCCGAGGTACTTCTCACTAACCTAATACTGTTAAGGTACTACTCCTGTCGAGTACCGCAGGTCTGCCACCTCACACAGTAGTTCTCCACCGCTATGGGTCTGCCACCTCACATAGTAGTGCTCCCCCTCATAGCCTATATAGGTACTCCTCCTGTTGAGTACCGCGGGTCTACCACCTCACACAGTAGTGCTCCTCCTCCATGGGTCTGCCACCTCACAAAGTAGTGCTCCCCACTGGGCTATGCTAGTCACTCCAAATCGAATCGGACAAGCAGTTATCGGTCATAGTTAGCTACACGGTCTCCGTACTCTGTATGCTCATCTCCAAGAGGGTCCAATCCACGAGCTACAGGTCGATACTCCAAGTATCACAAGTCCCACGAAGAAGTATCTCAAAGGACCGCCTCGTCATCAGGGTCTCAACGCAACAGACGACGCGTCAATCGGACGCCCGGTCTGTGAGTTATTAGCCTTTTCGTCCCAGGGGACCAGTTGGTTTCATGTGCAAACCAACCCAGTTGTATCTCAATTTTACCCCGAACTCTCAAAGGTTATAGTCATAGGGACTATTTCTCAATGTGATCACCAACGCCGCTGATGGTTCGTCAAACGGACGTCTGGTCTGAAAGATATCATCTTTTCCGTTCCAGGGGCCCGGTTGGATTTCGGGTACAATCCAACCAGGCCATACTCCAACTACATCCAAACCTCGAGTGAAGTATGCCAAAAGTTCCGTCTCCTCAAGGGAAATCCAACAAAGTCAACGGCACGTCAATCGGACGTTCGGAGCTCAAGATATAAGCGTTTCCGCTTCGAGGGCCCGGTTGGTTTCATGTACGAACCAACCCGGATGAACCCAAAGTTCTCCGAAACCTTGAGTGCAATATACCGAAATGACCATCTCGATCCAAGGATCGCATAGAAACTGACAATGCATCGATCGGAGGCCCGTAGCTTAAGTTATGGGCAACCGACCGGAAGATGTTCGATACTAAGGGGTTCAGGCCCGGTCCGACCCGGCCCGATACCCCCAAGGTCGGCCCGAACTGGGTCAACCTGAATCGGGTCCTGGTCCTGCCTGCTTGGGCGCGGCCCGGTCCGGCTGGCGCGGCCCGGCCCGGCCTGGGCGCGGCCCGACCTGGCGGTCTGTTCTGGCGGACCGGCCCGGGAAGCCGCCCGGCGCGCGGTGCGCTGGCGCGCTGGCCAGGGGCTCGGATGTACGGATGAGCCGTTTTGGAAGTAGGGGGCGCTGCCCCCGCGTGTAGAAACTGCGACCCCTTAATGGGGCCGCTCACGTCCGGCGCGACCGGGGGTTTCGAACCCCCGATTCTTCCACGGTCCGGCCGGCCCACTCCGGCCGTCCGGCCTCTGCCGCCACGGGACCAGCTAGGCCTGTCCCCTTGCTCCGACGCTGGCAGCCTGGTACCAGCTGCCGGTTCCGCAGCTCCGCCGCGGCCTGGAACCGGCCACGACCTTGGTTCGTCCGGTGCGGCGCGACGGCGGCGCGCCCCTTCACCGCGGCCCCGCTCCGGCCGCGGTGCTTTAGTAGTTCTCCGGTGCGGCACGACGGCGCCAAATCTTTGGTTAGTTTTCAATGGCGTGGCGTGACGGCACCGCGTCTTTGGTTCGTCTTCAACGGCGCGGTGCGACGACGCCGCGCTTCTCCCCCTTTCCTTATCAAAATTCCGCGCGGTGCTTCGGCACCGCATTGCCTTGCTCGCCGCAACAATATCAACAACCAGAAAGGGGAGGAGTGTCGGCTGTGTTCGTGCGGTCCGACCTCCTCCCGTTATCACGATAACAGGCGGTTCAAAGAAAAGGAGAAGCGATGGAAGATTTCACGAACTAACAAATAAAATAAATCCCTACCTCAACGTTGTCGTCGAACGAGCGTTCCTCGCGGAATTAACCGTCGCGGAAGGAGAGGATCGCCGCAGAAGAAGCGGATTGCCACGGAAGAAAAGGTTCGCTACAGAAGGAATGTCGTTGGTGTTAGGTGATCTTCGAGGAAGGCGTCTCTCGCCGTCGTCCGCCGTCGGAGGTTGGCGTTCTTCGTTGGCGGTGGTGCGTTCTTCGCGTTCTTCGTCGAAGAACGAAGAATCTTCTCTTTTTCTCCCAAAAGCTTAACGCAACACAAACCCAACCGTAATAAAATAAGTACATCCCTTATTTTATTATCAACATAAGAATTTGAAATTCAAAAGATAAGAAATGAACAATTAATTCAATGAATTAAGTGTAACGATTTAATAACCCAATTTAATGAGGCGTTTCTTAACCAAAATAAACGTAAGGTTTGACTTTCATTAAAAAGGGGGGTTGTAGGTGCGTTACTTAGAAGGAAAGAAACAACGGGGCTCATGCGGTCCCCACCTAATAAAAATCCAACCAAGTGGTAGGTTATGGTGGGTCCCACCTTATCCGCTTAACTTAGGATAAGCCGCTTTAAGTGAAATAAAATAAAGTGTCGCACCACTTTTATTTTATTTCTTAACTTAACCCCAAAAATTAAAAACCACACCCGAGTAAACGCAACTCCGGAAAAGGTGTTTCTAAAAAAATACCAGCGCTGCGATTCCATCGGTGCCCTCGTAATTCGATTCCGAGCACCAGTTTAAAAGTTAGAAAAACCCGCTCGTTCGTTCACTAAACGTACCCGAGCTAAACTTTGGAAAATGATTCCGGGCACCCCGGGTCTCGGAATCAGGCACCGTCAGAAACTGCGTTCTTTTAAAATCTGAAAGAAAATTTAGGAAAAAAGTTCCTTGAATTTTAAGGGTCTTTACATCACTCCCACCACAGGGATTTACATCCCCGTAAAGATACATCAAAAACTAGGGAAACAAAAGTGGATACTGAGCACGCATCTGAGCCTCCCGCTCCCAAGTGCTTATCTAGAGATTCCCATAATACCCAAGAAAGTGAACCCGATGAATCTATCATCCTCGTAGGATCCGCTCCTGTCGATCCTCGGTACCCACTGGAACCTCCGAGAAAGTCACCCCATCGCTCAAGTCCAGCTTCCCTTGGTCGATGATATGCGAAGGGTCGAGCACGTATCTCCTCAGTTGAGATACATGGAAGTCATCGTGAACCTGGTACAACTGAGGTGGATAGGTCAAGCGGTAAACCACCTCACCTACCCTGCTGAGGACCTAGAAAGGTCTGTTGAACCTCGAAGATAACTTGACGCCTCGGCCACGTCTCCGTAATTCCACGTTGAGGTGAGACCTATAAGAAAACGTGGTCTCCATCCTCGAACTCTAGTGGTATCTGCCTCCTGTCAGCATAAGGCTTCTTTAGGCTCTGAGCTATCCTCATCCGCTCTTGGATGACCTGGACCTTCTTTGGTCCCACAAGAGCTGCTAAGATTTCTTCTTTTCCGATAAGAGAAATCCGGTCTCATCTCCTGGATGAACCACGTTCTTTGCCTAATACAGTCAATCCAGACATGAATGATGTATTCATGCCATGGATGAAGTTGAAAGGCCTCGACGTTACTACCAAGAGATCCAACCGTCAATCTCACCTCTAAGGGTCGAGTCACACTGTCGGCATCAGCGTGAGGTCACTGGGTCTCTTCCAGTAGGAATCTAGAAAGTGAGGGTCAAGTCAACAGTTTAAACCGGAACCTCTTAGTACTCAAAAAGGAAGGAAGCAAATGTCACAAAGGTAAGTGTCTTTATATTATTGCAGATCATGTTACAAAGACACAAATGTAACAACAACAACAACAAAAACAACAACATGGAACTAGATATACAAAGATTAAAAGGAAACCGCTAGTTCCGCTCCTGTACACTCGCTTTTGGAGCTCCGTAGTCGTAAGATTCTGCTGTCAGAAGCTGAGCTCTCCCATGTCCACCTGTTCCCTGCGGTCGGGGTGGACCTCCTAGTGGTGGTGGTGGAAACACCTCGAAGCGTCGTCCACCTCCAGCTGCACAGCCAACTCCTAGCGGTCTGCCTTGATCGAACCTCTGCCTCTGCCTGGGAGGTTCTTCATTTAACTGCTGGTCATCTGCATGGCGGGTCGGACAGTCACGTGCCATGTGACCAATCCCGCCGCAGGAGTAACACTGCATGGCAGGTCTGGCTCTGTCATTCCCCTTGGTGCCTCGCACTAACGACCATGATTCATGCGGTCGACCACCTGTAGGTCTGGTCCTCTTGGACCTCTGCGTCATCTGTCTACTTCCTGCTACAGAAGACTCTGCCGCATGCCGGCTAGTGGTGGGTCCTGCTGCTGGAGACTGCTCAGCAAGGAAACTCTCCACTAAGAGGGCTCTCTCCAACACCCCTGTCTGCGTCGGAATGCTATGATAAACAACAGGGGATCTAATCTCTCGCCTGAGCCCCTGCTCGAAGGTTCGGGCCCTGAATAACGGGTCTCATACCATATCTGTGGAGTAGCGCGAGAGGTCTGTGAACCTCGCTGAATACTACTCCACTGTCATGCTGCCCTGCCACAGCTGAAGTAGCTCTTGTATACGCACCGCTCGAAGGGTGGCTGGTACAAACTCTGCCTGGAACAGGCTCTCGAAGTCTGCCCAAAGAAGTGTCACCTCGTCATGCATCTGAAGCATCAGGATCCACCATCTACCTACTGCTTCCTAAAGAAGGCTGGCATCAAGGATCACCATGAAGTCTACTGGCGTCCCCACTAGCCTGAAGACTCTCACCACAGCCTCCAGCCAATCCTCATCTACCTGCAGGTCCGTCTCTCCCCTGAACCTAGGTGGTCTCTGGCGCTGGAACTCGTGAAGTGCACTCAAGCGACGTGCACCCTCTGCTGCTGGGGATGGTGGCATCGGTGGCCCAACGGGTAGTAGTACCGTTGGTGCCTCAACTGGGATAGGTCCCTGTACTGAGGCCACGTCTCTTGGCGGGCTGTCAGTACGAACAACTCTCGGGGCTCTAGCTGGTTGTCGGCGGGGAGGCATCCTGAAATAAACAAACATGACACAGTAAAACGATTCATACCTGGTGAGCTGACATGGTTTGAAATGACTTTTAAAAACTTCTAGAAACACACAAGCAATCAGTGTTTTCATGCACAAAGTCGGAAATCAGTTTTCAGGGTCCTGGTGTATGGATACGTCGGCCACCCGCACCAACACTGGACTCCCTGAACTATAAACCACACTCGGTACTCTTAACACTTTCGCTTCATAGAAAGAAAATATCAGAGTTATTAGTTCTGTGGTAGAACCGACTCCTCTGATACCAATTTGTCACGACCCATCCTCGGGGCCCGTGCTGTAACTACCCCAAGCCCGCCTTCCATAGGACAGGGGCTAGCGACTAGCACCAAAGGCGTAAATCCCGATAACTAGGAAGGCATTGCCTTTATAAAAGTAAACTAAACACCACAAAGTACAAGCGGAAGTAAAGCACTAAGTACAAAAGAAATTTCTGAAAAGTAAATGGGCCAGAATACAAACCCAACTAAAAGTACAACTACAACTGAACGAAAGTACAACAGAAAAGACAAAAGCTTGAAGAAAGGAAGTAGCTCCTGGGTCGTCCTCCTCGGATCCTACCTGAAGGGTAAAGACAGATAGCGCAGCTCCTGGATCATCCACCACGGATCCTACCTGAAGGGTAGGTACTTATAGCCTCCACAACGCTCTTGCCTGTCAACCTCCTCCGAGTATCGTCTCGCCGTGAAGTCCACCTCCCGATACTGACTCGTCGTGAGGTCCACCTCCGGGTACCGTCCAGTCCTCAAACACTCGGCCTCCGTCATCACTGCCCTTCGTCTACAACCAACACAACGAGGTGCGGCCATAGCCCGTGCAGGGGTGAGTATAAAGATACTCAGTAGGGACCCCGAGACCCTCAAGGTCTCACTAAATCCAACAAGGATAACCACAAATAAGATCTCAATAGATAAATTCTACTTAGGTATATGCCCATACATGTACCTAAGTTATCAAGTAACCCATCTCAATCATGAGGAAACACAAATATTAAGAAATCAATGGATAACCACTACCCTGGTATATTCCCATAGATATACCTAAGTTATCAAGTGACCCATCTCAATCATGAGGTAAACACAAAGGTCATAGACTCAGCTCAATCCAAGATTTTCATTATCGAAACCGTAACTGCTGATGAGCCCGTCTCTGGAGTGTACAATGATCCTGTCACAACTCCGAGGTACTGCTCACTAACCTAAGACTGTTGAGGTACTCCTCCTATCGAGTACCGCTGGTCAACCACCTCACACAGTAGTGCTCCACCGCTATGGGTATTCCACCTTACACAGTAGTGCTCCCCCTCATAGCCTACAGAGGTACTCCTCCTGTCGAGTACCGCAGGTCTTCCACCTCACACAGTAGTGCTCCTCCGCCATGGGTCTGCCACCTCACAAAGTAGTTCTCCCCACTGAGCTATGCTAGTCACTCCGAATCGAATCGGACAAGCAGTTATCGGTCACAGCCAGCTACACGGTCTCCGTACTCTGTATGCTCGTCTCTGGGAGGGTCCGCTTCACGAGCTACAGGTCGATAATCCAAGTATCAAAAGTCCCACTAAGAAGTATCTCAAAGGACCGCCTCGTCATAGGGGTCTCAACGTAACAGACGGTGCGTCAATCGGACGCCCGGTCTGTGAGTTATTAGCCTTTTCATCCCAGGGGCCCGGTTGGTTTCGTGTGCGAACCAACCTGGCTGTATCTCAACTATACCCCGAACTCTCAAAGGGTATACTCATAGGGACTGTTTCTCAACGTGATCACCAACGCCGCTGACGGTTCGTCAAACGGACGTCCGGTCTGAAAGATATCAGCTTTTCCGTTCCAGGGGCCCGGTTGGATTTCAGGTACAATCCAACCCGGCCATACTCCAACTACGTCCAAACCTTGGGCGAAGTATGACAAAATTTTTGTCTCCTCAAGGGGAATCCAACAAAGTCAACGACACGTCAATCGGACGTCCGGAACTCAAGATATAAGCGTTTCCGCTCCGAGGGCCTGGTTGGTTTCATGTACGAACCAACCCGGCCGAACCCAAAGTTCTCCGAAACCTTGAGTGCAATATACCTAAACGACCGCCTTGATCCAAGGATCGCATCGCAACTGACGGTGCGTCGATCGGAGGCTCGTAGCTCAAGTTATGGGCAACCGACCAGAAGAGGTTTGGTATTAAGGGGTTCGGGCCCGGTCCGACTCGGCCCGATACCCCCAAGGTCGGCCCGAACCTGTTCGACCCGAACTGGGTCAACCCAAACCGGGTCCGGGTCCAGCCCTCTTGGGCGCGGCCTAGCCCGGCTGGTGCGGCCCATCCCGGCCTGGGCGCGGCCCGACCTGGCGGCCCGTTCTGGCGGACCGGCCCGGGCAGCCGCCCAGCGCGCTGGCCAGGGGCTCGGATGAACGGCTGAGCCGTTTTGGAAGCGGGGGGCACTGTCCCCACATGTAGCAACCACGACCCCTTAATGGGGCTGCTCACGTCCGGCGCGGCCGGGGGTTTCGAACCCCCGGTTCTTCCACGGTCCGGCCGGCCCGCTCCGACCGGCCGGCTTCTACCGCCACGGGATCAGCTAGGCCGGTCCCCTTGCTCCGACACCGGCGGCCCGGTACCGGCCGCCGGTTCCGCTGCTCCGCCGCGGCACGAAACCGGTCACGGCCTTGGTTCGTCCGGCGCGGCGCGACGGCGCCGCGCCCCTTCGCCGCGGCCCTGCTCTGGCCGTGGTGCTTTAGTAGTTCTCCGGTGCAGCGCGAAAACACCACATCTTTGGTTCGTTTTCAACGATGCGGTGTGACGGCGCCGCGACTTCATTTCGTCTTCAACGGAACGACGTGACAGCGTCACGCTTCTCCCCCTTTCCTTATCAAAATTCCGCGCAGTGCTTCGGCACCGCGTTGCCTTGCTCGCCACAACAATATCAACAACCAGAAAGGGGAGGAGTGTCGGCCATGTTCATGCGGTCCGACCTCCTCCCATTATCACGATAACAGGCGGTTCAAAGAAAAGGAGAAGCGACAGAAGATTTCACAAACTAACAAATAAAATAAATCCCTACCTCAACGTTGTCGTCGAACGAGCGTTCGTCGCGTAATTAACCATCGCGGAAGGAGAGGGTCGCTGCGGAAGAAGAGGATTGCCGCAGAAGAAAAGGTTTGCCGTGGAAAGAACGTCGTTGGCGTTAGGTGATCTCCGAGGAAGGCGTCTCTCGCCGTCTTCCGCCGTCAGAGGTTGGCGTTCTTCATTGGCGGTGGTGCGTTCTTCGCGTTCTTCGTTGAAGAACGAAGAATCTTCTCTTTTTCTCCCAAAATCTTAACACAACACAAACCCTACCACAATAAAATAAGTCCATCCCTTATTTTATTATCAACATAATAATTTGAAATTCAAAAGATAAGAAACGAACAATTAATTCAATGAATTAATTGTAACGATTTAACAACCCAATTTAATGAGGCGTTTCTTAACCAAAATAAACGTAAGGTTTGACTTTCATTAAAAAGGGGGGTTGCAGGTGCGTTACTTAGAAGGAAAGAAATGGAGGGGCTCGTGCGGGCCCCAACTCACAAAAATCCTACCAAGTGGGTAGGTTATGGTGGATCCCACCTTATCCGCTTAACTTAGGTTTAGCCGCTTTAAGTGAAATAAAATAAAGTGCCGCACCACTTTGATTTTATTTCTTAACTTAACCCCAAAAATTAAAAACCACACCTGAGTAAACACAACTCCATAAAAGGTGTTTCTAAGCAAATAACGGCGCTGCGATTCCATCGGTGCCCTCGGAATTCGATTCTGAGCACCAGTTTAATAGTTAGAAAAACCCGCTCATTCGTTCACTGAACGTACCCGTGCTAAACTTCGGAAAATGATTCCGGGCACACCGGGTCTCGGAATCAGGCACCGTCAGAAACTGCATTCTTGTAAAAACCCAAAGAAAATTTAGAAAAAAAGTACTTTGAATTTTATGGGTCTTTACATCACTCCCACCTTAAGGCTTTATGTCCCCGTAAAGATACATCAAAAACTAGGGAAACAAAAGTGGATACTGAGCACGCATATGAGCCTCCCGCTCCCAATTACTTACCTGGAGATTCCCATACTACCCAATAATGTGCACTCAAGGAATCTATCGTCCTCCTAGGATCCGCTCCTGTCGATCCTCGGTCCCCACTGGAACCTCTGAGAAAGTCACCCCATCTCCCAAGTCCATCTTCCCATGGTCGATGATATGCGAAGGGTCGAGCACGTATCTCCTCAGTTGAGATACATGGAAGTCATCATGCACCCGGAATAACTGAGGTGGATGGGTCAAGCGGTAAACCACCTCGCCTATCCTGCTGAGGACCTAGAAAGGTCTGTTGAACCTCGAAGATAACTTGACGCCTCAGCCACGTCTTCGTAATTCCACGTCGAGGTGAGACCTGTAAGAAAACGTGGTCGCCATCCTCGAACTCTAGTGGTCTCTGCCTCCTGTCAGCACAAGGTTTCTTTCGGCTCTGAGCTGTCCTCATCTGCTCTTGGATGACCTGGACCTTCTCTGGTCCCACAAGAGCTGCTAAGATTTATTCTTTTCCGATAAGAGAAATCCGGTCTCATCCCCTGGATGAACCACATTCTTTGCCTAATATAGTCAATCCGGACATGAATGATGTATTCATGCCATGGATGACGTCGTAAGGCCTTGACGTTACTACCAAGAGATCCAACCGTCACTCTCACCTCTAAGGGTCGAGTCACACTGTCGGCATCAGCATGAGGTCACTGGGTCTCTTCCAGTAGGAATCTCGAAAGTGAGGGTCAAGTCAACAGTTTAAACATGAACCTCTTAGTACTCAAAAAGGAAGGAAGAAAATGTCACAAAGGTAATGTGTCTTTATATTATTGCAGCTCATGGTACAAAGACACAAATGTAACAACAACAACAACATGGAACTAGATATACAAAGAATAAAAGGAAACCGCTAGTTCCGCTCCTGTCCACTCGCTTCTGGAGCTCCATAGTCGTAAGCTTCTGCTGCCTGAAGCTGAGCTCTCCCATGTCCACTTGTTCCCTGCGGTCGGGGTGGACCTCCTGGTGGTGGTGGTGGAGACACCTCAAAGCGTCGTCCACCTCCGGCTTCATGGCCAACTCCTAGCGGTCTGCCTTGATCGAACCTCTACCTCTGCCTGGGAGGTTCTTCATTTAACTGTTGGTCATCTGCATGGCGGGTCGGACAGTCACGTGCCATGTGACCAATCCCACCGCAGGAGTAACACTGCATGGCAGGTCTAGCTCTGTCATTCCCCTTGGTGACTTGAACTACCGACCCTGAGTCATGCGGTTGACCACCTATAGGTCTAGTCCTCTTAGACCTCTACATCATCTGTCTACTTCCTACTACAGAAGACTCTGCTGCATGCCGGCTAGTGGTGGGTCCTGCTGCTAGAGACTGCTCAGCAAGGAAACTCTCCACTAATAGGGCTCTCTCCAACACCCCTGTCTGCGTCGGAATGCTGTGAGAAACAAAGAGGCTCTAATCTCTCGCCTGAGCCCCTGCTCGAAGGTTCGGGCCCTGAAGAACGAGTCCCGTACCATATCTGTGGAGTAGAGCGAGAGGTCTGTGAACCTCACTGAATACTGCTCCATTGTCATGTTGTTCTGCCGCAGCTGAAGTAGCTCTTGTATACGCACCGCTCGAAGGGTGGCTGGTACAAACTCTGCCCGGAACAGGCTCTCGAAGTCTTCCCAAAGAAGTGTCGCCTCTTCATGCATCTGGAGCATCAGGCTTCACCATCTGCCTGCTGCTTCTTGAAGAAGGCTAGCAGCAAGGATCACCATGAAGGCTGCTGGCATCCCCACTATCCTGAAGACTCTCACCACAGCCTCGAGCCAATCCTTAGCCGCCTGCGGGTCCGTCTCTCCCCTGAACCTGGGTGGCCTCTAGCACTGGAACTTGTGCAGTGTGCTGAAGCGACATGCACCCTCTGCTGCTGGGGCTGGTTGCATCGGTGGCCCAACGGGTAGTAGTACCGTTGGTGCCTCCTCTGGTGCCTCAACTGGGATAGGGCCCTGTACTGAGGCCACGTCGCTCGGCGGGCTCTCAGTATGAAAAACTCTCGGGGCTCTAGCTGGTCGTCCGCGGGGAGGCATCCTGAAAGAAAAAAACATGACACGGTAAAACGATTCATACCTAGTGAGCTGACCTGGTTTGAGCTGACTTTTAAAAACTTCTGGAAACACACACGCAATCAGTGTTTTCGTGCACAAAGTCGAAAATCAGTTGTCAGGGTCCTGGTGTATGGATACGTCGGCCGCCCGCACCAACACTGGACTCCCTGAACTATAAACCACACTCGGTACTCTTAACACTGTCTCTTCATAGAAAGAAAATATCAGAGTTATTAGTTCTCTGGTAGAACCGACTCCTCTGATACCAATTTGTCACGACCCGTCCTCGGGGCCCATGTCATGACTACCCCAAGCCCACCTTCCATAGGCCAGGGGCTGGCGACTAGCACCAAAGACGTAAATCCCGATAACTGGGAAGACATTACCTTTATAAAAATAAACTAAACACCATAGAGTACAAGCAGAAGTAAAACACTAAGTACAAAAAAAAGTGATGAAAAGTAAATGGGCCAGAATACAAACCCAACTGAAAGTACAACTACAACTTAACGAAAGTACAACAGAAAAGACAAAAGCTGGAAGAAAGGAAGCAGCTCCTGGGTCATCCTCCTCAAATCCTACCTAAAGGGTAGGTACAGATAGTACATCTCCTGGATCGTCCACAACGGATCCTACCTGAAGGGTAGGTACAGATAGCCTCCACAACGCTCTTTCCCGTCAACCTCCTCCAAGTATCGTCTCGTCGTGAAGTCCACCTCCCGATACTGACTCGTCGCGAGGTCCACCTCCGGGTACCGTCCAGTCCTCGAACACTCGGCCTCCGTCAGCACTGCCCGTCGTCTGCAACCAACACAACGAGGTGCGGGCATAGCCCGTGCATGAGTGAGTATAACGATACTGAGTAGGGACCCCGAGACCCTCAAGGTATCACTAAATCCAACAAGGATAACCACAAATAAGATCTCAATAGATAACCTCTACTTAGGTATATGCCCATACATATACCTATGTTATCAAGTAACCCATCTCAATCATGAGGAAACAAAAATATTAAGAAATCAAAAAATAACAACTACCCAGGTATATGCCCATACATATACCTAAGTTATCAAGTGACCCATCTCAATCATGAGGTAAACACAAAGGTCATAGACTCAGCTCAAACCAGGATTTTCATTATCGAAACCGTAACTGCTGATGAGCCCGTCTCTAGAGTGTACAATGATCCTGTCACAACTCCGAGGTACTGCTCACTAACCTAAGACTGCTGAGGTACTCCTCCTATCGAGTATCGTGGGTCTTCCACCTCACACATTAGTGCTCCACCGCTATGGGTATGCCACCTCACACAGTAGTGCTCCCCCTCATAGCCTACAGAGGTACTCCTCCTGTCGAGTACCGCGGGTCTACCACCTCACAAAGTAGTGCTCCTCCGCCATGGGTCTTCCACCTCACAAATTAGTGCTCCCCACTGGGCTATGCTAGTCACTCCGAATCGAATCAGACAAGCAGTTATCGGTCACAGCCAGCTACACTGTCTCTGTACTTTGTATGATCGTCTCCGGGAGGGTCCGCTCCACGAGCTACAGGTCGATACTCCAAATATAACAAGTCCCACAATGAAGTATCTCAAAGGACCACCTCGTCATAGGGTTCTCAACGCAACAGACGACCCGTCAATCGGACGCCCGGTCTGTGAGTTATTAGCCTTTTCGTCCTAGGGTCCCGGTTGGTTTCGTGTGCGAACCAACCCGACCGTATCTCAATTATACCCCGAACTCTCAAAGGGTATACTCATAAGGACCATTTCTCAACGTGATCACCAATGCCGCTGACGGTTCGTCAAATGGACGTCCGGTCTGAAAGATATCATCTTTTCTGTTCCAAGGGCCCGGTTGGATTTCGGGTACAATCCAACCCGGACATACTTCAACTGCGTCCAAACCTCGGGCGAAGTATGCCAAAAGTTCCGTCTCCTCAAGGGGAATCCAACAAAGTCAACGACACGTCAATCAGACATCCAAAGCTCAAGATATAAGCATTTCCGCTCCGAGGGCCCGGTTGTTTTCATGTACGAACCAACCCGGCCGAACCCAAAGTTCTCCGAAACCTTGATTGCGATATACCGAAACGATCGTCTCGATCCAAGGATCGCATCGGAAGTAACGGTGCGTCGATCGGAGGCCCTTATCTCAAGTTATGGGCAACCGACCAGAAGATTTTCGGTATTAAGGGGTTTGGGCCCGGTCCGACCCAGCCCGACACCCCCAAGGTCGGCCCGAACAGGGTCGACCTGAACCGAGTCCGGGTTCGGCCCGCTTGGGCGCAGCCCGGACCGGATGGCGTGGCCCGACCTGGCGGTCCGTTCTGGCGGACTGGCCAGGGCAGCCGCCCGGTGCGCGGTGCGCTGGCCAGGGCCTCGGCCGAAAGGCCGAGCCGTTTCGGATGCGGGGGGCGCTGCCCCCACATGTAGCAACCACAGCCCCTTAATGGGGCCGCTCACGTCCGGCGCGGCCGGGGGTTTCGAACCCCCGGTTCTTCCATGGTCTGGCCGGCCCGCTCCGGCCGACCGCCGGTTCCGCTGCTCCGCTGTGGCCTGGAACCAGCCGCAGCCTTGGTTCGTCCGGCGTGGCGCGACGGCACCGCGCCCCTTCGTCGCGGCCCCGCTCCGGCCACGATGCTTTAGTAGTTCTCCGATGCGACGCGACGACGCCACATCTTTGGTTCGTTTTCACCGGCGCGGCGTGACAGCGCCGCGTCTTCGGTTCATCTTCAACGACGCGGCGCGACGGCGCCGCGCTTCTCCCCCTTTCCTTATCAAAATTCCGCGTAGTGCTTTGGCACCGCGTTGCCTTGCTCGCCGCAACAATATCAACAACCAGAAAGGGGAGGAGTGTCGGACGTGTTTGTGCGGTCCAACCTCCTCCCGTTATCATGATAACAGGCGGTTCAAAGAAAAGGAGAAGCGACAGAATATTTCAAGAACTAACAAATAAAATAAATCCCTACCTCAACGTTGTCGTCAAACGAGCGTTCATCGCAGAATTAACCGTCGCCGAAGGAGAGGATCGCCGCGGAAGAAGAGGATCGCCGCAGAAGAAAAGGTTCACCGCGGAAGGAACTCCATTGGCGTTAGGTGATCTCCGAGGAAGGCGTCTCTCACCATCGTCCGCCATCGGAGGTTGGCATTCTTCGTTGGCGGTGGTGCGTTCTTCGCGTTCTTCGTCGAAGCACGAAGAATCTTCTCTTTTTCTCCCAAAAGCTTAACACAACACAAACCCAACCATAATAAAATAAGTTCATCCCTTATTTCATTATCAACATAAGAATTTGAAATTCAAAAGATAAGAAACGAAAAATTAATTCAATTAATTAATTGTAACGATTTAACATCCTAATTTAATGAGGCGTTTCTTAACCAAAATAAACGTAAGGTTTGACTTTCATTAAAAAGGGGGGTTACGGGTGCGTTACTTAGAAGAAAAGAAACGGAGGGGCTCGTGTGGGCCCCACCTCACAAAAATCCTACCAAGTGGGTAGGTTATGGTGGGTCCCACCTTATCCGCTTAACTTAGGTTAAGCCGCTTTAAGTGAAATAAAATAAAGTGTCGCACCACTTTTATTTTATTTCTTAACTTAACCCCAAAAATTAAAAACCACACCTGAGTAAACGCAACTCTGGAAAAGGTTTTTCTAAGCAAATATCGGCGCTGTGATTCCATCGGTGCCCTCATAATTCGATTTCGGGCACCGGTTTAAAAGTTATAAAAACCCGCTCATTCGTTCACTGAACGTACCCGAGCTAAACTTCGGAAAATGATTCCGGGCACACCGGGTCTCAGAATCAGGCGCCGTCAGAAACTGAGTTCTTGTAAAATCCCAAAGAAAATTTAGAAAAAAATTTCCTTGAATTTTACAGGTCTTTACATGAATATCCACCCTCATCAAAGGTATTAAAGGGAGGATGGGAGAGGGGATGATCTAAACTAATTGCATTCCCAAGAGTCCCCATTATTATTTATCTATTCGATTGGTCGACTATCAAATTATATTCATGCACATCATTTATAAAAATCAATAAAGATTATGTCAAATACACATTACACTACAACTTTGGTACCAAGTGGCCTAAAAAATTCCATCAAGTAACATCACACCACTAAGTACCCAGCTCCCATCCACCCAGAACTTGTTGTCATGAAAATGATGTTGTCTTTAATGGGTAACCAGACAACCAACATCAGTTACCTATTCATAACTTCATCACTTATCTAAAACACTAACCTTCCCAAACCCTTACTCAATGACTTGATATAAACATTTAACCCTTAAACATACATAAGGACGACCCTTTTACCTAAATCATAGCAAAGGATTATATCTAAATCAACTCGTTTAAAACCACCTAGGATCTCACTCCAAATAAATTAATATTTTTCTATACTACACAACCTATAATAAATTGGACTATTAAAAACTTCACATCTTATTGCTTCTCACCACTATGAACTACTCAAAAATACCATCTAGATTAAATATGATCTTTTATAATTAAATATCATTACTTCATAACTATTCTAAATTAAATATAGTTTTGTTAAACTATGACACCAGATGATTTTAAAAAAGAAAACTATATTCCATAGTGTATACGATACAAAACCATGAACCAAAATGAGCCATGATTATTTGAATTTTAAAATTATAAAAAATATGTTAAATTGGAAGATTTGTGTAATATTAAATTCTTTATATAATGTTTGAACTAAACATAAATTTATTAATAAAGGATTTCAAAATAATCACTCAATTTTTTATTAAAGTAATTTTATAACTCTAAAATATTTTTTCTTCAAAACATTTTTATTAACTTTTGTGATTGAATATTATAATTACATTATAGAAAATTTGAAAATGGTATTTTATAAAAATACTACTATTTTTTAAATCATAATATTAAAATCAACTTAGGTTTAATTTTTTTTTGTATTTTTATGAATAGAATAATATTTTATTGAATAGTTATAATTAATGATTTTTTCAAATACTGTCATTTATTTTCAAAAAATAAATTAATTTAAAAATCCCATTATATTTGGGATTTTCCATTATAATTAAAAAATGAAAATATTATTTATAATAATATAATTAATTTTATTTGAATAAAAAAATCATGATTTTTGTAAAAGTTTATTTTGATACTTAACAACATAGTTTTCTGAAAATCGTTTTTAGTGAAAAATGATTATCAATTTTAATATTTTAAAATAACCCATAGTATAAAAATATATTTAATTTGAATTAATATATTATATAAAAAATTATATTAATTTAAATCCATATAATTATAATTACTAGTCATATATTTAATGTAAGATCATCTTATGCTTGAAAATGCGTTTTTTTGAAAAACCGTTTTCAGATCATTTTATGGGATTATTTTTAAATTTCATTATTAAACTTATCTGAACTGTTTTTTATAAAATGGATTCCAAATTTTGAATCATAATAATTAATATTATTTAATAATGTAAATTTAATTTTTGGTTATAATGAATATGAAAAATAGAAAAAATGAATTACTATAGTTAATGTCAAAATGGGTTTACCTGGAGTTCATCTATAATGATATGGGGGAAAATGACCTAAAATTTTATTAATCCTCATTTTATAGTTTTATTTATACCATAACCTTAACACCATATAGTATTTTATATTTTAGAGCTAATTATATAGGAATTTTACTTGTATTTATTATAAAACATTGAGAAACTACAAGTATCCCACTCCCCTTACTTATAAGAGGGATCCTCATTTTACCATTTATTCATACATAAAAAGAATTTTGGATTAGATAATAACTACCAAAATAGTTTCCTTACATTCCTTCCCATATCCATGATTCCATGTTTTTATTATAAAACACCCTTTGTATGGATTTTAGTGAAAATCTAAAGAGGATATCTGAAGTATAGTTACATGTCTTTGCTGGTTATCTTTTGTTTTTTTCTTCTTCCACTAATTAAAATATTATTAAAACATTATGATAAAAAAATAAATATTCCCCATATAATTATATTAAATTATTTTAATGGAATAATATACTTCAATCTCCTCTTCCATGAAATTGGAAATAAAACTACTGCACTTATTTACATCAGGATACCACCTCACAAATCGAGGTAATATGTTTTCAATCATCACCTATCATGACTGTCTAAGATGATGGAAAAAATTATATATATGATACACATGATACAATTATCATTATTTAAAATTAATATAACATATATTTTATTATCTATCTATTCATTAAAACATGAAATCATCGTTTGTACACACATGTGGACTACCACCCCCACAAAACTATGTGATTCGATTTTCATTGATGTGTCACTTGGATGGAATATATAATTTTATTTTAGGATATAATATTATATTTATGATATAATTTTATTTCTTTAAACCTAAAATTACACTTACCTGCTTCTCATCTTGATCATTGAAAAATGGAAACGTTACTCAGGCGTATGTACGACCTACCATCACCATGATTGGAACATAGTTATTTTTTCATAAACATATATCATGGATGGATTTAAAAGTATAATTTATTTATAAAAATAAAAAACAATTATTTATTATTATTCTGTATATTATTAAATGATAATATCTTTGACCTTAGTTATCTTACAAAAGTTAATTCTACATTTGAGCCAAATATTATTAAAACACATGACTTGAACACAATTGATTAATTAATTGAATTTAACATGATAATAAATAAAACAAAATACTAATAAGTTTGATAAATATTTTAAAGAATACAAATAATTAACATAATTTTATTTGTTATGAATATTAGTAACGTATGTGATGAATTAGACTCAAGGTAAGGGGTCTCTCGAAACCACCATTTTCATTGGGTTGTGACAATTTCGTCTCCAATTCACTTTCTCTCTATCTTTAATGTTATAGAATACTTTAAAATTATATATATAAGTGTGTGTGTGTGTCTATATCATATATAAATAGCTTATTATTCATTCTTTTTATAGGTTAATTCTTTCCCTATGATCATTTATCTAGTGAATTCTTTAAGAAATATAATTTTATTATGATATGATGTGAGATTATAAAACCCATTTTCTTTACATGGGAAATTATTATGTTTATGAATTGTGGTTTTTTCCTTTTTTTAGACATAATTATGAGAATTTTATGATGTGTGCACCTATATTGGGCTCCATTTTTTTGGTTAAATCTTTTTCTCATGATATGTCATGTATGGGATTAGGGAGTAATCCTAATCCACAATAATACTTTTTTTGACAATGTGATGTCTTCTTGGTTAGTAGAATGGACTTATAATTTTGTAATGTTTTGTGTTTATGACACATTTCTTAGGTTTCTATGATCTTATGATGCAATGTTCTTTATTTTATAATACCATGTGATTGAATATGATCCATTTCTTGTATGGTATTTTTTTACACATTGGAATCACATGTTGTGTCCCCTTATCATATTTATTCTCTTACTAGGATTTTTAGACCACACCTTTTTTAAATGTATTCCAAAACATATGCCATGAAATTAAAGGTCCTTAAAAATATTTAATATGTCTTTATGAACATTAAAATATAAAAATTTTATTTTCATGTTGGTTTTTTATGTACATGGTATTCTTTGTACATTAGGACCTTTCAACCATTTTTTTGTATTAGTGAATATTTATAATGAAAATTGTGCAATAATATGG
This sequence comes from Viscum album, assembly GCA_963277665.1. NCBI lineage: Eukaryota > Viridiplantae > Streptophyta > Magnoliopsida > Santalales > Viscaceae > Viscum > Viscum album. The sequence goes on from OY728133.1 coordinate 1,981,427,505, forward strand.
GTTTCTATATTTGGTATCCAAGGATGGTCTAGTTATTTTTGGGTATTATTAAAATAATACTTTAGCAAGAACCGTAGGGATAAATCTATATATAGTAAAAATATCTTGGATTTTTTGTGAACTATAGAGAGAGTGGTTTAAAATAAATTGTATTCTAATCTAGATAAAATAATAAGATGTGGCTCTGGAACAGTAGTACCTAAGGGTAAAATATCTGAATAGGGTGAGTTGGGATTTGAATTGATCATCACATTATGCATGATAGAGCATCCTTACTGGACACCAGGTTTGACACTATAGGTGTATATATTTTGTAAATTCAAAAAATAATTATGAATCATTATTAAGTAATTTAAAAAATAATTATGATTAAAAAACTAATAAGAAACATTACCATGGATAACCTAGATTGAAACCCAAATAATAATATTTTAATATATTATTATAATTTATAATTTATTCATTCTATTTTTATAAGTATCCCTTTTGTATGTTAATGTATTGTCATATAATTTTTCATTCATTTTATTTATTATTTAGAAATAGGAGAAACTCTTCAAATAATAAATGTGATAGGAAATGTGATTATTTTCCCAATTATATGCCTAATCTTATAGGAGTGGGATAAAATAAATTCATGATAGTATGTGATAAACTAATCATGTATTGAAAAATAACTTGAATCATGAATAATGACCTTCACCTAATATATAGAATGTTGGATTTGAGTCTCTTATATGAAAAAGTACTCCTAACATCAGTTTATCCTCTAATACCCTCACCATGAAACAAAAGATTTATTGTATTGAAAATATATTCTCTATCCTATAGTACTCATAGAAATGGAATATTGTGTTGGATATTTATTTTATAGAGGGAGATGCCGATAAGTGGTGGAAATTGATATTGAACAAGAATTCCAAAGAGAAAATTGATTCTTTGGAATATTAAGTCTTCAAGAAAATATTTCTCAATAAATATATTCCTTAAAATCAATGTCTTAGACATGATGGGGATTTCATCAGAAAAAATTGAATAAAATATGATTCTCTCTAGGCTTTTGAGGAAAAAAACTCAAGGATTTATTAGTGTTCCTTCAGTTTCATCATCTACATTGAAAGTAAATTATACTACATATTTAGTTGATTAATGAAATATCTATGAAATTATTTTATTTACTAGAAACATTGATACCTCTAAAGTGGTTTTCCATTGTGCCCAAGAAGATAATATTTTTGATTAGATACTTTTAGTGGTCGCATGGGACTACAGATAAAATTTGTAAAATAGAGTTTTATTAATTAGGATAAATAGATAAACCTCGTGGTGGAAATAAATCCCAACATCCCACTTGTAAAATTCATGGGAAGATGAATCTTGGAAATAACCTTAAGAGAACCATGATACATTTCAAATGTGGAATAAAGGGGAATTGAGAGAATCAATAGGGAAGGGAAATGAAGAATTACAAAAAAATAAAGAATGAAATAAGGTTAAAATAAATACTAAGCATATGATATAGTTCCTCAACTATAAAGGGACACATGAATTATGAAATCTAATACCCAATCATAAAGTATTTATGAGATAATCATTGAAAAAAAACATCCAAGTCCTAGAGATCATGTAAGGTAATATTTTTTCACTATTGGTAAGGTGGATCCAGAAAATAATGTGGTGATAGGTATATCAGTTAATCATTCAAGAAAATAAAACATTCTATTTTATTTTGTATCTATTAATTCTTTCACATAATTTATTCTTAGGGGAACTATCCAAGAAAATCAGAACATGGGGTTGATCTATATATGAGAATATAATTAGGATAAATTGTTGCATCACAATTATATAACTCCTACCCAGTCAATTTTTTTGGATAGAATATTCCAAAAAATCTCATCTTACATCATTTAGAGGAGTTTGATGCCATTTTTTCCATTGATTGGTTGTCCTAAAAAATCCAACATAAACTGTAGAGATAGGGAGAACACTCTTAATGTCTCATGTCATCCTCTAATTCCATATATGTGCACATATAATATTATACTCAAATATGTATATTATTTCCTTATAAGTAATCATATATATCTCAAATGATTAAAACAAAGGAGTTAATCATGCTTGAAGACATGACAATTTAGAGGGACTATACTTATGTATTCCCTAAAGAGTTTCCTAGTCTTCCTTTTGACTAATATGGTGAGTTATCAATCAAAATTCAACACATATCATTACCCATATTTATGAATCCTTATAGAATAGCCACCATTGATTTGGAAGAATTGAAAAAGTCATTACAAGAGAATTTGGAAAAATGTTTTATATACTCGACTACTTCATCATAGGGTTTGATGATCCTCTTAATCAAAAATAAGGATAGGTTAATGTGTCTCTATATTGATTATCATTAACTCAATAAAATCATTATAAAGAAAAGTTATCCCCTACCATGTATAGGAGAACATTTTGATTAACTGTACATGGCCAAATATTTCTCTAAAGTGGACCCTCAATCGGGATTTCATAAATTAAGGTGGAAGAAGGAATATATTACAAAAAACTAATTTTGAACAGGGTATGGACACTATGATTTCATAGTAAATACATTGGAACTCACTAATTATCATTCAATGTTTATGGACATAATTAATAGAGTCTTTATAGATTATCTTGACAAATTTTAGTAGTCTTTATAGATGATATTCTGATATTCTCCAAAAACAAGGAGGATAATGATGAAAATTTTAATACTATGCTAAAGACTTTGTGCAAGGATAAGATATATAAAATGTACAATATGTGTGAGTTATGGATTAGGTAATCCTCATTAATATGGAATGTTATCACCAAAATTGGATATATATATATATATATATATTGCTTTCTAAGACAAAGGTAATTGATGAGTGGCCTAGAGAAGTATCTTTAGTAGAGATTCATAGATTACTTGGAATATTTGGGTATTACCAATGATTTTTAAGAAATACATCACAATTTTCAAACTGACTAACCAAGATAACTTGTATGGGAGTAAATCATTTCAAGAATAGTGAATATAAAGAGATCTTCATGTAGTTGAAAATGAGGCTTATCACTACACCAACCCTCATGCTTCCCTAAATTGGGGAATTTTTTATGGTATATAGTGAGAATTAAAAGAAGGGATTGTGATGTATAATGAGTAATAATGAAAATTTTATTGCATACTCCTCAATACCATTGAAATATCATGAGAAAAACTACCCATCACATGATATGAAGTTTCATGTAGTGATATTGTCATTTTAAATCAAGAGACATTATATATATGCGTAGAAGTGTGAAATATATAAAAATCATAAAAGAAATAAATATATATTCACATATAAAGAGATTAATATGTGCTAGTTAATATGGTTATAGTTGATCAAAGAATATGACTACTCAACCCATCACTATCTTAGGAAAGTGAACAAAGTGGCAGATTCTCTAGTTAGAAAGGGTTTGGAAACATTATTTGTTAGGTCCACAAGGCTGAATACCCTAGGAGGGGGGGTGAATCAGGGTATGACTAATTTAAAAATAAAGACCATTCTGATCTTGTTTCACTATTAAGAAAAACAATCTTCTCTCACTTTCCTGTTGCACAATATAAACAGAATGTAAAGCAAGCACAGGACACAACAATTTTACTTGGTTCAACGCTAAGGGCTACGTCCAAGGAACATATGCCGACAAGTCTCCAGTCGTACCAAATTCCACGAAACTTTACTAGCTGTGGATTACAAGGTTCGGGAACATTCAATCTATCCCAGTCTCACTACCTTTACATTGTTTAGGGTCAGCTCACTGCTTTCCCAAGGGTCACTCCCTGTTTCTCTCTCTCTGGCTCACTGCCGGTGGAGAGGATCACCTTCTTCCTCTTCCTTCGCTCAACGCTCTGGAAAGGATCCACTCACAGTTTATAGACATGTAGGTCTCTTCATTTTCATGAAGTAATGCATATTCCTCTGTATGTAGATGCTCTGTTGAAGTCCAACTTTTACCCGTAGATGAATACCTCTTTTCACCAAAGGTATCAGGAAAACTTTCAGCTTCCACGCAGTCCGAAAACACTGCTGAAAAAACAACCTTACTTGGCGTGTAAGTCTAAGCCAGCACGCAAGTATCAGCATGCAATTCACAACTGGCGTGAAAGTCTTCCTCAACCACTTGCGCGACACAAGCTTCTATAACTCCAAACCTGTGCGACTCACTTCCTTCCTCACCTAAATCACCTCAGGCGCGCAACTAACACTTGGCGCGCAACTTCCAACACTGGCGTGCAATTCCCACTTGCACGACACAACACCACCTGCACGATCACCACACCTGTGCAACGGGAGCTCTGAATCTTCAAAGTTTTGAACTCTGATGAGAAATGAGGAGGGGTGGTCCAGTATTTATAGGCATTCTGAATACCCTGCGCGACGGCCTGCAAGTCACCCCTCGACGCGCAAGTTTCGGCGCACAAGTATTCTATCCTCCTAGATACTTGCACAACCAAACCAAATACTTGTGGGACCCTATTTCTTTTGCCATATTTTTATCTTATTATCTTGAAAAACAACACGTGCACAAGTTCCCAAGCCTCCTAGTCATCGATGCGCAAGTCTCTTCATGACGTGCAAGTCACCTGCGCGACCACACCAATACTTGCACGACCCTTATCCCTTTTCCATATTTTGATGATTTGATTTTCAAAAACACATGGCGTGCAAGTTTTATATCCTTCAAGACCTTGGCACGCAAGTCCCTTTACAAAAAACACTTTTCTTCATTTGTCGATTTTTAGGCCCAAAAATTTGGCAAACACTGGAAAACGGAACCACCTTGTATCTGTTCTTTTTATGCTGCCTCCAGATCATCCATTCCTTTGTCAACTTTCTTGAATCAAACATGTATCATTGGCCATAGATCTTGAACTCGACATTCCACCATGAGATCCCCTTTTTAAACAAATTTGTATGTCATGTTTTGTATTGTCAACAATCACAACACAGATGTTCACTTTGTCAATAAACACAATCACCTCAAAAATGCTTCAATGATACGACATGAAAAGTATGGAAACAATAATAATAAAGGAAATAACATAATAATTCCTTTATCAAATGATTTATAAAAAATTCCTTATAGAGAAGATAAAGGATTATCAATAATTTTATGTGTAAATTTAGAAGGTGTAAGATACGAGAAAAGATAAATCCTTAAAGTTCAAAAATGATGAATAAAGATTGGTAAGATTTGGTTAAATACTATGTTTACCATAAAAACTTGTTGTAAATGAAGATATACTTAATTATACAAATATATCAACCTTCTCCATCAAACTTGGGAGAATAAAGGTATATGTAAAAATATGAGAGAACAATTGGCATGAAAATATGAAGAATGATATCACCGAATATATATAAAATTTTATGGTATGTTATAAAGTGTTGTATGAAAAACAAAAGACTAATGGGATAATGAAACCTTTAACTATACCTACATGGGAATTTGATAAATCCCTATAGTATTTTTCTCTATTATTACAAAGGAATCAAGATAAAATATTATCTTATGTGGTCTAGTTGACCATGTTATGAATACTTCTCACTTTATTAAAATTTTAGGGGACCTCTCTCTTGATAAACATGATAGGATATACATTAGATAAATGGTAAGGATTCATGTAACACCATTATCAATTATAGAAAACCGAGATCCAAGGTTTTACTCATTGTTTTCTAAAACCCTCTAATATTCTCTAAATATTGAGTTTGACGTCAATATGTATTATCACACTCAAACCAATATACAATCTGATCACAATTTCATGAAACTTGAATACATGTTTATAGAATTCTAAATGGACATTAAATGGGAATGGGATCAGTATGTTACTCTTCTTAAGTTGTTGTAGGATAATAATTTCCACTAAAGAATAAAAATTACTCCATTTAAAGCCCTTCATGGGAATTATATAGAACACATGGGTGTTGGGATGATTCTGGTGAATGCAAGTGGTTGGGACATAAAATTTCAGAGGAAACAGTTGAAAATTTTAAGATTTTCCAACAACACATCAGGGATGCTTATAGTTAACATAAGAGTAATGTTGACAATCATCAATGATACCCAATGTGTAATTTTAGGGTTAATGTGCCTATATGCCTGTATCCATGTATAAAAATCATGAGATTTAGTACATAGTTAAATCTAATCCCTATGTACATTTGACCCTTTAAAATTCATAATTACATCATAGCTATGTCTTGTTGACTAGCACTCCCACTAACCCTTTATCAATTATGTGATGTATTAAATATATTCATCATAATAAAGTACATAAAAGAACACTCAAATTTAATAACTTATGTGGTATATAGCTGTAAATTGATATCTCTTATGCAGATTATTCATTGAATACATAGGGATGTACAGATAAAGTTATATGCAACATGAAATCTTCCCCATGTCAAAGTAATATGGTGGAACCATAAATACGAAGTGGAAACATATTAACTCTAGGAATCCATGAAGTATAAGTACTATCACATATTTCTAAAAGAGTATTTAATATAAAATATCAAGGGAGAAATTAATTAATTGGTAATAATGTAACATCCAGGGATTTTAAAAAGAAAAAAATGTTTGATAGCACATACGACACACAACACCTAGCCTAAAAGAACTGTGATTATTTAAATATGACCATTATATCTTTACCATTAAATTGGATGGTAATAATAGGATTAAATTGTTTATAAAATATAAATACTAAATAAAAATTTATTGATTAATTATTATGAAATCATCACATAAATATTTAGTAAAGTCATTTTATTCTTCAAAAATATGTCATTTTAGAAAATAATTTTTTATTTCTTATTTTGATAAAATATTATGATAAATATATTTATATTTTTTAAATGGTATTTTATAAAATAGATATAATTTTTGAAATCATCATATAATAATTAACTTATGGTGAAATTTTTAGGACTTTCTAAATTGAATTATTTTTCAGTGACTAGTGAAAATTAACGATTTTTGAAATACCACCATTTAATTTCATTAAATTTATAACTTTAAAATTACAATATTATTTATGGTTTTTGTAATAAATTAATATATGAGAAGTTTTATTCATTAAAATATAATTAATTTTATTTAAATCAAAAAAATTAATGATTTGGGTATATGATTATTTTTATGCTTAAAAACCCAATTTTCTGAATGTAGTTTTTAGTAAATGATGTTTATCCATTTAACATAACAAAAATAACCCAAAATAAGTAAAAAAATTAAATTATATTTTTTGAATATATATATAAATACAATAATTTAAATCCATATAATGATGATTACTAGTCATATATTTAAATTAATATTATCTTATTCTTCAAAAATGCATTTCTTGAAAAATAATTTTTTCGACATGTTTTCTGGGTTTATTTTTAAATTAATTCATACCACATATATTAATTTAATTTGATAAAATTTATTTCATATTTTTATCCAAAAAAATAATATTTTTTATGATGTTAAAAATAATCATTGTTCATAATAAATAGAAAAAATAGAAGAAATAATTATTAATACAGTTAAGGTGAAAATTGGTTTAACAAGGGGTTAATCTCTAATCATAAGGTTTAAAAGAATGTAATTTTTTAAAAAAATAATATATTGGTTTAATATATAAATTATCCTTATAAAAATATAATATTATCTAATTTTGAACCATTTTTTAGGAATGTGACACAAAATTATTTTAAAACATTGAAAATTTACAAGTGTTCCACTCTTATCCCTTATAAAGGGGTGGCACATATTATATTTAATTAAAAATTAAAATGAATTTTGGATAAAACATGACCTAAATAAATAATTTCAATAATTACATTACCATTTAGTAGAATCATTTTTTTGATTATAAGACCCTCATAGAATGAAGTTTTGGTGAAAACATAAAGAGGTTTTCTAAAGAAGAGGTTTTGTTTTCAACCAAGAGTTTTTGTTTTATTTATTATTCCACCTCCTTAAAATATTATTAAAAATTATGATATAATAAAATTATTATCTACCATAAATTTATATTTTTTTATTTTTTTATAACCTATATTCATCTCCTCTTCCATTAAATGGGAAATGAAACCATTGTTTATGTGTATGGAGTACTGCTACATCACGAACCAATGTAATTTGTTTTCCATCATATCCTCTCACAAAATTTTATGATTATGGATTTAATGTATATAAATGGTATTAATGACTTATTTATCATAATTTAGTATTAATATATCATATATTTTCCTACCTCTCTATTCATTAAAATATTATAACATTCTTCAACCACACGCATGGATTACAAACCCCATGAAGAAATGTGAATTTATTTTTATTAGTGCATAAAAAATTTGGTATATATAATTTTATTTAAATAATTAATATTATATTTACTATATTATGATAATTTTTTAATGATAAAATAGAACATACCATCTAATTTCATGATGATAGTTAAAAAATTGAAGCACAACTCATGCATATGTAAGTCATATCGTCTCAATGATTGAATTGTAGTTAATTTTTCATAACCATATTTCATGGTTGGGTTTAAAAGTATAATTAATGTATAAAAATGATAATTTTTCATTATTATAATTATATAGATGAATAATTATTAATCTCTAGACCTTAGTCATCATATCATAGTGATATTCGATATATGAGTTAAATATGATCAAAACAACACACATGAACTTAAATGATTAAGTAATTGAATATTACATGATAATAAATGAAATAAAAAGAATTATAATCATGAAAAATATTATTAATAAATTAAATAATTAAAATAATTTTAATATTTAGGAAGATATGGAACAAGAATAATGAATCGGGCTCAAGGTGAGGGATCTCTCTAAGCAACCCTTTTCTTTGGGTTATGACCGTTATCTCTCTAACTCAATTTATCTTTATATTTAATGTTATGACATACTACAAAATTATGTATATTAGTCTATAAAATATATACCTACCTTATTTATATCTAATTATATTGGTTAATACATTTCTTATGATCATTTCTCAAATACCTTAATCAAGAAATATCTTTTGATTATGATATGAAGAAAGAATATGATACTTGTATCCTAAATATGAAACATTATTATGTTTATTCAATATGAATGATTTATTTTATTGGAAAATTTAGTCATTAAAATGTTATAAATTGCATTCATAGATAGATTTTCAATTCATCGGGAAAATATTTTTTCTTATGAGATGTTATTTATGTGATTAAGGAGTAAACCTAATCCACTCTGGGACTCTGACCACAGCATGATGTTGTCTTCGATTTTAGCCTTAACTTATACTTATATCATGTTTTTTATTACAACTACATTTTCTATGCCAAAATGATTTTTTATACCATTTACATTATTTTTCTCCCATTTTATTACTCATGATCATTTTGTTTTATAATACCATGTTATACCAATTGACTCACGTGTTGTGTTTCCTTATCATGTTTATTACTTTATTGGATCACCCATTTTGTCTCTATATTCTATAGGTTATATCCTGAATTTTTAGGATCTTAAAGGAATTTAGGAGCTCAATAATGATAGTAAAGTAATTATTCTTTATTTTTATGTTAACATTTTATGTACCTTGTCTTTCAAAGAAACTTTTCCTTTTTGATCTGTGTTTTATATTAATGGATTTTCATGTTAAAAGTTGTGAAATAATATATTTAAAAATTCTTGGGTTTATATATAAACTTCCATCATACTAAGCCTATACACATCTATTTTCTCTTGAAATACCCATTGGTATCACATAAATACCCAAGTGCCCACACATAATTCCAAACTTTTCACATGGTGTAATTCCATAGTAAAATTATTAACCTTTAAAATTATAACTCAATAATATCTCCATGGAAATTGATAAAACCTCTTTCTAAATCCATAACTGATAAAAAAATGGATTCAAATATTTTTTAATTTCCAACATAATTAATATACCCAAATAGAACTAATGAAATAAAAATCATTTATTTAAAGACAAACAAGATATAGTTTCTATATTTACACATTGACATCCCTTGTGATATCTGAACCTCCCTCCCAAAGGTTTCACTACAGTACCAAACTATCCAATGTAAGGGTCATATATGAGTTGATTGATGAGATTATACCCATCATAGGAGTACCCTTACCATTAACCTTTTCAACAAACATAAAAATATCTGAACAATAATTATACTAGTTACTAAATATAATTACATCATGTGACCAAATTGATCACACCAAAGATTTTATTTTTGTAATCAATACCAATTTCAATATTTTTAAAAATTTAACCCTTGATACACTTCATAATTCCCTTGAAATATGGTATACATACTCAAGGAGAAAAAGGTGACTTCTAAACATATGAATCTTTTGAATCACATCCCAAGAACTGACTCTTCCTAAACAATAATTACTCAGTAATTGTTAAATACAACACATGATATCACATATAATATAACTAACATACATGTATAGTAAAAACCTATAAGATTACCTAATATTTAGAATATCTCTTAACCCATCAATTTCATCCCCCCACTTGAAGCTAAAGAATCCATGTCCCTTATATATCACACTCCAAGTTTTATATTTTTATAATAACAATGAATGTCTAATGGATTAAATACAATCCACTAGGTACTATGAGGTACTCACTACCATCCCACCATTAAATCATTTTCTTAGTTCTTAAACCCTTATTGTTTTCAATATACCCACACATGGAACAATTTATCAATCCCCAAATATAAGTGGAACCATATGAAACAAAAATGTGTTTTCCCTAAGCATTTAGAACTTTACATAAAAAATCTCATAAACAACCACACTCATATTTAGGGAATGAACAAACTCTAAAAATAACCCTCTCATTGGTTTTTTCTCATCACTCATATCTATGTCATTGAAACTAAAAAATATTTATAGAGTTCATATTACTTCATCAGATAGCGAGAATCTTGTTTTCATGAGTCATATATCATCACATTGAAGCTCAAAATCCTAAACAAACATTCATAAATCCATTGAATTCCAAACAAAAAATTCCAAGAACACACTCGATTCTCTCTTCCCAAAAAACCCAAGGCATATCACACATTCCATGGTTGACTTTAACAACCCCACCACATACATATAATTCAAAAATCACAAAGTGTCTACCCTTAATCTATTAATCATAGACCCAGCCATATAGGATCATCTTTAAATTTCCCTTCAAAATCCATAGTCGAATCCCAAAAGGATAGGCATGGAAGAAATTCTACCTTCTGAACAAAAACATGATTCCATAAGAACTATAATAATTAAACATCATAGAAAACTATGTAATCTACATTAATTTTTATTCCCTCTTAAGAAAAATGTAATCATTTAGGTAGTATATTCATATTTAGATCCATATAATATGTATTTCTTACCTGTAGTCGATCAACACTATTGAATCCCATGAATGGACTTCCCCAACCACAGTTACCATGAACCACATTTATATTTACACTACATCATCATAATCAAGTAATATAACATGAAAACAAATACTATTATATATAATTAATTAATAATCTAATAATAATGTTTTCATGAACACAACATTTTACTTATTATTGAAATTATAATTAATTAAATCATTTAAAACCAAATTCCATGAATGTTTTTTTAAAACATTTTCTACACAATTATATTCCTTTGTAATTTTTTTTCAATCAAAACAAATCATGCACATACATTGAATTAACTACATGCCTAATATTATGAAAGTGTGAATACCTCTTCCCAATCTAATACAAGAGAAAAAATAATTAATATTTGAGATCATTTTATCAAATTTGAATAAAAATCTCAATTATAAAAATGAAAACAAAAAAAACCTATAATCACTTTAAATTCAAGATTCCACAAAATAGTTGTCCATGATTCATCGACATATGTTTTGTAACATTCATATCTTCGTCTACCATGTTCCAAATAATATAATATTGGAATGTGGATCTAGAAGAATTTTTCATTTCCATAATATGAAAAACATCCCCTCGATGTGGAATGAGGTTTCCATGTGGCATCACGAGTTCAACCCCATTGGCTTAAAGTCATAAACTAGAAATATGAGTCAATTATAAATTATGGGGAGAAAATACTCTCAATATAATTTTCATCAATAAAAATAGATAACAAAATATCATCCTCAACTACATATAAGAGTAATAATAAGGTATTAATTCTAATATAAAGCTATAAAAGAATAACATTATCATGATGTAAGAATTGAATAATGAAATTAATATGTCTTGTACATCCCCACAATATAACAAGCAGGATAATACCAAATATAAAATAAACAAAGAATAAAATACATATAATATTCTCTAAAACTATCCCTAAACCTCATGTTAACCCCATATTCAACACATATTTGATCCCTGTTTCCCAAAACACTATGTAAATTATGATCAGACATATGTAAAATATATTAGGTCTAAAAGTGAACTGGGGTGACCATACTGGATGATGAGAAATATATCTTACCAGGGAACCACCAATAAGGTACCTAATATACTCCATTTTATACACTTGTTTCTATCAGTAAAATAAACAATCAAAATATGAATTCTCTATACAAGAATATATAAAGGGTCATCACGTTCTAACTAAGCCACCATGACACCTAAAACCACCTACATAAACTATTTATATAATTTGAAGTAAAATCATACAAAAACCCTAGAGAAATACGTTATCCCTTAGTTTTAGGTCCCATGTATAATCCATGATAACTAACCTACCCCTTAGGGTATGGGTCCTTTCATGAGTCTCTACCACTATCATCTCATTATGGTTAGGTTCACCTAACCAGATCATTACCAGTACCTACTCACTCAGGGTAGGGTCCAATAATATTTCCTATAGCACTTCCATTCCCTCTAACTCTAGGTAAGGTACCACAACTAATTCCTGGCTAATAAAATCGTAATAAAGTTAGGGTGACAAAACTAGGTCCCAACCACTACCCTCTCACATTGGGTAGGATCCCATAACCAAGTCTCGACTATTACAATCTCACTCAATATATGGTCCCACAACCAAGTCTCTACCACTATTAAATAAAATAGGGTAGGATATCATAACAAACTCATGAAAAAAATAATGTATCAACATCAAGAACCTCAACCAAAATGGGTTTGAACTCTTAGGACCAAGCCTATTCATACTAAACCTATAATACACAACATTCCATAGATTTCATCTAACTAAAAGTCCATACCCAAAACTCTAATGGAAGTCAATACATGAATAACCCCTCTTTAATAAGCCTTGATAAATCACCCACATTATCTATAAAATATGATAACCTTAAGATGAAAATGTTTTACATTTCCTTAGGATGCATTCACGAAGCACGTCCTCTAGCGTCTGAATCATCCGATCTGTTTGACTATCCATCTTAGGATGAAAGGCGGTGCTCAAACGTAGTTTAGTCTCGAACGTCTCCTATAATATCTTCCACAATTGGGATATAAATCATGTTTCATAGTCAGAGATCTTCGATGGAACCCCATGGAGTCACATAATCTCCTGAACATAGACGCGTCCCAAGCCCTCTACAGATCCCTGCTATCAAATAGGTAGGAAGTGGGCCGACTTGGTGAGTCGGTCAACGATCACCCAAATGGATTCATGTCCCCTAGATTTATGTGGAAGACCAATCATAAAGTCCATGGATATCTCATCCCACTTCCACTCCAGCACCTCTAGTGGCTGAACTAATCCTACTGTAACTTGATGCTTAGCCTTCACTTGTTGACAAGTGAGGTATTTAGAAAAAAACACGGCCACTACTTTCTTCATCCATGTCTACCAGTGCTAATGTCAATGATCTTGGTACATCTTCTCCACACCAGGATGTACCGCCAGAGGGGACATATAAAACTCCCTCAACACCTCCTCCCATAGTGCCACTGGTACCATGGTATGTCCTATAAAGAGTATTAAATGCTCCCTACCTTTATAAAACCCATCAGGTTCTTACCCTAAGGATATCTGAGCATGTCGAGCCTCATAGTCAATGTCCCCAAGTTGCACCTCCCTAACTCACTAAAGGAGTGGGGGAGTGACTGTCATAGACTGGAGGTATGCTGCTCTATATCTATCCATAAAGGATATCTGCAATGCAGCTAGCTTCTCTATAGCCTCACTCAACAACTGCAGACCAGACCTCCTGCTGAGTGCATCTTCTACCACATTCCCCTTCCCAGGAGTATAGAATATCTCAAAGTCATAGTCCTGGAAGAAATCTGTCCATCACCATTGTCTCAGGTTCAGGTCCTTCTAAGAGAAGATATACCTGATACTCTTGTGATTAGAGTAGACTGTAAAACATTAACCCATCAAGTAATGTCGCCACATCTTCAAGGAGAAGACCATTGCTGCTAACTCTAAGTCATGGGTAGCGTAGTTCTACTCATGTTGTCTCAGCTGTTGCAAGACATAAGTGGTCACAGCTCGCTCCAGCATTAGGACACACCCAAGTCTGATCCCAGATGCGTCATAGTATACTACATACCAAACTCCCTCTTCAGGTAGCCTCAAGATGGGGGAACTCATCAGTCTCTGCCTTAGCTCATGGAAACTTTGTTAGAATCTCTTTATCCATACAAAAGGCTACCCCTTCTTTGTCAATGATGAAATGGGTTTCGCAACTTTTGAAAAGTTAGGAACGAATCACTGGTAGTATCCATCCAACCCCAGGAACTCTGCCCCTCAGTCACGCTCCTGGGTGGATCCCAAGAAAGCACAACCTCTATCTTTGTTAGATCCAATAAAAATACAATCACCAAGATAACGTGTCCTAGAATGTGGACATCTCGTATCCAGAACTGTAATATAGAGAGCTTACCATAAATATGGCGCTCTCAGAGTGTATCCAGAACTGTCTGCAGATGATAGGCATGCTCCTCCTCCGTCGCCGAGTACACCAAAATGTCATCGATGAACACCACCACAAAGTGATCAATTTATGGTTGAAATATCATGTTCATGAGTACCATGAACACTACTAGGGTGTTGGTCATTCCTAAAGGAATAACCAAGAACTCATACTGACTATACTGACATTTTAAGGTCGTCTTCTTCACATCCTCATATCGTATCCTGAGCTTTTGATAGCCTGATATGAGGTCTATCTTCGAAAACTAATGAGCTTACATCAGCTGATCAAAAATATCATCAATCCTTTGAAGTGGATACTTATTCTTAACAATCACCTGTTTCAAGAGCCAGTAGTCCACACAGAGTCTCAAACTCCCATCTGCCTTCTTGGCGAACAAAATCAGGGATGCCCATGGTGAAACACTGGGTCTTATGAACCCTTTTTTTTGTAAGTCCTCCAACTGTACCCGAAACTCACAAAACTTTGCGGCATCCATCCGATATGTGGGTGTAGATATCGGTGTCTTCTTAGGGTAAAGTTTGATGTGAAATTCTACCTCTCTTTGTGGAGGTAGTCCCAGAATATCATCAGGAAAGACATCGGTATACTGGTCCACCACTATAGGATAGCTCAGACTCTCAACATCAGCTGCTCTGAGGGTAAGGCTATACAATTGATGAGTAATTAGTTTCACCCTCCTCTAGGTAAGTCCATCTTGTGCTGCAAAGGTTCCCTTCTTGGTGGTGAAGGAAAACATAGTCTATCTGTGTGGACACACCGCACTTTCTCCCTAATATAGTCAATCTGAGCATGGATTGTAGATAAACAGTTCATACCCAAGATAACATCGAAAGGCCTCGATGCTACTACTAGGAGATCCCAGCAGAAGATCTCACCTCATATAGTAATCTCACACTGTCGGAACCAGTGTGTAATCATCGAATCCACTCTTGTAGAAGTCTCTAGCTGTAAGGATCGAACCAACGGCTCCACCGGAAACTCCGAGCTCTGAATGAGGGTCACGGAAATAAAAGGGTGACCAGCACCTGTGTCTATAAGTACTGCAGCTATGGTAGCATAGTCATAGATCATACCTCTAATCATCTCCAGAGTGTCATAGTCATAGGACTCAACTGCTTGGAGCTGAGATCGTTCATGTCCTCCTACTCCCTGTGGTCGGGGTGAACCACCTGGAAGTGGTGGCGGTAGAACCCCGAAACGCCACCCACCACCTGCTGCACGGACAACTCCTCTGCCACATCTGCCTGCTACCTACATACCTCATCGCTCGAACTTATGCCTCTACCTAGGTGGTCCCTAGACAGTCTGATGGTCATCCGTATGACGAGTTAGGCAATCACGAGCCATGTGACCCTACTCGTCGCACCTGAATCACTACTTTTCCCTCACCCGACCTTTTCTGCCTCATGAGATTTGCACCTCCGACCCTGCATCTGGGGGCCGTCCACTAGAATATCTTATCTTCTTGGACCTCTATGTCATCTGCCTTCTACCAAACGCATATGACTCTGCCACGTGTCGCCCGGTGGTGGGTCTCGTTGTCGGTGCATGCTCAGCTAGGAAGCTCTACCAAAATCACCCTCTCTAGCACCCTAGCCTGATTTGGTATGCTGAGAAATACCATTTATGATCTGATCTCCTGTTGGAGACCCTTATCGAAGTTTTGGGACCTGAAGAAATGGTCTCGTACCATGTCGGTGGAGTATCGGGAGAGATCAGTGAACCTCGCTGAGTACTGGGCCACTGTCATTCTACTCTGCTGTAAGTGCAGCAGCTCCTGTATACACATAGAGGGTAAGGTCACTAGGTTGAACTCAACCCTAAAAAGGCCCTAGAAGTCCACCTAGATGAGGTTCACCTCATCCTATATTTGGAGCATCAGTATCCATCATCTCCCTGATACTGCCTGAAAAATGTTGGCTGCTAAGATCACCATAAAATCAGCTGGTGTCCTAACTAAGCGAAAAACTCTGGCCACAACCTCCATCTAGTCCTCAGCTGCCTGTGGATCTGTCTCACCTCAGAACCTCAGGGGCCTCTTCCATTGGAACTCATGCAATGCACTCAGTCAGCATGCACCCTCTACTGGTGGGGCTAGTGGAAACAATTGTCCAATGGGTAGTGGTGCTTCCGGTACACCACATGAAGGTGCCAATGCCGTAAGAGGGCCTTATACTGAGGCCTCATCGCTCGGTGGGTCGTCATCATGTACTCTCTTAGGAATCTTGGTAGTTTTTCTATGTGGTGGCATCCTGAAAGAAGATAGGTGTTCCACGGTTAATAAGTTATACCTGGTAATCTCACTCAAGAGATTAAAAGGAAAACTTTCTAAAACACATGCAATCAGCGTTTTCGTGCACTGAGTTAGAAATTAGAATTCGGGGTCCTAGTGTATGGATACGTCAGCCGTCGCACCAAAACTGGATTCCCCAAACTGAAAAACACACTCATAACACTTAACACTATTGCCACATAGAAAATATTATAGTCATAGTTATTCGTTAGAACCAAACTCCTCTGACACCAATTTGTCATGAACCATCCCCCGGGGCCCGTGTTGTGACTACACCAAGCCCGCCTTCCATAGGCCAGGGGCTGGAAACTAGCACCAAAAGGAATATTCTCTAAAAAATGAAGGAATTTTATTTAAAGCTGTACAAACACATGGTTCGAGAACACAACAAGAAGCAACTATGAAGTAAACTACTGTAGAAAAAGGAGTGCTGAAAGTAAAAGGGTCTAGAATACAAGCCCAACTAAAAGTATGAGTACAACTGAAAAGCACAAATACAACTGAAAGGAACAATACAACTAAAAAAGGGAAAACAACTACTGAGTCGTCCTCTGAGGATCCTACTTGAGGGGTAGGTATATATCGCCTCATCAGCACTCCACACCCGCATGTCTCCTTCGCGTACCGCCTAGTCCTGGCTCCCTCAAACCTCATCCCAACTGCTCGTCATCTGCACAATACACAGCAAGGTGCAGGAATAGCTTGTGTAGGGGTGAGTATAATGATACTCAGTAGGGACCCCGAGACCCATGAAGGTCTCTCATAATTCCATAAGAAAAACCACAAAGAATGATCTCAATCACAAAGAACAAAGTAATATTCACAACTCAATTAAATTCTTGGCTCAAACCAAGTATACAAATCAGAGAAACAGGATTATGATGCTGACCCACACAGGATATCTATGAATTCTGATAGCCAGCCACAGATTCTCTAAGCCTAGGAACAAGTAATATTCCCAGTCACAACGTCGAATACCTAGGTTGTTGGAAAACTCCTCCTCTAATGAGTACAGTGGGTCTGTCGCATCACACAGAGGTGCTTCCCACTAACCTTGGACTACTGAGGTACTCCTACTATTGATTATCTTGGGTTTTCCACATCACACAGAGGTGCTCCCCACCATGGGTCTGTCGCATCACACAGAGGTGCTCACCCTCATGTCCCACTAAGGTATTCCTCCTGTCGAGTATCATGGGTCTACCATGTCATAAAGAGGCACTCCCCACTATGGGTCTATCGCGTCACACATAAGATCACCCCACTGGGTCGTTGAGTCATTCCAAGTCGAAAGGTCAGCAGTCATCAAGTCTCAGCCAATCGCAGGGTTCCATATATAGTGTTCTTGGGAGAACCGCTCCCCAAGCCATCGGTTTTATTTCAACTAACACTAAGTCTTAGAAAGAAATAACTCGATGATCTGCCCTATCATAAGGGTTCCAACGCAATAGACGACACGTCAATCGGACACCCGATTTATGCGTTATTGGCATTTTAGTGTCGAGG
The DNA here is from genome assembly GCA_963277665.1 of Viscum album. Taxonomy (NCBI): domain Eukaryota; kingdom Viridiplantae; phylum Streptophyta; class Magnoliopsida; order Santalales; family Viscaceae; genus Viscum; species Viscum album. The sequence continues at coordinate 1,981,446,337 of OY728133.1, forward strand.
GCCTGGTTTGATTCAGGTGCAATCAAACCCAGCCATACTCCAAGTTTTTCCAAAACTTTCATGGATTACATAAAAAGTACCATATCGCTCCAAGGATTCCAATGTCATATATGGTTTGTCAAACGGACGTCCGGTTTAGAAGTTAGGTCTAGTTTTGTGTAATTGGTCGGTACTAGGTCTGGGTCCGGTCTGCCTCGGTCGGATCGGACTGACCCGGTTCTGCATGGGCCGACCCGGATTGACTTGGGTTGACCCGACCCAACTCGGGTCTTACCCAACCCAGGTCAACCCAGCCCGATGGGCCTGGCCCGTCCAGACTGGGCCACGGGTCGGCCCGCTGGGTGGCGGGTCGGTCCGCTGGGCCGACCTGACTGGTGGCACGGGCCACCAGGGATACCCAGACATGGCGCGTCTTGGTAGGGCTGGCGTGGTGTGGAGCCACGTCATTGGGTCAACCCATAAGGGTTGACCCAAAATGGTGCCACGTGGCATCATGGGTCCTCCGTGCCATAGCTGAAGGGCCACATCTTTGTCGTCGGGCGTGCCGCTGTAGCGCGCCCCATCCACCAGTCATCGGTTGATCCAGTGGCCCTTACTCCCACCATGGCCAACCCAAGTCACAGCCATGCTGCCGCTTCAGCATGTCGCCGAGGGTGCGCCCCACCCCTTCTAGTTCTGTCGCGGCCAGCCGGCATGCCGACCGACCTCTCCAGCGGCACGCGACGGTGGGCCGCACCATCACCCGTAGCCAGCCGGTGTGCTGGCCGCCTTCCTCCGATCACCGTGGCTGATGATTCGTAGCCTCCTTTGTTCCTCGGGGGCACGCGATGGTGCATTATGCCTCCTCCATGATCGTCCAGTGCCATTCGCTCCGATGACCACCGCGACTTTGTTCTGCAGCCTCCTCTTGCGGTGTGCATCGACGCGCTATCCCCAACATAGCTGGTCGGTATCGCTGCACCATCGGTGTTCCATGGGGGTGAAAATATAACAAATTAGTGGAGGATTTGGGTCGGTTTTGTTAGGCCCTCTCCCTCCACGTTAGCTCACAAACATGAGGGGGGTTAAGGGTTTAATAATCAATTGAATTAAACAATAATAAAAAACCCCACAACGTTCCCCCGCAACAACCTTCTGCAAGAAAGAATGAATCGCGGATCAACCCATTAGTCGGTTGATCCGCATTCTTCTTATTATTCAAGAATGAGGAAGAGGAAATCATTCAAAAAAATGTAAACGAATAACCCCTACCTCGTAACCCATTGGAGAGCATCCATGGCTTGAAGGTGGATTAGTGTTCTTCATTCCCGCAACCTGTTCCCAATGATGCCACTCGTATATCATCCTTCGGTTCGTTGTTCGGTGTTGTTTGTCACCTTCTACTGGGTTCAGCTCTGTCCTCTAAGGGTTCTATGTCTCGGTGCTCCTTCATCACTTAGTTACTTGGCGAAGCTATGTCGATACCCCTCTCCAAGCTCCATATATATAGTAGAGGGTGAGGGTATGTAATGACGTTGGAATTTAATGGGGCTCATCAATTAGGAAGCTTCTTAATTCTCCAACAATGTCGTTACTTAGGGTTATAAGGTCAATCCATTTATTTTCTTGACACATTGCTAGACCCACACCTTTTCTTGTCCATTGGAGGATAGGAAAAAAAATTATTTCATTTCATTTAAAAAGTCTCAAAACTTAACTTTTTCTCTGGACCTACTACGGTCAAAGTAAATCCTCCCTTAAAAGAATATTGGCACTGTAGATTCAGTGGTGCCCTTATATTTTTAATCCAAGCAATGGTTCAAAAGTTAGAAAACATTGCTCACGTGTTTACTGAACATACCCAAAAAAAAGTTCAGAAATTTATTTTGGGCACTAAGGGCCTCAGAATCGCGTGCCGTAAAATTTCACAAACTCCTAAAATTCTATATAATTAAAAAAATTACATGGAAAATATGAGCCTTTAAATCAAAACCAAAGGATGTGGCCCTAAAACTCAGTAGGATATTATCACCAACAAAGTGCCTCCAGTGTCAAGTGATGAATATGCGTACCAGTGAGTACCACTTCAGTTGATCCATTCCAACATTATACAAGTCTCAGGAAGGCCTCTTGTCAATGAATCCTTGTAAACTATTCCAAAAATATATTATTGTTAAAATATCAATAGTGTATGTCACCACATCAAAACACTTCAGGAGCATATCCCTAGATCAATACATTATTTTTCTCCCTTATCAATGGTATATAGAAGAGGACATTCATTTTATCCCTAGAGCTATCTAATTTCTTCCTAGGAGGGATCTTGGTAGTCATTTCCATTGTTAATTCCATACAGACCCATCCCATTAACAATGCATTGAGGAGGCCACCCAAGAGAACCTATCCTTGGTTATGTAAACTAGGGAATCAAGAATAAAGTCTCTTTAATGACGATGGATGAACAATAAATAGGGAACTCATATTCCCATTTCCACCATAGATGTCTATACCACTATATTGATGATAAATATTAAAAAACAACAAAATATTTCTCACTTAAATGAATCCCATTAGAATATCCTGATGGAAAATGAAGAACTGAAGTAGTATAATGTTACCATTATTATTAAATAATCCAATAAACATATATTTTTAGTGAATAAAAAGGAGTCTCATATCCCTACTCATAATTTATAGGAATTACATCATATTTTAGAAATAATGGTAGATTAAAATTGAAATATTTGGTTAGCCACTCAGGGTAATGTTACTACCCAAAATATTAATATAATATTACCTTTAAATAAGTCAATGTTCATGATGTCTTTCTTCTCACACAAAACTAAACTAAAATGAAACCAAAATATGTTTATGAAAAATTTAGGTTATATGTATATCCATTAAAACCCAGTAATATAATAAATATTAATTAATAATACTAAATTATTTATGAAAATTTCAAAAAAGGGAAATAATGGTTCAATTTAATACCTATAAAATTCAATTTATATAGCTAAAATAACTAAGACAATCATTTGATACTTAGAATGTATTTTATTAAATATTTCTTAATTTTGGTGATATAAATTTATATTTCAAGAATATTTTTATTAATGATGAAATAATATTCTTTATATGAATAATATATTAACAAAAAATTAATTAGTAATTGATAGGAAATAAGTGGTAAAAGTTAATATTTTTCAAAAAATAGTTATTTCCAAAAAAAGATCAATAACATGGACTTATTAGAAAATAGTTATTAAATTTTCTTAAGAAAATAATTTTTGGTATGATATGTATATATATATTTCTATTATATATTTATAATAAACAAATATTTATTATATAGGAGGATAGAATGTGTAGAATGAAAGTCAAGACCTATGGTTGGGTATTTCTGTCTCACTATTTACTTCCATGATACACATTCCATAATCACCACTATTTTTATTTGTTTGGTGTGTATACTTACCATTAATGTATATTATTATTCTTTAATTGATTTTTATTTGGATTTACATATCAATTTTTGAATCACACTTTATTGGGGTTTATGATTAAAATGATACCAAATTTGTAAGGGATTTATGTCTAAATTTTCCTACATTGAGTCATGTATTATGTTGTGTAAAAATATTATTTTACGATTTGTATATGCATCCTCATTGAAATGTTATATCATTAAATTTTTTATACTTCAGATATATTATGTCTCCTTTAATGTTATTATTTCTTGGGGATAACATTTCAATGTTACCAATGTTGTAATAATTTTATGTTACAATGTCATCATTTATCAAGATTGTTTAGGATTATGTTTTTGATGATACAATATTATAATCCATCACTCAAGAAACAATGTAAATTTTTTCTACATTATTTATTCAAGATATTTTCTAAAAATATTACTATTTTACACTCTTTGATGCTTAAATTAATTGATAAATATTTTTTATGAAAATATGACATTATTTCTAGCTTTGGTTAGAATTACATTTTATTTCAAAACAATGTTGTATATTTTTTTTAATTTTTTTTTACTATTATACTATCATTTTTAAAATAATTTTTAACTCATTTCACTCTTTCTTTTATAATCTTTTTTTGGAATGGAATCTTCATGGTTTTTTTAAAAACAATGCCCGTTTATATTTTTTAAAAATGTTTATAGAATTATTATTTTAACATTTTATACATGAAAAAAACGTCCCATAGTGATGAAAATTATTTTTAATTTAATATTAAATTACAATTATTCAATTTCATTTTAAAATAAATGATTTTTAAAAATTATTTTTTTTCAAAGTGCAGATAATATTTCCCTCAAGAAATGTTTTATATGATCTTTCAAAATTACTTTCCATCTATGAGGGTATCTATTAATTTTACCTATGATTTACTAGGATATTATTTAGGGATAAAATTCTTGTAATTTAGTTGAATAATTCATAATGAAAAGTTGTTTGTGAAACCCATTTCTATTCCATGAGTTATATAATAAAAAAATTCATAAGACTCCTTTTTCTTTTTTTGCATGGTTTATTCTTTGATGAGGTGAGGAAATGATTATGAAACCTTTCTCCTATCCATAGGTTATGATATGATTATTTTTTAATAAAACACATTTAATTTCATGGATTACAATATGATGAATTATTTAAGATATTGTAGAACACATAAATATGGTTTCCATTATGATACTAATGGGAACTATATATTCCTCCATTGCATTGGTTAATGATGGCAAAATCATGAGAAAATATGTTATGCATGAAAATGATTAAATTTTCATAATTGTTGGTGTGAGCAAGATTATATGTTCACAATTTTATGGTTGAACTATATCAGATGTTCAAAATTGTATGATTAAGCATGATTACATGTTTACATTATTATGAATGGCCCGGTATTCCATTTCCAAAATGTTATTGATAGTCCTGGTAGCATGTCCATAAGTTTATGAAATGGAATGATTCCATTTCATTAATATATTTAGTGAAACTATTTCTATTTATACATATGAAAACTATTATATTCTGATGTGTATTAAAAAAATCTATTTCTTATGCCAATGTTATACCCTTATGGATCATATTTTTTGATTTCCTTATGATTCATGTCTTATGAACTGCATGTATTTATTCCATTGATCATGATTATGATATTTGATATGTAATGTATGGTTTTAAATTATTATTATATTTTTATCATACACTTATTTTAATTTTAGGCTTACGTATCTCCCTTGGTTGCCCTTACTGAGAATTTTATCATAGTATTTCTTATGTCTCCTTTCCTCAAGTTATGATGAATGTTTTTAAATAGGAAATGTTTTTGAAGAGTAATAAAGATGAATATATTTAAGGGTGACATTTACGATATTTTATAAATTAATTATATTTTTTTCCATGTTATAAAATACACTAAACTGTTACATTCATCATGCTTGTGTTTGTGTAATGTATTGAATATTCATCTAAAAAGATGTAATATCCATATAGGAAAATATTGGGTCACTATATTTTATATCCGTGGAAAAGATTATTTAAACACTAAAAATATAATTATATAACATTATTTAGATCCATAGGGTTATTTATATGGATATTTATAGGGATTTCTAGATGGCTAGGTCCATGAATGATTATAAGTGTAGAAAAATGTTGTGGAATTTTAGTAGAGGATAGAGTGAGTGGTTTCCAAGAAATTACATCCCTATCTGAATTTTCCACTTATATGAATGGAAATTAGAAAAATGGATTCCATAGTTTTAAAAATCATGTTTTATATAATCTAACAATGTAAAGTTAATTTTTGACCAAAATAAATAGTAAAAAAGTAAAAAATTTGTTTACTACTATTAAGGAAAAAATGGGTTTACCATGGGATAAACTACAAAAGATAAGTTCCAAATGACCTAAAAAAATTTATAAAATATATTGGTTGTAAAAATTTATACCTTATCATGTATAATTTTATAATTTGAGCAATTTTGGGCCCTTTTTCAATGTGATAAACATGGGTACACTTTTTCCCTTTAAAAATTTTCAATTGTTCCACTCATCTCACTTATAAAAGGTCACCCAATCTCATTTCATTTTCACACCTTCAAACCCATTTTTATCATCCAATACTGACCCAAATATTTTTTGAAGTTTCCTCCTATCATCATATAATGCTTATTTTGTATATAAATCTAACCTAGAAACACTTTTTCTGCAATCCTAATGAGGATACCCAAAGAAGTGTTATCATTCATCAACTAGTTTTTTTTTCTATTATTAGTTTCTCCACCTCCTTAAATAAGTATTATAACATTACGATATAATAATAAAAATTATATTAAGGAATGATTTAATAAAAATATAATATATTAAGTAATGATTTACATAGAATATATTAAGGAATATAATATATTAAGGAATGATTTACAGAGAATAAATCTCATCACTTTGTGCGGTGGTAGTCTGCCATACACACTAATATAATAATAAAAATCATGAATAAAGCTCATCACTTTTATTCATGATTTACATAGAGCATATTAAGGAATGATTTAATAAAAATATATTATATATATATGATATAAAAATTATTTTTTAACTATGGTATATATCATTAATTTTCTTTTTTCAATCAGACATTAAAATGAAAAAAGTGTTCATGTGTATGTATAGACTACTATCTCCATGAATGCTATTTTTCATTTTCATTCACTAAAATGTATAAAATAATATAAACACATATACCCTAAATATATATGATATTTATATCATGGTTAGAATTATTTATATGATAGATCCTATATCTAAGTAATAGGAACAAAAATAACAAGTCAAAACATACAAGAAAAACAAAGCAGTTATTACCCGAAACACACCTTTAACATGGAATTATTAATAAACATGTAATAAAAGGTCATCATAAAATAATTTATGTTATTATACATAAAAAAAATTCTTTAATATATTTATAATAATAATATATTTATTATACATTTTTTTAATGTGTAGGATGGAATTAAAGGCTTATTATAAGGGATTTCCATTTTAATTTTTACGTCCTTCAAAAGCATACCATATTCACCTCCTATTTATTTTATGTCATGTTTATACTAGACATTAAATTATTTAATTATTAATATAATGAGAATAATTGGGATTTACATATATATTTTAGTATATCACTTTCAGAGGGTTTATGATTAAAATTTTACTAAAGAGGAAAAACATTTTTGTCTCCATTTTCATTCTTTGAGACATATTTTATGTTATAAACCAATCTTATTTTATGAGGAGTATATACATACACATTAAAATTTATAATCATGAATTTATTTATCCTTGTTATATTTTATTTTTAATTAAATATTATTCTTTAATGGGTATTATGATTCAATGTGACCATATTGTTAATGATTTTATGTTACAATCACATTGTTTATCGGGATTGTTTATGATTATATTTATGATGATAATTTATTATTATATATATCTAAATAATAAAAAAATTATTATAATATGTTTATTCTTTATATATTACAATAATATTATGATTTTCTAACTCACTGGTTCTTAAAATAATTGATAATATGATTTTAATGAAATCTGACATTATTTCTCTCTTCAGTTGGAAATATGTTTTCTTTCCAAAAAATGTTTTATAAAAAGGTTTTCAAAAAAATTTCACTATTTTCTTTTTATTTTTAATATTATTTTAACCAATTTCATTCATTATTTTAATGTTTTATTAAATATAATATTCATAATGTTTTCAAAAATAATTCTTAGTTGGATTTTTTTTAAAATGTGAAAGGAATATTTTCTTTAACTTTAATGGAATGAATGGAATATCCCATCATCATTTCCATTATTTTATTTTAATATTCCTTTATAATTTTCAAGGTTATAATAAAAGAATATATTGTCAAAATTATCTAGTTTTATAATGTTGTTTTTTAAAAGTGGAAATGTTATTTTTCTCAATAAATTTTTTATACAAGATTTCAAACTTATTTTCCATCTAAGATAACATCTGTTGATGTTACCTTTTATTTACTGATTTATGATCCAGGGATACCAAAATTATTATTTATTTTTATGGTTTACAATGGAAACATTTTTATGAAACACATTTCTCATTCACAATTTATACCAAGAAAAAATCCTTATGAAACCCATTTCTTTTTCCACGGTTTATGCTTTGATGAGACAAAAAAATGATTATTAAACATGTCTCTTTTCCCAAAGTCATGATATGATGAAATTTTTATAAAATCAATTTAACATCATGAGTATTTATATGAAAAATGATTTATGTTCTTATAGAACACATAAATATGGTTTTCTGTATTATAAATGTGGGACCTATATCTACCTCCAATATATTCGGTAATGATGGAGAACTAAAAATGAAATATTTTATATGTGAACCTAATTATATTTCAAAAAAATTTATGTGTGAACCTTATGATATTTTCAATGTTTTATGTGTAAACCTGATAACATGTTCATAATGTTATGCATAAATTAGATTACATGTTCATTTTTTAATGTGTGGACCTATCTTCCATGTATGTAATGTTATGTGTGGACATGGTTGCATGTCCATAAATTTATGTGAGGGCCTGATTTTGTGTCCTTAACTTAATGAGTGAACCTATTTCAATTTAGTCATGTTCATAATGTTTTAGTCCATTGTGTATGCCAAAAATATATGTCTTATTCCAGTGATATTCCTCATGGATCATGTTATTTTATTTATTTATGATTCATGTCTTTGAACTGCCAATAATTATACCATGACTCAAGATTATGATATTTGATATGCATGGTATGACATTAAATTTGTTTTCTCTTATTATCATACCCATATATTCATATTATAATGGCATATCTCCATTGTTTAACCTTACTAAGAATATAATATTACACTTTTTTTATATTTCCTTTCCTTAGGTTATAAAAGGGATTTAAGTTGTAGATTTTAGTAAATATTACTAAAGGAGAATATAATTATGGGAGACATTGAAGGTCATATATGAATTAAAAATATTGTGTTCCATGTTTCCAATGGTACTAAACTATTATGGTTCTCATGCATGTGTTTTTATAATTTATTTAATATTCATTTATAAATATGTAATATCCATGTATGAAAATCCTGGTTCTCTATACTACCATATTTCTCTAGCTGAAAAATTAAGTGTTCAAAATGTTTTTGGAAGTCACAGCCTATATCCTGACCTTTTAATTTTCATTCTAACCCTCTATAGTTACACATTAAAAAAATAATATAAATAACTAAAAACATTGGACCATAAGTACAACTCAAGATCTAAATGTTGAGGTTATAAGAACTCTCTAGAAGAAAAGGATTGAATGATTGTAGCTCAACTTAGAGTATTTGATGATCACCAACGTATATAAAATTTATACATTTCTAGAAAAAACCTCATCCAAATTCTCTATATTTCATTGGGTTTTTCAATACTATATATAGAGTACTTCTATGCACAATAGATTCATAGCATAAGGCCCATTACGGTTCATCTTTCCCATTGTATCATGTGATCTAATAATTAAATGTGGATTCAAAACAAACAAATGTGGGTTATATTGATAATAAATAATATTAAAAAACACTATTTACAGTGATTAAAATTTATAATAATTAATATAATACAAAAAAATTGTTATAATCAACATTAAACACCATTGGAAATCTCTTATAATGTATGCTAGATAAACTATTTAAATTCAAACAACTTTTAATCTAGAACACTAATTTTTTCAAGAAGATAGCGTGAAAATATGACCAATGTGATAAGAATATACTACTATATAAATACCTTCCAAATAAAATTATGTATTATTAAAATTATTATTTAGTATTATGGTATAATTTAATGAAGATAAACATATGAAACAAATATGCACTTATTAAAAATATAGATATATAGAAAAAATATCATTTTTGAGCTAAAATATGAAAAAATAATTTAGTAAACATAGTTTATAAATTGATTTTACAAATCTCAACTTATTCTCACATCATTTTTTTTCTTTTGGTCACTTAAATTTTCGGTATGCAGTCACATCATTATTTTTCAATAGGTCACTTGACTTTTGTTCACACATTGACTTCATTTTTTCATGTAGTAGCTTGACTTTTGTTCATGTGTTCATGTTATATTTGGTCACACTATCACTAAACTTTTGTTAATGTGGTTACTTTATATTTTTTCATGAGTTCAATTCCATAATTTTTAATATTTTTAATCCAGGTCACTTCTAGACTATGTCAATGTTTCACTCACACTCAGGTATGGGCTTTGTAAAAATTTCAATCAGAGTCATTTGTAGATTTTGCAAATTTTTCAGTCACACTCACTTCCATACATGGTAAATTTTTCACTCATGATCTCTTCTATAATTTGTTAAATTTTCACCCACGGTCACTTTCAGACTGTTAAATTTTTACTCATGGTCACTTATTAAGGTAACTTATCAAGGTAACTTCCCATGGTCTCTTCACACAATCACATCTACAATGTCACTTCTCAAGGTCAACATAGAAGGTCACTTTTAATGTTATTATTAATTTTATAGAGAATAAAAATTTTTAATTGTCAATACACATAGTAGTTCATGGTGCCACAGAAAAAATAATTGAATTAGGGTAATACAAAATATTTTATATATATAATTTTGTGAGAATGATTTTATATTTAATTTTTATATTTTGAGATGTAAAATTTATGGAGACTGGTATTTTGGAATTAAAATAATTCTAATGAGTAAAAAGGAGATTTAAAATTTTGATGTAGATAATTGTGACTTGTAATTTTATGATTATAATTATTTTTCATGGAATTATATTTTGGATAACACTTTTAATAGGGTTTATTAAAATAAAATAACAAATAACAGAAATAAGGAACAACCTTGATCCTTCTTGGGTGAATGGAAACCACAACCATATGAGTTAACCGGCTCACAATTCATTAATGGTGGTGGTGCATAGCTATGGTAGTTTCTTATATAAGAATGAAAGTGTGTAATACAGATGTGGATGTATGATTCAATCATTGCACTGTGAGGAAACATCAAGGAGGGGGTGGTGTCTTATGTAATGGACCTAGATACTCATATTTATTAACTCTTGAATCATTGATTTTTTATTAAGAATATCCAAAACAATCACCAAAATGAAATGGGATTCAAGAACATCATGTATTGTTACTCTATTAAAAAATATACATATTGAACAATTGTCATCTATTATGATCTTTCTGAGACATCCTTTTCATATTTGGTCATCTTCAACCTCGAGCATCACTCAAGGATTTTATCCACCTAGTTTGACTCCATGAGATGAGAGCCCATCTATATAATGTGCTTGATGAATTTAACATCTAGGAATCATATGTTTTGGTATCATACACCACATAAAAAGGTATTCAAAGGAATTCATGGGGTTACACCACATTTTCTAAGATCACGATAGATGTTTAGAGGAAGTGACATGTAGTATGTCAATAAATATAATAATTAGTTCATATGAATAATGGTGTGATAAATTTTATGCATTATGAGTTATCTAAAATATGGTACAAATATAATTACAGAAATTAGGAAACATTAATAGGTGTTTGATGGTCGTTTTAAGAAACTAGATATCACGACAAGAGTCATTGTGTGTATAAATAGTAGTATGGTGTGTGTAGTGTATTTGAGGAGGTGGATTACGTCAGTGGACTTCATTGATAAATACCCATGGATCTCACTACCTTTAAAAAAGAGATAAAAATGGAATTAAATTATAGATAATGTGTGAAAACCAACACCAAAACCGGATATTCCTCTTTATTCACTTAAGGGATCTCTGTAAAAATCATGTTTTTCATTCCAAATAATATATGAAATATTCATGAAGGATTATGAGTTCTTAATTATGTGTATAAATACATGATTACAGAAATCAATATATTTTAACTCAAATATTATGGATCTATTTTAATTGGTAAGATACATGAAGGAAGGAGGATACTGATGAGGTTATAAACAACTAATGAGATGTGGGATAGACATTAGAATATATATAAAAGAAATTTTGAGATAATAGATAAAAAACTAAAAATTTAGAGACCTAAGTTTTGATATATATAAAATATATATTGTGAAACTATAGTTCAATACTTTACTAGGTTAAATGATATATCATGTCCTATATGGGGTATTGGTGATACATTGGATGAATCAATTATTTTCAGGCAAATGATGGGGAATTTTCATAACATATTTGATCTAAATATTTCTACCATATGGAAATTAGAGCCCCATATCATGATGATTTCCATAACACACTCTCTAATTATGAGGCAATAAAATCTCATTTGTTAAAAAAGAAACACACTGAGGAAAGGTATCTAAAATCCATGACTGTTCTAAAGTTTAAGGGAAATAAATATGAACCATTTATATATTTTGATGAATATGAGGTAAGTTATGTGGATCATAAATTAGTCATTAATGTTATTTAAAAAAATCAGAATAGATAAGGGGAAATATAAAGGTTTATTTCCTATAAAGTGCTCCAATTGTGTTAATATATAATTTTATCAATTTGTTTTCGAAGGAAAGAATATGGTCATTATAAGAGTGATGACGATGAAGAATACTACACTAGAAAAATATCTAGAAATTTTTAAAAAGGAGATACTATAAAGAATAATATGTTTTGAAGGAAATAAAATAAAAAATTGATGATAATGAAAGTAGATGTAGAAACTTAAATATAGAGTGAATCATAATATGAAGATACATTTCAAAATCAAGAAACCATTATAGAACAAGCTGAGATACATGGATATTATTCATGCAGTTATGAGAAATAAAAAGTTGTCAATAATGAGTAGATACTAAAATTTTAACATATAGAATATATTGATCAAAATAATCAACTCAATAAAAAATCAAATAGATAGTGAAAGTAAAACAAAATGAAAATATGAATTTGAATAATCATATTAAGGGGATAAAAACTTTAAAAGTGAAAATTTTCAAATGGTAAAATATATTTAAAAACCCTAATGAAAACATGAAGAAAAATAATAAAAACTAAATGAGATTAAATCTTGGTGTCTTAAAGTATAATAACATTGAAAATTATATGGGAATATTTTTATAATCGAATGGTTATTCAAGTTGAATCATCAAAATTGGTGTAAATGTTAGTCTAAAGATGAAGGTACATTTTATTGATGACTATTCAATTTATCTAAAATCTTTTTCATCTTTTCAATCATGTTATGGAATAAAAATATGAAACTGATAATGATAGTGAGAATATAAATGAGTTGAGAATATAATTTTTCCAAATACATGTTTGGTCAGAATATACAAACATACACCAGAGGGGGATGAATTGTGTTTTTTCAAATTCTGTTACAATTCTACCTCTTGATGTTGACTGATGATTATAAAGGTAAGCAGTTTTTGTCTTCGGTATGAAATTATTATCAGTGGAAAAAATAGAAATATAGAACACGACTGTTTATAGTAGTTCGAGGTATAAAGATCCCCTAGTCCACTCCACTAATTACTCTTTCTATGAGTTTGGTGAATTTCACTAGTTAGGTCCTCAAATCATAAGACCAATCCACAACTGAGTGCAGGCAGTTGACAACTTTACAAACAAGACTAAAAACAATGTCCTTTGGTTCTAAAATAGAGTACCAATAAACCACAGATTAGACTGAGAAGTTGATACTCCACCACAACTTAGTAATATTTTTTTAAAATCTTAATAAAAAGATATTGATTATGAAGGATTCTGGTTTAACTTTACAGTTCAAAAATAACTAATGCTAGATGAATATTATTCTTCAAAAAAATAGTTTCTTCAGGAAATAAAAGTTCTAAAGTGATCCAGTTGCAAAATATCATTGAAATATAAAATACAAAGAATAGTAGTATCAGACTTAAAATAAATACTAAATTTTGTATATATATATTTTCATTATAGACTCTTCTGTAGAAAAACATAGTCTGATTGATTATTGTAATAGATCTATGAAATATATTCACAAGAATGTTGTTTCAATAGTGAATATGTATAATAATATATATCTCAATATATTTTTTCCTTGGAATCATGCATACATATATATGGATCAAATAAATTGATTGAGGTAAAATAGAAATATTGTCTTTTTAATTTCAGATCCAAGAAAATCACTTGATAAATCGTAAGAATTCAAATTCCTAAGATAGCTTAGAGTAGTTATAACATCCCTTTAATAATAGGAGATAATTTCTCCATTTAATATTATTCTTTTAATAAACCATAATGAGCTTTCAGTCATTTGAAAATGAGCTTTAAATCGGCCAGATATTCCATAAAGGTCGTTTCACAAAGCTCTGATTAAATCATAAATTCAATTCCCCAGTGATGAAAAGTAAAATGTAAGGTTCCTTTACAAAAAGACAAAATACCAAATTTAGGGTTCAACTATGTAATTTTCATTTTTCAAATGTAAGGTTTACAACATATAGTTGATCTCAAAAGTAAGGTTGATGATCTATATGTTTTCTTCTCAAATGTAAGGTTCCATACTAATGTAGTGTTTTTTAACAATACATTTTATTTTTTTCAAATATAAGTTTTCCTTCAAATGTAAGGTTCGTTATCCATACATTTCTGTCAATGTAGGGTTGATTAACCATATGTTTTGATCTTTCTGCATAAGTTATAAGACAAATTTAAGGTTTGTTCCTTATGTTACATTTATTTAACATATGTTATGAAAAGTGTTTCTAGAATATCGTTAGCACATTCCTAACATTTTGAAAAAAAATCCACATGAATAATAATCTTGAATATATTTCATGAATAATGACTATAAAAAATATTAATTTCCTAAAATATACTTAAACTAATATCATTATTAAAACAAAAAAAAGGTATTTGTGAGCATCAAAATCAATATTATTTATAGAGTATTGTTTATACAATACATTCCCAACAATCTCTCCCCTTTTGATGATCACAAAACCCATAAAATTAATAATAGAATTTAGAGTTTTTCAAACAACTGAAACAAAAATAATTAGAATTTCAATTTTATAGAATTATTTCGATGAAAAGAAATGATGTGTTATCCAAATTTCTCAAAATTTTATGATATCAAAAATAATGTACATAAATGAATAAAACATGTTTACTTTTGCAAAAATCTGTAAGTTAATGTTATAATAATATGTATAAATAAGTAAGACTGTATTTTTGGCTTCTAGACATTAACATAAAAGAATATGAAATGACATACACAAAAAAATAAATAAATAAATAAATTTTATTGATCAAAATTTGTATAAATACAAGATTTAGTTTGGCTAGGAACTATGTCTAGTCAACTAAAATGGTTTGGGTACAAAATAGTGGGTTCGAGTTGGCTCGGTTAAGGTGTTAAGGATTTTGTTCAGCTTTAAACATATCTTTCAACTCACCCATATGCAACTAAAACTTCTTCATCACACTATCCCTAAATTGCATAGTTATAATTAAGGAATTTTAACTAATATAAAAATTATCAACAATATTGACTTTTAGAAAGTCATTAATGCTCTCCTCTTGTTTCATTAACTGATCTAAGATTGATATGAATTTGTTTAGTAGAAATCTGATACCTGGTTCACTTTGTGTCTTCTAGTCAATTATAAATTTCTTATAGTCCAATAAAACTTATAGGGGCACATTTTTACTAAATATTTTGAAAATGGTCATTCATTGCAACCATGATAGAGGTGATTTACTGAAATATTCAAATCAAATCTGGACTGTTGGTAGGAGCAGAGCTAAATGAACTAGTCTGGCCAATAGTACTCTTGATCAATTCAAACTGAATACCCAAATACCATTTTAGATCAAAAAAATATATCTTAGAATAAATTTCATATCTTATCATTCCAACTTCATTTAGCATATCTCTTTTGAAAGAATCAAATTCATTATTAAAAATAGAATTTTCATGAAGATCCTGTGACTTATTCTTTTCAAATATAAACACTTTTTGAAGATTGTCATTATCTACCTAAGATTTATTAAACTTCATTTCAAACTCCACAACCTGATTTGTAAGGGAATCAAAAGTCCCTTCAACTTGATTTTGTGGCTGAAAACATCCATAATTTATAGAGATTTTGAAGGAGATTGTTCCATAGACTTCTATATTGGGTTTTCAATTGATTTTTCACTTAAACAAGAGAAACTATCAAGAACTTATTTTTTTCTTCAGTTTCATATTGATGTCTTTCATCTACATGATCAAAAATATACAAAATTAAATTCTCAACAATTTATATAGCCACATTTTCAGTTCTGAACAAATCTTTCTCTCCCTAAACAGCTGATTCTTCCTCTTAAATAACTGGTAAATCAAAATTCAGCAGATCCCTTATCTGAATTTCAACATATTGATCTTACTAAAGAAAATTCTCTTCTAAATTAACTATCTTGGTAGCCACACCTAAACCCAGAACTGGTTCTAAAACAAGTGGATCTACTCTTTTTCGTGGTTTTATAACCAATTATTCTTCCATGAAATCATCATCATCATCATCTTCTTCTTCAACATGTATTAATTTTAATTGGGTTGTCTTGGAAAGACCTTCACCATAGGTTTCACCAATCTATTTATTCACAATCTCACTTTTCTCCCCCTGAGAAAAAGATCCTGAACATTTTTTGTCATCTTCACCAACTGGTAAATGTTTTCATTTTACTATGCTCTATTAAAAACGTAAATTCCATTAGGTTTCCACATTGATCACATTGTTGTGATGGTATTTAATTCAAGAATCTATTAATCGAATCATTTCTTTCTTAAATAGAATCCGTGAAATTATCCTTCCATAAGGATAAAATGTCATCCTATCATCTGGTTGATAGTAGTAATTTAAATATCTAAAAATATACCTCAGAAACTTCATCTTTATTTCAATCATAAATAGAAACATGATATACATGTCTGTATATAGATTCCTCTCCATCTCATCCATTCTATGAGCAGTTTCTATTTGAATAAACTTCACTAAGATTTTTTGATCTTCCTCAAGATCCTTGAAAAACATTTTCCTAACATTTATTGATAAAAAAGGACATAATGTATTCAAATTTTTAGACCTTATCAACAATATTCCTTAGTTTTAAATTAAACACTACCTCATAAGGATAGATCAAGATTTTTGAAATTTTAGTCGAAAAAACCTAAAATTCATTATCTTCTATTATTGCAAAAACTATATCTTCGATATCACCAAAAATAAACTGAACACTGTTATAGAAAACCTTCATTTCAACCTCATAATGAAATTAGGATTTCACCACATTTAACCAAGATTCAAATCCTTTAAAGGAGAGTGTTTTCTTCAGAAGTAAATTTTTCTGATAGAGCAGTTCAAAATAGACTACTTTACCCTATAGAATCTTTATTCTAGAAACATTATAACAATTTGGGTTGCTAGATTCACTTTCTTTGGTTCTCTTAGTTATCATTATTGTTGATAAATGAATGTTCTCTGATTTTAGGGTGTTTAGGGATTCAATGGAAAACATAGGTTAAAAATATTTACGAGCTTAAACAAGGTTTTTGATATAGATTTGAGAATTGAAAGGTTTAGGTATTAGAAATGTTTTTGACAATCCCTTGTTTCTCATGATAATCATTAAAATTTTAAAAAATTGTGAGACAACTATACATTTAAATTTAAATTAAATTAACTAAAATGTAAATCAAAATTAAAATATTAAAACAAATTGGATTTAAAATAATTAGTAAATGATTTTAACATAAATAATATATAATAAATAAATAAATAAAATAAGATACATATTGACAATTAAAATTTATAAAAATATTACATTTTAAAAATTAAATAAACACAAATCCCCCTTAATAAAATCAAAATTTATAGTTGGAAGTGGTTTAGAAAAAATATCATCCAGTTGGTATTTAATATTTAAAAATTCTAAAGGTATATCCTTTTTAAGAAAATTATATCTTACAAAATGATGTCTAATATCAATATGTTTGGTTATAAAATGAATTATTGGATTTTTTGAAATATTTATT
Organism: Viscum album; assembly: GCA_963277665.1. NCBI lineage: Eukaryota > Viridiplantae > Streptophyta > Magnoliopsida > Santalales > Viscaceae > Viscum > Viscum album. The sequence goes on from OY728133.1 coordinate 1,981,464,455, forward strand.
GACCTTGTAGTACCACATAAAATAATAGTACTATTAAAATTTATTCCAAAGTCCATTAGTGTTTTTTCATTCACAATACTTGTTCACAGTAACTACCAATAAATACATATTATTCCTCAGCAGTTGACATGGAAACTGTGTGTTGTTTCTTACTTGACCATAATACTAAACATTTTCCTAAAATTTAACAAGTTCCTAAGGTAATTTTTCTATCTAATCTACAACCTCCAAAATCAGCATCTGAATATGATATTAGATTAAAATCAGATGTTTTTTGATAATGAAGAGATTGAAAATAGTTCCTTTTAAATATTTTAAAAAACTTTTGACACCAATAAGATGAGATTATTTAGAGTTTTTTCAAAATATATCACATAAAAATAATTAAATCAAAATATCAGGTCTAGTAGTGGTAAGATATAATAAACTACCAATCATACCTATATAAAAAAATTGTCCACTAGTTTTCCAGCTTCATCCAAATAGTGTTTTATATTGATATATATGGGAATTTTATATGTATTATTGTTCTCAAGACCAAACTTTTTTAATAAATTATTAATATATATACTTTTATTTAAAACATTTTCATAATATTTTTGATAATTTTCAAGTCCTAAAAAAATTCAATTCTCCCATCGTACTCATTTCACATTCTTTTTTGCATAAGTTTTGAAAAAACATTACAATGTTTTTATTAGTTGAACCTAAAATAACATCATAAATATAGATTTGAACTATTAATATATTAGAACAAATGGTTTTCTTAAAATGAGTTGGATATTCCATTCCTACAATAAATCCATTTTTCAAAAGAAAATAACTTAATATTTCATACCAAGATCTAGGTGCGTGTTTAAGTACATAGAGAGGTTTAGTAAGTTCAAAATCAATATCTGGTTTTTGAGAGTTTTCAAAACTAGGAGGTTGTTAAACATGAACTTCCTATATTAAATAGACATTTAAAAATATATATTTAACATCAATTTGATATGATTTAAAGTTGATATGATATTCATAAGATAAATGAATTCTAATTGCTTCTAATCCTGCTATAGGAGTAAAGGATTCATCATAATCTATACCTTATTCCTGATTATATCCTTTAGATACTAATCTATCTTTTTTTTCTAGTTATAATCAATTGATCATCCTGTTTATTTCTAAAGACCCACTTAGTTCCTATAACTAGATTATTTTATTTTATTTCAACTAATTCCCAAAATTCATTCCTTTTGAATTGGTTTAGCTCATCTTGCATTGCTAACATCCAACTCTCATCTTATAAGGATTCTTCAAAAGATTTATGTTCTAGTTGAGATTGAAAGGTTGAGAATTCAACAAGTTTTCTTGTATTTCTTCTAGATATTATTTTTATGTCAAGGACTCCTTTTATAGTTTCTAAAGGATGATTATTTAAGGTTCATGAATATCTAGGTAAAACACTTTTAGGTGCATCAATATAATGTTCTTCTGAACTAGACTAAATTTTATTTTTGTTATTTTCAAAATCAATTTTTATGTTTTCAAGTCTCATATTGTTAGAGGAGTTGGTAGTTTCATCCTTTTGATCTTTCTCTTTAATAAAAGGGTTAGTTTCATCAAACCTCTCATGAACTAATCCATCAACAATCCTTGAATTTTTATTAAACACTATATAGTCTTTAGAGGTATCAGAATATCCTAAAAATATTCCTTCATCAACTTTTGGATCAAACGTACCAAGATTATTATTAGTGTCAAGATATACCCCTTAAATACAAAAATATTAAAGTATTTTTCCTTAGGTTTTCTATTATTCCAACATTCATAATATTTTTTTGAAAATATGATGAATTAAAACTCTATTAATGATATATCAGGTTGTTCTTACAGATTATTCACAGATGTAGGTAGGTAGACTATATTCATTTAGCATAGTCCTTTCCATTTCATGAATAGTTATATTTCTTCTTTCAATAATTCCATTTTGATGAGGTGTTCTTGGTGTAGAGAAGGTGTATTTAATACCTAAATTTGAACAAAAGAAATTGAATTCCAAATTTTCAAATTCTTCATAATGATCACTTCTTAATGAAATTATCTTAAAACATTTTTTATTTTGAAATAATTTATAGAAACTTTCAAAAATAGTAAATGATTCACTTTTTAGTTTTAGAAACTAAATGCAAGTAAATCCCCAGTAATCATAAAATAAAAAATATACCTATAATTTTCCATCAAATCTTTCTACTCTTGATGGTCCAAATAGATCCATGTGGGTAAGTTCTAGAGGTTTTGGTGTAGAAATTTTGTCAATAGTTTTAAAGAAATATTTTTGTTTCTTTCTAATTTGGAATTCTTTAAAAAAAATTCAATTTCAAAATAAAGACTAGGTAAATCAGAAACTAAATGTTTCTTAAATAATTTATGTAATGAATAAATATTAAAATGACCAAGACTTCTCTTCAATATCCAAAACACATTTATCATAGTATTTAAACAATTCATTTTCTGTTTAAACATGGAATTTAGATCCAAAGTATAAACATTATCAGTTCTAGGTTCCCTAAACGTAAGCAGTCTGTATTTAAACAGAGAACATGAATTGTTAGAAAAATCAACATAATATCCATATCATAGTGTTGAGATATACTTATCAGGTTATTATTTATCCCTTGCACATATAATACTTTTTTTATTGAGATTTTTTTTAGATCTCCAACATTTCCAAGTCCAATTATCTTCCCTTTGGAATTATCGCCAAAGGTTAATATACCTACATCTATTTGAGTCAGTGTATTTACGTCTAATGATCTTCGACTCATATACCAGGAGTAGCCACTATTCATATACCATATATCCTTTCTTTTTCTATGACATGTATCCTATAAAAGTAATTTAAACAAGAGTTTTTTTTGTACCTAGATTCTTTTGGGTCCACCAGTGTTAGCTCACAATGATCTTGGAATCCAAATCTGATTTTATTTCATAAATCATATTTACTTCAGATAAGCTGTTTGAAATATAATCCTTTTTAATTCCACTTATTTAAGGATTTATTAAATAAATTTTTTTTATGTTCCAATTTGTTCCACAAAAATTACTGGTAATAGTTTTTGAGTTGGGAAAAAATAATTCTTATATAGTTTAAATTGGTCACATTTACATCTTATACAAAATATTTTCTTTCTAATGATATTTTTACCAAGAATTTCATTCAGAATAATCTCTCCTTTTATGAATAATAGATCAGCACTTTTTTATGTTTCTTCTTAATCTTATAATTATTTAATCTTATTTTCATGATCAGTACAGTTTGTGGTAGATGATTTAAATTATTTAATTAACTATTAATATTGATTATGTAAGGCATCTCCTTCCCCCAAAATAGGATTGTGAATATTTTTTAAAGATTTATGTTTCTTTAATAAGGAATCACATTTTTTCTTTAGAATTTTTCAATAGGTAGTCAATTTATTATTTGAATAAATTGAATCAGAATTAGAATTAGATTAATAATAGGTTTGTACTTTATCTACTTCTTCCATGAAGTACATATTTGATTTCAAATGTGATTATTCCTTTTTAAAATTAAATTTTGTTGAGATTATAGAGTCTTCATAGACACTCCATGTTTCCTTTATTTCTCTTTCTTTATTTATGTTCATAGTCACTATTTTTCTAATATACCTTTTCTATATTTTTATTTTCAAATTTTAGGTGGTTAAAATCAGGTCTTATATGACCCAATTTCTTACATTCATTTCCTTTTAATTCCCTAGAATCTTTCTCATCCCTTTTGAAAGGCATTATGAATACTCTTTTCTTTTTATAAAAATTGCTCAATTTTTTTGGCTAATTGATCCAATTACATTTCAGAATCATATGCATCTATATTCTTTTATTCTCTGACTTCTTGCTTTGTTTTTTATTTTCTTCTAAGATGTTACCTTTAGAGTAGTATTTTCCTTTTTCAATGATGATTTATGATATTCATATTCATCTTCCATTTTATCTTTATACATCATCATTGTCCCAATCAGTTCTCCCATTGTCATATTTTTGACAGGTGACGATTGTCGAATTTCATTTGTTATACCATTTCATTCAGTAGGTAGTAATCTTAGTACTTTTAATGATTTACTGTATTGTTTGATAGGATCACCTAAGGCTATAATATTATTTATAATCTCAATAATCATTCCATTCATCTAAGTGATACTTTTACCATAAATCATTCTGAATGTATCAAATTTTAGTTATTCAGTTGCATACCTCATTTTTTTACATTTTCTATTCCTTCATAAGAAACTGTAATGGTTTTACACATTTCATAAGCAGTAGGACATTGTGAGACACAGTTTAATTCATCTGGTTTAGGAACAGAGATAATAACATTCATAGATTTAGAATTTTTGTCATAGTTAGCCTTTATAGCAGCATTACATGTTGCTATATTTTCAAGAATTATATAAGGAGTTGTGATTTTAGAGTAGACTCTGAATCCTAGATTCATCAAATATATAATCATCTAGGATTTCCATCATCCATAGTTTTCACCATTGAAATAAGAAACATGATCCATTTACATTCCATATCTTTGATAAGTCATATACATATTTTTATAAACCTTATACATTTATATTGTTATAGCCTTTTCCAAAATATCTACTCTAATACCAATTTTTAGGATATAATATACAAACATACACAAGAGGGGGTGAATTATATCTTTTCTAATTTCTTTTACAATTTCTTTTACAATTCAATATTCAGGTCCTCATATCATAAGACCAATCCACAACTGAGTGCAGATAGTTGATACCTTTATAAACAAGACTAAAAACATAGTCTTTGGGTTCTAAAATAGAGAACCAATAAACCACAGCTTAGACTGAGAAGCTAATACTCCACCACAACTGAGTAAGAATAGTTGAAACTCTCAATAAAAAAAATATATTTATTATGAAGTATTCTAGTTGGTCTTTACAGTTTAACAACAATTGACAGTAGATAAATCTTCTTCTTCAGAAAATAGTTTCTTCAGGAAAGAATAGTTTTGAAGTGATCTGATTGTAAGGGATATTTTAAATAAAAACAACAACTAATAGATGTAGTAGACTTATAGAAAATACTTCATTATGAATATTTATATTTCCACTATATCCTCTTCTGTAGAAAAATAGATTATGATAAATTATTGTAGTAGATCTTTAAAATATCTTCACAAGATTGTTGTTTCAATCATAAATGTGAGTCGCAATATATATATCAATATTTTTTTCTTTGAATCATACGCACATATATATATAGAAAAAATACACTGATATAAGTAAAATATAGAGCACGTATTTTTAATTCATGATCCAAGAAAATCACCTAATAAATTGTACGAATTAAAATTCCTAAGACAGCTCAGAGTGGTCGTAACTTCCCTTAAGAATATGAGAGAATTTTCCCACTTAATACGATTCTTTTAATTAATCATAACTATCTTTGAGTAGTTTGAAAACAATCTTTAAATCAGCCTGATATTCTGTAAAGACTGTTGCAAAAAACTCTGATTAAATCATAAATTCAAATCTCCAGTAATGAAAAGTCAAACGTAAGGCTCCTTCACAAAACTAAAAAATACCAAACATAGAGTTCAAATATGTAATGTTCATTATTCAAATGTAAGGTTGACAACATATGGTTGATCACAACAGGTTTATATGGGGTTATTTAACCTTACTATGTCAGGTTCTATAACCAAACATTTTCTCTTTGTCAAACATAAGGTTTCATCCAAACGTAAGGTTCTTTATCCATATATTTATGTCAACATAGGGTTGATTAACCATACATCCTGATTTTTTAGCATAAGTTATAATACAAACGTAGGGTTTTTTCCTTACATTACCTTTCATCCATGTATGGTATAAATAGTGTTTCTATAATATGGTTAGGATCATTCCTAACACTTTGAAAAATATTTCACGTGAATAATAATCCTAAATATATTCCCAAAATATGGACTATAAAGAATATTAATTTCCTAAAATATATTTAAATTAATATAATTAGTAAAAAAAGGTATTTGCGAGCATCAAAATCAATAATATTTATAGAGTATTGTTGATATAATACATGCCGAACAAGACTAATAAAAAAAATATTACGATTTGGTTTAAAAAACAAGTAGTTTATTACTAATAGAATAGTGATAATAATATAACATTATGTTTTAGATGTTATTTCTAATATTGTGGTAAATTTGGAAACCAATCTTATATATATTTTTATAAATATTGACTAACTTGGAATTCTCACACATCAAGTGGAAGAAATTATGGAATTAAATGGATTATAAATTTGAGAATGAAGAATTTTCATTGATTGTAGAATAACTTTTCTTGGAAATTAAAATTTTTATCTAGTAATAATTAATTTTATTGTCTATAAAAATATGTGAAATATTTTACCAACAATTCAATTTCTATAAATTTCATATGAAAAATCTTCCATGGTAGCGACTATGTGATGTTAATGTGTAGAAAGATCCAATTAAACAAAATAGTTTTAATTGTTTTGATCAAATAATTTCATTTCAAAAGAAAAATTTGATGGAAACACAGAAAAGTGTTTTCTATAAAGGTATATTTGAGAATTTAACGTATAAGTATGAATTTAATACAAATCATATAAAATATCATAACATTAAATATAAAGAGATGTTGTGTAGAAGATATAAGAAAATTGTTCATATTGTGATGAATTGTATGATTTTGGTATAAAAAACAAATAAAATTAAAAAAACCCATATGATGATGAATGGGATTTTATGACTCATATAAAGAAGAAGAGCATAAATATGTATCCCTTAAATGCTAAAACAATCGAAGTAAAATGAGGTGCTAGTTTGAGGAGATATTTATTTTAATTTAAATGATTTGTAGGGTTGAGAAAGTCATAACCATGTTTCTATAAATAAAAATCAATGAAGAAACACATTATTCCCAAACACATATTATGTGTTCTTTTCTATTAAATTAATTGAAGGCGATCCATTTGTTTATCGGGATACCAAAAAATGATAAAATATTTGAACATCTTACAACTAAAAAGATGAATATCATGGATTACTAATGTCTCAATGGTTTCATGTTGCCTCCTTAAAAACACTAAAATTCATATAAATAATTTATTAGAGTTTATTCATGAATAAATTAAATTGTGATAAATATTTATGGAGTACATACCATGATGGGTATCATGGAAGAACAAATACCAAATATCTATATCTCAATTTTTTTCTCATAAATATTAGATGTATAGGTAAGGGTTGTATTTAGAGATTATAGATATTAAAATTTTGGAAATTAAAATTTTTCATCATTGAGGTATGTTAATTATATACCCCAATACTTATGAGAATATTTGAATATAAAAAAATAAGAAAGTGGAAGTGATTATTTGATCAAAAAATTTAATTTTAAAAGGGGAAATAAAATCACACATTTGAATTTTTTTAATATTTTTCTTTAGTTGGATGATATATATTACCATGGTAAAATCATAATTATTCATCAATGAATATAAAAATTTATAACATGTGTATGATTATTATATAAAAAAAACTCTTGATTGATCAATCTTGTTTTCATCACAAGGTTCACCTATGTAGATTTAGAGTTAGTTAATTTTAACTTATTTCTTAGAATGGATTGATTCCATCCATCTCTCAAGAAAATCAAGATAATAAATTTCAAAATATGATAAGGTTATATTTTAAAAAATGAAAAATTGGATGATGGTGATGATAAGGGTGTAACATGGTTATATCATTTCATTTATTTTGATTAAGGGGGAGATGATTACATGGAATATAATATTGAATTGGTTATTAAAAAAATCAAAGGGGATTTTAAATAACCCAATTGGGATAGTAAAAATTGAAAAAAAAATTGTTAATATGATGTGTGATGAAAAGTTAAAATTAATTGTGTTTATTGTAAAACTTTTCTTAATTCCAAGGACATGTTCCAACTAGATTAGAGGAACACATTATTTTTTCAATAAATAATTATGTGAAATGATATTTTCATTGAATAATGTAATTTTGAGATGTAAAGATTATTGTGAGTGAGTTGTTTGTGTTGACATAATTCTAAATATTAAAAAGGACATTTGGAAAGTATATGATGAAAATTGTGTCTTTGATTTGGATGTTTAGAATTATAAGGAACATATATATATTTGGGATAACACTTTTGTTTTTCATTATTAAAAAATATACAAACAAGGAAAGAAAATAAACCAAATCAGTCCTACTTGAATGGGAGGCGACCACTTCAATGTGGGATGTCTATATCATAGACCTCACATAATAGATATTTGGAAGTTTCCAAAACATCTAGTTGATAATGAAATATAGAGGTTCTCATTGGAGGTAGTCACCATGTTGTGAGGTGGTAGTGTAGAGAGGAGTGAATGGCTACTGAAGTATAACTGATTACTTTCATAAGTCTAGTACTTGATTTTTGATGGTCTACTAAGTGGATCTGGAATAATCATCGAACTGGTGTGGGATTCAAGAATGTTCTATAATATTTTCATATTTAAAATTTTATTTAAGGAAGGCTTATTTTCCAATGATATAAATCTAGGATATCCATTTTTAGGCTCAATCATATTGAACCATGAACTTCATTTGAGGGTAACATCCACCTAGCTCAACACCCATATATGAGAGTTCAACTTCTTGGGATGATCAAAGTATTTTACATTAGTGTAGCCTATTTAATAATTTAATAAACTTCACTGAAGGGTTTTTAGTGGAAATCATATTTTTATACCATATTATTTTATATTATTGTTAAGCAATGAAACTGAGTATGTTATGAACCAAAATAATGAATCTAAAATATAATATATTGAGGATTTTTATGCATGTTGAGTGAAGTAAAATACCAAAAAATGAAAATTTCAGGATGTTGGATACAATTTTCACATGTTTAAAGGTGGTTTTCTAAATCCATAGTGAATGATATGAGGAAGTGTGTATATAAAGAGAAGGATGGTACACATAGGGTGTTAGGGTTATAGAGTAAGTTGGCGGATTTCATCTATGAATACCCTTGAGCCTTACCATTTTAAAAAAATATAGGAACAAAAAATGGGAGTACAATGATAATATGAGGTACTAAAATAGATATATGATATTTCTATGTACTCATGTAAGGTATTTTTGTGATGATCATTTTTTTCATGCCAAAGAATTTGTAACATATGCATGAAGGATGATGACTTATGAGTACAGTGTATAACTACATGATGAAGAAGTGCCATATAATGTAATGTGATGAATAATTATATACATACAATTTTTAGATATGTGAATAAAAAATAAGAGTGAATAGAACCAAGCGTTACATAATAATCTTTGATAAGGAAATCTGAATGAGTTTCGTGAAGATATAAAAGCATCATGCTCTACATATTCATGTAGGATGTTGAAAACCATCTATGTAAAACACATGAACATTAATATTAATATATTAAAGAAATATAAAAATACATCAAGAGCCTAAAAATCAAGTGTTATGGATAGTACACAAAAAATAAGTAAGTAATAAACTTGTGTAAGATACACTCACGTGAATCAGAATTGAAGGATTAAGAACTTATTAAAGAATCATTTGAGTAGATCACACAGTGATAAAGTACATGTAATAATTAGTTGAATGTAATGAGAATAACACTATGATACACTTATTTAAATTGTTTTTAATGTAATGTAAGCCTATAAATTTAGTTCATTTGACTTATTAGTGAGATATTAGAAAATAAAATGTTCAAAAAATTGAAGATGATAAAGGATAACAGTTATTCTGAAGATTATTTGAATACATGGATAGTAAAATGAACAATGATAATATAAAAACTATAATACTATGGAGAAGACATTGAATACTTATTCATTTGAGGTTAAGAAGACCATTAAAGATATGGTGGGATGCTAGTATAAAAAACCAAATATTTTTGAGAGATAATTGAACTGGGGGGATACTAGTATAAAGATATTAACGATAGATAGTTATGAATTTTTAGGATATTCCCCTCCACTATAATATTTAGTTATTAGGATATAAATGAGTTTTTCTATAAATAATTCCATTAAATGGTCTCTATTTTTAATCTATTTTTATCACTAGTGGTGATATATGGATTGAATATGAAATGTCTAAAAAACCGGACATAGTCACTGACATTAGGGGGATAAAATTGTGTAAATACTTGTTTCATTTTCTATTCATTCATTTTTTTGAAAATGGAAGTTGTGGAATATTAATAAAAAAGAGATAAATAACTTAAATAATCACATAGTCTTATTTAAAATGAATGAATTTAAATAATAACATCACAGATTCACCCCTCCCCTCTTAGTTATATATTTGATCTGTGGTGTGTGGTATCAGAGCCATGGCTCCCTTAAAAAAATATCCAAAATTATATGGAGACTAATTATGGAGAGATTGAAATTAATAAGAAATAAAATATTTCATTTATTTGATTGAAATAAACTTTATAGATGGAAGAACCAAATTCTTTGATATTTTCTTTCACAGGGCCTTTATGTAAGTGATTAATTAATAATGGATTTCATCCATCCTGAAATATATTCTCCCATGACATATGCTAAAATTAGAAATATGAATAAACCTGGGAAGTCCATCAACTATAATTTTTTATTTTTTCTAATAATGTGTCTATAATGTTGATGGGACTAAAAATATTCATGGAGATGTGGGATAATAAATATAATATTTATAACATGAATGAAAAGATAAATGTATCCATATTTCAAATTTATAGAGCTATGTTTGATAATATCTAGATGGTTGGTGATGAAACTGTAAATTACTATTTTACCAGAATAAATAAGATAATAAGTTATATCAGTGGTTTTAGAGATATTTTATATTATTATACTATTTTAAATAAACTAATGTGGAATTTAATTGACATATTTCATCCAAATATTTCTACATTGGAAGAAGTAATATAAATATCTCTTGATGATATTCACAATTCCCTCCATAATTATGGGATGGGAAAAGATCATGTGTCTAAAAGTAAATAAAATCAAGAAAGGGTATTGAATGAAATTAAATGTCCCATGATAAATGAAAATAAAGATAAAACATTTTATATTTTTATGTGGATGGGGTAAGTGATGTGAGTCGTAAAATATTAATTTCCATTATTTAAAAAAAATCAGAAGCGGTGGGTAATGATATAACAGATTTATTACTTTAATATTAATTTTTTAAGTCATAATTTTAAATTTTTCATTTGATTATCCAATGAAATAAATTGATTATTCTAAGAACGAGGTTCAATAAGAATAATACATTGAAAGAATATCTGGAAAAACTAGAAAAGGTGATATTAGAAAGAATAAGAATATTTCAAGGAAGTACAAGAAAAATTTAATGAGTAGGAAATTATATAAAGACTCTAATACATAAAGTGATTCAATAGATGAGAGTATACAAAAATATAAAACCATCATAACCCAAGTTATGATACATGGATATTCTTCAATCCATGATGAGAAAGTAGAAGAGATATATAACAATTACATGATGATATCTGAACATATAGGATGTTTTGATCAAAATAGATTGCTCAAGGAAAGAATCGAATTACTGGTTAAAAATAAAAATAAGAAGTAGAATGATATCACTAAGTAGATCAAAGCATAAAAAAGTGAAAAGTGTGGAATTGGATAAGATATTGAAATTCATTAATGAAAAATTTTATGAAAAAGAAAAATAACTTAATGAGAAATAGTCTAGAAGAATTAAATTAGAAAACACTTTCAAAATGATGAGGGGGGGTTGATAATGTCATGTATGTTTAAGAATAATTATCTAAAGGGGTTGTGAAGATCATTCCAAATAAAAATTTATATGTAATTGTAAAAATTATAGTAATGGTAAATCTGTTCCATCAAATGATGTAGGTTTTAACAAAAAATATGAAAGAATATGGACTAATGATGATAGTGTGAACTTAAATGACATGATAAAATAGTGTTCCCCAAGACTAATATAAATGAATGGAAGTAGTGTATCAAGATAAAAAGTAATTAATCACCAATAAAAATAGTCATAATTATAGAACATATTTTTTCATTGGTTATTGCCAACATTGTGGTAAATTTACGTACAAATCCTAAAACATCATGTATAATATGTCACTTATTAAAAATTGTAACATGATAAGGGGAAATATTATGGAATGAAAAGGAAAAAAAATTTAAGGAGGAACTGTCTAAGAATGTAGAAGTTTTTTTGGGAAACCAAAAAGGTTATCTGCTCAGAATGAATTTGACCATCTAAAATAATTTTTTAAAATATTTATCCAACAAGTTAATTATGCTAGTTTTCATGAAAAAAATATCAAATATAGTAACTATATGATTCTAAATTATGAAATTACAAATATGAGAAAAGAGCTTTGACCATTTTTATCTAATAAATTGTTTTCAGAAGGGAAAGTTGAATGAAACATAGGAATTTTTTATCAACGGTAGACCATTGAATTTACAAGAAGAGGTTCAATTTAATATCAATAATCCAAAATATAAAGATCTGAACCTAGAATCTCAAAGTTAGTGAATTATTTTAATACATTGGCATGATTACAAGAAATCAAGTCCCAAAGGACCAATCAGTTTAGCAATCTTGGAAAATAGATTACAAACATGAATGTTACATTTAAATTTCAAACATAAAACACAACATAGATAGTTCTTTGAGAATTCCATTATTCCATTTATCTTAACCCTGCATATCAATCATAATAAAAATCTTGGAATCCTGGGAAAATAAAACATAAGAAAGGGGTGAGCTCATATTCTTAGTAAGGGTAAATAATTTAGCGGAAGCTATAAACTTTTAAGGAAATATGTGTAATTAAAATAACATCCTTTTTAAACATAATATTGAACATAATATGGAAAAAGTAAAGCAAACATCACCACATAAACATGCACATGGATATTCTACTAGTAGAATAATCACATGTAATAACTAATTTTATGATGATTGAATGCATAATGTTAGACATCATTACTACATAGTCAAGGCCTTGGGCCAAGACTATAAATAAAATTTTTGTCAAGGCCTTGTTCCAAGACACTAGTTTGTCTCATGAGACCTACTGATGCATTGAGGAGCTATAGCGGGCTCCACCCATCACTTACTAATTCCACCTCATTCCTCATATGAAAAAGTTAAAATATAACATAAAAATTTGTATTAAAACTAGCATACGAAATATCAATACATTAACCATAAACCATGAATGGTATAAAAATAGAACATTCATAGTCACACATATCATAACTCATTCAATACAATATGAAGATTGTATTATAATAAATCTACCTCAATCAATAATAATATCTAGTAAAGGATTCTGACATAGTTGAAAATGATCAGTAAAACTTTTTGAGAGAAATATCCCTTTCTGTTAAATCATTTAAAAGTCACACGTTTATAAAGGAAGTAATTTAAAAGAGATTTTTGAATAAAAGTATCCCATAACACTTTGAAACTTTTGAAAATAATTATCATTTCAAAATTTCATGTCCATATAAATAAATCCTTAAAATCATTTTGAAAACATTGACATTAATTAAAAGGATTTAGAAAGATAAATCTTTAAAACATTCAAAATGATGATCTAGTAAAATAGACTCTCCCATAAAACCTTAAAATATTTATTTTGAAAAAAAATAGGAAATATGGTTATCTATGGTAAATATTTCACAGTAAATAATTACACATAAACAATCTCGTATAATAATGAGATTGAGGAAATAACCCTTATCTTGCACTTTTCTTTAGTCGAGGGTACGTTTAACCTCCTCTTCTTCGGGTGTTTCCTTTTGAGTTGATCAAAAGGGATCCTTATGTTGGTTTTTTGATCAAAGTAAATACTCTAGGTTGATGTGAGAGAATTTTTGAGGATATTTGGGTAGGGGTTGGCCGAGACAAATAGCTTTGGAGGTGTGATTTTGAGAGAAGGGGAAGTGCCCTTTTATAAGAGAGGTGAGGGGCACCTTAGGAAAACATTGAAATATTATTTTATAATAAAATAATTTTCTTTTTCTAATGGATAAAAAAAAGATTTATTTAGAGTATAATATGGTTATGGGTCTAAAACCTCTCAACCAATAGGTTTTATATAGGTTTGGGTCACCATATTAACCTTATCATTTAGATTTAACTCTTAGTTAAATAGTTTAACTTTTACCATGTATTGTTGTATTATTATAATAATTGGTTAATAAACTTACTATAAAATTCCAAGTGAATATCAAGTAGTTAATTAATGATATAACTATCATTATATAAGTTCTTTGGAAAAACTTCATATTTTTAGGACTATTATATAATTTAATAATAAAATATTTGTTTTAAAAACTCATTTATGTCAATTTTGACACTATTTAGTATTTGGTTTTTTTGAAAGTCTTCACAACTTGATTACTTAGAACCAAATACATTGAATAAACCAAAAAATGTCATATTCATCTAAAAAATTCGTGTATATCATAAAAAAAATTTAAATTATATTTATTTTAATATTTATAATACCATTTATTTGATTCCTTCATTAATAAGGAAAATACTGCATCATTATTGTGTCATATATAAATATATTTATTTTATGTATAAAAATTATAAATAAAATATAATGATGTTGGAAATATTTTTATATTTCTAATAAATATTTATAGTCAAATAGTTCAATTATATAACCTCATATAAAAATTGTTTTATTGAAATATATATGCTTTTGTTATTTTCGTCTTTACTTTAGATTATTTAATATAAAATGTCATTATCACTCTCAAGTGGATCCATGGGGTCCCAAAATCGACCCAAGGATTCCCATGGTCAGACAGGTATCCAAAAATAGTAATAATACACATGTTGGGGTAATTTAATATCATTATAATAATATTTGTTTACCCTTATTTACCAGATTTACCCTTTAATCATGGTAAATAAAATATTTACTGAAGTAAATATTCATAATTTCTAAAAAAAGTTACCTATTTACACAATTTGGACCTCCTGATTCTGAATATGGAATCCATTTTTCCAAATTCAAAACACATAAGTGGAAGAAATTAATTTAAAATTAATTCTTGTTGTCAAAACAAAAAGCGTGTTTTTAAGAAATAATAACTATCAAAAGATTGACACTTGTTTATGTCCAGTTTAAATGTGAAATTACATACAATGACCTAAATTATATTAAATGATAAAAATATAATCTAATGATACTTTAAAACCACTCAAATGTATAATTTAACACTATAAATTATTTTTATTAAAAAAATTGTTTTTAATTAAAATTTAGTATTTTCACTATTCATCAAAATATGAAAGTTATCTGAAATGTACCAAAAAATTATCCATAATAAATATTTATGTCCCGGTTATAAATAATAATTTAATTTCATTAAATTGAATATTTAAAAGTGTCAAATATTGGTTTTAAAAAAGGTTCTCCATTAAAAGGCGGTAAAATTGCATTTTTTGAAAAATACTTCTTTTATCTGAAAAAAAATGAATTTGTTTTTATATTATGTCTAAGAAACACATAATATGGATTCTAAAATTCTATAGAGTATATAAAATTCAAAATTCTGTTAATACCATTCATAACCGCTTTTTGAACGGCTAGTTTGTTAAGTCATGGTGCGCTCAAACTCGGCGTTGCATGTAATGCAGGTTATTGAATTACTTTGAAGAGATAACATACTATGAAATATTGGGGTGTTACATTCTCCCCTCTTTCAATAAATTTCATCCTCGTAATTTGAAATTGTTCTTCAAAAATAAAAGGTTAAAATAGAAAAATACCTTTGTGGAAAACCCACATTGAAAATTAGGTTAATAAAATTTATTCTTAATAAGAGGGAAATGGAAATAAAAAAGTCACCACCAAATTATGATCTTGATTAGAAGAACATTGGTGGAAATTTGAGAAACATAATTGGAGGAAAATTTAAATATTTATAGGGATTTATTGAGGTCATCAATCACAAACAAGTTTACAATTGAGAGCCTCAAAGCCATCAATCTCTGATGATTTAAAATATCATCGGTTTAACAAAACATAATGTATTAGGATAACACATTTTTGGTTTTAATATCCCTTCCATAAAGTTTAAGAATTAATTTATTCATAGAATAATAATAATATGTATATATATACTTGAAAAGTATATTTTCATCCTTCAACTAATTCCTACCACAAACTCATTTTTCACTCCAAAATATAATAGCATTCAAAAATATTCTATTTATCCTAATCGTATAGGGTTCCAAAAATAAGGAATTTATAATTTATTTGCCAGAATATTTATAAAAAACTACATTATACAAACCAGGACATCATGTATTCCAGTGTTTGGTGATCCACCCTTGTCGCCCTTCAGTTGCGGGTTCAAGTCTCATGGCCTTGCCGGATGCGACGGGTTGTTGCCTAACCTCCAGTTTGTCCTTTTTATGATAATCCAAAAATAATCCCAAGAAATGATTTAACCTTAACAATAGTATCCAATGTCAATATTAATCGATTCCAACCTTTATACTTATCCAAAATACTTCTATCCAAACTCACAATCCAAAATTTATAAGGAAGGTAAATATAATGATGATCCTTTTTTCCACATAATAATATGCGAATACCTTCATCATGTATTCTTTTAAAACACTATAACACCCTAAATTACCATAAAACCTTATTGATTACATTCATGCTCCCTTATTACATATATAATACTGGATATACTCCTTCTATTAAAAAAATTTGTAAACTCCAACAATGATGGAATATACAAATGGTTAATCAGTTTCTAGGTAGTCAAGAATATATAATATAATTTATCAAAATCATTCATATATTATTCCAAAATCACTACCTCAGTATCAGAACCATATTATGGTTTATCTTTATCTCAACCATATATTTTCCAAAAAAATTAACATGCTATCGAGTCACTTTTCTTGGTTCCACATAATCTCAAGTCCTTAATGAAATAGTACTGCAATACAATCCTTATATACTCTATAATTCGTATAACATGTACATCATTAATAAAATACTCAAATGACACAATACTTTAATAACAACATAAGAACTCTAATCATTCCTCTTCATCTTCGGTAGTATCATAACTTGATTATTATCCAATACCAGTATTTGGGGTATACTCTGATGATTTGGACATTGATTCATGTAGTGTCCCAACTTTTTTCAGATGAAGCATTGTACATTTGAAACCTTTTTCTTACCCTTTAAATTGTGTACTTGGTGTCCTTTTTCTCCACACTTATAACAAACTCTCATTCCATTCAAGCAATTACCAATGTGATTCTTTCCACAGTTATCACATATGGGAAAATATTTCTTTCTCCTCTTCCCTTTATCCATCTCTATCTCTTCCATCCTTTTATTCTCTTGCTTTACTTCAAAGCCATAGGACTCAGAAAATTATTTACTTATCTTATTAACACGTGATACTATTTCTTCATATGATGAGAATATGTGGGAGACTATTTCCCTTCTAAATATTGTCTTAATACCATGAAATATATGATCCTTCTTAATCATTCGATCATGCGTATTTTTGGAATTATCATTCCTTCTACTAGGAACTATTTCTAAACAATGGCATACACTAGGTTAGTTTATGAATCGAAATGCATAATTCCAAACTTGTAAAATACCTAACATAAATTAAAAATATTATTCATATAATCTATAATCATAAAATATTTTCTTTGAGGAAGTATTTACTCTTAAATCTATCATAATGGATTTTAATTAAAATGTTAATTATCCTAAGCATATCCCCCGGGAGTGTCATGACCAAGAGTGCAGCAAGGCCCGTTGTCGTATACCAAGATACCACGGGTCAAGCCCGAAACTCTTTATCTGAGTTGTCACTCTTAGGTACATTTGTACCAGATCCACCTCAACCTACTCGTATCCAGACAGGGATGTATTGCTTGGAAAATAAACAAAATCTCTACATTACCAAAATTCTAGGAAGTTATTCTATACTAATCCTCAAAGTATATCTTAGGGTGATGTTGTCTAATCAATGTTTTTCTAAATATAGCTTCCAAGGTTTGTATTAAACTTCCTATGATACCAACTGTAACACCCTGACCCGAGAAGACCAGAGTCGGTGAATTATTTTAATACATTTTCATGATTATAAGTAATCAAGTCCTGAAGGAACGATCATTTTAGCAGTCTTGTAAAATAGATTACATATATGAATGTTACATTTCAATTTCAAACATAAAACACATCATAGATAGTTCTTTGAGAATTCCATTATTCCATTTATCTTAACCATCCATATCAATCATAATACACATCTTGGAATCCTAGGAAAATAAAACATAAGAAAGGGGTGAGTTTAGATGCTCAGTAAGGGTAAATAATTTAGCAGTAGCTATAAACTTTTAAGGCAATATGTGTTATAAAAATAACAGGATTTTTAAACATAATCTTGAACATAATATGGCAAAAGTAAATCAAACATCACCATATAAATATGAACATAGATATTCTAATATTTGAATAATCATATGTAATAACTAATTTCATAATGAGGGAATGCCTAATGTTGGACATCATTACCACATAGTTAAGGCCTTGTGCTAAGACTATAAATAAATTTCTTGTTAAGGCCTTGTGCCAAGACACTAGTTTGTCTCATGAGACCTACTGATGCATCAAGGAGCTATAGTGGTCTCCACCCGTCACGTACTAATTCCATTTCATTCTTCATATGAAAAATTTGATATATAACATAAGCATTTGTATTAAAACTAGTATATGAAATCTCAATACATTAACTATAAACCATGAATGGTATAAAAATAGAACATTCAAAGTCACACATATCATAAATCATTCAATAAAATATGGAATATTGTATTATAATAAATCAACCTCAGTCAAGAATAATATATAGTAAAGTATTCTGACATAGTTGAAAATGATCAGTAAAACTTTTTGAGAGAAATATCCCTTTTGTGAAATCATTTAAGATTCACATCTTTATAAAGGAAGTAATTTAAAATATATTTTTGAATAAATGTGTCCCATACCACAGTAAAACTTTTAAAAAGAATTATCATTTCAAAACATTCATATCCATATAAATAAATCCTTAAAATCATTTTGAAAACATGGACATTAATTAAAAGGATTTAGAAAGATAAATCTTTAAAACATTTAAAATGATGATCTAGTTAAATAGACCCTACCTTAAAATCTTAAAAGAATACTTTTGAAAACATTTTTATGAAATATGGGTATCGATGATAAATATTTCTCAGTAAATACTTACACATAAAAAATGTCGGATAATAATGAGATTGAGGAAATAACTCTTACCTTGCATTTTCCTTTGATCGAGGGTATGTTTAACCTCTTCTTCTTCGGGTGTTTCCTTTTGATTTGATCAAAAGGGATACTTAGGTTGGATTTATGATAAAATTAAGGACTCTATGTTGATTTTAGGGAAGTTGGGAGGATATTTGGGTAGTGTTTGGTTGATCCAAATGGCTTTAGATTTATGATTTTGAGAGAAGGGGAAGTGCCCTTTTATGAGAGAGGTGAGGGGAATCTGAGGAAAATATTGAAATATTATTTTATAATAAAATCATTTTCCATTTCTAATGGCTCAAAAATTATTTATTTCGTGTCTAAGATGGTTATGGTTCGAAAACATCTCAACCAATAGGTTTTAGACAGGTTTGGGTCACTATATTAACATTATCATTTAGATTTAACTCTTAGTTAAATAGTTTAACTTTTACCACGTATTCTTGTATTATTAAAATAACTGGTTAATAAACTTACTATAAAATGACAAGAGAAACTCAAGTGGTTAATTAATTATATACCTATAATTATATAATTCCTTTGGTAGAACCTTATATTTTTAGGACTATTATATAATTTAATAATATAATATTTGTTTTAAAAACTCATTTATGTCAATTTTGACACTATTTAGTATTTGGTTTTTGTAAAAGTCATCAAAACATGATTACTTCAAAACAAATACATTGAATCAACCCTAACATGTCATATTCACCTAAAAAATTCGTGGATTTCATAAAAACTTTGAAATTATATTTAGTTTAATATTTATAATACCACTTATTGGATTCTTTCATTAATAAGGAAAATATTGTATCATTATTGTGTCATATATAAATATATTTATTATATATATAAAAATTATAAATAAAATATCATGATGTATGAAATATTTTTAGATTTATAATAACTATTTATAGTCAAATATATGAATTATATAACCTCATATAAAAATTATTTTACTAAAATATATATGATTTTGTTATTTTTGTCTTTACTTTAGATTATTTAATATAAAATGTCATTATCACTCTCATGTGGCTCTATGGGGTCTCAAAATCAACCCAATGATTCCCATGGTCAGAGATGTATCGTAAAATAGTAATAAGACTCATGTTAGGGTAATTTAATATCATTATAATAATATTTGTTTACCCTTATTTACCATATTTAACCTTTAACAATGGTAAATAAAATATTTATTGAAGTAAATATTCATAATTTCTAAAAATAAAATTTACCTATTTACACAATTTTTACCTTCTAATTCGAAATATGGAATCCATTTTTTCAAATTCAAAACACAGAAGTGGCATAAAATAATTTAAAATTAATTCCCATTGTCAAAACAAAAAGTGTGTTTTTAAAAAATAATAACTATCAAAAGATTGGCACTTGTTTATGTCCAGTTTAAATATGAAATTACATAAAATGACCTAAATTATATTAAATGATAAAAATATAATCTAATTATACTTTTAAATCACTTAAATTTATAATTTAACACTATAAATTATTTTGATTAAAAAAATTGTTTTTAATTAAAATTTAGTATTTTCACTATTCATCAAAATATAAAAGTTATCAGAAAAGTACCAAAAATTTATCCAAACTAATTTTTTATGTCCTGATTCTAAAAAATAATTTAATCTCATTAAATTTAATATATAAAAGTGTCAATTATTGGTTTTAAAAAAGGTTCTCCATTTAAAGGCAGTAAAATTATATTTTTTGAAAAATACTTCTTTTATTTGAAAAAAAATGAATTTGTGCTTATATTATCTCTAAGAAACCTATAATATAGATTCTAAAATTATATGGATTATATAAAATTTAAAATTCAGTTAATACTATTCATAATCGCTTTTTGAACGGCTAGTTTGGTAAGTCGTGGTGTGCTCGAACTCAGTGTTGCATGTAACGCAAGTTATTGAATTACTTTGGAGAGATAATGTACTATGAAATATTCAGGTGCTACACAAAATCTCGTCTGTAGAGTGATCAATTTATATTGTATATAATATAAAAAAAATTGACCATATTTCAAAGAAAAATATGATTTTTCTATTTGTATGAGAAGAAACAAGAATATAATGATTCATGAGGTTTTGTAGATCATACTAAGAAGAATAGGAAATCCATGCAATACATAAATTATAAACACCATAAAGATAATGGAGGGGATAAAATAAAGAGATATGGATGTAAATTGAATTGTATTTTAGGGTTGAGAAAAACTCAACCATGTTTCTATAACTAAGAATCATTGAAGAAAAAACTTCATCCAATTTATATATTCTTATTTTTTTTATGTATGTAATTTATAGTTATGAATGTGTTTAGGGGGAGAAATAAAATTGATAAAAGATATGAAAATCTAACATCTATAATTATGTCCTTTATAGGGTACTATAGTACCACTATTATCACTTTTTAACCTTGAAAATAGTTCACTTGATATAAAGAGTTTCTCTAATAACTTTCTTGAAGAAAGTCAATCATGTTGAAGAAGTATAAGGTCAATTCCATGAGTGGTATATTTTAAGAAAAAAATACTTTATATAGATATCATAAATTGAATGTCATAAATATTAGAAGTACTAATATGGAATTTATCTAAAAAATTAGATTTTAAAATTTTAAAATTAAAAGCTTTTCATCATTGGTGTATGTTGAAATATTTTTTCTAATACTTATGATAAATGTCAAATCTAAAACAAGAGGAAATAAAAACAGATTATATTATGAAAAAATAAAATTTTATTGAAAATTGTAAAAACACTCTTTTATTTGATTGTTTTTAATCTCTCTTTTAGGATTGTTCAATGAGACTATCATGACATGATATGAATTTTTCCATAGAGATTATAGAAATTTACATAACATATTTGATTGTTATGGAAAATTTTGTTATCTATATTATTCAAAATTTTATTCAAGACCATGTTCACCAATTTATTATTAGATATGTTCAATTTTTACTTATTTCTATTAAATGAGTGCTTTCATCATTTTCTCAATAAAATAAGGTTATAATATTTCAGAATAAAAAAAAGTGATATTCTAAAACATGAAATTTTGGATGATAAAGATTATAGGACCTTCCCTTGATTATATGATTTATTTTATTTTACATAAGAAGTAAAATCAAACATTGTCTTTAATGTTTAGTTTGGTATTGAAAAAGAAACTTTAAAGGGAAATTGAATTACACATATCGATTAGTGAGGATTGTAATAGTATTTTTTTTCAATGATATGTGTGAATAAAATTCAATGTTAATTGTGATGACTATAGAATTGTTCTTAATCCCCAATAAAAGTATGAATTTTATTAGAAAAAGAGTATTATTTTCCTTAAATAATAAATTGAATACGATTTTAATGCTGAATTATTATATTTTGAGAAGTAAATTTTTTAGAATTATGTTTTTTAATTTACATAATACCAATGAAATAAAAATGTATATAAGAAATATAGATGATAATAATTTCTTATCGGATTAAAATGTTGTGAATTAAATATAATAGAATTATATTTTTTTAATACACTTTTTTTAGAATTTATTATTAAATATTCCAACCATTCGAGTTGAGGATCCTACTCAATCTCATATGTCTCAGAGGAGACCTCTAAAACTCTGGAGATCTAGCTCATAGAGCTATCATGGTTGGTGACCACAACTATGTTAGGTTCCATAAAAGGAAGTAAGACATGAAATAAAGATTAACACATAGGTTGAAATGACCACACCACGAGGCGGTAGAAGATAGGGAAGTGGTTTCAAGTGGGGACCTGTTTTCTCGCATCTGTTGAGTTTGGGATATATAATGGTTTATTAAGTAGAGCCAAGAAATATCCAAAATGATATGGAATTCAAACATGTCATATAATATTATTCCATTTAAAAATGTTATATAATAAATCGAAATTTTTTGATGTGATATTTCTTAGTTGTCTATAAAAAGGTTTGATCATCCTCGACCTTTAGAATATCTCAAGGTTTCAAGCCATCGGGTTCAAGGCCATGAGAGGAAATATTAACTGTATGAGGTGGTTGAGGTATTTTATATTATTATATCTTATTCCATGGTCTTCTAAACCTCACCTCAAGGAGTTAAAGGGAATTTATAGGTTTATACTACATTTTATGTGATTATTACGCATGTTCATAAGTAGTGACATTGAGTATGTAAAGAACAAGAATAAGGGATTTGATTCAATAATGTAATGGAGATGTTTAAGCATTTAGAGAAAAGTATAATATAATAAATATTCTTATTTCAGTAGTGGGATACATTTTTTGGTGGTTTGATGATGATTTTTGTAAGTCACATAGTGAGAGTGGATTTACTATGCTCAAAAAGAGTTAGTCAATGTGAATTGGGGGTTTATTTTGTGTATTAACTTAGTGGAAATCGTATATAAATACCCAAACTCTCACCATTTGAAAAATAGGGTTGGACATGAAATATAAGTATAGATAGTGTGTGGGAGACCAAAAAATAGACCTAAGAGTCATATGTATTTATGTAATGGATATGTGTGACAATCGTGTTGTGCATGCCAAATACTTTTTGACATCTTCATGAAGGATGGATTTTTTCTACATATGGTATAGAGTCGGATGATAAATAATTTATATACATCGTAATTTAAAGAAGAAGGATATATGTATGATGGTTTATTCTCTGAATGAATAAGAAGACTAATTAGAACCGTTCATGTGATAATAAGCATACATAAAGAAAACTGGTTGTGTTATAAAAATAATTATAAGTATCGCATGATATAACATTTTGATGGAATTTGGAAACATGATATATGAAACACATGAAATTAAATGTACATGCATGAAGGAAATATCATGAAACAATGTGAGTTAAAAATATAGTGTTCCTGAGAGTATGAAAATAATGAGTGAGAGTGTTGTCACTTGTGTATTCTACACTAACAGGAAGAACAAGTAATGGAGTGATAAGTTGATTCAAAAACATTTTAGTAGTACAAACATTTTCAAAGTAAATACAATAACTAATTTCATGTAATCATGATAACATGAAGACTAACTTATTTGAATTGTGAATATTTAAAAAAATTATACCATACATTCAATGTGTTGGACGTATCAGTGAGATATTAAAAGTTAAGAAGTTTTGATATTTTAAGGTGGTCAAGTCCAATAGTTATTTTGAATAATATTTGACTGTATTAACATGAAAAGGATCAACTCCAATGTGAATACATAAAAATTATGTAAAACTAGTTTAATCACTAATCATAGGATTTTTGGAGGTCCATTTATGAATAGGTGGGTTGCTAATATAAACAAATATAACTTTTTGAGAGATATCCCAACTGGTATAATTCAACTATTGGGATAATATTAGAAGATAGATTGGGCCTTTCAAGAGATATCCATCTACTAAATTAATTTGTGATGAATTTTTTTTCAAGTTGGTATCTCAAATAGTTTGTGTGTGTATTTTTATTTTTTATCACTTTAATTCTCTAGTTTAAATCTATGGATCAAACTTGAATCTGTTATAACAAGGATGTAGTCACCCACCATTGGGGTAACCTTTTAAATATAATCAATTGATTTTATGTGATTTCATTTGTCTATATTCGTATAGGGTGATATATTAAAGAAATATGGATCGAGAACTTAACTAATAAAATTGGTTTATTTGGAAAAAATAAGTAATAAAAATGATAACAAAAATTCACTCCCTCAACCTCTTCATGGTGTATCAAAACCTAGTAACATTAACAATAAATTGAATGGAATAATATATTCATAACATGAAACTCCCCTATAAAAAAATTATCTTTATGAATCACCAATAGTATGAAAAGTCATACATTTATAAATAATACCATGAAATAAGAAATCATTTTGTGAGATTCAAAATGAAAACAATAGAAATGTGAAGTATATTCATGACTTTAGTAAACTATATATAGAAATGGAATCTGATAATTTAAAATATAGTCATTAGATATATGGTCATTGAATAAATGGTTGTTTAATACACAGGTGTCATATAGGTATACTTTACTTATATATTGCTAATAATGAGTTTAAAAATATAATATAGAAATATGAATAACGAAAAAAATATAATTGAAATATTTTATTTTTATTCCCTAAAATATAATTATTAAAATATTTATTTGATCAAATTATAAGAAATATTTTAATATAAATATATTTATAAAATTATTAGGGTATATATGATTAATTATAATTATATATATGTGAAGGATACATTATACTGAAAAGCATATTTTTCTAAAAAAATTGTATTTTCATGCACTATAAATTTTTATGATTGATTAAATATACTATAGTGAAATAATTATAATGATTATTATTGATATTTATTCACACTAATTTTACTAGTACATTATTCGAAGTAAGATTAATAACACATAATGTTTAAAAATTCATTTTTTTCAAAATAAGTAGTTTTATTTATTTTATTATTTGTTAATATTGATTAAAAATAAAATTTTAGGAATTTTAGGATGTTAAATTTAATAAATAAACTCTACTTTTATATTTATCAATTTAATATTTTCTTAAGAGTAATTTATATGATTTTTTTTAAAAAAAAATATTTTTAGGCGAATGATAAAATTATTATTTTTTATAAATAAAATGATTTTTTTACATTAATAGTATATAATTATGAGTTTAAAATTTATGTAGTGGGATAGGGTGTTACCATTGATTATAATGATGTTTCTCACCTAGGTATCAAAAGCGCAATAGATGCATCTCAAACTGTGATGGAAAGGGACACAGGTTCAAGTAAAACATCTCGCACAGAGATGGAAATAGTTGTACCTATTGGTGAAGGGGAATCTTATGTGAATGAGGTAATTATAAATACTCCCTTGGAAGAATCATATGCAAAGATTATGTGTAAAGGGAGATGCATTAGGACAATTCCTAGTAGGGGTATCATTCCTTGTATTGGGTAATCGTTTTGAACAGCTACCGATTGGGGAACCAGTCTAGGAGATTGGGAATGATCTGGTCAGGCCATCAATAGAAGGAAATATGGTCTTTGGGAGTAATTAAAGTATATGAAAATTAGAGGAAGATGTTGGGGGAGTTACGACTCTGATCCAGGTGTAATAGGAGCTGTAAGGGAATCCACAAAGAGATGTAGAATTAATCCTTTTTTCTACCTACAATGGAGACAAGATCAGCAAAAAAGTTCAAATCTAAGCAGACAGATAGTTATTTCACCTTCCTAAAATAGAATTCAGGTGATGAGATTGATAAATCCTTGAATTTATTTTGATATTGGAAGAATATGTGGTGGGGCATGGTTTTCCCCTTAATTCTAGTGAAGATGAAGATGCTAGAATGATGGGGAGGTCATTGAGGGAAAACCTCAATGAGTAGAAATATACCTGGATCAATAAAAAAGACCTAATTATTTTTGGGGGTTTCAATAACATGAATATCATCATTGAGGAGTATAATGAGTCATGGGATAAGATGGCCATTCATTTTGAATATCTAATAACGTAAGAACTAGAAACTTAGCTAACCATCATATCTTAGAAACTATTTAGGAATATTAATTTTGGTGGGATCCTATTTTCTTCAATTTCTCTTCCATTTATTTTTGTGATTGACTCATGGTTTCTCACATTTTCCATAAAAGTGTTTGAATTATAAAAATTTAATTTCTTTTCAAAATGGATTAGCTGTATTTTAGAAATTAATTATTATCATTTTTAGAAATTTAATTTTATATTTTGAATCAACGGGTGAAAAATATGTAATTTGGTTCAATTCATTTTTGGTTGTAATATATAAGTTTCCTTTGGTAAAAAAAAGTTAACTTGGTAAAATCTACATTGAGAAAAGTTAGAAAGTCTAATGGTAATGAGTTGAAAATATGTTTAAAGAATATATGTGAATGGGTGGTTTAGTACTATCTAACACTTATCTCTTTACCTATCCATTATTTCTCAAATTTGTAGTTACATTTCCATATGGTGATTTCCCATTATTAAAAAGGATAAGTAATTTACAAAAAAATCTTACCTTTTCACTCATAAAAGGGTCATCCTATCAACAATTCCCCTTCAAATAAAACCCACATAATTTTTCCAAAAATATGACAAAAACACTTCTCAACATTCCTATACACCTTACATAGGTTATTTTCTTCTCAAAGGACCATCCCTCAAAGGATTAACCCACTTTTCAAATGAGATAATCCCAGTAGGTATAAATTTTTAACCTCTCCATTCTCATTTATATTTATTTGTGTGAACATATTATTCATAAAGTTATATTATAACATATTTAAATTAGAACATAAGTATCATTGGTATGAAATTATGTTATTATACTTATGTTATAAGAATTAAAAACTATTCCCTTTTCATTTAAGAAAAATAAAACTGACATTCATGTGTTGTGCGAACTACCACCTCCATGATGAATCATATTCCACATTTCCTCACATAATTATAAGGAATTTCCATATAGGGAATTTAATATATTAGTATTATATTTTTTGTATAAATATTTTAAATTATTAAATGATAAACTATATTAATCTTTTTCCCAATTCTACGGAAAATGAAATCATCATGCATGTGTACATGTAAGTTAATGCCTCCGTATAATAAAGGATTTGTGTTTTATTTTCCTCTCCACCATATGTTTATGATAATTAGAATGTTCTTAATGGATGAAATTAAATTATCAAGGTTACTAAAGACCAATTTTACAACTTATTGACTATAAATGAAATAAAAAATCATGGTGAATTAAATCATCTAAAAGAATGTTCTAAAAGAAAAAAGATTTCATTGTACTATAAAATACCTTTATATAAGTTATATTATTATTTTATATAATTTAAATTATCACATATCACCCTAATAAAAACTAAATAATATCATTACACTTCTTACAATAATATCACTTCATAATAATCCATCAATTATGCACATGAGCCTCATCCCAGTTGGTGAGGTATCCTTAAGTGCATCCACAATACATAGGTTCAAAACCCGGTTGAGGCATATTTCTGGGGGTACTGTAGCAGTATTATAGCAAAACTATACATTGTGCGATGTTGTAGCATAACTGTACATTATACAGGTACTGTAACAGAATTGTACATTGTAGCAGGTACTGTAGCAGTTACTGTAGAAAGTATTGTTTGGTACTGTAGTAGTTGTAACTATTCACCTTGGGCCACCGGTTTGAGCTTGGAGTCCTTAAGGATTTCGGACCACCCAGGCCTTCGGGTCAATAGGGATTTTGGGCCACCTTTAAGGCCTTCGGGACACCACAAGGCCTTTGGGACACATGTAGTTTCCCCAAAAAGACTACAAAAAATGAGCAGCCCTAGAAGAGGATTCAGAGCAGGTGCACTCACCATAGCAGAGCCAAATAGATTTGTCAAAATGAGAGGGTATGGCTATGCCATCGAGACCAACCTATGCTTGCACGGGAAGCCTATCTAGACATTCATGCAAAGGTGGAGAACTATTATCATGATGCAGATGCTAGGGAGGGGCATTTCCTTATAGATAGTCTAGTTGAATTACCTAAGACCTTTGGGTCATGTAATCTCCTAATCTTACAAGCCATGTAATATCTGATCCTACGGGCCTTGTAAGGGTTCCCCCTCTTCCCTTGAATGTTGGGTTATCAAAAATCAAAAATAATCCATCAATTATGGTTTATTTTTTTTAGGTTGGTTTAACAACCTACATGAACAATGCTATAAATTTATATCATAGAAGAATATGGTAATTAATTTATTACTCTTATATGATATAAATAAGTAAATAATTATTTTTTTCAGGAATGGAAATATAAAATTTTAAGAATTTATTTTAGGAAACAACAATTGTTCACTATGAATTGTTGAATAATGACCATTTCCAAATTCATCTATAAGGATTATAACAACAACTAGAATAAAATGAAATTATAATATTTTAAAATTATAAAAAATAAATTAATATACCTTTTATTTTCTATGAATGATGATAATTTCAATATTAATGAAGAATAAAATTATTATTACAAACTTTTTCAAAATGATAACGATTACACACACCCAATATTGAAACAAGGTTTTAACTAACTAATATATATATATAATAAATATAAATTAATTTTATAAAAGTTTATAGATAAAAAATGAATGTTAATTTTTTATACATGAAAATTAGAGTGATTTTTTACTGCGTGACTGAAACATATCTTTTTATTTTGAAAAAAAATTCAATGGAAATATGATAATCCACAAGATTCACTCAGAATAGTCACTAAAGGAGAATACATGTTTATTGAATGATAACTTAATCCTATTGGAATTATTATCCTCAAAGTAATTTTTTTTGGATAAAAGGTTTACTCAAATCATAATGATTTTTATTTCCAATATTATTTTAAAAATAAATAACTTTTTATAAATTTAATATTTTTATATAATTTTTATTCTTTCAAAATACCATTATAATTTTAATGATAGATTCATGGGGTTTTATATTTCACTTAAAAATTTCATTTTCCCTTTACATATATTATACTCTAAGTGTTTCAAGTTAGTGAAATTGACCATATTTCTTCTTTTTAGTTAGGAAGTTCTCATTTTCCTTATTCATATTAATTAGATACTCTTAAATAAATTTATTATATATTCCTCAATATTTTTGTAAAGTGATTTTATAATAAAAGAAATTATTTTAAAGGTTTTAAATTAATTTTAACTTTTTTATATGGGTTATTTTCATCAAAATGTTAAAAGAGTCCATTTTTAATGCTTATATGTGAACATATTATTATTATTCCTTTTTTATTTTGCATAGTTCTTTCTCTATAAATTTTAATTTTTTATAAATGAAATTATTTTTCTTCTTTTTATATAAAATATTAAATATTAAATTATTTCAAAATATCATGAATATTTCTTTGCCCAAATTTTATTTTTAAAACATTTGAAATGTGTTTTCATATAATTCATTGTTATTTTTCATATATTATACTTTATAATCATCATTATTATAATGAAACCATCCACATTATTTCTTCATACTTCTAATGTAATGTCCCTATCTATTATTGGAATGGTCCATCACTGCCTTTCCATTTCTTAATCATCCACTTTTAATAAATATGATCTATCATTCAATTTTTTTCATATGTGAAAACTCTACATTTCATATTTCTAATTGAAGAGTGTTCATCTAGGTTACATACATTAATATATTGAGAATATTATTATATTAATTGTATACCCTATATCTATATGGTTTAAATTATATATGTTTTATTATCTTGATTGAATGATTTTTAACTATAAATTTACTTAATTTAATTAAAAACCCATTTAATTTGTAGAGGTTTATCATGTTATGATTACATATGGAAATATTAATTATTTCCCTATGTGAATACATTTAAAAAATATATGAAACCCATTTTATCGTGATCACCTTCTTATGATGTTTTATATTAATCCCATCTTAATTCCATCAGATATTTATTCTATAAAAAAGAAATTGATTTTTATTTGAATGTTTTATAAAACACACATTATTTTCATGAGTTATTTATGATATGATAAGTTAATTATTTTAAAGTGGAACTTAAAAGTATGGATGATGATAAGGAGCATCCTATATCTCCCTCCAATACGTTTTCTAAAAGTTTATATCTTGAGATATAATTATTAGTGTGTCTATTTTAGTTTCATATATGTGTGGGAAGTCATGGTGTGGCACATGAATGTAATTTTTCCCTGTACTAATTTTTCTGACATATTTTAAAGATGTTATATTGTTTTATTCTTACTCTCATTCTCATATTTTTCTATCATGGTTTGTTTTTATTGAATCATTTGTGTGTTATGTTTTTCTAAGACTTATGAAATGATGTATTCTCTATCAATTATCCAGTATAAGTTTCTTATGTATCTTGATTATACCTATATTATCTATTCATTCTCACAATAAAAATGTGATTATTATTTTTTTTACCATTATTGTGTTTCTGAGCTCATCCATTTCTTATGTATGCATTTCCCTAGGTTATGAAGATAGGAAAAATATGAAATGTATATAATAGTTCTTTCTGTTTAAAATTTGTGGTAGATATTAATTTATCTTTATAGATTATGTTGTTTCATATATATTGAGAAACCTTCCAATTTATACAATGAGAATTTTTTTTGTTAGTTAATGTTTTTTTATAATTCTTTAAAATTCTGGTTCTTAATGTTCATGGAAGATTATTGTAATGAAATATTTATTTTATGTTAGGTATATAATACAATAACATTTATGGAATACTATAGTTTTATGTAATAAGTTTTTAGATAAAATTGTAGATTTGGATGATATCAGATAAGAAAAAATGGTGAGTTATAAATTCCATTAAAATATTTTAACTTAAGGTTAATTATAATTTTAAAGGTACTAATAAACCTTTAGGTTGGTTGTGGTAATATTTTGAGGACTATGATGTAAAAAAATTAGTCTAAACCCTATGTAAACGTATAAGGTATAGGTGTATGTATATGATGAAATCCTAATTTTTTTTAAAGAATATACTGGGAAGTTTTTTTGGGAAATAAAATCCCTATAAAGATACTAAATATAGATACATACTCTGATAAATATGTACTTTTTAACACCTTGTTATTTTGTGAAATATTTTTTAAAAAATTAATTTAATATTTTTGATATTTTTCATGTTACCCAACGCTAATTATAGTATATATATATATATATATATTAAATCACTATGTTTGGATTGGATGCACTGCATGAACTACTTAGTCTATCTTTCACTACATGTAACACAAACTTGGATTGTGTTGCACATAACACTGACTTTCTATGAAACAACATTTGATTGTTATAAATATTTAAATGAGATAGTTAGGACCTTTCTGTTAACATTATCAATATGGATATAAATAAATAATTTTGAAATATTATTTATAAAGGTTTTATATTAATAAAACAAATTGATAATAAAACTTCTTATATTGGTAAAGTCATTATATGTATGAAAATACTATTTTCTCAAATGAAATGATTTTTATGTCCTTTATGAAAAATATTAAAATCAATTTTATAAACTATTAGAAATTGAATTTTCTAAATTTTACTTTATTTTTGAACTCATAATATTCAAAGTAGCTCAGTGTGAATTTTTGGGATTTCTCAGAGAAACATAATTTATCATTGAATAGTAAAAAAATAATGAATTTGAATACCAAATTTCTTTTTCTAATAATTGATTTATATTGTTAAATTATATTTTAATTTGGTTTTAAATCCAAAATAGATCAATCATAAATTTTTTTGATCCTATTTAGTTTATTTGGATCATTTATATATGGAATTTAGATACAAGCTCTTAATGACCTTTTGAACATTATCACTTTAAGAACCCTCTTTCTCACCACATATGTGGGATTAGTATTAAACATAATTTTTTTTTGGATTGAATTTCCAAGAACATACATACAAGGTTTTAATTAGTATAACATATATATTCTAATAAGATTGAAATAATTTTCTACCAAAAGTATTAGTGAAGGAGATTAAAATTATTTATAGAGATTGAGGTAAAAATAAATTTTACAATGGACTACACCTTAAAATTAAGGAAACAAATACCTATAAACTTTTACAACACTCATTTTCTAGAAATATTTTGGCTCTAAACCCTCCATAAATGATTTTGATTGTGTTTTTATGACTTAAATGCCAAGTATGTCCACTCCATCCCTTATAAAAAGACACAACCTCCCCTTTCCCCACAAACCTCAAGACACATAAGTTCGAACATGTTACACCTAATTCACCTACTAGAATCCCTCCATTACTCCTTTAATACTTCCTTTGGGAATAAATCCAACTAATGAAAACATTTGGTGAAAAACCGAAATATTTACCCAAATAAGAGGTAATATCCTTCCTCATGCTCCTTTCCTTTATTTTCTTTATCCACCACCTCAATGTTTCTTGTTCCATGATCATATAATGACACCATTATACTCAATATAATGATATGTTTGTTTTCATATTGTTTTACCTGCACCTACAAACACTTCCTTCTAATTGGTAACAAACTTATCATTCTTTTGTATGATGAACTACCATCTCACGAAAAGATGTTTTTCATTTTACCTTTACCACCTATGATGGTTGGTAATTATGATGGAATTTTTTTATATGATTTATATGATATATTTTATGTATTTATACTTATTTTGTTATTATAAAAATATACATTCATTATTTCCATTTTTTATACAGTAATTTCATTTTTGGAAGTGTAGACTATTGCCTCCTCAATGTGATGTGATTCGTTCACACATTACATGGAATATATTGAGGTTGGATTTATTAAAAGTATATGATATAAATGGAAAAATGATTCTACTATAATGATGTAATATATTTATATACATATATTACATATATATTATTTCTTTCAATACAAAAAGAAAACAAAAATAACGTTCATTCATATGTACGGCCTACCGACTCCATGAACAGTGTATTTTGATAAATATTTATATCTTTTATATGTTATTATAAATATTTATATAAATAATATATATGATATAAAAATAATATTTTACATTTATGAAATAATTAAATCATGGTCTAAGTAAGAGGATCAAGAATGAAAAGTCAAAACATATATGACAAATGAATTTTTTATTACCTGAAACATTAATTTAACATGGAATATACAATGAGAATGTAATATAAAGTCACGAGAGAGATATATATATGGTTTTTATATAATAATATGGTTATTTTTTTATATTTTTATTAATATTATATTTATTATATTGGTGGTTTGAACGTGTACAAAGAATGTCATGACATAAGGTAAGGGAATTTCATCTCACTTTTTATTTCTGTGTGATACATTTTATCCACCAGTCATTTATTTTGTATGTTGTGTATAATTCCATGGTATGCATTTGATTATTATTATACATGAATTTATAGGTATTCACATATCAATTTTACAATATTTATTTCATGTGTTTTATGTTTCAAAAGTTACCAAATCGGTAGAGTTATTTTGTCTCAATTTTTCTTCTTGGAGACACATGCCATGTTGTGCATGTATATTTTTCTATGGGGTTTGTATAATTACCTTAAAATGTTATATCATGAATCTAATTAATTTAATGATATTTCATGTTTCATTCAATTTTATGATTTCAATTTCATTCTGATTCAATGTTACCAATGTTGTAATAGCTTATAGCTATAATCACACTATCATCTGGATTTTTTAATTATATTTCCAATAATGAAATATTATAATCTTTATATCAAGAACACTCGTAATTTTTCTTAATCTATAGATATTCATTTTATATCCAAGTAATGGTACCATTTTTATACTTTTTATTACATAAGATGATGATGAAAATGTTTTTATAAAAATATGACATTATTTCTCCTTTTGATCATAAATCTTTTTTAATTAAAAAGAGTATCTTCTAAAAATATTTTCAATTTCTTTTTAAAATTATCCAATGATGATTAAAATTAATCATTTACCATGTATTAAATTTTTAATAAATGTTTTTAAAAGTAATCTTATTTTTATTTTCCAATCAAGGAACTTTTCAAAAATTTTGAAGTGAAAAAAGAATGTATGGTGTGTACAGACTTACCCACTGTCATTACAATCATTTCTGTGATTCTTATTTTGTATGTTTACAAGGTTATATTTTTTAATGATGATTTTTATCATAATATTATATAATCTTTTTGATTTTAAAATGGTTTTCAAATAAAAACAATTTTTTTTAAAAAATATGTTTAAAAAAGTGTTTCAAATGTATTCAGGCTTCATTTAAATATTTTCAAGGAAAATTGTTTTAAAAAATGATTTTAACCCTTATGATCATGTTTTAAAATTATTTTCAAAGGAAAAAATTATCAATATGTTTTCAACATTTCATTATGAGCGTTTAAGTACTTCTTAAAGAATAATATATTCAAAATAAATGTAAGATTCCTTTATAATATTTAAATCATATTTTAAATGAAAAATTTTACTCAAAATGATTAATGTTTTTAAATGGTTTTTTCATATAGAAAAATATATTTTCCTCGATAAAGGTTTTAAATGATATTTTAAAGCATTAATTATAAGAAAAGGATTTTTGAAATGGTTTTATGGAAATAATTTTCAAAGAAAATCTATTTACCTTAAGAAATGTTTCATGTGATCTTTCCAAATTCTCCTCCATCTAATATTTAATCCTTTATAATATTTTAGGATTTACTAGGGAAATGAACCAATAATATCATTCATATTATTTATTGAATGGTTTTTGTCTTAATTTCATGATGTTTATGAAACATGTTTCTCTTCCATAGGTTATATGCTTATGAAACCTTCTTCTTTTCATGGGTTCTTCTTTGATGAAATTATTATTAAACACATATATTTTTTTAGGTAATGATTTGATAGAATTTTTTTGATACCCATTTCATTTCATGGGTTATGATATGATGTTTTTGAAACCCATTAACTTTTTTGGGTTATGATATGATGCTGGTTTTATTGTCTTGTGGCACATTATGTATGATTTTATTATGATATGGGTGGGACATATATATCTTTCCAATGCATTGGGTATATATTTTTATATCATGAGATAATTATTGGAATCAAGGTGATGATCTTTATCCACTATGAGAAGATAGAAAACCTAATCCCTTACATGGAAATGATGATGATTGAGGATGGTAGTCTATCCAACTTAGTAGGTGTAGTAACCTTGAAGATGGAATATGGGGAAACCTGATACACTATGTGAAGATGGGGATTCCTAATCCTCTATTGGAATATAGGGAAACCAAACCCACTATGGAAAGATGAGGAAACTAGATCCCTTATAAAAAAACCACTGTGACTAGGGATCATGGTGTGTCACGCCCAGTATTTCTAGTACCCATATAGTGCCATGATATGTTATAATAATGAAAATTGACTTACAGGTATTGATGCTACATATTAGTGTGTATGACACAATTCAATGTCTTACTCCTATGTTATGATTTCATGGCTTCTGCTCCTGATTCCTTTATGATTCATTCCTTATTAAATGATAATATTATTGAGATGATTCATGTTTATGATATTTAATATGTGAGGTATGATCTTATAATGTTATGATCATGTTCTTATACCCTTATTCTCATGTTTTTTTATTACATATCTCTCTTGTTTACCCTTATAGAGCATCATACACACCACTTTTTATGTTACCTTCACCATATTATGGTGATATATTTTATGTATGATGTGTCCAAGAGGGATTATAGTCTTGGAGAACCTAGTGGGAGATAATGTAGCTCACTCATGTACTAGAGTTTATATTTCCACTATAGCATCCCCAAATGATAAAGGGTTAAATGACTAACTGATAAGACTCGTGTCAACAAGGTGCACCTTCCTTTTCAGGAGCCTGTCTGATTAGAACTCCACAGTTAAGCATGATTGGCCTGGAGTAGTGATCAGGATGGGTGGCCTTCTGGGAAGATTTCCAGGGTGTGTGTAAGTGAGGAAAAAGCACACTGGAAAGGACATGTGTAGGCCTGTGGGGACTGTCATTAGTCAGATAACCCTTTCAGGCACGTGGGTGGGACATACGGTGGGGCCCACGTGTCAGCGGGGCAACTGGTGGGCGGGGCCCGGTTGTCACATTTGGTATCAGAGCAGGAACCCAGCCTTAAGTACGGTGCACTGCATGGGTTGAGATGTAGGGCCCACAACGAGGGCATTGTGCTCTAAAGGGGGGGTGATTGTAACATCCCCAAATGATAAAGGGTTAAATGACTAAATGATAAGACTCATGTCAACAAGGTGCACCTTCCATTTCGGGATCCTGTCTGATTAGAACTCCACAGTTAAGTGTGCTTGCCCTAGAGTAGTGATCAGGATGGGTGACCTTCTGCGAAGTTTCCCAGGGTGTGTGTGAGTGAGGACAAAACACACTGGAAAGGACATGTGTTGTCCTGTGGGGACAGTCATTAGTCATATAACCCTTTCAGGAATGTGGGTGGGACCTACGGTGGGGCCACGTGTCAGTGGGGCAACTTGTGGGTGGGGCCCGGTTGTCACATTTGGTATCAGAGCAGGAACTCAGCCTTAAGTGCGGTGCACTGCCTGGGTTGAGATGTAGGGCCCACAACGAGGGCGTTGTGCTATAAAGGGGGGTGATTGTAACATCCCCAAATGATAAAGGGTTAAATGACTAAATGATAAGACTCATGTCAACAAGGTGCACCTTCCTTTTCGGGAGCATGTCTGATTAGAACTCCACAGTTAAGCGTGCTTGGCCTAGAGTAGTGATCAGGATGGGTGACATTCTGCGAAGTTTCCAAGGGTGTGTGTGAGTGAGAAAAAAGCACATTGGAAAGGACATGTGTTGGTCTGTGGGGACTGTCATTAGTCAGATAACCCTTTTAGGAACGTGGGTGGGACCTACGGTGGGGCCACGTGTCAGCGGGGCAACTGGTGGGCGGGGCCCGGTTGTCACATCCACTTTTCAAATCCACTAAATGATAAGACTAATGTCAACAAGGTGCACCTTCCTTTTCGGGAGCCTGTCTGATTAGAACTCCACAGTTAAGCGTGCTTGGTCTGGAGTAGTGATTAGGATGGGTGACCTTCTGGGAAGTTTCTCAGGGTGTGTGTGAGTGAGGACAAAGCACAATGGAAAGGACATGTGTTGGCCTGTGGGGACTTTCATTAGTCAGATAACCCTTTCAAGCACGTGGGTGGGACCTATGGTGGGGTCACATGTCAGCGGGGCAACTTGTGGGTGGGGCCCGGTTGTCACATTTGGTATCAGAGCAGGAACTCAGCCTTAAGTGCGGTGCACTGCCTGGGTTGAGATGTAGGGCCCACAACGAGGGCGTTGTGCTATAAAGGGGGGTGATTGTAACATCCCCAAATGATAAAGGGTTAAATGACTAAATGATAAGACTCATGTCAACAAGGTGCACCTTCCTTTTCAGGAGCCTGTCTGATTAGAACTCCACAGTTAAGCGTGCTTGGCCTAGAGTAGTGATCAGGATGGGTGACATTCTGCGAAGTTTCCAAGGGTGTGTCTGAGTGAGAACAAAGCACACTGGAAAGGACATGTGTTGGTCTGTGGGGACTGTCATTAGTCAGATAACCCTTTCAGGCACGTGGGTGGGACTTACGGTGGGGCACGTGTCAGCGGGGCAACTGGTGGGCGGGGCCCGGTTGTCACATCCACTTTTCAAATCCACTAAATGATAAGACTAATGTCAACAAGGTGCACCTTCCTTTTCGGGAGCCTGTCTGATTAGAACTCCACAGTTAAGCGTGCTTGGCCTGGAGTAGTGATCAGGATGGGTGACCTTCTGGGAAGTTTCTCAGGGTGTGTGTGAGTGAGGACAAAGCATAATCGAAAGGACATGTGTTGGCCTGTGGGGACTTTCATTAGTCAGATAACCCTTTCAAGCACGTGGGTGGGACCTATGGTGGGGTCACATGTCAGCGGGGCAACTTGTGGGTGGGGCCCGGTTGTCACATTTGGTATCAGAGCAGGAACTCAGCCTTAAGTGCGGTGCACTGCCTGGGTTGAGATGTAGGGCCCACAACGAGGGCGTTGTGCTATAAAGGGGGGTGATTGTAACATCCCGAAATGATAAAGGGTTAAATGACTAAATGATAAGACTCATGTCAACACGGTGCACCTTCCTTTTCGGGAGCCTGTCTGATTAGAACTCCACAGTTAAGCGTGCTTGGCCTAGAGTAGTGATCAGGATGGGTGACATTCTGCGAAGTTTCCAAGGGTGTGTGTGAGTGAGAACAAAGCACACTAGAAAGGACATGTGTTGGTCTGTGGGGACTGTCATTAGTCAGATAACCCTTTCAGGCACATGGGTGGGACCTACGGTGGGGCCACGTGTCAGCGGGGCAACTGGTGGGCGGGGCCCGGTTGTCACATCCACTTTTCAAATCCCCTAAATGATAAGACTAATGTCAACAAGGTGCACCTTCCTTTTCGGGAGCCTGTCTGATTAGAACTCCACAGTTAAGCGTGCTTGGCCTGGAGTAGTGATCAGGATGGGTGACCTTCTGGGAAGTTTCTCAGGGTGTGTGTGAGTGAGGACAAAGCACAATGGAAAGGACATGTGTTGGCCTGTGGGGACTTTCATTAGTCAGATAACCCTTTCAAGCACGTGGGTGGGACCTATGGTGGGGTCACATGTCAGCGGGGCAACTCGTAGGCGGGGCCGGGTTGTCACATTTGGTATCAGAGCAGGAACCCAGCCTTAAGTGCGGTGCACTGCCTGGGTTGAGATGTAGGGCCCACAACGAGGGCGTTGTGCTATAAAGGGGGGGGTGATTGTAACATCCCCAAATGATAAAGGGTTAAATGACTAAATGATAAGACTCATGTCAACATAGTGCAACTTCCTTTTCGGGAGCTTGTCTGATTAGAACTCCACAGTTAAGCATGCCTGGCCTAGAGTAGTGATCAGGATGGGGCCACGTGTCAGCGGGGCAACTGGTGGGCGGGTCCCAGTTGTCACATTTGGTATCCGAGCAGGAACCCAGCCTTAAGTGCGGTGCACTGCCTGGGTTGAGATGTAGGGCCCACAACGAGGGCGTTGTGCTATAAGGGGGGGGGGGGTTATTGTAACATCCCCAAATGATAAAGTGTTAAATGACTAAATGATAAGACTCAGGTCAACAAGATGCACATTCCTTTTCGGGAGCCTGTCTGATTAGAACTCTATAGTTAAGCGTGCTTGGACTAGAGTATTGATCAGGATGGGTGACCTTCTGGGAAGTTTCCCAGGGTGTGTGTGAGTGAGGACAAAGCACACTGGAAAGGACATGTGTTGGCCTGTGGGGACTGTCATTAGTCAGATAACCCTTTCAGGCACGTGGGTGGGACCTACAGTGGGGCCACGTGTCAGTGAAGCAACTGGTGGGCGGGGCCCGGTTGTCACATCCACTTTTCAAATCCACTAAACTAATATGGTCTTTGGGAATCAATTTTTGTAATGTTTGAAGTATTTCAATAAATATGATGTCATGTATATATATTTTTATACTTAGTTGTTATAATTGGATTCAGAGTGAAAGTTTAGATAACCCTTGGAAACATGGATGAGAAATAATTAGTGAAAATCCTATATATATTTCAAAACATAGGTCTAGGGATTCCTTGAAGGACAAGTACAAGGATGAGTTAATTATTAGGAAAATGTTCTAGAATTTGGTAATGGATAGAGTGAGTGGTTTCCCAGAAATACATCCCTATCAGAGCAGGAACCCAGCCTTAAGTGCGGTGTACTGTCTGGGTTGAGATGTAGGGCCCACAACGAGGGCGTTGTGCTCTAAAGGGGGGGGTGATTGTAACATCCCCAAATGATAAAGGGTTAAATGACTAAATGATAAGACTCATGACAACAAAGTGCACCTTCCTTTTCGGGAGCCTGTCTGATTAGAACTCCACAGTTAAGTGTGCTTGGCCTGGAGTAGTGATCAGGATGGTTTCCCAGAAATACATCCCTATCAGAGTAGGAACCCAGCCTTAAGTGCGGTGCACTGCCTGGGTTGAGATGTAGGGCCCATAACGAGGGCGTTGTGCTCTAATGGGGGGGGGATGATTGTAACATCCCCAAATGATAAAGGGTTAAATGACTAAATTATAAGACTCATGACAACAAGGTGCACCTTCCTTTTCGGGAGCCTATCTGATTAGAACTCCACAGTTAAGCGTGCTTGGCCTGGAGTAGTGATTAGGATGGGTGACCTTCTCGGAAGTTTCTCAGGGTGTGTGGGAGTGAGGACAAAGCACACTGGAAAGGAAATTTTTTGGCCTGTGGGGACTGCCATTAGTCAGATTACCCTTTCAGGCATGTGGGTGGGACCTATGGTGGGACCACGTGTCAGCGGGGCAACTGGTGGGTGGGGCCCGGTTGTCAGATTTGGTATCAGAGTAGGAACCCAGCCTTAAGTGCGGTGCACTGCCTGGGTTGAGATGTAGGGCCCACAACGAGGGCGTTGTGCTCTAAAGGGGGGGGGGGTGATTGTAACATCCCCAAAAGATAAAGGGTTAAATGACTAAATGATAAGACTCATGTCAACAAGGTGCACCGTCCTTTTCGGGAGCCTGCCTGATTAGAACTCTACATTAAAGCGTGCTTGGCCTAGAGTAGTGATCAGGATGGGTGACCTTCTGGGAAGTTTCTCAGGGTGTGTGTGAGTGAGGACAAAGCACACTAGAAAGGACATATGTTGGCATGTGGGGACTGTTATTAGTCAGATAACCCTTTCAAGCACGTGGGTGGGACCTACGGTGGGGCAACTGGTGGGCGGGGCCCGATTGTCACATCCATTTTTCAAATCCACTAAACTAATATGGTCTTTGGGAATCAACTTTTGTAATGTTTGAAGTATTTCAATAAATATGATGTCATGATATATATTTTTTTTACTTAGTTTTTATAATTGGATTCAGAGTGAAGGTTTAGATAACTCTTGGAAACATGGACGAGAAATAATAAGTGAAAATCCTATATATATTTCAAAACAAAGGTCAAGGGATTCCTTGAAGGACAAGTACAAGGATGAGTTAATTATTAGGAAAATGTTCTAGAATTTGGTAATGGATAGAGTGAGTGGTTTCCCAGAAATACATCCCTATCAGAGCAAGAAC
Organism: Viscum album; assembly: GCA_963277665.1. Taxonomy (NCBI): domain Eukaryota; kingdom Viridiplantae; phylum Streptophyta; class Magnoliopsida; order Santalales; family Viscaceae; genus Viscum; species Viscum album. The sequence goes on from OY728133.1 coordinate 1,981,506,685, forward strand.
CCAGCATTAAGTGTGGTCCACTACCTGGGTTGAGATGTAGGGCCCACAATGAGGGCGTTGTGCTCTAAAGGGGGGGTGATTGTAACATCCCCAAATGATAAAGGGTTAAATGACTAAATGATAAGACTCATGTCAACAAGGTGCACCTTCTTTTTCGGGAGTCTGTCTGATTAGAGCTCCACAGTTAAGTGTGCTTGGCCTGGAGTAGTGATCAGGATGGGTGACCTTCTGGGAAGTTTCTCAGGGTGTGTGTGAGTGAGGACAAAGCACACTGGAAAGGACATGTGTTGGTCTGTGGGGACTGTCATTAGTCAGATAACCCTTTCAGGCACGTGGGTGGGAACTACAGTGGGGCCCACGTCAGAGTGAAGGTTTAGATAACCCTTGGAAACATGGATGAGAAATAATTAGTTAAAATCCTATATATATTTCAAAACATAGGTCTAGGGATTCCTTGAAGGACAAATACAAGGATGAGTTAATTATTAGGAAAATGTTCTAGAATTTGGTAATGGATAGAGTGAGTGGTTTCCCAGAAATACATCCCTATCAGAGCAGGAACCCAGCCTTAAGTGTGGTGCACTGCCTGGGTTGAGATGTAGGGCCCACAACGAGGGCGTTGTGCTCTAAAGGGGGGGGGGGTGATTGTAACATACTCAAATGATAAAAGATTAAATGACTAAATGATAAGACTCATGTCAACAAGGTGCACCATCCTTTTCGGGAGCCTGCCTGATTAGAACTCCACAGTTAAGTGTGTTTGGACTAGAGTAGTGATCAGGATGGGTAACCTTCTGGGAAGTTTCCCAGGGTGTGTGTGAGTGAGGACAAAGCACACTGGAAAAGACATATGTTGGCATGTGGGGACTGTCATTAGTCAGATAACCCTTTCAGGCACATCGGTGGGACCTACGGTGGGGAAACTCGTGGGCGGGGCCCGGTTGTCTTATCCATTTTTCAAATCCACTAAACTAATATGGTCTTTGGGAATAAATTTTTGTAATGTTTGAAGTATTTCAATAAATATGATGTCATGATATATATTTTTATACTTAGTTGTTATAATAGGATTGAGAGTGAAGGTTTAGATAACCCTTGGAAACGTGGATGAGAAATAATTAGTGAAAATCCTATTTATATTTCAAAACATAGGTCTAGGGATTCCTTGAAGGACATGTACAAGTATGAGTTAATTATTAGGAAAATGTTCTAGAATTTGGTAATGGATAGAGTGAGTGGTTTCCCAGAAATACATCCCTATCAGAGCAGGAACCCAGCCTTAAGTGCGGTGCACTGCCTGGGTTGAGATGTAGGGCCCACAACGAGGGCGTTGTGCTCTAAAGGGGGGGGGGGTGATTGTAACATCCCCAAATGATAAAGGGTTAAATGACTAAATGATAAGACTCATGTCAACAAGGTGCACCTTCCTTTTCAGGAGCCTGTCTGATTAGAACTCCACAGTTCAGCGTGCTTGGCCTGGAGTAGTGATCAGGATGGGTGACCTTCTGGGAAGTTTCTCAGGGTGTGTGTGAGTGAGGACAAAGCACACTGGAAAGGACATGTGTTGGTCTGTGGGGACTGTCATTAGTCAGATAACCCTTTCAGGCACGTGGGTGGGACCTACAGTGGGGCCCACGTCAGAGTGAAGGTTTAGATAACCCTTGGAAACATGGATGAGAAATAATTAGTGAAAATCCTATATATATTTCAAAACATAGGTCTAGGGATTCCTTGAAGGACAAGTACAAGGATGAGTTAATTATTAGAAAAATGTTCAAGAATTTGGTAATGGATAGAGTGAGTGGTTTCCCAGAAATACATCCTTATCAGAGCAGGAACCCATCCTTAAGTGCGGTGCACTGCCTGGGTTGAGATGTAGGGCCCACAACGAGGGTGTTGTGCTCTAAAGGGGGGTTGATTGTAACATCCCCAAATGATAAAAGGTTAAATGACTAAATGATAATACTCATGTCAATAAGGTGCACCTTCCTTTTCGGGAGCCTGTCTGATTAGAACTCCACAGTTAAGCGTGGTTGGCCTGGAGTAGTGATTGGGATGGGTGACCTTCTGGGAAGTTTCACATGATGTGTTTGAGTGAGGACAAAGCACACTGGAAAGGACATGTGTTGGCCTGTGGGGACGGTCATTAGCCAGATAACACTTTCAGGCACGTGGGTGGGACCTATGGTGGGGCCCACGTGTCAGCGGAGCAACTGGTGGGCGGGGCCCGGTTGTCACATCAACTTTTCAAATCCACTAAACTAATATGGTCTTTGGGAATAAATTTTTGTAATGTTTGAAGTATTTCAATAAATATGATGTCATGTATATATATTTTTATACTTAGTTGTTATAATTGGGTGACCTTCTGGGAAGTTTCCCAGGGTGTGTGTGAGTGAGGACAAAGCACACTGGAAATGACATGTGTTGGCATGTGGGGACTGTCATTAGTCAGATAACCCTTTCAGGCACATGGGTGGGACCTACGGTGGGGCCCACGTGTCAGCAGGGCAACTGGTGGGCGGGGCCCGGTTGTCACATCCACTTTTCAAATCCACTAAACTAATATGGTCTTTGGGAATCAATTTTTGTAATGTTTGAAGTATTTCAATAAATATGATGTCATGTATATATATTTTTATACTTAGTTGTTATAATTGGATTCAGAGTGAAGGTTTAGATAACCCTTGGAAACATGGATGAGAAATAATTAGTGAAAATCCTATATATATTTCAAAACATAGGTCTAGGGATTACTTAAAGGACAAGTACAAGGATGAGTTAATTGTTAGGAAAATTTTCTAGAATTTGGTAATGGATAGAGTGAGTGGTTTCCCATAAATACATCCCTATCAGAGTAGGTACCCAGCCTTAAGTGCGGTGCCCTTCCTGGGTTGAGATGTAGGGCCCACAACAATGTCGTTGTGCTCTAAGGTGCACCTTTCTTTTCGGGAGCCTTTCTGATTTGAACTCCATAGTTAAGCGTGCTTGGCCTGGAGTAGTGACCAGGATGGGTGACCTTCTGGGAAGTTTCCCAGGGTGTGTGTGAGTGAGGACAAAGCACACTGGAAAGGACATGTGTTGGCCTGTGGGGACTGTCATTAGTCAGATAACCCTTTCAGGCATGTGGGTGGGACCTATAGTGGGGCCCACGTGTCAGTGGGGCAACTGGTGGGCAAGGCCCAGTTGTCACTTCCACTTTTCAAATCCACTAAACTAATATGGTCTTTGGGAATCAATTTTTGTAATGTTTGAAGTATTTAAATAAATATGATGTCATGTATATATATTTTTATACTTAGTTGTTATAATTGGATTCAGAGTGAAGGTTTAGATAACCCTTGGAAACATGGATAAGAAATAATTAGTGAAAATACTATATATATTTCAAAACATAGGTCTAGGGATTCCTTGAAGGAAAAGTACAAGGATGAGTTAATTATTTAGAAAATGTTCTAGAATTTGGTAATGGATAGAGTGAGTGGTTTCCGAGAAATACATCCCTATCAGAGCAGGAACCCAGCCTTAAGTGCGGTGCACTACCTGGGTTGAGATGTAGGGCCCACAACGAGGCTGTTGTGCTCTAAAGGGGGGTGATTGTAACATCCCCAAATGATAAAGGGTTAAATGACTAAATGATAAGACTCGTGTCAACAAGGTGCACCTTCCTTTTTGGGAGCCCCTCTGATTAGAACTCCACAGTTAAGCGTGCTTGGCCTGGAGTAGTGATCAGGATGACTGACCTTCTGGAATGTTTCGCAGGGTGTGTGTGAGTGAGGACAAAGCACACTGGAAAGGACATGTGTTGGCCTGTGGGGATTGTCATTAGTCAGATAACCCTTTCAGGCACGTGGGTGGGACCTACAGTGGGGCCCACGTGTCAGTGGGGCAACTGGTGGGCGGGGCCCGGTTGTCACATCCACTTTTCAAATCCACTAAACTAATATGGTCTTTGGGAATCAATTTTTGTAATGTTTGAAGTATTTCAATAAATATGATGTCATGTATATATATTTTTATACTTAGTTGTTATAATTGGATTCAGAGTGAAGGTTTAGATAACCCTTGGAAACATGGATGAGAAATAATTAGTGAAAAAACTATATATATTTCAAAACATAGGTCTAGGGATTCCTCGAAGGATAAGTACAAGGATGAGTTAATTATTAGGAAAATGTTCTAGAATTTGGTAATAGATAGAGTGAGTGGTTTCCCAGAAATACATCCCTATCAGAGCAGGAACCCAACCTTAAGTGCGGTGCACTGCCTGGGTTGAGATGTAGGGCCCACCACGAGGGTGTTGTGCTCTAAAGGGGGGGAGTGATTGTGACATCCCCAAATTATAAAGGGTTAAATGACTAAATGATAAGACTCATGTCAACAAGGTGCACCTTCCTCTTCGGGAGCCTGTCTGATTAGAACTCCATAGTTAAGTGTGCTTGGCCTGGAGTAGTGATCAGGATGGGTGATCTTCTGGGATGTTTCCCAGGGTGTGTGTGAGTGAGAACAAAGTACACTGGAATGAACATGTGTTGGCCTGTGGGGACTGTCATTAGTCATATAACCCATTCAGGCACGTGGGTGGGACTTACGGTGGGGCCCACATGTCAGCGGGGCAACTGGTGGGCGGGGCTCGGTTGTCACATCCACTTTTCATATCCACTAAACTAATATGGTCTTTGGGAATAAATTTTTGTAATTTTTGAAGTATTTCAATAAATATGATGTCATGTATATATATTTTTATACTTAGTTGTTATAATTGGGTGACCTTCTGGGAATTTTCCTAGGGTGTGTGTGAGTGAGGACGAAGCACACTGAAAAGGACATGTGTTGGCCTGTGGGGACTGTCATTAGTGAGATAACCCTTTCAGGAACGTGGGTGGGACCTACGGTGGGGCCCGATTGTCACATCCACTTTTCAAATCCACTAAACTAAGATGGTCTTTGGGAATAAATTTTTGTAATGTTTGAAGTATTTCAATAAATATAATGTCACGTATATCTATTTTTATACTTAGTTGTTATAATTGGGTGACCTTCTGGGAAGTTTCCCAGGGTGTGTGTGAGTGAGGACAAAGCACACTGGAGAGGACATGTGTTGGCCTGTGGGGACTGTCATTAGTCAGATAACCCTTTCAGGCATGTGGGTGGGACCTACGGTGGGGCCCACGTGTCAGCGGGGCAACTGGTGGGCGGGGCCCGGTTGTCACATCCACTTTTCAAATCCACTAAACTAATATGGTCTTTGGGAATCAATTTTTGTAATGTTTGAAGTATTTCAATAAATATGATGTCATGTATATATATTTTTATACTTAGTTGTTATAATTGGATTCAGAGTGAAGGTTTAGATAGCCGTTGGAAACATGGATGAGAAATAATTAGTGAAAATCCTATATATATTTCAAAACATTGGTCTAGGGATTCCTTGAAGGACAAGTACAAGGATGAGTTAATTATTAGGAAAATTTCCTAGAATTTGGTAATGGATAGAGTTAGTGGTTTCCCAGAAATACATCCCTATCAGAGCAGGAACTCAGCCTTAAGTGTGGTGCACTGCCTGGGTTGAGATGTAGGGCCCACAACGAGGGCGTTGTGCTCTAAAGGGGGGGGGGGGGTTATTGTAACATCCCCAAATGATAAAGGGTTAAATGACTAAATTATAAGACTCATGTCAACAAGGTGCACCTTCCTTTTCAGGAGCCTGTCTGATTTGAACTCCACAGTTGAGCGTGCTTGGCCAGGAGTAGTGATCAGGATGGGTGACCTTATGGAAAGTTTCCCAGGGTGTGTGTGAGTGAGGACAAAGCACACTGGAAAGGACAAGTGTTGGCCTGTGGAGACTATCATTAGTCAGATAACCCTTTCAGTCATGTGGGTGGGACCTACGGTGGGGCCCACGTGTCAGCGGGGCAATTGGTGGGCGGGGCCTTGTCACAACCACTTTTCAAATCCACTAAACTAATATGGTCTTTGGGGATCAATTTTTGTAATGTTTGAAGTATTTCAATAAATATGATGTCATGTATATATATTTTTATACTTAGTTGTTATAATTGGATTCAGAGTGAAGGTTTAGATGACCCTTAGAAACATGGATGAGAAATAATTAGTGAAAATTCTATATATATTTCAAAACATAGGTCTAGGGATTCCTCGAAGGACAAGTACAAGGATGAGTTAATTATTAGGAAAATGTTATAGAATTTAGTAATGGATAGAGTGAGTGGTTTCCCAGAAATACATCCCTATCAGAGCAGGAACCCAGCCTGAAGTGCGGTGCACTGCCTGGGTTGAGATGTAGGGCCCACAAAGAGGGTGTTGTGCTCTAAAGGGGGGGTGATTGTAACATCCCCAAATGATAAAGGGTTAAATGACTAAATGATAAGACTCATGTCAACAAGTTGCACCTTCTTTTTCGGGAGACTGTCTGATTAAAACTCCACAGTTAAGCATGCTTGGCCTGGAGTAGTGATCCGGATGGGTGACCTTTTGGGAAGTTTCCCAGGGTGTGTGTGAGTGAGGACAAAGCACACTGGAAAGGACTTGTGTTGGCCTATAGGGACTGTCATTAGCCAGATAACCCTTTCAGGCACGTGGGTGGGACCTATGGTGGGGCCCACGTGTCAGCGGGGCAACTGGTGGGCGGGGCCCGGTTGTCACAGCAACTTTTCAAATCCACTAAACTAATATGGTCTTTGGGAATAAATTTTTGTAATGTTTTAAGTATTTCAATAAATATGATGTCATGTATATATATTTTTATACTTAGTTGTTATAATTGGGTGACCTTCTGGGAAGTTTCCCAGGGTGTGTGTGAGTGAGGACAAAGCACACTGGAAAGGACATGTGTTGGCATGTGGGGACTTTCATTAGTCATATAACCCTTTCAGGAACGTGGGTGGGACCTACGGTGGGGACCACGTGTCAGCGGGGCAACTGGTGGGCGGGGCCCGGTTGTCACATCCACTTTTCAAATCCACTGAACTAATATGGTCTTTGGGAATCAATTTTTGTAATGTTTGAAGTATTTCAATAAATATGATGTCATGTATATATATTTTTATACTAAGTTGTTATAATTGGATTCAGAGTGAAGGTTTAGATAACCCTTGGATACATGGATGAGAAATAATTAGTGAAAATCCTATATATATTTCAAAACATAGGTCTAGGGATTCCTCAAAGGACAAGTACAAGGATGAGTTAATTATTAGGAAAATGTTTTAGAATTTGGTAATGGATAGAGTGAGTGGTTTCCCAGAAATACATCCCTATCAGAGCAGGAACCCAGCCTTAAGTGCGGTGCACTGCCTGGGTTGAGATGTAGGGCCCACAACGAGGGTGTTGTGCTCTAAAGGGGGGGTGATTGTAACATACCCAAATGATAAAGGGTTAAATGACTAAATGATAAGACTCATGTCAACAAGTTGCACCTTCTTTTTCGGGAGACTGTCTGATTAGAACTCCACAGTTAAGCGTGCTTGGCCTGGAGTAGTGATCCGGATGGGTGACCTTTTGGGAAGTTTCCCAGGGTGTGTGTGAGTGAGGACAAAGCACACTAGAAAGGACATGTGTTGGCCTATGGGGACTGTCATTAGCTAGATAACCCTTTCAGGCACGTGGGTGGGACTTATGGTGGGGCCCACGTGTCAGCGGGGCAACTGGTGGGCGGGGCCCGGTTGTCACATCAACTTTTCAAATCCACTAAACTAATATGGTCTTTGGGAATAAATTTTTGTAATGTTTGAAGTATTTCAATAAATATGATGTCATGTATATATATTTTTATACATAGTTGTTATAATTGGGTGACCTTCTGGGAAGTTTCCCAGGGTGTGTGTGAGTGAGGACAAAGCACACTGGAAAGGACATGTGTTGGCATGTGGGGACTGTCATTAGTCATATAACCCTTTCAGGAATGTGGGTGGGACCTACGGTGGGGCCCACGTGTCAGCGGGGCAACTGGTGGGCGGGGCCCGGTTGTCACATCCACTTTTCAAATACACTAAACTAATATGGTCTTTGGGAATCAATTTTTGTAATGATTGAAGTATTTGGATAAATATGATGTCATGTATATATATTTTTATACTTAGTTGTTATAATTGGATTCAGAGTGAAGGTTTAGATAACCCTTGGAAACATGGATGAGAAATAATTAGTGAAAATCCTATATATATTTCAAAACATAGGTCTAGGGATTCCTCAAAGGACAAGTACAAGGATGAGTTAATTATTAGGAAAATGTTTTAGAATTTGGTAATGGATAGAGTGAGTGGTTTCCCAGAAATACATCCCTATCAAAGCAGGAACCCAGCCTTAAGTGCGGTGCACTGCCTGGGTTGACATGTAGGGCCCACAACGAGGGTGTTGTTCTCTAAAGGGGGGTGATTGTAACATCCCCAAATGATAAAGGGTTAAATGACTAAATGATAAGACTCATGTCAACAAGGTGCACCTTCCTTTTTAGGTGTCTGTCTGATTAGAACTCCATAGTTGAGCGTGCTTGGCCTGGAGTAGTGATCAGGACGGGTGACATTCTGGGAAGTTTCCCAGGGTGTGTGCGAGTGAGGACAAAGCACACTGGAAAGGACATGTGTTGGCCTATGGGGACTGTCATTAGTCAGATAACCCTTTCAGGCATGTGGGTGGGACCTACGGTGGGGCCCACGTGTCAGCGGGGCAATTGGTGGGCGGGGCCCGGTTGTCGCATCCACTTTTCAAATCCACTATACTAATATTGTCTTTGGGAATAAATTTTTGTAATGTTTGAAGTATTTCAATAAATATGATGTTATGTATATATATTTTTATACTTAGTTGTCATAATTGGATTCAGAGTGAAGGTTTAGATAACCCTTGGAAACAAGGATGAGAAATAATTAGTGAAAATCCTATATATATTTCAAAACATAGGTCTAGGTATTCCTCAAAGGACAAGTACAAGGATGAGTTAATTATTAAGAAAATGTTCTAGAATTTGGTAATGGATAAAGTGAGTGGTTTCCCAGAAATGCATCCCTATCAGAGCAGGAACCCAGCCTTAAGTGTGGTGTACTGCCTGGGTTGAGATGTAGGGCCCACAACGTGGGCGTTGTACTCTAAAGGGGGGGGTGTGATTGTAACATCCCCAAATGATAAAGGGTTAAATGACTAAATGATAAGACCCATGTCAACAAGGTGCACCTTCCTTTTCGGGAGCCTGTCTTATTAGAACTCCACAGTTAAGCGTGCTTGGCCCGGAGTAGTGATCAGGATGGGTGACCTTTTGGGAAGTTTCTCAGGGTGTGTGTGAGTGAGGATAAAGCACACTAGAAAGGACATGTGTTGGTTTGTGGGGACTGTCATTAGTCAGATTACCCTTACAGGCACGTGGGTGGGACCTACGGTGGGGCCCATGTGTTAGCGGGGCAATTGGTGGGTGGGTCCCGGTTGTCACATCAACTTTTCAAATCCACTAAACTAATATGGTCTTTGGGAATCAATTTTTGTAATGTGTGAAGTATTTCAATAAATATGATGTCATGTATATATATATTTATACTTAGTTGTTATAATTGGGTGACCTTCTAGGAAGTTTCCCAGGGTGTGTGTGAGTGAGGACAAAGCACACTGGAAAGGACATGTGTTGGTATGTGGGGACTGTCATTAGTCAGATAACCCTTTCAGGCATGTGGGTGGGACCTACGGTGGGGCCCACGTGTCAGTGGGGAAACTGGTGGGCGGGGCCCGGTTGTCACATCCACTTTTCAAATCCACTAAACTAATATGGTCTTTGGGAATCAATTTTTGTAATGTTTGAAGTATTTCAATAAATATGATGTCATGTATATATATTTTTATACTTAGTTGTTATAATTGGATTCAGAGTGAAGGTTTAGATAACCCTTGGAAACATGGATGAGAAATAATTAGTGAAAATCCTATATATATTTCAAAACATAGGTCTAGTGATTCCTCAAAGTACAAGTACAAGGATGAGTTAATTATTAGGAAAATTTTCTAGAATTTGGTAATGGATAGAGAGAGTGGTTTCCCAGAAATACATCACTATCAAAGCAGGAACCCAACCTTAAGTGTGGTGAGCTGCCTGGATTGAGATGTAGGGCCCACAACGAGGACGTTGTGCTCTAAAGTGGGGGTGATTGTAACATCCCCAAATGATAAAGGGTTAAATGACTAAATGATAAGACTCATGTCAACAAGGTGCACCTTCCTTTTCAGGAGGCTATCTAATTAGAACTCCACAATTGAGTGTGCTTGGCCTGGAGTAGTGATCAGGATGGGTGACCTTCTGGGAAGTTTCCCAGGGTGTGTGTGAGTGAGGACAAAGCACACTAAAAAGGACATGTGTTGGCCTGTGGGTGCTGTCATTAGTCAGATAACCCTTTCAGGCACGTGGGTGGGACCTATGGTTGGGCCCACATGTCAGCGGGGCAACTGGTGGGCGGGGCCCGGTTGTGACATCCACTTTTCAAATCCACTAAACTAATATGGTCTTTGGGAATCAATTTTTGTAATGTTTGAAGTATTTCAATAAATATGATGTCATGTATATATATTTTTATATTTAGTTTTTATAATTGGATTCAGAGTGAAGGTTTAGATAATCCTTGGAAACATGGATGAGAAATAATTAATGAAAATCCTATATATATTTCAAAACATAGGTCTAAGGATTCCTCGAAGGACAAGTACAATGATGAGTTAATTATTCGGAAAATGTTCTAGAATTTTGTAATGGATAGAGTGTCAGCGGGGCAACTGGTGGGCGGGGCCCGGTTGTCACATCCACTTTTCAAATCCACTAAACTAATATGGTCTTTGGTAATCAATTTTTGTAATGTTTGAAGTATTTCAATAAATATGATGTCATGTATATATATTTTTATACTTATTTGTTATAATTGGATTCAGAGTGAGGGTTTAGATAACCCTTGGAAACATGGATGAGAAATAATTAATGAAAATCCTATATATATTTCAAAACATAGGTCTAGGGATTCCTCGAAGTACAAGTACAAGGATGAGTTAATTATTAGGAAAATGTTCTAGAATTTGGTAATGGATAGAGAGAGTGGTTTCCCAGAAATACATCCCTATCAAAGCAGGAACCCAGCCTTAAGTGCGGTGCACTGCCTGGGTTGAGATGTAGGGCCCACAACGAGGGCGTTGTGCTCTAAAGGGGGGGTGATTGTAACATCCCCAAATGATAAAGGGTTAAATGACTAAATGATAAGACTCATGTCAACAAGGTGAACCTTCCTTTTTAGGAGCCTGTCTAATTAGAACTCCACAGTTGAGTGTGCTTTGCCTGGAGTAGTGATAAGGATGGGTGACCTTCTGGGAAGTTTCCCAGGGTGTGTGTGAGTGAGGAAAAAGTACACTAAAAAGGACATGTGTTGGCCTGTGGGTGCTGTCATTAGTCAGATAACCCTTTCAGGAACGTGGGTGGGGCCTACGGTGGGGCCCACATGTCAGCGGGGCAACTGGTGGGTGGGGCCCGATTGTCACATCCACTTTTCAAACCCACTAAACTAATATGGTCTTTAGGAATCAATTTTTGTAATGTTTGAAGTATTTCAATAAATATGATTTCATGTATATATATTTTTATACTTAGTTTTTATAATTGGATTCAGAGTGAAGGTTTACATAATCCTTGGAAACATGGATGAGAAATAATTAATGAAAATCCTATATATATTTCAAAACATAGGTCTAGGGATTCCTCGAAGGACAAGTACAAGGATGAGTTAATTATTAGGAAAATGTTCTAGAATTTGGTAATGGATAGAGTGAGTGGTTTCCCAGAAATACATCCCTACCAAGATACTAAAATTCGACATTATTATAGACCAGATGTACCTAGGAGTAACAAATATTAAAATGTGTGTCATGCCTAACTCTTGTGTAACCTTGTAGATGAAAACATGTCTCACTTTGTTTCTAGTATGACACTCTTAGGGGATATTCCTTTTAAATTCACAAACACTTTATGAACCAACATGGAGGATTTTAATATAATATGACTATGAGTAACCCAGGATAAACCTAAGGGGGCATAGAATAAAGAATTAGATGTAATTATTTAGATATCATACAAGTATTTTTTTCAGGATTACATGGTTGTCTGCTATGATATGTGTTTCTCACCATAAGATTTATATTTTTAAAAAATATTATAGATAATAAGGAACTTGTACAACATTAAATTTTTCAGATGTGGAAAGTATGGGCATGGAAAATAATAGATTTTATAATATAAAATATCATAAATAGAATTGGGGAGCTTCAATTTTTGTAATGTTTGAAGTATTTCAATAAATATGATGTCATGTATATATATTTTTATACTTAGTTGTTATAATTGGATTCAGAGTGAAGGTTTAGATAACCCTTGGAAACATGGATGAGAAATAATTAGTGAAAATCCTATATATATTTCAAAACATAGGTCTAGGGATTCCTCGAAGGACAAGTACAAGGATGAGTTAATTATTAGGAAAATGTTCTAGAATTTGGTAATGGATAGAGTGAGTGGTTTCCCAGAAATACATCCCTACCAAGATACTAAAAGTAGTCATTATTATAGACCAGATGTACCTAGGAGTAAAAAATATTAAAATGTGTGTCATGACTAACTCATGCGCAAACTTATAGATGAAAACATGTCTCACTTTGTATCTAGTATGACACTCTCAGGGGATATTCCTTTTAAATTCACAAACACTTTATGAACCAACATGGAGGATTTTAATATAATATGACTATGACTAACCTAGGATAAACCTAAGGGGCCATAGAATAAAGAATTAGATGTCATTATTTAGATATCCTACAAGTATTTTTTTCAGGATTACATGGTTGTCTTCTATGATATGTGTTTCTCACCATAAGATTTATATTTTTAAAAAATATTATAGATAATAAGGAACTTGTCCAACATTAAATTTTTCAGATGTGGAAAGTATGGGCATGGAAAAAATAGATTTTATAATATAAAATATCATAAATAGAATTGGGGAGCTTCACATGTATTGGTTATATTGCTGAAGATATAGACAACACAAGTGACATGTGTAAGGTATGAGTTTTTCTTCCACTATTATTTACATTAAACATAAGATGCATGATTAGATTGGGGTTAAATAACCTTAAGACATGATTCATATTTTATATTCTATGAAAAGGCTATTATGAGGTATGATAATAATGAATGAGTAATGGTTTAAGAATAAATCCAAATAATTGAAGTTTATATGTTTTTGAATTCAATGATTATTTTATATTAATCATGAAGTAGATAATTATTTTCATTTTAACTTTTTCATTAGATATTATAAAGGATATGTTGAATGGTGATTGTGAGAAAGAAATGTGATTTCCTGGAAAAATGATATTTTGATTAAGGGAATGGACCCCTTAATTTATTCATGATATCAACATAATGATATATCGATAATTATATGTTGGATATGAATTAGAAAATTTGACAGCACTGATTACCTCAGAATTGATAAAATATTTTCCAAAATAGTTTTTTATGTTGTCAAGGATGATGTTTATAAATTATTTTGTTTAAGGTATATATCTAGTAATATATACAATAAGGAAGAATGCATGTTTTCCAAATGTATTAAAATTAATTCAAGTTATTACCATGTTTCAATAGAATTTACGATGAGGGTATTCACAAATTTTTATTGCGACAACCATGTACTACTTTGTGTCATATGGGGAATCAATGTTAAGTTGATTTCATGAATTTAATTATATTTTTTGTACTTTCATCATTCAGATTGGTTGTAAGGTTAAACATTAATGAAATGATTAACCTAAACATTATAGGGACTATTTATGTATTGAGGTTGTATTGAAACCCTTATTTAAAATTATATTTAGTAATTAACATTATTTAAAGGGTATCCATCATATTTATTTGAAAATTATATCAATGTGGTTTAAGAAAAGGATAATCAATATGTCTAGTGACAACCCATCAAGTCTGATGAAGTAGTGGGTCTTGAACCCATGACTGAAGGATGATAAGGGCTTTAGGCCTACCACTGGCCTACATAATGTTCTGGTAAATGGGTAATTAATATTATTTTAATTAAAACAATTTTATGAATAAATATTAATAATGAACCAGTTGTGTTAATTTTTTGGTTTATAGATTAATTTATTAACTATATTGATTTAGAGATTATTTAGAGACAAATAGTTACTCTTTATTATTTTATCATCCTTAAGATATGTTAAAAGTTTATTTTAGTGATTCTAGAATCAATGTTAATTTTAGTATATCCATTTCTTGAAGTAATGGATGAATTATATATTTATAGATGAAGAACCAAATAATGAAAAAAAATTATAAAAATATATCAAGTAAGTATATTTATTTATATTCTCGATCGATAAAAAATTACATAACATTAGGAAAATTATCAAAAAATGTTATCCTAATACATTAATTTTTGTTGAACTGATGGCCTTTTAAATCATCAGATATTTTTGAGTTTTATGTCTTCAACATTCAGTATATCATTCAATTATTTTTTATTGATGACCTAAATCTCTCCCTGTAAAAATTTACAATTTTCTTCTAAGCCCATATTTTTAGTTTCCACCAATGTTCTCACCTGTGGAAACCTATTTATCATTTAATTTGGTTAATTTTCATGTTTCCAACCTCTCCCTATTTAAAGTAAGTTTTCATATACATTTTTAGGATGTGGGTTTCTATGAATATAACTTCAAAGTATTTAACCTTTGATAACACATAATAATTTTGAGGGTGAAATTCATTATATAGGGGGTAGAATATAACATCCTAAAATTTTGTAAAATATATTTTTTTCAACTTAATTTAATATTTTTGATATTTTTCATTTCACACAACACTGAATATAGTATCTATATATATATATAATAAAGAATTACATTTTGATTGAAATTTCTACACACAATACTTATATTATCTTTCACTACACACAACACTAACTTGGCTTGCATTACACAGAAGAACACGTTTCTACAAAACATCATTTTATTGTTATAGTTATTTAAAAGAGATAATTATAACCTAGACATTAATCTTAATAATATTAATATAAATAACTATTTTTTAATATTATTTATAATGTATTTATATAAATAAAACTTATTGATAATAAAACATGTAATATTGGTAAAGTCTTCAAATGTTTGAAAATATATTTTTCGCAATTGAACTTCATTTTATGTACTTTTGTGAACTATAATAAAATTAATTTTTTTTAAATCCTAGATATTTAATTTTATAAAATAAACTTACTCTTTAAATTCAGAATTTTTAATTTATCTTATGGGAAATTTTTTGATTTTTTTGAGAAATGTCATTTTTAGGTGAACAGATAAAAAATATAGAATTTTAATTCCAAACATATTTTTCATCTAATTTATTTATATAGTTTAGTTATATTTTATATTTTTTGAAAGTAAAAATAGATAAATTATATCTTTATTCATCCAATATAGGTCATTGGAATAAATTTTATATTGAATCTAGATAAAAAAATATTAATGAACATTTGAACACTCTCACTTTAAAAAACCACTTTCTCGCCATGTCTCCAGGCATAACATTAAACTTAATGATTCCCCCTTGGTGAATGAAATTTATAAAATGAAAATAAATTGTTATAATCAGTATAATATTTATATTATAATAATGTTAACTTATTTTTTTACCAAATTTTTTTTTGAAGGTGACTAAAATTAATTACAATTATTTTGGTAAAATTACGCTTAAAAAGAATATCTATAAACTTAAGGTCCAAAATAACATATAAAATTTAAAAAAACCCAATGTATGTAAATATGTCATCCATACACCTTAAATTATTTATTTTTGTTGTTTTTTTTTTGTTTTTTTATGTAAAAATGATGGTACACCTAACTTGTTTTAAAAAATATCATGTGTGTCCTCTCCCTCCCTTATAAATGGCCACCACCTCTACCCTTTCTGACACCTATCAAGCTACTTATGTTCAGACAAGATCTTCCAAATTAAATTCTCAAAATCCAACCTTTTTTATTTTAATCCTCACTTTTTGAATAAATATAACGAGGGAATCCCTTTGGTTCAAACCAAAAGGATTTACCAAAATATGGGGTAACATCATTCCTCAAGCTCCTTTCCTTTATTTTCTTTGTCTAGTAAATTTGTTATTCTTATTCCAATATCATATATTAAAAAAATTATTATAAATATACTGATATTTTTTTATTCTAAGGGTTTATCCTGGACTTACATGCACATCAATATAATGGGTAACAAACATACCATTCTTGTCTATGGCGAACTACCACCTCATGAAACGATGTTGTTTGTTTTACCTTCACCACCTATCATGGTTGATAATTATGATGGAAACTCTGTTTTTAAATGAAAAATATGATGTATTTATAATTTTTTAGTTATTATATAATACCTACCTTAATTACTTATTTTTTTCAAATAAGATAACTTCGTTTGTGGAAGTGTGGACAACTACCTTATCAAAGCGATGTGATTAGTTCACACATTACATGGAATTCATTAAGGATGGTTTTAGTAAATTTTTAGGTTATATATGGCATAATAAATCTACTATAATTATGTTATATATTTATATAAATATATTTCTTTAAAATTATTTCTTTTAATATGATAATAAAATAGAAGCAACTTTCATTTGTACGTATGACCTACCATCTCCATGAATGTTTTGTTTCTTTTAATATTTATATTTTCTATAGATTACAAAAAATATTTATATAATGAAGATATATGATATAAAAATCATTTTTTACATTATGAAAATATGTAAATCATGATCTAATTGAGATGATCAAGAATAATAAGTAAAAAAGTAGGATAAACAAAGAAATTATTACCTAAAACATTACTTTAACATGGAATTTTTAATAAATAGGTAATATAAAGTTAGGTTTGAATCTTATATGTTATTAGATTTAATAATATGATTCTTTTTTTATTTATAATAAACATTTATTTATTATATATGGGTTTTTAACGTGTGTAAATAAAGTCAAAACATAGGGTAAGGGAATTTTATCTCACTTATTATTTCCGGGAGATACATGTCGAATTGACCAATCACTTATTTTGTGTTGTGTGTATAAATCCCATTTATGTATTAAATTATTATTACAAATAAATATATGGGTATTCACATATCCATTTTATGATCTTTCTTGAATGGGTTCTTTGTTTCAATACTTTCTAAACTAATAATGTAATTTTGTCTCAATTTGCCTTCCTTGAGAGACATGCCATGTTATGAACTTATATTTTTTCATTTTATTAGGAACCCAAATCATTTAGTAATTTTTAAGGAATTTTATGGAAGGTTATCATTGGATTGTTTTGTTCTGATTATTTATTAAAGAATTAGGTACTTACATTTTATTAAAATTTCAATGATAGTTGAATTTTTTCCAAGGACACAGGATGTTCCTGTTAAACAAGAACAACAAGAGGGGATGGAGAATCTTAGTGTTGGATAATTAAAAAATATGGGTGATGGAATTTTTGAATAAATTGATTCATTTTTAATCATATTTCCTTACATTAGTGATGATGATCATGATGAGGACACTTATGAGATGGATTATGATGATTATGAGGAAATGGGTTAGCATAGTGCTCATTGGGGTGTTGCACTCAACATAGGGAATTAAATGTGGAAAGTATGTTTAAAAAATTATGGGGCAATACACTATTAAATATATCATTTTAATGATATATTTTCAAATCAAAATGGATGAGGATAGGTAAATGAGAAATCATGGTGGTATTAATGTTTTCTGGGAGATCGGTTTCTACAGGAAGTTTTAATCTAATTTGTCAAATTATAATCACATTTCATTTGGTTTTGACCCCATTATGGAATAATGTTATAGGATAAACCAACTCACTATAATAATATTAACTGATTAATTTAGTTTTATGAAATTTATATTGGATACAGAATATATTATAAATTATGTTACATGTGATAATTAATTTCATAGGATTACTATTAATTAGTCATATATGAATATTGAATAGAATCTAGAACTCATGTTGATTTATATAGGTTTTAAACAAGTAAAATTTTCATGCTTAATATTATAATCCATCTCATAATAACTCCCATTACTTTTATTACCATCTGGATATTATTATTATAACTAAGTAACAGTACCATCTTTTAACTCCATGGTACTTAAGATAATTAAGAAAATATTTTTATGAAAATCTAATTTATTTCCACTTTTGGGTAGAAATATTTGTCCTCTCAAAATAGTTTTTTATGAAAATATTTTAAATTTTTTTTATTATTAACTCATGATGTTTAAAAGAATTTTTTACTCATTTATTAACTTTTTTCAATATGGTTTTAAAAAGAATCTTCTTGTAATTTTCCAAGAAATTAACTTTTCTAATCTTTTAAGGTTAAAAAGGAATTTTCAGTATGTATGGACTTAACCACCATCATTACCATCATTTATATGATTCTTCCTTTAATATTGTACAATGTTATAAGTTTAATGAAGATTTTCTCCTAATATTATTGAATTTTTAAAAGGTTTTCAATGAAAAAACCCTTTCAATTTTTTTGTCTATTTAATAAAGTGTTTAAAATTTTTTCGGCCATATTTTATTTTATTTTTCAATGAAAATAGTTTTCAAAATTATTTGAAGCCATATTTTTACTATTTCAACTTTTTTCAAAAAAAATATTTTCAAAATGTTTCCATGATTTGATTGTGAGTGTTCAAGTCATTTTTAACGGATAAGGTTTTCCAAATATTTTCAAGCTTCCTTTATAAGTTTCCAAACTATTTTAAAAGAAAAAGTTTTAAAAAAGATGTATTTTTCAAAAATTACCTCTAAAATATGAAGATAACTTTTACTCAATAAATTTTATATATGAAATTTTAAATCTTTCATTATAATGAAATTATTTTTGAAAAGGTTTATGAAAATTATTTTCAAAGAAAGGATATTTTCCTTAAAAAATGTTTCATTCGATCTTTTAAAATCATCCTCAATATAATATTTCATCATTTTTATTATTTATTATTTATTGGGGAAAATATCCTAGAATATCATTCATATTATTTCATGAATGTTTTATGTATTAATGTCATGATGTTTATGAAACATGTTTCTCTTCCCTAGGTCATATGATTTTGAGACCCACTTCACTTTATCAGTTATGATTTGATGAAATTATTACGAAACCTATATTTTCCATAGGAAATTATAGGATTAAATGTTTATAATAACAATTTCATTTCATGGGATATGATATTATGTTTACGAAACCCATCTCTTTTTATAGAACATGATATGGTTCATGTTTTATTGTCTTGTATAACATGTAAGTTTGATTTTATTATAAAATGGGTCGAACATATATCACCCTCCAATGTGTTGGGTAAAGATTTAAATGTCATGAGATAATTATTAGAATCAAGTTGACGGGCATGATCCACTATGTGAAGATGGGGAAACCTAATCCCTTATAAGGAAAGGACTTTGATTGGGGATGGTGATGTGTCCCACCCTGTAGTTGTAGTCACCATATATATGGATCATGGGGGAACCTGGTTGACTATGGGAGGATGGGTAAACCTACTCTATTATGGGAAGATCTGGAAACTCAATCCATTATATGGAAAGGGTTATGACCGGGGTTGGTGTTGTTTCCCTCCAAGTAGGTGTAGTCCCTAAGAACTACCCTAATATGTTCTAGAAATTGGTCTTGACTTATAGGGAATGATGTTACATGATTATATGAATTCCAAAATTCCATGTCTTAATCCTATGTTATGATTTCATGGATTATGATCTTGATTCCCTTATGATTCAAGCTCTATTAACTATAAATATTTATTCCATGAATAATATTTATGATATTTGATATATAGGGTAAAATATTCTATTGTTAAAATAATGTTCTCATACCCACATGATTGTTTTTATGCATATATATCTCCCTTGTTTTACCCTTACTAAGAATTTGATCTAGACCCTTTTTATGTTTCCTTCCCCATGTTAAGATGATATATTTTATTTATGATTTGTCTAAGAGGGGTTCTAGTATTAGAGAACATATATGTAGATAATTTATCTCACTCATGTATCGGCGTTTACAATTCCATGTTTCTAAAGGAATTAATATAACACTGTCTTTAGGTGTATGTTTATGTAATGTTTTATAAATTCTATAAAAATAATTTATTTTCTATGTATTTTAAGACTAGGTTATTATGTACCTAGGGGTAACAACAACAAAAAGTGTGTATTGGGTATTAACACAATCATCACCTCCTGCATTACAAAGAGGTCAAACCACACCCATGGTTTGAAACACCTAGAAGATGTTATTTGTTTAATTTTATTCTATTTACAATACATTACAAGTAAGTTATTATGTTAATGGGTTAATAATTATGGAAGAACCCAACCTAAAAGAAACCTATATTGAGCCAATAGTGATTAATGTCGAACAGAAAGATGTTATAATAATTACAAAAAGTAAGACATTTTGAGGTTGATTTTTTCATTTTATTATCTTATAATAATTCATTTCCATTTTTAATTATTCATAAATCATGATTAATGCCGTTTTTTTTATAAAGGTTGATTCCCAAAGGAACCAATTTAAAAATGGATGCCATCGACGATTAAAAAATTATCCCAATTAGAAACCTAATGTGATAATAGGTGGGGTATGAAATTGTTTTATTATAAAAAACCATATATCAAGAATTATGAATAGAAATATAAAATTTATAGGGTTTAAAAATACACCAAATAAGATAAATATAGAGTCTCATGGATGTTTGGGTGAAAAACATGATGAAGTAAATAACTATCAAATTCCTTAGTGTAATAAATTTGGTAAGAAACACCAAGGGGAATTTATTAAATGAACAAAGATATAATTTATCCATGGAAAATTAGGTTATAGAGAAACTAATTTCTTAGGAAAAGTGAATATATCAGTGGAAACTATTAAAATAACAATAGTCCATCCTAACACACCACTGACATTTCATTAGAATGAATGTATAAACCTTGGAAATTATCCATGACAATTCTATAATAAACTGGATAAAAATGATGATAAGAACTAGAAGCATCCCAAACTAGGGAATTACTATGAAAAAACCATGGAAGTGAGTTTTGAAGATAATTTTGAGTGAGTAAAATTTACCATCCAATCATGAAATGTGATTATTGTATTTGAATATTATTAATACCACTTCATTGAACCTAGAATGCATGATAAGGATATAAAATAACCCCCTAATTGATAGATTATCAATTATTAATTACAATATAGAATTTACAAGTATATAAATGATGTCTAATATATGCTTATTTTTTTGACTCCTATGAATTCTGAATAACATTCTCTTAATTAGATTTGATGTGATATTTGGTATGGATTGGTCATATTGATAATGGTAAACTCAAAGTTTGGAAAATCATGTCAAAAAGTCTTCCAATTATCACTTCTTAATAAAAGGATTCCTAGGAATTCTCTTTTATAAAAATTATTGGGGTACAAATAAACAAGGTATAAAGAAACAATTGAATTTATTATATTCTTATTATATGGTAAAATATGAGTTCACTAGTCAAAAAAATACAGTGAGGAAGAAACCTTAGTGGAAGTTAAATATAATGTCTTAGAAGCCCATAAATTTTAAGTGAGTGATATTTAGAATTGTGATGATTAAATTTACTTAGTGGGAGAGAGAATGCAACAATCCACATTTTTGGAGAAAAAAATATTTTTCACTTCAATTATAAATAATTTTTCTATCTTCATTCAAGAGAATTGATAATTGATTAGAGACTGGATCATTCAAGATATAAACCAAGATAATGAAACATTATTTAATTATAGTGGAACATTGCAATGAATGTACATGAAAAAATGTACAACATATGATTTATTATTACATCATGGATGATTATATCCATTGAAACTACAAAAATTAAAAGTGTATAATAAATTTAAAATATAAGTTCTTTAGAACTAGAAACATCCCATGACCACCATTGAAGTTATGAATCACCATTAGTATAACAAAACCTACAATTGTAATAAAATACCATGAAGGGGATAATTATTTTGTGGGATATTATAGAAAATATGGAAATAAGAAGTGTAATTCTGATCTTAGTAAGATTTTATAAAGAAATGGGATCCGATCTTTGAAGATATAGCCATTGAAAATATATTCATTGTAAATAGTGTCATATAAAATATGGTCATTTTAGAAATAATTTTTGGATATACATATAATGGATTGAACCTCTATGGTACATTCCTTTACTAAAATATGGTTTTTGAGGTGTTCTGGGAGTTCATGGTGACTTATCCCCAACACTTTTCTAATTTTCCAGTTTTGCTAATAGTGTTGTCAGTGATTCATTTTTAACTTTCAGTGTTGGCATGAAATTTTGAACCATCCATGTCGACATGTCATTTTTAACTGTTGGTGTCGACATTTCATTTCAAACTATCGGTGTCGGCATGTCATTTTTAACTGTCGGTGTTGGCATGTAATTTGAAATATCGGTGTCGGCGTCCTATAATGAACTATTTGTGTTGACATGTAATTTTGAAATGTTTGTGTTGACGTGTCTTTTTGAACTATTAGTGTCAACATGTCATTTTGAACTGTCTGTGTAAGGGCATCATTTTGAACTATCGGTGTCAGTGTTTTGTTTTAAAGTATCGGTGTCAGTGTGTCATTTTGAATAGTTTGTGTCGGCGTGCCATTTTGAACTATCCATGTCAGCGTGTCTTCTTGAACTGTCAGTGTTGGCCTATCATTTGAATTGTCAATTTCAGTGTGTAATTTTGAACTGTCATTTTCAGCGTGTCATTTTAAACTAGCGATGTCAGTGTGTCATTTTTAAATGTCGGTGTCGACGCATCATTTTGAACTATCATTGTCGGTGAGTCATTTTGAACTTGTGGTGTCAATGTGTCATTCTAAACTGTCGATGTCAGCATTTCATTTTGAACTCTTGGTTTCAGTGTGTCATTTTGAACTATCAATATCGGTGTGTCATTTCAATTGTCGGTGTGGGTGTGACATATGTGAACCATGTTTCCATCTTACTACAGTTCTCCCCTTTTACGTTTTCTATGACATAAAATGAATTCAGGGCCTTGTTTAAAGGTATTTAAGGCTGATTCAAATACCATAACTCTAATTATAAAATTATTAAGTGACTGAGTTTCTTTACATGGTCAAACCACATTGTTTTGAAGAGGTCCACCATAAATGGAAAATCTAAACCAAATATAAACTGATGCTCTATTTAGATTTTCAATGTGTCAAGATATCATCTGCACCTAATATTCTTTCTTTTTCTTCCACGGTACGAGGAAACTTGATAATTTCTTCCCATGGTATTGGTTTGATTGAACCATAATCATTGAATCATTTCCCCTTGAAGCTTCTTCCTGCTGCATGTAAACCCCCTGTTTTGGTGGAAGCAGTACGTGTCGATCTATCATCGATAAAAGGTGTGATATACCTCCGTTCATGTGTTTTCATTGATCCTTATTCTCACGTTCCTCCTTAACATGCTATGGAATGTGATCTCCATGATTCTAATTGAGTTTTATTGGGTGTTGGTTGGTGTGTTCATGCAGTAGTGTCCTCGAGTGGATGCAGTTTTCACAGGGAGAGGTGATCATGATATGTTGTGTTGGCCTATTTGCAAAGAACGTCTGAAACCTTCTAAGGTAGTGGATTCAAGGCTTCTCTATTTTTTTACATCCAACTTTATAGTTAGCATGTTTTTTCCAATGGATCACAATGGAATTGACATAATAAATATTTTAACTGGGTAACTAATTTGGTATCGATCATATGTTATTGCCTCTTATTTTTTTCTAGATAGCGTGATATATGTGATTTCTTTGTTTAGAATGTTGTTTGTGGAAAAAATTCGTAAAGAAAGTAAAATGGGATTAATTATAAATTATTTGGCCAAAGATAAAGAGGCATGTATATGAATCTGGCTGTTGTTGTTGTAAAATTATAATAATCAAATTGATGTAGTAATCATGTTTAATTACTTTTTGATAGTTGTGATAGCTTTTTGTTTAGTTTACCCATAGTTAGAACCTACTAATAATAAATCAACTAATTAAAGATGGATTAAAGAGTTTGTTGGTCAATAAATGTTAATGCCTTGTAGGGTTCTGATTTAACCTATTTCTTGTAAGGCTGAGTGCCTTCAATGTTCGATCCATGAGAGATCATTTTATGTGAAGGAAGAATACCTTGTTTAGGGACAAGATCCCAGTTTATTTGTTATTTCCTGCTACTTGTGATGTGTTATGAGCCCAGATAGATGTTTTGAGATGTGGTGGTAGGGAGGACCAGTGGTTGTGGCAATAGTTGATACCTATAGTGGCGAGGTGCATTGGTTTATGTATATGGGTGTCGGGGAGGACACCAGAGATGATGAAATGGGGTGGATTTGAATATTGGATGCCTGTTCAATCTTTTTGGTTGTTTATATGCTTTAATTTCCCCACTAATTAAGGTATATGGTCTTTTTTATCATCCTTCAAAAAGAGACGATGATGTGAAGGGTATGCCACATGCTTTCCAGGTTTAGTTTCTTGAGGATGGATGAGTTTATGCTCTTGCTATATGTGTAAAAGGATCAATGGGTAGGTCACATAGTCATTGTGTTAATCCCCTTGTGTTTGGAAGTTTAAAATGTTTCTCTAGAATACTTTGGAATATCGGAAAGTAATAATGCTGTTAATAAATGATTGATTAAATAATGTTAACCCTTAGGGTTGGAGCTAGCTGGGATGCAATGTTGAGGTAATATTTCTAAGAAGTTTTGTACATGGTTTGGTTATTCCTTGAGGGAAAGAAACTTTTGTGTGATGCTAATGAAATTTAATGTGGAATTAAAAATGGTTAATTAATGATTAAATAATTAATTAACGTAAATTGAAACTGATAAAAAGGTATAAGTAACATAATATAGATATTTAAATGGTTATATGCTCATAGTATATCTAGTCTTAGTAGTGGTAGTTGAGAGTTGAGGGGGCACTTTTCCCCAACATTCCAGTGGGAGGGTGTATGGATGACTACTCCCATTGGTCCTCCTCTCTTCTATTGGTAGTTACATGTGCTGGTAGGCATGATGGTCAGTTTTCCTCATATATTTGTGTAAAGGGTTGTAATGGCATGTGATTATTCACACACATGTATTCTGGATATAGATTCTTATGGACTACTATAGGTTTAATGTGTATAGGCTATGATGACTTGAGTATCCTTACTCGGCGCATGGGTTGTAATGGCTTGAGGTATAATTCCAGACGTATGATACATGTTATGCAAGCTATGGTAGCTCTTAAAAAATACCTAGTTAATTTGGTTATGTGGACATAGTGGCTTTTTTCAAGAGGTGTATGTTGTGGTGCTACGCCCAGGTGTTTGCAGGAAATCCTTTTTGGGAGAGAGATGCATAGGACGTGCAATGTAGGGGAAAAGTAGCCAACCAGTGGGGATGTGGTAGTGGGGTACCCTTAATATTATTTATTATATTATATACTATTATATTTGATACATGGTGATAGTATCCATATTGATTTTGGGAACATAATATGCCTATTTTGGTTATTATTTGGTTTCACTTGCTGTTCACTATGATTTATCATGCTTTATTTAATTTTTCATGAGAGGATTCAAGGAGGATCCTACTAAGTATAGTGTTATTCTCACTGTATGTATATATTAACTTTTTTTTACGGTCACATGAAATAGGTTGGAGATCAGGCTGGTTACTACTAGCTTGGGGTTATAGGAGCATTTTAGGCTTTATGGTCATTGTTATTTTATTTTATTTTGGTACATGTAGTTTTCTCTTCCAGTTATTGTAGTTTTGGAAGAAATTACATATGTGTACTTGATATTCTTTATATATTGTAGTCTGATTTGAGTTTGGTTGGTTTATGTCTTATATCTCTCATTCTTATTTGTATCTAAGGGGGTGGTCATCATCAGGGTCAAAGGGGAAATGGATCAGGTCCTGGTCATCTTCATGCTTTAGAGTTGCCAATGCGAGGTGAGTCAGACATTGTTCGAGATACCCTTTTTTGTATTCTACTTGGTTGTATGAATTTTCTGATTTGGGAGATACACACTCCTTCATATCACCTACCCTATTCCATTATTTGGATCTTGAGGTGGAGAGGCTTCATGTTCCCTTGGCGTCAACTACACTAGTTAGAGGTCGGCCTGACATATTTGAATTATGTAGAGACTGTGAGCTAGTTCTTGGGAAACATAGATCATGGGGAAATTTCCTAAATTTATGAAGACAACTATATGATGTCATAATTATCATAGATTGGTTGTATTCGGTGTAGGTTATTGTGGATTTCATCATCATTCAGGTGGTGTTCTTCAATGTTAATGAAGATACAATAGTGTTTGTTGGTGACCAAGACCCTCAAATGGGTTACTTCATTATCATCCTTCATGGCTGAGTTGATGCTGAGTTTTTCAGATTTTCAGTAGTTGTAATTCCTAGGGTTGTAGATGTGTACCCTGTTTTCTTTCAAGAATAGGTTGTAGCATTACCCCCTCGATGATAGATTGAGTTTGAGATCGAGCTACAGCCAAGAGTGTCTCATATCTCTATGTCTCTGTATAGAATGGCCCCTTCTGAGTTATAGAAAATGTATATACAGCATGATGGAATGTTACAATGTGGTTTTGTTTGGCTGAGTGTGTCACCATGGGGCGCACTAGTTTTTTTGTGGAGAAGTTTGACATTATTTTGTTGTTGCTTATTGATTATCATCATTTGAATAAAGTGACAGTGAATAATTGCTATACTCTTCCATGTATTGATGATTTATGTGATCAACTAAAGGGTGAAAGTTGGTTCTCAATGATCTAATTAATGTTAGGATATCATCAAATGAATTCCAATGATGAGGATATCCCAAAGGCTGATTTCTGTTGTCTTCATGGGCATTATGAGTTCGTCATAATGTCATTTAGTGTGATGAATTCTCCATCTGTTTTCATGGTGTTTATGTAGGCTATATTCCTTGAGTTCTTGGATAAGCTCATAGTGGTTCTCATCGATGACATCCTTGTGTTATTTGAATCTAAGGAGGAGCATGAATAGTATTTTCATGCCATTTTGGGAGTTCTTTGTTGACAATAGCTATTTGGGAAGTTATTGAAGTGTGATTTTTGGGCTCAAGAAGTCTGTTTCATGGGGAATGTTGTATCCTAGCATAGAGTTTCTATGTAATGATCGATGATAGAAGCAGTTATTTCATGGGAAGTCTCCAAGATATTGGTATAGGTATGAAGATTCCTTAGTCTCATATACTATTATAAGAGGTTTGAAGTTGATTTCTCTTGAGTTGTGATTCCTTTGATAGTGTTGAATAAAAAGGATTAGGAATTTTTTTGGGCTGATAAGTGATATTAAGCTTAATTTATCTGTGGTAAAAGTTGGTAAGTGCTCTGGTTCTTTTTCTACCAATAGTGGGAGTTCATTTCGATGTTTTCTGTGATGCTCTGAATCTAGGGTTAGGTTGTGTTTTTATGCATTAGAGATTGGTTTTTTCATATAGTTCTCAATCGTTGAATCCCCATGAATGTAACTATGCCACCCATGATCTTGAGTTGGTGGAAATGGTGCTTGCTCGGATGTTTTGGATACATTACCTCATTAGAGAGAATTTTTTTGTTTTCACCGATCATAAAATAATGGGGTATGTTTTCTTCCAACATCACTTGAACTTGTGGTAGCGCTGTTGGATGGAGTTCTTATAGGATTATGAATTTGAAAAATAGTATACACTTGGTATATGGAATGTTGTAGCTGATGTGATGAGCAGGAAGTCACATAGTGATGAAGTGCATGAATCTGATGATTATTTGATTATAATGGAATAACTTTCAGCATTACATCTCAATATGATAGAAGTTGGGGGAAGAGGTTGTCTTTTTTATATTATCGTGCAATCATATTTGGTGAAGTAGCTGAAATATTCCCATTTGGGGGATCATTAGGTGGATGTATGGAGAGACTGAGTATTTTGTGGCGAGGCCCATGATGGTTGGTCTGAGGTTGAACAACACAGAGTGTTGTATCAGGGAAGGCTTTCCATTAATTTTGAGATGCATGAGATGGTTCTCATAGATTTCCATAGTTCACCTTTAGTGTATCATCTTAGAGTGAAAAATATGTACTGAGCCTTGAAGACATAGTTTTTGCGGCCTAGGATGAATCGTGCAGTTGAAGAATTTGTTTCTTGATGTTTGGTCTTCAAGAAGGTGAAGGTCGAGCACCTTGTCCCATGTGGTTTGCTCCAACCGTTATATGTTCCTCAATAAAAGTGGGAGGAAATCTCGATGTCCTTTTTTACCTGTTTATCTCGATATCAGGGAGGAAAATTCTATATGGGTGGTAGTGGAATGTTTAATGAAACCATCCCACTTCATAACAATCAAGGATTCAAGATCAGTGGAGGTTTGGCTGAGGAAGTATCAGGATGAGGTGGTGAGACTCCATGGAGTCCCGAAGATGATCAATTATGATTGAGATCCTCATTTTACCTCTAGGGTGTGGAGAGGTCTCCAGCATGATTTCGATTACCATATTTTCCTTAGCACTACATTTCATCCACAGACAAACTATCATACAAATCGAACCATCTAGACTCTTGAAGACATGTTTCACTCTTGTGTTAAAGATTTTATAGGTTCATGGATTAGGTACTTACCCTTGATGGATTTATCTTAAAAAAATATTTTTCACTCAACTATCAGTATGACACTATTTGAATTATGGTTGACCTTTCCAATCTTTTTTGTGTTGGACTAGGGATGGAATGTCAACAATTCTCAAACCAGAACAAGTACATAATATGAAAAATATGGTTTATGTGATTTGTGAGTGGATGCAGGCATCACAGGATTTTAGAAGTCCTATGCTGACCATAAGAGGAGACCTCTGGATTATGATTTTGGGGATCATGTGTTTCTAAAGGTGGTTGCTTGTCATAGGAATCAAAGGTTTGGTCAAGGGAGTATGATTTATCCTCGATTTGTTGTGAATTTTGAATTTTTAGATCATGTTGAAGTCATGTCATATTTGGTAGCACTTCATCTGCAGATGATCCTGATACATGATGTTTTTTACCTATCACCACTCCTTCATTTTCTTCATGACATCTCTCATGTAATCGATTAGGGAAATATTGATGTTGGCAATGATGAAACTTTCAAGAAGTTTCATGTATAGATCTGTGACCACAAGGAGAAGGTGTTGTGTGGGTGTGTTATCCCCTTCAATCGTGTCTTGTGTAAACGCAGTGGCATGGTGGAGAGTACTTATGAACATGAGTTGCAGATATGCGCTCAGTACCTCGAATTGATTAATGATTAACTCTTTTCATTTAGCGATGTTCAATTTGTGGTAGTAAACATTTCATATTTATAATATGGGTTTCTTTTGTTTCATTTTGTGGCGTGGTCTCTTTTAAGAGGTATCTCCCCTGGGAGAGTGTTTATCTTTAGGTTGTGGTCATCATGCAGTTTCATGTGTTCCCTTTTGGAAGTAGTTGAACTCCTTTGGTGGTGAGTGATTTGAGTGGTATCTTAAAGGTGGTTGTTCAGAACCATTTTTATATTTCCAATTTTGGTTTGTTATGAATTATCATGAATGAAAATGTTTTCAGTGGTATCTGGTGTAATGGACCAGAACTATCTGATCCATTCCATTTCTCAAATATGGTGTTTGAGGTGTTTTGAGAGTTTGAAGTGACATATTCCCAACACTTTTCCAAATTTATAGTTTTTGTAATAGTACTATCTGTGATTGATTTTGAATAGTTTGTTCCAACATTTCATTTTGAATTTCCAGAGTCTTTGTGTCATTTTGAACAATCATTGTGGGCATGTCATTTTGAACTGTCGGTGTCGGCATTTCATTTTGATATGTCAGTGTCGGTGTGTCATTTTTAACTATCGGTGTTGGAATTTCATTTGAACTGTCGGTGTTGGAATATCATTATGAACTATCTGTGTTAGAGTGTCATTTTGAACTTTCAGTGTCTGCATGTTATTTTGAACTATCGGTGTCGGTGCGTCATTTTGAACTATCGGTGTCGATGCATCATTTTGAACTATCAGTGTCATTGCATCATTTTTAACTGTCATTTTCATGTGTCATCTTGAAATTTCGGTGTCAGCATGTCATTTTGAACTGTCGGTGTCGTCATGTCATTTTCAGCTATCGGTGTCAGTTTGTTATTTTGAACTATTGGTGTAAGGGTTTCATTTGAACTGTCAGTGTTAGTGTGTCATTTTGAACTATTGGTGTATTCATGCCATTTTGAAATGTCAGTGTCGATGTTTCATTTTGAACTATCAGTATCAACACATGATTTTGAACTGTCGGTGTTGGCATGTCATTTTGAACTATTGGTGTCCGCGTGTCATTTTGATCTAGTGGTGTTGATGTTTAATTTTTTAACAGTCACTGTCAGTGTGTAATTTTGAATGGTCAGGGTTAGTGGGTCATTTGAACTATTAGTGTCAGAGTGACCTTTGTGAACTATGTTTCTATCTTCCTACAGTTTCACCCCTTTGATGTTTTCATTTATATAAAACGCATTCAATGCCTTGTTTGAAGGTATTTAAGGTCGATTCAAGGCCCATAACTCCTATCTTAATATTACCAAGTGTCTAAGTGATTTTAATTGTAAAAACCACATAGTTTTGACAAGATATTCCTTTAATTTATATTCTAAAAAAATTAAATTGATGCTTCATTGAGATTTTAAAAGGGACGTGATATCTTCCTCCCCTATTCTTCCATCTATTTCTTCCCTAGTACGAGGAGCCCCAAGACTTTCTTCCCATATGAGTGGTGTGATTGAACCACAATACATGAATCATTTCCTCTTGATGTTTCTTACTACTACATGCACACCCCCTATTTTGGTTCAAGTAGCAAGTGATGATATGTCATCAATAAAAGGTATGATCTACCTATTTTCTTTTCTTTTTATCAATACTTATTATCATGTTTCTCTATTAAATGTTATGGCATGTAATATTCATGTTTCTAATATAGTTTTATTGGGTTTTGGTTTGTGTGGTCATATTTTAGTGTCCTCTGGTGGATGCAGTTGTCACAGGGAGAGGTGATCGTGTTCCATTGTGTTGGCATATTCGCAAAGAACATCTGAAAACTTTTGAGGTAGGGGATTCATGGAGTCTCTATTCCTTTACATGAAAAGATATAGTTAGAATGTTTTATACCACTAGATCACAATGGAATTGAATTAATAAATATTTTAACCGGATAAATAAATTATCATCGATCGTATGTTATTACCTCTTATTTTATCTAGATAGAGATAAATCTTTGTTTTCATTGTTTAGCATGTTTTTCTTGATGGATGTTTGAATAGAATGTAAATTGGGATTAATTGTAAATTATTTTTTCAAAGATAAAGAGGCATATAAATGAATTTGGTTTTTTCTGTATTAAATTTATGATAATCAAATTGATATAGTAAACATGTTTAATTAATTTTTGATAGCAATGATAACTTTTTATTTAGGTTTCCAATAGTTAAAACCTACTAATAATGAATTGACTAATTTAAGACAGATTAAAGACCTAGTTAGTTGATAAAATAAAATTCCTTGTAGGGTTCTGAATTACCCTCTTTCTTGTAAGGCTAAGAGCCTTATGCTTTGGATCCATAAGAGATCGTCGTGTGTGAAGGTAGAATGCCTTATTTAGGGACAAGAGACAAGTTTATTTGTTATTTATTAATGATTTTAATGTGTTATGTTCCCAAATAGATATTGTGATATGTGGGGGTAGAGAGGCCCAGTGGTAATGGTAGCAGTTGTAGCCTAGAGTGGGGAGCTACATCGTTTAATGCATGTGGGTCTGGGAGGACACTAGATTTGATGAAATAGGTTGTGTGTGAATGTCAGATTCTTGTTTAATCTTGTTGGTTGTTTATCTATTTTACTTTCCCCACTACTTAAGGAAGCTGGTCATTCTTACCTTCATTCCAAAAGTGGTGAAGACACATGGGGTATGCCACGTGCTTTCTTTGTTTAGATTATCAAGGATTGATGGATCTATGCTCTTACTATAGTTGGAAAAGACTCTATGGCTAGTTCACCTACTCACCATGTTGATCCTCTTGTGTTTAGTAGTTATGAATGTTTTTTTAAAATTCCTTGGAATATGGGAATGTAATTATACTATTAATAAATGACTAAATAAATGATGTTAACCAATGCGGATGGATCTTTCTAGGATAAAATGTTGAGCTAATATTTCTGAGAAGCTGTGGACTTGGTTTGATTATGTCTAGAGGGCATGGAACACTGTTGTGATGCTGGGGAAAAGTAATGTAGAAATAATAATAGTTAATTAATGGATAAATAATTAATTAACATAAAGTGAAACTGATAATAAGGGATATGTATCTTAATATATCTCTTTAAATGGTTATATGATTATAGGATATAGAGTCTTAAAAATGGTAGTCAGGAGTCCAAGAGACAAAAGTTGTAGTTGAGTCTAAAACTAGGTTTTTTCCATAGTGTGGTTGTGAGATGTATTATATTTGATACTTTTTAGGTTTCAACATGCTACTCCACCCTATCGGTTAGTGTAACTAACACCATGGGGATTCTAAGAACTGTGGGAATGTTTTCCCCAACATTTCGGTGTGAGGATGGATAGCTAACTGTCCCCTTTGGTCCCACTCTTGTCTATTGGTAGTTACATGTGCTGTTAGGAATGGTGGTTAGTTTTCCACATATATGTGTGTAGTGGGTTGTAATGACTTGTGGTTATTCACACACATATATTTTGTATATATTTTCTTATGGACTTCTATAGGTGTAATGTGTATAGGTTGTGATGGCTTAAGGATCCTAACTTTCCATATGGGCTGTAATGGATTGAGGTATAATGATCGATGTATGATACACAATATGACAGCTGTAGTGGCTCCCATAAACTACCTAGTTACTTTGGTTATGTGGTCATAGTATTTGTTTTGCATATGGTGCTTGTTTTGGTACTACTCTCATGTGTCTACAGTCAAGGATTCTTTGAGAGAGATTCTTATGATGTTTGACCTTGGGGAAAAGCGGCAAACCCATGGGGAATTGGTAGTGGGGTACCCTTGATATTCTAAATTATATGATATACTCTTTTATGTGATACTTCATGAGAGTAGCAATGGTGAGGATAGGAATGTAGTATACCAGTTTAGGTTACAAGTTAGTTTCACTTGTTGTTCACTATCCTTTAGCATGATTTCTTTAGTTTTTCACAATGGGTTCCTGCGAGGATCCTACTGTTTATACTATTATACTCAACCTACATATATATAAACTATTTTTCTGGTCACTTGGAGCTGGTTTGAGATCAATCTAGTTACTACTATATGGGGTTGCATGAGCTGTTCAGGATTCCTAGTCATTTCTATTTTACATTCATTTGGTACTTGTAGTTTTCCCTTCCAATTTTAATAGTTCTTGCATGACTTTACATATGTGTACTTGGGATTTATTATATACTGCAGTTTGATTTTGATTTGGTTGGTGTCTATCTTACCTCTCTCTTTCATATGTGTTCTCTTAGAGGGTAATGTCTCATATTTTTGTGTTCACTATACCCTTAGTGTTAGTCTCCAACCCGTGACCTACTAGATGTAGGACTCGGGGGGTCACTATCTCCCTTCTCACATTGTCGGCCTAGGAGGTGTGCACTTTTTTGGTAGGAGTCATGACATACATGTTTCAAATTGGTATACCATTATTATGTATTGGTAGTAAATACATTAAATAATATATTTTAGAAAAAATGATAATGAATTAAAAATATGTTTTATAATTAAAATATTTTATTTTTATGCCCTAAAATGTTATTATTAAAAAGTTAGTAGATAATATTTGAATAAATATTTTAATATTAATAGATTTATAAAATTAAATTAATAGAGTATAAATATTTAATTATAATTGTATTTTTGTTAAGTTCATTTTATATTGAAAAAATGTATTTTTCTAAAAATGGGATTTTTATACGCTATGC
Organism: Viscum album; assembly: GCA_963277665.1. Taxonomy (NCBI): domain Eukaryota; kingdom Viridiplantae; phylum Streptophyta; class Magnoliopsida; order Santalales; family Viscaceae; genus Viscum; species Viscum album. The sequence continues at coordinate 1,981,540,913 of OY728133.1, forward strand.
ATATCGTTAAGAGAAAAAATATATTATGTTGAATAAATTATAAGCATTATTATTGATATAAATTAGTATTTATTTAATTAGTAATTTATGTAAAATAATATGAAGAACACACGATGTCTAAAAACTCTTTTTTCTATGTTTTCATTATTTTTTATCTTAATTTAAATGTACAATTTATATATGTTAGGATATTAATTACAAAAAAAATTAACTTAATTTTTATATTTTTTGTAGAAATATTATATGAATATTTATTTTTAAGATTTTTCTAAAATTATGTATTTTTAATTGAATAATGAAAAATAGTGTGGCTTAAAATTAACATGAATTTTATAACATTATCAGTATAAAATTATAAATTAAAAAATAATGAATCATTTTTATAAGACCATATATTTATTTTATAAGTTAATTTATAATTTAAATTAATCCAATTTGTAACCCCTTATTTGAAATTTTATAACATAAATTGAAAGTTTCTTTAAATTGTTTTAAAAACATTTAACATTTAGGGTTTTAATATTATTTTACATTGCATTTAGATATTGAATAATATAAATTTTATTTTAATTTTTTCATCATTATGTAAAAAATATTTAATAAGGATTATTTAACTTTGGGGAATAAATGATATGTTGCCTTAGGTGAAAATCAGTTGGCCTAGTAAAAGCTAACATGATAAAAGATAAAAAAAATATAATGGTAATGACTGGAAAACATGATTAAAATATTTAGAGGAATGGGTTTTTGAGGTCTAGATCATCCTTATCTCTTCCATTATTCATTATTTCGGAATGTTGGAGATAATTTCCCTGATAGTGACTTCCCATTATTAAAAACATATGGGTATTTGAAAAAAAAATGATCCCTTTTCACTTATTCTCTTCATTTCACCTAAAACAAAAACCCAATTAGTTTGAAAAAATATATACACAAACCTCTACTAATAATTTCTAGAAACATTAAATATTATCTGGTATTCTTAGTGGACCCTCACTAAAAGGATTTACTCCATTTTTATAGAAGATAATCAAAGAAGTGATGTATAATTTTCCAACCACTCATTTCTCACTTATATTTCCTTTTATGTACATATTCTTCCTAAATTTCAATTATATTATCTTAAAATTATATCTTCATAATAATTATTATAATAGTATGTTATTATAATTATGGTATAGATAATAACCACAATTCCCCTTTTCATTATGAAAAATTAAACCATCAATTATATAATGTGTGGACTATTTCCTCCATGATGAAACACCTATTCTTATCCATCATCTACATAAAAGGAAATACTGAATAGGGAATTTAATATATAAGAATCATATTTGGGAATTTTTTTAAATAAATGAATGATAAACCCTATTACTCATTTTCTTCATTCTATGGAAAATGAAATAATTATACATGCATACTTGTGGACTACCACATGCATGGAATTATTGATATCTATTTTTTCATCACCACCTTGTATTTATGGTAATTAAAATTAATTTAATTAAAAAACATGATGTATATGAAATTATTAAGTTTCTATAAATAAAAACCAGAAAACCTATTAACAATTTTGGAAAAAATAGGGAAGGTAATTTCAACCCTATAAAAGGTAATTTTAAGAGTTCAAACAAATGATTTATTCATACTACAAAATAACATTTTATAGGTTATATTATTATCTTAAATATTTAAAATTATAATATATTACACTAATAAATAATATATAATATAATTATGCTTCTTTTAAAATGATATTATAAAAAAACAACTTTATAATGATCTATTATTTATCGTATGTTCTTGTTTTGGTTAGTTTAACCACTTACTTGATCAATGCTATAAATTTATTTCATCGATTACTATGTAATGTCCCTCCATTTTTAGGGAATGTTCCATCACCATTTCTTCTATCTTAAAAATCCACTGTATATAATTATGAGCTATCTACCAATGTTTTTCCTCTATGAACACTCTATATTTTCTTTCTATGATTTTCAAGAGTTAACATGGGTTCAATATATCAAATTATGGGGAAATTTATTATCTTAATAATATACCCATTATAAATACAATGTAAATACAATATGTATATTTATCTTAATTTAATTGTATTTACCTAGAAAGATACATGATGTCATTAAATATCCCTTTATTATCCATGGGATTATCATGTTATTATCTTGGATGGAATTCTGAATTATTTCCTTATGTGAATCCATTTGAAATATATATAAAACAAATTTTCATTCCAGGGTTTATTTATGATATGTTTAATTAAACTCATATTATTTCCATGGGTTCATTATGGTATAGAAATTGAATTATTTTCTTCTGAATGTTTTGTGAAATCCACTTTATTTTCGTGGGTTATTTTTTATGTGATGAGTTAGTGATTTAAAATTAGAATTCATAGTTATGGATGATTGTAGCGACCTGATACCAGAATCCTAGATCCAGTGTCTTCTACTAATTAAATTTTATGGATTACAAGGAATTAAGCCCCAATAGACTAAAGAGATTAGTATTCTTGGAAATCCCAATACATAAATGAGTATTATATTACAAATTACTACACTAATTACAACATAAATTTTTCTATATAATTATATAACTTCAAGGATAACTCAAATCCATCTATTAAATCCCTGCATATCTTTAATAGTATGCATCTTTGATTTTTAGGGAAAGAAAATAATTATGGTGATATTAAATGATCATAAAGGGAAAAATATAGTGGAATAAATAATCAATCAATGATAATATTCAATATAGAAAGGTAAATAACTAAACAAACATTCCATGTAATCAATAAATTGAATAGAAGTGCATAAATATTATAGAAATGTAATAACTGGAAACACATTCCATTCAAATAACTTGATAAGGAAACATTAATATGTAAAGGTAAGAGATTGAAACACACATCATAAAAATAAATAAAAATTAAATATATCCATATATATATATATATATTGATGTAAATTATCTTGGATGAATAAAAAATGAATCTAAATCATTGAAATATTTTTTTAATGGAATTAATGTATGAGGAACATGAAAACCTATACCATCAATATGTTTCAAAAGATAGTTTAAAAAATGTGTAGAGAATCATATGTACTACTTGGAAACAAACTTGAAGGGTTTTTCACCAACAGATTTCTTCTCATGAGACTAATGATGCATCAAGTGGATTTCCTTAACCAGCCCCCAAATAGTAGGTATTTCCTTAAATGGTCTCTAACCAATGTATTTCATGTCCAAATCATTCATCATATCAAATAAATAATTTCCCTTATCGAATATTCATATAGAATGAATTATAAATATTTATCAATATTTTCCCAAATAATAAAATAACTTTCAATGTAATCACTATATAAAAATGGTATATGGTTTAATAAATAATCATATCCATGATAAATGATATGGATATTTACTGGAAATTCGATGTCAAATGATCATAGAAAATTGAATATTTCAAGGGGACTAAAAAGAATAAAGGAAGTGAATGTGAATAGTATATTTGGAAAAATAAATCAAAATACCTAAATAAGATGATTAAGGAAGTTATCAATACAACATAACCCAAGTGGAGAAATATAAAGTGTTGTTGTCATTAATGAATGGAAGCATTATGAAACAATCCTTTAAAAACATTCTTGAGGAAAATATTCATTATTTGGAAAAATATTTTGAAAAAAAGTTCATTGAAATTAAATTTTCAATATATTTCCATTAAAAATAACCTTTTAAAAATGAAAAGGAAGCTTCAAATAAATGACTATGGTTAAATCCATACAATCCACATGAGGTAAAAATAATATTCCCCTTGCACGGTTAAAGGTTAGAAAAATGACTTGTTCAGAAAGAGAAAAGAAGATCCCTTTCAAAACATTGGTAAATAAAAAAAAGTTAAGAATGACTTTAACAAATAATTTTAATTTCTTTTAAATATTATATTAAAACCTGGTTTTTAAAAGAAAACAGGTTCTCCGACTTAAGACAGGTACAAAGGCAGGTTTTCTGAGAAACATTTTATAAAACATTTTGAGTACCAAAAGAATAGAAAAAAGGTAATAATAATTTAAAATTATAATTAATAACCATTGGAGATAAAATTAGTGGTTTTTTGGAATAAGTTTCATATGTTTCCTCAATTTTATATACCACTAAAAGAACATTAAAGTTATTATTAATGAAAATAATATTTAAACAATATAAAGTATCCCATACCACTTGGAAACATTTGGAATCATAATACTAATAAAGGAATAAAATTAAATTAAATTTTATGATACCATGAAGATAAATTTATTAATGATATAATAAAACAAAATGGTTAGTAGATACACCACACAAAATATGTATGTGGTAAACATGTCATTTATCTCACGAATATAAAAACTAAGATGGGAATCCCTTACCCTGCATTTCCTTTCAGGTGAATGTACTTTAAATTCATATATAATAAACTTATGTTAATTATATACTTTCTTTATAACCCTTTTCTTATTTATAATATCATTTATTTCATTTTTTACTATTTTTTATAAAACAACTTAAATAGTTAATTATACACTGGGTGTTTTGACCAAATTAGGTTTATGTGTCGAAAAAAACATTGGTAGATCATCTATGGTCAATGGGGTAATTATTTAAAATTTAAAAAATAATAATAATGATAAAATTATCATATTAATACACCAATTTTACTTTAAAAAATCATTAAATATTTTTATGAAAAAGGAATCAGTGTTATGATCATGGAGACAGTAAGTCGTATGTATGTATAAGTAACATTCTCATTTTCCAGTGATAATTATGGAAATAAGGTAAGTATAATTATATCATTCCAGAATGATAATTATATCATAAATACCACATTATTTATTCATGTTTAATTATATATATAATTACCATTATTTAAAATGAATCACATCATGTCGAGGAAGTGGTAGTCCACATATCCACAAATGACATTACCACTTTTTATGTGTGTGAAATGGTTATAAATAAAATGATATATAATATATTTACAGAAAATTAATTATGTCATTAATATCATATATATGTTTTTTATGTCACATATTTTTATTTAAAACTGTCATTTATAAATTCTATGTATTGTGTGAATGAACCAAATCACTTTGAGGAGTAGGTAGTCACACTTCTACAAACAATGTTATCATTTTTACACAAAATGGAACGTATAAATATATTAGTTATAAAATAATTAAAGAAAATTTAAGGCATAATAAATATAATATATATCATATATAAATTTCTATCATAATTTCAATTAATGAATGTTGGTAAATGAGAAATGAACAATCATCGTTTCATGAGGTTGTAGTTTTCCAAACACAAAAACAGTGTTTTCATTACCCATTAGATGGATGTGTGTGTTACTGTAGCTCCAAAAAATAGCATAAAAATATCCTAGTATATTTATGATATTTTTGTTGTTATAAAATCATTAAATAATAATTTTTGAGGGATTGGATAATTTAAATAAAACTAAAAAATAGGTACTTTGATACCTCTTATTCGGGTATCTACTTTTGGTTTACACCAAAGGCATCCTTGGATTTCTTACATAACTAGGTGAGTATTGTAGGATTATGGGAGGGAAAGGAAATATATGGGAATATATTTTTTTATATGAAGTGGCTTTAGATGTGTGAGTAATTGGGAGGAGTGGAGATCTTTTTATAGTGAAAGAGTGACACTCTTGTAATATTTGGACAATGGAATTCCATTCATGTTTTTCATGTTGAAATTGGATCCAATAATGATATTATTCTGATACAATAGAGGATAGGATTTATATATGTCCATAAAATAGTTCTTGGACAATTTTATTGGTTATTTTGATCTTAAGGTTAAGGTTTAGTCCTTTATTAAGCTTAATTTAACCTTAATTGTTGTAATAAATTTTAATAACATTCAAAAATATTTTTGTACAGAAACAATATTGATATTATTATAAAATATAAATTATTATTATTAAAAATATTGAATACATTTTTCCAAATTCTATTCATATAAGGGGTAGAAAATTATTTAAAATTAATCCCTCAGGAGGGACGACAATGCAGCTTTTTAAAGTAAATATTATCAAACCTTTGATATGTTTTATATTAAATTTCAATGTGAAATTGATAACAATGGCCTGAATTGTATTAATTTATGAAATTAAAATATAATTAGTATTTAAAACCAATTAAAAATATACTTTATTATTATAAATAAATTAGATGAAAAATCAGTTTTTGAACTAAAATTCAAAATTTTTATGTATTTATTAAAAAATGAAATGTTTCATAAAAATACCCATAATTAACCCTAACCAAATTTTCAGGATTAAATTTAAAATATGAAGTTTATTTTGACTTATTGAATCAATTATATAGTGAAAATTCATATTTAAAATAGGTTCTCCATTAAAATGTGGTAAAATTACCTTACTAAATATAAGTTTTTATGTGTAAAATAGAGTTTGTCCTTATCTTATGCCTATGAAATAGAATATATGAATATAAAAAATATTTTATTGAATATATAAAATATATATTTCATTTAAATGATTCAATAATTGAAATTAATTGTGTTTATTATGAAAAATGTCCTTTTGAAGCATAAAAATAATAGTATTTCCTTTTATATCCAATTGGTTCTTTTTTTAATTTCTCATTAATCGGTAACAAATGAATTCATATTATATTTATATAAAACCTAAATTTTCATAATTTAGTTAATACTATTCAGAACCACTAACATAATGGCTAGGTTATATCATATTATATTAAATAATAATATTTTAATAATATATTGTTGTTTGGTGAATCTCAATATTGCGTATAAGAAAATCTGTCGAAGAAGGTTTCTCCTGCATATAAGTCATGCTATTGAGGAAAATTAATATTTTATTTGATTCAAGCTAACTCATTTATTTTTTTCATTACAATATATATCATGTATTAAATTTATATAAAATATTAAATATATAGTAGAGTCTAGAGATATTATAATCCCTTGCATGCATGGAGATGCTTTTCATGCACACTATCAAATACAAAGTTATACATTATATTTTTGGGGTGTTACATTCTCCTAACCATAATTAAATTATGTAATAATAATTTAAACTTGATCTTGATGATACATTGTTCCATGTTTCTTATGTTTAAGTCCCACAACATGGGAAGGATTCATTAAAAATCCCCTAAAAAAGAGATATTGTGAAGTAAAAAAGGTCACATGGACTACCATGCAACTAGTTATCTAAGTAGTATTACATTAGTGGAAAATGAAAATTAATGATTAGAGGAAAAAGTTTAAATATTTATATGGAGTTAATGAGGTCATCAATAAAAAACAAGTTAATGCTCAATATAAAGTTGAGGGCCTGAAATCCAAAAATCATTAATGATTTGAGAGACCATCAGTTCAACAAAATTTAGGTATTAGGAAAACATTATATTTCTAAGTAATTTTCCTAATGGAGGGTAATTATTTTACTAACCATGATTATAGGAAAATATTCTTCCATTATAGGTTTTATTTTCATATGAACAATCCTAACTTTTGGTTGTGATTTGATTAAATTCTAATACATTCCTTTACTATAACAAATTAATTACCAATAATTATTTTTTTCTTGATGAAATAAAAGAATATTTTAAAGTATTTAAAGTCTTATAAAATAGTGACAAGTATAACTATTTGTATTTAAGTATCTTCCAAACCCAATATGGATAATAGATTAATATATAATATTAAAAAGTGACATTATTGGTTCCTCACTAAAATTTATTCATCATAATTTTTAACTAAAAACAATGAAAAATTAACCAGGAAATTGCATAGGTTTGTGGTTGGTGTGAAACCCTTATCGTTCTTCAATCATGGGTTTAAGACCCACAACAATGCTAGATTTGATTGGTTTTCACCCATCTTACAATTTTTCCTTTTCTAAAACCAAATTAATATAATTTATAAAATAAATATGATGGACATCCTTGAAAATAGGTTAATCACTAAATAGCCTTTTAACTAAGGTATTTAATAAAACTCAACACATAAATACTTCATACATTTATTTTCAGAAAGTACTTTCCATAGTCTAGAGTTATTCTGTAATATCATTTTTAGGATTTCTAAATCATGACACCATATTTTCAATCTAACACACGTTAGTTTTAACCTATATTATTCATCGTCATTATCCATTGAAATTCTTCATATTGGTTTATAATGAAAAATTGGATTATCCTATAAATATACAACAAGAGTTTCAAACTAGGTGCATAGTAAGGCACATTGTTGTGTACTAGGTTACCTCGAGTTAGGCTCAAAACACCTTGTTAGAGTTACTACTCCTAGGTACATCTGTTGTAGAACCATTTCCACTTGTAGTATCTTAACAGGGATGTTTTTGTAGGAATACACACATAATCATAACCTTACCAAAATTCTAGGATGTTCTTATATACTTATCCTCAATTTCTACCTTAGGTTTATATTCTCTGACATATGTTTTCCAAAATATAGTTCTCAATGTTACTACTAAACTTTCTTTTATACCAACTGTAGTGACCTGACCCTAGATACTCGGAGCCAGTTCCTGATACTAATTATATTCACATGATTACAAAGAATCAATCCCTCAAGGACCAAAGAGTTTATTAGTCTCGGTAATCCATATACATAAATTAGTCTTGTATGAAAAAATACGACACTAATTATAACATATTTTTTTATTCTTTGAAAATAAATAACTTCAAAGATATCTTTAATCCATATATTAAATACTTTTACATCTTTCATAGTATGATTCTTCTATTCATGGTCATCAAAACATAAAAACAGTGAGATTAATTGATTAGTTGGAGAAAAATATAGTGGAATAAATAATTAAGAAATGAGAATAGTGAATAGTGAATATGGAAATGTAAATAACTAAACACACATGATATGTAGTCAATAAACTAACTAGAAGTGCCTAAATTAAATGGATAGGTATTAGCTGGAAAAACATGTCACTCAAATAACTAGATAAAGAAAAATAAATAGGGAAATGTAATAAAATAAATCAAATTCCAACTAAATAACTAAAAAACAAATTTATCCACATATATATTGACCCAAAATAACATGGATGAATAATAAATGAAACTAAATGAGGGATATTCTTTATTAATTGATTTCATGTCTAAGGAACATTAAAACTTATACCATCAATATAGTTCACAATAAATTTAAAAAAATGGGTAGAAACCATTCTATATTTCTTGGAAAAAAACATAGAGGGGTTTTATCTAGATAATTCCATATCATGAGACTATTGATGCATAGGTGGGCTTTTAATAACTGGTCCCCAACCCATAGGGATTTCCTTAAATGGTCCCCAACCCAAATATTTCATGTAAAAAAATTCTTCATATCGAATAAACAATATGTCTTATCAAATATACATATTGAATAAAGTATATGGATTTATTCATATTTCCCTAAATTATTAAATAACATTAAAATTAAACACCATGTGAAAAATGGAATATAGTTTAGGTAGTAGTCATATCCATGAAAATTGATATGGATATTTAGGGTGAATTCAATGTCAAATGATCCTAGGAAATTCAATATTTCAAGGGGTCTGAAAGGAATCAAGTAAGTGAATGTGAATACTGTCCTTTGAAAAATAAATCATAATATATCCATAAAAATATTATGGATGGTATTAATATAATTTCACCCAAGAGGTGTAAAATAAAGGGTTATTATTGTTTATGAATGGAAACATTATGTAAAGATATTTTAAAAACATTCTTGTGGAAAATATCATGTTTTTAAGAAATCCTTTGGGAAAAAATTTTGGTTGAAAAAAAATTCTTTAAAAAAATTCTTTTTAAACATGAAATGTATGCTTCAATGAAGTGACGATGGGTAAATCGGTACAGGCCTCACATGATAAAAAGAACATTCCTTTTTCACGGTTAATGGTTAGAAAATTTCCATGTTTGGGAGGAGACAAGAAGATTATTTTAAAAACATTGGTGAAATACAAAAATGTTAAAAAATTATTTACCAAATAATTTTAAAAAATGTTTTTAAAATATTTTAATAAAACATATTTTTTAGAATAAAATAGGTTCTTTGACTAAAGAGAGATACAAAGTTGGGTTTTCTGTAAAAACATTTTCTAAACTATTTTGAGTACCAAAGAGTAAAGAAATAGTAAAAATACTTTAAAATTATCAGGAATAACCATAGGATAGAAAATAAAATGTTTTTTTAACAATGGTCATATAATTTCCTCAAATATAAATACCATTTAAATATCATTAATGATATTTTTTAGGAAAATAACTTTTAAAAATTTCAAGGAGTCTCATACCTCTTTGAAACATTTTAAATAATAAGCCTCATGAAGTAATAAAAATAAATGAATTTTTAAGATAACATGAAGATAAATTGATTAATGTTATAATTTAACAAAAGTGGTAGTAGATACACTACATAAAATATGTATTTGGTGAACATGGAATTTATCTCACAGATGTGAAAAGTGAGATAAGAATCCCTTACCTTGTGGTTCCTTTTGGGTGAACATCCTTAAAATAATAGTATAATAAAATTATGTTAATTTTATACTTGATTTAGAATATTTTTTATGTTTATCATAATTTTAATTTAAGTTTCTACCATTTCATATTAAACTACTTAAATAATTTGGTTTACATAAGGTGTTTTGACCAAATTCATGTTATGTGTCAAAAAATATTTTGGTAGATCATCTATGGTCAAAGGGGTTAGTATGTAACATATCAAAAATAATAATAATGAAATAATTATCATATTTTTATATAAATTATAATTTAACAACAATCATTAATTATTTTTATAAAAAATTAATAAATGTTATGATTATAGAGATGGTAGGTCGTATGTGTGCATTAGTAATGTTATCATTTTTCTATGATCATTCTGGAAAGATAGTGAGTAGAATTATATCATTAAATAATGATCATTATATCATAAATACATTATCATTTTATCATATATACTTATATATATAATTCTTTTTATTTACAAGGAATCGCATCATGTCGATGAGGCGGTAGTCCATATATCCACTAACAACGTTATTAATTTTTATGTGTGTGAAAGGGTAATAAAGAAAATGATATATAATATCTTTCAAAAAATTTAATTATTTAATTAATATAATATATATTTTTTATGTCACATAAGTTTAATTTAAACCATTATTTATAAATTCCATGTATCATGTGAACAGATCACATCGTTTTTAGAGGGTAGCAGTCCACACTTCCACAATCGATTTTATTGTTTTTACACAAAACTAAAAGTGTAAAGATGTAAGTTGAAAAAGAATTTAAGAAGAATAAATGAATAATAAATAATTTATATATCATATATAAATATAGTTTCAATCATAATGAACAACCATGAATGTTGATAATGAAAAAATTAACAATCATTATTTCGTGAGATGGTAGTTCGTCGTATAAAAAAATAGTAATTTTGTTACCCATTATATGGATGTGTGTTTGTTTGAAGGTATAAAAATTATAATAACTACATAATATTATATTTTGGATACTTTTTTTGTTATAAAATAATTTAATTATAATATTTTAATAATTGTGGAATTGAAATTAAACTAAAAAACATGAGGAAGTTTTTTACCTCTTATTCGGGTAACTCTTTTTGGTTTAAACCAAAGGCTTCCTCAGAATCATTTTTTCCCAAGGGGAGGATTATAAGTTTATTTTATTGAAGTTTAGGATCTATTTGGGAATATTTTGGTCGATTCAATGTGGTTGTATTGGTGTGAGGAATTTATAGGAGAGGAGGCCTTTTATAGTAGAGGAGGAGTTGCGCTCTTGTATAATTTCGAAAAAGGATTTCTATTCACGTTTTTCATGTTTATAGTGGAAAAAATAATGATTAATTTTTGATAAAATAAATTAAATGGTCTATATATGGATATAAAATAGCTTTTTCACTAGTGAATAGGTAGTTTTGGGTCTTATGGTTATGGTTTAGTCCCTTATTAAGCTTAATTTAACCATAACTGTTATAACTAATTATAATTATATTCACTAATATTTTTGGAAAAAATCCAAGTTGGTATTATTAGAAATTATAAATTATGATTAATAAAAATATGAAATCAATTTTTACAAATTATAATCACAAAATTGGAAGACATTAATTTAAAATTCATCTCATAAGCAGGATGACAATGCGGGGTTTTAAAGTAAAAATGATCAAAAGTTTGATACATTTTTACATTCAATTTCAATATAAATTGATACCGATGAAAAAAATTGGATTAAATTATTAAATTATTATATAATTAAACTTTAAAACCAAGTAAATGTATAATTTATCTTTATAAATAAATTATATGAAAATTTTGTTTTTATCTAAAATTCGGTATTTTTATGTATTCATTGAAAAATAAAATGTTTCAGAAAAATATTGAAAATTCACCCTAATGAAATTTTTATTTTTCTATTTCAAATATGAATTTTATTTTGAAATATTAAATAAATTATAGTTTTAAAATTCAGATTTATAATGGGTACTCCATTAAGCGGTGGTAAAATTGCCTTCAAAATTATCAGTTTTTATGGGTAAAATATACATTTCTTTTATCACATTCCTATAAAAACTAATGTATGAATATCAAAAATATTTTATTGAAAATATAAAATATATATTTAATTAAATAATTTTAATAAATTATTTTTATTAAGAAAAAACTCATTTAGAAGCATACAGAAATTATATTTCTTTTTATATCCAATTGGTTCTTATTTTCATTTCTATTTAATTAATAAAATATGAATTCATTTTATATTTATACCAACCATAAAATTTAAAATGTTAGTTAATAATATTAATAACTGCAAACATAAAAACTAGGTTGTATGATATTATGTCAAATAATAATATTTTAATAGTAAATTGTTATTTGGTGATGTTCGGTCTTGAGTGTAACAAAAGCCATTGAATAAGGTCTCTCTTGAATGTAGTGCAAGCTATAAAGGAAATTGTATCTTGTGTACGATGTAAGATAACTCAGTTTTGCATGCATTACAAGATATATCATGTATTGAATTTATTTAAAATATTAAATATATAATAGATTCTTGAGATATTATTTTCCCTTATACACTTGGTGATGCATGCCATGCACACGATCAAATAAAAAGTTGTACATTAAAATTTATTGGTTTTATAATGATTATGGGTGTGTTTCTATATCAAAATATTTAATATCGATTATAATTCTATATCACATGAGATAAGTATTTGAGAGTAAGTTTTTATTTTACATAATTGTGGGCTCTGATGGTGTGGCTTATTTATGTAATTTTTTCTTATAATAATATTTATTCCATACATGAAATATGTTCCATAGTTTTATACTTATTATCATTATTATATAAGGTTATCATGGATGATAATTATTTGATAATTCATGTATTAAATTATGTCATGCTTAGTTCCATGATGTATGATCTAAACTTTTTCATGTTTAAGTTTCTTAGGTGTTTTTACTATGAAAATATTCTCATTTTATGATAAATATTGATATTATATTGTCATTTATTTTTTACCTTTATTTTACATCTAAGATAAATTGTTTCTTATGTTTTCATACTGCTATGTTTTGAAGTTGGGAAAATTGTGAAATGTATAGAAGTGTTTCTTATGTGATGATTTTATTGGGTTTGTTTAAGAATCTTTAAAGATTATGTATTTTAATATATATTGGGATGATTTCCAATTAAAAAAATAAAATGGGTTTTATTATTTAAATGTTTTACTAAATATCTAAAAAATATAAACACTTATGTATTAGAATGATATATTTTAATTATGCTATCAAGATTTTCTGATCACATATGTGGTCTGTTATACTGATTAATTCCTATTATTTCCAAAAAAATCTAAAATTATTCTTATCCTAGTATCCCCTATCAAGTTTATAATCCCATGTTCACCATAAATTATCTTAGTCCTTATATTTCCAAGGAGACTTTTTAGAAAAACTAGGTATAAATTGAGAATTACTTACTCCATACCATTTATTATTAATATTTATCTCCAAACATATCTTAACCATAGTTATATAATGAAAAAATTATCATTAATATATTTTAGTGTTATAATATTAATGCAACAACCATTTTTATTACTTTCAATATATTTAGAAAAATAAAATAACAATAATTATACATTTTTCTCACTACCCCCTCCACAAAGTAACATTTTTCATTTTTCGCCATAATTTTATTTTTTTCCAAAAACACATCAAATATTATTTTCCATCATATAAAAACACAGATAATATCATTACTATTATGTTATAATAATATTATACACTTAATATTCACTCATCAGGGTATAATGTGTTCATATTTGGGGTTGGTTTAACTATTTATTTGAACAATGATATAAAACAATATCATGGTTTACAATGAGAACATAAATACTAATGTTATAATAAGTTAAATAGAATATAATAATTGGTTATTTTTTGAGTAATTTATATATTAATTATTTAACTTATAATTAAAATTTCATCTTTGATCAGTAAAACTATAGAAATGAGATGATACTAATTCACTGTTCACACAAACAAAAGAAAAATATATATAATAAATAAATAGAATATGAGATTAAATTTCCTATATTAACATAAATATAGATTAATAAGATTCCAAAGAAGGTATCTATTAAAATTAATTTAATTATTCAAAAAATTAATCACATGCACAGAATGAAACAATATCAATTTTCAGGTTTCATGTCTCAATTTTAATTTCTTCAAAACATACTTCTTATTATAAATAGTAATATCTATATAATGGTGTATATAATATCACATCAATATTTATAATAATGATACATTTTTATTTATGCTATTTAATGTTTCATTTAAAATTATATCCTTCCAAGGTTATTGACTCATAAATTTCTTATGTTATAGGGACTTCTTTTCTCAATTTTCAATTCCTCAAGACATACTACTTATTAAAAACCATTTTTTCCTTGGAATGGTTTTTATACCACCCCTTTAATATTTTATATCATAATCCTCTCATTATTCCTGGTATTTTAGGTTTTACTTGAAATCATATCCTTCAAAGGGTTTTTACTTGAAAGTTTATATGCTTTTAAGGTTTTCATGTGTAACATTTCAATTCCTTGAGACATACTTCTTGTTATAAACCTTATTTTATATGGAAGTATTTATTCAATTCCACATTAATATTTTATATCAGGACCCTCTCATAATTCATGGTATATAATGTTTCACTTCAAATAATATCCTTCAAGGGCCATTGACTTTAATTTTTTTATTTTTGTAAGAGTTTAGTTATTCTAAATTATTATTCTTCATGACATAATACATTTTTTTCACTATTTTTCTTTTTATATTGTATTTAATTCCCATGAATGTATGTTTTTCATTATTTTATATATTTCATGGGATATAATAAGAAAAATAATATTCCCTCTTTTAAATAGCTATTAATTAAAATTTTACCCAAGTATTACATAATTTCGTAACATAATTTTCATTCATTGATTTATAATCTTTCATCTCAAATATTTCACAGGTTCTCCCTAAATAATATTTTATTATATGGTATTTTATAGTCTCCTTTTGTAAAATAATGTTTTAATACAAAAGAATTGATTACTATATTGGTTTTTAATAATGTTAATTCTAATGTATTAATAAGGGTCCTATCATAATCAAATATTATTTATATGGATCCACAAATCTTATAGAAATATTTACCTCATTTTAAAGGATAAATTATTAGATATTTTTAATATGAAGGTTTTAAAAATATTTCACTTCATATTTTCAAAAGTTACTTTTTAATGTGAAATATATATATTTTATTTTACATCAATTTATAAAATATTTCTTAAATCTCTTTTATGTATTCACATTTTTATTCCTTATTGTATTACTAAGGATTTACAGTGATAATATTTTTGTTTCATGGTATTTTCTATAATAAATATATATATTTATAATTTTTTGGATTGAAATCATTGTATAAAAACATTTGATTCTTAATAAATTCTTGTGGGATATCTTTCAAATAATTTTTTTACAAGTATTCTTTTCATCTATGTGGATAACAATATGAGTCTCCTTTGTTACACTAAGGATATGTTCTTTTGAAATTATTCACCTTAATTCTCTTTATATTTTCTGTAATGTTCTTTTTTATCAAATATGTGATTTATCACTACCATTTTCTTACATAACTATTCACTATGAATAGTTATAAATTTTCTTCTAATCCCTTTTCATTGTGAATACCTAGTTTCAATTATTTGATTAAATGTTGTACACCTAGATGTCATACATTATTTTATTACGTAAATTTTTAAGTTAACCAAATACCATTTCTCCCTATAGTTTTACTGTGAGGGGGGATTATATATAAATCCCTTCAATTTATTAATTTAGGAACCATTGATAATCTATATATTTTTTATTCATATATGAATGTTTATTGATTCTTAGAAAAGTACATGATATATTGCTTAAACATTAATTGTTTTTCTCTGGATGAGTTATGTTCATATTATTCAATTGATTATATAGGAAAAAGTATTATCATTTTTATTTTATTATTAAATATCGATGATTATTGGATAAAGTTGATTATTTATTGTGTACTATTTATCTCAAATGATGAATTCTCTAGACTTAAACAAGTGATTAGTGGGGCCCAATATTATATATCCCCAATATGTGTTAGTAGGTATAAAGAGAAAAAATGTTTTGATATTTAGTGTCTTCTAGTCAAATTATACATGATGTATTGACAATATTATTGACGATAAGAATGATTTATAAACTATAAATATGATTAAAATATTGAATTTTTGTCTAATAGGTTGATTGTATGATAAAGATTCCCAATATAATTAATTACTTCACCAATTCAGTTATTTTTATCTATGAAAACTATTTTCCTTCATTATTATCCATAGATATATTATGCTTTCAGTTTCAGTTGATTAGGACATTATAATTGTTACTTTTCCTACTATAATATTTTTTACACATTTTTTTCATGATTTCATCTATTGTATGGTTTCCCTTAATGATAACTTGATCTCAACCCTTCATTTGTATCCATTTCCATAGACTATGAATCAAATTATTATACATAATATTCCTAATATGATAGCATGTGTGGAGAATTTATGTTAGATACTAAAGACTTTTATGGATTTACCAATTGTTAGTATCGTGGGGAATCAATGTCAATTTGATTCAATTTATTAGTCAATAACATTTCCTACCTCAAAATATTTAAACTATAACACCCTAATATTTTATGAAAATGTTTTCCAACTAAATTTTATCTCATTGAAAGTATGTGATACTCATGGAATCGAGTTTAAATGAACATTTATATAAGTAATATTATTTAAACATCATAGTTATAAACAAGATATTAAATTAGAAAGTATGAATACAAATAACTAAAATATGAAAATTATATGGATTAAACATGTATAAAATAAATTCATTTGTTATCAATTAACTAGAAATAAAAATAAAAATCATTTGAAAGTAGAAAAATTGTATTCCTAAAAACTATTTTTTTGAAATTAATGTGTTTTTATCTTTATAAATTTAATTACTTACTTTTTTTGAATTATTCCATTAAAATTGATATATTATATATTCCATTATATTTTTTATCATTCATATATTTTCTCTAGTCATGGGAAATGAATAAATCTAGTTTGATTCTTATAAATTGTATTCACTGAAAATGAGGTTTCATCAATTTTTTCACACTTATTTTAGAATTTTTTGAAAGAATATTTGACAAAATGTTCTTAATATTTTAAATAATAATGTAAAAATTACATTATTTTGAATTTTTTATAATTTTCTGAAAAAATAAAATTTGATGAATAGTGAAAAATATGGAATTGTTTTTAAAAATATCATCTCATTTAATGAATTTCCAAGTTCCATTTTACTTTATTTAAATATTTAAAAGTAAAATTAGAAAAATTATATTATATTTAATTCATTTTATATCATTTTAATCAATAATATATAAAATTTTGATATAAAAACCTTTTATACCTATGAAAACATTTCCTTTGGGAAACCTTGTTTCATCACATATATGGTTTTAATTTTAAACTAAACTATGTAACATATATGAATTAAATTTAAAAATAAAAAAAATTATTTTGATAAATATAATTAAACAAATTAATTATTTTAATCTTAATGTTTTATCATAATGAATAGTAAAAGTGGTAAAAAATAATGACTATGATGAAGATTAAAATTAGTTTAATATGAGGTTAAACTAAAAATATATGGGATAAAATAACCTTAAAAATTTATTATTTTTTAGTTTATGGCCATATTTTTAAGTTATATCATCTATTTTTTATAATTAATCACAATTTACCGATGTTGAATCAGAACAATATGGGTATTATTTATTCTTTTCAAAAATTCTGTTGGTTTCCTCTCCACTTCTTATGAAAGGATACTACCTCTATTATCTTTTCAACACAGAAAGATATTTTTTTGGAAAATTCCTATATAATTTTCTTCCTTATTTCCCTCCGCACATACTAGATGATTTTTTTATTAAGAATACCTCTTAATAGGACTTTTGGGGAGAACCTATAAAGGTTTTCTGAAGAAGATGTATCATTTTTAGATATGAATTTTTATTTTATTTATTCTTACACCCATTTAAAGTATTATAAAAATTTTATGAAATGGTAAAAAATAGAATATAATATGGGGAACAAAACTGCTGATCTTGTGTTCGGTGGATTACTGTCTCACAAAGCAATATCATTAATTTTCCATCACCACCTCTCATATATGGATTTAATTACATATTTATTTTTTATATATTATATTTATTCCATAATTAAATTATAAAATTATTTTATCACATAAACCTTTTCACTTTCTAATCCATCGGAAAATGATAACATTGATTGTGTGTATGTGTGGACTATCACCTCCATGAAGTGTTGTAAAATGTTTTTCATTTTATTTTATCATGTATAGTATTAATTATATATTTAATGAATTAATATAATATATATCATATAATAAATATTCTGTAAAGTTGAAGTGTTATTTACCTTCCTTTAATTTCATCCATCAAAAATGGAAATATCGTCCATGCGTACAAAAAACCTACCATCTCCCTGAACAATGTAATTCATTTTTCTATCTTAATTTTATGTATTAATATAAATACATATTCAATGAATATAATATATATATATATATATATCCATATAATCATTCTGGATATGATGGATCCATGATCTATATATATGGATAAAAACTGCAAAAGCATCCATATCTAAAAAAATAATGTAATTATTACCCAAAATAATGATTTTTAATCAATAATTATTAATAAATGGGTTATAAAAATTCATATGAATGTATCATATGGTATGATATATATGATTATGGTTTTTAATATATTAAAAATAAATCTATATTTATTATACAGTAGGTTCTAACACGTATGAAGGAAAACGACATGTGGCAATTCTTCCTCGTCTCACGTTTACTTACGTGGGACATCTATCATATTCACCACTTATGTAAATCGTGTAGTTTATATACTACAATTTTAATATTTTATTTTTCAAATATATTTATATTCATGTTATTTAATTTTTTAATGGATGTGATTACTTTCATGGGTATTACGATTAAAATTTTACCAAAGTGGTATAGGTTTATTTCAAAATCTCATCATTATTTGGGATTTTTTATATTTATATATCCCATGGGGGAATTATTTGATATTTCATTACAAAAACCAATATATTGTACTCTCACATGGTTATTCATGAACTTTTCCAGTAATACACCCATTTCCTATCATTGGTACCAAAAATTATTCACAAATTGTTTTAAAGAAAAATCCAACTTTATTTCTCTCTTCGGTCAAAAATAATTTTCCTTCCATATACATGTATTCAAAATGTGTTTTAAAAAATGTTTTATCCTTCTATAAATTATTTTTAAATACATTTTTACCCATGTATGACCTTTTAAAAAATGGTTTCAAGGGAATATTCTTATCATCTTCCAAATGAGGTTATTCTATCCTTTTTACAATAGTGTAAAGAGAATTTTTTTTATCTTATATTTCATGTATGGAATTACCCACCATCATGACCAATCATTAAATTGATTATTAAATTACATGTTACCATGCTTATTTTCAAAGAATTTTTTTACTGTTATTCTAGGATTTTATTAAGGTTATTTTTTATGTGAAAAATATATTTCCCTCAAAAAAATTATTAACATATTTATGATATTTCTATTCATAATTCAAAATATCCCTCATTTTAAAAAAGATTAATTGGAAATATGTTGTAATGAATCCATCCTTATTATTTATCTAGAAGGTTTATAATTATTTTAATTAAAGATTTTCTATTTTTGTAGCATTCCCTATATTACTTTGGATAGTTTATGACTATGTTTATTTATTTGAGATATTATGAACATATCATATGCTAGTTTTTCAATTCTAATGTTTATATTGATTACATTTATCCCCTTTTATATGAGTAATGAATTTCACTTCTTATGTGATGTGTGGGGCCAAGAATTTTATTACAGAATGATGCATCAGTAGGTTTCATGAGACAAAATATCTTGGTTTTATGAACTAGGATCTACCCATTTACATAATATTTCTTGGAATGAGGCCTTGAAAGTATGGTTATGATGTCCAGAATTATGAATTCCCTCATTATGAGATTATTTATTTATTTTCATGTTATTATTAAAATAGTTAGAATGTACAAGGATAATTTTTAATATCATGATGTTATTTATATAAAATCATTTAATCTTCATTTATTCCTTCCATATTATTCTTCATGCTCAATTTATTAATTTACTAGAAATTGTTTCAGTTATTTACCTTGTCATAATATTTATAGATTATTTATTCTAATTCCTTTTATTTTATTCATACCCTTACTAAGAATTATAGTTCAACCCTTTATTATGTTTCTTTTCCCTAAGAGGTAATAATTTATTTTATGATTGATATGTAGTGATATGATGGATAGAATAGTGGTCTCCTCAAAGAAAATACTATGTTGTATTTTAAGATTCCATTTTTAATTTGAGTTCATGTTTGTACCTAGTTTACCAATACATCTAAACTACTAGGTCTTTTTGGATTTGATTCTTTATATCTAGTGTTAATGTAATAATGTAACCACCGACTCTAGGCTTCTAGGGTTGGGTTATTTACTTAATCCCAAAAACAATATTTGAGATACAAGAGATGAAAAATACATTATTATTTTTTAATTAATTAAGGTTATATCAAGGATTTTATCAGTAGTATAAATTCCATTATATATTGTATGTATTTATGGTAATAGGATTGGGAGTGATGGTATGGGTTGTCTCAAGAAAATACCTACTCCTACTCCAACCATCATTAATATATCTCATCAATATATCTTAATAGCTACTCAGAAGAAGGCCAATATTTTTCCCCTATTTTGGAGGATCTTTTACATATCTTAGGGAATAATATAGACTAGGGGTTTGATTAAATCACTATTCTAACTAGATTACATAAGAATACATTATTAGTCACTAAGGGGTAGGATCATATCCCTTCACTAGCTAAAGGAGTTCTCCAATATATCATAGAAGTTACTCAGGGGTAGTCTTGTAAAATATTCATTTTTATAATAATTAAATAATATTTTTTTTCTTTTTCTTATACTTTTTTGGAATGAATTAATAGATTTTTTCTATAAAATTTACCCTTATGCAGGACCTATGAGTTGCATAATGGTAACTTGTAATTTATAAAGGCTATTTAATGGTAAAAGTGTGTCTCCAAACTTTCATAAAGGTATATTAGATATTCCATACATTGTATAAGGGTAAAATTAACTCTTAGTAAACTTCAGGTGGAGTTTCCATTTTAAGACCCCCTCCCCACAATGGGTACCCCTCCTGGGATATCAATTTGAGAATGAAGATAGTGACACTCGATTCCCACCTCCAGTAGGCCCTAGGATGGGTACTAGCACTAAGGGTATAATAATAACATAGATGAGAGGCATTACCCTCTAAGAGAACACAATAAAAATGGAGAGATAAGATAGACACCAATTAACTCTAGCTTATACTTCAATATGAAAAGAAACCCAAGTACACATATGTAATTTCTTGAAAATACTACTTCAACTTAAATGGAAAAACTGTAATTACCAAAAGGAAGTAAAATAGTAGTGACCAAGAATCCTGAATAGATCTTGCACCCCCGAGATAGTAGTAACCATCCTGATCTCCATCCTACTCCAAGTAAACTAAAATAAAAAATAGTTGTATATACATAGGGTGAGTATAATAGTATACTGTGTAGGATCCTCCATAGATCCTCTTGTGAATAAGTAACGAAAGCACGCTAAAGCACAATGAACAATAACTAAAACTATCTCACCACCAAAATAGGTATAATATGTTCCCAACATCACCATGGTTACTCTCACAAATTATCACATATAATAGTATAAAATATAATAAGTAATATCAATTCTACCCTGCTATCACTTCCCTACTGGTTTCCTCTATACCTCAATGTTGCACATCCTAAGCATATCTCTCCAAAAAGGCTTTCCCACAGACACATGGGAATAACACCAAAACATGCTAGTTGTTCAACACCACCACTATGTGCATGTAACTAATGTATCAAGTAGTTTTTGTAATACACCACATCTCTCATAACGTGTATCATACTTTGGGCATTATACCTCAAGCCATTATAGCACATACGCTGAGTAAGGATCCTCAATCCATTATAGCATATACCCATTACACCTATAGTAGTCCATATGAAACTATATCCATAATATATGTGTGTGAATAACCATAATCCATTACATCCCTCCACACACATTTATGATGAAAAATAACTTCTATGCCTACCAGTACAAGTAAATACCAAGTGACGGGAGCGAAGCCAAAGGTGGTAGTCATCAATCCATCCTCCCACCAGAATGTTGCGGAAAACACACACTCCCTCAGGGCTCGTAATCCACAGGGTTTCAGTTTCCCTAACCAATAGGGTGGAGTAGCATATAGAAATAGAAAACGTATAAAATATAATGCAGCTCATAACCACACTATGGGAAAACCTATTCTTATACTCAATTGTAGCTAACATCTCTTGGCCTCCCGGGTTCCACTGCTAAGAGCAGATATCCTATAAGCATATAACTATTTAAAGAGTGATATTAAGTTATTTATCTCTTTTTATTAGTTTCACTTTACATAATTAATTATTTAACTATTAATTAACCATTATTAATTCCACATTCCATTTCATTAACATCCCACCATATTCCATGCCATCTAGGCATAACCAAACCAATTCCATAGCTCCTCAAAAATATTAACTCTGCATTTCATCCTAGCATGATCCAACCCCATGGGTTGACATCATTTATTCAATCATTTACTCACAAAATTATTACCTTCCCATAATTCTAGGAATTCTAAAAATAAAAACTAATCTACCAAACACAAGGGTCTCAAAATGGTGAGTTGATGGACTACCCATCGAGCCTTTCCCACCAATAGAAGGAGCATAGACCCATCAATCTTTAAGAAGATAAACAAATAAATCACATGGCATACCCCATGCATTTTCACCTCATTTGTAAGGAGTTTAATCCATACCAACTTCCTTAAGTGGTGGGGAAAGTAATGAATACAAACAACCAACAAGATTTAATAGGAATCAAAAATTAATAACTAACCCGTTTCATCCTCTTTAGTGTCCTCTGAGGCACCCACATTCATAAACCAATGCATATAACCACTCTAGGTTTCAACTTCTTCAAAAAATCATATGGCTCACTTTTCCACATACCACAATAGCCTCCTAGGATCACCATCCTAGGATTACACCATAACACAAGTAGCAGGAAAACAGTCAACAAGAAACTAGGATCTCAACCCCAAGAAAGGAATCTAGCCTTCACACATAATGAGCACTCATGACTCCAATCATAAGGATTCAGGCCTTTACAAGAAATAGGGTAACTTAGAACCCTACCAAGAATTTTCTTTTATCATGAAATTGATTATTTAATCCATCTTGAATTACACGGTTCATTTAAACATGCATAACTGTATCCATTTGATTATCAATAGTTTACCATAACAACTATCAGATTAAAAAACATGTCTCTTTATCTTTATCCAATTAATTTAAAATTAATCTCATATTTATGTTCATTACCAATTTCCATCAATAATGACATGATAAAAAATTAATTCATAGATATCACACTATCTAGAAAAAACAATAGGCAACAACATATGATCGATACCAATTTATTTACCAAGTTTAAATGATTATTCTGTCAATTCCATTAACCTCAAGTGGTATAAAACATGATAAATCTATAGTTTATTTTAAAATAATTGATAACCCATGAATCCACTAACTCAAAATGTTTCAAATGTTCATTGCATGAGAATGAACAACACAACATATCACAATCACCTCTCCTGGAAGACTACTTCCACCCGAGGATATAGAGACACCACCACATCAACCAACACCCAAGATAACTCTATTAGAATCATAGAGATCACATGAAATAACATGGGATGGAGGAATGGAAGAAGAGTAAACTAAAATAATAGTTGTGGAACATACCATATATCAAATATGGATTGACACTTCTGTGTTGCACCAAAACAGGGATTGCGCATGAAGCAAGAAGAAACCCTTAGGAAGACACAATCCAAGGCTACAATATTGTGAATGACTCTTATTATAAGGAGGGAAAGTTTCAAGCATCTATCACCATAGAACAATAATGAATAATAATGGAGGAAGATATCATGGCCCTTTAAAATATTTAATGGAACAACAATTTAAGATACTCTACATTTTCCATTATGATTGGGTCTATCATATATCATGTGTTTTGACCGAGTAAAGACTTATTAACTATTATTAAAAATTATGATAGGAGTTATTGGATTTGAATCGGACTTAAATCCCTTAAAACAAGTCCTTGAATTCATTTTACATCAAAGGAAATTTTAAACAGGTGAAACTTTATGAAATTTGGAAAAATATGGAAATTTGAAAAAGGAAATGACACAGATCTAGAAACACTATTCATGACACCATTTTAGTGCCACCATTTTGGTTCCATCATTTCTATGCCACGATTTTGGTGCCACAGTTTTGGTGCCACTTTTTTTGTGCCACGTTTTTTAAAATTTGGCAATGGAAAAGACACACTTCTAAAAACACTATTCACAGAACTGAAAAGTTTATAAAATTGTTGGGGATAAGTTACCTTGACTTACCTGAACACTTCCAACAACATATTTTAGAAAATAAATAGACCAGAGAGGTCTGGGACATTACATCACATAAGTCTCAGAACATTCTTGTCCCCAAGAATCCAAAACCAACCTAGATTGGAAACAGAAAATGGTGTCTCAGTGACCACACTTCAAGATACCTCTCAAGGATCTTGCCACCAAAGGATCTTAACTTCATCAAAAAGGAACAAGTGACACAACTAACACCCGAAACTAGCTTCTAAACACTCTCCTATGGGAGATACCTCTCAAAAGAGAGCCATCCACACAAGAAACAAGATAAAGACATATCATAAAAAATAAAGGTCAATTAACATGAAAAAAGCATCATTATAAAGAAAGTTCAACATTAAAAAAATTGGGGTACTGAGCGCCGATCTATGAATCACGTCCCCATGTACTCTCCTCCACGCCACTGTGATGCCACAATATGTGAACCAAGGGAATAACACGCCAATGGAACACCTTCTCCATGCGGTCTTGGACCTCTATGGGATACTCCTTGAAGGTCACATCATCTTCAATATAGATCTCACCTCAATCGATGATGTGAGAGTCATGAAGATAAAGACGGAGCTGTGACACATGAAAAACATCATGTATCTGGATCATCTGTGGGGGATGTGCTACCTGATATGCCACAGCTCTAATAAGATCCAACACCTCTAAAGGCCCAAAAAACTGGGGATAAATCTTACTCCCATGACCTATCCTTCACTGCCCATGATGGGGAGTCACATTCATAAAAAACATGATCCCCAACATCAAACTCCTGAGGTCTCCTCCTATGTTTAGCATAGGATTTTTTATGATCTTTTCCTACCTTCAACCTCTCACTAATTACCTAAACTATCTCCATTGTATTTTTTACTAACTTCAGCTAGAGAATTACAGACTCTCTAACCCCAGTCCAACAAAATGAAGAATGAAAAGGTTAGCCATACAAGGCATCAAACGGTGCTATATCGATGGTGGAGTGGAAACTATTGTTATAAGAAAACACTTCCAAGGGTAGGTGCCTCATCCAGAAACCTCCAAAATCTAGGACAAATGAGAGAAAAAAGTCTTCAAGAGTCTGGATAGTTTGCTCTGTCTGACCATTCATCTGCATATGAAAATAAGTGATAAGGAATAATTGATAACTGAAATAATGTGGGAGACCTCTACACACCTTGGAGGTAAAATGTGGGATCTCAATCAAAAATTATCATCCTCAGGACTCCATGTAGTCTCATAACCTCCTCTATATAATCAAAATATTCCTAAAATTGATAATTCCATACGAATTCCTGATCCTTTTTGTTCAACACTATTAGAGGAGTGAAAATAGGAGATAAATCAGCCACAAACCTCTTATAATAGACTAAAAGAGCAAAGAAACCTCACACCGCATCCAATGTCTTGGGGGATTCCCAATACACAACTACTTCTCTCTTTTATGGATCCATAGAAACTCTCTGTTGGGATACAACATGCCCCATGAAACGGACTTCTTGAGCCCAAAACTCACACTTAGAAAACTTCCCAAATATTTTATGTCGACGAAGAACTCCCAAAACGGAATGTAGATGCTCTACATACTCCACCTCAAATGAGGAGTACACAAGGATTTTGTTGATGAAAACCACTATAAACTTATCTAGGAACTCACAGAACACAGCATTCATCAACCCCATGAACACAGCTATAAAATTGTTCACACTCAATGACATCACCAAGAACATTTAATGCCCATGACAACAACAGAAAGGGGTCTTTGGAATATCCTCATCCTTCACTCGCATTTGATGATTCCCGAACCACAAATTGATCATCGAGATCCAAGTCACACTATTCAGTTGACCAAATAAATCATCAATCTATGGAAGAGGATAATGATTATTCATTTTCACTTTTTTCAAGTGATGATAATCGATAGACAACTACAAAATGTCATCAGCCTTCTTCATGAACAAAACAGGTGCACCCTATGGCGATACTCTCATTAAAACAAAACCTCACTACAATAGACTGTCAAGATGTATACTGTAATGACCCGAAATTTTGAATGAATTTTTGTTTCCTAATTTTGTGTGTTATTTCAGTTTATACTCAACAAAACTATTTTCGTTAATTAATGACGTGAGTATAATTAAAATGATATCATTGGGCTTCGACTATTATATGATCGTTGGTCAATATGACCGTTGGAAAATAAATATTGCGATTGTTGTCTCTAAATACAAGTGATCTTGGATAATTAATATAGAAAGAAGATTTGATGGCCTCATCCAATAGTCTCAGGATGATTGAAGCCCATCTGACAAAACTTGGGAAGGAGGTAGCACCAATGGGCTTTGCTCTGGACCAAACCCAAGCCAAACTTCATCGTGTGAATCTGGAGCAGAATCGCCTTCGGGAGAAGTTCAAGCTTATAGAAATCTCTACTCGGGCAATGTTGGTCGAGCCACCCTCGGATTCTCTCACCTTAGCACACCTTACACTTAGGTCCTATGCTGGGGTTATAAGGGGCTATGTAAAAATACAGTATCTACTTTGTGTAATCCTTGAGATAAATAAAATTTTGATTTCTTCCTATGGTGAAGTTTGTGTTTTTTTTAGATGTTCGAATAAATATAGGATGTATATTAATGAATTTTGGAAAAAGTAGATATTTTAAAATATTTATGTAAACCTTAAATAATTAATGATGTGTAATTATTTTCAGAAAATTATCTTTTGGAAATATGTTCAGTAATAAATTTAGAATCTAATAAGATCAAATTAATTTTTTTGTGAATAGTAAATTATGAATAGTGATTTTACGCTTAGGATTAGTAATGTGACCAAATAGATTAGTAATCTCACTTAAATAAAGTATTAATATAATGTAGGCACCTTGATTAAGTAATGTAATTCAATAAAATAGGTAAATGACTATTTCAGAAATTATTGATCAAGTATTAGTTTTTTTCGGGTGAATAGTATTTTTTAATTAAAAATTAAATTAAAAATATTTAGAAAATTATTTTTATAAAATGAAGTTCATTTTTGAATTCAGAGCATTGATACTAGGTTAAGGTGATTTTTGGGGTTTTTTCTGAAAAAAATGAATTTTCAGCGAATAGTGAAAATACAGTTTTTAGTTTCGGGTGTTTAATGACATCATTAAGGATGTAATAATTATGTAATCATTATGGTTTACCTATTAAGATTAATATAAGGTATTATGTGTCCTAAGTGGCCAATACCATGGTAAAATACCATGGGCAATCCCATGGTTTTTCCAATACCACCGATGAGTTGTCACTTGGCCATTAATGACTTGTCCCCTCACTTCTCCTAATAATATCAAGCCTTTCCCTCATCATTTTCATTTACAAATCCTCGTCAAAAAAGTTCTGGTCTCATTAACTCTAAAGGATTCCTACCAAGGTTCCCTCAAGCCTACCATGGTCCCGACCTTCAATCTTTCAAAGTTACTCTTCAAGGTAAGGGATCCTTTCACCCTCCTCTTTTAAGCCATGACTTCCTTTATATTGTATATTTTAGTTTCCATCTCTTTTTGCTGAGGGTATGTTTATATATGTTCTAATTACTTTCCATTTTATGTCTAATTGTTTTGATACCCTTTCTTCTCTAATCGATTTGTTTTCTGAATTTTTATGTGACATCGTTAGGCTGCCAAATTTTTCTTAAAAGGAATCACATCTTCTCTTTTCTTTCATGTTTCCTTTTCATGTGGTATGTCATTAAAATTTCCATACCATGTTCTTATCTCTATTTTATTCTCTATTTATACTTTATTATTAGTTTTTTATTAGTGGGTTACTCTTGTACCCTCTCTTTTCAATGTTTTCTAAAACCATGTTATATAGCCATTATGCTACAAAAATTTCGCCTTAAATTTTATATCTCTTTATCTCCAGAAATTATCTTGTTTTATTTATGTGAATACCCAGACCTATTTTATTTCTTTGGGTATTCATAAATATATAAATATGATGTATTTTATTCTGGAATTTACATACAAATAACCCTCACTCCCTTTCAATGGTTTATAAATGACATAATGATCTTATTTTTAAGAACTTTTAAAACGTCATGATCTCGAAATGAAACCCATTTCTTTTATTGTCCATGGGTTATTTATGAAATGTTTGATTATGATATATGTGGATCACATGAAATTAAATACATATTAAGGGTGTGCTCTGATAGCGCTCCAATGCATTGGGTAAATAATTAATCACTAGAGATGAAAAGTTTCACGATACCTTGGTGAATAACCTTGGTAATTTTTATGACACCTTGGGGATGGACCTTGGTGATATGTTCATGAATGCCTAAATGAAATGTTGTAACTACATATTCAAGTTATTTTTCAAGTTCTTTTCATTATGATATGCCTATACTTCCATTGCTCATATCTTTATGTTTTTATTCAAGTTCTTATTGATATCACAAGTACACTAATTCCCTTGTTTACCCTTACTGGGCCTTCTGCTCACCCTTTACTTTTATGTATGTATCTAGGATATGAAATGTAGTAATTGTACTTAGGATAATCTTATGATGAATCCTTATAAGTGGATTAAAATAATTTTTTATGTTTTATTAAATTTTTATTATTTCTAATTTCCAAGACACTAGACTTTAAAGATCCTCTGTATGTAAAATGTAATGAAAAGTTATCTATTAAAAAGGTGGGATTCCACAGTTGGTATCAAAGGATAGTTTAGTTATTTATGGAAATTAGGCAATGAGAAATTTAGGAATAACCCTATAGAAAAGTTTAAATAAAGGGAAAACTTCCTGGTATTTTGGTGAGTATTGAGTAAGTGGTTTATCAAACAAATACATCCATGTCTGGATACGAGCAGGTAGAGGTGGCTTTGGAAAATATGTACATAGGGGTAAAACCCGAAAACACCGCTTTAATCTAGACTTGAATGGGAACCGGTGCACGACAACATGCCTTGCTGCACTTTTGGTCACGACACTCCCGGGGGATATGTTTGGTCAATCGCAATCTTTTTATGAATCATTATGAAGGAATTATAGAGAAATATAATTGTTTAAGCATGAAGTTTTAAGACGTAGAATCCTTTATAGTTAAAAGATTCGTAAATGAAACAAGTTTCTCACTAAGATTTTATTCTTTTAAAAAATGGCGGGAAATAGGAGGAACCGTGCAAATGGTGACTGCAATGGACCATGCACTGACGGCCCTTTGATAGAAGCTGGAATGGAAACATTCATGAGAATGATGAACCAACTGACTCAAGTTATGAGTAATAACATGAATCATGCTGAGAGGCCGATCTCACCACGAAGGGAACAACATTATGTTGAGTCCTTTATGCACCAACGACCACCGACCTTCAGTGGATCGACTGACCCATTGATTGCTGAGCAATATATCAGCTCTATAGAGAATATCTTTTCTATGCTACATTGTTCAGAGAAAGAGAAGGCCACCCAAGCTATCTATCTCTTAGAGGGACAAGATGATCAATGGTGGGAACTGATCAAAAACACGAGGAAAAATGTAGAAGTTGAAGCTATTGAGTGGGAAGAGTTCAGATGGATATTTTTTAGTAAGTATTTCCCTCATTCCATGAGAACAAGAATGGAGAAGGATTTTCTCGAGCTGAAGTAGAAAGAGAATAAATCTATGGGAAGCTATGAGATGAACTTCACAAGGCTTTCACGATATACCTCTAGCTTTGTCATGGATCCAAACGGTAAGGTTGATATATTCTTCTGTGGACTGAGACCTCATCTGTGGAAGAATCTATCCAATGGAGATTATGATAGCTACGAGGAGATCGTGCAAAGTGTGATGAAAGTCAAGCTAGAGTTTGGTGAGACATAGTGGTCTCATAAATCCAATGAAAAGAAGAGATCGATGGCGCCTGGCTTAGGGAGGACGTTTGATTAGGTAAGATGAGGAAAGAAAGTGAAACTTCCCACGTGTAATAAATGTGGGAAGAAGCATTCATGGAACTGCCTGCTCGGGAGTGGGAAGTGATACAAGTGTGGCAGAGATGGCCACATTGTGAGGAATTGCCATGCTGAGGTGAAACCTCAACTTCCAAACACAAACGACAAGGGGAAGATGGTGCAGGCCCTACCTGATGTCCAGTTCTTCAAGTGTGGACAACGTGGGCACTTTTCCAATAACTGTCCAAATCCAAGGGTAGTAGAGGGGAACCACCATCAGCCTCAGTAAAGGCCAAGGGATCGAGGTCGGGCTTTTTCTATCATGACAGCTAAAGTCAATGCTCCGAATGATGTAGTAGTAGGTACTCTTTTTGTCCTCTCAAAGCTAGAAAGTACTTTGTTTGATTCTGGTTCTACGCATTCCTTTATTTCTTCCAAGTTTTCAAGGAATTTAGAATCAACCCCCGAATTTCTAAAAGTAGATTTGTCAGTCAAGACTTCTGGTGGGACTATCCAAGTATCATCAGTGTTTAGAAACTCTAGTGTTTACTTTAGTGAGCACAATCTTATCATGAATCTAGTAGTCATTCCCATGCTGGAATTCGACATTATACTAGGGATGGACTGGATCTCAAAGTATAATGCTAATATTAATTGTAGAATCAAGAAAATATCAGTAGTCTTGAATGGAAAACCTACAGTTATCTTCCAAGGAGAGATATCTCAACCTCATCTTTGTATAAAATAACCCCCTATATCCTTATTTATTGAGTTGATCGGTGAAGAAGAAGAAGGAGATGAGAGTTTTATGATATAAAATGTCCCCATCATCCAGGAATACATTGATGTATTTCTGGAGGAGTTGCCTGGACCTCCCCCATAAAGAGAGGTAGAGTTCTCCATCAAACTCGTACCTAGATCTCATCTGATATCAAAGACCCCATATAGGATGGAAAATCTGGAGTTGGAGGAATTAAAGAAACAACTCCAAGATCTTTTGGAGAAGGGGTTTATCCGACCAAGTGTGCCTCCTTAGGGAGCACCTGTTCTCTTTGTGAAGAATAAGGATGGATTGATGCGGCTATGCATTGATTATAGAGAACTGAATGGGATCACAGTGAAGAAAAAATACCCTCTTCCAAGAATTTATGACTTATTTAACCAACTTCCTGGGACTCAATTCTTCTCTAAGATTGACCTTTGCTCTGGTTATCATCAATTGAGGGTGAAGAAAGAAGATATTCCAAAAACTTCCTTCTGATCAAGATATGGGCATTATGAGTTTATTGTTATGCCCTTTGGACTGACTAATGCACCTACTATTTTATAGATTTGATGAATAGAGTCTTTAAGGACTACCTTGATAACTTTGTTGTAGTTTTTATTGATGATATTCTGAAATATTCCAAAAGTCGCAAAGAGTATGAAGATCATCTGAGGGTTATTTTGCAAACTCTGTGGAATGAATGGCTTTTTGGAAAGTTCAGTAAATGTAATTTCTGGTTACAACAAGTCGCTTTCTTAGGGCACATTGTAACCAATGAGGGGATCACAGTTGACCCTACAAAGACAAAAGTTGTAGAGGAGTGGCCTCAACCTACAACAATAACTGAGATTCATAGTTTTCTTGGATTAGCAGGATATTATAGGAGGTTTGTGAAAAACATTTCATGACTTTCTAATCCATTAACCAAGTTAACTCGAAAAGGGGTCAAGTTCATCTGGATAAAGGAGTTTGAGGAAAGTTTCCAAGAGCTAAAGAAGAGATTGGTTAATGCACCTGTGTTAACTCTTCCTTCAAGTAGAGAAGGATTGGTTATTTTTAGTGATGAATCTCTGAAAGGGATTGGGTGTGTCCTCATGAAAAATGACAAGGTCATTTCTTATGCATCTCGACAGTTGAATATTCATGAGAAGAATTATCCTATGTATGATCTGGAACTGGCTGCAGTCGTTTTTGCTCTGAAGATATTGAGGTACTATCTTTATGGGGAGAAATGTGATATATACACAGACCATCAAAGTTTGAAGTATATTTTCACACAAAAGGAATTGAACTTGAGACAAAGGAGATGGTTGGAACTTCTTAAAGACTATGATTGTTCAATTAATTATCACCCTGGAAGAGAAAACAAATTTGATGATTCATTAAGTCGGAAAGACCCAATTTTTCTTTCCATGATGAGGATTCAAAAAGATCCTTTTATCAATGACCTAGTAAATATGGAAATGGGAATTATAAGGAAAGGGGTATCATCAGCCCTAACCCAAATGATTTCTCAATCGTCATTACTAGAGAAGATCAAGAAGGCTTAGAAAGAAGATCCTTTGTTACAAGAGAAGTTTGAGGCTATAAAGGATGGAAAGTTTCCTGAGTTCAATATTGATCAAGAAGGTGTATTGAGATTTCGTACAAGACTATGTGTTCCATCTATTCTAGAAATAAATAAGGAGATGATGGATTAATCTCATAGCTCTACTTTCTCTATACATCCTGGAAGCACAAAAATGTATAGGTACCTTCGTGATCATTATTGGTGGGATAATATAAAAAGGGAGATTGTTGAATACAACTAAAGGTGATTAGTATGTCAGCAAGTGAAGGCAGAGCAACAAATTCCTAAAGGGGTATTGCAACCACTACCCATACCAGCATGGAAGTGGGAAAATATCACTATGGACTTCATCACTGGTCTTCCGAGAAGTCCCAAAGGAAATAATGTGATTTGCATTATTATGGACTGTCTCACCAAGACTACCCATTTTATCTCTATCTGGGAAGATTTCTATCTTGATCAACTTGCCAATATTTACGTAAAGGAAGTGGTAAGGCTGCATGGAGTTCCACTTTCTATCGTATCTGATCGTGATCCAAGGTTTACATCAAAATTATAGAGAAGTATTAAATAAGCTCTGGGCAATGAATTGAATTTCAGTACGGCCTATCACCCCCAAAATGATGGACAATCTGAAAGGACTATTCAAACACTCGAGGACATACTCAGAATGTGCTCAATGGAATTTAAAGGTGGATGGGATCAACAACTCTCTTTAGTTGAGTTATATTATAACAACAGATTCCACTCGAGCATTAAAATGGCACCCTATGAAGCTCTATATGGGAAGCTATGTAGAACTCCTACTTTTTGGGATGAATATGGTGAGAGAAATCTCCTTGGGCTTGATCTTGTGCAAGAGATGACATAAAAAGTACATGACATCCAACAACACATTAAGGCTGCTTAGAGTCGGAAAAAGAGCTATGCCGACAACCGTTGAAGGGACTTGGATTTTGATGTCAGTGACAAGGTCTTTCTTTGAATTTCACCTTGGAAGAGAGTCATAAGGTTTGGGAAGAAAGGGAAGCTCAGCCCTAGGTACATTGGCCCCTATGAAATCCTTGATCGCGTGGGAGAAGTGGCCTATTGGCTTGCACTTCCTCTAAATCTAGCACAAGTTCATGATGTCTTCCATGTATCCGTCTTGAGGAAGTACATACCTGAACCTTCACATGTACTAAACTCTGAGGTGGTACAACTGGAACATGACCTCTCTTATGAGGAGCAACCGATGGAGATCTTGGATCATAGAGACAAGGTTCTACGCAACAAGATTACCCACCTTGTTAAGGTGTTGTGGAGAAACCCCAAATATGAATATGCCACGTGGGAACCAGAGGAGTCTATAAGGCAGAAGTACCCACACCTTTTCTTTTCTAAGTATATGAGTTAAAATTTCGGTGATGAAATTTCTTAAGGGGGGAAGAATGTAACGACCCGAAATTTTGAATGAATTTTTGTTTCCTAATCTTGTGTGTTATTTTAGTTTATACTCAACAAAACTATTTTCTTTAATTAATTATGTGAGTATAATTAAAATGAGGCCATTTTTTCGACTTTTATATGACCATTGGTCAATATGACCATTGGAAACTAAATGTTTCGGTTGTTGTCTCTAAATACAAGTGATCTTGGTTAATTAATACAAAAGGAAGCTTCGATGGCCTCATCCAGTAGTCTCGGGCCGATCGAATCCCATCTGAAAAAACTTGGGAAGGATTTATCACCAATGGGCTTTGCTCTGGACCAAACCCAAGCCGAACTTCATCATGTGAAGCTGGAGCGGAATCGCCTTTGGGAGAAGTTCAAGCTTATAAAAATCACTACTCGGGTAATGTTGGCCGAGCCACCCTTGGATTCTCTCACCTTAGCACACCTTACACTTAGGTCCTATACTGGAGTTATAAGGGGTTATGTAACGAGACCGTAGCTATTTTGTGTAATCCTTGAGATAAATAAAATTTTGATTTCTTCCTATGGTGAAGTTTGTGTTTTTTTTCAGATGTTAGAATAAATATAGGATATATATTGATGAATTTTGGAAAACATGGATATTTTAAAATATTTATGTAAACCTTAAATAATTAATGATGTGTAATGATTTTCAAAAAATGGTCTTCTGGAAATGTGTTCAGTAAGAAATTTAGAATCTAATAAGATCAACTTAATTTTTTTTGTGAATAGTAAATTATGAATAGTGATTTTACGCTTAGGATTAGTAATGTGACCAAATGGATTATTAATCTCACTTAAAGAAAGTATTAATATAATATAGGCACCTTGATTAAGTAATGTGATTCAATAAAATAGGTAAATGACTGTTTCAGAAATTATTGGTCAAATATTAGTTTTTTTCGGGTGAATGGTGTTTTTTAATTCAAAATTAAATTACAAATATTTAGAAAATTATTTTTATAAAATGGATTTAATTTTTTAATTCAAAGCGTAGATATTAGGTTAAGGTGATTTTTGGGGTTTTTTCTGAAAAAAAAATGAATTTTCAGTGAATAGTGAAAATACAGTTTTTAGTTTTGGGTGTTTAATGACATCATTAAGGATGTAATAATTATGTAATAATTATAGTTGACCTATGAAGAGTAATATAAGGTATTAGGTGTCCCAAGTGGCCAATACCATGGTAAAATACCATGGTCAAGCCCATGGTTTTTCCAATACCACCGATGAGGTGTCCCTTGGCCATTAATGACTTGTCCCCTCACTTCTTTTATAAATACCACGACTTTCCCTCATAATTTTCATTTCCAAATCCTAATAAACGAATTTATAGTCTCCTTAACTCCCAAGGAGTCCTCCCAAGTTTCCCTCAGTCCTCCCAAGGTCCCGACCTTCATGCTTTTGAAGTTACTCTTCAAGGTAAGGGATCCATTC
The DNA here is from genome assembly GCA_963277665.1 of Viscum album. NCBI lineage: Eukaryota > Viridiplantae > Streptophyta > Magnoliopsida > Santalales > Viscaceae > Viscum > Viscum album. Next base: position 1,981,577,576 of record OY728133.1, read on the forward strand.
ACCCTCCTCTTTTAAGCCATGACTTCCTTTATGTTGTATCTTCTAGTTTCCATATCTTTTTGTTGAGGGTATGTTCATATATGTTCTAATTACTTTCCATTTCATTTCTAATTTTTTAGATAGCCTTTCTTTTCTCATCTATTTGTTTTCTGAATTTTTATGTGACATCGTTAGGCTGCCGAATTTTTCGTAAAAGGAATCACATCTTTTCTTTTCTTTCATGTTTCCTTTTCATGTGGTATGTCATTAAAATTTCCATACCATGTTCTTTTATCTTTGTTATTATGTATTTATACTTTATTATGAGTTATTTATGAGTGGGTTAATCTTGTACCCTCTCTTTTCAATGTTTTCTAAAACAATGTTATATATTTGTTATGCTGCAAACATTTCGCCTCAAAATTTCTATCTCTTTCTCTCCAGAAATTCTCTTGTTTTATTTATGTGAATACCCAAACCTATTTCGTTTCTTTGGGTGTTCATAAATATATAAATATGATGTATTTTATTCTGTAATTAACATACAAATAACTGTCACTCCCTTTCCATGGGTTATAAATGACATAATGATCTTATTTTTAAGAACTTTTAAAACGTCACAATCTTGAAATGAAACCCATTTCTTTATTCTCCATGGGTTATTTATGAAATGTTTTATTATGATATATGTGTCTCACATTAAATTAAATACATATTAAGGGTGCACCCTGATATCACTCCAATGCATTGGGTAAATAATTAATCTCTAGTGATGACAAGTTTCATGATACCTTGGTGAATAACCTTGGTAATTTTTATGATACCTTGGGGATGAACCTTGGTGATATGTTCATGAATGTATAAATGAAATGTTGTAGCCACATATTCAAGTTATGTTTCAATTTCTTTTCATTATGATATGCCTATACTTCTATTGATTATATATTTATGTTGTTATTCAAGTTCTTATTGATATCACAAGTACATTGATTCCCTTGTTTACCCTTACTGGGCCTTCTGCTCACCCTTTCCTTTGATGTATGTCTCTAGGATATAAAAGGCTATAATTTTAATTAGGATGATCTTATGATGAAGCCTTACAAGTGGATTAAAATAATGTTTTATGTTGTAATCAAGTTTTATTGTTTCTGATTTCCAAGACACTAGACTTTAAAGATCCTCTGTATGTAAAATGTAATGAAAAGTTATTTATTAAAAAGGAGGGATGCCACATATAAGCATCTCACATAACTCATAAGTTCCCATACTATATGGATACATAGAGATATTAGATGCTCCTGGTTGTAGCTTGATCCCAAACTCGATCTCTTGTCGAGGGATTAATACTACAACCTCTACTATAAAGACATCAGTGTACTCTTCAGTGACCCTAGGAAACACTGAATATTGAACCTCTAATAAACTTAAAATCAGTTCATCCATAAAGGATGACAAAGAAGGAACATGCCTCTGACACATTCAAGGGTCTCGCTCGCCAAAAAATACTATTGTATCTCCATCAGCATCGATGAACACCACCTGTCTCTGGAATCAATTCATAATAGACTTCACTGATTACAAACAATCCATGCTAAGGATTACATTGTATGGTTGTATCCATAAACATAGTAAATCTCCCAAATAGTATTTCTAATCTAGCACTACCTCACATACTCTAAATACTTCAAATAAGTCAGCTCGACATGTAACTAGTGTATTCAATTTCAAGGGAACTATAAACCTCTCTACCTCATGTCCCAAAGCACGGAAAATGGCAGGTGATATTATATATTGTGTGTATCCTCAGTCAAAAAAGTAATAAAACCAAGTATAAAACATGAATAGGGTGCCTTGAATGACTTATGTCTTTCTTGGTGCTAGAAACATTAAAGAATAAAGATGACCATGACCTGATCCATATTCTCTCTGAACCTAATGAAGACCACCACCATAGTCATGATCTTCTCTTAGAGGACGGGGAGCATCCTATGGCTGTCTTCCACCTACCCCAAATACCCTTTTCTGGTCAAGAGTTGGTGCAACTTGCTACTGCTTCCTTGGTTGGAACTCCCTCAATGGAGTAACCTAGAGTGACACACTAAGTGCATGTTGACCACTGTGAAAGGTCATGCACTCTCACTGCTGACGACCTTGACCTCCATAAGAAAAATAATCACTTAATCTTTTGAATTGTCTTGAGAGACTCCTCCCCCAGAGAAATGAGATACTGAGGTCTGGGAAATACCCCTGCTAAATATAAACTCTTCTTCCTGAATACTGGTATCCCTGGACCATAGCTTTTCTTCTTGAGTAATCCTAATGAATCCCCTCTCATGAAGATCCAGTTCTGGATAACATTCACTCGATGACCTCTTTTATCTCCCTCACTTCAAGATATCTCTTCAGCTTAAATGGGGTGACCTGGACTTGTATCTATGGATGCAAACCCTCCTTGAAATGTTGCTTCATGTGTCCTCATCTCAAACTTGTTTGTATGCATATCGTAAATGCTTACTAAAACAAATTTTAAACACTTGCACACTAGAGCTCCCCTATTGAAGGGTAAGATTCACCTAGCGACTGGATGCCTTTGTAGTCAATGAATGAAACTTTACTCTAAAATTGTCTCGAAACTCCTCCCATGATATCACCAAATCCTCATGATCTCTGAAGAACAGGAACCATCACTTCCTCGCTCCCCCATGCAGTGTTGTCCCAACCAATGATAAGCAGTGCTCCTTCCGAGCATGGATTGAGAAGAAATCTATATCAACCTCCTCAAATCAGTCTTCCATGACTACATCTGAAATGAAGCCCTTATACTTTTTTAGACTCTGGCACTGAATCTCTTGGAGTGTCCTCCTCCAGATGTAATCGTCATCAACCTCCACTCTGCAGTGATCTGTTGGTGAAGCATTCTAGACATATTCTGATCGAACCTTACGAGGATGTCAACTAGGATCCATAAATGAAAAATAATAAATAGTTATTTCTCCTAAACTAGGAATATGAAATACTAAACATTAATTAATTATTTTATTTTATTCATTTTTAGTTAACTTATCCCATGTTATACCCATTTAATTAGAGGCATAAAGAAGAATGATGCATGATCCTCTCCTAGGTCTCACCCTACAATAAGTATCACCCTGTTTAGTAGCCATTATAAGCTCAAAAATACATGTTTTAGACCATAGGGGGCCCTAAATACCTATGTATCATCTAGTATCCAGTTTTTACTGCACTTTCTAAACTTGAATGACATTGTTTCCCTACCAACCCATGAAACCTCACATGTGCCTACCTATAAACTTCATAAAATCCCTCAACTAAATCAATGATACCACTCTGTCATGATCCCCTCCCCACAATGTGTACCACTCTTAGGCCGATAATGTGAGAAGGGAGATTGTGACACTCGAGTATCGCCTTCAGTAGGCCCATATTTAGAAACTATAACCAAGGGTATAATAATCACAAAAATTGGGAGGCATTACCCTCTAAGAGAACACATTCAAAAGAGAAAAATAAGACATACATCAACCAAACCCATCTCATATTTCCATATAGAAATAAACCCAAGTACACATATGTAATGTCATGCAAAGACTACTACAAATGAAAAGGGAATACTACAAGTAACAAAAGGATGTAAATTTACAACAACTAGGAATCCAAAATAGATCCTAAAACCCCAAGCTATTAATAACCATCCTAATCTATGACCTACTCTAAGTGACCTAAAAAACAATTATATATATGTAGGTTTTTTATAATAGTATACTCAATAGGATCCTCCCTAGAGCCTCTCGTGCAAAAGTAATGAAAGCATGCTAAAGCACATCGAACAAAAAGTGAAACTAAATCACCACTTAAATAGGTATACTATGTTCCCAACCACACCATGAATACTCTCACCAAGTATCTCATACAAGAGTATATAATATAATAATGAATATCAAGGGTACCCCACTATCACTTCCCCATTAGTTTTTCACTTTGCCCCAATGTCGCACATCCTAAGAATCTCTCTTCAAAAGTCTTGCCCACAGACACCTGGGAGTAGCACCGCAACATGCATGTCATGCAAAACCACCTCTACGTACATGTAACCAAAGTAACCATGTAGTTTTCAGAATCCACCACAGCTCACGTAATGTGTATCATACATCAGTAATTATACCTCAATCCATTACAGCCCATACACCAAGTAAGGATCCTCAATCCATCATAGCCTCTATACATTACACCTAAATTTGTCCATAGAAAACTATATCCAGAATATATGTGTGTGATTAACCACAAGACATTACAACCCTATACACAACATATATGGGGAAAACTAAACATTGTACCTACCAGCATAAGTAATTACCAAGATAATATAGCGGGGACAAAGGGGGTATTCATCCATCCATCATCCCACTAGAATGTTAGGGAAAACACCCCCCAGGGCTTAGAATCCTAGGGGTGTCAATTTATCTAACATACATGGTGGAGTATTATATAGAAACACAAAATGTACAGATTATAATACATATCCCAACCGCACTATAGGAAAAACCTAGTCTTAGACTCAACTACAGCTAACATCTATCGAACTCTCAGCTACCGCTTCTAAGACTAGATATCCAATAAGAATATAACCATTTAAATAGAAATGTTAAGTTACTTCTCCATTTTTATTAGTTTTACTGTACATTAATTAACTGTTATTAATTCCACATTACATTTCATTGGAATCACACCAAGTTCCATTCCCTCCAGGAATAACCAAACCAAGTCCACAGCATCTCAAAAATATTACCTCAACATTACATCCCATCAAGATCCAACCCCATTGGTTAACATCATTTATTCAATCATTTATTAACAATAGTATTAGTTTCCCATAATCCTAGGAATTCTATAATAGAAAAACTAAGCTACCAAACACATGGGGATTAACACGGTGAGTAGATGGACTACCCATTGAGCCTTTACCAGCTATAGTAGTAGCATTGATGCATCCATACTCAAGAAGATAAGCCAAAAAAGCAGGTAGAATACCACATGCATCTTTACCTACTTTGGAAGGAGGGTATACAAGACCAACTTCCTTATTTAAGGGGAAAGTAAAGAAGATAAACAATCAAAAAGATTCAAAAAGAATCCAACATTCATAACCAACCAATTTCATCCTCTATAGTGTCCTCCCTGACACCCACATGCATAAACCAATGCATCTCTCCACTCTAGGTGTCAACTAATTACCCAACCCCTGAGCCTACCTATTACACATACCAAAATAGCCTCCCAGGCTCATCCATCATATTCTCACACCATAACACATGCACTAGGAAAACAATAAAAAAGAAACTAGGCTCCCAGTCCAATGTAAGGAATCTATCCTTCACATGCAATGAGCAATCATAGATCCAAGAAAAATGATCTTGGACTTTACAAGTAAGAGGGTAACTTAGAACCCTACCAAGAATTATCTTTTATTAAACAAATGGTTATTTAATCCATCTTGAATTATGCAGTTCATTTAAACATGCATAACTTCATCCATTTTATTATCAATAGATTACTATAGCAATAAACAGATTAAAAAACATGCATCATTATCTTTATCCAATTAATTTTAAATTAATCTCAACTTTATGTTATTTACCAATTTCCATCAAGAATGACATGCTAAACAAATAAATCATAGATATCACACTATCTAAAAAAATAAGAGGCAACAACATATGTTCGATACCAATTTATTTATCCAGTTCAAATATTTGTTAATTCAATTCCATTGTGATTCAATGGGATAAAACATGATAACTGTATTGTTACATGTAAAAGAATAGAAAAGTCACAAATACTCTAACTCAAAAGGTTTCAAATGTTCTTTTCATGAGAATTTACAACACAAAAAATCATGATCACCTCTCTTGGAAGACTGCATCCACCCGAGCAGGAAAAGACACCACTACACCAACCAACACCCAAGAAAAATCCATTAGAAACTTGGAGATCACCTGCCACAACATGGAAAGGAGGAATGGACGGAGAGGAATCCAAAAGAACAATATTAGAACATACCTTATATTGAAGACAGGTCAACACTTCCTAGATGCACCAAAATAGGGGTCCACAAGCAACAAGAAGAAACTCTAGGGAAGACACAACCCAAGGCTAAAACAATACACACGACTCCTATAGGAAGGAAGAAAATATTTGAGCTTCTCACACTAGGGAACAATAAATAAGAACAAGGGAGGAAGATATCTATGTCGTTTAGAATATTTAATACAGCAACGATTTAAGATATGTTGTATTTTCTATTGAGATTGGATCTATCAAAGATCACACATTTTTATAGATTAAAGACTTCCCAACTATTATGAAAAATTTTGATATGTGTTATAGGCTTTGAATTAGCCTTAAATACCTTAAAAAGGCCTTGAATGCAATTTAAGACAATGGAAACATCAAATAAGCGAAACTGTATGAAATCTAGAAAAATATAGAAATTTAAAAAAAGAAATAACATAGTTCTAGAAACACTATTCATGAAACCATTTCGATGCCACTATTTTGGAATTTTGGACAAGGAAAAGACATGGTTTTGGAAACAGTATTAACAGAACTGAAAAATTTGGAAAAGTATTGGGGATAAGTCATCTTTACTTCCTCGAACACCTCTAGCACCAAATTTGAGAAATGAAATGGATTAGAGAGGTTTGGGACATTACATTCCATATCCTTATTAAGGGTAAGATAGTGATATAATGTGCTATGTAAGGGTCATCCCACCATCATAGGGGGGTAACATATTTTTTTCATTTTTTATGTAAGGTTGGGAAGGAGGTTGTGTGTGCTATGTAAGGGTAAACATGACATTACGTAAGGAAAGAGATCTATTTATATACACTCTATAAGGGTAATCCCTCATTGTGTAAGGGTAAACCCTCACTATGTAAGGGTATGACCTTGTGTATATGAACTACATTAGGTTACGAAATGTATTTCATAAAGGTGACTACATGAATAAGGGAATTACACTTGTTATGTAAGGGTATCTTATGATTCATAAGGGTTATGTAGGGTAATGTGAGGCTTTTTCTAATTGTATAGAGGTAATTCAATCATTGAGTATGGGAAGATTCGATTTTTGTAAGGAAAATCACCACTTATTAAGGATATATAAGGGTAATCTGGTTCATCATAAGGGAAATCCTAGGCTTGTGTCCTATATAAGGGTAAAGATCATTACACTTTCATGAAATATATGAGTTATTTATGGTTGAATCATGATACCTAAATGAATTAACGTTTTGAGTAAAATGTTCCCCCCAACCAATTTTTTCATTTCTACATCTCTATAATAACTCAGTAACACCATTAAATGATTATAAAAACTCAAAAGCCTAGTAATTTTATACTGATGATAATTTAAATTATGTAACTCTTGTCTTAAAAGGTTTTAAACCCCCTTAATTCAGGATTTCATTAAAATGGAAAATTAAATTGTTGTTTTAATATGGGTTTTTCTTGGTGAAAACGTAAATGAAGTTCGTTTTGCAATAAACACCAAACTTGTGTTTCCTCATTTCAATTAGGATTTGGTTTATAGTTTATGGTGTCTATTTTTTACGTGATTATAAAAGGTTTTTTGTTGTTTTTTCTATGATCATGGGGTGCATACCCTCTCCTATTACTATTTTGGATAGTTTATAAGTTTTTCTATACTTTTATATTTGAGGTATATTTTTCTATGCAGTTTCTTTATCCTACAATTTTTTATTTCTTGATGATTCGTAGAAATTTGTTTCTAAATTTCTAATACATTTTATATTATTTTTTTCTATGAAATATCTGATGAAATCCTCATTGAACTACTTCTCTATCAATTTTAAATGGAGTGTATTGAATTGTTATGATCTTGATTCCTCTCATTGATTAAAATTTTTTGAAGCCCATATTGGTTTTTATTTTTCATAAATGATAATTTAAAGGATGTATTGATGAAATAAATATATTAGGACAATTTTTTATTTCAAATAAGTTTTTTGATTTAAATGAAAGGGTATGGACACATGTTTTGTAATGAATTCTGGTTTCTCCAATTTTCATGATCCTTTTTGAATTACTTAGGCCTATTTTCAAGGAAATACTTAGTTTAAAGATGATTTTTTTTTCATGTTATTATTTATGTATAATGGTTAGTGGTTATAAATACATATTTGAATGTTTATTTTATATATAAGTTTTGATTTCAAATGGATGTTTCAAGATGGAATGTTTGGAAGTTTTTCATGATCCTATCTTGTGATAATCCAATATTGTTAATTTATTGATTCTTGTGTTCCAAATTGATGGGTGTTAAAAAAAGGTTTATTCACATTGAGGAAGTTCAGGGGTGAGAGTGATATGTGAACTCAGAATGATTTAAATAATAAGTTCATGATCCTATGTAGATATTGATAAGGATCCCCTTGGAGATCCTTGAAACCATATTGTCAAACTAACAATCTTTTTCTAGTCATGGGAACCTAGGTGGTTAGATGGGATAACATTTATTTATGCTTTTCTATAATACTCTTAACTAGTCTAGTGTATCCATAGAGAACACGATAGGTTTAGGCTACGAACATGTAGTAGGGAAAGTGAGTGTGTATGGACTTGGTTTTCTTGAGACTCCTTTAGACTTGATGTAAGCTTGTTGATCAGTCAAGATTTTATGATTATTTTTTCTATGGTGGACTCAGTATCATAATCCATTTGTATCCATGATATCCTTATAATTGATACATGATACATGACAACATTCATTGTTACTACTTTTAAATGAGTTTCATTAGATGATTGATTATTAAAATGCTTATTGGTATGTTTCACCTTGACTCTATTGAATTGACTCCTGTACAACATGTTCATATTTGGTTCATGTTCTTACATATTATTTATCTATCTAGATTTAACTTATGAAATGGTTTTAACACTTTTCATGAAAGATCTTGGTTTTTAAATGAATAAATGGTGTGTTTTCATCTTTTGAATCATAAATTATTTTGTAATGTTTAAAATGTTATTTGAAACATGGATTTTTTATAATATGATTATGAAGGATTTATATTCCTACTATAAAATATAACAACTTGTAATCCTCTTTTAGAATATTTTTATTTCTTGATGAAGTGAAAACATAAAATCATTGGTGAAATTCTACTGGGCTCCATAACTCACACCCTACTTGTACCATTTGGGTTTTTGACCATTATATTATTATATCAGGAAATCATGTTCCCTTAGACATATTTTTTTGACCCATACATAGTTGGTCGATGGTGGGAAGTTTAGGAAATGGTGTATAGTTATGATCTTTTATGATATAGTAATTTTATAGTCATGTTCTCTTTTCAGTTTTTGTATCATCTCCTTCAACCTAATATGGTTGTATACATTTATTCATATGATTATGTTCCACTGTGTATATTTGATTATTTATTATTTTTAATTTTGGAAAATACATTTCCAAAGTATGTTTCTAGATTTCCAAGAACTTATTTCTAGCCTTGTGGAATCAATAATTCCCTTTGGGTTTTTTAAAAATCATCTCGGATACTATTTTAGATGGTACTCTAAGATGGTTCATTATGATTTTTTATAAAAATAGATATTTCATTAAAATAATGTACATTTTATTGAAATATATTATGTTATTTGGTGTGTTTTGGGGAATAAATGACCGTAATAATGTAGTGGGACTAATGTGGAAGTTCATTAGCAGGTTCCTGGTTCTTACTTCATCATGAAGAGACTTCAGTTACTAGGTAAATGGGTGCATGTCTTGTTCTTTTGAGATATTTTTTCCTGATGATAAATGATATTTAGATTGCTAATCATATTGTATATGATTTTGGTAATAAATTATTATTATTTGGTTGGAATGAAAATATAAATATAGATATAATGTTCCTTCATGGTTTGTTAAACGATGAAGAATTGGTGTTACTAATTAAGAATCTAATCTAGGATTTGTTTTGAGGTTAGTGCATGGTCTATGAGTCCATGCACCCAAGTAATGTATAGTTTTACTCTAACCTAACCATGGTTCCCTATCCATTTATTTCCAAAATGAATTTACTAATGTGAGGTTATTGTGGAGGAATTATGTTTTTGAATGAAAATTTTGGGGTTAGTTTTTTTACATGATCTTGATTTATTTTTTCAATTTTAATCCCTTATTATGTTTTTAAATCTAATGAAAATAAAAAAAATTACATAAAAAATTATTTGAGTCCTTTGGAATTTTTTTCAATTAAAAAAAACTTATGAAATTTTTATTTTAGGAAAATAATTTTCAAAAACTATTGGGTTATGTGCTTAATGAATATTTTAAGAAGGAATTTTGGTTATGTGAAGGATTTATAATGTAAATGTATTCGAAATGAAAAAAATATATTAATTATTTTGAAACCATTAAATTTTTTTAATAATCTATAAAATAAATTTTTGAAATTTTGATTGATTTATATCATGATATAAGATTTTGAAGAAAATTTTAGTTTTTATAAATGAGATAAATTTTGGGATTTGAAAATAATAAATATTTGATTATATTTTTCTACAACTTCTAGTTTATGTGTAATCTATGAATTGATTTTTCCTATTTTTATTGGGATAATAAGTCTATATTTCATGATGTCTAGAAATTTATCCAATACTATTTTCCAAGAATTATATAAATTCCATTCATATCTTTGTTCTTCATCTTATTGTTTCTAGAAATGTAACTACTTATTGATGACTCTACCATAACTCTAAATCGAGTGGTAGCACCAAATAATTTCTATTATTTTTTCCCTATCCAGGGATTCATGAATTTTATTCCACATTCATATGGAGGTTAACGTGTTTCTATTGAGTTAGTGAAATTTCTTAAAGAATTTAAAGATATCATAGATTATATCAATACCCATGATGCTTTAAAGGTTAATTATTTCTTCTCCTTGTTTGAAGGACCTGTAATATAGTGGTGGTAAATCTTGATTCCTCCAAATATACATAAATATATGTGTTGAGGATTATTCAATTTAGTATTAATTAAGTTAAATTATCACACATATGTGAATAAGTTGAAATTATCAAAGATCTTGTGTTTTAGTAAATTTGACCTATTAGTTATAAAGTATGCCCTGAAATTTTCATGTTTGGTATATTTATCACTAGGTATTCTAGGTGATGGATCCCTTAAATATCACTTTTTTAAAATCGGTATTCACATGAACCTTAGATTCACCATTATAGTAGTTTATATGAAATCTTATCCATTGATTCTTGAAAGATCCCAATAAGGTGAAGAAAAGTAAGAAGAGTGACATGAATATGATAATTTCTTGTAAATTATTGGATTACGTGAATATTTTAAATCTCAAGGGTCGTGGCTGTTAGTTGATAAGCAATAGTCTTATTTTGAAAATAATCGTAATTTATTTTTCTTTCAGTGTGGATCATCGGGTCATTCTATGGTTTTATTTTGAAATATCCAAGAGTTTTAAAAAATTATGGCCACTTGGGTTACCTAAATATGTTTTTTAAATTAGGTTACTAAAAGGGTTGTTTTGGTTAGGGATTATCTACTCTGAACTATGGGGTAGTAGATGCGTCAAGGTATTATTTCTCCAATTGTATACCTCAAAGTGAATTTTTCACATAATAGAGGAACTACTGATGGTGGTTTTCACTATGTATTGTGGTTAAAGATTCTTATTTTATTTAAATTTAGGTTTTTTGGGGGATTTTTTCCTTTTATTACACAATTTTCATGAATATTTAAATGGTAGGGAGATAAAAGTTAGGATTATGGTTTATTATATTAGTTATCGATCCTTCTAGGTGTTGTTGCATTTTTTTAAGATGTGTGTTTGACATGGATATTCTTATTAATGATTCCTTTATAATTATTGTTAGGTAGTTCTCCTAGAATTTTTCATGGTGGCTTATTTAGGGTGAGTCTTCTTCTATTTCATTAATCGACCACCTCATGGTTTTAGTATGGGAGTTATCATAGTCATGTATTTTTATATCTCTCAAATTAGAGATTTCTAGGGGAATAAAGATTTATGGTGGTGATTATTGTAACTTAATCAATTTTATAATAATTAAAACCCTTTTGATTTTATTTTATATGAATTTTGTGAAAAAATTAATAATTTGTTTATTTAAAAATTACGCATACTTGTGACCTATGAGTTGCATAAGGGTAAATTGTAATTTATAAAGATTGGGTAAAGGTATGAGGGTTTCTCATTAGTTGTGTAATGTTATATTAGAGATTATATATTCTACTTGAGGGTAAATATATCACTACATAAGGGTAAGGGTGGTTTTTCAATGTTGTGTAAGGGTAAGTCGGTGATCATATTTGATATGTAAGGGTTATACCAGCTTTGCATGAGAGTAACTCCATTTTTTTGTGTAAGGGTATGGAAATTGTTTTTTGTTCTGTAGAAGGGTAAATGGGATGCTAAGTAAGGGTAGAGTGTTTTTTATATTCTTTATAAAAGGGTAAAACCTTGCGGTGTAAGGGTAATCCCATGTGTATATGAACTGAGTAAGGGTACATAATGAGCTACATAAAGGTTACTGAACATGTAAGGGTATTTACTTATCTATGTATGGGTATTTCATGATTCTTAAGGGTTACATAGGGGTAACCAAAGATTTTCCTTACTTTCATAAAGGTGACTCGATCATTTTGTAAGGGTATATTCTATTTTTATAAGGGTAAACCTTTACTTATAAAGGATTTATAAGGGTACGATTATTCTGATTAAGGGTAATATTAGGAATGTGTTCTATGTAAGGGAAAATTTCCTTGCCATTATTTGAAACATATGAGATGTGTAATGGTAAATCTATGTTACCCTTATACACCACCCTTTTTGATTGAAATTTTTATAAAATGTCTTTTCTTTTATTCTTCCCTAAAAAGCCTCTACAACACCCTGTGAAGATTTTTAAAACCTTGGACACCTTTTAATTTAAATATCATGACTTATAATTTCTATTAATATGGTATTAAAATAATTTAAACCCTATACATACATTATTTCATTAATAATAGAAAATTAAATGTTTTTTAATCTAGGGATTTCTTAGTGTGAACCAGAATGATGTGGGTTTTTAATGACACCCAAACCATTACTACCTTGTATCTTATATCCTTTGTAGTAAAGATTAGGGTGTCCAATTTCATGGTGATAATTATAAGTTTGTTTGGTTTTATTTACCATTTATCATGGGGTGCATATCTTCTCCTATTACTATTATAGAATCCTCATCAAGTGTTATAAAATTTTATATTTAAGGTAGGTTTTCTTATATATATACATCACCTTATAATTCATTCATAATTTATAATATATAAAAATATGTTTCTTATTTTATAATACCTTTTAATTAATTTTGAATTTAAAATACCACATGAAAGACACATTAATTTTCTTCTTTATTAATTGAACATGGAATGGACAAAATTCTTATGATTTTCATTAATATCACTATTTATAATTTTTTTTAATTCAATGTTGGTGTTTATTTATCTTACAATAAATATTAAAGTATTTTTTTATAAATAAAATAGTTTTATTTGATTTTTATTTCTAAAGTAAAATACCTTGATTAATTAAATGGTTTTTACACATGTTTTATAATGACTTCAAGCTTATTAAATCCTGAAACATACTTTTGAATTATTTTTGTCTATTTTTAAAGAATTTCTTAGTATATATGGATGCATTGAATTTTAATGTTGATATATGAAAGAATATTGGTATGAATAAACTTTTAAATTTTGATTTGATCTAAAGGATTTAATTTGAATTGATGTTAGTTGAAACCCTGATTCTTACCCTGTGATTGTCCCCTATCATGATAATCCCTAGTTAAGACTTTCTTAATTATTTAGATTCCCATTCATGAGTGTTGAAAAAGGGATTATTAGCTTTGTGGGAGTTTTAGGTAAGTGTGAGATGTGAACTAATAATGACTCAAATGTAAAAGACATGATCCCGTGTTGATATTGATTAGGATCCCCTTTATGACTCTCAAAACATTTTTATCATGATGAATTTATTTTAATATTCATGGAAACCTAGGTAGTAAGATGCAATGACCTATATTTATTATCTTGTAGTGGACTCATACCCCATCCAGTGTATCTATAGAGGGTTTCACTTCCTTTTTTAGGTGATTGGGGATAGTTTTGGTTATAGAATGTGTCCTATTAATGTTTTACCGTGTTTGAAAAATTAAATGGCCGATTCTTTCCTGGACCCCTTCATGAATTTTTTTGTAAAATATCTTAGATGTCTTCTCTCCACTTTGCAACTTATTTGGAATTATATAGATACATTTATTCACTTTTTACTCAGAACATTTATTCTGACCAATCAGACTCTCCATATTTCAAAACATTTGATTATCATGCATTAATGACCATGATGAATGCTGATTCATGAATAGAATCCTTCAGTAAATTTTTTCCAATGTCTTTTTCATCCCTTTTTACAATTTCAACTTATTTTATCTACCAATATATACGTTAATGGTCCCCACATAAAATATCACCAGATATTTGCACATTTTTCATGAACCATCTTGTGAGATGGTATTCAACTTCCAAATGGAGTATTTATATTTGGATATGGAAGAATTAAATGAATCTCATGATGTATATAATCCTAAAAATAATAATTTTACCATTTAGACAAGTATAAAAAAATTTATGGCCAAAATATAAAAATATTTCAAAAAGATAAAATCCAAATTAAGTCGTTTTCCAATTAAGCTCAAAATACCATCAAAATAATAAAATGTGGAAAATTATCTTAAAATAATATTTTTATGGGAATAAAAAAATTATAAATTCAATGTAAAATTATTAAAAATATTGGTTCTATCAGTTCCCCCATAATTAAACCATGCTTGTCCTTAACCATAAAATCTCAACATGAAATTCAGAGGGAACCAATTTGACCAATATTCAAATTTCAAAACAATAAGATTAAAAATCATCACTTTAAAATTGAATTATCAAATGTTACATAAAATATCAATTCAATTTTTTATTTTTAATTAAAATATTAAATTCATGTATTTTACTTGTCCCCTTTGAAAAAAAATGATGGTACTTCTCCTTTTATTTATTCAAGCTACTCAATTAATTATTATTAAACATGCTAATTCATGATCTACCTCATAGTGGGTTATTTTCTCTCATCACTCATGAAACAATTCAAGTAGAGTTATTCTTATATCATGAGAACATGATCCTTATCCATAGACTTGTAAATGAACTACAATCTCCACATTGTGAAGGCAAAAGGCATCTAAAAACAGGACTTTTCAATAAATGTTCAAATGACTTTAAGGTTTATGTTCGGTAGGATAAAAATTAAGACTAAATGAGGAGTATTATATCTTAAGTAAATTGAATGATATCAAAAATTGTAATCATATTATCCCATTCAAATTAAAAACTCTCACTTCCCCCAAAATAAATGTAAGGCATTTATCAAATTATGCATAATGAATGATTTGTGCACCCTCTAGAAATATTTATCAATTTTTTTCATTTTTTTTTCATTTTATTGAATATTATTCTTCAATAAAACATCACATTTATCAACTAACCACATTTGATAAAAATAATCACTCTACTAATGGTGATATTTGGTTTTCCCAACTCACAACCTACTTTTATTTATTTTTTTATTTTTTATTTTTATTCAAGAGGCGAAAAACAATAAAGAGTGCAACTAATGAATCAAATGACCTTTTTAATTACCCAAAAATAGAACCCCAACACTTCTTATTTATAATTTATATTATACTTTAAACCATTATTACCTTTATCCCCATACTTCAACTTCAATATATCATGAAAATACCAAGAGTAGGGTATAAATGGATAAAAACAGCTTGAAACTTAGTTCATCTCTATAAAGGACATTCAAGGTATTTATAGGCTAAATAAATATTGATGTAAAGGTGGAATTTCATGGATAAGTTTATTATCAAAATATTCCCCAATAACATTATATTTGGTTTTATACAGTCATTGTTTTGACAAGTTCAAATTCATGTTTTAGCATGTGACAAGTCCCAAGAGTAGTTAAGAAATATCATCAATATAAAATAAGAAGTATGTGGTCTATAAATACTCTTTGGAAAGGGAATATGATGTTTTATAATCACTCAAGACATAATTATTAATAAAAAATAAATTCACATTAATTTCATAAATTCAATGAATGCAAAATGGATGCAAAAATTCATTTATATGAATAAATTAATTTCCTTAAAACATGAGTCCTCATTTTAATATACATTCTTCATGTTAATAATTAAATTATATATTTTACTCATTAAATCTCATTTTAATTGAAATTTAAAACATGAGATCACATGATTCCTAGGAAACCCATGTCTCCTATATAAGTCATGTAATACATAAATTCTAGTGTGGGTATTCAATTTTAGTTTTAAATAAAAAACAAATTTTCAAAAAAAAAATAGGTAATTAAAATGATATTGAATTTAAAAAAACTCTATTTATAAATGATTCTTTAGTAGGATTGTGCATGACCTGTTCCATCAGTCCTATTTTGAAGCACTTTCATGACGTGTGTTTTGTTAAGTATCTCTAGTTTTTATCCTTGCATCATCTTCATTAATGGAACTGAAATATAAGAATAAAAACAAATGATATTGCATGCATATTAAATCATTATAGAATATTACCAAGGGTAATATTTTCCTCCCTAAAGTGATTTTGTTTAATGTAATGGCTCAACACATAAATTGATTTTTTTATGAAAAATCCTAAACTACCAGATTTCATACCCCACACTTATTTATTTCAATTTCCTAGATTCATTTAAATTGGTTTTCTTCATGTACATATATAAATAAAATGTAATTATATATTTTCATCAATAATAAAGTAAATATGAAACCTGGTAGGTCTTCATTGTTAAATAGGGTGAAGGAGTGTGATCTCCTACATTGGTTCTTGATTTATGGTCCCATGAAACTTCTTCTGCCTCTACCCATTTATAGTAAATGGGTTTTATCCTCCTTCATTTTTTATATACACAACAAAAAAGGGGTATACTTCAATAAAAGTAATGGGGAATTACCATATATAATGAAGTTTACATGGAATTAACATAAGTCTGGATTTTTATAATAGCACTTGATCTCCAGTGTTGAAGGTTATTGGTTAAATCATATTTTCATGGGCCATCCTTGTCCTCCATTTATAGAAAATTGAATTTAAAAAATATTACTTCTTTATTTTCTCTATCTCTTACAACTTCAATCTTATATCTTTTCCAACTTTTTCAAGGTCCAGATTCATCTCTCATACTGCCGAGATTGATTTGTTCTCTA
Source organism: Viscum album (assembly GCA_963277665.1). Classification (NCBI taxonomy): domain Eukaryota; kingdom Viridiplantae; phylum Streptophyta; class Magnoliopsida; order Santalales; family Viscaceae; genus Viscum; species Viscum album. Next base: position 1,981,594,994 of record OY728133.1, read on the forward strand.
ATTACACAGGAAGGTGGAAATTATTTCCATAAATGAATCTATAGGGGATAATCCATATGAAAGTATTGTAGGTTGTTATTTAGGACTATAATGAATAATATAACATTTTGATCTAATACTTTATGTTGGTTTTCACAATCCTTTATATAATTCCTTTGATTTATCTATTGGAGACTTATGTTTGGCCATTTATTTGGGGATGGTATGGTGTTGAAATTTTGTGACGTAACCCATAAATATTATACAATTATTGCATTTTACTATTTTTCATATGAGTTCCTTGGTCACCAATTATTTCTTGTGGCACTCTAAACCTATAGAATATGTTAGCCCTAATAAAATCACAAACAACATTAGCATCTTCAGTTCTGGTTGCTTTTTCTTCCACACATTTTAAAATATAGTCTACATATAAATTAATATTTGAATTTACAAATTAAATTAGGAATATTACAATGAATTATATTCCACATACTTCAATAATTCCACAAAAGATATTTTTTTGATGAATTTCCTATTTTTTGATATATTATCATAAAACTGGCATTTTTCACATCATTTAAAAAATCATATGGATCTTTAAATATGTTGGGACAATAATGTCCCAAATATAAAACTTTTTAGGCTATCCTATTATGTCCAAAGTTTCCACAAAAGGATAATTTATCATAAAATTAAAACATTGATTCAATTTTACTTCCTAGTAAGAATATTCTTATGATTTGATCATTAAAAAATTCCCATGGATATGGTTATTCATGAATATAAAAAAATGATTCCAATTGTATTGTATATTGTTGATGTGAGCTTAGATAATAGGGTACCTAAGATGTAAAAAAATAATTGACAATATTGGCCTACCATGGTATTTCACAACTCATGATATAAAGATTTTCTCTAGGAATCTCAGCATTATGTGGGTTCTAGTTTGGAATTTTTTCTTCAATGGTGGGGGTGGTCGTCTTAGATGATCAGCCTCCTGATTTTCTGTTCCCATTTTATCTTTAATTTCAAAATTTAAGTCTTTTAAGACTATTATTAATCTCACCAATCTTTGTTTAGAATCCAAATTTTTCATTAAATACTTGAGTGTTGTTTGATCAAAAAAAACAACAACTTTATTTCCAATATGATATGATCGGAATTTAGCTAGTGTGAAGAAGACTACAAGGAACACCTTATCAGTGTTTGTGTAAATTTTTTGTGTGGTATCCCATGTGATTAATGCGTATGAGATGACATCATTATTTTTTTCAATTATTTTTGATATATCAACTCCCACACCTTGGTTGGATCCATCGCAATGTTAATGAAAATGGTACTCTCAGTTTGGTGGTTTTATTATTTGTGGTGTGATAAAACATTTTTTCAATTCATCAAATGATTCACTTCATGCACAGTCAACATTAATGTCATCATCCTTTAATTGTAATCATCAAAGTGGGAGAGAAATATTACTAAAATTATTGATAAATCTTTTATAAAATCATGCATTCCCTAAAAAGGATTCGACATTTTTTACATGGGTTTTATATAGAAAGGAATTTATTACTTCAACTTTTGATTTATCAACCTTAATACCTTATTGTGAAATTATGTGCCCAAACACTATTCCCATTTCAACTATGAAATTACAATTATCCAAATTTAATATAAGGTTCTTTTTTAGTGCATTTAAAAAAAAAATTAAAATTCCCTATGCAATGATCAAATGAATTTCTGAAAAATATGAAATCATCGTGAAATACCTCCAAAAATTCCTCAATATGGTCTTAGAAAATACTCACCATAAACCATTGAAATGTACATGGGGTGTTGCATATCCTGAAAGGAATAATTTTATAGGTGAACATGCCTAAACAAAAGGAGAAGGTCATCTTATCCTGGTCTTCTAGTGTGATTAGTACCTGGATGTATCTTGAGAATGCATCTAAAAAACAGGAATGAGTTTTTCCTACTAACCATTCTAACATCTGATAGATGAGCAGAATGGGGAATTGGTCTTTTCTAGAAACATGATTTATCTTCTAGTAATCTATACACTTTCTCCAACTGTTTTTACTCTCATGGGGATTAGTTAAATCCTTTCATTTTTAATGGTGGTTAGGTCAGTAGTCTTTGGTAATACATGAATTGGGTTGACCCATTGAGAATCATAGATTGGGTAAATGATGAGAGATGATAGAAATTTCTCTATTTTTTTCATAAAAATATCCATAATTTTGGTATTGAGTAGTTTATGAGGTTTTGTAACTAGTCTGGAATCACTTTTTAAAAATATTCTATGAGATCAGTCTCTGGGATTGATTAAAAGTATATCACATAAAATTCATCCAACTGCTTAGACATTTCTTTTGATAAGTTCAATTAGATATTTTCTTATAAATTTGATAATTTATTAGAAATTATTACTGTAATATTATCCCCTTTAAATAGGTAATCATACTTCAAATCACTTGGAAATGGCTTGAGTTCCAGACATGGGGGTTGTTCAAGGTATGATATAGAATTTAGGATTCCTAGTTCTAAGAATGGAAACTCTTGTATAATCTCACTCACTTTTAACAAATAATTGGAAAAAATAAGATTTTACATATTCCTATAATATGATATAAAGATTTTTAGGTTCTTGGTAATCAAATTATTCAAATGAAAAATGTTCTCTACATGATAATAAGTCATGAAGCATAACTAAATCTTCAAGTTGTTCTATAACTTCTTCATGGGAGATCAAAAAAGTAAATAATTACTAGAAGGATGTTTCATCTAATCAAGAATGTTAAAGTGTATTGTACAGTATCTAAGTTCCATTGTGAGTGTTCATTCATGTACAATGATGATACTCTTTCCTATTTTCAAGAAGCTTCTCCTTATGATGATGGGAGATTGTCCTGGTGCTTGGTCTTATTCCATGGTAAGGAAATAAATGTCTGATGGAATGATAAACAATCTTACTCCCATGAGTACATCTTCCACAACTATAGGTGGGAAAATTATGGATCTGTTTTCTAATTGTACCACTACTCGAGTTGTTTTTTGTTCTCTGATCTACAAGGATTAAAATACTGAGTGAGGCATAACATTTACGGAAGCTCCCAAATCATATAGAGAATCAATAAAATATAATTACCCAATTGTGTAGGTAATATAGATTATCCCTAGATCTTGACATTGTTATAGTATTAGTGGTGTGAATAGTGTTAAGACACTTTTACCTAAGTTGATTCTCTTGTTTCCATACATACACCTTATTTCATGTGAAAAGCTCCTTTAGAAATTTGGCATACATAGGGGTTTGTTGAATCTCCTCTAGTAGTGGAATTTTAATCTAAACTTTATATAAGGTCTCTTGAATTTACTATTGAATTTATTATTATTTACCCTTTTTGAACTCAACTAATTCATATGGGAGTGGTTCTTGGATATCCTTTTTCTCCTTTTTTGTAATAGTGTTTATGGTCATTCCTTCATAAACCTTGTTCTTTCTTCTTTGTTGTTATGGTATCCTTCATTTGGATGGATTATTTGACCTTACTAAGGTTTCTCAGAATCATCATCCTCACATTGTTCAATGGAATGGAGTTGTTTTACACTACATTTTTTTTGTTACACTAATATTCTTTTTTGGGTTTGAAACTATCTATGCTGGGATTTTTCCTCGATTCTTGGTTATACAGTTTATAAGGCTTTCAAACTTATTGTCCAGATTTTTCAATTTCTTCTTTATTGGTTCTATCTTCATTTATTGGTGGTTATTATAAAATAGTTTTTAGGGATGTTCAAATGTTTTATGCTGGTATGTCTTTTTATTTGGTTGTTGGAATGGTGGAGGGTTCTAGTTTTGGGGCTATTGGAATAGAGGTTGATTTTGGTATTGATTCTGAAAAATAGGTATATGTTGGTTCTATTGGAATCTATATCAATGTTTAGTTTGGGGCTGACATGGATGACTTTATTGGAATTAATTTTTTTGTTAGGCTAAAATGAAACTTTTTATCCCCTTTACTTCTGGACACTAATCAGTGTAGTGATAAGTATAAGAGAATAAACACATACCCGATTCAGGCCTTGTTGTCCCTTTACCTTGTTCACGAAATTTTTTCTCATCACACTATTCATTTCCTTGAGTATTTATCAATTTAAGGGTGAGGATTAATCTAAATTCCTTATTTTCTGGATATCCCTGGTGCTCGTACCTATAGTGTCGAATTGCTGTGATTTTTGTGCAGTATTTTCAGTTAGACCACTCGCATCACCTGGTGAATTTTCTATCAAGGATCCTCTAGATGAGGTGTATAAAAAGTTTATATCATTTTCTAGAAGTCATTGACAGAATAAAACAATGAAATGATGTTCTTCCACAGTTTGATGTGGGTAGCTGGTGCATAGCTTCTTGAATTTCTCTTAGTACTCATAAAGTGGCTCACTGGTTGATTAATGAATAACAAAGATCTCTTTTTGAATTGTTGTGTTTCTGTATGTCGGGAAAAACCTTTGCATGAATCATATTTTAAGATATCCCCAATCTTGGAACTCTCCTAGTTATAGACTATACAATTATTCCTTTGTTTCTCCCCCATGTGAGAAGGGTAATTCCCTCCACTCTACCTATTCATCCACAAATCGTCGGGGTCTAAAACTTGATCACATGTTTTTAAATTCTTGAATTTGTTTGTTTGGGTATTCTCTTACAATAACATGGAATTTAGGTATAATTTAAATCATGTTATTATGAAATTCAAAATCATTCTCTAATGTGGGGATAGCTAGTTGATTTTTTTAGTTGGAGAATTGTGGTGTACAAAGATCGCACAGTGTTTGGTTGGGATTGATATCCATTATTATAGATTCATAGTGATCACTGAAGGTGTCACTTTAATATATGAGGGTTATTTTTTCAAACTCATTTTTCAAAAAAAAACTCAATTTTTATATTGTTCATTCATGTTTAGAATCAAATTAAATTAAATGGTTATTTAAACTGTGGGTCATTAAAATGAAAACAAAATTGTGGGTTTTGAGGTATTGCCTCCCCAGAAAATGTGTCATGTTTGACACACACCTATAGTTAGGTGTGTCAATATAATATTTAAATTTTTTAAGTATATTATAGTGGTTAATCCTAGGTAGTATCCTAAAGAGGAGTGCACACAAAATAATGTTGTTACTTTTTATTGATTTTATGAAAACAATTGGTTTTAATTAAATTTGAATAATGTCAAAGAAATAAGTAATTTTAGTTTATTGTTTTTAAATAAATGGTAAGTATGGTGATCAAATATGGTTTTCCTAAACCTAGTGTTGTGATGTTATGGTTTCCATGTTTTTTTTTCTTTTTATTCCATTGACCGGTATGAGAGAGATTTGTTTACCTAGTAATTTCACTCCCTTATCCAGATGATTATTATAAGAATATTCCTATTTGAAACCTTAGGTATGTCTATTCTCTTTCTCATTCATGTAATAACCATCAATAACTATCCACACAAACCTAATACATTCCATCATATATAGAAAATATTTGGGTGGTGAGAGATAGAGATCATTGAACAAAGTAATTAAAAATGAATGAATTAAAACCTAATTCAACTAAATTTGGAATTTAAAACTAAATTAGGAATTGAGACTATATTTATAAAGAAGAATGGCTCTTTTTTATTTGAATCATAAGAACTCAAACAAAACACATAGGTACAACCTACCCTTTCTCGATCACTCAATGAAACTACCCCTCCATGGATGAGGAAGTTGATACGATAAGAGATAGGGGAGAAATTATAATAAAAGAAAAATAAATAATATAAATAAATCTATAGGATGCCATTGTCCAATACTTTCCCTATCTATGGATTTTTTTTTGTAGAGATGAGTTGGAATGGAGGGGTTCACCACCTTTTATAGGTGAGGCTTGAGAGTTTTGGTTCTAGAATCTCTACTCCGAAATATTTCACATGTTTGGCCAATCAAATAGCAGAGTCACTCCTAGACCTTTTCATGAAAGATGTTGGAAAATATCATATTCCTATCCTCTATAAATGTTAATGTATTTGGATATATATTGAGAGATTTATTCATGTTTTACTCCAAATATTTATTCTGTCTAGTTAGACTTTCCAAATTTCAATCCTCCAGATTATCATGCCTTCATGACCATGAATAATTCTGATTAGCATGTATAATTATACATTAATGATGTTTCCTAATGTCTTACATGTCCCTATGTCAAATTTCAGATCATTTTGTTGGATGAATTCAGAGTTCTGAACCCCACATAAAAAAATCACAAGATCTATGTAGAGTTTTCATGAACCAAATTGTTAATAGGTTTTGAGCTTCCAAATGGAAGATTTATCTATAGGTCCAGCAGAATAAAATGAAACCCAAGATGAATAGAATACTAAAAAAATAATTTTACAATTTATATATGGGTAAAAAATTTAATGAGCTATGTAGAGAAATATTTTAAAATAGTTAAAATTTTAATTAGGCCATTTTTTATAGTATGCTCAAAATACCAAAAAAATAATTAAAATGAAGAAATTTATCTTAAAATAACATTTTTATAGGATTAAAAAATTTATATATTAATTGTAATATTATTTAACTTATTAGTTATGTCAATTTCTGATGGTTATATTTTACTATTATGACATTTAAATCCTTGTATTCACTTTATTATACACCTATTTTATCATATATTTATTACCTCACGAAGAAAATATATAAAATGATTGGTAAATTACTATTTTTATATTATATAAACCCATTAATATTTCATATTTTTAGATGAATATATAATAAATTATATAATTACATACTTGAGAACCATAATATTTTAGTTCCTTTAGAAACATAGAACATAATAATCTAACCTGGTGAAATATCTTCAATGATTTACACAAATTTACTCCCATTTAGTACTCTTCTTAGACATAACCAACTTAAATATCTTCTTCATAACCTTTGAAAAGGAAACTTAAGAAAATGTGAGTACATATTCTTAGTAAGGTTATATAAGGGAAATATGTAAGAATAACATGAACATATGTGTTTTTGAACATGAGAATTGCATTCTAAAACCATAGCCTACAATTAAAAATCCTAATATTATGTAATGAAAAAAATAATGGATTTTCATAAGACATGAATCATAAGAGAATAAAAGAACATGAGAATGATATTATAACATTTAAATGATACATGAAGTTATGGAATACATATATACATAGAAATTCATTCTCATATTAGTAAAGGCTCTTTTTAAGGCTATCATAGTTGAATGGATTCACTCCCTAAACCATCATAGTAGTCAAGGTTCACTCCCCATGCCATCATAGTGAAAAATGTCCCTTACAGAACTGGGATCACTCCAAATTCCATTATTTTCTATCTCATAAGATATTAATCGTACTCCAATGCATTGGAGGGGGTATATATACCACCCATATCATTATGAAAACAATATTTATATGATCTAATGGACCATAAAACATTAATCATATCATAACTCCTAAACTGAAATGGGTTTCATAAACATTTCATCACATCATAACCTATTAAAAAGGGACATTATTCATAATAATTTCAAAATTTCTTCATATAATACCCCATAAAAGATGTGTGTTTCATAAGACTTTTATCATGGTATAACCCATGGAAGATAAATATGTTTCATAAACATCATGCCATGATAATCATATTACCATATTGAGAATGAATAACAATGTTATCCTTATATTATATCCCTAGAAAGTAAAAGGTATGATCAACAAATTTCATCTTTTATGGATATGTATATTGATCATTTAAAACATTTCTTGAGGAAAATATCATTTTCACTTTGAAAAAAACTTTTAAAAACATAAATCATTTTAAAATTTTGTATCATTGAAAATAACTATCAAAACATATAACGTAAGCATTAAAATAATTTAGAACATATCTTGAGGATAATATCCATCACACTTTAAAAAAAACTTTTTAAAACATAAAATACTTTTATACTATTTTTATTTTAAATAACCATGAAAACATATAAAGGAATATTTAAACTCCATTAAAACATTTCATACTGATGATATTCTTTACAGTTTGAAAAACACATTTTAGATCAATTTCAAAATCAGTTTTATTTTGAAATAATTTATTTAATAATTAAAAATATCTCAAATATTATAGGAAATTGTTTCATTTTAAATATATTTGAAAATTTTAATGGAATATTAAATTATTCGATCTGTAATGATAACTGTAAATACTATTCATGTCGTGTATCTTAAAAACAATAATCATTCACATTTTCAGTAAAATACATGTAAGTATTATGTATAAAATGAAATGAGGATTACATTATATTTTTTAAAAAAAAATTAAAACATGTGTAAAAATTTTCAAATAGAAAAACATTTGATAAATGATAAAATCATTTTTTTCAAAACATTTTTAGAAAACATGGTTTTAGAGGGAAAATAGTTTTCAACCGAAAAGATTATTTTTCTTAATTTTTTTTTTAAATATTGAGTACATGATGAGAGGAAAATTAAGGGAAACATGTGTTATCATGGAATAACAAGAGGAGAATAAAATTAATGGATTATTTAGAAATGGATCATAATATTTTAGCATTGGAATCTTACTCATGAACAATCCTGATAAATGATGAGATTAGAATAGAAAATCACTATGACTTTTGTATCTATTTTCAAAAAATGGATAGTGTAATCCACTGTACACATGAGTGATGTTATCATATTTTCAAAAAATGGATAGTGTAAATAAATGTTTGATATAATAAATGAAAAAATAATTAAATAATAAATATAATTTATAAATAATATATAAATCATTATAACCATCTTTGATAGGTCATAATGTAAAAACAAATGAGATCGGTTCGTGATATGGAAGTCTGTCACACACACGAATGGTAATTTCGTAACCCATTTGATGTAAATGGTGATTGTTGTAGGTAATTACATTAAAAATAATTATGATATGTAATATTTTGAAGTTATTATATCATTATGGTATAATAATTATTGAATTAGGTTGAGGAAAAAATAAAACAAAAACTCTTGTTGATGAACGTTACCTCTTCTTCAGGTATCCTCGTTCGGTTTGCACCAAAATTCATCCATAGTTGGATTTCTATCCAAAATAAGGAAACTAAGAATGAAGGATGGGTTTTAAAAGTTTTTTGGAAATTTATTGGCTGAAATATTTATTTTAAGGTGTGAGGAAGATAGGAGAGGGTAGCCTAAGTGAGGTGAGTCGCACACTTGTAATTGTTTTGAGAAGAAAAAGTGTACCCATGTCTGCCACATGCCAAAAGAGTCCAAAATATATCAAATTAGAACTCTAGACATGATAAGGGTAAATATTTCCATAAAATATATTTTATACAAGTTTATATGTTAATTGTTTACCTATCATTTTAGTCCCCCCCTATAGTATACTCATGTTTATCTTAACCACAATAATTGTTTTTTCACTATTAATTTTGTTCAAAAATTAGGATGAAACTAATAGATAATATAAACTATTACCATTAAATATATAGTATTGATTTTTATAAATTCTATTCACATAGGTGGTAAATTTTATTTTAAAATTATTCCTATAGACTTGACAAAAAGTTACTTTTTAAAGAGAAAATGTTCAAAAGATTAAAATTCATTTATATCCAATTTTAATATGAAATTTATTCTAATGAACTAAATTATATTAATATATATATATATATATATAATTTTAAATTAAAAAATTGAAAATAAATTTAAATTTATAAAAAAATAAACTAAAAATAATTTTGCAATTAAAATTCAATATTTTTCACTATTTATAAAAAAATTAATCATTTTAGAAAATTCTTAAAAATTCAAGATAATATAAATTGTACATTATGTTTCAAAAAAATTATATTATTTTTCAAATTAAATTTCCTAATTTTGGAAAAATAAAAATTTAAATCAAAACCCACTGATACATTGGAAAAGACTGTTTTCATGAATTGTATTTTTTTAAGCACAATATTATTTTATATTAACTATATGTCTTTTAATAAGAATTGTATGAATATAAATTAAAATTAATTTATATATAATCTATAATTTTTATTTTAAAAATTTTTATTTAGTTATTATTTTAACAAATTAAAATAGAATAACACTATACAATTTAAAATAGTTAAAAAACTCTTCTTAAACCTAAAAAAACATACACTAAAATACAATATAAAGTTGATTAAAATGTAAATAAGTTAATTAAATATTAATAGAGATTAAATATTTTCACTTAAAACATAATTGGTAATCTAGAAAACTTATTTTATTGAAACTAAATGATAGTTTTACAAAAAATGACATTTTCACTATTCACTAAAAAATCAATATTTTCTGAAAAATACTAAAATTTCACCGTAATACAATTTACATTTGATGATTTCAAAAATAAATTTAATTTAATGAAATAAATGTTATAAAATCTCTATAAATTACATATAATTGTCTCTCATAAAAAACATTAAAAACAATTTTTAAGAAAAGATATTTTTGAATAATATAATTACATTAATAAAATTAATTGATGATTTACTTAGTATTTATAAGTTAATTTTTATTGAATTGGAAATTTATATTTACATTTTATAAATTATTTTTCACAATTCATATATACCTATTGAACATATAGATTATAATGGTCATAATTAAAATAATAATATTTAATTATTTTTTAATGTTTGGTGTCGTGTATCAGGCATGCTATCATTGTTTCTTGTAATGCATGATAAACTCAGTGTTTAGTATAATTCAATATATATTAATAATTTCATTCAACTTAAGATAAAATAATTGTTTCACCTTGATCAATTTCTAATTCATCTATCACTCCATGAAATAAAGGTGAATTTGTTGTTCTTGAAGCACTAACGAGTCATAAGATCCATAAATAGAATGATTAGTTACTCCATCTATATTTATATGAATATTAAATACATTACAAAAGTATACACCTGAGGACTTATATATTTTAGTTCCTTTGGAATCGTGTAATATAATTTTCTAATCTAGTAAAATATCTTTAATGTTTCCTATAAAAATATTCTCATTTAGTACTCTTCTTAGAAATACCCAACTTAATTTCATTCCTCATAACCTAGGGAAAGGAAACATATTTAAGGGTGATATTAGATTATCAGTATGGTTAAAAAAGTTAGATACATAAGGATTTAATTATTATAAGGTTAAGAGATTGTGAGAATAACATTTTAAAACCATACATTGTATATCAAATACCACAATACTGAGTCATGGAATAACGATTTGAAGTTCATAAGAGATGAATCATAAGAGAATCAAGGAACATAATATATGATAAAATAAATTTGTCATATAAAATTTATTTTTGGCATACATATATTCATATAAAATTATTTCCACTTTAGTCGGGGGGCATTTATAAGGCAATCACGGTAGAATGGGTCCACACCCTAAACCATCATAGTATTCATTGTTCTATCCTAAGACCATCATATCAAAAAAAGTCATTTACTGAACCAGGTTCACTCCCCATTCTAGTATTGTCTAACTCATGAGATATAAATCATTACCTAAGGCATAAGAGGGAGATATAGTTCCCAACCATATCATAATGAAAAATGAATTTATGTGTAGCACAAGATCATAAAGCATTAATAAAATCATAACTCCTTAAATTAAATGGGTTTCATAGTTATTTCATCAAATTATAACCTATGTAAAAGAGATAGGTTTCATAATCATTTCATTATTTCATCATATAATAACCCATTAAATGAATTGAGATTAATAGTTATTTTATCCTATTATAAGATACAGAAGAGAAATGGTTTTCATAAACATCATTCCATAATAAACACAATACCATTAAGATAAACAATAAGAATTATATCATTGGATAATATCACCATTAAGTAATAGGTAACACTAATGAATATCATCTTACATGGAATTTTATTTTTATCATTTTAAAAATTTCTTGAGAAAAATATCCTTTCATCTTTGAAATTAACATTTTAAATCCTATATCATTTTGAAAAAAAATTCTAGAAAAATAACCTTCAAAATATATAAAGGATTATTTAAAATCATTTAAAATAGTTCACTAGGAAATATATTTCACCATTTTAAGAAAAACTATTTTAAAACCCAAATAACTTTTAAAATCATTTTGATTTAAAATATATTTTAATATATATAAAGGATTCTTAAAAATCATTTAAAACCATTATTGGGGAAAATATCCTTCATGGATTTTAAAAAAACATTATAAAACATTTTTAAAATTCTTTTAATATTAATTAATATGGAAAATATTTTATATGAATTATAAAATATGGATTCTTGAATGAGAGAGGATAGGGGTGGTGATTTATAAGTGAGGTGAGTGTCAAAGTTGTAATTTTTTTAAAATAAAAAGTGCAGCCTTGTCTTTCACTCTTCAAAATGGTCCAAAATGGATCAAGATAAATCCTTTTATAATATACGTCCAAAATATGTCCATTAAATATATTTTATACAAGTTAATAAGTATATTTAAATCATATATTTTTAGTTTACACCAAGTAAACCCATTTTTTCCGTAACTGCGATAATTAATTTACATTGTCTTCACAATTCATTTTGGTCAAACAATAAGTTCAACATACTAAATAATATAAATGTTGTTTATTAAAAATACTTAATAAATTTTTTCAAATTACTTTCACATAATTTGAAAATATTATTTTAAAATTAATCCCAAATATGTGATGAGAAAAAGGTATTTCACTAAAATAATGTTAAAATATTCTAAATATTTTTATATCCAATTTCAATATAATATTAATTAAAATTACCTATATTGGAATAATATATATATATATATATATATTTTAAATAAATTTACATTAAAAATTTTAAAATAGAATATATCTTTAAAAATAAATTAAATGAAAAATTAATTTTTAGTTGAAATTCAATATTTTTCAATATTCATCAAAAAATCAATCCTATCAAAAAAATTCTCAAAAAATAAGCCCAATATATTTTTGAGATTATTATTTCAAAAATGATATTTATTTTTTCAAAAAAAATTCTTAATAGGGGAAAATTTATATTTAATATAAAACCTAAAGGTATGATGAAAAAGGTGGTTTTCAAGAAGTGTATTTTTTCAAGCACTATATAATTTTATATTAATTATATGTCTAATAAAAATAATTTTATAAATATAAATTAAATTTTATTAATATATAATCTATAGATTTCGTTTATAACATTTCTCATTAGTGATTATTTTAATTAATTAAAATGTATAGACAATAAGCACATTAAAATAGTTTTTAGAAAAACCCTTTTTTAAACCCAAAAATGAAATTATACTAAAATAAAATATAAATTTGATTAAAATATAATTAAGTGGATTAAATATTTTAAATACTAAATAAATAGCTTTAAAACATAATAGTGCATTTAAATTAATTTATTTATTTCAAATAAAGGACAGTTTTAAAAAAATATGCCTATTCACTATTCATTAAAAAATCAATATTTTTGGAAAAATCCAAAAATTTCAATATATGTGATTTCCAATATGGTGATTTAAAAAATGAATTTATTTTTTTGAAAAAAATACCAAAATATATATAAATAAATTATAATATTTTCTCATAAAAATATAAAAAAAAATTTGAACAAAACATATATCTAAATAATATAATTAAATTTATAAAAATTAATTGATTATTTACAAGGAATTTAGAAATAAATTTATATTGATTGTGAAATTTATGTGTACATTTCATAAGTATTTTAAACTATTTATACCTACCTATTTAACTTATATGTTATACTGGTCATATTATAAATAACATTATTTCATGGTTTGGTGAAGCTGGGTGTTATGTGTCAGGCACACTATCATTGTTGGGTGTAACAAAAGCTAACCATAGTGTTCAATATAATATATGATATATTCAGTATTTCACGTAAATCAAGATAAAATCATTGTTTTATTTAATTAAAATATAAAAAATATTAAATTTTATTGAAAATAAGTTCACAAAATCTTGGGCTATTACAACTCAATAGATCATGCCCTTCTTGTATTGTTTAGTGTTTGAATCCTATGTGTTTTTCAAGTAGGTACTCATGTTATATTTAACTTATTTTGGGGAATCATACAATGATGGGAAAGGGTTTCTATTTAAGGATGTGTAGGGTGTTCATGGACCATAATAATATGGGTTTTTGAAGTCATTATATGCATTCAATTTTTTATCATCTACATGAACTAGATATGTTTGTATTGATTTATTTAACTGGTGATGTTTCTAGAGAGTATCATTGAATATTTTTGTCTTTTATTTTCATATAAAACATTACCAGATGTTTTTTTTTGGATGACTATATGCTCGTCTATAGCTTGTGTGGATTTAGAATTCCATTCGGGTCAATATGGAATTAGCTTGGGTACCGGTATAGATGATATTGTAGGTCAGTTTCTTAAAGGGATCATATCCTTAACCTAATAAAAGAAAATTTACAAAATGTGTTGGTGATTAAATTATGCCACAATCATTTCCCAACCCCTATAAATGATTCCCATCAATATATTCAGGTGTCACCTATTAAGGAGTATGTATGTATTCATTTCCATAACTTGGAAGCCTGTATTAAAATTATGATAGTAGCTAAAGAAAAAACAAGACACATATTTATTTCATAATAGTACATGGGAAGAACACTATAATACTTTCTTAGTAGTAAAATAAAGTCATTATAATATTCTAATGGTGATAAATGGTTCACCATGGAGATTTCATACACAAAATCGTTTTTGTCTACACTGTATGAATCCAATCATGATTGAGGTTCTGGTTTCGATAGCTTGACCATAAATATCTTCAATGTATCTAAAATCAAATCATATTACCATGGACTAGGCTCATGTTCACACCCCATTCAATATTTCTATTTTTATTTCCTTTAGCGTATTTAACTTTCAATATAAGAATCTTTTGGTCCCATAAAAGATGATATGAAACACTAAATGAGGAAAATTATAGATCAAAATAAATGAAATTTTTTTATTGCAATCAGTTGTATATTCATCAGATGAAAATATCTTCTGATAAAATAGATGTAAATGAAGGAAAAATGGGTAAATACTAAAAGTATAAAAAATTAAATATACTTGTTGTCAAAAAACCTAACTAATAAATATAAATAAACACAAAAGATAACATAGATAACAAATTTTAATCATTTTTTAATGAAATAAATAATCACTAAAGTAATTGATCATAAAACACAATGTAAAAAAATACAATGTCAGATTTATATATGATGTACTAAGTTATAACCGAATTGACCCTAAAGGATATTAACTTCAAAAAAAATCCAATAATGGAAATCATATTTTTTTATCAATTCTGCAAGTGGTTCAAAATTGGGAACAAGGAATCCCACTTCTACACCTACATAATGATAGATTAATAAATCCATCAAACTATATATGTGTCATTTCCATAGAAACATTATATTCTTTTCACTGGAAACCTTTCATGACCTTGACTATACAATATCATTCATCCTAGCCATGGAATCCCATAATCATGAAGGGAAAAACAAGGTTTGTCTTCTAAACCACTAAATCCAATAATTATAGAGGATGGGACAAGATCTATCCTCTAAACCATGGAATACCCCAATAATGAAAAATTGGGCAAGCTAGATTACATCCTTCAAATATCCTTTATCTTAATGATCAGAAAAAATCATTATAGAATTAAATACTTGGATTATTTATAATGAAAATCTCACACACTGATTCTATAAGAAAATTATATTTGAAGAAAATCTAGTAGAATGGGCTCTAAGAAACATGTTTTTTATTTTTTTCAATTTGATCGAGAACCCATTATTTCACTTTAGTAACTTATTAACATAATTATGATCCTCATGTTGTTATATATTATTTACATATCCATTATAACAAACTCCAATAATTTAATTCCATGTTCTCCTAGTTTGGTTGCATAAATATTTAATAAGTACTTCTATCACTAGATGGATATTATATAGGAATTAATTATATTATTTTTTCATTAATGTGTTCCATCATAATGTAATATCATCCATTGAATTAAGTCTCTTCATTATTTACAATAAATTGGATCTCAAGAGAAAATCATCTGTACATCAGAGGTTAAACATTCAAACAATAAATCAACACTCAAATAGAAGATAAAATAACTAACATGAAATAATATTAAAATCATAATTAAGTGTATTTTCAAATGTAAAAAAAGGATAATGATATTAATTAAATCAATTTTCTCCCCATTTTAACAATCACAATACGTGAATTAATAAAAATACAAAGGTGTGTTTTTGAAAGGATTTAAAAAATAATCTTCCTATATAAATTAATTTTTTATTAAAATCCTCTAAATGTAATTTTTGAGACATCAAATCTTGCATAAGGTTAGTAAAAAGATTAAAACGTTTCCTCTTTAATATAATATAATAATAACTATTTAAAAAAATTACTTAAAAATACCTCTTTGAATATAAGATGAATGTTATGAAGTTATTCCCTATTTTTAAATAAAGAATAACATTATTTTTCAATGAAAAATAGAAAAAAAATCATTAAATTACCCTTCAAAAAACATACATAATCTATGAAATTATCTATTTAATTCATTCATTAAATTCATTTTTCACCTATTTGGTGATAGTAAGAATTAAAACAAGGTATAAGGGAATAAAATAAAAAAAATCATGATAAAAATCTGATAAAAATATATGATCAATAGATGATATTATTTTAGTGGATAAACCTCAAAAAATTAATCTTTTTATTTATATAGATGATCTTATTCTAATAAATATGATTTTTTTAGATTTTTTATGTTTTATTTTCTTAACCTTCAAATAATTTATGTGTATAATCCTATAATAGTCTAATGAATGATTGCACATGAGCCTCAGCCCAGTTGGTGAGGTATCCTTAAGTGCATCCACAAGACCCAGGTTCAAAACCAGGTAGAGGCATATTTTTTGGTGGTACTGTAGAAGTATTGTAGTAGGTACTGTAGCAGGTACTGTAGCAACACTGTAGTTATACTATACACTGTGCGGTACTGTAGCAGAACTGTACACTGTACAGGTACTGTAGCAAAAATGTACACTGTGCGGGTACTGTAGCAGTCACTATAGCAGTTACTATAGCATGTATTATTCGGTACTGTAGCAACTGGAACTATTCACCTTGGGCCACCGGTTTGGGCTTTGAGTCCTTAAGTATTTCAGGCCACCCAGGTCTTCATGTCAGTAGGGCTTTCGGGACACCTTTAAGGCCCTCAGGCCACATCAAGGTCGTCGGGCCACATGCAGTTTCCCCAGACACACTACAGAAAAAGGAGCAGCCCCAGAAGAGGATTCAGAGTAGGTACACTCACCAGAGCAGAACCAAATGGATTGTCAGAATGAGAGGGTATGGCTATGCCATCGGTACCAGCCTGTGCTTGCACGGGAAGCCTAGCCAGACAGTCATGCAAAGGTAGAGAGCTACTATCATGACGCAGATGCTGAGGAGGGGCAGTTCCTTGTAGATAGTCTGTTTGAATTCCCTAAGACCTTCGGGTCATGTAATCTCCTAAGTTTACAGGCATTGTAATCTCTGAGCCTACGAGCCTTGTAAGGTTTCCCCATCATCCCTTTAAAGGGGGGTTATCAAAAATCAATAAAAATGAAGGCCTTCGGGCCATTCGGGATAATGAATGATCTCTTCCTTTATCAAGAGTCATTAAGAATAATGAATAATGGAAATTTAATATAAGAATTTGTTTTATAATATCATATTATAAGAGTACCATGATATATATATACATATATTTGTATTAAAATAATTTTTTAATACATCGATGTATAAAACATGACATTATTTACATTATCTATATTTTTAACAGATCAGTGCATAAAATAACTTAAAATAATTATAGCATTGAAAATTAAGGATGACCATACAGAAGTATATAAACAAAACATAATACTAATAGTTAAAGAATCAAATATTTAACATAAATGTTAATATAACTATGAATTAAATTAAACCATAAAGAATTTAATTTCTTTTAAAAATTACTAAATATAAGACTTTTTATAAGTGTGGTAACTATAAATAAATTTTCAAATGATGTATAATCAAAAAAAATTGATATAACTCTAAATTGATGAATTTCATCACCTTTTCAAAAAGAATTTTTCAAATTTAATATATTTTTGAAAATAAAAACGGAAATTATAATCACTTTATTTTAAACACACCCCACTTCTATTCGATTTATTAAAATCTATCATTATTTAATGTATTATTAAAAATTTCAGTAATCTGATTTCCAAATTTGATAAACATGAGAATGATATAACATTTTTTGGTGTCATCCCAATGGAATTGGTGTATTATACAAATATTACTCACAAGTGAGTGACATTTTTGGTTTATATATAAAGATATACCACTATGGTTATAAAAAATATTTTGACTTTGTGTAAAACTCAAGAAAAAAATCAATGAGTGTGTATAATCCAAAAAAAATGAGAAAAATAACCTCAATCCACAACATATTGAACATAAATGGTTGAAAGTGAAACTGAGTGTCATTTATTGATGGAACATGGAACTAAGGACTCACCTAAGAAATGAATATTTACATAGGATATCTTTCAATCCTTCCTTTATATACCAAAACTAGCATCAGGATAAAAATTATGTGAAAATTCATTTTCAATCAAATAAAATCAAAAAATTTATGGAGTGAATTTTAGGTAGAATAATATAAACTTTATCTCTTTTATATGATAATCCACAAAAATTTATTGGAATATTTTCCATAATCAAAGAAAAAACAAAATGTCTTGTCGACTAGAAGTTATGTAGATTAATATCATTAACATGCCTCTGAATAAATTTTGATCAATTAATTTCCTAGATATATCAAGATCTAATTTTAATGTGGTACAAATAAGAGTAAATATACTAGTGTAAATTTTAAAACATTGTCATTTAAGTAGATCTATTATATACTTTATTCAAGTTAATATTATTCCATCAATTATTTGAATTATTTGGATTCCATGAAAAAAAATTTGTTATGTCATCTTGATCATCTAAAACTCACTTTGATTATGTTCTTATAAACTATTTGTGAGAGTTTTTTGAGTTTTTCCAAATATAATATCATCAATATAAATTTTAACAATGATAATTTCCTAAATATTTTCATTTTTAAAAATAGGAGGGTCATGCATTAAATTAAAAAAATTAAATAAGTGAATCAGAACAACAATCATACCAAGATCGCATTGATATTTTATGATAATAAAAAGAATCAGTATGATATAAAAAATGTTTTGGAAAATTTAAATTTTAAAAACCAGGGGTTATTCTACATAAAGTTATTCCTAGACATATATGTTAATGAAGGAACTGTTAAAATCAATTTGATATAATGTAAAGTTAATATGCATTTCAAATGATGGAATTATACTGATAATTGAATTCCTAGTTACTAGAGACAAATTATCTTGATTATATGTCCCATATTCCTAAAAATAAACATTAAAAACTAGAATTTTTGTATTATGGACAATAATACCATTTTTATCACATTTATTCTAGAAGACCCATATTACTCATCTAACTATCCAATCCTTTGGATTCTCAATCAAGGTCAACCCTTTTCCTATAAAAACTAATTAATTTTTTCTTACATATTGATTATACATATTTCATTACTCGGGGATTAATATTACATTTTAGATCTTTGTTGTAATATAAAATCAAGATTCTCATATTTATTTCATCAATAATATCTTACTTTAACCAATTGACTTACATCACTAATGAAATTATCAATAAGACAATTTATTAAGAATATTTGTTTTTTAGGTAATGAGGAACAAAAGAAACATATATTGTTGTATTAAATACAATAAACTAAATTCCAAAGGTTTAATATCCATTGGTATTGTTTCCAAAATGATAATTTTTGGAAGATGGATAGAATATTTTTTATTAAAATATTAGGAGTTAAAAAATCCCAATCTATATATGTACCTTTAATAAGTTTTAAATAATTTTTTTTTCAATAAATATTACATTAACCATTTCATTAACCATTTATATCTACATGTTCAAAACTCAATACACCTTAATTGTAGTGGAATAACTAAGTAATATATCTTGATCAGTTATTGGATTATATTTACAAAGATTATATATTGTATTAAAAATGAATACTTTACAACCTAATGAATTCATGTAACTATGTCTAGGGATTCTTCTCATATATAATTTATAAATAGTTTTTTTAAAAATTAGATGAAATAAAACATGATTTATAATGTAGTATTGTTGTACTTGTGGATTACTTCCAAAAATGGTTAGTAACTGGGTATTCACACAACAATTTCCTGGTAATTTTTAATGGTTTGTTTTCTTCAATTCAACTACTTCCTTCTGTTGAGGAGTTCATGGTGATGAAAATTTTATAGTTATTCATTTTTCACTATAAAAGGTTTCAAACCAAAATTTTATAAACACTATAAATCAATCACTTAGAAAATTGAATATAGGTAGGGTTTTCATGTTTTTAACTTGTAAAATTTTTTGAAAACAGTAAGTGCATCAGAATTATATTCATGTATATCTACTTTAATCATTAACTAAAACATACAAGTGGTTATTTTCATCAATATTCATAGTTTTTTTGGTTAACAATACCAATTTTTATTAACATTAATGGAATAGACGTTGAGAATTCACCAATCAATTTAAATCTTGAATTTTATTTCTTACCATAATGAATAGAGTCACAGACCTTTGAGATGATAAATTTATATTCTAATAGATCCATAAATATCCATTTATTAGAAATATTCGCTAATTTTTAAACATTAAAATATCATAATATTCTATTCTAGATACAATGAAAATCTTCTACTACATTATAACAAGGAAAATTATTATTACTATGGTATTCAAAAATTGGTGTTCATAAATTATCATGTTTATCAACTGATAAAGTGGGAACTCCATCCAAATTGTTAACACTTCCAATGGTTTATAGAGTAAAAATAATTGTATATCTGAATAATTTTAATGAGGTTGTTCATATTCCCTTGTAAAAAAATGAATTCAAAATTGTAGTCTTAAAAATAAATAAAATATACATATCATATATTTGACCTTATGCATTGTATTAAATGGTGAGTCTTTATGTTGTTACATTATATATGGTATGAATGTTAGTTTGAGAATCTGTCATATTTTAAGGACAACCACTACCCATATACCAAATGTGTCAGTCATAGGTACTCAACCTATATTCCTACAAAATTATAGGCAATGATTTTTGTACCTAAAAATTAGTGGGTAAGTTAATGTAAGAAAATAATAATTTAGGAACACACAACTATCAAATTTTTTTATTTTTTGAAACTACAAGATCTTTTTTAAGATATTCTTTATTCTTATCACGAGATTGAAATTTATTGAAGGAAACTTTTTTCTCAATGTCATCCCCTATGAAATTTAGAAAATAAGATTTAAAAAATAAGTAAAAAATAAATTTTTTCATGAAATATTCTAGTGGTTTTATGACAAATACTTAATGTTATTCTATTGGGTTTCAATTTTTTGTACACATTTCAAACAAAATTCTTATAGTTGTAATAGTTGAAATTTTAAAAAAAAATCTTTGATATATGCTTATAATTTTATTTTATACATTTTGATGAAATTATTATGTCTTATATAGTTTTCAATTAAAATATTATGTCAAGTATTTCAATTTTATATTCAACTAACACATAAAATTGTTCCGAGTTCTCTTTATTTATTTAAGATATTTTTATATCTATATTATTTGGATTATAATAAAATTTAGTCAAATCATAATAAATATTATCAATCCAATATACCTCATCAACAACATCATAAATAGAATAATTTAGTTCCTTTGTAATGTTTTTATTATTCCTTTCATGGGATTACCTATATCAGGTCATTTATTCAATAGATGGAATATCATCTTAATCTCCTGATGATGATGAATTAGAATCACTTTCATTCAAATATAAGTTTTTTAGGGTATCATGAGTAACCAAACCTATTAAGTATTGTTCATTTCAAATAATATTGGAATATAATCCTATTATTTACTTATTTCATCCACCAAACCACTTCTACTATTAGACGAAGTATCCCTACTAAAAATTCGTGTATCATTCATAAAATAGATTTCCTTTATTCTATCACTATTTCATAATTTATCATTCTTATTTATTTTCCTTAACCTTATATAATGTATTTTAATATGTCTATGTTTCCTAAACTAAAATAAATTATAATTTTTATAATGCTTCTTTTCATATTTATCTTTTCTATACTAATTACAATCAAATTGGAAATTCTTCATTTCGATAATCTTTTTCATTATCCTTGAAAGATTAATGATTTATCATACACATTATTTAGAATTAATATAATCCAATTAGTTTTTAAAATATTTTTATCATATAATTAAACAAAATGGTCTGTGCATTGAAAGATAAAACACTAAATATAGAAAAAAAATCAACACCAATCTTCCTCTTCTTATTCTAAATATCTCTTTTCAAATGATTCATATAGTAAATTCATGTTACAATGATATCATCAATACATTTCTGAATTATATGTTTATTTTTTACTCTGTTTATCTATTTATATTTATATTACTTGATTAAAATTTCAATAAACTTATCTAGAACTTCATCATCAATCATTTCCTTCTCTCATAGAGATTTAATTCCATTAAAAGTGTAAGAAAATGTTGATAGATATGTGTTAGTTTTTTCTCTAGGTAAGAATTAAAAATAATGATAGTTAGTATAGATCATAGACCTTTATTTTTCATGAACATTTGATATTACAATGATATTTATATATAACATATTTTATATTCTATTAGTATTATAAGAAGATGAAATTTGACAATAGATTTTCAATTTCATTTAATAATTTAATGAATTTAAGAATTTATAATTTCTTGATACTCTAGATTTTCATCATGATCAAAAAAAGTAAATTACTTATATGGGCTTCTATAATTTTGTGTCATCATAAGAAAATGAAAAACTCCAATTTTTAAAATTAAATTATTCATTCTGTTACACCAATATTCATAGTATTATCTATCAAATATTAGTGGTTGGTTAGGATAATGATTACCCATGGTTTCAACTTGAATTGTTTTCATCAAAAAAATAATTTATTCCTATTATACATGTCAGATATAGAAAACTATTATATTCAAAAATAAACAAATATTCATAAAAAGGTAAATGTCTAATAAGAACCCAAACCAAGACCAAAAACAATGTAAGGTGATGATATAGTATGTATCATACAAGTTGAATATAATAGTATTGATTCCAAGATTTAGTCTTAAAAATATTTGGAATATTATAATAAGGTGGGAAATTGTAGTTAATATAATATAAAAATATTTATATAAAATAAGTGTATGTTGATGGAATGATAAGATAATCCATTTAAATCAATGTAATTAAGAGTAAAATTTAGTGTGCGAATACATAAATATGAGGAAATCAAGTTTACCATAATTCAAAAAACTTAACTGATTAAAAGAAGTAAAAAACAAATGATAAAGTGATTGAACAATAAACATTGTTCGATTAAAAAAACATAAATTAATAATACAATGCAATTTTGAACAATTAAAATGTGAAATAATTCCAAAATATTGAGTAACAACTCAAATACCACTAAAGGATATCAATAACCAAAAAAATCCAACAAAGGAACCTTTCACTTTCAAACCAAAGAAGAAAGTGGCTTATAGTTGAACTATGGAATCCCACTTCTACACCTAGATGTTCCTTGATGGATAAACATCTAAGACTATATCAGTATTTTTTCCATGGACATGCTATATTATTATCCATGGAATCCCTTAATTATACTAAATGACAAGATCATTATTCCTCACCACGGAAGAATACAATCATAATGGATCTGTCAAGCTCTAACTTTCTAATCAAGGAATCCCATGATCTAGAAGAATTAGACAAGTTATGTATTCCAATGAATAGAATCCATCAATCACAATGGATCAGACAATCCAGCTTGTAACCCCAGAAACTCCTCAACCCTAATGATTAGAAAAAAGATATTATGGTAACAAATACATAGATAGTTTACATTAAAAACATCAAATGTAGAAGATATAAGAAAATATATTTAAATTAAATTCTAGTAGAAGAATTCTAGGAAGAATGTTTTCATATACTACAACATGATTGAAATATATTAATATTATTGAGTAAGATGATAACATACTTGTAATCAAAAAAATAAATAGTCCTAATTTATTGAGTTCCATTA
Organism: Viscum album; assembly: GCA_963277665.1. Classification (NCBI taxonomy): domain Eukaryota; kingdom Viridiplantae; phylum Streptophyta; class Magnoliopsida; order Santalales; family Viscaceae; genus Viscum; species Viscum album. The sequence continues at coordinate 1,981,619,471 of OY728133.1, forward strand.
TAAAAAACTATAATGATCAAATTCGTAGTTCTTAGAGTTCATTTTAAATATCCTCAGACATATTCTCCCATCATCTTATTGATTTATTGTCATACCACACCATGTAATGTGTTCATCATAAAATACAATCACAATTCACCATAATTCATTTAATTATGTTTAGATAAGGTTTTTAATGAATAATATAATAGGAGAAAATAATAAATTCACTAAACATTAAATAATTAGAAAAACATTTACTCTAAAATTGAAACAAAAACAACCAATGTGAAATATGATTAAATTCTTAATGAAGTGTATAATATATTGTAAAAAACAAGAATAGTGAGAGTCATTGACTCAAAATAATATATTTAATCCTCATCAATAGGATAGCTTAATAATGGTCATGGAGGTCTTTCCCATGGTGAAGATATAAAAAACTATAGATATCCTCCCTAGAGTACTAACTATAGACTTCTTCCTTATTCATGGGTGTCCTCCCAATGGGTTTTATTATAGATATATTCCACATAATGACATTTTTTCTGTACACAAAAGTCTTCCAAATGTTGAAAAAAAATATTATTTTTACCTTATATCAAGAAGAATATGATAGTTCAGGGCTAACAACACTAGTAACCTCATCACTGATTGATGAAATATAATCATATCTAAAGGATTTATTGTGGTGATGATCATTATATATGCCTCCCCATGCTCACTAACCCTCTAATATAACTAAAGAGGATCCAAATATTTCAAATCACTCTGGAAAAGAAAAAAAGGAAACAACCAAAATGGTTTGATTAGGTGGAATAGTACATTACAAAGGATAGTGAGAATAGTATGGTTATGTTGAAGTAATTTGCCATATATGACATACCAGTGATATTATAGAACATTAATAATCCCTCATATATTATTTTAGAATAATTAATAGAGGAATTAATACCTTATCTACACTAAATCCTATAGGAGACCCTCCATTATCTTGAGGTTGTATATCTGTCATACAGAGAGTATGGTAACCACATTAAATAAATGAGAGATATCTACCGTCAATACAATTTTTATTCATTCATAATGTGCATAGAATGAGGTTTTACACTTCACCCAACACACTAGTCAACCTAGTTCATTAAAAGTAATAATATCTAACTCCATTACATTGAGGAAGGTTTTTGGATTGATGTGTACATTTACTAGTAGATATGTTGAGTGAATCCATTCTATTCCTACATCCTAGATAATGTGTACATAGAGAGAGAGACTTATCTATAGAAACATGTTTCAAGCTTCTAGGAGAGTTAATCAATCTTCCTATATGTATCAAGGAAATCCTAAAACCATAGAGAAATGTTTAATAGATATAAATTATTTCCTTAGGAAAGTGCTTAAATAAACTCATTCTCAAAAGTAAGATCAAAAAACCAAAAAATCTATGTCTAAAATATCCTTAGTAGTGTCATAGGAGAAACCCATATCCACAGGGATAGGGGAATTTTTACCACCACTCCCCCCTGAATCATCAAATCCATAGAGGTAAATTATATGATTGTGATGAAAAGATTTAAACCAAAATCCATGGGGTAGTGTGAAATTTCCCCTACATCCACTATAAAAATTATTCCCCTCCCTTTTAAGTCATCATTATAGGAATTTCCTTCAATTTTTCTTCCACTGTATGATCCATACTCTTCACTATGACTATACATAGTGAAAATATTTGGAGACTCTCTCAAGTTTACTTCCCACCAAGGAGGGTAATCAAAAAATTATTGGGGTCATAAACCAGAGTGCTCAACTAAATGGAAAATGTTATGGGGAATATGAATTTTTACTATGATGGATATTCAAAAGATGATAAATAAACTTTTAACTCAGATGAGGATAATATCCTCTTTTCATTCTATGAATCGTTAAATATCATGAGCATTGAAATCATGGATAACCTAAATCATAATACCAGTATGATATAATTCAATGAAGATACCTTCACATGAAACATGATCCACAATGAAATATTTGAAGAAGGATTGTATACCCAAAATCATAGTCAGACTCAAGACTTGGGATCTATTATAAATACTCATATAGTACCTACTCATTGAGATTAAGATAAAGATAAATGGAATGGTTTTTCTATATCAATATCTCACCCACCACATAAGGAATTGCACCCCATTATACTAAGGAGAAGCTGGCTTGATATGATATTGAATTGGAGAGATTATTGAAGTTGAATGTTGAATTAAATAATGAAAATATTCTTATTGAGTACAATTCCTAGGAAGAGGACAATGTATCCTATCTAGTACACATTAAGAAAGAGGATGTGACTCAACCAATAAGAGTATAGTTTATCCATCTGATTGGATTCAAAAATAAAAAATTGGTTTATTTAATCTTGGTGTCCAAAGAGTATCAAGAAATTCCACCAATAGGGAAGTAGTTACAACCATTTCATGAAATCCATCCCATTTTTTCTTAGAATGGATATCCATAAATAGCATATGTGATCCAAAAATATCAATACCTTACCATTTTCTCCATTAGAAAACCATACTAGGTAAGGATTTTACTATAAATCCTCAACTCCATCAAGTCCCTTTCCACTCGATATAAATATATTGACGGGTGATGTGCTCCACTCAATCTATAGAGGAAACCATATTCTAATTTTGTTGAAATAGATCCTCATCCACTCAAATTTTGTGCACTTTTCTAACCTTCAATAGAAACTGAAATAGAAAAAATACATTATGTAAATTTTGACTTTTTCTGAACCCATTATAGAAACAATATAACAATAAAAATTTAAAAACCATATATTCCTTATCAAATCATTAGATGTACAATCATTTTATTGGTATTGAAAAATACTAGTGGGGATTTTCGTTAATCGGAAAATTATATTTTGACAGTTACTTTATCAATTTAGTTGAATGATGAAAAAATAAAACTTCCATGGAGATCTAAAAAATGTAAATATCACAAAATAAGAGAGTTTTAGATTTTATCTCCAAGTGGAATGGAATGAATTATTCTTTAAAAATAAATTTTTCTTAATAGAAACTATTAGAGATCCACATTGAGAATCTCCATGAATAATTTGAAAAAATATTTGATTCCTTTGATGCACCATAGAGGGTTCTGATAGTTTACAATAATTTCACAGTGGCTGTATAATGCGATTTAGAATACTAATAAAAAATATTGACCATCACCGATAGCTAAAGGGAAGATATTTTCTTGTGTAGATACTGAAATAATCATGATCAAGATGAGACCAAAAAAGGTCAAGATTTCATTCTTCTAAAATATTAAGGGTTGCTTCCACTCAAATGATAACAACAAAAAGAATATATAAAGGTAGTAAAAGATATAAATCATATGATGTTCAAGTATCAGATGATTAAAACTGATTATTTATAAATATAGTAGTTTTTTTTAGTTTTTAATCATATTTAGGGAGAGAAATAAAAAAAAAATCTAGAAACCAGGAAACCCAATGAAGTCATTTTCTACCTCTTACCTAACTATTTTCCATTTAATCATATATTATAGAAAAATATAAAAGCCTAATTTTTTCAAATAAATATCCTAAAAGATGAATGCATCTAGATATTTCATGATGTAAAAACCCTTAACATAAGAGAATAATATTTTTTTACTAAATAAAAAGTGAAAGGAGAATAATAGGAAGTTCCAATCAAGGGTGTATAGGAATCTGATGATTATATAACCATGAAATTTTTCAATCAGGAACATTTCATATATATGGATCAATTATACAAACTATTTTTTTACCTAATTCACATTATTGTATCTAAAGAGGCATCATCTCCCTCTCTTGCTTATAAGATTTAGTGCAATATACACTTATTAAAAAAAATATTAGGAATATCTTTTACAGATACTGAAGCTTATCTAGACACTCTTGTACTTCCTACCCCATTGATAGGAGGCCATGTATCATCCCCCCCCCCCCAAAGAGAAAATGGTTACAATACCCTTAAATGGGATTCTAATCAGATGAAATGTTTAAACATTTCTTGTTCAATGTTACCTGAAAAACTAACCCCTTATATGATGAAGAGGACATGTATGAATCTGAATTCCAAATCTATAATAGGGGATAGGTCACAAAGTCTAAGGGAGTCATATTCGGTGAGTAATATATGGTCCTAAATTCCCATGAATCATTTTTATGAGTCTATATATTCAATAGAAACATTAATAAAAGAACACCAATGGTCCCAATAAAAAATAAGTCTAATCCTGAAGCCCAATGTGCTAATTTAGGCCCAATCATACTAATAGTCCACCTGAAAAACATTCCACTTACCTATTAATATTTTAATGTCGGAAATCTAGCTCATTCCAACCCAAAAGTTAGAGAAATTACATAAAAACATTAAAAAATAGAAGGACATGTTGAAAATATTAGCATCATCCTTTGAGCCTCATGGTAGTGAATAGCCCCAAGATGGGAATCCATATCCTTGGTAAATAAATATTACATACTAAACTAGTTTATTGTTGTCCTTAAAAATGTCTCAATTCCTGATATTATTCACCTCTAAAAGGATATTAAGGGGGAAATCATTGAGGATATAAAACCCCAAAATTTTAATATATATTTATATTTAAATAATATTTATTTTCTTAATATCATTCTTTACATACAATACTAAGTTTAAATAAACCACGATGTACTATTTCAATATTATTATTAAATGTGAATATTATAGCCTCACCATTGGATTCAATGATATGAAATGTAGAAAATAAATTATGAAAAATTATTATCTTAAATTTTATAAAATTAAATCATTTGTTATCAATTGGTTAGAAAAAATATCATTTGAAAGTAAACGAGTTATTTTTATTTGAAAACTATTTTTATGCGTGTAAGGTATTTTTATACAGATAAATTAAATTAATCAATATTTATGAGTGATAAAATTAAAATGTAGAGATAATATATTCAATTAAATATTTTATCATTAATATAATTTTTTTAGTAAGCATGGAATGATAATAAATAAATTTTTATTCTTAAAAACACATTTTTCTAAATTGAGTTTTGAATGTGTTATGAAAACTTATTTTAAAATAAATTGTTTACACTTATTCAAATTGAATATGATAAAATGGTTTCCTTATTTTTAAAAATATTTTAAAAATTTATTAATTATTTCAATTCCATTTTTTCATTATGAATTCTAACCAAGGTGAAAAATTCACGACTTCGATAAACGTTAAAAGGGTTAATGATTGATTAAACCAAAGTAATAAGGGTTTAAATAACCTAAAACAAATCTAAAATTTATTTTTATGTGTATCTTGACCCCAAATTATATTATATTCTAATTTGGGTTTATTTAGTGCTTTATGGACTTGAATATTTCTTTATTATATTTTATTAATTTAAGTATTTTAAGAGTCTTACTCCACTCACTTATAAAATGGAACCTTTTGTCCTATCATATCCACACCACTGATCCCTTTATCTCAACATATATATACCAAAATACTCTCCCAAAATCATTATACATTACCTTATGGTTATAGTATTCCCATAATACCCATCTAGGAATACTTAAGGTGCTTTTCAAAGGAGGATATCAAAAGAAGTGGTATATGTTTTCACAACACTTTTTCATGTTTCCTTCATCATAAACCTCAGAAAAATTATCTATGAACATATTATTATTATATAATAATTATATTTACTATAATAAAATGGTTTTCCGATAATTTTATATCAATTTTCATTCACTGTTCCATCAGATAGAATATTATAATGTCCCTAATGCATATATGTTGACTACCACCACCACAAACCAATTTGATTCATTTTTTCATTTAATGTTTATATATATGGTCATAAGAATATATTTAATGAATATATATTATTTATTATATAATTAATATTATTTAAATGGTAATAATTATTTATATTTTTTATGTTACATCCATTGATAATTAGATGCATCACTTATGTATGTGTACAGATTGTCGTCTCTACGAAGTGATGTAATTTATTTTTCATAGTAACTTGATAAAAATGTTTAAAAAGTGAATATAATTATTAATTATTATAATTATAACATTATTTATATTCATCATATGGAAAAACCATTTCCAAAGTGTATGTACTATGACTATCAAACTGAAACATGCATGGAAAACAAAGAAAATGTCACCTGAATGTTCATTTTAATAAATAAATCTTAATAAAATGATAAGTGGAAATTATAAAGGAATGATACATATTTATTTATTTATTATTAGGGTTATATAAAATATATATATAATCAACAAGTGTTTATTATATATGAGGTTATAATACGTGTGGAGTATGACAAGACTTGATGTAAGGGTCTATGTTACAATCTCATTTCTTTTTGGGATTGTTTATAATAAATTTACATTGAGTAAAATTGTATAATAAATATCCTTTAAAACCCTTATATTTTCATATCCACTTGTTATTACTATAATTTTTAATTAATTTTATCCTTTACTCTCATCAAAACCTAAAAATATTGAGAAAATATTTTTAGGAAAAACTCGCCTTACTTCCATGTTGGCCAATGGAATTTTCCTTCCATATCCATGTTCTCAAAAATGATTTAAAAAAATATATTATCAATGATTAAATGATTATTTAAAAAAAATTAACAATTTTTTTCTTTACTTTAATTTTTGAAAGGAATTTTTATATTGTTTTACAATCATGTTATTTAAAATTGTTTACAAAATAGTTTGATATGAATATTTGTTTTAACATTTACCAAATGAAAACTTTTCCAACCTTCATTTACAATATTTAATTTGAGGATTATTTTAAATGTATCAATTATTATTTCGAAATAAAATAATTCTTTTAATATTTTATAAAATTTTACATTTTAAAGATATAAAAAGGAAAGGATATTCTTCTTGATTTCAAAGAAGTGATTAAATGAACTTCTAAATGTATTTTTTGTCTATATAAACATCCTTTATGGGTTTTTATGATTCATAAAGAATATTATCTTATTATACCATCTAATTTCATTCTCTATATGTCTTATGATGTTGATTATTTAGCAATGATTTTATAAAATATATTTTTTACCATAGGGTAATCAAGTTATGATGAAGTCTATGAAACTCATTTAATTTCCATAGGTTATTCTATGATGAAATGGGAAATTTATTATAAAACATATTTCCATTTCATGGGTTATTTAATAAATAATGATAAAAAAATTTACTCTTAAGAAACACATATATATAGTTATAGTTATGTGATGTGTGATCTTTGAATTATATATCACTCCAATACATTGTGAAATGATTTTATATATCATGATATAATATAAAATTTAATAGGGAGTGAACACGATTCTCTAAGGTATTGAATCTATTATCATAGTTTCAGGAGTGAACCTTGATTAAGGAAATGGTGAAATATATAGTGAACCCACTCAACTATGATAGTATTGGAAGTGAGCCTTGATTGAGGAAAGGATTTTAAATGATTATATTTATTCCATAAACCTATTTTTATGCTTATGATAGGTTCTAATGGATCATGATTTATTATTAATTATTATACACTAATGAGTTGTATCTATTGTTATGAAAAATCCTTACTTTAAGATTCATGATTAAATAACATTCTCTTATTTTTTGTGAACATCATGATTTATGATCATGTCATCATAATCCTATGATTATCTTATGTTCACATAAGATCAATGATTGATATCTCTTATGTTTAACCTTACCGAGAATCTAATCTTTTCATTTATTATATTTACTTTTCCTATGTTACAATGAAATATTTTGAGTAGGTTATCCCTATGAAGTGTACTATGTGAGAAAACATTATTGTAGATTTTGACGAACATTGATGAAATAAAATGATTATGTATTTAGTATCCAAAAACACTAAAAATTTGTGATTTTCTTGGTGTGATTTGTTATAATATTAATTGAGTATACATATAAAATAATTTAATATCTATGTGTGTGATGATTGGGTTTCCTCAGAGGAAGTTTTAATAAAATAGGAGTTTAAACCTAAAGGTAATGAAGTAGATGTATATCAGGTAGAGACTGGAACTATTGAATTCAACATGTTCATTTTATTTATATAATTAGTTTTGAAAGACTACCATACCTAGGAACATCAGAACAATATATATATATATTATAACTAATTACATTTACATACCATTGGATTTATATGATAATAGTTATAGGATAGACCTCTTATCAATCTAGACCTTTTAATGCTTTAGTTATAGTGATGTTTATATGTCCCCTTCTACCCTAGTGATATAATGGTATAATAATAGTGAGAAGAATCATCTTGGAAGTACCATTCTCAAAAACTAATTCATAGATCTCATTTTTGACTCTGGGTGAATTTTTTTTTGAAGGCATGTCCTTTAATTCCTTGTAGGGAAGACAATGACTCCACAGCCATGTGGAAGTACCTTCATCATACCATTAGTGCCATAAATATTCTATTAATGAGAATTTTGGGGTATTTTATGATTATAATTCCCCCTTTATTCCTTTTTATCCCAATATATAGACTCAAAATTCTAAAACATGTAATTAATGTATAATATTTCTATAACTAATAGTATAGAAATGGATTATAAAAATCCATGGACTGATCACGGTGAAGCATATGTACTTCACAATAACCTAATAAAGTTAAAACCTCTAGAATGATTATATAGCTAGATCATTTGAGTTATGCTATATAATAAACCAAAACTACCAATTACTTTTCCCTCCTATAATGGATATGTATATTCCCTTATTATGAATCCTCCTTCAATAGTGTGAAATAACAATACAACTTCTATATAGATCAATGTTACCCATTGAAATCTTTTATTCAAGGGTTGGTATAACAAATATATCAACCTCACAAATGATTATATTTTATTAAATAGTCATGACTAGTTAGATAAAATGGTAATCAAAAGTCCTGGTAAATATTTCCCCCATCCTTGTGATATCAGTTACATTAGGAAACCCCTTCCTTACTAAAGATGGGTATGATCTTGGTGAAGATATAAATTCTCATGAAAATGGTATCCTTGAATCATCATATTTAGGAAATAAATATTTCCTCATACTATCTATCGACTCCCAAAATTTTCATCCACTTTCTATATATAAAAATATAAATGTATGTGAAGTAGAAAATTAAATTCTTATGGATGACCCTCCGAAATCTCAGATGGTATCTATGTCATCCTTGATGAACTATGGTGGGTGAGTCTAGGTTTAGAGTATGATCTTTATTCTTTTTGATTATTAACATCTTGAATTCTAAATAATATTACAATTTCATCTCCTTTTAAAAATATAACTGTGATTTATTTCTTATTAACTATACAAAAATTTCCATTTATATTATTATGTAGATACTCATCCATTGGGGTTTCTAGATGATATCTATTAATATAAATTGGTATCCCGGAGAATGAATCCAACCTTTGTTTCCAAGGTGGAAGTTGGATTGAAAAAACACCTAAAACCAACATCATTCAATAATTTAATTGCCAAAAAACTATTCTTAATATTATCCTTCTGGGGAAAAATAATAAGAAAATGCATGTCTATATCAATTTTAGGTATCTCAACTCATACTTCCCAAAGGATGATTTCTCAGTCCTAATCACTGATATTTTTATTGAAAAAATATATAAATTTCAATACCTCCCCATTATAGAAATATATTAAGGCTAAAATAAGAATTGGATGGAGCCTAAATAATAATAAATCACCACCATTAGGGAACTCTAAGGGGTATGCAATTAAAAATAAATTACCTTTTTATTGATGAATTTCAGTTGTACATATCAATGTTCCATTCATCATATATTCAATCCAATTTTATTGAATACTATATAATCCTATATGGATGATCTGTTGGTTGAATATTAATATTATTATGATCATCTTAGAGACATTAATTTGGATTTAAATAAACTAATTACCATATCTTTAAGAAAAATCATCAAAAGTGTGTTGTTGGAGTGACATAAAAAACTTCATTGACTTCAAGGTATTCCGATGAGGTATTTAAGTCAAACCTGAAGAGGATAAGAAAATAATTGACATGACTCCTCTTTGAAATCATAATGAGTTAAAATGACTCTAGGGACATATTTCCAATATCTGGCACTTCATATATAATCTCACCAAAAAATGAATTCCATTGATGATTTTGATGAAAAAATGATAAATATTGATGGGATCAATATATATAGAAATATTTTGATAGTATCAAAAAATAAATTCGTCACCTAATAGTTTTGATAATGTCACAAAAAAAATAATCCCCTCATTCTCTATGTGGTCACCATAGAGTGATCTCTCAACTAACTCCTTGGTCAAATGAATAAGATAGGAAAATATAACATCCTATATTATCTTAGTAGGGAGATATTGCATACTAATAAATGATATTATGATATCGATAAGATCTTTCATGCACTAGTATTCATAGAGAAATGGTAGAGGCATTATCTATAACATCATATGGTCTACTTCTTATTTTGTGGACCCTCTCGAGTACACCCTCAGTCGCTTGGTGATAACTAGATTCTTCTAATTATAAGAAATAATCATTTTATGTTGTATAAGGATACCAAAGGAAATTAATTTATAGATTTCCTTATAGTGCACCCAATATTAATGAAATTGTTTTTGAATATAGAACTTCTTGAAGGTAAATTTTTCTCCGTATAAGACACTCCCCAATCATGGGATTAGTATTTTGATAGTGCTTCATAGGATTATGATGGAAGAATGATGGAAAACCTTAAAATAATAGGTATTATCTATGTAATATACATATCTCCCTGATAAATTTTTTTATCCATATTCCTTCCTACTATCATAAGGATGAAAAAAATTAAATCAGGATGCCAAGACCATATTATAGTCTTGTAATTATCCCAATATAGACCAATGTATTTATTAAATATAATATATAATATATAATTTCTGATCAATAAAATAAATGGTGAACATCCTATCAATACGTATGTTTTGATCCCCTTTGTTTGTTATGAATGAGGGATTATGGTATATTTACCCCCAGAATAATAATTTTCTCACATACCTTTTTCATTGGATCCATATACCAAATCATAATATAATGAATCCATAATTCTTATAGTTCAAGAACAATATTAAATAATCTTTCCCATCATGCACTATATACTGGTATCATCATTCATCAACATTGACATAGAGGAGATAAATGAAGTCAAAACTACTCTTGAATAAGAAGATCCTATATTTTAATATATTTATTCATAAATTTCATATAAATATCCAATAATTGATTGCCTACAATTTGAAATTCCACCACTAAATTTATTTGAGAAATAATATATCTGGTGATATGTAGAAATTTTCATCCTATATAGTGGTCTAAATTTCATTAATTTAATTTAAAAGTAGTGAGTTGAAGGATTTCTCATCAGATGAATTGAACGATGAGAGACCCTAGTTGTTATGTATTATATCCATGTTGGAACATATATTGGACCCCTATTAAGAGACAAGATATTTGATTAAAAAAATATAATTGGATACTTATAGCCATCAATGGTGGATGACTATATATAATTCACATAGACTTTCCATTTCTATTAGATACATACCAACTACATATATCATCCCCCAAAACCATTGTACACTAACAAATATAATTGTTTATATTTTTTTATGTTTAATTGATGTCAATGAGTTATATTCTCTAGATACCTTTAATAATTTTTTTTATATCCTTACTACCACCGAATTCTTCTCCATATGGGATAAAGAAATATCCCTCATGGAATTCATAACATTGGGTATCATAAATTTCATGAATTTGAATATCATAAATAGATTCGATATCCCTCACATAATATTGACGAAAAATAGGATCAATTTATATGATTCAAATTTTAAGAAGTTTTATTAGAAATATAATATATATCCCAACCATTCATCCTACAATCATGTATCTGAGAATATATAAATATAATATTTCTACAATAATATATCTAATATCCTTCAAAATTATATTTGAAAAATATTATATGTATTGTAAAAAAATAATGTATGAACTATTAGAATATCACAACATAACTCATACTAGTACATGATTGCCCCCATATTCACTTGTATATAGGACAACCGTAGTTCTTATCATTGATTTTTATCTACCCTCACTTATAATTATCCTCAAAAATTATATTTACAAAGATAAATAATCTAAAATATGATTAACGAGTTATAATGACTCGATGCGAAAGGGTTAAATAGAATAAAAAACCTGAGATCTATCATAATAAAGTAACATGAGTGTTTAACAAGTTGGTTCACCTCAAATCATTCATCAAAACTTAATTAGTTTAAGCTCTGAGAATTCCAATCATACATGGAATGAGTTCATCAAAAACAAAACTAAAATGGGAAGGATCTTATGTGATATACACGGTCTTCTCTAAAAGATCTTATTCCTCGATGATAATGGGTGGAGAGTGAATCACACCCACCACCAATGTTATATTTCTCAATAAATGTATCAAATAAATTTACATTTATGTAACATTATATTTACCACAAGATGTTAAAATTTATAGATAAATTACAATCCATGTGACTTTAAGATACTTAGAAAATTTCCTTTCTATATGAGCCTAAACTACTTGAAATTTGAGTCCTTGTTTCATGATGTTAAAATCCATGACATAGATCCACCCTACATGGACCTAAAATTATTATTTTCCCTCCTAAAAGGCACCTATCCTACTAACAAATGATATATATCTATATAGGAACCAAAGTAATACGGTTTTTTACTCATGAACCCGTTATAAAAAAGGTCCTATATTTCGTAGCTCACTTCATTTGAGAGATCTATTTCATTAGAGGTGTTATAGATATGACCATATTAATTACCTTATATATATATATATATGAAGTAACATATTCTTGATTCTCAATCTATAAAATAATATGTTAAATTAAGGAAATAAAATCTCAAACCCAACTGTGTCTTTCTGTTCTGTACCTAGTTATTCTCTAGTTATGTGATATTTACTAATTCACATTAGGTATTTATACCTCAATCCTGCCAGAGAATACATAAATTTCCCTTTTTTCTCTTTTATAAGAGTTATATCTATGTAGTGAGATTATATTTTCACTAAAATATGTGTTTCATGATTCATATTATGATATGTTATGCAGTGATGTCTAGAATTCCTATCCTAGAAAAAACTATAAATCCCACCAAAAATCGCCTCACCCATATATTTATATCATATCCATTCATGTATGGTTTTCCTATAATTTCCCCTATACTATGAAACTTTTTAAAATATATGTTTCATTATTAACGTTACTAAAAAACTACATAATTATTCTTGAATAATCTTTCATGACCCCCATAATAGATTTAAATAAACCCTCACATCAACTTAATTTTTTAGTCCACTAATTCTAAGTGGGTATTCCTTCATTGTATTAGCACTAAGGTAGATACATTATACTTTGTTCATCATTATAGTTTGCACATGTTCCAAATTTTTTATAATCCACCTATATAAATATCCTAATTGCTTGAACTAAAAAATATATAGAACTTGAGTCCTTGTCACATGAATTTAAACTACATGATATAGGTTTCATCCTAAATATAATTTAACTACTACGATTTTTATATCATAATTGAACCAATTCCCAAACATGAGGACCAAATCTATCTAAGGGTATCTTACATATGGTTCTTATAGATTATTCGATTCAAGGAAAAAATTCCATTATTCCTATGGAAACCTATATCATCAATCCTGGTTAGAAACAATGTCTCTTCCCTACACATGAGTTAGTTATATGAATTTTCTATAATATTAACAACTATTTTTGGATTAATTCATGATGTCTCAATATATGTTGTGTCATCTAGACTGTATATTTTTTACCCAACCAAAAATTACATCACCATCGGACCCCCTCCTAGTGTATGGTTCCCACCATCTATGTTGGATCATTTTAAATAAAAATATGTATTGGGATAGTGTATTCTAATAACAACTTCATGTTAATTGATTCATACTATCCTGGGATAATTGATAATGTTTAAATTATATATTTTGGATGAATATATGATTAAACATTCATTTTTACATTTCATAACCATCTAATCATCATTAGTTTGAGGCTAGAATGTCCCTATCACTCTTATAATGTCCCTTTCCAAAACCCATGCTTCATACCTCATGTGTTTTTAGTCTCCATAACCCTTTCATTTATATTATTATAGAGTTAATTAGTATCCAAATGGAACCACTTCATGGTATAATTTTCATGTCTCTATATTCTTCAATGCTAACCATAGGCATGTTTAATATTTGAATAGAAGTCCCTCTAATCATCATATACCCTAAAAATATTTTCATGGAATATATCATTTTATTATGGGATATCTATCATCATTGGTATACTTATTCTATCTCATGACTTCTTGATTTATATAGCATTAGAATCACCATTCATGTCATGTTTTTCCTTACTCCTTCTATATAGGTTGTCTCTTTTTTTGGTCCAAGACCTATGAACTTAAAAAATATGCTCCTATCCTTGAGATAGTAAGTAATAAAATTAGGATCATCACTTACATTGAATTTATTTCTCCCTAGCTAGACACCATTTCACCATTTGGTTAAACAAATATGAACTAAACCTCTAGTGATGCTTGGTCAAAGTTATACAACATTAAACATGAGAATCATTTGGAAATATTTGGGATATTTTAAAGCCTATAACCACTATGATCTAAGTATAAATACACATAAATATAAAATTATATAAAAAATATATTTTTAGATATAAAACATGTAATGGTACACCTAATAAAAAGTATAAATTATATACTCGTTATGTCCCCCACTTTCATGAATTTTGAAAAAGATACTGTACAGATAAAATAAGAACTAATGATTTTGTATCACACCATATCGACCTCCAAAATTTTATTCGAGTCTCTTTGGAACCACTGGTATGTGATAAAGTAAGATAATACCCTCAGAATTCTCTCTTGCATGCATGATTGATTAATTTCATATTATATCCCTTCACCCTAATAATGTGTTCAATATATGGTGTCATAACCTTTAGGGTGCATGGACCCTTCTTGAGTGTCATCTATGGAATCCTACATTGTTCCAAAAAATTATAAACCTTCATGAACATCTCAAGGCCATCGAAAATGAGATAATTCATCTCCAAGGGGAAACTCATCTTGGTAATGATTTTTGATCCTATATACTCTTCACTAAAAATCGTAGGTGTGTTTATTGCCTAAGGATAAGGTATTATAATTCCTTTAATATCAAAACTTAAACACAGTCGTACACATCAACCGAGGTTTTACAATAATGATTCCCTTTATATATGTTCTATACCATCAATTCCCATTTTAAATCTTTTGAGTAATTGATTAGATATCCTAAAACATGGATATTCAAGTGCACATGAATACCCTTGATGTTATAAACTCATTCATCATACACATTTTAAATATATGATCATAATGAAATATTTTTAACCTCAACTAGTCCCTTTTTCATGATCATATACCATATGAAATAATGATCCATTTAATATAACCTAAAACTATGTTAACCGCACAATGGGATGGTCTCTACAATAATTGGGGTATAGGTTCATATTGGTTTTTTCTATACCAATATTAGATAAACTATCGTGTCCATTTAGTCAATGTTATCAGATCATAAGCATCATTGATATTTTTTTATTACTATAAACGTAAACGGTATTAACTTATCCATGAGGTTTATATGCATTACTGACAATGGGATCTCCATTCATGTTAGGTTTTCTTCACATGTTCATCCATTTGTACTACTGATGATAGCATGTCATGGGGTGTGGAGAAAGAATATTTTATATTCTCAAGTGTAGTCTATTTATTAACCCATGAGTGTCACCTAAAGAAGAGTGCACACAAAAATTTTGTCACTTTTAAATTAGGGTAAAAAATTAGTTTTTTTTGAATTGTTTGATTTTGAATAAAATAAATAAATAAGAAAATGATTGAAATTAAATTTGAAATTTAAATGATTGAATACTGTGACATGAAAATGGTGATTAGGTCAAGGAAAAAATTTCCAATTGAAATTCTATCCTTATTATATATAATTCAATATTATTTTAAAAACATATTTGAAGTGATATTCCACAATAATTTCATCTAACTAATTTGGTCAAATGGTGATAGTGAGAGAAGACCATACCAAGATCTTAGTTTGTTCTACTCTCCTTACAAGTGAAAGAGAGTTGTAATGGATATCCTCAATTTACTTGGTAAATACCCAATTAGGTCTTTTTTATCCCAAAAAATCAAGAAAATAGACTACCCCTTTTACATGTACTAATGTTCATCGAGTACTTCACCACTAATATCAGGTTTATTTCATCATATATAAACCAAAAATTAGTGGAAGGAGATAATGATCATTTACCAAATCAAAAATCAATAATGGAATAAAAAACCAAGATTGATCACACATGATAATAAAATCATCTATATGAAATTGAAAAAAATGATACATTAGATAGAATTAAAATCTATTCAATTATGTATAATAACTCATGCTTTACAAAATAGAAAACCAACCCTTCCCCAATCACTCAAAATGTCTACCCCACCATAGTATGGGTAATTGAGATGAATGTGGAAAAATAAGGAATTAAAAATCTATGGAAAAGAAAATAAATAAAGTAGATAAAGAATAAAATTTATCCTCCTTAGTACCCTAGAAGGAATGAGATGGAATTGAATGATTTGGGAAGGATGATCTATTTCCATTTTACAGGCCAAAATCTATCCTTAGAATTTTTTCACGTTTTCTACCCAACAAATAGATGGTTCAAGCATTTCATCCTTCATAAAAGTTTCTTCTAAACATATTTCTTTCTCACTCTAAAAATTTCAGAATCATTTTCCACAGGATGAAGGAGTTATGGAATTCTTATTCAAAACTTTATTATGCCTAGTTAGACTCTATAAATTTCAAACCTCCAGATTATTAGGGATAAATGACCATAAAAATGGAATATATATGAATATCATGATTCATAAAAGTGGTTCCTAAACGTATTTCATGTGAACCCAATGAATTTCAGAGTATTTGGGCCCACCAGTCATGAGATACGGTCCCATGACCAAAACTCTCCCTATCTATAAACAGTTTTGAAGGCCCAACTTGTGAGCTTATTTTGAGATTCCATATGGTCGATTCAGATTTTTGTCTAGAAGGATGAAATGAATCCCTTTGTCCATATAATCCTAAAAAGAAAAAATTAAACTATTTATATCAATATAAAAAAAAAATTTCCAAAATACATAAATTATTTAAAAAAAGTTATAAATTCAAAATATTCCATTTTGATGATTAATCTCAAAATATCATTAAAATCATAAAACATGAAATTTTCTATTAAAATAAAACATTTGTGGGATTTAAAAAATTGAAATTCAATAAAAAAATACTAAAAATATTTGATCAATCAATTCCCTCACACTTAGCACTTGGTCTCCTGGACATGTAAGCATCAAAATCAAATTAATGGAAATTCAAAACACATACCAATGATATATACCAAATCAACACTAAGAAACAAAAAGTTATAACGCCTCATCAAAAAAATTATTTCAAGTTATTCATTTAGATAATTTAATATATTTACACTTTATTTATAATCTCATTCTCATAAAACATCTAACACGCATGATTTTTCTCTCATCTCAAAAATGTGAATTTTCAACATGTGCTTTCTCATCCAAACTCATGAATGAGTCACCATAGTATTGAATAATTCCTACATATACATATAATGTTATTCAAGGGAATTTGTTTATCATGTGGAATTTGTAGGGTTATTCTATGGTTTTTGGTTGGTAGAATTTATATGTTAAAAATTTTGAGGCCGAATGAGGAGGGCTTGGATCTTTTTGAAGAAAAATTGGAAAATTTTAATTTTCATGAAAGTATGGTATCCTCCTCACTCCCCTTAGTATAAAATAAGCTCCATACTCATGAAAACTCAAAGAAAATTCCTGAAATTCATTATTTTAGTAGTAAAAATTTTCAATCATCCCAAACATATGTTTTTTTAGAAATATCCAAATATGCATAACTTTATTTCTCCATTTGAAGCTACAGAAAGGCATGAATTCTCTCATCACAAAAACTTCAGAAAGGTATTAATTTCAAAAGAAGGAATTATTCAATAGTAAAATTACATCATCAAAATTTTATTTCAACCCAATATATTATAATATGAGGTAGTGCAATAAAATATATCTTCACCCATAGATATGTTCAACTAGATCCTAAAATTTCACTTCAAGAGTTGGTTGGATAGAGAAAACTACCTTGTAATATGGCTAACCTAACAAGTTTTTCATGGATCATAAGGAATATAATGATTAAATTTACAAGGTTTTCCATAATGAATAAGATGTTTTTAAAAATAGGGATTTAAGACCAAATAAATTCATCAATTGTTTAAAACAAAAGTTCATAAAATCCTCAAGTATTGACAGCAATAAATAAAATTATAGTTGAAGAAAGTATGATATAGTTCTCTAAAGAAGTGAGGTCAATGTAAAGAATATCAAAAATGATTTTGAAGCCTTAAAGGAAAGTGATTTTAAATATAAATGCATTTATATGTGGCATGGGATTCAAAAATCATAGTACTTTTCCTGAAATTCCCAAAGATTTGAACTTGATACAAAGGTCATTTTCATTAATCATTTAAGCTTAACTTCATGGAATAGATTGGTTCACTCATTGAAACAAATTTCAGAATTGTTAATGATAATCATTTTAGTTCAAAATTTTTTAAAACACACTAAATTTTAAAACAAACACACATGAAACTATGAAAAACACACAAATATTTTTTTTAGAAAAATAGAAGAAAAAAACAACAAATGAAAATCCTAAACTAAAAAGGATCCCTTCCCCAAACATGAATTATATAGTGTACTAAATGAATTAAAATTGATTTTACATGTAAGAAGATTTGAAAATGAATCACACCAGTAAAGAAAATTTAATGATGAGGTAAGATCTGGTGAATTTTATTGATAAACTGGTTGGAGGAGGGTGATCTCCTCCACAAGCTCTGCTAGAACATTCCCATGGAATTTCTTCAGAATATTTCCATTAACATTGATGATATACTTATCTCCTTATATCACAATCTTCATAGCACTGAAAGGATATACATGAGTATATATAAATAGACCTTCACATCTATAATGAAGTTTACATGCATTATCTTGAGTCTTGAGTTGAATAACAGCACTACATCTCTAGAATATAAGTATTTTGGATGGATTAGGTTGTCATGAGCCACACATGTTCTATATTTGTAATTCATGGAATCTTGAAATACTTCCCTTATAATTTATTCCAAATCCTAATACTACAATCTCATGTCCTTCCCATTGCTATCAAGATCCAAATCCACCTTCCTCACAGCCCAATATGCCTTGTGATCCAATGATATGGGAAATTGATAGCTTTTCCTATAAATATTCCTATATGGAATCATTAATATTGGGGTTTTATAGACTTTAATATAAACCCATAATTTATCCCCCATATTTTTGTCTCGAATCTTTCCTTTTTTCTTTAATAGTCTTTTCAAAAATTCTTTTGATTTCATTGTTGGATACTTCAGCTTGACCATTAGTCAGCGGATGATCAGGAGTTGAGGTTTTATGATGCACCACATAGTTTTTCAGTAAAGAATCCATTATTATATTGCAAAATTGAGTCCCTTGATCAGTTTTGATGGCTCTGGGAATTCCAAACCTACAAAATATATTAACCCTAAAAAAATCAAAAAAAATTGTAGCATCATCAGTCCTGGTTACTTTTTCCTCTAAACATTTTGAAACATAATAAACTACAAGAATGATATAATAATTTATAAATGAAATTGGTAATGGTCCCATAAAATTTATCCCCCAAAAATTATAAATTTTAATTCAATTTAGTTTTTTTTCAGGAATTTCTTATATTTTTGAAATATTTCTTGAAATTTTTTATTTTTCAAACTTTTTGTTCAAATTCAAGATCATATTTAAAAAGAGTGGGATAATAAATTCTAGATTCTAAAACATTCCTTGATATAATTTGAGGTTCATAGTATCCTCCACAATATAATGTGTGACATAACTTTAAGAAATATTTAAGTTCACTTTTAATAAAGCATCTTTTTTTTACCTGATCATTCCAGATCATCCAAAGTAATGGATCTTACCAAATGTAATATATAGATTTAGTTTTAATTTTTGAATTTTTTTTGAATTTAAATTATATGGTACCTAAGATGTTACCAGATAATTGACCATGTAATCATACCAAGGAAATTCTCCTTTAATCAAGTAAACCTACTCTCCAAGAATTTGATCATTCAATGGTTTTTGTCTAGAATTTGAGATTCAATGGTGTTTTAATGTCTACATAAGTGGTCGGACACTTGGTTCTTAGATCCATTATTGTTCTTGATTTACATGATGAACTCCTGAAATAGTATCATTCACCTCACTATCCTCGATTTATCACCAACCTTCTTTATCAATTACCTAAGTGTTGCACAATCAGAAAACACAGTGATTTTAGTTCCAAACAAATATGATCTAAATCAATAAAAATCAAAGAAAAAAACTATAAAAAAAATTTATATGGTATTGTAATTTAATTGAGATATATCTATGGTTCTTGAGTCACATTAAATGAATTGTTCCATTCTATAATTTCACTGAAAAAGGACTACTCCAATGGCTTGGTTTGATGCACCAAAAAGTAGTTTTAATGGTTCTTCCCAATTTGGTGGATTTATAACAGGTGGTGTAATCAATATTCTCTTCAAATTATAAAATTATTTCCTTCATGCACCATTGAAGTAAAAATCATAATTTTTCAAATTTAACCTTGAAATAGGGATAGAAATATTAATGAAATCTTTGATTAACCTCCAGTAGAATCATGCATGTTCTAAAAATCATCTAACATGTTTCACACAAGTTGGGTATGGTAATGCATTTATCACTTCAATTTTTTCTTCTTCTACATAAGTTTTTTTAAAATTAAATGACCAATGACAACTCCCCTTTCAACCATTAAATGAAACTTTTCAAAATTCAGAAAAATATTATTTTCAATGAAGGTTTTCAAAACTTTTTCCATATTTTTCAAAAAATGATCAATAGAATCTCAAAAAACTATGAAATCATATAAGAAAACAACCCAAAAATTCTAACTGGGTTTCAATAATATGCATACCATGAAACTTTTAAATGTACCTAAAGCATTAAATAATCTAAATGGAATCCTTTTATACGAAAAAAGTGTCTAAGGGACATGTAAATGTTGTCTTGTTTTGATGTTCGGGAGAAATGAGTACCTGTAAGTAACCTAAAAATACATAAAAAAATAAATAATGAGATCTCCCTGATAATATTTCTAAAATCTATTCAATAAATGGGAAGGGTAAAAGGTATTTTTTAGTTCCCTAATTTATCTTTTAAAAATTGATGTACACTCTCTAACTATTCTTAATTATCACTATGATTAATTAATTCTTTTTATTTCTTATAGTGGTTAGGAAGGTTGTTTTTGGAACTAAATGGATTGGGAAAACCCAATATGAATATGAAATGGTATAGATGATCACATCCTCTAATATCTTCTCAATATCCTTCCTCATGACCTCCATCAAGTTGTGATTCAGACTCCTTTGGGGTTGTCTGACAGTTTTCAAATCCCCCTTAAGATTAATTCTATGCAAACATATTTTTGGTTTTATTTAAGGGATATCACATAAGATTAATCCTAATTATTTTACATTATTTCTCAAAATCTCAATCAAATATTCTTCTTGGGTTTCAGATATATTATTAGAAATTATCAGAGTAAATTTATCTCCCTCCATGAGGTCCACATATTTCCAATCAATGGGGAGTGGTTTAAATTAAATATTTAGGGTATTCTCAATGGATGAAATTAAATTAAGGTTCCTCATTTCAAAATTCTATACCCCATGCACATAAGAAACCATATAATATTCCTTATCACTTAAAAATCATCAATGAAATGATATTTTAAATCTTCATCCAACATGAAATCAGAATCTCTAGTGTTTTGGGAATTCACATGTTCATTAATGCATTAAATGGAAAAATTATCCACTGGGTCTAATAATTAATGGAACATACCTAATTATTTGATGGGTTATGTACCAACTTCATGGGAGAATGAAAATAGGGAGTGATCATTTAATGGGGTCCTCATGGATTCAAAAATGTTTAAGTGGACAGTTCTATCTCCAAAATCCATTATGAGTGTACCTTCATGGACATTGATGATGGTTTTGGAAATATTCAAGAAAGGTCTCCCAAAAATCATGGGTGAGTGTGATGGGATCCAATTTTCTTCCAGATTCAACACATAAAAGTCAACTGGGAATGAGATATCTTTGACTTTTACTAGGACAACTTCTAGAACTCCTTCTGGGAAAACTATTTATCTGTTTGTAAGTTGGACCACCAATATTATGGGATTAAAGTCTACCATCTTCAAAGAAGTTTATTCCAAGTGTGTAAATACATTAATAGAAGCCCCTAGATAATAGAAATAGTTAGATAGATTTAAATATCCAACTATTCATGGAATGGAAAATGTTCCTAAATCTTGACATTTGGTTGGAATATTTGGTGTGATATGGGATGATACTCTTCTTCCCAAGTTGATCATATAATTATCATAAAGTATTCTGTTTTTAGTGAAATTTTATTTAAAAAATACTTCATACCATTAAAAATTTTATGACTGCATCAATTAGGGGGATATTGATTTCCACTTTATGGAAGGTTTCTATAATTTCTTTTTGATGTGTTTCTTCATTCAATGTCTTTGATTCAATCATTATTTATGTAAATGTTGGTTTTATCTCTATATTTTACCGTTATTTCCTTTAAAATGGAATTTCATTCCTTTTTATCATATCCTTCTCCTCTTCCTTTTTATTTTCGTCCTCTTGGTGGATATTCATAGAATTTTTAGAATTATCAACTTCATTCCGCCTCATAACATGTTGTATTGTTTCCGGTTCAAGGTTCGGTGGAGGTGGGTGTTCATTTCCACTTATTATTATGATTTCATTGAAATTTTATATCGGATTTGAAACTATCTAGGATATAAGCTTCCCTGGATTATTATATATAATATCCAAAACATTTTTTTACTTGTTGGATAGGTTATTCACATTTTCTTTAAGACACTCAAAATATAACTATAATTGTTGGTTCTCAATTAATGGTTGTCCACTGGTGGATGGTTTCTCATATGTATTTCATTGTAATAGTGGTGGCTGAAAGGGTTGTTGTTGTTGGAAGGGTTGTTTATAAGATTTTTGGAATGTGTGTGGGTTCTAGTATTACTATTGAAAATGAGGTCTCTCCTAGGACTATTGGAATCGGTATCCTGGTTGGGTTTGCAGTTGACATGGTTTATTTGGATGGAATTTCATTTTTTTTATATGTAACCACACAACTTTCAGTCCCCTACACTTCTAGACACTATTCATTGTAATGATAACTAGAATATCACAAACCACATATCTTATTTAGTCCTTGTTATTTCTTCACATGGTTCATAGCCATTTGTCGCACTAACCTAGGGAGTTCACCCATTTCTCTTCTAATTAAATTTGATGAATCATATTTTCCCATCTCATGGATTCCCCTTTTTTCAAATCCTCTTACTCCAAATTGTTGTGTTTTTTGAGAAATATTTTCATTTAGTACTCAGATATCTGTAGGCGGCTTGTCAATCATAGATCCCTTAGATGAGGCATCTATCATATTTTGATCATTTTATAGAATTCCTTGGTATAATAACATAAGTAATTGGTATTAATACATTTCATTATGTGGGGGAGTGGGAACATATATTCTTTAAACACTTCCAGTACTCATAGAGGGTTTCTCCAGTTGATTAACATATGATGTAAATCTCCTTTTTAGTGGAATTTCTCCTGGAAGTGGGAAATAATCATTACCTAAAAAATATTTTTTTGTCTTCTGAATCACTTATCTCCCTAGATTTAGATTCTAAAACCATTCTTTAGAAAATATTTCAAGTTATAGGGGGAATTCCATCCACTAAAATTGATCTTTGGGTGCTCCTCTTGGCCTGAAGCTTGAGAAAATGAAGTTAAATTCTTGGATATTTTTAT
Organism: Viscum album; assembly: GCA_963277665.1. NCBI lineage: Eukaryota > Viridiplantae > Streptophyta > Magnoliopsida > Santalales > Viscaceae > Viscum > Viscum album. The sequence continues at coordinate 1,981,643,825 of OY728133.1, forward strand.
TTTGATCTTCTCTAGAAAGACCATGAAAATTTGGAAGCACATGATTAATATTAACATGTAATTAAAAATAATTTGGTGTTTTGGTTGCAATTATATGGTTATTTTGAATGTAAAATTGAGGTTCACATAGATCACATAGGGTTTTGTTGGGATTACTGACCATGTTTTAAGGATCAGAGTGAACATTAAGAGTTTACCATGAATATGAGAGGTTTTTTTCCTCAGTGATTTCTGTTAGGATTATTATTCTTAGTTGGGATAGTATTCTTTAAATTTCTATATCAAATTAAATTAATTATTATTTTTAGTTGTAGGTCATCTAGTTTTTATTTTTTTAAGTTGTTATGTTTCACCGCCTCCTAGTAAATGACACCATGTTAGAAATATGCCTATCATGGGGTGTGGAAAAAAATATTTTATATTCTATAAATGTAGTCTAGTGATTAACCCTAGGATGTCTCTCAAATAGGAGTGCACACAAAATAGTTTTTCAGTTTTAAATTAGTGTAAAAATGTTGTTCTTTTAGAATTGTTTGGTTTTAAATAAAAGAAATCAAATAGAAAATGATTGAAATGAAATTCAAAATTCAAATGATTGAATAATATGATATGTGAAGGGTGATTATGTCAAGGTCATTTATCAAATTGAAATGTTATCCTTGTTCTATTTAATTTAATAAACTTTTTTAAAGTTGTTTTAAAAGAGATTCCATGATCGTTTCATCTCTCTTTGGTAAAATGTTGATGGTGAGATAAGGACTTACCATGATTTCAGTTTAGTCTACTCTCCTTCCATATTCAAGAGTGTTGAAATGAATATACTCAATTGACTCAGGAAATACCTGATTGGTTCATGGTTATCAAAAACATATCAAGAACATCCACCACCCCTTTTACACATATTGATGATCATTCAGTACTTCACCACTAATCCCTAATCTATTCCATCGTATATAAACTAGAAATTAGTAGAGGGAGATAATGATCATTTACCAAAGAAAAAAAAATAAATAATGAAATAAAAAATCAGTAATGGTCAACATTTATAATAAAACCTCTATATGAAATTGAAAACAACATTACATAAGAGAGAAAATGAATTTATTCAATTATGTCTAATTACTCAAGCATTACAAAAAAGAAAACCAACCCTTCCCCAATCACTCAGAATGTATAACCCACCATGGTAAGGGTAATATATATGAATGGGGAAGAATAAGAAATTAATAATATATGTAAAAGAAAATAAAAAAGAGAGATAATGCAAAAAAAAATCTCCTCTATGGTTCCCCAGATGAAATGAGATGAAACAGAATGATTTGGGAAGGAGGAGCTCTCCTCCTTTTATAGTATAGAATCTTTCCTCATAACTTTTTCATGTTTTTGACCCATTAAATATATGATTAAATTGTTTAATCCTTTATAAAATATGTTTCCAATATTCATGTTTATTAACGATAAAAAATTCTACATCCTTTTTCACTGGAAGAAGATGTTATGGCTGTTTTAGTTAGAGAATTTATTCTGACCAGTCAAACTCTACAAACATCAAACCTCCATATTATCATGAATTAATGACCATGAAAATAGAATATCCATGTGTATATTTCCTCATAAAAGTTTTTCAACCAACACCTTTTTCATCTAACCACCTAATTTATGATTATTGGGGCCCAGCAAGCACGAGATTTGGTCCCAAGATGAAAACTCTCCATATCTGTAAATTTTTTTCAATTTCTAACTTGTGAGCCTGTTTAGAGCTTCCATATAGTTGATCCTGCTTTTGTTCTAGAAGGATGAAATGAATCCATAGATTTTTATAATCTTAAAAGAATAAATTACATAATTTGGATCATTATTAAATGTGTTATGGCCAAAATAAGAAATTATTTAAAATTATAAAAAAATTAAAAATATGTTATTTTGATGATTGATTTTAAAATACCACTTAAATTATACAATATGGAAATTTATATTAAAATAAAACTTTTTTGGGATTAAAAAAATTGAAATTCAATAAAAATTATTGAAAATATTTTCTTTATCAAATACCTCACCTTAAATCCCTAAAATCCAAAATCCAACTCACATGATCTAAACTTTTCTAAGGAAAGATAGATAGTACACAACATGTTGAAAACCCACAAATGGAGACCTTGAAAATACCTAATTCTCTATTCCCTATGCATGCACCTCACATAAACCAAGAAATATTATGATTATTTGATAATGGATAAATCATAAAATTTTTCAAGACAAAAATAATAAAGGGAGACCTAATAAAAATTTTAGTTTCTACCCACTAATCCTTCATCATAAGAGGCTTAGGAAAAATACAGGTTAGAAAAAAAGAGCTATAAATCTTAAGGGGTCTACATTAGGACCCTATAGAAATTGAATCCATGATTTATATGTCCTTTAATATAGGATAAAATAGGAAACCCACTTTATATTACCCATATATTGGACAAAATAAACCATGATAAATTCAATTGGGTGTTGTATCAGGGTGTTTGATCCCTTTTGAACACTAGAATCATCATTCTAGGATTCCCCTACATGATTATCATCATGATGAGTAACTTATCTACCATTTCAAAATGGAATAATTATAATGTATAGGGATGGTATATATACTGTTATGTCTAGCCCGCCTATACTCGTCCAATAGAACATGCATAGATGAAACCATATATTGAATCTGAACAGACTAAATCTTGTGATAGATTATCGTATATGCACTAATTTATATGTCCTTCCTATACCCATACAATAACACTAATCCAGGATGAAACCGTATTGTGAATATGACTAGAAAAACTCTTATGTATAGTGATTCTGCATATGGTGATTTATCTGACAAGCCTATAACCTTCCATGAGAACACATCCATGTAGAAGTTGAGATGATAGATTTCCCCATACATTTCCTCTTTATCTTATGTAGTTAATGTTTATGATTTACTTGATTCTTACCCATTTAATGTTCAAATGGATTTATTTATTATTGATATTACTCTTTATAATATTCATAGATTATCATGGATCATTGATCAAAATGAGATATAAGGTTAACATTATTTCAAGATAAAAACAATGTTTCACCCTTCATTGATCATGTTAAAATCGTAACAACCACAATTTGGAGTCTCTTTAATTATATACAAAAGTAATAATAAATTAGAAAACTATTTTAAGGAACACTCAAAAAAATATTGAGGTCATCCCATTGTATTCTCTAAGTTATTGATGGATTAATATAGTTTAGTCAATAATGTTTCCTCAACATCTTCCCTAATCCATAACATCTCTTTATATAAACATCCATTATGGAATTCTTGTCTTTTGTGACAATATCCTACTAATCATATACCACTATTTAGTGGTGTGAATTTTCATAGATATTTAGTCTAGCTATTGGTGAAATCAAACCACCAATGTATTTTCGTATATGCTCTCATGTTTTCTATGTTCTACCACTGTCTCATGTTGTGATGATTCATAATGTTTGATTGTCCTAAGACTCATACAAATTAATGCTAATTATTTTTTGGAGATGAAATTTTTGGATGCTTTCTCACATTATCATTCATGAACAATATCTTTCAAACTGGTGATGATATCATGATAATTAAACTTTTAGTATTTTACAATTTTGTACATATGGTGATTCTAGTATAGTTTCTTATGTGGGCCCCCCATAGAAATTTCAGAAATCGTCGTCAAAATTATCTTCCAAATATGTTTTTATAAATTTCATTCAAAATTGAAGGATACATTTTTAGGTATTAAAATCTCTTTAGAATACTAAAATATATTTTGAAACTAGATCTCTTAGAATGGTCATTTATAAATTACCTTGTAAGATTATTATCCAAGAACGATCTAAATTTATATATTATAAAACATTTGGGAAGAGGTAATGGTGTCCCTCTTGGTGTAATCCTCCATTTTAAATAATAATATTACATGTGTTATGGTAAATACATATATTGGATAGTGGACAAAAAAATCAATATAAGGCATTCCAGATACTCACTTGTTTACACTAGTGTACTAACTTCTTGACCTGATGTCACTTTCTATAATGGTGTCGTATGAATATCTCATCTATTCAAATATTACTCATATTTCATGAAAGGGGAATCATGTGATATCATGGCCTTGTTACTTGGAACCACTTGAGTATTTTATCCCTCTTACACGACAATGATTAGGTATCATATCTTTCTCTCTTTACATGATGGTCACTTAATTTATTTTTCAAATAGTGGTAAAATTATTAGATGTATCTTATAGGAAAAATTTTAGGCCTAATTCAATCATTTCAAGGGGATATTCCTTTTATAGTTCTTTATCCATTAATTATCCCATGGGAAGTTGTTTGATGAATTGATTCTCTTATTAGTAGATTAATAAATTTTTATTATCATCATATAGGGATTTAAAAATTTTGGGACTTACTTTTTACACTATACAGAGAAATAATTATGCCAACATGATTATGGGAAACTTATTCTCATCCATCACCTTGATGAAGTTTCCAAATTTTGTTTTAAAAGGACTAATTTCTAGTGATAACAGGATATCCTCTTATGTATTTGTGTATTTTGGAATTGTAATAAATACTTCCCTAAAAAATAAACTTAGATGGGTAACTTGAGGATTAGATATGACACAAAAATATGGATATAAATATTCCATATGTTCCACTACTATCAAGTACATTCATAGTCAATTTTGGTGTCATTACAACCACCATAGTTTTAAAAACATTCAAATTAAGAGGTTGGAGTTCGTCTAGAACATCCTCTAAAATTTTATTTGGGGTCACCTTGAAGGGATAACTCTCAGATAATTGATATTATTATCAAGGAATCATGATATCAAAAATATAAAGTAGATTCATCAATAGTAAATAGAGGAAGAGTTTAACGAAAAAACCCTTTCATACATTAGGATATGATTGGTTAGTATCCTGACATTCCTATGCAATATGATCATATGAAAAAGGTTATTCTTCCTCTTCCTTAGAGGATAGGCACCTATAGGTGTTAAGAGGGAATGTATATTTAGTCCCTCCACTTCCCACATCTCTCTTTGATCAGAATTCATTCTCTATTTTTCTACGGTGGTCATTCCTACATAACCTTTTATAGATCTACCTACCGTATACTCATAGGATTCCCTGATTACAATCACCATCTAGGTTTTTCTATAAGAAAGGTAATGTTGTTTTTATTAGGAATAGTTTTAAATTAGTTGATTTTCTTCATCATGATAATCATAACAATACACCACAGGGGATGATAATGTCATCCCAATCATCACCAATGGATTGGTTTAATACTCCATCGATAACACATTGGTTTTCTATATCTTACACCCACTTTATGATGTGAACCCCAAAATTTGTATAAAATATCAACCAATCTATCTCCCTTAGAAAAATTTCATACTATATAGGGTTTGTCTCAATGTAAAATTTTATAGGGGACCTCACATTACTGAATTTTGAAATATATATTTCTTTTTAAATTGAAGGCCATTAATCCAAAGTTTTTATATACAATTATAAACTTAACCCAAAAAATCCAATGCGAACCTATAGTAAATTTTAGAATTATCAAAACCTCATTCAGGTCTAAAAGAAGACATAGTATCATTCAACTTAAACTATTTTCTAAACATGTCATGATCATTTGGGGAACTTCATCATCATAGATTGTTTTATCACCTTAGGATAGATTCATGTTGTATCAAATAATTGATTTGGAGCTATTGGTAAGTATATTGGAGTTATAGTTAACAAGAATTGAATAATTCACTAGTTATTCTCTTCTTATAGGGCTTATTCATGACCCTTTTATATAACTTTAAGGTTAATAAAGGCTTGAATCAGGGGGGTTAGTGTTCACCAATATTTCATTGGGATATATTGATATCAAATATTAGTCACACCTAGGTGTTAGTTTAATAAAGGGATATAGGGATTGGATCCTGATCTTTTACAATGTATTCTCTTAGGACATCAAGACCCATGGTTTTCATACAATCTTCTTATGCCTATCATTTCTAGTTCTCATCAGCTATGCCACTACTTGATTATGGATACATAAGAATTGAATAAAATTGTATTATGATGTATAAACCTCAAAGAATATAGAAAAATAAATCTACAGCTATGAAACATTGTCTAACATGGTGAACTTGTATGACCACATTTCATATTCACCATCATAATAATCTTTTCTTATAAAAATGGATGGATTTCCATATGGAAGGAATTAATTCTCAAAATGCATACTCTAAAGTTTCAAATCCATTTCTCCCTTTAGTAATAGTGGGAAAATGTTAGACATGAAGTAATTGAATTCCATGAACCTACACCTATGGATTTTGACCTCTTCAAAGAAGTCATATTCATTGAAGTGTGTTGATATCTGGACCTATAAGACTTAGAATATCACCAAGATGTAAAATTGATCCCTCCCTTGTAGATATAAAATATTAATTAGTGTATCCTTTCACATATATAAAAAAATAGACTAAAAACCCTCTAATATCTTAGACACCCTTATAACTATTTTTTCTTATAATCCATTATGTGATTTAGAGGCCAAATTAAGGTATCAATGAAAACACATTATAAGCAATTCAAATTGTCTATTATGGGGGGGTGTTGAGGTTGACATCATATCCCCATTCATCATACTGACCATTCTCCAATCCTAGCAAGAAAATACTCATGGATCATCAGTTATACATGGAGGGGTATCTTTTTGGGTGCTTATAAGTTAGACCATTTCCATGATGGATAAGAAATATCATTATCCATGTTTTGATACCAATGTACATCTATGGGAAGGGATGATTCATTGCCACATTGTTTGCCTCTTCTAATAATTCTTGGAACAATGAAGGCTTTTTGTGGGTCTCCCAATGAGTATATTGGGGACGAACTCATTATATATGCATATGAAAAATGGTTCCTCTGAGAAATTATTGGTATCCTACAATTATATTCCAAAATCATCATTCATCATGTGGAATGTATTTGTTTACAATATCTATTGGATTATAAGCTTAAAGATTTGGTCATAGTTATTATATACATATATTGTAAATATATAGACGAATTAAGATATTTATATATCTTTTAGTTTCTACTTGAATTTGGAACATGTAAAGGGGAACCATTATTCCCACATACACTCAATATTGGAACTTAGTCAATAATATAGGTCTTAGTATTCTACCCTTCCTATGAGTATGTATATGGATGACTGGAATAGAATTGAAGAGTAACCATACATTTTTAGCTCAAATATATAAGCACAATTATCCAGGATATCCCAAAAGTGATTTATTATATATGCAAGGTTGAAATATCCTACATTAATTAATTCCCTCCTAAAAGGCATGTTGTCACTCCCAAGTGAGTTTACATTACAAATCGCTATATTTTTAGGTTGCAGTTGGGTTATGGAATGATTGTGTCTGTTATCAATCCATGGTTCCAAAGCATAAGATAACATAAATATGGATAAATCTATTGACACTTCCACATGACTTTTATAAGAGATGAAATATGTATATTGTGTCATTTCATGTGTCTTCTTATAGTATCATGGAATATTAAACCGGAATAGGTAGCGGCTTCATCATTTGTGATAGTAAAAAAATTACATAGCATTTTTTATTGAAATATTATATTAAGTAATATTAGCTAAATGGATGAAGTAATGTAGATATAGAAATACCTAAAATTAATGGTAATACATGTACAAGGACAAAAAAGAAGATATTTCATGGAGAATGGAATTCAGCTAAGGACACTTCACCTAGAAACATTCACTTAGGTCACTTCGCTTGGCCTCCTTCACCCCAATTGTTTAACCTAGATTAAGTACTATGTTGAGCTTATATAAATCTATATTATTATAATAAGGATATAAATAAGGATAGGTATTTATCCTCACCTTGATTTGATATTGGAATTTGAGTGAATATATAGAATAATATTTAGTGAATTCCCATGTTTTATGGATGAGTATAAGAGACGTTAGTCTCCCAGTATTTTTAGAGGATTGTGTATCTTATAACCAGGTTTCAGAATGCATCACTCACATAGGTATAGGTGTTCATGTTGTGATGACATTTTAACCTAAGTGAAATAATCCTCCTTTTAAAACACTTTCAATCAAGAGTCATATTCACAAAATAATTCAATCCTCTTTATTCTAATAAGATCTAATTCTATGTGCACACATTTTTCTACCCCATTTTTGTGAAGTATGAAAACAATATTATAGTGAGAAAAAAGTACCATAAAAGAGAAATATCAATAACACACATACCCATGAATGCACCTAGGTCCATTAACCAAATTCTCTTAGTATTCTATGGTTATTTCATACATGTCCACTTACATGAGAATATCAATACACTATCCACATTTATTATTATTGATTGAGTGAAAATTCCTATATGGAAAAAATTCATTCCACAAAAAATATGTGAATCTACTTCTATACCTAACCTTCATAAATTATTATCTTAATTTTTTCCTTTAAAAAAATCTCATGGGTCTCTATTTTTGGCACTATGATGAAACATTAACACATAGAGGAAGATGAAGAGATGTGAGATCTATTTTAACAAGTCTTTAACATCCTTAAAGTTACTTATAATGATGAAACCTAATGTAATAATCTAAAAATAAAAATGTAATTTCATCATAAAATTAATTTAACACCAAAACATTCATGAAATAAAGATCAATTCCTTTATGATACTAAACAACTAAGGTGAATTAACCCAACCTATGGACTTCACACTTTATAGACACTTATCCCAAGACTTGTTTCTTGATAAACACTTTTCCCAAACCTCCTCACTTGACTGAAACTTCACCCAAGCATTTACACTTCAGAGACTCCTCTGCTAGCAACTATACTAAGGTAATTTTATGTACCAACCTCCAAAATAGGGTGAGAAATATCTCATAACCACCAGTAACGTTTCATATTCTGACACATAGACCATTATGTTTACAGTGTCTACTAAATGAGGTGACACTTGTTGTAGGGTATATACCTAGGAAAGGATTTTGTATAATTATTCTATGTGCCTATGTTTGGATAAGTAGAAATTGGTATAGGTTAACCTAAAATGAATAAAATAAAACAATTAGTTAATTAATTTTGAGTCTTCCATATTCCATGGATATCAAATCTAACTATTTTTTTATTTTTTTGGTATGGATCCAGGTCGATTTCCTCATCAAGTTCACACAGAATAATATTAGTAGGTAGTTCCTGACCATCACCATAGAGTATAGGTTGGTGATGAAAATATGTGGAGGAGGATACTCCGAGAGTTTCAGTTCCAGGTTCAATAGAAGTATGAGGGATCTATTTAAGATAATGTCTCAGAAGACTATTTGGATGATGTTGAGATAACTTTGAACTCAATTTATGCTCAGAAGGATCACTATGTATCATTGGTTGTAATGATGCTGCATGGGGAAGCAAGGTTATAGTGGTTCTTGTTCCACAGGGATCATGAGGAGTCATAAATCTCATGGGAGGAGTTCCAAGAAAAGTTCATAGTCAAGTTTCTTCCTTCGACCGTGAAGTCGGAAAATCACTAGGAGCTTCTTAACCTTCAACTAGGGAGCTCCATTATGCTATATTTTGGAATCTGTTTCAGGAACCTTTTATGATTTGCTTTAGACCTATTGCCAAATGAGGTGGTTAGGGAAAGTCATTTTGAGTAGGCTTTGCATCTAGAGATCCAGCGTTGGGCCACCCCATTTATGCTGAAGACATATATTGAGGTGCTATAGAGGGATGAGTTCATCAATAGGATGTTATCAAGAACTGGATAATCAAGAGAGGGGAGTCTTCAAGATTCCTCATGAAGTAGATTTGTGGTCCAGGGTTCCCAGTTTTCAAGGAAGAAGAGTTTCTATTCATCCAGGGGTAGGGCCCTACCCTCAGCATCTCGCTTCTCCAGGGGCAGTGACTCTTAGACCTATGACAACGTATTTTACACATGTTTTTTCTGTGGTGGACAAGGTCATCAGCAGCAATATTTCTGGACCTTAATGAGTAGTCAGCATGCATTAGGCATTCCGCTTCAAGTTCCTCCACTAAGGTGGTTTCAGCCAAGGCAGTAGCAGCAGGTTGCACCATCTTTGAATCATCAGAGAGTAGATGCAGCAGGAAAAGGATAGACTTTGTACACACCCATTCCTTATAGAGTATAGTGTATATAAGGTGGTGGTCATCATCAGGGTCAAAGGGGCAGTGGATCAGGTCCTGGTCATCTTTATGCTTTAGATTTTCCAATGCTAGGTGAGCCAGACATCATTTGAGATACCCTTTTTTGTATTCTACTTGGTTGTATGCCTTTTCTGATTTGGGAGAGACACACTCCTTCATATCACCTACCCTATTCCATTATTTGGGTCTTGAGGTAGAGAGGCTTCATGTTCAAATGGTGTCGACTACACTAGTTAGAGGTTGTCCTGACATATTTGAAGTATGTAGAGACTGTGATCTAGTTCTTGGTACACATTGATCATGGAGAAATTTTCTAAATTTATGAAGACAACTATATGATTTCATAATTGTCATAGATTGGTTGTATTCGGTGCAGGTTATTGTGGATTTTATCATGATTCAGGTGGTTTTCTTCATTGTTAATGGAGATACAATAGTGTTTTTTGGTGACCAAGACCCTCAAATGGGTTACTTCATTATCATCCTTCATGGATGAGTTGATGCTGAGTTTGCCGGAGTTTTAGTAGTTGGAATTCCCAGGGTTGTAGATGTGTACCCTAATGTCTTTCAAGAATAGGTTGTAGCATTACCCCCTCGATGATAGATTGAGTTCGAGATCGAGCTGCATCCAGGAGTATCTCATATCTCTATGTCTCTGTATAGGATGGCCCCTTATGAGTTATAGAAAATGTGTATACAGTATGATAGAATGTTACAATGTGGTTTTCTTTGGCTGAGTGTGTCACTATGGGGTGCATTAGTTTTTTTGTGGAGAAGTTTGACATTATTTTGTTGTTTTGTATTGATTATCATCACTTGAATAAAGTGATAGTGAATAATTGTTATACTCTTCCATGGATTGATGATTTATTCAATCAACTAAATGGTGAAAGTTGGTTCTCAGTGATCTAATTAATGTTAGGATATCATCAAATGAATTTCAATGATGAGGATATCCCAAAGGCTGATTTTTTTTGTCTTCATGGGAATTATGAGTTCATCATAATTTCATTAATTGTGATGAATTCTCCATCTGTTTTCAGGGTGTTTATGAAGGCTATGTTCCTTGAGTTCTTGGATAATCTCATAGTGGTTCTCATCGATGACATCCTTGTGTTCTCCGAATCTAAGGAGGAGCATGAATAGTATTTTCATGCCGTTTTGGGAGTTCTTTGTTGACAATAGCTATTTGGGAAGCTATTTAAGAGTGATTTTTGGGCTCGAGAAGTTTGTTTCATGGGGAATGTTGTATCCTATCATAGGGTTTCTATGGATCGATCAATGATAGAAGCAGTTGTTTCATGGGAAGTCTCCAAGATAGTGTTAGAGGTATGAAGATTCCTTGGTCTCATATGCTATTATAAGAGGTTTGAAGCTGATTTTTATCGAGTTCTGATTCCTTTGATAGTGTTGAATAAAAATTATTAGGAATTTGTATGGGCTGATAAGTGTCAATAAGCTTAATTTATCTGAGGTAGAAGTTGGTAAGTGCTCTGGTTCTTTTTCTACCAGTAGTGGGAGTTCATTTCGATGTTTTCTGTGATTCTTTACATCTAGGGTTAGGTTGTGTTTTGATTCAGTAGAGATTGGTTTTTTCATATGGTTCTCAGTCTTTGAATCCCCACGAACGTAACTATGCCACCCATGATCTTGAGTTTGTGGAAATAGTTCTTGATCGGATGTTGTGGATACATTACCTCATTGGAGAGCATTTTGTGGTCTTCACTGATCATAAAATAATGGGGTATGTTTTCTCCGAACATCACTTGAACTTGTGGTAGCTTCGTTGGATGGATTTCTTATAGGATTATGAATTTGAAAAATATTATACACTGGGAAAATGGAATGTTGTAGCTAATGTGATGAGCAGGAAGTCACATAGTGATGCAGTGAATGAATCTGGTGATTATTTGATTATAATGGAATAACTTTCAGCATTACATATTAATATGATAGAAGTTGGGGGAAGAGGTTGTCTTTTTTATATAACGGTGCAATCATATTTGGTGAATTAGCTGAAATATTCCCATTTGGGGGATCTTTAGGTGGATGTATGGAGAGACTGAGTATTTTGTGGAGAGGCCCATGATGGTTGGTCTAAGTTTGAACAACAAAGAGTGTTGTATCAGGGAAGGATTTCCATTAATTTTGATATGCATGATATGGTTCTCATAGACTTCCATAGTTCACCTTTAGTGTATCATCTTATAATGAAAATATGTACCGAGCCTTGAAGAGTTAGTTTTGGTGGCCTAGGATGAATCGTACAGTTAAAGAATCTGTTTCTCGATGTTTGGTCTTCAAGAAGGTGAAGGCTGAGCACCTTGTCCCCTGCGGTTTGCTCCAACTGTTATATGTTCCTCAATAGAAGTTGGAGGAAATCTCAATGTCCTTTTTTACCTGTTTATCTCGATATTAGGGAGAAAAATGATATATGGGTGGTAGTGAATGTTTAATGAAACCATCCCACTTCATAACGATCAAGGAGTCAATATCAGTGGAGGTTTGGCCGAGGAAGTATCAGGATGAGGTGGTGAGACTCCATGGAGTCCTGAAGATGATCAATTATGATCGAGATCCTCATTTTACCTCTAGGGTGTGGAGATGTCTCCAGCATGATTTTGATTATCATATTTTCCTAAGCACTACATTTCATCCACAGACAAACTATCATACAAATCGAACCATCCAAACTCTTGAAGACATGTTGCACTCTTGTGTTAAAGATTTTATAGGTTCATGGATTAGGTACTTACCCTTGATGGAGTTATCTTACAAAAATATTTTTCACTCCATCATCAGTATGACGCTATTTGAATCCTTGTATGGATGACCTTTCCAATCTTTGTTGTGATGGACTGGGGATGGAATGTCAGCAATTCTCAAACCAGAACTAGTACATAATATGACAAAGATAGTTTAGGTGATTTGTGAGTGGATGTAGGCATCACAGGATTATAGAAGTCTTATTCTGACCATATGAGGAGACCTCTACAGTATGATTTTGGGGATCATGTGTTTCTGAAGGTGGCTCCTTGTCATGGGAATCAAAGGTTTCGTCAAGGGATTATGATTTATCCTCGATTTGTTGTGACTTTTGAGTTTTTGGATCATGTTGAAGTCATGTCATATTTGGTATCACTTCCTCTGTAGATGAGCATGATACATGATGTTTTTCACCTATCACCACTCCTTCATTATCTTCATGACATCTCTCATGTAATCTTTTAGGGAAAGATTGATGTTAGAAATGACGAAACTTTCAAGAAGTTTCATGTATAGATCTATGGCCACAAGGAGAAGGTATTGTGTGGGTGTGTTATCCCCTTTATCTGTGTCTTGTGTAAATGCAGTGGCATGGTGGAGATTACTTATGAACATTAGTTGCATATATGCGCGCAGTACCTCAAATTGATTAATGATTAACTCTTTTCATGTAGCGATGTTCAATTTGTGGTATTAAACCTTTCATATTTATAATATGGGTTTCTTTTGTTTCATTTTGTGGCTTGGTCTCTTTTGAGAGGTATCTCCCCTGGGAGAGTGTTTATCTATAGGTTATGGTCATCATCCAGTTTCATGTGTTCCCTTTTGGAAGTAGTTGAACTCCTTTGGTGGTGAGAGCCTTGAGAGGTATCTTGAAGGTGGTTGTTCAGAACCATTTTTATATTTCCTATTTTGGTTTGTTATGAATTATCATGGATGAAAATGTTTTTAGTGGTATCTAGTGTAATGGACCAGAACTATCTGATCCATTCCATTTCTCAAATATGGTGTTTGAGGTGTTTTGGGAGTTTGAGGTGACATATTCCCAAAACTTTTCCAAATTTATAGTTTTTGTAATAGTACTATCAGTGATTGATTTTTAATAGTTTGTGATAGCATTTCATTTTGAATTTCTAGTGTCTTTGTGTCATTTTGAACAATCAGTGTGGGTGTGTCATTTTGAACTTTCGGTGTCGGCATTTCATTTTAATATGTCTGTGTTGGCGTGTAATTTTTAACTATCGGTGTAGGCATTTCATTTGAACTGTTGGTGTTGGAATATCATTATGAACTATCAGTGTTAGAGTGTGATTTTGAACTGTTAGTGTCTGCATGTTATTTTGAACTATCATTTTTGGTGGTTTATTTTGAACTATCGGTTTCGGTGCATCATTTTGAACTATCGGTGTCATTGCATCATTTTTAACTGTCGTTTTCATGTGTCATCTTGAAATTTCGGTGTCGGTATGTCATTTTGAACTATCGGTGTCGGTGTATCATTTTCAGCTGTCGGTGTCAGTTTGTTATTTTAAACTATCGGTGTAAGGGTTCCATTTGGACTATCAGTGTCAGTGTGTCATTTTGAACTATTGGTATATTTATGGCATTTTGAAATGTCGGTGTCGATGTTTCATTTTGAACTGTCAGTATCAACACATGATTTTGAACTATCGGTGTTGGCATGTCATTTTGAACTGTCGATGTCTGCATGTCATTTTGATCTAATGGTGTCGATGTTTAATTTTTTAACAGTCTCTTTCAGTGTGTAATTTTTAACGGTCAGTGTTGGTGGTTCATTTGAACTATTAGTTTCAGTGTGACCTTTGTGAACTATGTTTCTATCTTCCTACAATTTCACCCCTTTGATGTTTTTCATTTATATAAAATGCATTCAACGCCTTGTTTGAAGGTATTTAAGGCTGATTCAAAGCCCATAACTCCTATCTTAATATTCCTAAGTGTCTAAGTGCTTTTAATTGGAAAAAACAAATAGTTTTGACAAGATATTCCTTTAATGTATATTCTAAAAAAATTAAATTTATGCTTCATTGAGATTTTAAAAGGGACGTGATATCTTCCTCCCCTATTCTTCCTTCTATTTCTTCCCTAGTATGAGGAGCCCCAAGACTTTATTCCTATAGGAGTGGTGTGATTGAACCACAATACATGAATCATTTCCTCTTGATGTTTCTTACTACTACATGCACACCCCCTATTTTGGTTCAAGCAGCAAGTGTTGATATGTCATCAATAAAAGGTATGATCTACCTCTTTTCTTGTGTTTTTATCAATACTTATTCTCTTGTTTCTATAGTAAATGTTATGGAATGTCATATTCATGTTTATAATAGAGTTTTATTGGGTTTTAATTTTTGTTTTCATACTATAGTGTCCTCTGGTGGATGCAGTTGTCATAGGGAGAGGTGATCGTGTTCTGTTGTGTTGGCATATTCGCGAAGAACATCTGAAACCTTTTAAGGTAGGGTATTCATGGAGTCTCTATTCTTTTACATGAAAAGATATAGTTAGAATGTTTTATACCACTATATCATAATGGAATTGAATTAATAAATATTTTAACCAGATAAATAAATTATCATCAATCGTATTGTATTACCTCTTATTTTTTCTAGATAGAGAAAAATCTATGTTTTCATTGTTTATCATGTTGTTCTTGATGGAAATTGGAATAGAATGTAAATTGGGATTAATTGTAAATTATTTTTTCAAAGATAAAGAGGCATGTAAACGAATTTGTTTTTTTCTATAGTAAATTGATGATAATAAAATTGATATAGTAAATATGTTTAATTAATTTGTGATAGAAATGATAGCTTGTTATTTAGGTTTCCAATAGTTGAAACCTACTAATAATGAATTGTCTAATTCAAGATGGATTAAAGACCTAGTTGATTGATAAAATAAAATTCCTTGTAGGGTTCTAAATTACCCTATTTCTTGTAAGGATAAGTTCCTTATGCTTGGGAGCCATAAGAGATCGTCGTGTGTGAAGGAAGAATGCATTATTTAGGGACAAGAGACAAGTTTCTTTGTTATTTATTAATGATTATAATGTGTTATGATCCCAAATGGATATTTTGAGATGTGGGGGTAGGGAGGCCCAGTGGTAATGGCAGCAGTTGTATCCTAGAGTGGGGAGCTACATCAGTTTACACATATGGGTCTGGGACGACACTAGATTTGATGAAATGGGTTGTGTGTGAATGTTTGATTCTTGTTTAATATTATTGGTTGTTTATTTATTTTACTTTCCCAACTACTTAAGGAAGTTGTTCATTATTACCTTTATTAAAAAAGTGGTGAAGAAACGTATGGTATGCCACGTGCTTTCTTTGTTTAGCTTCTCAAGGATGGATGGATTTATGCTCTTACTATAGTTGGAAAAGACTCTATGACTAGTTCACCTACTCACCATGTTGATCCTATTGTGTTTAGTTGCTATGAATATTTTTCTAGAAATTCCTTGCAATATGGGAATGTAATTATACTATTAATAAATGAATAAATAAATGATGTTAACCAATGTAGATTGAGCTTGCTAGGATAAAATGTTGAGCTAATATTTCTGAGAAGCTGTGGACTTGGTTTGATTATGTCTAGAGGGAATGGAACACTGTTGTGATGCTGGGGAAAAGTAATGTGGAAATAATAATATTTAATTAATTGTTAAATAATTAATTAACATAAAGTGAAACTGATAATAAGGGATATGTATCTTAATATATCTCTTTAAATGTTTATATGATTATAGGATATATAGTCTTAAAAATGGTCGTCAGGAGTCCAAGAGACGAAAGCTGCAGTTGAGTTTAAGACTAGGTTTTTTCCATAGTGTGGTTGTTAGATGTATTATATTTGATACTTTTTGGGTTTAAACATGCTACTCCACCCTGTCGGTTAGTAAAACTAACACCATGGGGATTCTAAGAACTGTGGGGGTGTTTTCACCAACATTTCGGTGTGAGGATGGACAGCTAACTGCCCCCTTTGGTCCCACTCTTGTCTATTGGTAGTTACATGTGCTATTAGGAATGGTGGTTAGTTTTCCACATATATGTGTGTAGTGGGTTGTAATTACATGTGTTTATTTACACACATATATTATGGATATATTTTCTTATGGACTTCTATAGGTTTAATGTGTATAGGTTGTGATGGCTTAAGGATCCTAACTTGGCATATGGGCTGTAATGGATTGAGGTATAATGCTCGATCTATGATACACATTATAAGATCTATAGTGGCTCTTATAAACTACCTAGTTACTTCAGTTATGTGTTCATAGTGGTTGTTTTGCATATGGTTCTTGTTTTGGTACTACTCCCATGTGTCTACAGTCAAGGATTTTTTGAGAGAGATGCTTATGACGTTCGACCTTGGGGAAAAGAGAAAAATCCATGGGGAATTGGTAGTGGGGTACCCTTGATATTCTAAATTATATTATATACTCTTTTATGTGATACTTCATGAGAGTAGAAATGGTAAGGCTAGGAACATAGTATACCAGTTTAGGTGACAAGTTAGCTTCACTTGTTGTTCACTATCCTTTAGCATGATTTCTTTAGTTTTTTGCAAGGGGTTCCTGTGAGGATCATACTCTATATACTATTATACTCAACCTACATATATATAAACTATTTTTCTGCTCACTTGGAGCTGGTTGGAGATCAAGATGGTAACTACTATATGGGGTTGCATGAGCTGTTCAGGATTCCTATTCATTGCTATTTTACATTCATTTGGTACTTGTAGTTTTACCTTCCAGTTGTAATAGTTCTTGCATGACTTTACATACGTGTACTTGGGATTTCTTATATACTGCGGTTTGATTTGGATTTGGTTGGTCTCTGTCTTACCTCTCTCTTTCATATGTGTTCTCTTAGAGGGTAATGTCTCCAATTTATGTATTCACTATACCCTTAGTGCTAGTCGCCAACCCGGGACCTACTAGATGTAGGACTCGGGGGGTCACTATCTCCCTTATCACATTATCGGCCTAGGAGGTGTGCACTTTTTTGGGAGGGGGTCATGACATACATGTTTCAAATTGGTATACCATTATTATGTATTGGTAGTAAATACTTTAAATAATATATTTTAGAAAAAATGATAATGAATTAAAAATATATTTTATAATTAAAATATTTTATTTTTATGCCCTAAAATGTTATTATTAAAAAGTTATTAGATAATATTTGAATAAATATTTTAATATTAATAGATTTATAAAATTAAATTAATAGAGTATAAATATTTAATTATAATTGTATTTTTGTTATGTTCATTTTATATTGGAAAAATGTATTTTTCTAAAAATGGGATTTTCATACGCTATGTATATCTTTAAGAGACAAAATATATTATGTTAAATAAATGATAAGCACTATTATTTATATAAATTAGTATTTATTTAATTATTAATTGATGTAAAATAATATGAAGAACACACGATGTCTAAAAACTCTTTTTTCTATGTTTATTGTTTTCATTATTTTTTATCTTAATTTAAAAGTAAAATTTATATATGTTAGGATATTAATTAAAAAAAAATTAACTTAATTTTTATATTTTTTGTAGAAATATTATGTGAATATTTATTTTTAAGATTTTTCTAAAATTATATATTTTTAATTGAATAATGAAAAACAATGGGGCTTAAAATTAACATGAATTTTATAACATTATCAATATAGCATTATAAATTATAAAATAATGAATCATTTTTATAATACCAGATATTTATTTTATAAGTTAATTTATAATTTAAATTAATCCAATTTGTAACCCCTTATTTAAAATTTTATAACATAAATTGAAAGTTTCTTTAAATTGTTTTAAAAACATTTAACATTTAGGGTTTTAATATTATTTTGTATTATATTTAGATATTGAATAATATAAATTTTATTTTAATTTTTTAATCACTATGTAAAAAATATTTAATAAGGATTATTTTACTTTGGGGAATAAATGATATGTTGCCTTAGGTGAAAATCAGTTGGCTTAGTAAAATCTAACATGATAAAAGATAAAAAAATATAATGGTAATGACTGGAAAACATGATTAAAATATTTAGAGGAATGGGTTTTTGAGGTCTAGATCATCCTTATCTCTTCCATTATCCATTATTTCTGAATGTTGGAGATAATTTCCCTGACAGTGACTTCCCATTATTAAAAACATATGGGTATTTGAAAAAAAATATGATCTCTTTTCACTTATAAAAGGAATAATATTCTCCTCAATTCACATAAAATAGAAACCCAATTATTTTGAAAAAATATATACACAAACCTCTACTAATAATTTCTAGAAACATTAAATATTTTTTGGTATTCTTAGTGGACCCTTGATAAAATTATTTAATACCTTTTTATAAGAGATAATCAAATAAGTGGTGTATAATTTTCCAACAACTCATTTCTCACTTATATTTCCTTTTATATACATATTCTTCTTAAATTTCAATTACATTATCTTAAAATTATATCTTCATAATAATTATTATAATAGTATGTTATTATAATTATGGTACAGACAATAACCACAATTCCCCTTTTCATTATGAAAAATGAAACCATCAATTATACAATGTGTGGACTATTTCCTCCATGATGAAACACCGATTTTTATCCATCATCTACATAAAAGGAAATATATAATAGGGAATTTAATATATAAGAATCATATTTGGGAGTTTTTTTAAATAAATTAATGATAAAACCTATTACTCATTTTCCTCATTCTATGGAAAATGAAATAATTATACATGCATACTTATGGACTACCACATGCATGGAATTATTGATGTCTATTTTTTCATCACCATCTTGTATTTATGGTAATTAAAATTAATTTAATTAAAAAACATGATGTATATGAAATTATTAAGATTATATAAATAAAAACCAGAAAACCTATTAAATATTTGGAAAAAATAGGCAAGGTAATTTCAACCCCATAAAAGGGAATTTTAAGAGTACAAACAAATGATTTCTTCATACTAAAAAATAACATTTTATAGGTTATATTATTATCTTAAATATTTAAAATTATAATATATTACACTAATAAACAATATATAATATAGTTATGCTTCTTTTAAAATGATATTATAAACCAACAACTTTAAAATGATCTATTATTTATAGTATGTTCTTGTTTTGGTTGGTTTAACCACTTACCTGATCAATGATATAAATTTATTTCATCGATGACTATGGGAATTTATTTTATTATAATATAATATGTAACAAAGTAAATAATAATATTTTTTATGGGATGGTAATATAAATAATATAACCTGTTATTTAATAAAACTCCCTTTATTCGCTAAGAATCATCAAAACCTGATAATCACAAAATTAATCTATAAGAATCATAACAAAAAAATCCTATATAATTAAATTATAACATTATAAATAATTTTAAAACAAAAATTTAATTACCATTTATTATCTAGGAATGATGAAACTTGTCATATTAATGTTGAAAATCACAGCTATTACAAATTAGTTTAAAACAATCAATATTACTCACACACAATATTGATAATAGATAATAACTAAATAATATATCTATATAATAATTATAAATTATGTTCATAAAATTTTATAAAAATAAAAAAGGTTCTAAAATGGGTTATTAATAGAGTAAAAAAAATTTCTATGAGTTTAGAGTGTATTTTTATTCAGTGATAAATTAGGTAAGGGTGTTCTTTTTCAAAAATTAAATATCTTGAGAATTAATTCATAACGTCCACCAATATACTTTTAAATTGGAATTATTACTTAATAATTAATATATTTTACCATATTCATGGCTTTTAAGGAGTCTTATTATTTACTTTTTTAAAATGGCATTGAATTCAAAATATATCAAATTTGAAATGGGTTTTTATAAAATTGTTACTCAATCCATAAGGGTGTTTATTTCTAATAATATTTTAAAAATAATGATTTTTTAAAAAATATAATACATATAGAGAATATTAATTCTTTATAAAATCTATTATCATTTTTATTGGATATTTATGTGATATTACATGTCCCCTCAAATTTAATTTATTCATGACTGATATTTTAATCACAGTTTTTCTTATAAGTAAGACTGACCATGTCTCCCCTTCTCTATTGAGAAATTGACATTTTACAAATATTTATTCATTATATTCTCTTAAAAATTTATTTATTTTTACCTATATAACTTATAACTCAATTTTTCTACTAAAACACTTCATTAAAAAGTTTTGAAGAAATTTTATCATTTTTTGTATGGGTTGATTTCATTAAAATATGAAAATATTCTCTTATTAACATTTAGAATTGAAAAAGTTATTTGTACACATTTTCCACTTCATATGAAACTAAAACTCTATATTTTTATAGATACTAAAATACACTATTTTCTTATAGTTTCGTAAAATATTTTATTTTAAAATTATTCCAAAAGATCGTGAATGTTATATATTTATAAATTAGTTGTTCTAAATCATCAAAATACTGTTTTTAATATAAGTCATTTTCCATTTACATATCATATAAATGATCAATGAATTTAATCAAATTGTATCATGTAATATGTTTATTTAGATCGATTATGTAATGTCCCTCCATTTTTAGGGAATGTTCCATCACCATTTTTTCTATCTTAAAAATCCACCATATATAATTATGAGCTATCTACAAATGTTTTTCCTCTATGAACACTCTATATTTTCTTTCTATGATTTTCAAGAGTTAACATGGGTTAAATATATCAAATTATAGGGAAATTTATTATCTTAATAATATACCCATTATAAATACGATGTAAATACCATATGTATAGTTATATTAATTTAATTATATTTACCTAGAAAGATACATGATGTCATTAAATATCCCTTTATTATCCATGGGATTATCATGTTATTATTTTTAATGGAATCCTAAATTATTTCCTTATGTGAGTCCATTTGAAATAGATATAAAACAAATTTTCATTCCAGGGTTTATTTATGATGTGTTGAATTAAACTCATATTATTTCCATGGGTTTATTATGGTATAGAAATTGAATTATTTTCTTGTTAATTTTTTGTGAAATCCACTTTATTTTCATGGGTTATTTTTTATGTGATGATTTAGTGATTTAAAATTAGAAGTCATAGTTATGGATGATTGTAGCAACCTGATACCAGAAGCCTAGATCCAGTGTCTTCTACTAATTAAATTTTATGGATTACAAGGAATTAAGACCCAATGGACTAAAGAGATTTGTATTCTTGGTAAACCAAATACATAAATGAGTATTATATTACAAATTACTACACTAATTACAACATAAATTTTTCTCTATAATTATATAACTTCAAGGATAACTCAAGTCCATCTATTAAATCCCTGCATATCTTTCATAGTATGCATCTTGGATTCCTAGGGAAAGAAAAATAATTATGGTGATATTAAATGATCATAAAGTAAAAAATATAGTGGAATAAATAATCAATCAATGAGAATATTCAATATAGAAATTTAAATAACTAAACAAACATTCCATGTAACCAATAAACTGAATAGAAGTGCATAAATAATATATAAATGTAATAACTGGAAACACATTCCATTCAAATAACTTGATAAGGAAACATTAATATGGAAAGGTAAGAGACTGAAACACATGTCATAAAAAATAAAAAATAAATATATCCATATATATTTTGATGTAAATTATATTGGATGAATAAAAAATGAATCTAAATCATTGAAATATTTTCTTAATGGAATTCATGTATGAGAAACATGAAAACCTATACCATCAATATGTTTCACAAGATAGTTTAAAAAATGTGTAGAGAATCATATATACTACTTGGAAACAAACTTGAAGGGTTTTTCACCAACTGATTTCTTCTCATGAGACTAATAATGCATCAAGTGGATTTCCTTAACCATCCCCCAAACAGTAGGGATTTCCTTAAATGGTCTCTAACCAATGTATTTCATGTCTAAATCATTCATCATATCAAATAAATAATTTCCCTTATCAAATATTCATAAATAATGAATTATAAATATTTATCAATATTTTCCCAAATAATCAAATAAATTTCAATGTAATAACTATATAAAAATGTTATATGGTTTAATAAATAATCATATCCATGAAAAATGATATGGATATTTACTAGAAATTCGATGTCAAATAATCATAGAAAATTGTATATTTCAAGGGGACTAAAAATAATAAAGGAAGTGAATGTGAATAGTATATTTGGAAAAATCAATCAAAATACCTAAATAAGATGATTAAGGAAGTTATCAATAAAACTTAACCCAAGTGGAGATAAATAAATTTTTTTTGTCGTTAATTAATGGAAGCATTATGAAATAATCTTTTAAAAACATTCTTTAGGAAAATATTCATTATTTGGAAAAATATTTTGAAAAAAAAGTTCATTGAAATTAAATTTTCAATATATTTCCATTAAAAATAACCTTTTAAAAATGAAAGGGAAGCTTCAAATAAATTACTATGGTTAAATCCATACAATTTACATGAGGTAAAAATAATATTCCCCTTGTATGGTTAAAGGTTATAAAAATGACTTGTTCAGAAAGCGAGAAGAAGATTCCTTTGAAACATTGGTAAATGAAAAAAATGTTAAAAATTCCTTTAACAAATAATTTAAATTTTTTTTAAATATTTTATTAAAACCTGGTTTTTAAAAGAAAATAGTTTCTCTGACTTAAGAGAGATACAAAGGTAGGTTTTCTGAGAAACATTTTCTAAAACATTTTGAGTACCAAAAGAATAGAAAAAAGGTAATAATAATTTAAAATAATAATTAATAACCATTGGAGGTAAAATTAGTGGTTTTTTGGAACAATTTCCATATTTTTCCTCAATTTTATATACCATTAAAAGAACATTAAAGTTACTGTTGATGAAAATAATATTTAAACAATACAAAGTGTCTCATACCACTTGGAATCATTTTGAATCATAATACTAATGAAGGAATAAAATTAAATTAAATTTTATGATACCATGAAGATAAATGTATTAATGATATAATAAAACAAAATTGTCAGTAGATACATCGCACAAAATATGTATGTGGTTAACATGGAATTTATCTCATGAATGTAAAAACTGAGATGGGAATCCCTTACCCTGCATTTCCTTTCAGGTGAATGTCCTTTAAATTCATATATAATAAAATTATGTTAATTATATACTTTCTTTATAACCCTTTTCCTATTTATAATATCATTTAGTTCATTTTTTACCATTTTTTATAAAACTACTTAAATAGTTAATTATACATTGGGTGTTTTGACCAAATTAGGTTTATGTGTCGAAAAAAACATTGGTAGATCATATATGGTCAATAGGGTAATTATTTAAAATTTAAAAAATAATAATAATGATAAAATTATCATATTTATACCCCAATTTTACTTTAAAAAATCATTAAATATTTTTATGAAAAAGGAATCAATGTTATGATCATGGAGACGGTAGGTCGTATGTATGCATGAGTAACGTTCTCATTTTCACGTGATAATTATGGAAATAAGGTAAGTAGAATTATATCATTCGGGAATGATAATTATATCATAAATACCACATTATTTATTCATTTTTAATTATATATATAATTACCATGATTTAAAATGAATCACATCATGTCGAGGAAGTGGTAGTCCACACGTCCACAAATGACGTTACCACTTTTTATGTGTGTGAAATGGTTATAAATAAAATGATAGATAATATATTTCCAGAAAGGTAATTATGTCATTAATATCATATATATGTTTTTATGTCACATATTTTTATTTAAAACCATCATTTATAAATTCCATATATCGTGTGAATGAACCAAATCACTTTCAGGGGTAGGTAGCCACACTTCTACAAACAATGTTATCATTTTTACACAAAATGGTAAGTATAAAGATATTAGTTATAAAATAATTAAATAAAATTTAAGGCATAATAAATATCATATATATTATATATAAATTTCTATCATAATTTCAATTAATGAATGTTGGTAAATGAGAAATGAACAGTCATCGTTTCGTGAGGTTGTAGTTTTTCGTACACAAAAACAGTGTTTTCATTACCCATTAGATGGATGTGTGTGTTATTGTAGCTCCAAAAAATAGAATAAAAATATCCTAGTATATTTATGATATTGGTGTTGTTATAAAATCATTAAATAATAATTTTTGAGGTATTGGATAATTGAAATAAAACTAAAAAAATTAGGTATTTTGATACCTCTTATTCGGGTATCTACTTTTGGTTTACACCAAAGGCATCCTTGGATTTATTTCATAAATAGGTGAGTATTGTAGGATGAGTGGAGGGAAAGGACATATATGGTAATATATTTTTTTATCTGAGGTGGCTTTAGATGTGTGAGTAATTGTGAGGAGCGGAGACCTTTTTATAGTGAAAGAGTGACACTCTTGTAATATTTGGACAATGGAATTCCATTCATGTTTTTCATGTTGAAATTGGATCCAATAATGATATTATTCTGATCCAAGAGATTATAGGATTTATATATGTCCATAAAATAGTTCTTGGACAATTGTATTGGTGATTTTGATCTTAAGGTTAAGGTTTAGTCCCTTATTAAGCTTAATTTAACCTTAATTGTTGTAATAAATTTTAATAACATTCAAAAATATTTTTGTACAGAAACAATGTTGATATTATTATAAAATATAAATTATTATTATAAAAAAAAATTAATACATTTTTCCAAATTCTATACATATAAGGGGTAGAAAAATATTTAAAATTAATCCCTCAGGAGGGACGATAGTGCATATTTTTAAAGTAAATATTATCAAACCTTTGATATGTTTTACATTAAATTTCAATGTGAAATTGATAAAAATGGCTTGAATTGTATTAATTTATGAAATTGAAATATAATTAGTATTTAAAACCAATTAAAATATACTTTATTATTATAAATAAATTAGATAAAAAATCAGTTTTTGAACTAAAATTCAAAATTTTTAAGTATTTATTAAAAAATGAAATGTTTCATAAAAATACCCATAATTAACCCTAACCAAATTTTCATGATTACATTTAAAATATGAAGTTTATTTTGACTTATTGAATCAATTATATAGTGAAAATTCATATTTAAAATAGGTTCTCCATTAAAATGTGGTAAAATTACCTTACTAAATATATATTTTTATGTGTAAAATAGAGTTTGTCCTTATCTTATGCCTATGAAATAGAATAGATGAATATAAAAAATATTTTATTGAATATATAAAATATATATTTCATTTAAATGATTCAATAATTGAAATTAATTGTGTTTATTATGAAAAATATCTTTTTGAAGCATAAAAATAATAGTATTTCCTTTTATATCCAATTGGTTCTTATTTTAATTTCTCATTAATCGATAACAAATGAATTCATATTATATTTATATAAACCCTAAATTTTCATAATTTAGTTAATACTATTCATAACCACTAACATAATGTCTAGGTTATATCATATTATATTAAATAATAATATTTTAATAATATATTGTTGTTTAGTGGATCTCAATCTTACGTATAAAAAAATCCGTCGAAGAAGGTTTCTCCTGCATATAAGTCATGCTATTGAGTAAAATTAATATTTTATGTGATTCAAGCTAAATCATTTATTTTTTTCATTACAAGATATATCATGTATTAAATTTATACAAAATATTAAATATATAGTAGAGTCTAGAGATATTATAATCCCTTACATGCATGGAGATTATTTTCATGCACACTATCAAATACAAAGTTATACATTATATTTTGGGGGTGTTACATTCTCCCAACCATAATTAAATTATGTACTCACAATTTAAACTTGATCTTGATGATACATTTTTTCATGTTTATTATGTTTAAGTCCCACAACATGGTAAGGATTCATTAAACATCCTCTAAAAAGAGATATTGTGAAGTAAAAAAGGTCACATGGACTACCATGTAACTAGTTATCTAAGTAGGAGTACATTAGTGGTAAATGAAAATGAATGATTAGAGGAAAAAGTTTAAATATTTATAGGGAGTTAATGAGGTCATCAATAACAAACAAGTTAATGCTCAATATAAAGTTGAGGGCCTGAAATTCAAAAATCATTAATGATTTGAGAGATCATCAGTTCAACAAAATTTAGATATTAGGAAAAAATTATATTTTTAAGTCATTTTACTAATGGAGGGTAATTATTTTACTAACCATGATTATAGGAAAATATTCTTCCATTATAGGTTTCATTTTCATATGAACAATCCTAAATTTTGGTTGTGATTCGATTAAATTCAAATACATTCCTTTACTACAACAAATTAATTACCAATAATTAATTTTTTCTTGATGAAATAAAAGAATATTTTAAAGGATTTCAAGTATTATAAAATAGTGACAAGTATAACTATTTGTATTTAAGTATCTTCCAAACCCAATATGGATAATATATTAATATATAATCTTAAAAAGTGATATTATTGGTTCCTCACTAAAATTTATTCATCATAATTTTTAACTAAAAACAATGAAAAATTAACCAGGACATTGCATAGGTTTATGGTTAGTGTGAAACCCTTATCGTTCTTCAATCATGGGTTTAAGACCCACAACATTGCTGGATTTGATTGGTTGTCACCCATCTTAAAAGTTTTCCTTTTCTAAAACCAAATTAATATAATTTATAAAATAAATATGATGGACATCCTTGAAAATAGGTTAATCACTAAATAGACTTTTAACTAAGGTATTTAATAAAACTCAATACATAAACACTTCATACATTTATTTCTAGAAAGTACTTTCCATAGTCTAGAGTTATTCTGTAATATCATTTATAGTATTTCTAAATCATGACACCATATTTTCAATCTAACACACCTTAGTTTTAACCTGTATTATTCATTGTCATTATCCATTAAAGTTATTCATGTTGTTTTATAATAAAAAAGTGTATTATCCTATAAATATACAATAAGAGTTTCAAACTAGGTGCACAGTATGGCACATTGTTGTGTACTAGGTTACCTCGAGTCAGGCTCAGAACACCTTGTTAGAGTTACTACTCCTAGGTACATCTGTTGTAGAACCATTTCCACTTATAGTATCTTGACAGGGATGTTTTTGTAGGAATACACATTTAATCATAAACTTACCAAAATTCTAGGATGTTCTTATATGCTTATCCTCAATTTCTACCTTAGGGTTATGTTCTCTGACATATGTTTTCCAAAATATAGTTCCCAACGTTACTACTAAACTTTCTTTCATACCAACTGTAGTGACCTGACCCTAGATGCTCGGAGCTAGTGCCTGATACTAATTATATTCAGATGATTACAAGGAATCAATCCCTGAAGGACCAAAGAGTTTAGTAGTCTCAGTAATCCATATACATAAATGAGTCTTGTATGAAAAATTAGGACACTAATTACAAAATATTTTTTTATTCTTTTAAAATAAATAACTTAAAGGATATCTCTAATATATATATTAAATACTTTTATATCTTTCATAGTATTATTATTCTATTCATGGCCATCAAAACATAAAAATAGTGAGCTCAAATGATTAGTAGGAGAAAAATATAGTGGAAGAAATAATTAAGAAATGAGAATAGTTAATAGTGAATATGGAAATGTAAATAACTAAACACACATGCTATGCAGTCAATAAACTAACTAGAAGTGCCTAAATTAAATGGATAGGTAGTAGCTGGAAAAATATGTCATTCAAATAACTAGATAAAGAAAACTAAATAGGGGAATGTAATAAACTGAATCAAATTCCAACTAAATAACTAAAAAACAAATTTATCCACAGATATATCGAAACAAAATAACATGGATGAATAATAAATGAAACTAAATGAGGTATATTCTTTATTAATGGATGTCATGTCTAAGGCACATTAAAACTTATACCATCATATAGTTCACAATAAATTTGAAACATTGGGTAGAAACCATTATATATTGCTTGGAAACAAACATGGATGGGTTTTATCTAGATAATTCCATATCATGAGACTATTGATGCATTGATGGGCTTTCAATAACTGGTCCCAAACCCATAGGGATTTCCTTAAATGGTCCCCAACCCAAATATTTCATGTAAAAAATTCTTCATATTGAATAAACAATGTGTATTATCATATATAAATATTAAACAAGTATATGGATTTATTAATATTTCTCTAAATTATTAAATAACATTAAAAGTAAAAACCATGTGAAAAATGGAATATAGTTTAGGTAGTAGTCATATCCAAGAAAACTGATATGGATATTTAGGGTGAATTCAATGTCAAGTGATCCTAGGAAATTGAATATTTCAAGGGGTCTGAAAGGAATCAAGTAAGTGAATGTGAATACTGTCCGTTGAAAAATAAATCATAATATATCCATAAAAATATTATGTATGGTATTAATATAATGTCACCTAGGAGGAGTAAAATAAAGGTTTATTATCGTTGATAAAAGGAAACATTATGTAAAGATATTTTAAAAACATTCTTGTGGAAAATATCACATTTTTAAGAAATCCTTTGGGAAAAAATTTTGTTTGAAAAAAAATTCTTTAAAAAAATTCTTTTTAAACATGAAATGGAGGCTTCAATGAAGTGAAGACGGGTAAATCAGTACAGGCCTCACATGATAAAAAGAAAATTCCTTTTTCATGGTTAATGGTTAGAAAAATTCTATATTCGGGAAGAGACAAGAAGATTTTTTTAAAAACATTGGTGAAATACAAAAAGGTTAAAAAATTATTTACCAAATCATTTTAAAAAATGTTTTTAAAATATTTTAATAAAACATATTTTTTATAATAAAATAGGTTCTTTGACTAAAGAGAGATACAAAGTTGGGTTTTCTGTAAAAACATTTTCTAAAATATTTTGAGTACCAAAGAGTAAAGAAATGGTAAAAATACTTTAAAATTATCATGAATAACCATAGGAGAGAAAATAAAAGGTTTTTTTAACAATGGTTATATAATTTCCTCAAATATAAATACCATTGAAATATCATTAATGATATTTTTTAGGAAAATAGCTTTTAAACATTTCAAGGTGTCCCATACCACTTTGAAACATTTTAAATCATAAGCCTTGTGAAGTAATAAAAATAAATAAATGTTTAAGATAAAATGAATATAAAATGATTAATGATATAATATAACAAAAGTGGTAGTAGATACACCACATAAAATATATATGTGGTGAACATGGAATTTATCTCACAGATGTGAAAAGTGAGATAAGAATCCCTTACCTTGTGGTTCCTTTTGGGTGAACATCCTTAAAATACTAGTATAATAAAATTATGTTAATTTTATACTTTATTGAGAACATTTTTTATGTTTATCAAAACTTTAATTTAAGTTTCTACCATTTCATATTAAACTACTTAAACAATTAGGTTTACATAAGGTGTTTTGACCAAATTCATGTTATGTGTCGAAAAATATTTTGGTAGATCATCTATGGTCAAAGGGGTCAGTATGTAACATCTCAAAAATAATAATAATGACATAATTATAATATTTTTATATAAATTATAATTTAACAACAATCATTAATTATTTTTATGAAAAATTAATAAATGTTATGATCTTGGAGATGGTAGGCTGTATGTGTGCATTAGTAATGTTATCATTTTTCTATGATCATTATGGAAAGATGGTGAGTAGAATTATATCATTAAATAATTATCATTATATCATAAATACATTATTATTTAATCATATATACTTATATATATAATTCTTTTTATTTACAAGGAATCACATCATGTCGAGGAGGCGGTAGTCCACATATCCACTAACAACGTTATTAATTTTCATGTGTGTGAAAGGGTAATAAAGAAAATGATATATAATATATTTCAAAAAAGGTAAGTATTTAATTAATATAATATATATTTTTTATTTCACATAATTTTAATTGAAACCATTATTTAATTTCATTATTTATGTCACATCGTTTTGAGGGGGTGGCAGTCCACACTTCCACAATCGATTTTATTGTTTTTACACAAAACTGAAAGTGTAAAGATGTAAGTTGAAAAAGAATTTAAGAAGAATAAATGAATAATAAATAAATTATATATCATATATAAATATAGTTTCAATCATAATGAACAACCATGAATGTTGATAATGAAAAAATGAACAATCGTTATTTCGTGAGACGGTAGTTCATCATATACAAAAATAGTAATTTTGTTACCCATTGTATGGATTTATGTTTGTGTGAAGGTATAAAAAGTATAATAACTACATAATATTATATTTGGGATAATTTTTTTTTTATAAAATAATTGAATTATAATATTTTAATAATTGGGGAATTGAAATTAAACTAAAAAACATGAGGAAGTTTTTTACCTCTTATTCGGGTAACTCCTTTTGGTTTGAACCAAAGGCTTCCTCGGAATCATTTCTGCCCAAGGGTAGGCTTCTAAGTTCATTTTAGTGACGTTTAGGATCTATTTGGGAATATTTTGGTCAATTAAATGTGGCTTTATATGTGTGAGGCAGTGATAGGAGAGGAGGCTTTTTATAGTAGAGGAGGAGTTGCACTCTTGTATAATTTTGAAAAAGGATTTTTGTTCACGTTTTTCATGTTTAAAGTGGAAAACATAATCATTAATTTTTGATAAAATAGATTAAAGGGTCGATATATGGATATAAAATAGCTTTTGTACAAGTGAATAGGTCATTTTGGGTCTTATGGTTATGGTTTAGTCCCTTATTAAGCTTAATTTAACCTTAACTGTTATAATTAATTATAATTATATTCACTAATATTTTTGGGAAAAATCCAATTTGGTATTATTAGAAATTATAAATTATGATTAATAAAAATATGAAATCAATTTTTCCAAATTATAATCATAAAATTTGAAGACATTAATTTAAAATTCATCCCACAGGCAGGATGACAATGCGGGTTTTTAAAGTAAAAATGATCAAAAGTTTGATACGTTTTTACATTCAATTTCAATGTAAATTGATCCCAATGAAAAAAATTGGATTAAATTATTAAATTATGATATAATTAAACTTTAAAACCAAGTAAATGTATAATTTATCTTTATAAATAAATTATATGAAAATTTTGTTTTTAACTAAAATTCGGTATTTTTATGTATTCATTGAAAAATAAAATGTTTCGAAAAAATATTGAAAATTCACCCTAATGAAATTTTTATTTTTATATTTCAAATATGAATTTTATTTTGACATATTAAATAAATTATAGTTTTAAAATTTAGATTTATAATGGGTACTGCATTAAGCGGTGGTAAAATTACCTTCAAAATTATCAGTTTTTATGGATAAAATATACATTTCTTTTATCACATGCCTATCAAACCTAATGGATGAATATCAAAAATATTTGATTGAAAATATAAAATATATATTTAATTAAAATAATTAAATAATTCTAATAAATTATGAATATTAATAAAAAACTCATTTAGAAGCATACAAAAAGTATATTTCTTTTTATATCCAATTGGTTCTTATTTTCATTTCTATTTAATTAATAAAAAATGAATAAATTTTATATTTATACAAACCATAAAATTTAAAATGTTTGTTAATAATATTAATAACTGCAAACATAACAACTAGGTTGTATGATATTATATTAAATAACAATATTTTAATAATAAATTGTTATTTGGTGATGTTCGGTCTTACGTGTAACAAAAGCCATTGAATAAGGTCTATCTTGAATGTAGTGAAAGCTATAAAGGAAATTTTCTCTTGTGTAAGATGTAAGATAACTTAGTTTTTCCTGAATTACAAGATATATCATGTATTGAATTTATTTAAAATATTAAATATATACTAGATTATCGAGATATTATTTTCCCTTATACACTTGGTGATGCATGCCATGCACACGATCAAATAAAAAGTTATACATAAAAATTTATTGGTGTTACAATGATTATGGGTGTGTTCCTATATCAAAATATTTAATATCGATTATAAGTCTATATCACATGAGATAAGTATTTAAGAGTAAGTTTTTATTTTACATAATTGTGGGCTCTGATGGTGTGGCTTATTAATGTAATGTTTTATTATAATAATATTTATTCCATACATGAAATATGTTCCATATTTTTATACTTATTATCATTATTATATTAGGTTATCATGGAAGATAATTATTTGATAATTCACGTATTAAATTATGTTATGATTAGTTCCATGATGTATGATCTAAAATTTTTCATGTTTAAGTTTCTTAGGTGTTTTTACAATGCTAATATTCTCATTTTATGATAAATATTGATATTATATTGTCATTTATTTTGTTTACCTTTATTTTATATCGAAGATAAATTGTTTCTTATGTTTTCATACTGCTGTGTTTTGAAGTTGGAAAATTTTTGAAATGTATAGAAGTGTTTCTTGTGTGATGATTTTATTAGAGTTGTTGAAGACTCTTTAAAGATAATGTATTTTCATATATATTGGGATGATTTCCAATTAAAAAAATAAAATGGGTTTTCTTATTTAAATTTTTTACTAAATCTCTAAAAAAATATAAACACTTATGTATTGGAATGATATATTTTAATTATGCTATTTAGATTATCTGATCACATATGTGGTTTGTTATACTGATTAATTCATATTATTTCCAAAAAACCTAACATTATTCTTATCCTAGTATCCCCTATCAAGTTTATAATCCCATGTTCACCATAAATTATCTTAATCCTTAAATTTCCAAGGAGACTTTTTAGAAAAATTATATGGTATAAATTGAGTATTACTTACTCCATACCATTTATTATTAATATTTATCTCCAAACATATCCTAACCATAGTTATATAATGAAAAAATTATCATTAATATATTTTAGAGTTATAATATTAATGAAAAAACCATTTTTATTACGTTCAATATAGTTAGAAAAATAAAATAACAATAATTATACATTTTTCTCACTACCCCTCCACAAAGTAACATTTTTCATTTTTCTCCATGATTTTATTTTTTCCCAAAAACACATCAAATATTATTTTCCATAATATTAAAACACAGATAATATCATTACTATTATGTTATAATAATATTATACACTTAATAGTCACTCATCAGGATATAACGTGTTCATGTTTGGGGTTGGTTTAACTATTTATTTGAACAATGCTACAAAACTATATCATGGGTTACAATGAGAACATAAATAATAATGTTATCATAAGTTAAATAGAATATAATAATTGGTTATTTTTTGAGTAATTTATATATTAATTATTTAACTTATAATTAAAATTTCATCTTTGATCAGTAAAACTATAGAAATGAGATGATACCAATTCATTGTTCACACAAACAAAAGAAAAATATATATAATAAATAAATAGAATATGAGATTAAATTGTCTATATTAACATAAATATAGATTAATAAGAATCCAAATAAGGTATCTATTAAAATTAATTTAATTATTCAAAAAATTAATCACATGCACAGAATGAAACAATATCAATTTTCAGGTTTCATGTCTCAATTTTAATTTCGTTGAAACATACTTATTATTATAAATAGTAATATCTATATAATGGTGTATCTAATATCAAATCAATATTTATAATAATGATCCATTTTTATTCATGCTATTTAATGTTTCATTTAAAATTATATCCTTTCAAGGGTATTGACTCATAAATTTCTTATGTTACAGGGATTTCTTTTCTCAATTTTCAATTCCTCAAGACATACTACTTATTAAAAACCATTTTTTCCTTGGAATGATTTTTCCACCACCCCTTTAAATTTTTATATCATAATACTCTCATTATTCCTGGTATTTTAGGTTTTACTTGAAATCATATCCTTCAAAGGGTTTTTACTTGAAAGTTTATATGGTTTTAAGGTTTTCATGTGTAACATTTCAATTCCTTGAGACATACTTCTTGTTATAAACCTTGTTTTATATGGAAGTATTTATTTAATTCCACATTAATATTTTGTATCAAGACCCTCTCATAATTCATGGTATATAATGTTTCACTTCAAATAATATCCTTCAAGGTCCATTGACTTTAATTTTTCTATTGTTGTAAGTGTTTAGTTATTATCAATTATTATTCTTCATGACGTAATACATTTTTTTCTCTATTTTTCTTTTTATATTGTATTTACTTCCCATGAATGTATGTTTTTCATTATTTTATATATTTCATGGGATATAATAAGAAAAATAATATTCTATCTTTTAAATATCTATTAATTAAAATTTTACCCAAGTATTACATAATTTCGTAACATAATTTTCATTCATTGAGTTATAATGTTTCATCTCAAATATTTCACGAGTTGTCCCTAAATAATATTTTATTATATGGTATTTTATAGTATCCTTTTGTAAAATAATGTTTCAATACAAAATAATTGTTTACTATATTGGTTTTTAATAATGGTAATTCTAATGTATTAATAAGGTTCCTATCATAATCAAATATTATTTATATGGATCCACAAATCTTATAGAAAAATTTACCTCATTTTAAAGGATAAATTATTTGATATTTTTTTAATGTGAAGGTTTTAAAAATATTTCACTTCATATTTTCAAAATTTACTTTTAAATGTGAAATATATATATTTTATTTTACATCAATGTTATAAAATATTTCTTAAATCTCTTTTATGTATTCACATTCGTCTTCCTTTTTGTATTACTAAGGATTTACAGTGATAATATTTTTGTTTCATGATATTTTCTATAATAAATATATATATTTATAATTTTTTGGATTGAAATAATTGTATAAAAACATTTCATTCTTAATAAATTCTTGTGGGATATCTTTCAAATAATTATTTTACAAGTATTATTTTCATCTATGTGGATATCCATATGAGTATCCTTTGTTACACTAAGGATATATTCTTTTGAAATTATTCACCTTCATTATCTTTATATTTTATGTAATGTTCTTTTTTATCAAAGATGTGATTCATCACTACCTTTGTCTTACATAACTATTCACTATGAATAGTTATAAATTTTCTTCTAATTCCTTTTCATTTTGAATACCTAGTTTCAATTATTTGATTAAATTTTGTACACCTAGATGTCATACATTGTTTTATTACGTAAATTTTTAAGTTAACCAAATACCATTTCTCCCTATAGTTTTATTGTGAGGGGTGATTATATATAAATCCCTTCAATTTATTAATTTAGGAACCATTTGGAATCCATATATTTTTTATTCATATATGAATGTTTATTGATTCTTAGAAAAGTACACTATATATTGCTTAAACATCAATTGTTTTTATCTGGATGAGTTGTGGTCATATTATTCAATTGATTATATAGGAAAAAGTATTATCATTTGTATTTTATTATTAAATATGGATGATTATTGGATAAAGTTGATTATGTATTGTTTACTATTTATCTCAAATGATAAATTCTCTGGACTTAAACAAGTGATAAGTGGGGCCCAATATTATATATCCCCAACATGCGTTAGTAGGTATCAAGATAAAAAATGTTTTGATATTTGGTGTATTCCAGTCAAATTATACATGATGTATTGACAATATTATTGATGATAAGAATGGTTTATAAACTATAAATATGATTAAAATATTGATTTTTTGTCTAATAGGTTGATTGTATGATAAAGATTCCCAATATAATTAATTACTTCACCAATTCAGTTATTTTTATCTATGAAAATTATTTTCCTTCATTATTATCCATAGATATATTATGCTTTTAGTTTCAATTGATTAGGACATTATAATTGTTACTTTTCCTACTATAATATTTTTTACATGTTTTTTCCATGATTTTATCTATTGTGTGGTTTCCCTTAATGATAACTTTAGCTCACCCCTTCATATGTATCCATTTTCATAGACTATGAATCAAATTATTATACATAATATTCCTAATATGACAGCTTTTGTGGAGAATTTATGTTAGATACTAAAGAATTTTATGGATTTACATATTTTTAGTATCGTGGGGAATCAATGTCAATTTGATTAAATTTATTAGTCAATGACATTTCCTACCTCTAAATATTTAAACTATAACACCCTAATATTTTATGAAAATGTTTTCCAAATAAATTTTATCTCATTGAAAGCATGTGATACTCACAGAATCGAGTTTAAATGAACCTTCATATAAGTAATATTATTTAAACATCATAGTTATAAACAAGATATTAAATTAGAAAGTATGAATACAAATAACTAAAATATGAAAATTATATGGATTAAACATGTATAAAATAAATTCATTTGTTATGAATTAACTAGAAATAAAAATAAAAATCATTTGAAAGCAGAAAAATTGTTTTCCTAAAAAACTATTTTTTTGAAATTAATGTGTTTTTACCTTTATAAATTTAATTACTTACTTTTTGTGAATTATTCCATTAAAATTGATATTTTATATATTCCATTATATGTTTTATCATTTATATAATATTTTTTATAGTCATGGGAAATGAATAAATCTAGTTTCATTCTTATAAATTGTATTCATTGAAAACGAGGTTTCATCAATTTTTTCACACTTATTTTAGAATTTTTTGAAATAATATTTGACAAAATGATCTTAATATTTTAAATAATAATTTAAAAATTGCATTATTTTGAATTTTTTATAATTTTCTGAAAAAATAAATTTTGATGAATAGTGAAAGATATGGAATTGTTTTTAAAAATATCATCTCATTTAATGAATTTCCAAGTTCCATTTTACTTTATTTAAATATTTAAAAGTAAAATTAGATAAATTATATTATATTTAATTCATTTTATATCATTTTAATCAATAATATGTTAAATTTTGATATAAAAACCTTTTATACTATGAAAACATTTTTATTGGGAAACCTTTTTTCATTACGTATACGGTTTTAATTTTAAACTAAACTATGTAACATATATGAATTAAATTTCAAAATAAAAATTAATTTTATTTTGATAAATATAATTAAACCAATTAATTATTTTAATCTTAATTTTTTATCATAATGAATATTAAAAGTGGTAAAAAATAATGACTATGATTAAGATTAAAATTGGTTTACTATGAGGTTAAACTAAAAATATATGGGATAAAATAACTTTCAAAATTTATTATTTTTTAGTTTATAGACATATTTTTAAGTTATATCATCTATTTTTTATAATTAATCACATTTACCGATGTTGAATCAGAACAATATGGGTATTATACATTCTTTTTAAAAACTTTGTTGGTGTCCTCTCCGCTTCTTATGAATGGATACCGCCTTTATTATCTTTTCAACACAGAAAGATATTTTTTTGGAAAATTACTATATAATTTTCTTCCTTATTTCCCTCCCCACATACTAGAATATTTTTTTATTAGGAATACCTCTTAATAGAACTTTTGGGGAGAACCTGTAAAGGTTTTCTGAAGAAGATGTATCATTTTTAGATATGAATTTTTATTTTATTTATTCTTCCACACATTTAAAGTATTATAAAAAATTTATGAAATGGTAAAAATAGAATAAAATATGGGGAACAAAACCGTCGATCCTGTGTTCGGTGGATTACTGGCTCGCAAACCAATGTCATTAATTTTCCATCATCACCTCTCATATATGGATTCAATTACATATTTAATTTTTATATATTATATTTATTCCATAATTAAATTATAAAATTATTCTATCACATAAACCTTTTTCACTTTCTAATCCATCAAAAAATGATAACATTGATTGTGTGTATGTGTGGACTATCACCTCCATGAAGTGTTGTAAAATGTTTTTCATTTTATTTTGTCATGTATAGTATTAATTATATATTTAATGAATTAATATAATATACATCATATAATAAATATTCTGGAAAGTTGAAGTATTATTTACCTTCCTTTAATCTCATCCATCAAAAATGGAAATATCTTCCATGTATACAAAAAACCTACCATCTCCCTGAAAAATTTAATTCATTTGTCTATCTTAATTTTATGTGTTAATATAAATACATATTCAATGAATATAATATATATATATATATATATCCATATTATCATTCTGTATATGATGGATCCATGATCTATATATATGGATCAAAACTACAAAACCATCCATATCTAATAAAATAATGTACTTATTACCCAAAATAATGATTTTTAATCAAGAATTATTAATAAATGGGTTATAAAAAATCATATGAATGTATCATATGGTATGATATATATGATTATGGTTTTTAATAGATTAATAATAAATCTATATTTATTATACAGTAGGTTCTAACACATATGAAGGAAAACGATGTGTGGTAATACTTCCTCGTCTCATGTTTACTTACGTGGGACATGTATCATATTCACCACTTATGTCTATTGTGTGGTTTATATACTAAAATTTTAATATTTTATTTTTCAAATATATTTATATTCATGTTATTTAATTTTTTAATGTATGTTATTACTTTCATGGGTATTACGATTAAAATTTTACCAAAGTGATATAGGTTTATTTAAAAATCTCATCATTATTTGGGATTTTTTATATTTATATATACCATGGGGGAATTATTTGATATTTCATTACAAAACCCAATATATTTTACTCTCACATGGTTATTCATGAAATTTTCTAGTAATACACACATTTCCTATCATTGGTACCAAAAATTATTCACAAATTGTTTTAAAGAAAAATCCAACTTTATTTCTCTCTTCGGTCAAAAATAATTTTCCTTCCATATCCATGTATTCAAAATGTATTTTAAAAAAAAATTATCCTTCTCCACGTTATTTTTAAATACATTTTTACCCATGTATGACCTTTTAAAAAATGGTTTCAAGGGAATCTTCTTATCATCTTCCAAATGATGTTATTCTATCCTTTTTACAACAGTGTAAAGGGAATTTTTTTATCTTATATGTCATTTATGGAATTACCCACTATCATCAACAATCATTAAATTGATTATTAAATTACATGTTACCATGCTTATTTTCAAAGAATTTTTTTACTATTATTCTAGAATTGTTTTTGTTTTTTAAGGTTATTTTTTATGTGAAAAATATATTTCCCTCAAAAAAATTATTAACATATTTATGGTATTTCTATTCATAATTCAAAATATCCCTAATTTAAAAAGATTAATTGGAAATATGTTGTAATTAATCCATCCTTATTATTTATCTAGAAGGTTTATAATTACTTTAGTTAGGGATTTTCTATTTTTATAGCATTTTTTATATTACTTTGGATAGTTTATGACTATGTTTATTTATTTGGGATATTATGAACATATCATATGCTAGTTTTTCAATTCTAATGTTTATATTGATTACATTTCTCCCCTTTTATATGATTAATGAATTTCACTTATTATGTGATGCGTGGGGACTAGAATTTTATTACA
Organism: Viscum album; assembly: GCA_963277665.1. NCBI lineage: Eukaryota > Viridiplantae > Streptophyta > Magnoliopsida > Santalales > Viscaceae > Viscum > Viscum album. The sequence goes on from OY728133.1 coordinate 1,981,684,375, forward strand.
CCATGATGCATCAGTAGGTTTCATGAGACAAAATATCTTGGTTTTATGAACTAGGCTCTACCCATTTACATAATATTTCTTGGAATAAGGCCTTGAAAGTATGGTTATGATGTCCAGAATTATGCATTCCCTCATTATGAGATTATTTATTTATTTTCATGTTATTATTAAATTAGTTATAATGTACAAGGGTAATTTTTAATATCATGATGTTATTTATATAAAATCATCCATATTATTCTTCATGCTCAATTTATTAATTTACTGGAAACTGTTTTAGTTATTTACCTTGTCATAATATTTATAGATTATTTATTCTAATTCCTTTTATTTTATTCATACCCTTACTAATCATTATAGCTCAACCCTTTATTATGTTTATTTTCCCTAAGAGGTAATAATTTATTTTATGATTGATATATAGTGATATGATGGATAGAACAGTGGTCTCCTCAAAGAAAATACTATGTTGTATTTTAAGATTCCATTTTTAATTTGAGATTCATGTATGTACCTAGTTTACCAATACTTCTAAACTACTAGGCCTTTTTGGATTTGATTATTTATACCTAGTATTAATGTAATAATGTAACCACCGACTCTAGGCTTCTAGGGTTGGGTTGTTTACTTAAGCCCAAAAACAATATTTGAGATATAAGAGATCAAAAATACATTATTATTTTTTAATTAATTAAGGTTATATCAAGGATTTTATCAGTAGTATCAATTCCCTTAAATATTGTATGTATTTATGGTAATAGGATTGGGATTGATGGTATGGGGTGTCTTGGGAAAATACCTACTCCTACTCCAACCATTATTAATAGATCTCATCAATATATCTCAATAGCTACTCAGAAGAAGGCCAATATTTTTACCCTATTTTGGAGGATCTTTTACATATCTTAGGGAATAATATAGACTAGGGGTTTGATTAAATCACTATTCTATCTAGATTACATAAGAATAAATTAGTAGTCAATAAGGGGTAGGATCATATCACTTCACTAGCTAAAGGATTTCTCCAGTATATCACAGAAGTTACTCAGGGGTAGTCTTGTAAAATATTCATTTTTATAATAATTAAATAATATTTTTTGTTTTCTTTTTATTATCCTTTTTTGGAATGAATTAGTAGTTTTTTTCTGTAAAATTTACCCTTATGCGGGACCTATGAGTTGCATAATAGTAACTTGTAATTTATAAAGGCTGATTAATGGTAAAAGTGTGTCTCTAAACTTTCATAAAGGTATATTAGATATTCCATACACTGTATAAGGGTAAAATTAACACTTAGTAAACTTTAGGTGGAGTTTCCATTTTAAGACCCCCTCCCTAAAAAGGGTACCCCTCCTGGTCTATCAATTTTGAGAACGAAGATAGTGACACTCGAGTCCCACCTCCAATAGGCCCTAGGTTGGGGATTAGCACTAAGGGTATAATAATAACATAGATGGGAGGCATTACCCTCAAATAGAACACAATAAAATGGATAGATAAGATAGACACCAACTAACTCTAGTTCATACTTCAATATGAAAAGAAACCCAAGTACACATATGTAATTTCTTGAAAATACTACTTCAACTTAAAAGGAAAAACTGTAATTACCAAAAGGAAGTAAAATAGTAGCGACCGAGAATCCTGAATAGATCTTGCACCCCCAAGATAGTAGTAACCATCATGATCTATATCCTACTCCAAGTGAACTAAAATAAAAAATAGTTGTATATACATAGGGTGTGTATAATAGTATATTGTGTAGGATCCTCCATAGAGCATCTTGTGAATAAGTAACGAAAGCACGCTAAAGTACAATGAACAATAACTAAAACTATCTCACCACCAAAATAGTTATAATATGTTCCCAACCTCACCATGGTTACTCTCACAAATTATCACATATAATATTATATAATATAATAAGGAATATCAATGGTACACCGCTATCACTTCCCCACTAGTTTCCTCTATACCTCAATGTCGCACATCCTAAGCATCTCTCTCCAAAAACGCTTTCCCACAGACACATGGGAATAACACCAAAACATGTCGGTTGTTCAACCCCACCACTATGTCCATGTAACCAATGTATCAAGTAGTTTTTGTAATACACCACATCTCTCATAACTTATATCATACTTTGGGCATTATACCTCAAGTCATTAAGCTCATACGCTGAGTAAGGATCCTCAATCCATTATAGCATATACACATTACACGTATAGTAGTCCATATGAAACTATATCCATAATATATGTGTGTGAATAACCATAATCCATTACATCCCTCTACACACATATATGATGAAAACTAACTTCTATGCCTACCAGTACAAGTAACTACCAAGTGACGGGAGCGAGGCCAAAGGTGGTAGTCATCCATCCATCCTCCCACTAGAATGTTGGGGAAAACACACACTCCCCCAGGGCTTGTAATCCCTAGGGTTTCAGTTTCCCTAACCAATAGGGTAGAGTAGAATATAGAAATAGAAAAAGTACAAAATATAATACAGCTCACAACCACACTATAGGAAAAACATAATCTTAGACTCAACTGTAGCTAACGTCTCTTGGCCTCCCGGCTTCCACTGCTAAGAGTAGATATCCTATAATCATATAACTATTTAAATGGTGATATTAAGTTATTTATCTCTTTTTATTAGTTTCACTTTACATAATTAATTATTTAACTATTAATTAACCGTTATTAATTCCACATTCCATTTTATTAACATCGCACCATGTTCCATGCCATCTAGGCATAACCAAACCAATTCCATAGCTCCTCAAAAATATTACCTCTAAATTTCATCCTAGAATGATCCAACCCCATGGCTTAACATCATTTATTCAATCATTTACTCACAGCATTATTACCTACCAATAATTCTAGGAATTCTAGAAAAGAAAAACTAAGGTACCAAACACAAGGGTCTCAAAACAGTGAGTAGATGGACTACCCATCGAGTCTTTCCCACATATAGCAGGAGAATAGACCCATCAATATTTAAGAAGATAAAAAAATAAATCACATGGCATAACCCATGAATTTTCACCTCATTTGGAATGAGGTTAATCCAGGCCAGCTTCCTTAAGCAGTGGGGAAAGTAATGAATACAAACAACCAACAAGATTTAACAGGAATCAAAAATTAGTAACTGACCCATTTCATCCTCTTTAGTGTCCTCCCAGACACCCAAATTCATAAACCAATGCATCTCACCACTCTAGGTTTCAACTTCTTCCAAAAAACCTAGGCCACACTTTTACACATACCACAATAGCCTCCTAGGATCACCCATCCTAGGATTACACCACAACACAAGTAGCAGGAAAACAGTCAACAAGAAATTGGGATCTCATCCCCAAGAAAGGAATCTAGCCTTCACACACAATGAACACTCATGACTCCAAGCATAAGGATTCGGGACTTTACAAGAAAGAGGGTAACTTAGAACCCTACCATGAATTTTATTTTATCATGAAACTGATTATTTAATCCATCTTGAATTAGACGGTTCATTTAAACATGCATAACTTCTTCCATTTGATTATCAATAGTTTACCACAACAAATATCGGATTAAAAAACATGCCTCTTTATCTTTATCCAATTAATTTAAAATTAATCTCGTATTTATGTTTATTACCAATTTCCATCAATAATGACATGATAAAAAATTAATGCATAGATATCACACTATCTAGAAAAAATAATAGGCAACAACATATGATCGATACCAATTTATTTACCCAATTTAAATGATTATTCTGTCAATTCCATTAAGCTCTAGTGGTATAAAACATGATAAATCTATAGTTTCTTGTAAAATAATTGAGAAACCATGAATCTAATAACTCAAAATGTTTCAAATGTTCATTGTATGAGAATGACCAACACAATAGATCACAATCACCTCTCCTGGAAGACTACCTCCACCCGAGGATATAGAGACACCACCACATCAACCAACACCCAAGAGAACTCCATTAGAAACATAGAGATCACATGACATAACATGGAATGGAGGAATGGAAGAAGAGTAACCTAAAATATATTTGTAGCACATACTATATATCAAATATGGATCGAAACTTCTGTGTTGCACCAAAACAGGGATTGCACATGAAGCAGGAAGAAACTCTTGGGAAGACACAAACCAAGGCTACAACATTGTGAATGACTCTTATTAGAAGGAAGGAAAGGTTCAAGCATCTATCACCATAGAACAATAATGAATAATAATGGAGGAAGATATCATGTCCCTTTAAAATATTTAATGGAACAACAATTTAATATACGCTACATTTTCCATTATGATTGGGTCTATCATATATCATGTGTTTTTACCGAGTAAAGACTTATTAAATATTATTAAAAATTATGATAGGAGTTATAGGATTTGAATCGGACTTAAATCCCTTAAAACAAGTACTTGAATTCATTTTACATTAAAGGAAATGTTAAACAGGTGAATCTTTATGAAATTTGGAAAAATATGGAAATTTGAAAAAGGAAATGACATAGTTCTAGAAACACTATTCATGACACCATTTTAGTGCCACCATTTTGGTTCTATCATTTCTATGCCACGATTTTGGTGCCACAGTTTTGGTGCCACTATTTTTGTGCCACTTTTTCTCAAATTTGGCAATGGAAAAGACACACTTCTAAAAACACTATTCACAGAACTGGAAATTTTGTAAAAGTGTCGGGGATAAGTTACCTTGAATTCCCTGAACACTTCCAACACCATATTTTAGAAAATGAATAGACCAGAGAGGTCTAGTACATTACATCACATAAGTCTCAAAACATTCTTGTCCCCAAGAATAAAAAACCAACCCAGATTGGAAACAAAAAAAGGTATATGAGCGACCACACTTCAAGATACCTCTAAAGGATATTGCCACCAAAGGATCTTAACTTCATCAAAAAGGAAAAAGTGACATAAAACGACACCCGAAACTAGCTTCTAAACAATCTCCTAGGGGAGATACCTCTCAAAAGAGAGTCATCCAAACAAGAAACAAGAGAAAGACATCTCATAACAAAGAAAGGTCAATTACCATGAAAAAAACATCATTATAAAGAAAGTTAAACATCAAACAAATTGGGGTAATGAGCGCCTATCTATGACTCAGGTCCCCATGTACTCTCTTCCACGCCACCGTGATGCCACAAGATGTGAACCAAGGGAATAACACACCAATAGAACACCTTATCCATGCAGTCTTGGACCACTACAGGCTTCTCCTTGAAGGTCGCATCATCGTCAACATCGATCTCACCTCAATCGATGATGTGAGAGTCATGAAGATAACGATGGAGCTGCGACACATGAAAAACATCATGTATCTAGATCATATGTGGGAGATGTGCTACCTGATATGCCACAGATCTAACAAGATCCAACACCTCTAAAGGCCCAAAAAACTAGGGAGAAATCTTACTCCCATGACCTATCCTTCACTGCCCATGATGGGGAGTCACATTTAGAAAAAACATGATCCCCAACATCAAAATCCTGAGGTCTCCTCCTATGTTCAGCATAGGATTTTTTATGATCTTTTCCTACCTTTAACCTCTCACTAATTACCTAAACTATCTCCATAGTATTTTTTACTAACTTCAGCGAGATAATTACAGACTCTCTAACCCCAATCCAACAAAATGAATAATGGAAAGGTCATCCATACAAGGCATCAAACGGTGCTATATCGATGGTGGAGTGGAAACTATTGTTGCAAGAGAACAATGCCAAGGGAAGGTGCCTCATCCACAAACCTCCAAAATCTAGTACAAAAGAGAGAAACATGTCTTTAAGAGTTTGGATAGTTTGCTCTGTCTGACTATTCATCTGCAGATGAAAAGAAGTGATAAGGAATAGTTGATAACTGAAATAATGTTGGAGACCTCTACACACCCTGGAGGTTAAATGGGGGTCTCAATCAAAAATTATCATCCTCAGGACTCTATGGAGTCTCATAACCTCCTCTAGATACTCAAAATATTCCTGAAACTGATAATTCCATACGAATACCTAATCCTTTCTGGTCAACACTATTAGAGGAGTTGAAATAGGAGATAAATCAGACACAAACCTCCTATAATAGACTAAAAGACCAAGGAAACCTCACACCTCATCCAATGTCTTGGGGGATTCCCAATACACAACTGCTTCTCTCTTTGATGGATCCATAGAAACTCTTTGTTGGGATACAACATGCCCCATGAAACGGACTTCTTGAGCCCAAAACTCACACTTTGAAAACTTCCCAAATATTTTATGTTGACGAAGAACTCCCAAAACGGCATGTAGATACTCTATATGATCCACCTCATATGAGGAGTACACAAGGATTTTGTTGATGAAAACCACCATAAACTTATCCAGGAACTCACAGAACACAGAATTCATCAACCCCGTGAACATAGCTGTAAAATTTGTCACACTCAACGATTTCACCAAGAACTTTTAATGCCCATGAAAACAACAGAAAGGGGTCTTTGGAATATCCTCATCCTTCACTCGCATTTGATGATTCCCGAACCGAAAATCAATCACCGAGAACCAATTCACACCATTCAGTTGACCAAATAAATCATCAATCTATGGATGATAATAGTGATTATTCATTGTCACTTTGTTCAAGTGATGATAATCGATAGACAACCGCAAAATTTCATCATCCTTCTTCATGAACAAAATGGGTGCACCCTAAGGAGATACTCTCATTCAAATAAAACCTCACTACAACAGACCGTCTAGATGTATACTACAACGACCTGAAATCTTGAATGAATTTTTGTTTCCTAATTTTTTGTGTTATTTTAGTTTATACTCAAAAAAACAATTTTTTTAATTAATTATGTGATTATAATTAAAATGAGATCATTGGGTTTCAACTGTTATATGATCATTGGTCAATACGACCATTGGAAACTAAATGTTGCGCTTTTTGTCTCTAAATACAAGTGATCTTGAAAGGCCTCGGAGCGATGTCTTCTTTCTCTCCCACGGCTCCAAGGGTTTCTTCTCTGTTCTTCCGTCTCCTCCCTCCCCGGCCTCCTCGTCCTGTTTCTTCTCACTTTGAATCGTCCCTCCAGCTTGGTTGGCTCAGCTTGTCGATGTCGGAGACTCGATCGCTAGGACCTGGTGTTTTTGGAGGTAACTTATTTCCATTGTGTTTGACGACAGATCTGGAGTGGCTTGGGGAGGGGGGTTCTTTCTTTTTTGTTTTCTTTGTGTTTTTTTTTCAGTTTTGAAGTTTTTCTATTAGTGGGTTACGCTTAAAGCTGGCAGAGCTAGGCTTCTCACCGCTGCCTCTTCCCACTGGTGGATTTTCTTGGGAGGTCTCTGGTGCTCGTTGCGGTGGTCTCATGGCGGTCTCTTTTGGTTGTTGCGTTGCGCATATACTGCTTCGTCTTCGATGGTCTAATCCAAGGGTGTAAGACCGGATGCACCGGCACACTCTACGGAGCGTCCTCGGGTTTTCTCTTGGTGATGAGTTGTTGTGTTGTGGCGGTTTTTCAACTTGTGGAGGTCGTCTTCTAAGTTGCGGAGGTGGAGGGCGTTTGAGGGTTTCTGAGGGCTTTCTTCGGTGGTTGGGGTGTCTTCTGTGGGGTTCCCCCTTTTTTTCTTGGATTTTTGATTGTCTATAGAACGCGTGTTGTTTTTGCGGTTCCTTGATTTTGTGAAGGAGACGACGGGTTCTCTCCGGCGGTGTTATGGTTTGATATCGGTGAAGCTCGCCAGGGATGATGACGTTGGTCGTCAGTGAAGACGACGACGGGTGCTGGTGAACCTCGCCGGTGTTCCGGGAATGTGTGGCGTGTGACGGTGGTTCGGATCGTTGTGTGGCTTTCGATTGGCGTGCAGGCGGTTGCGCAGTGAGGGATTGACATGCGGTCTGGATGGCGCGCAGCGCGAGGCCTATCAGTACAGTCTCGGGATACGCTGGCATGTTTGAAATGATCGTGGGCATGTGAAGTTGACGTTGTCCCATGGCTCGAGGTGGCTGGCGGTGTATTTGAATTTGAATTTGAATTTGTTCTTAAAATTTGAAATTTGTATTTCTTTTGGATGTGGTGAAGTGGTTTAATGGATGTGGTGATTTGGTGTAATGGGTACCAGTAACCCCTTAAACCGTATTTTGATAATGGAAAAAAATGATTGGCATAAATACAAGTGATCTTGGATAATTAATACAGAAAGAAGATTCGATGGCCTCATCTAGTAGTCTTGGGCCGATCGAAGCCCATCTGACAAAACTTGGGAAGAAGGTAGCACTAATGGGATTTTCTCTGGACCAAACCCAAGCCAAACTTCATCGTGTGAATCTAGAGTGGAATCGCCTTCGGGAGAAGTTCAAGCTTATAGAAATAACTACTCGGGCAATGTTGGCCGAGCCACCCTCGAATTCTCTCACCTTAGCATACCTTACACTTAGGTCCTATGCTGGGGTTATAAGTGGCTATGTAACGAGGCCATAGCTACTTTGTGTAATCCTTTAGATAAATAAAATTTTATTTCTTCCTATGGTGAAGTTTGTGTTTTTTTCAGATGTTTGAATAAATATAGGATGTATATTGATGAATTTTGAAAAAATGGAATATTTTAAAATATTTATGTAAACCTAAAATAATTAATGATGTGTAATTATTTTCAAAAAATGGTCTTCTATAAATGTGTTCAGTAAGAAATTTAGAATCTAATAAGATCAACTTAATTTTTTGTGAATAGTAAATTATAAATAGTGATTTTATGCTTAGGATTAGTAATGTGGCCAAATGGATTAGTAATATCACTTAAATAAAGTACTAATATAATTTTGGCACCTTGATTAAGTAATGTGATTCAATAAAATAGGTAAATGACTGTTTCAGAAATTATTGGCCAAGTATTCGTTTTTTTCGGTTGAATAGTGTTTTTTAATTAAAAATTAAATTAAAAATATTTAGAAAATTATTTTTAAAAAATGGAGTTCATTTTTGAATTCATAGCATCGATATTAGGTTAAGGTGATTTTTGGGGTTTTTTCTGAAAAAAATGAATTTTCGGTGAATAGTGAAAATACATTTTTTAGTTTCGGGAGTTTAATGAAATCATTAAGGATGTAATAATTATGTAATCATTCTAGTCGACCTATTAAGAGTAAGATAAGGTATGAGGTGTCCTAAGTGGCCAATACCATGGGAAAATACCATGGGCAAGCCCATGGTTTTTCCAATACCACCGATGAGGTGTCCCTTGGCCATTAAGGACTTGTCCCCTCACTTCTCCTATAAATATCAAGCCTTTCCCTCATCTTTTTCATTTCAAAATCCTCCTAAAAGAATTTATGGTCTCCTTACCTCCTAAGGAGTCCTCCCAAGGTTCCCTCAAGCCTCCCAAGGTCCCGACCTTCAAGCTTTCGAAGTTACTCTTCAAGGTAAGGGATCCTTTCACCCTCCTCTTTTAAGCCATGACTTCCTTTATGTTGTATCTTCTAGTTTCCATATCTTTTTGTTGAGGGTATGTTCATATATGTTCTAATTACTTTCCATTTTATGTATAATTTTTGAGAGACTCTTTTTTCTCTCATCAATTTTTTTTCTGAATTTTTATGTGACGCCGTTAGGCTGCCAAATTTTTCGTAAAAGGAATCACATCTTCTCTTTTCTTTCATGTTTCCTTTTCATGTGGTATGTCATTCAAATTTCTATACCATATTCTTATCTCTATTTTATTCTGTATTTATACTGTATTATGAGTTATTTATGAGTGGGTTACTCTTTTACCCTCTCTTTTCAATGTTTTCTAAAACCATGTTATATAGTCGTTATGCTGCAGAAATTTGGCCTTAAAATTTCTATCTCTTTCTCTCTAGAAATTCTCTTGTTTTATTTATGTGAATACCCAGACCTATTTCATTTCTTTGGGTATTCATAAATATATAAATATGATTTATTTGATTCTGGAATTGACATACAAATAACCCTCACTCCCTTTCCATGGGTAATAAATGGCATAATTAACTTATTTTTAAGAACTTTTAAAACGTCACGATCTTGAAATGAAACCCATTTCTTTTATTCTCCATGGGTTATATATGAAATGTTTTATTATGATATATTTTTATCACATGAAATTAAATACATATTAATGGTGTGCCCTGATAGCGCTCCAATGCATTGGGTAAAGAATTAATCTCTAGAGATGATAAGTTTCACGATACCTTAGTGAATAACCTTGGTAATTTTTATGACACCTTGGGGATGGACCTTGGTGATATGTTCATGAATGTCTAAATGAAATGGTGTAGCAATATATTAAATTTATGTTTCAAGTTCTTTTCTTTATGATATTCCTATACTTCCATTGCTCATATCTTTATGTTGTTATTCAAGTTCTTATTGATATCACAAGTACACGGATTCCCTTATTTACCCTTACTAGGCCTTCTGCTCACCCTTTCCTTTTATGTATTTCTCCAGGATATGAAAGGCAGTAATTGTACTTAGTATGATCTTATAATGAAGCCTTAAAAATGGATTAGAATAATTTTTTATGTTTTATTAAAGTTTTATTGTTCTTTATTTCCAAGACACTAGACTTTAAAGATCATCTGTATGTAAAATGTAATGAAAAGTTATGTATTAAAAAGGTGGGATGCCACAGTTGGTATCAAATGATAGTTTAGTTATTTATGGAAATTAGGCTATGAAAATTTTAGGAATAACCCTATATAAAATTTTAAATATTGGGAAAACTTCCTGGTATTTTGGTGAGTATTGAGTAAGTGGTTTATCAAAAAAATACATCAATGTCTGGATACGAGCAGGTAGAGGTGGCTATGGCACAGATGTACATAGGGGTAAAACCCAAAAACACTGATTTGATCTAGACTCGAATGATAACTAGTGCACAATAATGGGCCTTGCTGCACTCTTGGTTACGACACTCCTGGGGGATATTTTTGGTTAATCGCAAGCTTTTTGTGAATCATTATGAAGGAATTATAGAGAAATATAATTGTTTAAGCATGAAGTTTTAAGACGTAGAATCCTTTATAGTTAAAAGATTCATAAATGAAACAAGTTTCTCACTAAGATTTTATTCTTTTAGAAAATGGAGGGCAATAGGAGGAACCGTGCAAATGGTGACCGCAATGGACCATGCGCTGACGGCCCTCCGATAGAAGCCGGAATGGAAACATTCATGCGAATGATGAACCAATTAACTCAAGATATGAGTAATAACTTGAATCATGATGAAAGGTTAATCTCACCATAAAGGGAACAACATTCTGTTGAGTCCTTTATGCGCCAACGACCACAAACCTTCAGTGGATCGACTAACCCATTGATTGCTGAGCAATAGATCATCTCTATAGATAAGATATTTTCTGTGCTATGTTGTTCAGAGAAAGAGAAGGTCACCCTAGCTGTCTATCGCTTAGATGAAGAAGCTGATCAGTGGTGGGAACTGATCAAAAACACAAGGAAAAAAGTGGAAGTTGAAGATATGGAGTGGGAAGAGTTCAGAGGGATCTTTTTCAGTAATTATTTCCCTCATTCCATGAGAACAAGAATGGATAAGGAGTTTCTCGAGCTGAAGTAGAAGGAGAATGAATCTATGGGAAGCTATGAGATGAACTTCACAAGGCTTTCATGATATACCTCTAGCTTTGTCATGGATCCAAACGGTAAGGTTAATAGATCCTTCGGTGGACTGAGACCTCATCTGCGGAAGAATCTAGCCAACCGAGATTATGATAGCTATGAGGAGATCGTGCAGAGTGCGATGAAAGTCAAGCTAGAGTTTGGCAAGACGCAGTGGTCTCATAAATCCAATGACAATAAGAGATTGATAGAGCCCAGCTTAGGGAGGACGTTTGATCAGGGAAGAGGAGTAAAGCAAGTGAAACTTACCATGTGTAATAAATGTGGGAAGAAGCATTCGGGGAACTGCCTGCTCGGGAGTGGGAAGTGCTACAAGTGTGGCATAAATGGCCACATTGCGAGGAATTGTCATGGTGAGGTAAAACCTCAACTTCCAAACACAAACGACAAGGGGAAGATAGTGCAGGCCCTACCTGATGTCCAGTGCTTCAAGTGTGGACAACGTGGGCACTTTGCCAATCACTGTCCAAATTCGAGGGTAGTGGAGGGGAACCACCATCAGCCTTAGTAAAGGCCAAGGGATCAAGGTCATGCTTTTTCTATCACAAAATCTGAAGTCGATGCTCCGAATGATTTGGTAGTAGGTACTCTTGTTGTCCTCTCAAATCTAGCAAGTACTTTGTTTGATTCTGGTTCTACGCATTCCTTTATTTACTCCAAGTTTTCAAGGAATTTAGAATCAACCCCCGAATTGCTAAAAGTAGAGTTGTCAGTCAAGACTCCTGGTGGGACTATCCAAGCATCATCAGTGTTTAGAAACTCTAGTATTTACTTTATTGAGAACAATCTTATAGTGAATCTAGTAGTCATTCCCATGCTATAATTCTACATTATACTAGGGATGGACTGGCTCTCAAAGTATAATGCTAAGATCAATTGCAGAAGCAAGGAAATATCAGTAGTCTTGAATGGAAAACCTACAGTTATATTCCAAGGAGAGATATCTCAACCTCATATTTTTCTAAAAGAACCCCCTATATCCTTATTTATTGAGTTGATCGGTGAAGAAGAAGAAGGAGATGAGAGTTTGATGATATAAAATGTCCCCATCGTCCAGGAATACTGACTGAAAATTAAATTTTTTATTATCAAAACACTTTTATGGAAAAAGTGAGAAACCTCAAGTTTATCCAGGGCATGCACTAAATGAAAAAACATAGCTATTGAAATTAAACTTGACCCTATCAGCATTCTTATCCCTAAATATTTTCTAGGATAGGGAAATTACCGGTGTTTCTGGAGCAGCATCAAGCAGGCCTTCAAAGTGAGATGACATATGATCCCACACTTTCATGTACTCCTCCTGCGTGATCTTCTTGTCATTGAAACCTCTTACTAAAATTAGACTCTTCTTGTCAATCCACTCGCCCTGCTCATTGTTAGTATGCACCCAAATTGGCCTTCCCATCATCTTCTCAGCATCCTCTACAGAGGCATCTATCACAAGAGATTCTTCTTCTATATCCTCTGTAGAATGCATAATCAGCTCCAAAGGACCCACCGCCTGATCGTCCCTAAGAATGCATGTCCCACATCCCACCTCCTCCAAACTAACCAAGATTCCATAAGGATTTGAAAGATTACCCTTCTCCTTTGATTTTGCTTTTTTAGAAGCTCGAGTCTCCATAGGTGAAGGTAAATAGGAATAATCCTTGTGGTCTTTCTTACTACTTTGCCGCCCCTTCCTCCTTCGCTAATCGCAGGTACCTTTAACATCAAACTCTATCTCACTGTCTTCATCAAACTGATCTAATGACTCATCATCAAACCCCTCCCTACGGAGGGTTTTGAGTGCCGACCTCCTCCGACCTAGGCGGTGATGGCCTCTGAGCTGGTCCCTCTCCCCTTGGTGGGGGAGGGACCTTTGCTACCTCACAGTAGTGGTCGTCAATCCTTCTCACCCTTCTCGGATCCTGATTTCCGGCCTTCTTTTACTCAGATTTCCATATCCACCAAGGTTCCTCAGATCTACAATGGGATCCCACAGCTCTCGATTTCAGCTCATGAATTCACTGATGCGTCCTCCCTGCTTAACCTAACTCTGATTGCACGTTTCAAACAGCGACGTCCATTGGTTGATCGCTTCGACCATTTCATTTTTAATTCTTGGGGTCTACAGGAGCGCTCCACCATGAGGCTTCTTGGATCAAGGCATGTGATTATTCGGTTTTCATCTGAAGAAGATTTGATTTTAGCATGGTCAGCCACCCCTCGATCTTGGGATGGTTCCTGGTTTTTCCTCTTCCGTTGGTCCTACGATTTTCATATGCATTGCGACTCGGCTTTCACAGCAATTTGGGTAGGATTTTCTGAATTACCTCTTCCATTTCAAAATCCAGCTATATTGTGTATGCCTGGCAATATTGTTGGCCGGTACTTGTGCTCTGATAGTAGAACTAGGGTTTTTTTCCACCCTATTTCACCGAGAATCTGTGTAGAGGTTGTTATTTCTCGTCCCCTGGTGGAGTCCTTTTTCATTGCTGTTGGTGAGGAATTCTGATACAAACAATTAGTTATATTTGAATCGTGGGTTGATTACTGTAATCATTGTATGAGAATTGGACACCAAGTGGAACTGTGTAGAGGCAGGGAAGGTGATCATAATTTGGTTAAGGAACCGCTTCCCTCTGTGGCATCTAGTTTAGGTAGTCAGTAGGTGGGGATAGGTCTTGCCGAGAAATATTTGATAGGGGAAGGTCCGGAGCTAGCTGTTGGTGCACAGGCCACTCTGGAAAAGCTTCTTCCAACCCAGTCTAATCCAACGGTAGCCAATGTCTTTGATAGGCTTCACTGAGACTTGTATGTTCCCAACTTACAGGCGCCTAGGCAAGGTGGTTCTTGTGTTATCTTGGGTGAACCAGTGGATAATTTCATTGGGGAGGCTGAAATTATTGAAGTTATGAAGCTCGCTTCATATGCTGAGGCTGTCCTGACTGGTCTGGCATCGTCCAAGAATACATTGATGTATTTCCATAGGAGTTTCCTGGACCTCCCCCCAAAATAGAGGTAGATTTCCTCATCAAACTCGTACCTGGATCTCATCTGATATCAAAGACCCCATATAGGATGGAAAATGTGGAGCTGGAGGAATTAAAGAAACAACTCCAATATCTTTTGGAGAAGGGGTTTATCCGACCAAGTGTGTCTCCTTGGGGATCACCTGTTCTCTTTGTGAATAAGAAGGATGGATCAATGTGGCTATACATTGATTATAAATAACTGAATGGGATCATAGTGAAGAAAAAATACCCTCTCCCAAGAATTTATGACTTATTTGACCAACTTCGTGGGACTCAATTCTTCTCTAAGATTGACCTTTGATCTGGTTATCATTAATTGAGGGTGAAGAAAGAAGATATTGAAAAAATTGCCTTCCGATCAAGATATGGGCATTATGAGTTTATTGTTATGCCCTTCAGACTGACTAATGCACCTGCTATTTTTATGGATTTGATGAATAGAGTCTTTAAGGACTACCTTGATAACTTTGTGGTAGTATTTATTGATGATATTCTGATATATTCTAAAATCCGTGAGGAGTATGAAGATCATATAAGGGTTATTTTGAAAACTCTATAGAAGGAGAGGCTTTTTGGAAAGTTCAGTAAATGTGATTTCTGGTTACAACAAGTCACTTTCTTAGGGCACACTATAACCAATGAGGGAATCACAGTTGACCCTGCAAAGACAAAAGTTGTAGAGGAGTGGCCTTAATCTACAACAATAACTGAGATTCATAGTTTTCTTGGATTAGTAGGATATTATAGGAGGTTTGTGAAAAAAAATTCACGACTTTCTGATCCATTAAACAAGTTAACTCGAAAAGGGGTCAAGTTCATCTGGACAAAGGAGTGTAAGGAAAGTTTCCAAGAGCTGAATAAGATATTGGTTAATGCACCTGTGTTAACTCTGCCTTAGAGTGGAGAAGGATTGGTTATTTTTAGTGATGCATCTCTAAAAGGTATTGGGTGCGTCCTCATGAAAAATGACAAGTTCATTGCTTATGCATCTCAACAGTTGAAGATTCATGAGCAGAATTATCCTACGCATGATCTGGAGCTGGCTGCAGTCGTTTTTGCTCTGAAGATATTGAGGCACTATCTTTATGGGTAGAAATGTGATATATACACAGACCATCAAAGTTTGAAGTATATTTTCACACAAAATGAATTTAACATGAGACAAAGGAGATGGTTGGAACTTCTTAAAGAATATTATTGTTCAATTCATTATCACCCTGGAAGAGAAAAAAAAGTTGTTGATGCATTAAGTAGGAAAGACCCAATTGTTCTTTCCATGATGAGGATTCAAAAATATCCTTTGATCAATGACCTACTAAAGCTGGACATGGGAATTATAAGGAAAGGGACATCATCAACCCTAACCCAAATGATTTCTCAACCGTCATTACTAGAGAAGATCAAAAAGGCTCAGAAAAAAAATCCTTTATTATAAGAGAAGTTTGAGGCTGTAAAGGATGGGAAGTTTCCTGAGTTCAATATTGATCAAGAAGGTGTACTAAAATTTTGTACAAGACTATGTGTTCCATCTATTCTAGAAATAAAGAAGGAGCTAATGGATAAAGCTCATAGCTCTACTTTCTCTATACATCCTGGAAGCACAAAAATGTATAGGGACCTTCGTGATCATTATTGGTGGGATAATATAAAAAGGGATATTGCTGACTACACTTCAAGGTGCCTAGTATGTCAGCAAGTTAAGACAGAGTGACAACTTCCTAAAGGGGTATTGCAACCACTACCCATACCAGCATGGAAGTGGGAAAATATCACTATGGACTTCATCATTGGTCTCCCAAGAACTCCCAAAGGAAATAATGCGATTTGGGTTATTGTGGACCGTATCACCAATACTTCTCATTTTATCTCTATCTGGTAAGATTCAGCTCTTGATCAACTTGCCAGGATTTACGTAAAGGAAGTGGTAAGGCTGCATGGAGTTCCACTTTCTATCGTATCTGATCGTGATCCAAGGTTCACATCAAAATTATAGAGAATTATTCAACAAGCTCTAGGCACTGAATTGAATTTTAGTATAGCCTATCACCCCCAAACTGATAGCCAATCTGAAAGAACTATTCAAACACTAGAGGACATACTAAGAACATGCTCAATGGAATTTAAAGGTGGATGGGATCAACACATCTCTTTAGTTGAGTTCTCTTACAACAACAGCTTCCACTCGAGCATTCAAATGGAACCCTATGAAGCTCTATATGGGAATCTATGTAGAACTCATACTTGTTGGGATGAAGCTGGTGAGGGAAAGCTCCTTGGGCCTGATCTTGTGCAAGAGATAGCATAAAAATTCCATGTCATCCAACAACACATTAAGGCTTCTAAGAGTCGGCAAAAGAGCTATGCCAACAACCATCGAAGGGACTTGGATTTTGATGTCGGTGAAAAGTTATTTCTTTGAATTTCACCCTGGAAGAGATTCTTGAGGTTTGGGAAGAAAGGGAAGCTCAGCCCTAGGTACATTGGCCCCTATGAAATCCTTGATCACGTGGGAGCAGTGGCCTATCGGCTTACACTTCCTCCAAATCCAGAACAAGTTCACAATGTCTTCCACGTATCCCTATTGAGGAAGTACATACCTGACCCTTCACATGTACTAAACTCTAAGGTGGTACAACTGGAACATGACCTCTCTTATGAGGATCAGCTGGTGGAGATCTTGGATCATAGAGACAAGGTTCTATACAACAAGATTACCCACCTTATTAAGGTGTTGTGGAGAAACCACAGATATGAAAAAGCCACATGGGAACCAAAGGAGTCTATGAGGCAGAAGTACCCACACCTTTTCTTTTCTGAGGATACAAGTTAAAATTTCAGGGACAAAATTTCTTAAGGGGGGAAGAATGTAACGACCCAAATTTTGAATGAATTTTTGTTTCCCAATTTTGTGTGTTATTTTAGTTTATAGTCAACAAAACTATTTTCATTAATTAATGATGTGAGTATAATTAAAATGAGACCATTGTTTTTCGACTTTTATATGAATGTTGTTCAATATGACCATTGGAAACTAAATGTTGCGATTGTTGTCTCTAAATACAAGTGATCTTGGTTAATTAATACAGAAAGAAGATTTGATGGCCTCATCTAGTAGTCTTGGGCCGATCGAAGCCCATCTGATGAAACTTGGGAAGGAGGTAGCACCACTGGGCTTTGCTCTCGACCAAACCCAAGCTGAACTTCATTATGTGAAGCTAGAGAGGAATCACCTTCAGTAGAAGTTCAAGATTATAGAAATCACTACTCGGGTAATGTTGGTCGAGCCATCCTCGGATTCTCTCACCTTAGCACACCTTACACTTAGGTCCTATGCTGGGGTTATAAGGGGTTATGTAACGAGAACGTAGCTATTTTTTATAATCCTTGAGATAAATAAAATTGTGATTTCTTCTTATGGTGAAGTTTGTGTTTTTTTCAGATGTTTGAATAAATATAGGATGTATATTGATGAATTTTGGAAAACAGGGATATTTTAAAATATTTATGTAAACCTTAAATAATTAATGATGTTTAATTATTTTCAAAAAATGGTCTTCTAGAAATGTGTTCAGTAAGAAATTTAGAATCTAATAAGATCAACTTAATTTTTTGTGAATAGTATATTATGAATAGTGATTTTACGCTTAGGATTAGTAATGTGACCAAATAGATTAGTAATCTCACTTAAAGAAAGTATTAATATAATTTAGGCACCTTGATTAAGTAATGTGATTCAATAAAATAGGTAAATGACTGTTTCAGAAATTATTGGTCAAGTATTAGTTTTTTTCGGGTGAATAGTGTTTTTTAATTCAAAATTAAATCAAAAATATTTAGAAAATTATTTTTATAAAATGGAGTTCATTTTTGAATTCAGAGCATAGATATTAGGTTAAGGTGATTTTTGGGGTTTTTTCTGAAAAAAATGAATTTTCGGTGAATAGTGAAAATATAGATTTTAGTTTCGGGTGTTTAATGACATCATTAAGGATGTAATAATTATGTAATCATTCTGGTCGACCTATGAAAGGTAATATAAGGTATGATGTGTCCCAAGTGTCCAATACCATGGTAAAATACCATGTGAAAGCCCATGGTTTTTCCAATACCACCGATGAGGTGTCCCTTGGCCATTAATGACTTGTCCCCTCACTTCTGCTATAAATACCAAGACTTTCCCTCATCCTTTTCATTTACAAATCCTCCTCAATGATGTTCTAGTCTCCTTACCTCCCAAGGAGTCCTCCCAAGGTTCCCTCAAGCCTCCCAAGGTCCCGACCTTTAAGCTTTCGAAGTTACTCTTCAAGGTAAGGGATCCTTTCACCCTCCTCTTTTAAGCCATGACTTCCTTTATGTTGTATCTTCTAGTTTCCATCTATTTTTATTTAGGTTATGTTCATATATGTTCTAATTACTTTCCATTTCATGTCTAATTGTTAATATACCCTTTCTTCTCTCATCGATTTGTTTTCTGAATTTTTATGTGACGCCGTTAGGCTGCTGAATTTTTCATAAAAGGAATCGCATCTTCTCTTTTCTTTAATGTTTCCTTTTCATGTGGTATGTCATTAAAATTTCCATACCATGTTCTTATCTCTCTATTATTATGTATTTATACTGTATTATGAGTTATTTATGAGTGGTTTACTCTTGTACCCTCTCTTTTCAATGTTTTCTAAAACCATGTTATATAGTTGTTATGCTGCAAAAATTTCGCCTCAAAATTTCTATCTCTTTCTCTCCATAAATTCTCTTGTTTTATTTATGTGAATACCCAAACCTATTTAGTTTATTTGGGTGTTCATAAATATATAAATATGATTTATTTTATTCTGTAATTGACATACAAATAACCCTCACTCCCTTTCCATGGGTTATAAATGACATAATGATCTTATTTTTAAGAACTTTTAAAATGTCACGATCTTGAAATGAAACCCATTTATTTTATTCTCCATGGGTTATTTATGAAATGTTTGATTATAATATATGTGGATCACATGAAATTAAAGACATATTAAGGGTGTGCCCTGATAGTGCTCCAATGCATTGGGTAAATAATTACTCTCTAGAGATGACAAGTTTCATGATACCTTGGTGAATAACCTTGGTAATTTTTATGATACCTTGGGGATGAACCTTGGTGATATGTTCATGAATGTATAAATGAAATTTTGTAGCCACATATTCAAGTTATGTTTCAAGTTCTTTTCATTATGATATTCCTATACTTTCATTTCTCATATCTTTATGTTTTTATTCAAATTATTATTAATATCACAAGTACACGGATTCCCTTGTTTACCCTTAATGGGCCTTCTGCTCACCCTTTCCTTTGATGTATGTCTCTAGGATATGAAAGGAAGTAATTGTACTTAGGATGGTTTTATGATGAATCCTTACAAGTGTATTAGAAGAATTTTTTATATTGTATTCAAGTTTTATTGTTCTTGATTACCAAGACACTAGACTTTAAAGATCCTCTATATGTAAAATGTAATGAAAAGTTATTTATTAAAAAGGTGAGATGCCACATATACACATCTCACATAACTCATAAGGTCCCATCCTATATGGATACATAGAGATATGATATTCTCCTTGTTGTAGCTTGATCCCAAACTCGATCTCTCGTCGAGGGATTAATACTAAAACCTCTACTATAAAGACATCAGTGT
Organism: Viscum album; assembly: GCA_963277665.1. Lineage (NCBI taxonomy): Eukaryota > Viridiplantae > Streptophyta > Magnoliopsida > Santalales > Viscaceae > Viscum > Viscum album. The sequence continues at coordinate 1,981,704,742 of OY728133.1, forward strand.
ACTCTTCAATGACCCTAGGAAACACTGAATGTTGAACCTCTAAGAAACTTAACATCAGTTCAGCCATAAAGGATGACAAATAAGGAACATGCCTCTCACACATTCGAGGGTCTCGCTCGCCAAAAAATACTATTGTCTCTCCATCGGCATCGACGAACACCACCTGTCTCTAGAATCAATTCATAATAGACTTCACTGATTACAAACAATTCATGCTAAGGATTACATTGTATGGTTGTGGCCATAAACATAGGAAATCTCCCAAATAGTAGTTCTAATCTAGCACTACCTCACATACTCTACATACTTCAAATAAGTTAGCTTGACATGCAACTAGTGTATTCAATGCCAAGGGAACTATAACCTATCTACCTCATGTCCCAAAGCATGGAAAAGGGAAGGTGATATTATATATTGTGTGTATCCTCAGTCAAAAAAGTAATAAAACCCAGTATAAAACATGGATAGGGTTCCTTGAATGACTTATGGCTTGCTTGGTTCTAGAAACATTAAAGAATAAATATGAACACGACCTGATCCATATTCTCTCTGAATCTAATGAATACCACCACCATAGTCATGATCTTATCTTAGAGGACAGGGAGCATCCTATGGTGGTCTTCCACCTACCCCAAATACTCTTTGCTGGTCAAAAGTTGGTGAAACTTACTACTGCTTCCTTGGTTGGAACTCCCTCAACGGAGTAACCTAGAGTGAAATGCCTGGTGCATGATAACCACTGTGAAAGGTCATGCACTCTCGCTACTGATGACCTCGACCTCCATAAGAAAAACAGTCACTTAATCTTTGTGAATTGTCTTGAGAGACTCCTCCCCCAGAGAAATGAGATACTGAGGTCTAGGACATACCCCCTGCTAAACATAAACTCTTCTTCCTGAATATCGGTATCACTGGACCATAGATTTTCCTCTTGAGTAATCCTAATGAATCCCCTCTCATGAAGATCCAGTTCTGGATAACATTCTCTCAATGACCTCTTCTATATCCCTCACTTCAAGATATGTCTTCAGCTTAAATGGGGTGACCTGGCCTTGTATCTATGGATGAAAACCCTCCTTGAAATGTCGTGTCACGTGTCCTCATCTCAAACTTGTTTTTATGCATATCGTAAATGGTTACTAAAACAAATTTTAAACACTTTCACACTAGAGCTCCCCTATTGAAGGGTAAGATGCACCTAGCGACTGGATACCTTTGTAGTCAAGGAATGAAACTTTACTCTGAACTTGTCTCGGAACTCCTCCCATGATATCACCAACTCCCCGTGATCTCGGAAGAACAGAAACCATCACTTCCTCTCTCCCCCATGCAGTGTTGTCTCAACCAATGATACTCAGTGCTCCTTCCGAGCATGGATTGAGCAGAAATCTATCTCAACCTCCTCTAACTAGTATTCCATGACTACTTCTAAAACGAAGCACTTATACTTTTGTAGACTCTGGCACTGAAACTCTCAAAGTGTCCTCCTCCAGGTGTAATCGTTATCAACCTCCACTCTACGGTGATCTGTTGGTGCAGCATGCTAGACATATTCTGAGCGAACCTTATGAGGACGTCGACCAGGATCCATAAATGAAAAATAATAAATAGTTATTTCTCCTAAACCAGGAATATGAAATACTAAACATTAATTAATTTTTTTATTTTATTCATTTTTAGTTAACTTATCCCATGTTCTACCCATTTAATTAGAGGTACAAAGAAGAATAATGCATGATCCTCTCCTAGGTCTCACCCTATAATAAGTATCACCTCGTTTAGTAGCCACTATAAGCTTAAAAATCCATGTTTCAGACCATAGGGGGCCCTAAATACCTATGTATCATCTAGTCTCTAGTGTTTACTGCACTTTCTAAACTTGACTGACATTGTTTCCCTACCAACCCATGAAACCTCACATGTGCCTAACTCCAAACTTCATAAAATCCCTCAACCAAATTTATGATACCACTCTATCATGACCCCCTCCCCACAATGTGTACCACTCTTGGGCCGACAATGTGAGAAAGGAGATAGTGACACCCAAGTATCGCCTCCAGTAGGCCCATATTTGGAAACTATCACCAAGGGTATAATAATCACAAAAACTGGGAGGCATTACCCTCTAAGAGAACACAATCAAAAGAGAAAAATAATACATACATCAACCAACCCCATCTCATATTTCCATATATAAATAAACCCAAGCACACATATGTAATGTCATGAAAAGACTACTACAACTAAAAAGGGAATACTACAAGTAACAAAAGGATGTAAATTTACAACAACTAGGAATCCAAAATAGATCCTAAAACCCCAAGCTATTAATAACCATCCTAATCTACGACCTACTCCAAGTGACCTAAAAAACAATTATATATATGTAGGTTGTGTATAATATTATACTCAATAGGATCCTCCCTAGATCCTCTCGTGTATAAGTAATGAAAGCATGCTAAAGCACATCGAACAAAAAGTGAAACTAAATCACCACCTAAACAGGTATACTATGTTCCCAACCACACCATGACTACTCTCACCAAGTATCTCATACAAGAGTATATAATATAATAATGAATATCAAGGGTACCCCGCTATCACTTCCCCATTAGTTTTTCACTTTGCCCCAACGTCGCACATCCTAAGAATCTCTCTTCAAAAGGCTTACCCACAGACACCTCGGAGTAGCACCACAACATGCATGTCATGAAAAACCACATCTATGTCCATGTAACCAAAGTAACCATGTAGTTTCCATAATCCACCATAGCTCACATAATGTGTATCATACGTCAGGAATTATACCTCAATCCATTACATCCCATACACCGAGTAAGGATCCTCAATCCATCATAGCCTCTACACATTACACCTAAATTTTTCCATAGAAAACTATATCCAGAATATATGTGTGTGATTAACCACAAGACATTACAACCCTATACACAACATATATGGTGAAAACTAACCATTGTGCCTACCAGCATAAGTAACTACCAAGAGAATATAGCGGGGCCGAAGGGGGTATTCATCCATCCAACATCCCACTGGAATGTTAGTGAAAACACCCCCCAGGTCTTATAATCCTAGGGGTGTTAATTTCTCTAACTTACATGGTGGAGTAGTATATAGAAACACAAAATTTACATATTATAATACATCTCACAACTACACTATAGGAAAAAACCTAGTCTTAGCCTCAACTACAGCTAACATCTATCGAACTCTCAGCTACCACTTCTAAGACTAGATATCTTATAAGCATATAACCATTTAAATAGAAATGTTAAGTTACTTCTCCATTTTTATTAGTTTTATTGTACGTAATTAATTATTTAACCATTAATTAACTATTATTAATTCCACATTATATTTCATTGGCATCACACCAAGTTCCATTCCCTCCAGGAATAACCAAACTAAGTCCACAGCATCTCAAAAATATTACCTCAACATTACATCCCATCAAGATCCAACCCCATGGGTTAACATCATTTATTCAATCATTTATTAACAATAGTAGTAGTTTCCCATAATCCTAGGCATTCTAGAATAGAAAAACTAAGCTATCAAACACATGAGTCTTAACTCGGTGAGTAGATGGACTACCCATTGAGCCTTTACCAACTATAGTAGTAGCATAGATGCATCTATACTCAAGAAGATAAGCCAAAAAAGCAAGTGGAATACCACATGCATCTTCACCTACTTTGGAAGGATGGTATACAAGACCAGCTTCCTTATTTAAGGGAAAAGTAAAGAAGATAAACAATCAACAAGATTCAAAAAGCATCCAACATTCATAACCAACCAGTTTCATCCTCTATGGTGTCCTCCCCAACACCCACATGCATAAACCAATGCATATCGCCACTCTAGGTGTCAACTTCTTACCCAACCCCTGATCCTACCTGTTACACATACCACAATAGCCTCACAGGCTCATCCATCGTATTCTCACACTATAACACATGCAGTAGGAAAACAATAAAAAAGAAACTAGGCTCCCAGTCCCATGCAAGGCATCTAGCCTTCACATGCAATGAGCAATCATGGATCCAAGCAAAAGGATATTGGCCTTTAAAAGTAAGAGGGTAACTTAGAACCCTACCAGGAATTATCTTTTATTAAACAAATGGTTATTTAATCCATCTTGAATTATCTAGTTCATTTAAACATGCATAACTGCATCCATTTTATTATCAATAGATTACTATAGCAATAACCATATTAAAAAACATTCCTCATTATCTTTATCAAATTAATTTTAAATTAATCTCAACTTTATGTTATTTAACAATTTCCATCAAGAATGACATGATAAACAAAGAAATCATAGATATCACACTATCTAGAAAAAATAAGAGGCAACAGCATATGTTCAATACCAATTTATTTTTCCAGTTCAAATATTTGTTAAGTTAATTCCATTGTGATTCAATGGGATAAAACATGATAACTCTATTATTTCATGTAAAAGAATAAAAAATCCAAAAATCCTCTACCTCAAAAGGTTTCATATGTTCTTTTCATGAGAATGGCCAACACAAAAAATCATGATCACCTCTCTTGGAAGACTGCATCCACCCGAACAGGCAAAGACACCACCACACCAACCAACACCCAAGAAAAATCCATTAGAAACTTGGAGATCACCTGCCATAACATGGAAAGGAGTAATGTAAGGAGAGGAATCCAAAAGAACAATAGTATAACATACCTTATATTGAATATGGATCAACACTTCCTAGATTCACCAAAATAGGGGTCCATAAGTAACAAGAAGAAACTATAGGGAAGACACAACCCAAGGCTAAAACAATACACACGACTCCTACAGGAAGGAAGGAAATGTTTGAGCTTCTCACACTAGGGAACAATATAGAATAAAAAGGGAGGAAGATATCTATATCGTTTATAATATTTAATACAGAAAAAATTTAAAATATGTTGTATTTTCTATTAAGATTGGATCTATCAAAGATCACACATTTTTATAGATTAAAGACTTCCCAAATATTATGAAAAATTACGATATGTGTTATAGGCTTTGAATTAGCCTTAAATACCTTAAAAAGGCCTTGAATTCAATTTAAGACAATGAAAACATCAAACAGGCAAAACTGTAGGAAATATAGAAAAATATAGAAATTTAACAAAGGAAATAACATAGTTCTAGAAACACTATTCATGACACCATTTCGGTGCCACTGTTTTGGAATTTTGGACAAGGAAAAGACATGGTTTTGGAAACAATATTAACAGAACTGAAAAATTTGGAAAAGTATTAAGGATAAGTCATCTTGACTTCCCCGAACACCTCCAGCACCAAATTTGAGAAATAAAATGGATTGGAGAGGTTTGGTCCATTACATTCCATATCCTTATTAAAGGTAAGATAGTGATATAATGAGCTATGTAAGGGTCATCCCACCATCATAGGGGGGTAACATATTTTTTTCATTTTTTATGTAAGTTTGGGAAGGAGGTTGTGTGTGCTATGTAAGGGTAAACATGACATTACGTAAGGAAAGAGATCTATTTATATACACTCTATAAGGATAATCCCTTATTATGTAAGGGTAAACCCTCACTATGTAAGGGTATAACCTTGTGTATATGAACTACATAAGGGTACGAAATGTATTTCATAAAGGTAACTACATGAATAAGGAAATTAAACTTGTTATGTAAGGGTATCTCATGATTCATAAGGGTTGTGTAGGGTAATGTGAGGATTTTTCTAATTGTATAGAGGCAATTCAATCATTGAGTATGGGAAGATTCGATTTTTGTAAGGAAAATCCCCACTTATTAAGGATATACAAGGGTACTCTGGTTCATTGTAAGGGAAATCCTAGGCTTATATCCAATATAAGGGTAAAGATCATTACACTTTCATGAAATATATGAGTTATTTATGGTTGAATCATGCTACCTAAATAAATTACCATTTTCGAGTAAAATGTTCCCCTCAACCAATTTTTTCATTTCTACATCCCTATAATAACTCAGTAACACCCTTAAATGATTATGAAAACTCAAAAACCTAGTAATTTTATATTGATGATAATTTAAAATATGTAACTCTTGTCTTAAAATGTTTTAAACTCTTTGAATTCAGGATTTCATTAAAATGGAAAATTAAATTGTTGTTTTAATATGGGTTTTTCTTGGTGAAAACGTGAATGAAGTTCGTTTTACAATAAACACCAAAATTTTGTTTCCTCATTTCAATTATGATTTGGTTTAGATTTTATGGTGTCTATTTTTTATGTGATTAAAAAAAGGTTGTTTGTTGTTTTTTCTATGATCATGGGGTGTATACCCTCTCCTATTACTATTTTGGATAGTTTATAAGGTTTTCTATACTTTTATATTTGAGGTATATTTTTCTATGCAGTTTCTCCATCCTATAATTTTTTATTTCTTGATGATTCGTAGAAATTTGTTTCTAAATTTCTAATACATTTTATATTATTTTTTTCTCTGAAATACCTAATGAAATCCTCATTGAAATACTTCTCTATCAATTTTAAATGGAGTGTATTGAATTGTTATGATCTTGATTCCTCTCATTGATTAAAATTTTTTGAAGCCCATATTGGTTTTTATTTTTCATAAATGATAATTTAAAGGATTTATTGATGAAATAAATATATTAGGACAATTTTTTATTTCAAATTTAAAGTTTTTTGATTTAAATGAGAGGGTGTGGACACATGTTTTGTAATGAATTCTGGTTTCTCCAATTTTAAAGCTCCTTTTTGAATTACTTAGGCCTAATTTCAAGGAAATACTTAGTTTAAAGATGATTTTTTTTCATTTTATTATTTATGTATAATGGGTAGTGGTTATAAATACCCATTTGAATGTTTATTTTATATAGAATTTTTGATTTCAAATGGATGATTCATTATGGAATGTTTGGAAGTTTTTCATGATCATCTCTTGTGATAATACAATATTGTTACCTTATTGATTTTTGTGTTCCTAATTGATGGGTGTTAAAAAAAATTATTCACATTGAGGAAATTTAGGGGTGAGAGTGATATGTGAACTCAGAATGATTTAAATAATAAGTTCATGATCCTGTGTAGATATTAATAAGGATCCTCTTGGAGATCCTTGAAACCGTATTATCAAATTAACAATCTTTTTATAGTCATGGGAACCTAGGTAGTTAGATGGGATAACCTATATTTATTCTTTTCTAGAAGACTCTCACCTAGTCTAGTGTATCTATATAGAACAAGATAGGTTTAGGCTACGAACATGTAGCAAGGAAAATGAGTGTGTATGGACTTGGTTTTCTTGAGACTCCTTTAGAATTGATGTAAGCTTGTTGATCAGTCAATATTTTATGATTATTTTTTCTATGGTGGACTCACTATCATAATACATTTGTATCCATGATATCCTTATAATTGATACATGATACATGACAACATTCATTATTACTACTTTTCAATGGAGTTTCATTAGATGATTGATTATCATTCATTATTAAAATGCTTATTGGCATGTTTCACCTTAACTTTGTTAAATTAACTCCTATACAACATGTTCATATTTGGTTCATGTTCTTACCTATTATTTATGTATCTAGATTTAACTTATGAAATGGTTTTAACACTTTTCATTAAAGATCTTGGTTTTTAAATGAATAAATGGTGTGTTTTAATCTTTTAAATCATAAATTATTTTGTAATGTTTAAAATGTTATTTGAAACATTGATTTTTTTTTCATATGATTATGAAGGATTTATATTCCTATTATAAAATATAACAACTTGTAATCCTATTTTAGAATATTTTTATTTTCTGATGAATTGACAACATAAAATCATTGGTGAAATTCTACTGGGCTCTATAACTCACACCCTACTTGTACCATTTTGGGGTTTTTGACCATTATATTATTATATCAGGCAATCATGTTCCCTTAGATATATTTTTTTGACCCATAAATAGTTGGTCGATGGTGGGAAGTTTAGGACATGGTGGATAGTTATGATCTTTTATGATATAGGATTTTATATTCATGTTCTTTTTTTAGTTTTTGTATCATCTCCTTCAACCTGATATGGTTATATACATTTATTCATCTGATGATGTTCCACTGTGTATATTTGATTATTTATTATTTTTAATTTTGGAAAATACATTCCCAAAGTATGTTTCTATACTTCCAAGAACTTATTTCTAGCCTTGTGGAATCAATAATTCCCTTTGGGTTTTTTAAAAATCATCTCGGATACTGTTTTAGATGGTACTCTAAGATGGTTCATTACGATTTTTTATAAAAATAGATATTTCATTAAAATAATGTACATTTCATTGAAATATATTATGTTATTTGGTGTGTTTTTTGGAATAAATGAAAGTAATAATGTAGTGGGACTAATTTGGAAGTTCATTAGTAGGTTCCTGGTTCTTACTTCATCATGAAGAGACTTGAGTTACTAGGTAAATGGGTGCATGGCTCATTCTTTTAAGTTATGTTTTTCTGATGATAAATGATATTTAGATTGCTAATCGTATTGTATATGATTTTGGTAATAAATTATTATTATTTGGTTGGAATGAAAAGATAAATATAGATATAATATTCCTTCATGGTTTGTTAAACCGTGAAGAATTAGTGTGACAAATTAAGAATCTAATCTAGGATTTATTTTTGAGTTTAGTGCATATTCTATGAGTCCATGCACTCAAGTAATGTATAGGTTTACTCTAACCTAACCATGGTTCCATATCCATTTATTTCCAAAATGAATTTACTAATGTGAAGTTATTGTGGAGGAAATATGTTTTTGAATGAAAATTTTGGGGTTAGTTTTTTTACATGATCTTGATTTATTTTTTCAATTTTAATCCCTTATTATGTTTTCAAATATAATGAAAATAAAAAAATTACATAAAAAATTATTTGAGTCCTTTATAATTTTTTTCAATTAAAAAAAACATATGAAATTTTTGGTTTAGGAGAATAATTTTCAAAAAACTATTAGGTTATGTGCTTAATGAATATTTTAAGAAGGAATTTTGGTTATGTGAAGGATTTATAATGTAAATGTATTTGAAATGAAAAAAATATATTAATTCTTTTGAAACTATTGAAAAAATTTAATAATATATAAAATAAATTTTTGAAATTTTTATTGATTTATATCATGATATAATATTTTGAATAAAATTTTAATTTTTATAAATGAGATAAATTTTGTGATTTGAAAATAATAAATATTTGATTATATTTGTCTACAACTTACCTGAAAACTTCTAGTTTATGTGTAATCTATGAATTGATTTTTCCTATTTTTATTGGGATAATAAATCTATGTTTCATGATGTCTAGAAATTTATCCAATAATATTTTCCAAGAATTATATAAATTCCATTCATCTATTTGTTCTTCATCTTATTGTTTCTAGAAATGTAACTACTTATTGATGACTCTACCAAAACTCTAAATCGAGTGGTAGCGCCAAATAATTTCTATTATTTTTTCCCTATCCAGGGATTCATGAATTTTATTCCACATTCTTATGGAGGTTAACGTGTTTCTATTGAGTTAGTGAAATTTCTTAAATAATTTAAAGATATCATAGATTATATCAATACCCATGATGCTCTAAAGGTCAATTATTTCAGCTCCTTGTTTGAAGTACCTGGAATATAGTGGTGGTAAATCTTTATTCCTCTCAATCTACATGAATTTATATATTGATGATTATTAAATTTAGTATTAATTAAGTTAAATTATCACACATATGTGAATAAGTTGAAATTATCAAAGATATTGTGTTTTAGTAAAGTTGACCTATTAGTTATAGAGTATGCCCTGAAATTTTCATGTTTGGTATATTTATCACTAGGGATTCTAGGTGATGGATCCCTTAAATATCACTTTTTTAAAATCGGTCTTCACATGAACCTTAGAACCACTATTCTAGTAGTTTATATGAAATATTATCCATTGATTCTTGAAATATCCCAATAAGTTGAATAAAAGTAAGAAGAGTGACATGAATATGATAATTCCTTATAAATTATTGGATTACGTGAATATTTTAAATCTCAAGGATCATGGCTGTTAGTTGAGAAGAAATAGTTTTATTTGAAAAATAATCGTAATTTATTTTTCTTTCAGTGTGGATCATCGGGTCATTCTATGATTTTATTTTGAAATATCCAAGAGTTTTAAAAAAGTATGGCCACTTGGGTTACTTTAATATGTTTTTTAAATTAGGTTACTAAAAGGGGTGTTTTGGTTAGGGATTATCTACTCTGAACTATGGGGTAGTAGATGCGTCAAGGTATTATTTCTCCAATTGTATACCTCAAAGTGAATTTTTCACATAATAGAGGAACTGATGATGGTGATTTTCATTGATCCAACTCATGATTTTTGATATCAGAGTGAAAAAAATTTGAGTTTTCCTTATATAACAATGTTGGTTCTTGGTTAATTTATGGTTATAGGGATCACTTATGGAATTATTTTTGTACTTTTTTTCTCTTATAAAAATTAGTTTTGATATCAACGATGGTTTTATTTTCATAAGATCGTTATTTTTTATCCATATGGATGTTCACTCTTGAATGGTCTCCCTTCATATTGAATAGTTTTATTCCATCACGGGTTGTTGTGCTCTTTTAGATGGATTATAATATTATGTTTATAACTATTATATTTTTGGGGTTATTATCTTTCAAAATTTATATATTTTTGTCCTTTCATGATAATTATCATATGGTAGGTGTTAGATACCATTAAAGTTAGTTATTTTTACTCTGTATCCTATTGTTTATCCTTTATGATTATATATCATATCCTAATATGATAGGAAATATCCATCATGATAATATAGTTATATATTTTTTTACTAGCCTTTTTGTTTTAAGGAATATCTTTTTGTACTTGGATAGTCTTTCAGAATTTACTTAGGTCACCAGGACTATGTGGATTTTTGATGGATTAGGAACCCCGAGGTGATGGTGAATGATTCAATGAGATTGTCATGGAGGGAAGATAAATTTTGTAAAATCCTTTACTATAATCAATTAATTTTCCATGTAATAAATTGTTATCATTTATATGACTTTTATCTAGATTGTGGGACCATTGATGGGTATTTAGAGCATCATCTATTATGGAAATCATTGAGTTGTTTTGGAAGTTTCATTCCTTGATGTTTCAGTATCAGATCATAAATTTTTCACTATGTATTGTTATTAAAGATTCTTATTTTATTTAAATGTAGGTTTTTTGGGGGATGTTTTCCTTGTATTACACAATTTTCATGAATATTTAAATGGCAGGGAGATAAAAGTTAGGATTATGGTTTATTATATTAGTTATCGATTCTTCTAGGTGTTGTTGAATTTTTTTAAGATGTGTGTTTGACATGGATATTCTTATTAATGATTCCTTTATAATTCTTTTTAGGTAGTTCTCCTATAATTGTTCATGGTGGCTTCTTTAGGGTGAGTCTTCTTCTATTTCATTAATCGACCACCTCATGGTTTTAGTATGGGAGTTATCACAATCATGTCTTTTTATATCTCTCAAACTGGAGATTTCTGGGGGAATAAATATTTATGGTGGTGATTATTGTAACATAATAAATTTTATAATAATTAAAACCCTTTTGATTTTATTTTATATGAATTTTGTGAAAAAATTAATAATTTTTTTATTTAAAAATTACGCATACCTATGACCTATGAGTTGCATAAGGGTAAATTGTAATTTATAAAGATTGGGTAAAGGTATGAGGGTTTGTCATTAGTTTTTTAATGTTATATTAGAGAATATATATTCTACTTGAGGGTAAATATATCACTAAATAAGGGTAAGGGTGATTTTTCAATGTTGTGTAATGGTAAATTGGTGATCATATTCAATATGTAAGGGTTATACCAGCTTTGCGTGAGGGTAACTCCCTGTTTTTTTTAGTTGTGTAAGGGTATGAAAATTGTTTTTTGTTCTTTAGAAGGGTAAATGGGATGCTAAGTAAGGGTAGAGTGTTTTTTATATTCTCTATAAAAGGGTAAAACCTTGCGGTGTAAGGGTAATCCCATGTGTATATGCACTGAGTAAGGGTACAGAATGAGCTACATAAAGGTTACTGTACATGTAAGGGTATTTACTTATCTACGTAGGGGTATTTCATGATTCATAAGGGTTACATAGGGGTAACCAAAGATTTTTTTTACTTTCATAAAGGTGACTCAATCATTTTGAAAGGGTATATTCTATTTTCATAAGGGTAAACCCTTACTTCTAAAGGATTTATAAGGGTACTATTGTTCTAATTAAGGGTAATATTAGGAATGTGTTCTATTTAAGGGAAAATATCCTTACCATTATTTTAAACATATGATATGTGTAATGGTAAATCTATGTTACCCTTATGCACCACCCTTTTTTATTGAAATTTTTATAAAATGTATTTTCTTTTATTCTTCCCTAAAAAGCCTCTGCAACACCCTGTGAATATTTTTAAAACCCTGGACACCTTTGAATTTAAATATCATGACTTATAATTTCTATTAATATGGTATTAAAATTATTTAAACCCTATACATACATGATTTCATTAATAATGTAAAATTAAATGTTTTTTTAATCTAGGGATTTCTTGGTGTGAACCTGAATGATGTCGGTTTTTAATGACACCCAAACCATTACTACCTTGTATCTTTTATACTTTGTAGTAAAGATCAGGGTTTCCAATTTCATGGTGATAATTAGAAGTTTGTTTGGTTTTATTTACCATTGATCATGGGGTGTATATCTTCTCCTATTACTATTGTAGAACCCTCATCAAGTGTTATAAAATTTTATATTTAAGGTAGTTTTTCTTATACATATCCATCACCTTGTAATTCATTCATAATTTAGAATAAATAAAAATATGTTTCTTATTTTATAATACTTTTTAATGAATTTTGAATTTAAAATACCACATGAAAGACACATTAATTTTCTTCTTTATTAATTGAACATGGAATGGACAAAATTCTTATGATTTTCATTCATATCACTATTTATATATTTTTTTAATTCAATGTTGGTGTTTATTTATCTTCTAATAAATATTAAACGATTTTTTCATAAATAAAATAGTTTTATTTGGATTTTTATTTCTAAAGTAAAATACCTTGATTAATTAAATGGTTTTTACACATGTTTTATAATAACTTCAAGATTATTAAATCCGGAAACATACTTTTGAATTATTTTTTTCTATTTTTAAAGAATTACTTAGTATATATGGATGTGTTGAATTTTAATTTTGATATATTAAAGAATATTGGTATGAATAAACTTTTGAATTTTGATTTGATCTAAAGGATTTAATTTGAATTGATGTTGGTTGAAACCCTAATTCTTACCCTGTGATTGTCCCCTCTCATGATAATCCCTAGTTAAAACTTTCTTAATTATTTAGATTCCCATTCATGAGTGTTGAAAAATGGATTATTTACTTTGAGGGAGTTTTAGGTAAGTGTGAGATGTGAACTAATAATGACTAAAATGTAAAGGACATGATCCCATGTTGATATTGATTAGGATCCCCTTTGTGACTCTCAAAACATTTTTATCATGATGACTTTATTTTAATAGTCATGGGAACCTAGGTAGTAAGATGGAATGACCTATATTTATTCTCTTATAGTGGACTCAAACCCCATCCAGTGTATCTATAGAGAACATGATAGGTTCATGATACAGATGTGTAGTTAGGAAAGAATGGTATCATGGACTTGGTTTTATTGAGACCCTTTTAAACATTATTTACACCCAGTTGTTAGTAATTATTTATTGATTATCTTATCTATGGTTTAATCATATTAATATCTAGGACATACCCATAATTGTTTTACACTTTATACTTGATACATGACAATGTTCATTGTCACTACATGGAACTAAAGTTTCCTTAATTCATTGATTTTCATTATTTATTGATCTACTTATTAGTATGGTTCAACTAGACTCTATTGAATTGAATTTTTAAAAAATTGTTAATATCTACTGAATGTTCTTATATTCTCTTTATTTGTTCTAAAATTATCTTGTGATATGGTTTTCAAATATTTTTAAGAAAAATTTCGGTTTCTAAATGATGAAATTGGTTTTTACATATTTTGTTTCATATATGATTTTTAAATGACTAAAATTATCTTTTAAGTATAGAATATTTTTTAATCTATTTATGATGTGCACCTATCATGGGGAATGTGAAAAAAATATTTAAATTAAATATATTATTGTGTTTAATCCTATGTAGTCTCTTAACGAAGAGTGAATAGAAATCAATGTTTTGAGTTTTTATTGATTTTATGAAAATAATTTGTTTTAATTAAATATAAATAATGTGAGATAAATAATCCATTTGATTTGATTGGTTTTAAATAAATGGGAAAGATAATGATCAAAGTGGTTCTAGATAGACCTAGTGTTGTGCTATGATGGTTTCTAGGTTTTTTCCCTTTTTCTTCCACTGATATGTCAGAGAGAGATTCATCTACAGAGTCATTTCTCTCCATTGGAAAAATGATTATGATAATAATATTCTTATTTCAAAACTTTGATAGGTATATTCTCCTTCCTGTCTACATAATGGCCATCATGAACTCACCTCCCAACCCTAATATGTTTAACCATATATAGAAAATAATGGGGTGGTGGGAGATATAGATCATCGACCAAAGAAATTAAAAATAAAATAATTAGAACCTAATGAGACCACATTCGGAATTTAAAACTGAATTATGAATTAAAACTAGATTTATAATGAAGAAGGCATCTTTTTAGTTTCAATCACAAGAACTCGAGCAAAGAACATAGGTACAACCTCCCACTTTCCTGATCAATAAATGAAACTACCCCTCCATGTATGGGGATGTCGAGATGATGCAAGAGATGGGATACATTAAAATAAAAGAAAAAGAAAGAATATAAATAAATCTATTTGAGGCCATCGTGAAATGCTTACCTTTCTAATGGATTAGATGGTGTGTGGATGGGTTGGAATAGAGGGTTTCACTTCCTTTTGTAGGTGATTGGGGATAGTTTTGGTTCTAGAATGTGTCCTATTAATGTTTTACCGTGTTTGAAAAATTAAATGGTTGATTCTTTCCTGGACCCCTTCATGAATTTTTTTGTAAAATAGCTTAGAAGTCTTCTCTCCACTGTGCAGCTTATTTGGACTTATATAGATACATTTATTCACTTTTTACTCAGAACATTTATTCTGACCAATCAGACTCTCCAAATTTCAAAACATTTGATTATCATGCATTAATGACCATGATGAATGCTAATTCGTGAATAGAATCCTTCAGGAAATTTTTTCCAATGTCTTTTTCATCCCTTTTTACAATTTCAACTTATTTTATCTACCTATTTATACGTTAATGGTCCCCACATAAAATATCACCAGATATTTGCACATTTTTCATGACCCATCTTGTGAGATGGTATTCAGCTTCCAAATGGAGTATTTAGATTTGGATATAGAAGAATGAAATGAATCTCATAATGTATATAATCCTAAAAATAATAATTTCACAATTTAGACAAGTATAAAAAAATTTATGGCCAAAATATAAAAATATTTCAAAAAGATAAAATCCAAATCAAGTCGTTTTCCAATTAATCTCAAAATACCATCAAAATAATAAAATGTGGAAAATTATCTTAAAATAATATTTTTATGGGAATAAAAAAATTATAAATTCAATGTAAAATTATTAAAAATATTAGTTCTATCAGTTTCCCCATAATTAAACCATGCTTGTCCTTAACCATAAAATCTCAACATGGAATTCAGAGGGAACCAATTTGACCAATATTCAAATTTCAAAATAATAAGATTAAACAATCATCACTTTAAAATTGAATTATCAAATGTTACATAAAATATCAATTCAATTTTTTTTTTAATTAAAATATTAAATTCATGTATTTTACTTGTCCCCTTTGAAAAAAAAATGATGGTACTTCTCCTTTCATTTATTCAATCTCTTTAATTAATTATTATTAAACATGCTAATTCATGATCTACCTCATAGTGGGTTATTTTCTCTCATCACTCATGAAAAAATTAAAGTAGAGTTATTATTATATCATGAGAACATGATCCTTATCCATAGGCTTGTAAATTAACTACAATCTCTACATTTTGAAGGCAAAAGGCATGTAAAATCAGGACTTTTCAATAAATGTTCAAATGACTTTAAGGTTTATGTTTGGTAGGATAAAAATTAAGGATAAATGAGGAGTATTATATCTTAAGTAAATTAAATGATATCAAAAATTGTAATCATGTTATCCCATTTAAATTAAAAACTCCCACTTCCCCCAAACTCAATGTAAGGTATTGATCAAATTACACATAATGAATGATTTGTGCACCCTCTGGAAATATTTATCAATTTTTTTTCATTTTTTTCATTTTTTTTGAATGTTATACTTCAATAAAACATCAAATTCATCAACTGACCACATTTGATAAAAATAATCGCTCTAATAATGGTGATATTTGGTTTTCCCAACTCACAACCTACTTTTTTCATTTTTTTTATTTTATTTTTTTTATTCAAGAGGGGAAAAACAATAAAGAGTTCAACTAATGAATCAAATGACCTTTTTAATTTCCCAAAAATAGATACCCAACACTTCTTCTTTATAATTTATATAATCCTTTAAACCATTATTCCCTTTACCCCAATACTTCAACTTCAATATATCATGAAAATACCAAGAGTAGGGTATGAATGGATAAAAATAGCTTGAAACTTGGTTCATCTCTATAAAGGACATTCAAGGTATTTATAGGATAAATAGAGATTTATGTAAAGGTATAATTTCATGGATAAGGTTATTATCAAAATATTCCCCAATAACATTATATTTGGTTTTATACAGTCATTGTTTTGACAAGTTTAAATTCATGTTTTAGCATGTGATAATTCCCAAGAGTACTTAAGAAATATCATCAATATAAAATAAGAAGTATGTGGTCTATAAATATTCTTGGGAAAGGGAATATGATGTTGTAAAATTACTCAAGTCATAACTATTAATAACAAATAAATTCACATTAATTTCATCAATTCAATGAATGCAAAATGGATGTGAAAATTCATTTATATAAATAAATTAATTTCCTTAAAACATGATTCCACATTTTAATATACATTCTTCACGTTAATAATTCAATTCTATATTTTACTCATTAAATCTCATTTTAATTGGAATTTAAAACATGTGATCACATGATTCCTAAGAAACTCATGCCTCCTATATAAGTCATGTAATACATAAATTCTAGTGTGGGTATTCAATTTTAGTTTTAAATAAAAAAACAAATTTTCAAAAAAAAAGGTAATTAAAATGATATTGAATTTAAAAAAACTCTATTTAGAGATTATTATTTAGTCGGGTGGTGCATGACCTGTCCCATCAGTCTTATTTTGAATCACTTTCATGACGTGTGTTCTGTTAAGTATCTCTAGTTTTCATCATTGCATCATCTTCATTAATGGAACTGAAATATAATAATAAAAACAAATGATATTGCATGCATATTAAAT
This sequence comes from Viscum album, assembly GCA_963277665.1. Classification (NCBI taxonomy): domain Eukaryota; kingdom Viridiplantae; phylum Streptophyta; class Magnoliopsida; order Santalales; family Viscaceae; genus Viscum; species Viscum album. Next base: position 1,981,722,361 of record OY728133.1, read on the forward strand.
CATTATAGAATATTACCAAGGGTAATATTTTCCTCCCAAAATTGATTTTGTTTAATGTAATGGCTCAACACATAAATTGATTTTTTTATGAAAAATCCTAAACTACCAGATTTCATACCCCACACTTATTTATTTCAATTTCCTCGATTCATTTAAATTGGTTTTCTTTAGGTACACATATAAATAAAATTTAATTATATATTTTCATCAAGAATAAAGTAAATATTAAACCTGGTAGGTCTTCATTGGTAAATAGGGTGAAGGAGTGTGATCTCCTACATTGGTTCTTGATTTATGGTCCCATGAAACTTATTCTGTCTCTACCCATTTATAGTGAATGGGTTTTATCCTCCTTAATTTTTTATATACACAACAAAAAATGGGTATACTTCAATAACAGTAATGGGGCATTACCATATAGAATGAAGTTTACATGGAATTAACATCAGTCTGGATTTGTATAATAGCACTTGATCTCCAGTGTTGAAGGTTGTTGGTTAAATCATATTTTCATGGGCCATCCTTGTCCTCCCTTTATAGTTAATTTAATTTAAAAAATATTCCTTCTTTATTTTCTCTATCTCTTCCTACTACAATATTATCTCTTTCCCAACTTTGTCAAGGTCTAGATTCGTCTCTCATACTGCCCAGATTGATTTGTGCTCTAATTACACAGGAAGGTAAAAATTATTTCCATAAATGAATCTATAGGGGATCATCCATATGAAAGTATTGTAGGTTGTTATTTAGGGCTATAATGAATCATATAACATTTTTATCCAATCCTTTATTTTGGGTTTCACAATCCTTTCTAGAATGCCTTTGATTTATCTATTGGAGACTTCTGCTTGTCCATTTATTTGGGGATGGTATGGTGTTGAAATTTTGTGATGTAACCCATAAATATTCTAAAATTATTACATTTTACTATTTTTCATATGAGTTCCTTGGTCACCAATTATTTCTTATGTCACTCTAAACCTATAGAATATGTTAGCCCTAATAAAATCGTAAACAATATTAGAATCTTCAGTTCTAGTTGCTTTTTCTTCCACACATTTTGAAACATAGTCTACATATAAAATAATATGTGAATTTACAAATGAAATTAGGAATATTACAATGAATTATATTCCACATACTTCAATAATTCCACAAAAATATATTGTTTTTGATGAATTTCCTATTTTTTGACATATTATCAGAAAACTATCATTTTTCACATCATTTAAAAATATCATATGAATCTTTAAATATGTTGGGACAATAATGTCCCAAATATAAAACTTATTAGGTTATACTATTATGTCCAAAGTTTCCACAAAAGGATAATTTATGATAAAATTAAAACATTGATTCAATTTACTTCCTAGTAAGAATCTTCTTATGATTTGATCATTAAAAAATTTCCATAGATATGGTTATTCATGAATATAAAATAATGATTCCAATTTTTTCGTATGTTGTTGATGAGAGATTAGATAATAGGGTACCTAAGATGTAAAAAAATAATTGACAATATTGGCCTACCATGGTATTTCACAAATCATGATGTAGATATTTTCTCTAGGAATCTCAACATTATGTGGGTTCTAGTTTGGAATTTTTTTTCTTCAATGTTGGGGGTGGTCGTCTTAGATAATCAGCCTCCTGATTTTCTGTTCCCATTTTATCTTTAATTTCCAAATTGAATTATTTTAATAGTAGTATTAATCTCACCAATATTTGTTTATAATCCAAATTTTTCATTAAATACCTGAGTGTTTCTTGATCCGAAAAAACAACAACTTTATTTCCAATATGATATGATCAGAATTTAGCTAGTGTGAAGAAGACTGCAAGGAACACCTTATCAGTGTTTGTGTACATTTTTTGTGTGGTATCCCATGTGATTAATTCATATGAGATGACATCATTATTTTTTTCAATTATTTGTGATATATCAACTCCCACAGCTTGGTTAGATCCATTTCAATGTTAATGAAAAGGGTACTCTCAGTTTGGTGGTTTTATTATTTGTGGTGTGATCAAATATTTATTCAATTCATCAAATGATTCTTTTCATGCACAGTCAACATTAATGTCATCATCCTTTAATTTTAATCATCAAAGTGGGAGAGAAATATTACTAAAATTCTTGATGAATCTTCTGTAAAATCTTGCATTCCCTAAAAAGGATCTGATATATTTTACATAGGTTTTATATAGAAAGAAATTTATTACTTCAAATTTTAATTTATCAACCTCAATACCTTATTGTGGAATTATGTGTCCAAACACTATTCCCCTTTCAACTATGAAATTACAATTATCCAAATTTAATATAAGGTTCTTTTTAGTTCATGTTTTTAAAAAAATTAAAATTCTCTATGAAATGATCAAATAAATTTCTGAAAAATGTGAAATCATCATAAAATACCTCCAAAAAGTCCTCAATATGGTCTTAGAAAATACTCACCATAAACCGTTGAAATGTACATGGGGTGTCACATAGCCTGAAAGGAATCATTTTATAGGTGAACATGCCAAAACTAAAGGAGAAGTTCATCTTATACTGGTCTTCTAGTGTGATCAGTACATGGATGTATCTTGAGAATGCATCTAAAAACAGCAATGAGTTTTTCCTACTAACCATTCTAACATCTGATAAATGATAAGAATAGGGAATTGGTCTTTTCTAGAAACATGATTTATCTTCTAGTAATTTATACACACTCTCCAACTATTTTTAATATCATGGGGATCAGTTCAATCCTTTCATTTTTAATGGTGGTTAGGTCAGTAGTCTTTGGTACTATATGAATTGGGCAGACCCATTGAGAATCATAGATTGGGTAAATGATGTGAGATGATAGAAATTTCTCTATTTTGTTCATAAAAATATCCATAATTGTGGTATTGAGTATTTTATGAGGTTTTGTAACTAATCTGGAATCACTTTTTAAAAATATTCTATGAGAGCAGTCTTTGGGATTGATTTAAAGTATATCACATAAAATCCATCTGATGGCTTAGACATTTCTTTTGATAAGTTCAATTAGAGATTTTATTATAAATTAGATAAGTTATTAGAAATTATTAATATAAAATTATGTCCTTTAAATAGGTAATCATACTTCAAATCACTTGGAAATGGCTTGAGTTCCAGACATGGGGGTTGTTTAAGGTATGATATAAAATTTAGGATTCCTAGTTCTAAGGATGGAAAATCTTGTATAATCTCACTCACTTTTAACAAATCATTGGAAAAAATAAGATTTTACATATTCCTATAACATGATATAAAGATTTTTAGGTTATTGGGAATCAAAACATTCAAATGAAAAATGTTCTCTAAATGATAATAAGTCATGAAGCATAACTAAATCTTCAAGTTGTTCTATACCTTCTTCATGGGAGATCACAAAAAGTGAATAATTACTAGAAGGATGTTTTATCTAATAAAGAATGTTAAAGTGTATTGTATAGTCTCTAAGTTCCATTGTGAGTGTTCATTCATATACAATGATGATAGTCTTTCCTATTTTCAAGAAGGTTCTTCTCATGATGATGGGATATTGTCCTAGTGCTTGGTCTTATTCCATGGTAAGGACATAAATATATGATGGAATGATAAATCCTCTTACTCTCATGAGTAAATCTTCTACAACTATAGGTGGTAAAATGATGGATCTATTTTCTAATTGTACCACTACTCAAGTTGGTTTTATTTCTCTGATCTACAATGATTAAAATACTGAGTGAGGCATAACATTTATGGAATCTCCCAAATCATATAGAGCATCAGTAAAATATAATGACCCAATAGTGTAGGTAATATATATTATCCCTAGATCTTAACATTGTTATGGTATCAGTGGTGTGAACAATGTTAAGACACTTCTTCCTAATTTGATTCACTTGTTTCCATATAGACACCTTATTTTATGTGCATAGCTCCTTTAGAAATTTGGCATACATAGGGGTTTGTTGAATCTCCTTTAGTAGTGGAATTTTAATCTAAAATTTATAGAAGTTCTCTTGAATTTACTATTGAAGTTATTATTATTTACCTTTTTTGAACTCAACTAATTCATATGGGAGTGGTTCTTAGATATCCTTTTCCTCTTTTTTGTAATAGTGTTTATTGTCATTCCTTCATAAACCTTGTTCTTTATTCTTTGTTGTTATGGTATCCTTCATTTGGATGGATTATTTGAGCTTCCTAAGGTTTCTCAGAATCAGCATCCTCACATTGTTCAATGGAATGGAGCTATTTTCTACTTCATGTTTTTGTTACACTAATATTCTTTTTTGGGATTGGAACTATCTATGCTGGGATTTTTCCTTGATTCTTGGTTATACTGTTTATAAGGCTTTCAAAATTATTGTCCATATTTTTCAATTTCTTATTTATTGGTTCTATCTTTATTTATTGGTGGTTATTATAAAATATTTTTGAGGTATTTTCAAATGATTTATGCTGGTATGTCTGTTTATTTGGTTGTTGGAATGGTGAAGGGTTCTGGTGTTGGGGCTATTGGAATAGAGGTTGATTTTGGTATTGATTCTGAAAAATAGGTATATCCTGGTTTTGTTGGAATCTATATCAATGTTTAGTTTGGGGATGACATGGATGACTTGATTGGAATTAATTTTTTTGTTATTCTACAACGCAACTTTTTATCCCCTTCACTTCTGGACACTAATCAGTGTAATGATAAGTATAAGAGAATAAACACATACCTGAGTCGGGCCTTGTTGTCCCTTTACCTGGTTCACAAAAAGTTTTCTCATCACACTAGTCATTTCCTTAAGTATTTATCAATTTAAGGGTGAGGATGAATCTAAATTCTTTATTCCATGTATATCCCTGGTGCTCGTACCTATAGTGTCGAATTACTGTGATTTTTGTGCAGACTTTTCAGTTAGACCACTAGAATCACCTGGTGACTTTTCTATAAAGGCTCCTCTAGATGAGGTGTTTAGAAAGTTTATATCATTTTCTAGAAGTTCTTTACAGAATAAAACAATGAAATAGTGTTCTTCCACAGTTTAATGTGGGTAGCTGGTGCATAACTTCTTGAATTTCTCTTAGTACTCATAAAGTGGATCACTGGTTGATTAATGAATAACACATATCTCTTTTTGAATGGTTGTGTTTCTATATGTGGTGAAAAACCTTTGCATGAATAATATTTGAAGATATTCCCAATCTTGGACCTCTTCTAGTTATATACTATACAATTATTCCTTTTTTTTCCCATGTGAGAAGGGGAATTCCCTCCACTATACTTATTCATCCATAAATCATCAGGGTCTAAAACTTGATCACATGTTTTTAAATTCGTGAATTTGTTTTTTTGGGCATTATCTTACAAGACCATGTAATATAGGTATAATTTCAATCATGTTATTATGAAATTCAAAATCATTCTCTAATGTGGGGATAGCTAGTTGATTTTTTTAGTTGGAGAATTGTGGTTTACAAAGATCGTACAGTGTTTGGTTGGGATTGATATCCATTATTATATATTCAGAGTGATCACTGAAGGTGTCACTTTAATATATGAGGGTTATTTGTTCAAACTCATTTTTCAAAAAAAAACTCAATTTTTATATTGTTCATTCATGTTTAGGATCAAATTAAATTAAATGCTTATTTGAACTGTGGGTCATTCAAATGAAAAAATAATAATTTTTTGGGGGTTTTGAGGTATTGCCTCCCCAGAAAATGTGTCATGTTTGATACACACCTATAGTTAGGTGTGTCAAAATAATATTTAAATTTATTAAGTATAGTATAGTGGTTAATCCTAGGTAGTCTCCTAAAGAGGAGTGCACACAAAATAATGTTGTTACTTTTTATTTATTTTATGAAAACAATTGGTTTTAATTAAATTTGAATAATGTCAAAGAAATAAGTAGTTTTATTTTATTGGTTTTAAATAAATGGTAAGTATGGTGATCAAAGCTGTTTTGGCTAAACCTAGTGCTGTGATGTTATGGTTTCTATGTTTTTGTTTCTTTTTATTCCATTGACTGGTATGAGAGAGATTTTTCTACCTAGTCATTTCACTCCCTTATCCAGATGATTATTATAAGAATATTCCTATTTGAAACCTTAGGTATGTCTATTCTCTTTCTCATTCATGTCATGACCATCAATAAATATCCATACAAACCTAATACATTCCATCATATATAGAAAATATTTGGGTGGTGAGAGATAGAGATCATTGAAAAAAGTAATTAAAAATGAATGAATTAAAACATAATTTAACTAAATTTGGAATTTAAAACTAAATTAGGAATTGAAACTATATTTATAAATAAGAAGGGGTCCTTTTTATTTGAATCATAAGAACTCAAACAAAACACATAGGTACAACCTACCCTTTCTCGATCACTCAATGAAACTACCCCTCCATGGATGAGGAAGTCGATACGATATGAGAGAGGAGAGAAATTATGATAAAAGAAAAAGAAATAATAGAAATAAATATTTAGGATGTCATTGTACAATCCTTTCCCTACCTGTAGATTGGTTGTTATAGGGATGAGTTGGAATGGAGGGGTTTACCACCTTTTATAGGTGAGGCTTGAGAGTTTTTGGTTCTAGAATCTGTCCTCCAAAAGATTTCACGTGTTTGGCCAATCAAATAGCAGAGTCACTCCTGGACCTTTACATGAAAGATGTTGTAAAATATCATATGCCTATCTTCTATAAATGTTAATGTATTTGGATATATATTGAGAGATTTATGCATGTTTTACTCCAAATATTTATTCTGTCTAGTTAGACTTTCCAAATTTCAAGCGTCCAGATTATCATGCCTTCATGACCATGAAGAATTCTGATTCTCATGTATAATTATACATTAATGATGTTTCCTAATGTCTTCCATGTCCCTATGTCAAATTTCAGATCATTTTGTTGGATGACTTCGGAGTTATGAACCCCACTTAAAAAATCACAAGATCTATGCACAGTTTTCATGAACCAAATTATGAATAGGTTTTGAGCTTCCAAATGGAAGATTTATCTCTAGGTCCAGCAGAATAAAATGAAACCCAAGATGAATAGAATACTAAAAAAATAATTTCACAATTTAGATATGGGTAAAATATTTAATGACCTATATAGGGAAATATTTTAAAATAGATAAAATCCTAATTAGGCCATTTTTATATTATGCTCAAAATACCAAAAAAATAATTAAAATAAAGAAATTTATCTTAAAATAAAATGTTTATTGGATTAAAAAATTTATATATTAATTTTAATATTATTGAAATTATTAGTTATGTCAATTTTTGATGGTTATATTTTACTATTATGACATTTAAAGCCTTGTATTCACTTTATTATACACCTATTTTATCATATATGTATTACCTCATGAAGAAAATATATAAAATGATTGGTAAATTCCTATTTTGATATTATATAAACCCATTAATAATTCATATTTTTAGATTAATATATAATAAATTATAGAATTACATTCTCGAGAACCATAATATTTTAGTTCCTTTAGAAACATAGAACATAATAATCTAACCTGGTGAAATATCTTCAATGATTCCCACAAATTTACTCCCATTTAGTACTCTTCTTAGATATAACCAACTTAAATATCTTCTTCATAAACTTTGAAAAGGAAACTTAAGAAAATGTGAGTACATATTCTCAGTAAGGTTAGATAAGGGATATATGTAAGAATAACATGAACATATGTGTTTTTGAACATGAGAATTGCATTCGAAAACCATAGACTACAATTAAAAATCCTAATCTTAAGTCATGAAAAAAATAATGGATGTTAATTTTGGTTGGAGTGGATACTCAAGAGGGGGGTGAATTTAGTTCCAATTAAAATTTTTGTTAAAAATATTTCTCTTAAAATCCCCCAAATTAAAACGGCCCAATTAATTAAGGAAGTAGATATATAAGTGACTTATTGTTCAAAAGGTTTCTCAAAGGTTGATTACGCCTCAGTTGAATTAGTATGAGAACTAATTCGACTTTTGAAATAAGTTTACTAAATAAATCAGATATACACACTAACCAGAACTAACTATCAGAGTGAATGTAAAAACAGATTTATGTTTTTGCTAATATAAGCACAGTGGATAAGAATAGAACAGAGTAATGAAAGGGGAACACAATAATTTAAACAAGAGGTTTAGTCTTAAGTCAAGACCTAGTCCTCTCCACTTGGTCATCACCTGCCACCAAGAAATTATATTAAAAGTGATACATAGCCTGTATCGGGCTTTACAACAGTTCTCACAAACTGTCCAGGTTTTGCAACCTCTACCACAGTTCTACATGGGAAAATAAACTTCCAACACACACCAGGCTTCTTCCACAGTTATACGTGGGAAACAAAAATAAAGAGAGTTTAGAATGGGGATTTTCAGTATCCCTCAGTTCAAGTACAAGAGTCAGTGTGTGTAACATACACACTGCTCACAAATGTAAAGTATTTAAACACAGTAGAGCTAAAGATAGTTGGAATGAATTTAGAATGCTCTGATGTGTTGGAAGATCAGCTCTGGACTGGTTGGAATGAATGAGATGAAGTTTTGGTCCTTCTTTATAGGTTGACTCCAAAACAGAGTTTCACAACTTTCAGGTTATGACTTCCAGATGTAGATATGATCAGCTTTTTGGATGTTAAGCTCTTTGCATCACACCACGATAGATTGAAGAAGAATCTTTCAATATATCTTCGTGAGGCTCTATGTTATTCTAAATAAGTGCTTGAGTGTTCTCTGCTTATTTTTGGTATTCAGGTTTCTCTTTTTATGTCTCTTCTGTATCTTCTATATAGTCTCTTGTTTTTCGTGTTTTTGTTTTTTTTTTCTGTAGAGGCTGACAAGAGAAATGTTTCAACCACATGTGTTCTTCCTCGTACATCATATTATTTCCTGATATACCTGAAATTAACATTAAATAATGTCAGATGTATTAATTTGTCCAGACATGACCATTATAATAGTATTAATAAAATTGGTAAAGAAAATAATAGAATATCATTAGACTGGTAGAAGATGCATGTCACACAGTAGACTTCAACTGTGGTCTTTTCAACTGTGGACTTCATCGGTAGATTATTCAACTGTGAACTTCATCGGAAGGATCTTTGACTGTAGACTTGTAACGGTGAACTTTGTTCTTAGTGGATGTCTTGTAACGGTAGTTGTTTACTCTTTGTAACAGTGGCTCCTTATCAGTAAACTCCATCGGTAGGCTCAATAGTAGACCTTTAACAGTAAGCTTCTAATCGATAGTTCTGTAACATCTGACTACTTCAACTATAACCTTTCCAACTATAGACTTGAATAGTGAAGTTCTCAACAGAAGACTTGAGAAAGAGTCTGACAGTGGACTTCTAACAAAAGCCTTGTCACAACAAAGACCTTGTGACAGTAACTCTTTGTCTGTAAGCTTTGATAAGCAGATCATCGGTAGACTTGTGACAGTAACCTTGTACTAGTAGCTTCCAGCAGTGACTGTAAATCTTCAATAGTGATCTTCTAGAATTAGTGACTTAGAGTGATAGTAAGCTATAACAGTGACTTTGAGCAGAAGGCTCTTACCAGTAGCCTTTAACAGTGAACTTATATTTAGATAAATATGGACTGTAAGTTGATGCAGCAAAGTCATGAGTCTTAAGAATATACATTGTTGAGAATAAGATAATTGTATATGTAGATTAAAATATTAATGACTGACTTAATATATTATGATCAATATTTAAACATGATTTGGAATTATCAAAATAGGTGAGTCCAACAGTTCATAAGACATGAATCATAAGAGAATAAAAGAACATGAGAATGATATTATAACATTTAAATGATATATGAAGTTATGGAATACACATAAGCGTAGAAATTCATTCTCATATTAGTAAAGGCTCTTTTCAAGGCTATCATAGTTAAATGTATTTACTACCTAAACCATCATAGTAGTCAAGGTTCACTCCCCATGCCATCATAGTGGAAAATGTCCCTTACAGAACGAGGATCACTCCCCATTCCATTATTTTTTATCTCATAAGATATTAATCTTACTCCAATTCATTGGAGGGGGTATAGATACCACCCATATCATTATGAAAACAATATTTATTTGATCCGATAGACCATAAAACATTAATCATATCGTAACTCTTAAACTAAAATGGGTTTCATAAACATTTCATCACATCATAACCTATTAAAAGGGACATTATTCATAATCATTTCATAATTTCTTCATAGAATACCCCATAAAAGATGTGTGTTTCATAAGACTTTTATCATGGTATAACACATGGAAGATAAATATGTTTCATAAACATCATGACATGATAATAATATTACCATATTGAGAATGAATAACAATGTTATCCTTGGATTATATCCCTAGAAAGGAAAAGGTAAGATCAACAAATTTCATCTTTTATGGATATGTATATTTATAATTTAAAACATTTCTTGAGGAAAATATCATTTTCACTTTGAAAAAAACTTTTAAAAACATAAATCATTTTGAAATTTTGTATCATTGAAAATAACTATCAAAACATATAACGTAAGTATTAAAATAATTTAGAACATATCTTGAGGATAATATCCATCACACTTTAAAAAAACTTTTTAAAACATAAAATAATTTTATACTATTTTTATTTGAAATAACCATGAAAACATATAAAGGAATATTTAAACTCCATTAAAACATTTTGTATTGATGATATTCTTTACAGTTTGAAAAACACATTTTAGATCAATTTCAAAATCAGTTTTATTTTGAAATAATTTATTTAAAAATTAAAAATATCTAAAATATTAAGGGAAATTGTTTCATTTAAAATATATTTGAAAAATTTTAAGGGAATATTAAATTATTCAATCTGTAATGATAGTTATAAATACTATTCATGTCATGTATCTTAAAAACAATAATCATTCACATTTTCGGTAAAATCCATGTAAGTATTATGTATAAAATAAAATTAGGATTACATTATATTTTTTAAAAAAAAATTAAAGCATGTATAAAAAATTTAATATAGAAAAACATTTGATAAATGATAAAATCATTTTTTTCAAAACATTTTCAGAAAACAAGGTTTTTATAAGACCCCAAGATTAAACCTTACTTAATATTGAATTAAATGAATAATTCACATTGAGGATCTTTTCAGGTTTAGAGTTTTAGAGAATTAGGACATAACTATTACATCTCAAAAGATTACAAAGTAGAAACTTCTACTGAGTTTCCATAAAATAAAAACTCTTAAAAAGAAACATGTCTAGTTCCATGTTTTAGGTAGCATGACTTTCCCTTGATCCCATCCTTGACCCTATTCCACGTTAAGTCCTGTGAAAAACATTTCAAAAACTTGGTATGAGCATAAAAAGCTCAGTAAGGGATACACAAATAATAAAAACTGTTAGTTTTTCAAAACAAGAAGTAAACCTTGTATACTTTATCAAAGTAATACTTTTCACCTTTTTAAAGTAGTAAAAACTCTTCACTGAATAAAAGTTCATTACTTACCCTTCTGTAGCCAAAATATTACCATAAAACCCATATAAAAATCACATAACATATAAAGGTAACTTGGTACATAAACATACTTAAGTGGAATAACTATAAGGTCGACTTCCACACATATCACTTAATGGAATAGCCATTCGGCCAACTTCCATACATACTTAATGGAATATCCATACGGCCGACTTCCATACCCAATGCATTGGAGGTTATAACTTAACCACCCATACTGGTATTCACGGCACCACCCGTCATATGGTTTATCACGTAACCACCCTTAAAATGTCCAAGTACCATTATAAAATTATAACACATAAAACCAACATAAAGGAATGATAATATTTCCATATTTCAATCAAAATATATCGTATATTGACCTAATAGAATCCTTTATCAAAACTGTTTTCAATACCAAAATACATAAAAGAGTATATGGTATTTATTTTATTTTAAAAACATTACGGCTTGTTGAGGAAGCCAAAGATCAAATAATACTCGCGGCGGCAGAAAAGGTCGTTGTCACCGCGTACGTTAAAAGAAACATTCCTTTTTGTCATTTAGTAAAACGCTTCATAGAAAAAGATTACTTTTGTATAAAAGTAAAGGTCAATGGAGTTTATACACCGTATAAAATAAAGTTGTGTATAAAACGAAATATACCTTAATGAAAGGATATTGATACGAAGTCCCTTACAAAGACGGTATCCTTGGATTAAGGATAAATCAATTACAAAATTATGTGTGACAAATGAAAACACCAAATATAAGTGGATATTAAGTGTAAAACAATCATATGTTATTCACACATATTCATATAATGACATATTCAAAGAGTACAAGTTTATCCCAAAGAATCAAAATTGGGTTAAGAAGTTCCCTTGAAAAATTCGATAGCCTAACGGCGTCACTTCAAAATTTAGAAAATGAGTTGATGATAGATAAAAGGGTATCTCATCACTTGGAAATAAAATTTACATCAATAAGGATATATAAGAACATATCCCAACATAAGAAGATGTAATTTAAAAGACATAACAAAAGAAGTCTTTAAAAAGAGGAGGGTGAAAGGTTCCCTTACCGACTTGGGTAACTTTCGAAACGTACACCCCATTGAAGAAGGGTCATACAATGAATATGTAAATACCCATAAATGAAATTATATTATACAAGGAGTATAATAATTGGAAGTACATACACCACTCAAAGGAAATGGTGGCACATGTATCATAAATGTCACGGGAATAAAAGTGAGATGAAAAATCCCTTACGAAAACTCGGCAGCCTAACGGCGCCACTTAAAACTTCCAAAAATGGAATGATGAGATCAAATAGGGTCTATAATAAAATTTAAATTAAGAGTAATATAAAAGAACATCCCCCAAAATAACAAATAGGATCTTAAAAGAAGTTACATAAAGGAGAGTACTTAAAAGGAAAGAGAGAGGTTGGATCCCTTACGAAAATTCGGCAGCCTAACGGCGCCACTCAAAACTTCCAAAATGGATTGATGAGAGAGAATAGGTTATATCATCACATGAACATAAAAATTACAGTAATATTAATATAAAATAACATCCTAATAACAAGAAAGATGAGCTTTAAAAGGAATGACATAAAAGAGTGTACTTAAAAAGAAAGAGAGGAGTAGGATCCCTTACCTCAAGTCCGACTTGTCATGTTCGTTTCTTTATATTCCTGAATAATAAAATTTGATCAATTTATAATTGCCTAATAACCTCCTTTAAATATTATTATTCAGTTCATATCACATATTATAATGTTATATTAATTTTTTAATAATTTTAGTTCATATCAGACGTTTTTGCCGATGTTTGGTACATGAGTCAAAAATGAACTTGTTTGAAAAATGATTTCCCATGTAGTTATAAGTAAATAATTTCCAGAATAGTATTAATGATTAAAATATCATATATATCCAGTACATATTAATTTTATAATATTCCATATCATTTGGAGATAAAAAACGAAAAGCACCGTTCATGGAGACGGTAGGTCATACGTACGCATGAACGCTACTTTCATTTTTTTTGTCATATTAATAGAATTAAAAATAAATGATATCTATATATATATATATATATATTATAATTACAGTATAATATATATTTTATATAGGTCACTTATTTTCATTAATTTCATTCTTTATACATTCCATGTATTGCATGTACGAGTCACATCACTTGAGGGGGCGGTAGTCCACACTTCCTCATATGAAATTATCACATTTACACAACATGAAAAGAATAAAGGTATGGTTTAAATATAAAATACAGAATAATATAGTAAACATAAATACCATATATATCATATATAAAATACAGTGAAATCATAATGGCCACCTTTAAAGGTGTTAAAAGAATATTGAACAATCATCATTTTGTGAGGCAGAAAATCACCAACCACAGAAACAGTATGTTCTTTAACCATTAGATGAAGGTGTGTGTAAGTTTATCTCATATCCTTCTTATAAAAACATCATAGTATATTGAAGATAATGGTTTTGTTACAAAATAAATGAATAAAAAGATTTTACGGGGTTGGAGAAGCAAAATAAAACAAAAAGGACTCAAGTGAAGACATTACCTTAAAATCGGGTAACTCCCTTTGGTTTGAGCTCAAAGGCTTCCTTGGGAAGACTTCTGCCCAAAGTGAGGCTTCAAGGAGTTAGAGAGGGATGTGTAGAGAAAAAATGGGTAGGGATTGGCCGATCCAAAGGCTTTGGAAGTGTGGGTAAGTAGGTAGAGGTGGGGGCCTTTTATAAGAGGAGAGGAGGGGCACTCTTGGAAAGTAAAGAGATGTTACTTTATTTTAAAATGATTTTCGAATTTAAAAGGTCCCACATTGATATAATTTGAGGATAAGGTGATAAGGGTTCGAAATCCACCCATACAATAGGTTTTGGATATGTGTAGGTTTTAGATTTTACATTATCTTTCCATTTTATTTAAATCGTTAAATAATGAGGTCATCACTGCATCATCATGATGTCATACATAATTTAATTTATATAATGTCTAAAAATTATAAAAAAAATACTATGATGTAGGAAATATTTTTATATTTCCAATGACTATTTATAGTCAAAAATCTGACTTGTATAACCCTATTTAAAAATTGTTTTAGTAAAACAACTCATGTTTGTGTCATTTTAATTTTAACATTAAATAAAAAGGTATTTATGTCATTTTCCGACCAAAGTGGATCCATGGGGTCCCCAAGTTGACCCATGGATTGTCTTGGTCGGCCATGACTCATCCAATGAGGGTAGGACATGTTTCTAGGTCATTTCATATTATTAAAACATTATTTTTACCTTAAACTACACTAATTACCTCTAATCGTGATTAAAAACTTAATAAGTTACTATTCACCAAAAAATTATTTTAATCCCATTGAACCAAATTTTACTTCTTAATGACAACCATGTATGTCAGATTTTTTAAATTCAAAACATAAAGGTGGAAAAATTTCATTTAAACGGAAAATCAGTTTTTATAAGTACCACTTAGTGGTTTCACTATTCATCAAAAATTGAAGTTTTTCAGAAAATTACCAAAAATTAACCCTAGGCTATATTTGATATTCTAAATTCAAAAATGATGTCTATTTTACAAAATTCAAAACATATAAGTTGCATTAATTAATTTAATAATTAATTCCCGCTGTCAAAGCAAATAGCGTGTTTTTAAGAAACAATATCTATTAAAAGATTGACACTAGTTTAAGTCCACTTTCATAGTGAAATTAATTCCAATAACCACCATTGGATTTAATGGTAAAAATATATTCTAATTTCACTTTAAAACCAATTTAAAAGATAATCTAATCATGTAAATAAATTATATTAAAAAGAGGTTTTGAATTAAAATACAACATTTTTCACTATTCATTAAAAAATGTACTTTATCGGAAAAATACCAAAACTTTACACAAAGTAAATTTTGATGTCCCGATTATAAAGAAGAATTTTATTTTGTCAAATATAACACATAAAATTATCAAAAAGTGGATTTATAATAGGTTCGCCATCAAAAGGCAGTTAATCGACATTTTTAAAGAATATAAGAATGTTTACGCTTAAAATTGGATTCATTCGCATTTTTAATCCTCTAAAATTTATTTTAAAAAGTAAAAATATTTGACAAACATATATAATCATTTTTTAGTTAGTTCTATTCATTCCTGCCATCACAACAGCTAGGCATTAACTACCATTTAAAATAATATTATTTTATTATTAGAGTGCAACGTAAGATTCCCAAAAAACTCGTTGTTGCGTGTTGGGTAAGCCATCAAGCATAGTGTTCCCTTTAAATTAATATTAACATTTTATTCACAAATAGGGATAAATATAGAAATGTCATATTCTTTATTTACCTGGGGTGTTACATTCTTCCCCCCTTTTGGGAATTGCATCCTCGCAATTTTAAAATTGGGCTCGGAAACATTCTTGAAAGTCCCACATCGGAACAAGAGTCGGTAAAACAATCACTTTAAAATAAAGAAAGATAAGTATAGAGGTCACCCGAGTTAACCCATACTAGGATTCCATGTAGGAAAACATGGAAATGGAGGAGAAAACAAAGGCTCATGTTCTGATGGAGAGTGATAGTAAACATGTCTAGGAGAAAGTTAACCATAAGAAAATCACAAACTTGTGATGGGTTAAACGGTATTCGATTCCCCAGTAGGAAAAGTTAACAGACAAAATTTTTGTTTTAAGTTACTCTTCATTGAGGAATTTATTTTTGAGCTTAACTAAATCATAATGAAACATACTTACTTGTCACGTAGACTTCCAACTTTTACTAGATTCCTTAATCAAACTCATATTTCCTCCAAAAGATGAGTATTTATGAAGACTTATTCGCATTAAGAGTACTATAATCAACCTCTTGAGAATCACCTAATCCACAAAAGAGAACTATATATTTCCCATGTCTTTAGACAAAATCCAAAACCAAAATTGTTAGTATGAGATCAGATAACCCACAAAAGTATAATCCTTTATAAAAAGAAAATCCATTCTTAATCTCCAAAATTTGTCCACAAAAAAAACCCAAAGTTCAAAAAAGACCATTCGATAAACAATTGTCCATAAAATTCTTCAAAGTAAACCAAACTAAGATTGAAACCCAAATATTTTAAGGATTTATTCACATAGTCTTCCAAGGTACAAATTAACTTTTATCTCCAAATAACATCAGTTGCTCTTAAATTCTCATATTGAAAAGTAATTAACCTAATCACATATCCTCCATGATAGGTTAATCATTTCCATAGATAACCCAAAATAAACTTACTCTTGATTCCTAAAATCATCTAACTAAAACTAATTATTCAAACTAACCAGGGACTTCACATAGTCCAGTGGTAGAAGATAAATACCAGTCGCACTTTGGTTGTGGGTTCGATTCCCGCAGCTTTGTTCGACGCGACGGGTTGTCACACGGTCTGCGTGTTGTCCTTTTTCCAAAACTATATAATTCTTAAAACATTCCCCAAAATGAGATAAAATCTTCAAAAATAATCATAACATATTTTAACCTCAAGTTTATCTCATGCCTTTCATTTTCAATCATAACATATAATAACCCATAATTACCTCAAAAGTAAGGATCATATAAACTCTAATGGTTACCTTTATAATTATTACCTGAACTTCCACATCGATTGGTCATCTCGTACATGATGCATTACAGAATATACCAAGGTTCAATTGGTTGATCATGACTCCTTGATGGTTGTTTTAGAACAACCATGAGTTTCCTCATTGAATCCCCCATTTTATCTAGTATCTTAATCAGAGAACCATCACAGTTTCCTTCAAACCTGTTGTCTCTTTGGTGCCTGCTAGATCCATCCATTCACTAAAAATAGAAATGTCAGTGTGAGTATATCAACAAAACCATCATGTACTAATGAGGAAGGTAAACACTAAGATATACTTACTCATTCACTTTATCTAAAACTAGGACTCTTTATGAATTCCTAACCATTATGGTAATGTCACTTATGCTTAGAAAATACCCTAACCTCTAAAGTTATCTAAACCGACCTCTGATACCAACTATAAGACCCCAAGCTTAAACCTTACTTAATATTGAATTAAATGAATAATTAACATTGAGGATCTTTTCAGGTTTAGAGTTTTAGAGAATTAGGACATAACTATTACATCTCAAAAGATTACAAATTAGAAACTTCTACTGAGTTTCCATAAAATAAAAACTCTTAAAAAGAAACATGTTTAGTTCTATGTTTTAGGTAGCATGACTTTCCCTTGATCCCATCCTTGACCCTATTCCATGTTAAGTCCTGTGAAAAACATTTCAAAAACTTGGGATGAACATAAAAAGCTCAGTAAGGGATACACAAAGAATGAAAACTGTTAGTTTTTTAAAACAACAAGTAAACCATGTATACTTTATCAAAGTAATACTTTTCCCCTTTTCGAAGTAGTAAAAACTCTTCACTAAATAAAAGTTCATTACATACCCTTATGTAACCAAAATATTACCATAAAACCCATATAAAGATCACATAACATATAAAGGTAACTTGGGACATAAACATACTTAAGTGGAATAACCATAAGGTCGACTTCCACACATATCGCTTAATGGAATAGCCATTCAGACAACTTCCATACATACTTAATGGAATAGCCATACGGCCGACTTCCATACCCAATGCATTGGAGGTTATAACGTAACCACCCATACTGGTATTCACGGCACCACCCGTCATATGGTTTATCACGTAACCACCCGTAAAATGTCCAAGTACCATTATAAAATTATAACACATAAAACCAACATAAAGGAATGATAACATTTCCACATTTCAATCACAATATATCTTATATTGACCTAATAGAATCCTTTATCAAAACCATTTTCAATACCAAAATACATAAAAGAGTATATGGTATTTATTTTATTTCAAAAACATTACGGCTTGTTGAGGAAGCCAAAGATCAAATAATACTCACGGCGGCGGAAAAGGTCGTTGTCACCGCGTACGTTAAAAGAAACATTCCTTTGTGTCATTTAGTAAAACGATTCGTATAAAAAGATTCCTTTTGTATAAAAGTAAAAGTCAATGGGGGTTATACACCGTATAAAAGAAAGTTGTGTATAAAACAAAATATGCCTCAATGAAAGGAGATTGATATGAAGTCCCTTACAAAGACGGTATCCTTGGATTAAGGATAAATCAATTACATAATTATGTGTGACAAAAGAATACACCAAATATAAGTGGATATTAAGTGTAAAACAATCAGATGTTATTCACACATATTCATAGAATGACATATTCAAAGAGTACAAGTTTATCCAAAAGAATCAAAATTGGGTTAAGAAGTTCCCTTGCAAAAATTCGACAGCCTAATGGCGTCACTTCAAAATTCATAAAATGAGTTGATGATAGATAAAAGTGTATCTCATCACTTGGACATAAAATTTACATCAATAAGGATATATAAGAACATATCCCAACATAAGAAGATGTAATTTAAAATACATAACAAAAGAAGTCTTTTTAAAAAGAGGAGGGTGAAAGGTTCCCTTACCGACTTGGGTAACTTTCAAAACGTACACCCCATTGAAGAAGGGCCATACAATGAATATGTAAATACCCATAAATGAAAGTATATTATACAAGGAGTATAATAATTGGAAGTACATACACCACTCAAAGGAAATGGTGGCACATGTAGCATAAATGTCACGGGAATAAAAGTGAGATGAAAAATCCCTTACGAAAACTCGGCAGCCTAACGGCGCCACTTAAAACTTCCAAAAATGGAATGATGAGATCAAATAGGGTCTATAATAAAATTTACAGCAAGATGAATATAAAAGAACATCCCCCAACATAACAAAGAGTATATTAAAAGAAGTTGCATAAAGGAGAGTATTTAAAAGGAAAGAGAGAGGTTGGATACCTTACGAAAATTCGGCAGCCTAACGGCGCCACTCAAAACTTCCAAAATGGATTGATGAGAGAGAATAGGGTCTCTCATCACATGAACATAAAAATTAAAGTAATATTAATATAAAATAACATCCCAATAACAAGAAATATGAGCTTTAAAAGGAATGACATAAAAGAGTGTACTTAAAAAGAAAGAGAGGAGTATGATCTCTTACCTCAAGTCCGACTTGTCTTGTTCGTTTCTTTATATTCATGAATAATAAACTTTGATAAATTTATAATTTCCTAAGGAACTCCTTTAAATATTATTATTCAGTTCATATCACATATTATAATGTTATATTAATTGTTTAATAATGTTAGTTCATATCAGACGTTTTTGTCGATGTTTGGTACATGAGTCAAAAATGAACTTGTTTGAAAAATGATTACCCATGTAGTTATAAGTAAATAATTTCCAAAATAGTATTAATGATTAAAATATCATATATATCCAGTACATATTAATTTTATACTATTCCATATCATTTGGAGATAAAAAAACGAAAAGCATCGTTCATGGAGACGGTAGGCCATACGTACGCATGAACGCTACTTTCATTTTTTTGTCATATTAATAGAATTAAAAATAAATGATATATATATATATATTATAATTCCAGTATAATATATATTTTATATAGGTAACATATGTTCATTAATTTCATTCTTTATACATTCCATGTATTGCATGTACGAGTCACATCACTTGAGGGGGCGGTAGTCCACACTTCCTCATATGAAATTATCGCATTTACACAACATGAAAAGAATAAAGGTATGGTTTAAATATAAAATACAGAAGAATATAGTAAACATAAATACCATATATATCATATATAAAATACAGTGAAATCATAATGGCCACCTTTAAAGGTGTTAAAAGAATATTGAACAATCATCGTTTTGTGAGGCAGAAAATCGCCAACCACAGAAACAGTATGTTATTTAACCATTAGATGAAGGTGTGTGTAAGTTTATCTCATATCCTTCTTATAAAAACATCATAGTATATTTAATATAATTGTTTTGTTACAAAAGAAATGAATAAAAAGAGTTTAGGGGGTTGTAGAAGCAAAATAAAACAAAAAGGACTAAAGTGAAGACATTACCTTAAAATCGGGTAACTCCCTTTGGTTTGAGCTTAAAAGCTTCCTTGGGAAGCCTTCTGCCCAAAGTGAGGCTTCAAGGAGTTATAGAGGGATGTGGAGAGACAAAATGGGCAGGTTTTGGCTGAGACAAAGGCTTTGGAAGTGTGGGTAAAGAGGTAGAGGTGGGGGCCTTTTATAAGAGGAGAGGAGGGGCACTCTTGGAAAGTAAAGAGATGTTACTTTATTTTAAAATGATTTTAGGATTTAAAAGGTCCCACATTGATATAATTCGAGGATAAGGTGATAAGGGTTCTAAATCCACCCATCCAATATGTTTTGGACATGTGTAGGTTTTAGATTTTACATTATCTTTCCATTTTATTTAAATCGTTAAATAATGAGGTCATCGCTGCATCATCATGATGTCATAAATAATTTACTTTATATAATGTATAAAAATTATAAAAAAATTACTATGATGTAGGAAATATTTTTATCTTTCCAATGAATATTTATAGTCAAAAATCTGACTTGTATAACCCCATTTAAAAAAAATTAGTAAAACAACTCATGTTTGTGTCATTTTAATTTTAACATTAAATAAAAAGGTATTTATGTCATTTTCCAACCAAAGTGGCTCCATGGAGTCCCCAAGTTGACCCATGTATTTTATTGGTCGGCCATGACTCATCCAATGATGGTAGGACATGTTTATAGGTCATTTCATATTATTAAAACATTATTTTTACCTTAAACTACACTAATTACCTCTAATCGCGATTAAAAACTTAATAAGTTACTATTCACCAAAAAATTATTTTAATCCCATTGAACCACATTTTACTTCTTAATGACAACCATGTATGTCGGATTTTTGAAATTCAAAACACAAAGGAGGCAAAATTTCATTTAAACGGAAAATCAGTTTTTATAAGTACCACTTAGTGGTTTCACTATTCATCAAAAATTGAAGTTTTTCAGAAAATTACCAAAACTTCACCCTAGGATATATTTGATATTCTGAATTCAAAAATGATGTCTATTTTAAAAAATTCAAAACATATAAGTTTCATTAATTAATTTAGTAATTAATTCCCGTTGTCAAAGCAAATAGCGTGTTTTTAAGAAACAATATCTATTTAAAGATTGACACTAGTTTAAGTCCAATTTCATAGTGAAATTAATTCCAATAACCACCATTGGATTTAATGGTAAAATTATATTATATTTCACTTTAAAACCAATTTAAAAGATAATCTAATCATATAAATAAATTAGATTAAAAATAGGTTTTGAATTAAAATACAACATTTTTCACTATTCATTAAAAATGTACTTTATCGGAAAAATACCAAAAATTTACACAAAGTAAATTTTGATGTACCGATTCTATAGAAGAATTTTATTTTGTCAAATATAACACCTAAAATTATCAAAAAGTGGATTTAAAATTGGTTCGCCATCAAAAGGCGGTTAATCAATATTTTTAAAGAATATAAGAATGTTTACGCTTAAAATTGGATTCATTCGCATTTTTAATCCTCTAAAATTTATTGTAAAAAGTAAAAATATTTGACAAACATATATAATAATTTTTTAGTTAGTTATATTCATTCCCACCATCACAACAGCTAGGCGTTAACTACCATTTAAAATAATATTATTTTATTATTAGAGTGCAACGTAAGATTCCCAAGAAACTCGTTGTTGCGTGTTGGGTAATCCATCAAGCATAGCGTTCCCTTTAAATTAATATTAAAATTTTATTCAAAAATAGGGATAAATATAGATATTTCATATTCTTTATTTACCTGGGGTGTTACAGTTTTAGAGGGAAAATAGTTTTCAACCGAAAATATTATTTTTCTTAATTTTTTTTTTTAAATATTGAGTACATGATGAGAGGAAAATTAAGGGAAACATGTGTTATCATGGAATAACAAGAGTAGAATAAAATTAATGGATTATTTAGAAATTGATCATAATATTTTACCATTGGAATCTTAATCATGAACAATCCTGATAAATGATGAGATTATAATAGAAAATCACTATGACTTTCGTATCTATGAATCGTAAGTCCCAAAAAGGAATAAAATTATTGGAACATAAAATATGATGAGGAAAAATAAATTCATGATATTACATGTCATAGGTTCTGTATACAAAACTCATGAGATAATATAGGTTCATAACATAACATACATATCAAAGAAGGCAAATTGAGACAAAAATCCCTAAATGTTTTGGTATCTTTTGAACCATAAACCTCATGAAATAGAGACTCTTACCTAGATATTTAAATAAAAATAATTTAAATTATATTAATAATAAAATAAATTAATGGTAATAATATAAACCATATAAAAGAAACATGTTCGGAATACGGCATTTTCCTCATGGATGGTAAAAGTGAGATAGAAATACCTTACTATAAGCCTTGACTTATATAGTAATCATTAAAAAAATTATTATAATTACTATAAGTTTATTGAATATATATTAAATAACCATATTAATGTATATCATAACATATATTATTTGATCATGGCCTTTTATTACCCTTTTATTAACTGTTTCATGTTAATGTCCCGTTTTAGGCAATAACATCATTATTGTTTGTGTAAGTTATGATTTGTTATTATTTAGTCATATTAATTAGATAATGGTTTCATAATCTCCATAACTATAACCATGATATAAATATCTTATATATTCATTATATGTGTATTTATATTAATCCCTAATATTTAGAGATGAAAGATGAAATGCATTGTTCATAGAGATGGTAGGGTATATGTATGCATGAATTATGTTTCAATTTTCCTCGCCAATTTAATTAAAGAAATGAAAATTATATATTATAATTTAAGAATAAATTTTATGACATATATATCAAAAATTATTATTAATATCATCCTTAATATACTCTATGTAATGCTTCAACAAATCGCATCGCTTCCTGGGGTGGTAATCCACTGTACACATGAGTGATGTTATCATATTTTCAAAAAATGGATAGCGTAAATAAATGTGTGATATAATAAATGAAAAAATAATTAAATCATAAATATAATTTATAAATAATATATAAATCATTATAACCATCTTTGATAGGTCATAATGTAAAAACAAATGAGATCAGTTCGTGATATGGAAGTCTGTCACACACACGAATGGTGATTTCGTAACCCATTTGATGGAAATGGTGATTGTTGTAGGTAATTCCATTAAAAAGAATTATGATACAGAATATTATGAAGTTATTATATCATAATGGTATAATAATTATTGAATGAGGTTGAGGAAAAAATAAAACAAAAACTCTTGTTGATGAACGTTACCTCTTCTTCAGGTATCCTTGTTCGGTTTTCACTAAAATCCATCCATAGTTGGATTTCTATCCAAAATAAGGAAACTAGGAATGGATGATGGATTTTGAAAGTTTTTTGGAAATTTATTGGCTGAAATATTTATTTTAAGGTGTGAGGAATATAGGAGAGGGTATCCTAAGTGAGGTGAGTCGCACACTTGTAATTGTTTTGAGAAGAAAAAGTGTACCCATGTCTGCCACATGCCAAAAGAGTCCAAAATATATCAAATTAGAACTCTAGACATGATAAGGGTAAATATTTCCATAAAATATATTTTATACAAGTTTATATGTTAATTTTTCACCTATCATTTTATTCCCCCCCCCCTATAGTATACTCATGTTTATCTTAACCACAATAATTGTTTTTTTGCACTATTAATTTTGTTCAAAAATTAGGATGAAACTAATAGATAATATAAATTATTACCATTAAATATATATTATTAATTTTTATAAATTCTATTCACATAGGTGGTAAATTTTATTTTAAAATTATTCCTATAGACTTGACAAAAAAGTTACTTTTTAAAGAGAAAATGTTCAAAAGATTAAAATTCATTAATATCCAATTTCAATATGAAATTTATTCTAATGAACTAAATTATATTAATATATATATATATATATATAATTTTAAATTAAAAAATTGATAATAAAGTTAAATTTATAAAAAAAATAAACTAAAAATCATTTTTCAATTAAAATTCATTATTTTTCACTATTCATAAAAAATTTAATCATTTTAGAAAATTCTTAAAAATTCACGATAATTTAAATTTTAAATTATGTTTCAAAAAACTTACATTATTTTTCAAATTAAATTTCCTAATTTTTGAAAAATAAAAATTTAAATCAAAACCCACCGATACGTTGGAAAAGACTGTTTTCATGAATTGTATTTTTTAAGCACAGTATTATTTTATATTAACTATATGTCTTTTAATAAGAATTGTATGAATATAAATTAAAATTAATTTATATATATTCTATAATTTTCATTTTAAAATTTATTATTTAGTTATTATCTTAACTAATTAAAATATAATAACACTGTACAATTTAAAATAGTTAAAAAACTCTTCTTAAACCTAAAAAAACATACACTAAAATACAATATAAAGTTGATTAAAATGTAAATAAGTTAATTAAATATTAACAAAGATTAAATATTTTCATTTAAAACATAATTGGTAATCTAAAAAACTTATTTTATTGAAACTAAATGATAGTTTTACAAAAAATTGACATTTTCACTATTCACTAAAAATCAATATTTTCTGAAAAATACTAAAATTTCACCGTAAGACAATTTACATTTGATGATTTCAAAAATAAAGTTAATTTAATGAAATAAATTTTATAAAATCTCTATAAATTACATATAATTGTCTCTCATAAAAAACATTAAAAAACAATTTTTAAGAAAATATATTTTTGAATAATATAATTACATTAATAAAATTAATTGATGATTTACTTAGTATTTATAAGTTAATTTATATTGAATTGGAAATTTATATTTACATTTTATAAATTATTTTTCACAATTCATACGGACCTATTGAATAGATAGATTATAATGGTTATAATTAAAATAATATTATTTCATTATTTGTTAATGTTTGGTGTCGTGTATCAGGTATGCTATCATTGTTTCTTGTAATGCATGATAAACTTAGTGTTTATTATAATGCAATATATATTAATAATTTCATGCAACTCAAGATAAAATAATTGTTGCACCTTGATAAATTTCTACTTCATCTCTCACTCTATGAAATAAAGGTGAATTTGTTGTTCTTGAAGCACTAACAAGTCATATGATCCATAAATAGAATGATTAGTTACTCCATCTATATTTATATGAATATTAAATACATTACAAAAGTATACACCTGAGGACTTATATATTTTAGTTCCTTTGGAATCGTGGAATATAATTTTCTAATCTAGTAAAATATCTTTAATGTTTCCTACAAAAATATTCCCATTTAGTACTCTTCTTAGAAATACCCTACTTAATTCCATTCCTCATAACCTAGGGAAAGGAAACATATTTAAGGGTGATATTAGATTATCAGTATGGTTAAAAAAGGTAGATACATAAGGATTTCATTTTTATAAGGTTAAGAGATTGTGAGAATAACATTTTAAAATCATACATTGTATATCAAATACCATAATACTGAGTCATGGAATAATGATTTGAAGTTCATAAGAGATGAATCATAAGATAATCAAGGAACATCATCTATGATAAAATAGCGTTGTCATATGAAATTGATTTTTGGCATACATATATGCATATAAAATCATTTCCATTTTAGTTGAGGGACATTTATAAGGCAATCACGGTAGAATGGGTCCACACCCTAAACCATCATAATAGTCATTATTCTATCCTAATACCATCATATCAAAAAAAGTCATTTACTGAACCATGTTCAGTCCCCATTCCAGTCTTGTCTAACTCATGAGATATAAATCATTACCTAATGCATAATAGGGAGATATAGTTCCCAACCATATCATTATGAAAAATGAATTTATGTGTAGCACAAGATCATAAAGCATTAATAAAATCATAACTCCTTAAATTAAATGGGTTTCATAGTTATTTCATAAAATTATAACCTATTTAAAAGAGATAGGTTTCATAATCATTTCATTATTTCATCATAGAATAACCTATTAAATGAATTGAGATTAATATTTATTTTATCGTGTTATAACCTATAGAAGAGAAATGGTTTTCATAAACATCATGCCATAATAAACATAATACCATTAAGATAAACAATAAGAATTATATCATTGGATAATATCACCATTAAGGAATAGGTAAAACTAATGAATATCATCTTACATGGAATTTTATTTTTATCATTTTAAACATTTCTTGAGAAAAATATCCTTTCATCTTTGAAATTAACATTTTAAATCCTATATCATTTTGAAAAAAAATGTTCTATAAAAATAACCTTCAAAATACATAAAGGATTCTTTAAAATCATTTAAAACAATTATTTAGGAAATATATTTCATCATTTTAAGAAAAAATATTTTAAAACACAAATAATTTTTAAAATCCTTTTAGTTTAAAATATATTTTAATATATATAAAGGATGCTTAAAATCATTTAAAATCATTCTTGGGGAAAATATCCTTCATGGATTTTAAAAAAACATTATAAAACATTTTTAAAATTATTTTAATATTAATTAATATGGAAAATATTTTATATGAATTATAAAATATGGATTCTTGGATGAGAGAGGATAGGGGTGGTGATTTATAAGTGAGGTGAGTGTCAAAGTTGTAATTTTTTAAAATAAAAAGTGTAACCATGTCTTTCACTCATCAAAATGGTCCAAAATGGATCAAAATCAATCCTTTTATAATATATGTCCAAAATATGTCCATTAAATATATTTTATACAAGTTTATAAGTATATTTAAATCATATATTTTTAGTGTACACCCAATAAACCCATTTTTACTGTAACCGCGATAATTAATTTACATTGTCTTCACAATTCATTTTGGTCAAACAATAAGTTCAACATACTATATAATATAAATTTTGTTGATTAAAAATACGTAATAAATTTTTTCAAATTACTTTCACATAATTTGAAAATATTATTTTAAAATTAATCCCAAATATATGATGAGAAAAAGGGATTTCACTAAAATAATGTTAAAATATTTTAAATATTTTTATATCCAATTTCAACATAATATTAATTAAAATTACCTATATTGGAATAATATATATATATATATATAATTTAAATAAATTAACATTAAAATTTTAAAATAGAATATATCTTTAAAAATAAATTAAATGAAAAAGCAATTTTTAGTTGAAATTCAATATTTTTCGATATTCATCAAAAAATCAATCATATCAAACAAAATTCTCAAAAAATCCGCCCAATATATTTTTGAGATTATTATTTAAAAAATGATATTTATTTTTTCAAAAAAAAAATCTTAATAGGGGAAAAATTATATTTAATATAAAACCCAAAGGTATGATGAAAAACGTGGTTTTCGAGAAGTGTATTTTTCAAGCACTATATAATTTTATATTAATTATATGTCTAATAATAATCATTTTATAAATATAAATTAAATTTTATTAATATATAATCTATATATTTATTTTATAACATTTCTCATTAGTGATTATTTTAATTAATTAAAATGTAGATACAATAAGCACATTAAAATATTTTATAGAAAAAACCCCTTTTTAAACCCAAAAATGAAATTATACTAAAATAAAATATAAATTTGATTAAAATATAATTAATTGAATTAAATATTTTAAATACTAAATAAGTTGCTTTAAAACATAATAGTTCATTTAAATTAATTTATTTATTTCAAATAAAGGACAGTTTTAAAAAAATATGTCTTTTCACTATTCATTAAAAAATCAATATTTTTGGAAAAATCCCAAAATTTCAACATATGTGATTTCCAATATGGTGATTTAAAAAATTAATTTATTTTTATGAAAAAAATACCAAAATATCTATAAATAAATAATAATATTTTCTCATAAAAATATAAAAAAATTATTTTGAACAAAACATATATCTAAATAATATAATTAAATTTATAAAAATTAATTGATTATTTACAAAGAATTTAGAAATAAATTTATATTGATTTTGAAATTTATGTGTACATTTCATAAGTAGTTTAAACTATTTATACCTACCTATTTAACTTATATGTTATACTGGTTATATTATAAATAACATTATTTCATGGTTTAGTGAAGCTGGGTGTTATGTGTCAGGCACACTATCATTGTTGGGTGTAACAAAATCTAACCATAATGTTCAATATAATGTATTATATATTCAGCATTTCATGTAAATCAAGATAAAATCATTGTTTTATTTAATTAAAATATAAAAAATATTAAATTTTATTGAAAATAAGTTCACAAAATCTTGGGGTGTTACAACTCAATAGATCATGCCCTTCTTGTATTTTTTAGTGTTTGAATCCTATGTGTTTTTCAAGTAGGTACTCATGTTATATTTAACTTATTTTGGGAATCATACAATGATGGGAAAGGGTTTCTAGTTAAGGATGTGTAGGGTGGTCATGGGCCATAATAATATGGGTTTTTGAAGTCATTATATGCATTCGGTTTTTTATCATCTCCTTGAACTAGATATGTTTGTATTGATTTATTTAACTGATGATGTTTCTAGAGAGTATCATTTAATATTTTTGTCTTTTATTTTCATATAAAACATTACTAGATGTTGTTTTTGAATGAATATATGATCGTCTACAGCTTGTGTGGATTTAGAATTTCATTCGGGTCAATATGGAATTAGCTTGGGTACCGATATAGATGCTATTGTAGGTCAGTTTCTTAAAGGGATCATATCCTTAACCTAATAAAAGAAAATTTACAAAATGTGTTGGCGATGAAATTTTGTCACAATCATTTCCCAACCCCTATAAATGATTCCCATCGACATATTTAGGCGTCACCTATTAAGGAGTATGTACGTATTCATTTCTATAACTTGGAAGCCTGTATTAAAATTATGATAATAGCTAAAGAAAAAACAAGACACATGTTTATTTCATAATAATAAATGGTAAGAACACTACAATACTTTATTAGTAGTAAAATAAAGTCATTTTAATATTCTAATGGTGATAAATGGTTCACCGTGGAGATTTCGTACACAAAATTGTTGTTGGCTACACTGTATGAATCCAATTATGATTGAGGTTCTGGTTTCGATAGCCTGACCATAAATATCTTCAATGTATCTAAAATGGAATCATATTACCATAGACTAGGCTCATATTCACACCCCATTCAATATTTCTATTTTTATTTCCTTTAGCGTATTTAACTTTCAATATAAGAATCTTTTGGTCCCACAAAAGATGATATGAAACACTAAATGAGAAAAATTATAGATCAAAATAGATGAAATTTTTTTATCCCAATCAGTTGTATGTTCATCAGATGATAATATATTCTGATAAAATAGATGTAAATGAGGGTAAAATGGGTAAATACTAAAAGTATAATAAATTAAATTTACTTGCTGTCAAAAAACCTAACTAAAAAATATAAATAAACACAAAAGATAACATAGATAACAAATTTTAATCATTTTTTAATGAAATAAATAATCACTAAAGTAATTGATCATAAAACACAATGTAAAAAAAATACAATGTTAGATTGATATATGATGTACTAAGTTATAACCGAATTGACCCTAAAGGATATTAACTTCAAAAAAATTCCAATAATGGAAATCGTATTTTTTTATCAATTCTGCAAGTGGTTCAAAATCAGGAATAAGAAATCCCCCTTCTACACCTATATAATTCTAGATTTATAAATCCATAAAACTATATATGTTTCATGTCCATGGAAACAATATATTATTTTCACTGGAAACCTTTCATGACCTTTATTATACAATATCATTCATCCTAACCATGGAATCTCATAATCATGAAGGGTCAAACAAGGTTTGTCTTCTAAACCACTAAAGCCAATAATTATGGAGGATGGGACAAGATCTATCCTCTAAACCATGGAATCCCCCAATAATGAAAAATTGTACAAGCTAGATTACATCCTTTAGATATCCTTTATCTTAATGATCAGAAAAAATCATTATAGAATTAAATACTTGGATTATTTACAATTAAAATCTCATATACTAATTCTATAAGAAAAATATATTTGAAGAAAATATAGCAGAATGGGCTCTAAGAAACATGTTTTTTATTTTTTTTAATTTAATCGAGAACCCATTATTTCACTTTAGTAACTTACTAATATAATTATGATCCTCACAATGTTAGATATTATTTACATATCCCTTATAATAAACTCCAACAATTTAATTCCATGTTCTCCTAGTTTGGTTGCATAAATATTTAATAAGTACTTATATCACTAGATGGATAATATATAAGAATTAATTACATTATTTTTTCATCAATGTGTTCCATCATAATGTAATATCATCCATTTAATGAAGTCTCTTCATTATTTACAATAAATTGGATCTCAAGAAAAAATCATCTATACATCAGAGGTTAAACATTCAAACAATAAATCAACACTCAAATAGAAGATAAAATAACTAACATGAAATAATATTGAAATCATAATTAAGTGTATTTTCAAAAGTAAAAAAAGGATAATGATATTCATTAAATCAATATTCTCCCCCTTTTAACAATCACAATACATGAATTAATAAAAATACAAAGTTGTGTTTTTGAAAGGATTTAAAAAATAATCTTCCTATATAAATTCATTTTTTATTAAAATCCTCTAAATGTAATTTTTGAGACATCAAATCTTGCATAAGGTTAGTAAAAAGATTAAAACGTTTCCTCTTTAATATAATATAATAATAACTATTTAAAAAATTACTTAAAAAATACCTATTTGAATATAAGATTAATGTTATGAAGTTATCCCCTATTTTGAAATAAAGAATAACATTCTTTTTCAATGAAAAATAGAAAAAAAATCATTAAATTACCCTTCAAAAAATATACATAATCTATGAAATTATCCATTTAATTAATTCATTAAACTCATTTTTTCATCTATTTGGTGATCAATAAGAATTAAAACAAGGTATAAGGGAATAAAATTAAAAAAAACATGATAAGGATCTGATAAAAATATATGATTAATAGATGATATTATTTTAGTGGATAAACCTCAAAAAAGTAATCTTTTTATTTATATAGATCATCTTATTCTAATAAATATGATTTTTTTAGATTTTTTTTGTTTTATTTTCTTAACTTTCAAATAATTTATGTGTATAATCCTATAATAGTCTAATGAATGATCGCACATGAGCCTCAACCCAGTTGGTGAGGTATTCTTAAGTGCATCCACAAGACCCAGGTTCAAAACCAGGTAGAGGCATATTTTTGGGGGTACTGTAGAAGTACTGTAGCAGGTGTTGTAGCAGTGCTGTGGTTGTACTGTACACTATGCAGTACTGTAGCAGAACTGAACACTGTACAGGTACTGTAGTAGAACTGTACATTGTACGGTACTATAGCAGTCACTGTAACAGTTACTGTAACAGGTATTGTTCAGTAATATAACAGCTAGAACTATTCACCTTGGGCCACTGGTTTTGGCTTGGAGTCCTTAACTATTTCAGGCCACCCAGGCCTTCAGGTTAGTAGGGATTTCAGGACACCTTTAAGGCCCTCGGGCCACATCAAGGCCTTCGGGCCACATGCAGTTGCCCCAGACACACTACAGAAAAAGGAGCAGCCCCAGAAGAGGATTCAGAGTAGGTGCACTCACCAGAGCAGAACCAAATGGATTGTCAGAATGAGAGGGTATGGATATGCCATCGGTACTAGCCTTTTCTTGCACGGGAATCCTAGCCAGACATCCATGCAAAGGTGGAGAGTTATTATCATGATGCAGATGCTGGGGAGGGGCAGTTCCTTGTAGATAGTTTGGTTGAATTCCCTAAGACATTCGGGTCATGTAATCTCCTAAGCCTACAAGCCTTGTAATCTCTGAGACTACGGGCCTTGTAAGGGTTCCCCATCATCCCTTTAAAGGGGGGTTATCAAAAATCAATAAAAATGAAGGCCTTCTGGCCATTCGGGCTAATGAATGATCTCTTCCTTTATCAAGAGTCATTAAGAATAATGAATAATGGAAATTTAATATAATAATTTGTTTCATAATATCATATTATAAGAGTACCATGATATATATATACATATATTTGTATTCAAACAATTTTTTAATACATCGATGTATAAAACATGACATTATTTACATTATCTATATTTTTAACAGATCAGTGCATAAAAGAATTTAAAATAATTATAGCATTGAAAATTAAGGATGACCATATAGAAGTATATAAACAAAACATAAAACTAATAGTTAAAGAATCAAATATTTAACATAAATGTTAATATAACTATGAATTAAATTAAACCATAAAGAATTTAAATTCTATTAAACATTACTAAATATAAGACTTTTTATAATTGTGGTAACTATAAATAAATTTTCAAATGATGTATAATACAAAAAAAATTAATATAACTCTAAATTGATGAATTTCATCACCTTTTAAAAAATAATTTTTCAAATTTAATATATTATTGAAAATAAAAGCATAAATTATAATCACTTTATTTAAACCACACCCCACTTCTATTCGATGTATTAAAATCTATCATTATTTAATGTATTATTAAAAATTTCAGTAATCTGATTTCCAAATTTGATAAACATGAGAATGATATCACATTTTTTGGTGTCATCCCAATGGAATTGGTGTATTATGAAAATTTTACTCACAAGTGAGTTACATTTTTGGTTTATATATAAAGAGATACCACTATGGTTATAAAAAATATTTTGACTTTGTGAAAAACTCAAGAAAAAAATCAATGAGTGTGTGTATAATCCAAAAAAAATGAGCAAAATAACCTCAATCCACAATATATTGAACATAAATAGTTGAAAGTGAAACTAAGTGTCATTTATTGATGGAACATGGAACTAAGGACTCACCTAATTAATGAATATTTACATAGGATATCTTTTAATCCTTCCTATATATACCAAAATTAGTATCAGGATAAAAATTATGTGAAAATTCATTTTCATAAAAATAAAATCAAAAAATTTATGGAGTGAATTTTAGGTAGAATAATATAAACTTTATATATTTTAGATGAGAATCCACAAAAATTTATTGGAATATTTTCCATAATCATAGAAAAAACAAAATGTCTTGTCGGCTAGAAGTTATGTAGATTAATATCATTAACATGCCTCTGAATAAATTTTGATCAATTAATTTCCTAGATATATCAAGATTTAATTTAAATGTGGTACAAATAAGAGTACATATACTAGTGTAAATTTTAAAACATAGTCATTTAAGTAGATCTATTATATACTTCATTCAAGTTAATATTATTCTATCAAGTATTTGAATTATTTGGATTCCATGTAAAAAAATTGTGTTATGTCATCTTGATCATCTAAAACTCACTTTGATTATGTTCTTGTAAACTATTTGTGAGAGTTTTTTGAGTTTATACAAATATAATATCATCAATATAAATTTGAACAATGATAATTTCCTCAATATTTTCATTTTTAAAAATAGGAGGGTCATGCATTTAATTAAAAAAATTGAATAAGTGAATCATAACAACAATCATACCAAGATCGCATTGATATTTTATGATAATAAAAAGAATCAGTATGTTATAAAAAAAATTGGTAAATTTAAATTTTAAAAACTAGGGGTTATTATACATAAACTTATTCCTAGACATATATGTTAATGAAGGAACTGTTAAAATCAATTTGATATAATGTAAAGTTAATATGCATTTCAAATGATGTAATTATACTGATAATTGAATTCCTAGTTACTAAAGACAAATTATCTTGATTATATGTCCCATATTCCTAAAAATAAACCTTAAAAACTAGAATTTTTGTATTATGGAAAATAATACCATTTTATCACATTAATTCTAGAAGGCCCATTTTACTCATCTAACTAGCCAATACTTTGGATTATCAATCAAGGTCAACCCTTTTCCTATAAAAACTAATTAATTTTTCCTTACATATTGATTATACATATTTCAACACTCAGGGATTAATATTCCATTTTAGATCTTAGTTGTAATATAAAATCAATATTCTCATATTTATTTCATCAATAATATCTGACTTTAACCAATTGACATACATCACTAATGAAATTGTTAATAAGACAATTCATTAAGAATATTTGTTTTTTAGGTAATGAGGAATAAAAGAAACATCTATTGTTGTATTAAATACAATAAACTAAATTCCAAAGGTTCAATATCCATTGGTATTATTTCCAAAATGATAATTTTTGGAAGATGGATAGAATATTTTTTATTAAAATATGAGGAGTTAAAAATCCCAATCTATATATGTACCTTTAATAAGTTTTAAATAATTTTTTTTTCAATAAACATTACATTAACCATTTTATTAACCATTTATGTCTGCATGATCAAAACTCAATACACCTTAATTATAGTGGAATAACTAAGTAAGATATCTTGATCAGTTATTGGATTATATTTACAAAGATTATATATTGTATTAAAAATGAATAAAACCTAATAAATTCATGTAACTATGTCTAGGGATTCTTCTCATATATAATTCATAAATAGTTTTGTTAAACATTAGATGAAATAAAACATGATTTATAATGTAGTATTGTTGTACTTGTGTATTACTTCCAAAAATGGTTAGCAACTGGGTATTCACACAACAATTTCCTGGTAATTTTTAATGGTTTGTTTTCTTTAATTCAACAACTTCCTTCAGTTGAGGAGTTCATGGTGATGAAAATTTTATTGTTATTCATTTTTCACTATAAAAGGTTTCAAACAAAAAATTTATAAACACTATAAATCAATCACTTAAAAAATTGAATATAGGTAGGGTTTTCATGTTTTTAACTTGTGAAAATTTTTTAAAAACAGTAAGTGCATCAGAATTATATTCATGTATATCTACTTTAATCATTAACTAAAACATACAAGTGGTTATTTACATCAATATTCATAGTTTTTTTAGTTAACAATACCAATTTTTATTAACATTAATGGAATCTACATTGAGAATTCACCAATCGATTTAAATCTTGAATTTTATTTCTTACCATAATGAATAGAATCACAGACCTTGGAGATGATAAATTTATATTCTAGTATATCCATAAATATCCATTTATTAGAAATATTAGCTAATTTTTAAACATTAAAATATCATAATATTCTATTATATATACAATTAAAATATTCTACTGCATTATAACAAGGAAAATTCTTATTACTATGGTATTCAAAAATTGGTGTGCATAAATTATCATGCTTCTCAACTGATAAAGTGGGAACTCTGTCCAAATTGTTAACACTTCCAATGGTCTATAGAGTAAAAATAATTGTATAGATGAATAATTTTAATGAGGTTGTTCATATTACCTTGGAAAAAAATGA
This sequence comes from Viscum album, assembly GCA_963277665.1. NCBI lineage: Eukaryota > Viridiplantae > Streptophyta > Magnoliopsida > Santalales > Viscaceae > Viscum > Viscum album. The sequence continues at coordinate 1,981,758,456 of OY728133.1, forward strand.
AATCCAAATTGTAGTCTTAAAAATAAATAAAATACACATATCATATATTTGAACTTATGAATTGTATTCAATGGTGAGTCTTTATGTTGTTACATTCTATATGGTATGAATGTTAGTTTGGGAATCTATCATATTTTAAGAACAACCACTACTCATATACCAAATGTGTCAGTCATAGGTACTCAACCTATATTCCTAAAAAATTATAGGCAGTGATTTTTGTACCTACAAATTAGTGGGTAAGTTAATGTAAGAAAATAATAATTTAGGAACACACAACTATCAAATTTTTTTATTTTTTGAAACTATAAGATCTTTTGTAAGATATTCCTTATTCTTGTCATGAGATTGAACTTTATTGAAGGAACGTTTTTTCTCAATGTCATCCCCTATGAAATTTAGAAAATAAGATTTAAAAACTAAGTAAAAAATAATTTTTTTCATGAAATATTCTAGTGGTTTTATGACAAAGACTTAATGTTATTCTATTGGGTTTCAATTTTTTGTACACATTTCAAAAAAAAATCTTATACTAGTAATAGTTGAAATTTTAAAAAAAAATCTTTAATATATGCTTATAATTTTATTTTCTACATTTTGATGAAATTATTATGTCTTATATAGTTTTCAATTAAAATATTATGTCAAGTATTTCAATTTTATATTCAACTAACACATAAAATTGTCCCGACTTCTCTTTATTTATTTAAGATATTTTTATATCTATATTATTTGGAATATAATAAAATTTAGTCAAATCATAATAAATATTATCAATCTAATCTACCTCATCAACAACATCATAAATAAAAAAATTTAGTTCCTTTATAATGTTTTTATTATTCTTTTCATGGGATTACATTTATCAGGTCATTTATTCAATAGATGGAATATCATCTTCATCTCTCGATGATGATGAATTATAAGTACTTTAATTCAAATATAATTTTTTTAGGGTATGATGAGTAACCAAACCTATTAAGTATTGTTTATTTCAAATAATATTGGAATAGAATCCTATTATTTACTTATTTCATCCACCAAACCACTTCTACTATTAGACGAAGTATCCCTACTAAAATTTTTTGTATCATTCATAAAATAGATTTCCTTTATTCTATCACTATTTCATAATTGATAATCCTTATTTATTTTCCTTAACCTTATATAATGTATTTTAATATATCTATGTTTCCTAAACTAAAATAAATTATAATTTTTATACTTCTTCTTTTCATATTTATCTTTTCTATCCTAATTATGACCAAATTGGAAATTATTCATTTCGATAATCTTATTCATTCTCCTTGAAAGATGAATGATTTATCATACATGTTATTTAGAATTAATATCATCCAATTAGTTTTTAAAATATTTTTATCATATCATTAAACAAAATGGTCTGAGCATCGAAAGATAAAACACTAAATATAGAAAAAAAATCAACATCAATATTCCTCTTCTTATTCTCAATATCTCTTTTCAAATGATTCATATAGTAAATTCATGTTACAATGATATCATCAATAAATTGATGAATTATATGTTTATTTTTTACTCTATTTATCTATTTATATTTATATTACTTGGTTAAAATTTCAATAAACTTATCTAGAACTTCATCATCAATCATTTCCTTCTCTCATATAGATTTAATTTCATTAAAAGTGTAAGAAAATGTTGATAGATATGTGTTAGTTTTTTTTCTAGGTAATAATTAAAAATAATTATAGTCACTATAGAGCATAGACCTTTATTTTTCATGAACATTTGATATTACAATGATATTTATATATAACATCTTTTATATTCTATTAGTGTTCTAAGAAGATGAAATTTGAAAATAGATTTTCAATTTCATTTAAAAAAGTAACGAATTTCAGAATTTATAATTTCTTAATACTCTAGATTTTCATCATGATCAAAAAAAGGTAATTACTTATATGGGCTTCTATAATTTCGTGTCATCATAAGAAAATGAACCACTCCCATTTTTAAAATTAAATTATTCATTCTGTTACACCAATATTCATAGTATTCTCTATCAAATATTAGTGGTTGGTTAGGATAATGATTACCCATGGTTTCAACTTGAATTGTTTTCATAAAAAAATAATGTATTTCTGTTATACATGTCAGATATAGAAAACTATTATATTCAATAATAAAAAAATATTCACAAAAAGGTAAATGTCTAATAAGAACCCAAACCAAGATCCAAAACAATGTAAGGTGATGATATGGTGTGTATCATACAAGTTTAAGATAATAGTATTGATACCAAGATTTAGTCCTAAAAATATTTGGAATATTATAATAAGGTGGTAAATTGTAGTTAATATAATATAAAAATATTTATATAAAATAAGTTTATGTTGATGGAATGATAAGATAATCAATTTAAATCAATGTAATTAAGAGTAAAATTTAGTGTGTGAATACATAAATATGAGGAAATCAAGTTTACCATAATTCAAAAAACTTAACTGATTAGAAGAAGTAAAAAACAAATGATAAAGTTATAGAACAATAAACATTGTTTGATTAAAAAAACATAAATTAATAATACAATGCAATGTAGAACAATTAAAATGTAAAATAATTCCAAAATATTGAGTAACAACTCAAATACCACTAAAGGATATCAATAACCAAAAAAATCAAACGAAGTAACCTTTCACTTTCAGACCAAAGAAGAAGTTGGCTTATAGTTAAACTATGGAATCCCACTTCTACACCTAGATGTTCCTTAATGGATAAACATGTAAGACTATATCAGTATTTTGTCCATGGACATGCTATCTTATTATCCATGTAATCCCTTAATTGTACTAAATTACAAGATCATTATTCCTCACCATGGAAGAATACAATCATAATGGATCTGTCAAGCTCTAACTTTCTAATCAAGGAATCCCATGATCTAGAAGCATTAGACAAGTTCTGTATTCTAATGAATGAAATCCATCAATCACAATGGATCAGACAATCCATATTGTAACCCCAGAAACTCCTCAACCCTAATGATTAGAAAAAAGATATTTTGGTAACAAATACATAGATAATTTACATTAAAAACATCAAATGTAGAAGATATGAGAAAATATATTTAAATGAAATTCTTGTAGAAGAATTATAGGAAGAATGTTTTCATAGACTACAACATGATTGAAATATATTAACATTATTGAGTAAGATAATAACATACTTTAAATCCAAAAATACATAGTCCTAATTTATTGAGTTCCATTATAAAAAACTATAATGGTCAAATTCGTAGTTCTTAGAGTTCAGTTTAAATAGCCTCAAACATGTTCTCCCATCATTTGATTGATTTACTGTCATACCACACCATGTAATGTGTTCATCATAAAATAAAATCACAATTCACCATAAATAATTTGAAAAAATATTTGATTCCTTTGATGTACCATAGAGGGTTCTGATAGTTTACAATAATTTCACAGTGGCTGTATAATGCCATTTAGAAGACTAAGGAAAAATATTAACCATCACCGATAGCTGAAGGGAAGATATTTTCTTGTGTAGATACTGAAATAATAATGATCAAGATGAGACCAAAAAATTTCAAGATTTCATTCTTATAAAATATTAAGTGTTGCTTCCACTCGAATGATAACAACAAAAAGAATATCTAAAGGTAATAAAAGATAGAAATCATCTGATGTTCAAGTATCAGATGATTAAAACTGATTATTTATAAATATAGTAGTTTTTTTTAGTTTTTAATCATATTTAGGGAGAGAAATACAAAAAAAAATCTAGAAACCAGGAAACCCAATGAAGTCATTTTCTACCTCTTATCTAACTATTTCCCATTTAATCATATATTATAGAAAAATATAAAAGCCTAATTTTTTAAAATAAATATACTAAAAGATGAATGAATATAGATAGTTCATGATGTAAAAACCCTTGACATAAGAGAATAATATTTTTTTACTAAATAAAAAGTGAAAGGAGAATAATAGGAAGTTCCAATCAAGGGTGTATAAGAATCTGATGATTATATAACCACAAAATTTTTCAATCAGGAACATTTCATATATATATATGGATCAATTATAAAAACTATTTTTTGACCTAATTCACATTATTGTATCTAAGGAGACATCATCTCACTCTATTTCTTATAAGATTTAGTGAAATATACACCTATTAAAAAAACATATTAGGAATATCTTTTACAGATACTGAAGATTATCTAGACACTCTTATACTTCCTACCCCATTGATAGGAGGCCATGTATCATCCCCCCCCCCAAAGAGAAAATGGTCACAATACCCTTAAATGGTATTCTCATCATATGAAATGTTTAAACATTTCTTGTTCAATGTTACCTGACAAACTAACCCCTTATATGATGAAGAGGGCATGTATGAATCTGAATTCCAAATCTATAATAGGGGATAGGTCACAAAGTCTAAGGGAGTTATATTAGGTGAGTAATATATGGTCCTAAATTCCCATGAACCATTTTTATGAGTCTATATATTCAATAGAAACATTAATACAAGAACACCACTAGTCCCAATAAAAAAGAAGTCTAATCTTGAAGCCCAATGTGCTAATTTAGGCCCAATCATACTAATAGTCCACCTAAAAAACATTCCATTTACCTATTAATATTTTAATGTCGAAAAGCTAGCTCATTCCAACCCAAAAGTTAGAGAAACCATAAAAACATTACAAAATAGAAGGAAATGTTGAAAATATTAGCATCATCCTTTGAGCCTCGTGGTAGTGAATAGCCCCAAGATGGGAATCCATATCCTTGGTAAATAAATATTATATACCAAACTAGTTTATTGTTGTCCTTGAAAATGTCTCAATTCCTGATATTATTCAACTCTAAAAGGATATTAAGGGGGAACTCATTGAGGATATAAAACCCCAAAATTTTAATATATATTTATATTTAAATAATATTTATTTTCTTAATATCATTCTTTACGTACAACACTAAGTTTAAATAAACCACGATGTACTATTTCAATATTATTATTAAATGTGAATATTATAGCCTCACCATTGGATTCAATGACATGAAAAGTAGAAAATAAATTATAAAAAATTATTATTTTAAATTTTATAAAATTAAATCATTTGTTATCAATTGGTTAGAAAAAATATCATTTGAAAGTAAACGAGTTATTTTTATTTGAAAACTATTTTTATGCGTGTAAGGTATTTTTATACAGATAAATTAAATTAATCACTACTGATGAGTGATAAAATTAAAATGTAGAGATAATATATTCAATTAAATATTTTATCATTAATATAATTGTTTTTAGTAAGCATGGAATGGCAATAAATAAATTTTTAGTCTTAAAACACATTTTTCTAAATTGAGTTTTGAATGTGTTATGAAAACTTATTTTAAAATAAATTATTTACACTTATTCAAATTGAATATGATAAAATGGTTTGCTTATTTTTAAAAATATTTTAAAAATTTATTAATTATTTCAATTCCATTTTTTCATTATGAATTCTAACCAAGGTGAAAAATTCACGACTTCGATAAATGTTAAAAGGGTTAATGATTGATTAAACCAATGTAATAAGGGTTTAAATAACCTAAAACAAATCTAAAATTTATTTTTATGTGTATATTGACCCCAAATTATATTATATTTTAATTTGGGTTTATTTAGTGCTTCATGGACTTGAATATTTCTTTATTATATTTTATTAATTTAAGTATTTTAAGAGTCTTACTCCACTCACTTATAAAATGGAACCTCCTATCCTATCATATCCACCCCACTGATCCCTTTATCTCAACATATATATACCAAAATACTCTCCCAAAATCATTATACATTACCTTATGGTTATAGTATTCCCATAATACCCATCTTGGAATACTTAAGGTGTTTTTCAAAGGACGATATACAAAGAAGTGGTATATGTTTTCACAACACTTTTTCATATTTCTTTCATCATAAACCTCATAAAAATTATCTGTGACCATATTATTATTATATAATAATTATATTTACTATAATAAAATAGTTTTCCTATAATTTTATATCCATTTTCTGTAACGCCCCGACCCCAGCTACCCAGAGTCGGTGCATTACTTCGTAACATTGGCATGATCACAAAAGATCAAGTCTCTAAAGACCGATTAGTTTAGTAGCCTTGGAAACACTAGATACATTCATAAGTCTTACATTGCATCATCAAGTGAAAAACTAATAACAAAGTCTTCATAGTCCACACTCATATTCTCTTCTGACTATCCCTGCAGGTCATTCATAAGATACTTCTTTCACATCCTGGAAAATATTAAAACATTGAAAGGGGTGAACTCAGATGCTCAGTAAGGATAACAATATAGCGGAAGCTTTCATCAATAAACATAAACATTTAAGGCAATGTATAACTAAAACAAAATCCTTTTAAACATGAACTTAAACATAATATGGCAAAAGTAAAATGAGATAATGCCATTCACTTCTTCACATGGATATTCTACTAGTCGAATAATCACATGAAATATCATTAACCACTTTCATAATGAGGGAATTTATAATGCCAGACATTCTGAAACATTTTGTCAAGGCCTCGGCCAAGACGTCTAAAATGATTAAGGCCTCGGCCAAAACCATAAATCAAATTGGGAAAGGGCCTCGGCCAATTCCACGTCTAGTTGTCTCATGAGACCTACTGATGTGATTTTTTTTAGAAGATACTTACGTTTAAAATTGCTCAAATATACTCTAGTGTTTTTCTGAAAACATTATGCAAGCTTCTGAAAACAAAATAACTAATTCTGAGACTGCTCGACTAATTACAGGCCATGATGGGTCGACGCCCAATCCCTTCCTGTCTACCACACTCGAGAGTCGGGTTTTCTGAAAACATTTTTAAGCTTGCGTTAAGTACGTATACATTTTCACTGGAATTTCATATATTGGAGAGAAATATCTCTTTTTTGAAATCATTCACATAATTATAAAAGAAAACCTTTTGAATAAACGTAAAAGTCAAAGGGGTTTATACACCGTATAAAATAAAGTAGTGTATAAAACGAAATATGCCTCAATGAAAGGAGATTGAGATGAAGTCCTTACAAAGATCATTTTTTAAAATAAAATATATCTATTATGTGTATTCACTATAAGTACACATAAAGAAAGTAAATATACAAAATAGGACATAATAATATCATGACATAATTTGAAAGTAGGAGATTAACCCAAAGAATGGAAGTTGGGTTAAGAAATTCCCTTACAAAGATCATATTTATAAAATAAAATAAATCTATTATGTGTATTCACTATAAGTACACATACATAATTTACAAATACAAGATAGTACATAATAATATCATGACATAATTTGAAAGTAGGAGATTAACCCAAAGAATGGAAATTGGGTTAAGAAGTTCCCTTACCTCGTGTCTGACTTGACTCAACCATTATTTAACCTCCTGAATAATAAACTAGAGTTAATATATACCTTATTAAGAACAATTTTTAATTTCATTATCCTTTTTATATCACTTATTACAATGTTATGAACATTATGTAATTATTTAAGTTAATAACAGTCGTTTTGTCGATCTTTGGTACTTGAGTCAACAATAAACTTCTTATAATTACAAGTTGTTTATGTGGTAGAATATCCATTATCTCCAGAATTATATTCATGATTTATATGTCATATATATCTTATATATCCATTATATACATTCATTTATAATATTACGTAACATTTAGAGGTAAGAAATGAAATGCACCGTTCATGGAGACGGTAAGCCGTACGTACGCATGAACGCTACTTTCATTTCAATTTCATATTTAATGGAACTAAATCATAATTATATAAATGTATAATATAATTCCAGTATAATATAGTGTATAATACCATTTACTCCATCCTTTATACATCCCACATATGGCATTAACGATTCAAATCACTTTGAGGGGGCGGTAGTCCGCACTTCCTAAAATGAAATTATCGCATTTTACCCATAATGGAAATCATAAAGTATGCCATAAATGAGAAATACAGAAGCATAAGTAAAACATAAACATATTTTATATCATATATAAATATAGTGACATCTTAATGGCCACCTTTGAAGGTGTTATATGAGTGTTGAACAATCATCGTTTCGTGAGGCAGAAATTCGTCATCCACAGAAACCGTATGTTCTTTAACCATTAGATGTAGGTGTGTCTAAGTGTAGCTAGAATACTTATTATAACAACATCCTAGTATATTGAGGATACTGGTGTTGTTACAAAAGAAATGAATAAAAAGATTTTAGGGGGTTGGAGAAGAAAAATAAAACAAAACAACATTAGAGAAGACATTACCTCAAAATCGGGTAACTCTTTTTGATTTGAGCCAAAGGATTCCTTGAGAAGAGTTATGCCCAAAGTGAGGCTTCTAGGAGTAAGAGGGGGAAGTTGGGAGAGTATTTGGGCAGAGTTTGGCCGATCCAAATGGCTTGAAGGTGTGAATAAGGTGGGAGAGGTGGGGGCCTTTTATAAGTGGAGAGGAGGGGCTCTTTTGGAAAGATTGAAATGTTACATTATTACACAATGCTTTTCAGATTCTAAAGGTCCCACACTTATATAATTCGTGGATAAGGTAATAAGGGTTCGAAATATCCTCATCCAATAGGCTTTGGACAAGTGTAAGCCTTGGATTTTGCATTATCTTCTCATTTTATTTAAATCGTTAAATAATGAGGTCATCGCTGCATCATAATGATGTCATAAATAATTTAATTTATTTAATGTCTAAAAATTATAAAAAAAATACTATGATGTAGGAAATCTTTTTATCTTTCTAATGAATATTTTATAATCAAAATTTGGACTTGTGTAACCCCACTTAAAAACTGTTTTAGTAAAACAACTCATGTTTGTGTCAATTTAATTTTAACATTAAATAAATATATATTAATGTCATTTTCCAACTAAAGTGGCTTCATGGGGTCCCCAAGTTGACCCATGGGTTGTCTTGGTCGACCATTACTCATCCAATAGGAGTAGGACAAGTTTCATGCTCATCTCATATTATTAAAACATTATTTTTTCCTTAAACTACACTAATTACCTCTAATCGCGATTAAGAACTTAAAAGTTACTATTCACCAAAAATTTATTTTAATCTCATTGAACCACATTTTAATTATTAATGACAACCATGTATGTTGGATTTTTGAAAATCAAATCACAGAAGTGGTAATATTTCATTTAAACGAAAAATCAGTTATTTAACTACCACTTAGTGGTTTCACTATTCATCAAAAATTGAAGTTTTTCAAAAGAATGCCAAAATTTCACCCTAAGCTATAATTGATATTCTGAATTCAAAAATGATGTCTATTTTACAAAATTCCAAACATATAAGTTGCATTAATTAATTTTATAATTAATTCCCGCTATTACAAAAAATGGCGTGTTTCTAAGAAATAATTTATATCAAAAGATTGGCAATTGTTTATGTCCAATTTCAATGTTAAATTAATTCTAATGACCACCATTGGATAAAATGGTAAAAATATATTCTAATTATACTTTAAAATCACTAAATAGTATACTTTATCACTATAAATTATTTTTATTAAAAAAGTTGTTTTTAAGTATTTTTCACTATTCATAAAAAATAGAAGTTCTCAGAAAAATACCAAAAATTCAACATAGGCTAATTTCGATATTCCGAATCCAAAAATGAAGTCCATTTTGATAAATAAAATTTATAAAATTTCAAAAAGTAGGTATTACTATTCACAACGGCTAGTTTAATTCGTTGTGGTGTGTGTTAGAGCTCGAGGTTGCGTACAACACACGCTATTGCATTATTCGAAGTGAAACGTACCGTGGAAGCTTGGGGTGTTACATTCTCACCTCCTTTAATAAATTGCGTCCTCGCAATTTGAAATTTTTCCTTGAAAATAAAAGGTTGAAAAGAGAAAATACCTTTGAGGAAAACCCAAATCGGAAATAAGGTTAATAAATATATAACATTAAAAGAAAGCAAGATAAGTACAAAGGTCACCTGAGATAGCCCATTCTAGGATTCTATGAAAATATGGATATGGAGGAGAAACAAACCATCAAGGTCTGATGGAGAGTTATAGAAAACAGGATTAGGAGAAAGTTTAACTACAAGAAAATCACAAACTTGTGATTGGTTAAACGGTCATTGAATCCCCAGTTGGAAAAGTTAACCGACAACATTTTTGTTTTAAGTTACCTTTTATAATGTTGAGGAATTTATTTAGGAGATTTACTAAGAACGTAAGGGAATATACATACTTGTTATGTATACTTTCATTCTTTAATAAATTTTTACCACAAACCCATCTTTTACTCCAAATGGTAATGGAACTCAAAAATATTCTTTTTATCCTAATTTTATAAGGTTCCAAATATTAACACATACCATTTAGATTAGTAAAACTATTTTGTAATAACCAGGGACTTCCTGTAGGCTAGTGGTTGGAAATAAAGGCTTGTCGCACTATGGTTGTTGGTTCGATTCCTGCAGCTTTGTCCGACGCGACGGGTTATTCCCCACCCTGCAGGTTGTCCTTTTCCTAAAACTATAGTATTATAATATTCCAAAAATAATCTTCAGAAATGCTTTAACCTTAAACAATACTATCCAAAGATCAACTTAATCCACTCCAACCTTTATAGTTATCCAAAATACCTCTGTCCAGACTTTCTCTAAAAGGTCTCTTAATTCCAAAATCAATTGTAACATCAGATTCCCCAAACAAAGAAAAGTTTCTCTTATTGTCACATACTAAAAATATGATTACCTTAATCATATTAAAACCTTACTGAAATAAAAAAGTACTGCAGTACAATCCATATATATATCACATTATTCTTATAACCAGAATATAATTCTTGAGTCCAAAAGCACCAATACATTAATTATTCCGCTTCAACTGTAGTCACAGCATAAGATTGGCCTTGATCCCTTGGCCTTTTCTAAGGTAAGTTTCCTTGAATCTTAGGACATTCATTTGCATAATGCCCCATTTCCCTACAATTGTAGCATTCAACTTTGACAGCCTCTTTCTTTCCCTTGCAATCACGAGCCTGGTGACCCTTTTCTCCACATTTATAACAAACTCCCATTCCTTTTAGGCACGTACCAGGGTGATTCTTCCCACAATTATCACATAATGGAAAATCATTCTTTCCCTTTTTCCCTTTATCTGTCTCTTGTTCCACCGTTCTCTTCTTCTCTTTCTTTACTTTGTTGTCATAAGACTTAGAAAATTCCTTTTCCGTCTTGATAGCACATGAGACAATATCTTCGTATGATGAGAAGGATTGTGATACTAAAGCTCTAAGGAGAAATGGTTTTAACCCATCAAAAAAATGATCAATCTTACTCCTTGGGTTATGTATATAATCGGCAGCATGCCTCTCTAACCTTGTAAAGTTAGCCTCATACTTTGCGACATTCTCATCCTCCTTCTGCCTCAGACTCAGAAATTGCCTTTCCATATCCGTTTGATGGTCTCGAGGAAAGTATTTTTCTAAGAACGGCTCTTTGAAATCCTGCCATTCCATTTTTGTTAATTCATCATCTTCCTTTGTGTTTTGAATTAGTGACCACCACTGATCGGCATCTCCAGTGAGGCGGTAAACTGCCATGACAACCTTCTCCCTTTCACTACTCCCCAAGGCATGGAATATTTTCTCTAAGGAATTTATCCATTACTCAGCTACTATAGGATTTGTACTCCCATTGAAGGTTGGTGGTTGTTGTCTCATGAAGCGGTCTAACATTGATCCTCCACGTTGCAGATCAGGGTGCTCCATACGAGTAAGGTTATTATTCATAACCTGAGTGAGTTGTCCCAGTATGGTAATAAGTTGATCAGCACCAGTTGTATCTCCAGCTCCACAATAATTATCTTGAGCAGGAGGGCAATCCCTACACGGAGTGCGTGCATTGATACGGTTTCCATTCCTTCCACTAGGCGCCATTTCTAAACAATGGCATAAACTATATTAGTTTATAAATCAAAATACATAATTCCATACTTGTAAGATACTTAACATAAATTGAACTATTTATGGATATAGTCCATAAAAATGTTTTCTTTGAAAAAGTATATACTCATAACCCTTCATAGTAGTTTATAAAGAAAATGAGAATTATCCAAAGCATATCCCCCGAGAGTGTCGTAACCAAGAGTGCAGCAAGGCCCGTTGTCATGCACCAGTTCCCATTCAAGTCTAGCTCAAAGCGGTGTTTTTGGGTTTTACCCCTAGGTACATCTGTGCCAGAGCCGCCTCTACTTGCTCGTATCCAGACAGGGATGTATTTCTCGGAAAACTCACAAAATCTCTACAATAACAAAATTCTAGGAAGTTATTCTATACTAATCCTCAAAGTCTATCTTTGGGATATGTGCTCTAATCAGAGTTTATCTAAATCTAGCTTCCAAGGTTAGTACTAAACTACCTCTGATACCAACTGTAACGCCCCGACCCCAGCTACCCAGAGTCGGTGCATTACTTCGTAACATTGGCATGATCACAAAAGATCAAGTCTCGAAAGACCGATTAGTTTAGTAGCCTTGGAAACACTAGATACATTCATAAGTCTTACATTGCATCATAAAGTGAAAAACTAATAACAAAGTCTTCATAGTCCACACTCATATCCTCTTCTGACTATCCCTGCAGGTCATTCCTAAGATACTTCTTTCACATCCTGGAAAATATTAAAACATTGAAATGGGTGAGCTCAGATGCTTAGTAAGGATAAGAATATAGCGTAAGCTTTCATCAATAAACATAAACATTTAAGGCAATGTATAACTAAAACAAAATCCTTTTAAACATGAACTTCAACATAATATGGCAAAAGTAAAATGAGATAATTCCATTCACTTCTTCACATGGATATTCTACTAGTCGAATAATCACATGAAATATCATTAACCACTTTCATAATGAGGGAATGTATAATGCCAGACATTCTGAAACATTTTGTCAAGGCCTCGGCCAAGACGTCTAAAATGATTAAGGCCTCGGCCAAAACCATAAATCAAATTGGGAAAGGGCCTCGGCCAATTCCACGTCTAGTTGTCTCATGAGACCTACCGATGTGATTTTTTTTAGAAGAAACTTACGTTTAAATTTGCTCAAATATACTCTAGTGTTTTTCTGAAAACATTATGCAAGCTTCTGAAAACAAAATAACTAATTCTGAGACTGCTCGACTAATTACAGGCCATGATGGGTCGACGCCCAATCCCTTCCTGTCTACCACACTCGAGAGTCGGGTTTTCTGAAAACATTTTTAAGCTTGCGTTAAGTACGTATACATTTTCACTGGAATTTCATATACTGGAGAGAAATATCTCTTTTTTGAAATCATTTAAAAATCACATAATTATAAAAGAAAACCTTTTGAATAAACGTAAAAGTCAAAGGGGTTTATACACCGTATAAAATAAAGTAGTGTATAAAACGAAATATGCCTCAATGAAAGGAGATTGAGATGAAGTCCTTACAAATATCATTTTTTAAAATAAAATAGATCTATTATGTGTATTCACTATAAGTACACATAAAGAAAGTAAATATACAAAATAGGACATAATAATATCATGACATAATTTGAAAGTAGGAGATTAACCCAAAGAATGGAAGTTGGGTTAAGAAATTCCCTTACAAAGATCATATTTATAAAATAAAATAAATCTATTATGTGTATTCACTATAAGTACACATACATAATTTACAAATACAATATAGTACATAATAATATCATGACATAATTTGAAAGTAGGAGATTAACCCAAAGAATGGAAATTGGGTTAAGAAGTTCCCTTACCTCGTGTCTGACTTGACTCAACCATTCTTTAACCTCCTGAATAATAAACTAGAGTTAATATATACCTTATTAAGAACCATTTTTAATTTCATTATCCTTTTTATATCACTTATTACAATGTTATGAACATTATGTAATTATTTAAGTTAATAACAGTCGTTTTGTCGATCTTTGGTACTTGAGTCAACAATAAACTTCTTATAATTACAAGTTGTTTATGTGGTAGAATATCCATTATCTCCAGAATTATATTCATGATTTAGATGTCATATATATCTTATATATCCAGTATATACATTCATTTATAATATTACGTAACATTTAGAGGTAAGAAATGAAATGCACCGTTCATGGAGACGGTAAGCCGTACGTACGCATGAACGCTACTTTCATTTCAATTTCATATTTAATGGAATGAAGTCATAATGATATAAATGTATAATATAATTACAGTATAATATAGTGTATAATACCATTTAATCCATCCTTTATACATCCCACATATGGCATTAACGATTCAAATTACTTTGAGGGGGCGGTAGTCCGCACTTCCTAAAATGAAATTATCGCATTTTACCCATAATGGAAATCATAAAGTATGCCATAAATGAGAAATACAGAAGCATAAGTAAAACATAAACATATTTTATATCATATATAAATATAGTGACATCTTAATGGCCACCTTTTAAGGTGTTATATGAGTGTTGAACAATCATCGTTTCGTGAGGCAGAAATTCGCCATCCACAGAAACCGTATGTTCTTTAACCATTAGATGTAGGTGTGTGTAAGTGTAGCTCGAATAATTCTTATAAAAACATCCTAGTATATTGAGAATACTGGTGTTGTTACAAAAGAAATGAATAAAAAGAGTTTATGGGGTTGGAGAAGAAAAATAAAACAAAACAACATTAGAGAAGACATTACCTCAAAATCGGGTAACTCTTTTTGATTTGAGCCAAAGGCTTCCTTGAGAAGAGTTATGCCCAAAGTGAGGCTTCTAGGAGTAATAGGGGGAAGTTGGGAGAGTATTTGGGCAGAGGTTGGCCGAGCCAAATGGCTTGAAGGTGTGAATAAGGTGGTAGAGGTGGGGGCCTTTTATAAGTGGAGAGGAGGGGCTCTTTTGGAAAGATTGAAATATTACATTATTACACAATGCTTTTCAGATTCTAAAGGTCCCACACTTATATAATTCGTGGATAAGGTGATAAGGGTTCGAAATATCCTCATCCAATAGGCTTTGGACAAGTGTAAGCCTTGTATTTTTCATTATCTTCTCATTTTATTTAAATGGTTAAATAATGAGGTCATCGCTGCATCATAATGATGTCATAAATAATTTAATTTATTTAATGTCTAAAAATTATAAAAAAAATACTATGATGTAGGAAATCTTTTTATCTTTCTAATGAATATTTTATAATCAAAATTTGGACTTGTGTAACCCCACTTAAAAACTGTTTTAGTAAAAAAACTCATGTTTGTGTCAATTTAATTTTAACATTAAATAAATATATATTAATGTCATTTTCCAACTAAAGTGGCTCCATGGGGTCCCCAAGTTGACCCATGGGTTGTCTTGGTCGACCATGACTCATCCAATAGGAGTAGGACAAGTGTCATGCTCATCTCATATTATTAAAACATTATTTGTACCTTAAACTACACTAATTACCTCTAATCGCGATTAAGAACTTAAAAGTTACTATTCACCAAAAATTTATTTTAATCTCATTGAACTACATTTTACTTCTTAATGACAATCATGTATGTCGGATTTTTGAAAATCAAATCACAGAAGTGGTAATATTTCATTTAAACGAAAAATCAGTTATTTAACTACCACTTAGTGGTTTCACTATTCATCAAAAATTGAAGTTTTTCAGAACAATGCCAAAATTTCACCCTAAGCTATAATTGATATTCCGAATTCAAAAATGATGTCTATTTTACAAAATTCCAAATATATAAGTTGCATTAATTAATTTTATAATTAATTCCCGCTGTTACAAAAAATGGCGTGTTTCAAAGAAACAATTTATATCAAAAGATTGGCAATTGTTTATGTCCAATTTCAATGTTAAATTAATTCTAATGACCACCATTGGATAAAATGTTAAAAATATATTCTAATTATACTTTAAAACCACTAAATATTATAATTTATCACTATAAATTATTTTGATTAAAAAAGTTGTTTTTAAGTATTTTTCACTATTCATAAAAAATAGAAGTTCTCAGAAAAATACCAAAAATTCAACATAGGCTAATTTCGATATTCCGAATCCAAAAATGAAGTCCATTTTGATAAATAAAATTTATAAAATTTCAAAAAGTAGGTATTACTATTCACAACGGCTAGTTTAATTCGTTGTGGTGTGTGTTAGAGCTCGAGGTTGCGTACAACACACGATATTGCATTATTCGAAGTGAAACGTACCGTGGAAGCTTGGGGTGTTACATTCTCCCCTCCTTCAATAAATTGCGTCCTCGCAATTTGAAATTTTTCTTTGAAAATAAAAGGTTGAAAAGAGAAAATACCTTTGAGGAAAACCCAAATCGGAAATAAGGTTAATAAATATATAACATTAAAAGAAAGCAAGATAAGTAAAAAGGTCACCCGAGATAGCCCATTCTAGGATTCTATGAAAATATGGATATGGAGGAGAAACAAACCATCAAGGTCTGATGGAGAGTTATAGAAAACAGGATTAGGAGAAAGTTTAACTACAAGAAAATCACAAACTTGTGATTGGTTAAACGGTCATTGAATCCCCAGTTGGAAAAGTTAACCGACAACATTTTTGTTTTAAGTTACCTTTTATAATGTTGAGGAATTTATTTAGGAGATTTACTAAGAACGTAAGGGAATATACATACTTGTTATGTATACTTTCATTCGTTAATAAATTTTTACCACAAACCCATCTTTTACTCCAAATGGTAATGGAACTCAAAAATATTCTTTTTATCCTAATTTTATAAGGTTCCAAATATTAACACATACCATTTAGATTAGTAAAACTATTTTGTAATAACCAGGGACTTCCTGTAGGCTAGTGGTTGGAAATAAAGGCTTGTCGCACTATGGTTGTGGGTTCGATTCCTGCAGCTTTGTCCGACGCGACGGGTTATTCCCCACCCTGCAGGTTGTCCTTTTCCTAAAACTATAGTATTATAATATTCCAAAAATAATCTTCAGAAATGCTTTAACCTTAAACAATACTATCCAAAGATCAACTTAATCCACTCCAACCTTTATAGTTATCCAAAATACCTCTGTCCAGACTTTCTCTAAAAGGTCTCTTAATTCCAAAATCAATTGTAACATCAGATTCCCCAAACAAAGAAAAGTTTCTCTTATTGTCACATACTAAAAATATGATTACCTAAATCATATTAAAACCTTACTGAAATCAAAAAGTATTGTAGTACAATCCATATATATCACATTATTCTTATAACCAGAATATAATTCTTGAGTCCAAAAGCACCAATACATTAATTATTCCACTTCAACTGTAGTCACAGCATAATATTGGCCTTGATCCCTTGGCCTTTTCTGAGGTAAGTTTCCTTGACGCTTAGGACATTCATTTGCATAATGCCCCATTTCCCTATAATTGTAGCATTCAACTTTGACAGCCTCTTTCTTTCCCTTGCAATCACGAGCCTGGTGACCCTTTTCTCCACATTTATAACAAACTCCCATTCCTTTTAGGCACGTACCAGGGTGATTCTTCCCACAATTATCACATAATGTAAAATCATTCTTTCCCTTTTTCCCTTTATTTGTCTCTTGTTCCACCGTTCTCTTATTCTCTTGCTTTACTTTGTTGTCATAAGACATAGAGAATTCCTTTTCCGTCTTGATAGCACATGAGGCAATATCTTCGTATGATGAGAAGGATTGTGATACTAAAGCTCTACGGAGAAATGGTTTTAACCCATCAAAGAAACGATCAATCTTACTCCTTGGGTTACGTATATAATCGGCAGCATGCCTCGTTAACCTTGTAAAGTTATCCTCATACTTTGCGACATTCTCATCCTCCTTCTGCCTCAGACTCAGAAATTGCCTTTCCATATCCGCTCGATGGTCTCGAGGAAAGTATTTTTCTAAGAACAGCTCTTTGAACTCCTGCCATTCCATGTTTTTTAATTCATCATCTTCCTTTGTGTTTTGAATTAGTGACCACCACTGATCGGCATCTCCAGTGAGGCGGTAAACTGTCATGACAACCTTCTCCCTTTCACTACTCCCCAAGGCATGGAATATTTTCTCTAAGGAATTTATCCATTGCTCAGCTACTATAGGATTTGTACTGCCATTGAAGGTTGGTGGTTGTTGCCTCATGAAGCGGTCTAACATTGATCCTCCGCGTTGCAGATCAGGGTGCTCCATACGAGTAAGGTTATTATTCATAACCTGAGTGAGTTGTCCCAGTATGGTAATAAGTTGATCAGCACCAGTTGTATCTCCAGCTCCACAATAATTATCTTGAGCAGGAGGGCAATCCCTACACGGAGTGCATGCATTGATACGGTTTCCATTCCTTCCACTAGGCGCCATTTCTAAACAATGGAATAAACTATATTAGTTTATAAATCAAAATACATAATTCTATACTTGTAAGATACTTAACATAAATTGAACTATTTATGGATATAGTCCATAAAAATGTTTTCTTTGAGGAAGTATATACTCATAACCCTTCATAGTAGTTTATAAAGAAAATGAGAATTATCCAAATCATATCCCCCGGGAGTGTCGTAACCAAGAGTGCAGTAAGGCCCGTTGTCATGCACCAGTTCCCGTTCGAGTCTAGCTCAAAGCGGTGTTTTTGGGTTTTACCCCTAGGTACATCTGTTCCAGAGCCGCCTCTACTTGCTCGTATCCATACAGGGATGTATTTCTCGGAAAACTCACAAAATATCTACAATAACAAAATTCTAGGAAGTTCTTCTATACTAATCCTCAAAGTCTATCTTTGGGCTATGTGCTCTAATCAGAGTTTATCTAAATCTAGCTTCCAAGGTTAGTACCAAACTGCCTCTGATACCAACTGTAACGCCCCGACCCCAGCTACCCAGAGTCGGTGCATTACTTCGTAACATTGGCATGATCACAAAAGATCAAGTCTCGAAAGACTGATTAGTTTAGTAGCCTTGGAAACACTAGATACATTCATAAGTCTTACATTGCATCATAAAGTGAAAAACTAATAACAAAGTCTTCATAGTCCACACTCATATCCTCTTCTGACTATCCCTGCAGGTCATTCCTAAGATACTTCTTTCACATCCTGGAAAATATTAAAACATTGAAAGGGGTGAGCTCAGATGCTCAGTAAGGATAACAATATAGCAGAAGCTTTCATCAATAAACATAAACATTTAAGGCAATGTATAACTAAAACAAAATCCTTTTAAACATGAACTTCAACATAATATGGCAAAAGTAAAATGAGATAATGCCATTCACTTCTTCACATGGATATTCTACTAGTCGAATAATCACATGAAATATCATTAACCACTTTCATAATGAGGGAATGTATAATGCCAGACATTCTGAAACATTTTGTCAAGGCCTCGGCCAAGACGTCTAAAATGATTAAGGCCTCGGCCAAAACCATAAATCAAATTGGGAAAGGGCCTCAACCAATTCCATGTCTAGTTGTCTCATGAGACCTACCGATGTGATTTTTTTTAGAAGATACTTACGTTTAAAATTGCTCAAATATACTCCAGTGTTTTTCTGAAAACATTATGCAAGCTTCTAAAAACAAAATAACTAATTCTGAGACTGCTCGACTAATTACAGGCCATGATGGGTCGACGCTCAATCCCTTCCTGTCTACCACACTCGAGAGTCGGGTTTTATGAAAACATTTTTAAGCTTGCGTTAAGTACGTATACATTTGCACTGGAATTTAATATACTGGAGAGAAATATCTCTTTTTTGAAATCATTTAAAAATCACATAATTATAAAAGAAAACCTTTTGAATAAACGTAAAAGTCAAAGGGGTTTATACACCGTATAAAATAAAGTAGTGTATAAAACGAAATATGCCTCAATGAAAGGTGATTGAGATGAAGTCCTTACAAAGATCATTTTTTAAAATAAAATAGATCTATTATGTGTATTCACTATAAGTACACATAAAGAAAGTAAATATACAAAATAGGACATAATAATATCATGACATAATTTGAAAGTAGGAGATTAACCCAAAGAATGGAAGTTGGGTTAAGAAATTCCCTTACAAAGATCATATTTATAAAATAAAATAAATCTATTATGTGTATTCACTATAAGTACACATAAATAATTTACAAATACAAGATAGTACATAATAATATCATGACATAATTTGAAAGTAGGAGATTAACCCAAAGAATGGAAATTGGGTTAAGAAGTTCCCTTACCTCGTGTCTGACTTGACTCAACCATTCTTTAACCTCCTGAATAATAAACTAGAGTTAATATATACCTTATTAAGAACCATTTTTAATTTCATTATCCTTTTTATATCACTTATTACAATGTTATGAACATTATGTAATTATTTAAGTTAATAACAGTCGTTTTGTCGATCTTTGGTACTTGAGTCAACAATAAACTTCTTATAATTACAAGTTGTTTATGTGGTAGAATATCCATTATCTCCAGAATTATATTCATGATTTAGATGTCATATATATCTTATATATCCAGTATATACATTCATTTATAATATTACGTAACATTTAGAGGTAATAAATGAAATGCACCGTTCATGGAGACGGTAAGCCGTACGTACGCATGAACGCTACTTTCATTTCAATTTCATATTTAATGGAACGAAATCATAATGATATAAATGTATAATATAATTCCAGTATAATATAGTGTATAATACCATTTACTCCATCCTTTATACATCCCACATATGGCATTAACGATTCAAATCACTTTGAGGGGGCGGTAGTCCGCACTTCCTAAAATGAAATTATCGCATTTTACCCATAATGGAAATCATAAAGTATGCCATAAATGAGAAATACAGAAGCATAAGTAAAACATAAACATATTTTATATCATATATAAATATAGTGACATCTTAATGGCCACCTTTGAAGGTGTTATATGAGTGTTGAACAATCATCGTTTCGTGAGGCAGAAATTCGCCATCCATAGAAACCGTATGTTCTTTAACCATTAGATGTAGGTGTGTGTAAGTGTATATCGAATCCTTCTTATAACAACATACTAGTATATTGAGGATACTGTTGTTGTTACAAAATAAATGAATAAAAAGAGTTTAGTGGGTTGGAGAAGAAAAATAAAACAAAACAACATTAGATAAGACATTACCTCAAAATCGGGTAACTCTTTTTGATTTGAGCCAAAGGCTTCCTTGAGAAGAGTTATGCCCAAAGTGAGGCTTCTAGGAGTAAGAGGGGGAAGTTGGGAGAGTATTTGGGCAGAGTTTTTCCGAGCCAAATGGCTTGAAGGTGTAAATAAGGTGGGAGAGGTGGGGGGGCTTTTATAAGTGGAGAGGAGGGGCTCTTTTGGAAAGATTGAAATGTTACATTATTACACAATGCTTTTCAGATTATAAAGGTCCCACACTTATATAATTCATGGATAAGGTGATAAGGGTTATAAATCTCCTCATCCAATAGGCTTTGGACAAGTGTAAGCCTTGGATTTTGCATTATCTTCTCATTTTATTTAAATCGTTAAATAATGAGGTCATCGCTGCATCATAATGATGTCATAAATAATTTAATTTATTTAATGTCTAAAAATTATAAAAAAAATACTATGATGTAGGAAATCTTTTTTTCGATTTCTAATGAATATTTTATAATCAAAATTTGGACTTGTGTAACCCCACTTAAAAACTGTTTTAGTAAAACAACTCATGTTTGTGTCAATTTAATTTTAACATTAAATAAATATATATTAATGTCATTTTCCAACTAAAGTGGCTCCATGGGGTCCCTAAGTTGACCCATGGGTTGTCTTGGTCGACCATGACTCATCCAATAGGAGTAGGACAAGTGTCATGCTCATCTCATATTATTAAAACATTATTTGTACCTTAAACTACACTAATTACCTCTAATCGCGATTAAGAACTTAAAAGTTACTATTCACCAAAAATTTATTTTAATCTCATTGAACCACATTTTACTTCTTAATGACAACCATATATGTCTGATTTTTGAAAATCAAATCACAGAAGTTGTAATATTTCATTTAAACGAAAAATCAGTTATTTAACTACCACTTAGTGGTTTCACTATTCATCAAAAATTGAAGTTTTTCAGAACAATGCCAAAATTTCACCCTAAGCTATAATTGATATTCCGAATTCAAAAATGATGTATATTTTACAAAATTCCAAACATATAAGTTGCATTAATTAATTTTATAATTAATTCCCGCTGTTACAAAAAATGGCGTGTTTCTAAGAAACAATTTATATCAAAAGATTGGCAATTGTTTATGTCCAATTTCAATGTTAAATTAATTCTAATGACCACCATTGGATAAAATGGTAAAAATATATTATAATTATACTTTAAAACCACTAAATAGTATACTTTATCACTATAAATTATTTTGATTAAAAAAGTTGTTTTTAAGTATTTTTCACTATTCATAAAAAATAGAAGTTCTCAGAAAAATACCAAAAATTCAACATAGGCTAATTTCGATATTCCGAATCCAAAAATGAAGTCCATTTTGATAAATAAAATTTATAAAATTTCAAAAAGTGGGTATTACTATTCACAACAGCTAGTTTAATTCGTTGTGGTGTGTGTTAGAGCTCGAGGTTGCGTACAACACACGCTATTGCATTATTCAAAGTGAAACGTACCGTGGAAGCTTGGGGTGTTACATTTTCACTCACTGTTCCATCAGATAGAATATTATAATGTCTCTAATGCATATATGTTGACTACCACCACCACAAACTGATTTGATTCATTTTTTCATTTAATGTTTATATATATGTTCATAAAAATATATTTAATGAATATATATATATTATTTATTATATAATTAATATTATTTAAATGGTAATAATTATTTATATTTTTTATGTTACATCCATTGAAAATTAGATGCATCACTTATGTATGTGTATAGATTGTCGTCTCTACAAAGTGATGTAATTTATTTTTCATAGTAACTTGATAACAATGTTTAAAAGGTTCATATAATTATTAACTATTATAATTATAACATTATTTATATTCATCATATGGAGAAACCATTTCCAAGGTGTATGTACTATAACTATCAAACTGAAACATGCATGGAAAACAAAGCAAATGTCACCTGAATGTTCATTTTAATAAATAAATATTAATAAAATGATAAGTGGACATTATAAAGGAATGATACATATTTATTTATTTATTATTATGGTTATAGAAAATATATATATAATCAACAAGTATTTATTATATATGAGGTTAGAATACGTGTGAAGTATGACAAGACTTGATGTAAGGGTTTATGTTACAATCTCATTTCTTTTTGGGATTGTTTATAATAAATTTCCATTGAGTAAAATTGTATAATAAATATCCTTTAAAACCCTTATATTTTCATATCCTCTTGTTTTTACTATAATTTTTAATTAATTTTATCATTTCCTCTCTTCAAAACCTAAAAATATTGATAAAATATTTTTAGGAAAAACTCGCCTTACTTCCATGTTGTCCAATGGAATTTTCCTTCCATATCCATGTTCTCCAAAATGATTTAAAAAAATATATTTTCTATGATTAAATGATTATTTAAAATTATTTTGACAATTTTTTTCTTTACTTTCATTTTTGAAAGGAATTTTTATATTGTTATACAATCATGTTATTTAAAATTGTTTACAAAATAGTGTGATATGAATATTTGTTTTAACATTTACCAAATGAAAACTTTTCCAACCTTCATGTACAATATTTAATTTAAGGATTATTTTAAATGTATCAATTATTATTTTAAAATAAAATAATTCTTTTAATATTCTATAAAATTTTACATTTTAAAGATACAAAAAGGAAAGTATGTTCTTCTTGTTTTCAAAGAAGTGATTAAATTAACTTCTAAATGTATTTTTTGTCTATATAAACATCATTTATGGATTTGTATGATTCATAAAGAATATTATCTTATTATACCATCTAATTTCATTCTCTATATGTCTTATGATGTTGATTATTTAGCAATTATTTTATAAAATATATTTTTTTCCATAGGTTAATCAAGTTATTATGAAGTCTATAAAACTCATTTAATTTACATAGGTTATGCTATGATGAAATGGGAAATTTATTATAAAACATATTTCCATTTCATGGGTTATTTAATAAATAATGATAAAAAAAATTTACTCTTAAGAAACACATATGTATGGTTATAGTTATGTGATGTGTAATCCTTGAATTATATATCACTCCAATAAATTGTGAAATGATTTTATATATCATGATATAATATAAAATTTAATAGGGAGTGAACACAATTCTCTAAGGTATTGAATCTATTATCATAGTTTCAGGAGTGAACCTTTATTAAGGAAATGATGAAATATATAGTGAACCCACTCAACTATGATAGTATTGGCAGTGAGCCTTGATTGAGAAAGGATTTTAAATGATTATATTTATTCCATAAACCTATTTTTATACTTATTATAGATTCTAATGGATCATGATTTATTATTAATTATTA
Source organism: Viscum album (assembly GCA_963277665.1). Lineage (NCBI taxonomy): Eukaryota > Viridiplantae > Streptophyta > Magnoliopsida > Santalales > Viscaceae > Viscum > Viscum album. The sequence goes on from OY728133.1 coordinate 1,981,783,064, forward strand.
TACACTAATGAGTTGTATCTATTGTTATGAAAAATCCTTATTTTAAGATTCATGATTAAATAACATTCACTTATTTTTTGTGAACATTATCATTTATGATCATGTCATCATAATCTTATGATTATCTTATGTTCACATAAGATCAATGATTGATATCACTTATGTTTAACCTTACTGAGAATATAATCTTGTCATTTATTATATTTACTTTGCCTATGTTACAATGAAATATTTTGAGTAGGTTATCCCTATGAAATGTAATATGTGAGAAAACATTATTAGAGATTTTGATGAACATTCATGAAATAAGATGATTATGTATTTAGTATCCAAAAACACTAAAAATTTGTGATTTTATTGGTGTGATTTGTTATAATATTAATTGAGTATACATATAAAATAATGTAATATCTATGTGTGTGATGATTGGGTTTCCTCAGAGGAAGTTTTAATAAAATAGGAGTTTGAACCTAAAGGTAATGAAGTAGATGTATATCAGGTAGAGATTGGACCTGTTGAATTCAACATGTTCATTTTCTTTACAGAATTAGTTTTGAAAGACTACCATACCTAGGAACATCAGAACAATGTATATATATTTTATAACTAATTACATTTACATACCATTGGATTTATATGATAATAGTTATAGTATAGACCTCTTATCAATCTAGACCTTCCAATGCTTTAGTTATAGTGATGTTTATATGTCCCCTTCTACCCTAGTGATATAATGGTATAAAAATAGTGAGAAGAATCATCTTGGAAGTACCATTCTCAAAAACTAATTCATAGATCTCATTTTTTACTCTGGGTGAATTTTTTTTTGAAGATATATCCTTTAATTCCTTGTAGGGAAGACAATGGCTCCACAGTCATGTGGAAGTACCTTCATCATACCATTAGTTCCATAAATACTCTATTAATGAGAATTTTGGGGTATTTTATGATAATAATTCCCCCTTTATTCCTTTTTATCCCAATATATAGACTCAAAATTATAAAACATGTAATTAATGTATAATATTTCTATAACTAATGGTCTAGAAATGGATTCTAAAAATCTATGGACTGATCACGATGAAGCATATGTACTTCACAATAACCTAATCAAGTTAAAACCTCTAAAATGATTATATAGTTGGATCATTTGAGTTATGCTATATAATAAACCAAAACTACCAATTACTTTTCCCTCCTACAATGGATATGTATATTCCCTTATTATGAATCCTCCTTCAATAGTGTGAAATAACAATAAAACTTCTATATAGATCAATGTTACCCCTTGAAATCCTATATTCAAGGGTTGGTATAACAAATATATCAACCTCACAAATGATTATATTTGATTAAATGGTCATGACTAGTTAGATAAAATGGTAATAAAAAGTCCTAGTAAATATTCCCCCCATCCTCGTGATATCAGTTACATTAGGAAACCCCTTCCTTACTGAAGATGGGTATGATCTTGGTGAAGATATAAATTCTCATGAAAATGGTATCCTTGAATCATCATATTTGGGAAATAAATATTTCCTCATACTATCTATCGACTCCAAAAATTTTCATCCACTTTCTATATATAAAAATATAAATGTATGTGAAGTAGAAAATTAAATTCCTATAGATGACCCTCCAAAATCTCATATGGTATCTCTGTCATCCTTGATGAACTATGGAGGGTGATTCTAGGTTTATAGTATGATCTTTAGTATTTTTTTTTTATTAACATCTTGAATTCTAAATAATATTACAATTTCATCTCTTTTTAAAAATATAACTGAGATTTATTTGTTATTAACTATAAAAAAATTTCCATTTATATTCTTATGTAGATACTCATCCGTTGGGGTTTCTAGATGATATCTATTGATATAAATTGGTATCTAGGAGAATGAATCCAACCCTTGTTTCCAAGGTGGAAGTTGGATTGAAAAAACACCAAAAACCAGCATCATTCAATAAGTTAATTACCAAAAATCTATTCCTAATATTATCCTTCTGAGGAAAAATAATAATAAAATGCATGTCTATATCAATTTTAGGTATCTCAACTCATACTTCCCGAAGGATGATTTCTCAGTCCTAATCACTGATATTTTTATTGAAAAAATATACAAATTCCAATACCTCCCCATTATAGAAATATATTAAGGCTAAAATAAAAATTGGATGGACCCTAAATAATAATAAATCACCACCATTAGGTAACTCTAAGGGGTATACAATTAAAAATCAATTCCATTTTTATTGATGAATTTCATTTTTACATATCAATGTTCCATTCGTCATATATCCAATCCAATTTTATTGAATACTATATAAGCCTATTTGGATGATCTGTTGGTTGAATATTAATATTATTATGATCATCTTAGAGACATTAATTTGGATTTAAATAAACTAATTACCATATCTTTAAGATAAATCATCAAAAGTGTGTTGTTGGAGTGACATAAAAAACTTCATTGGCTTCAAGGTATTCTGATGAGGTATTTAAGTCAAACCTGAAGAGGATAAGGAAATAATTGACATGACTCCTCTTTGAAATCATAATGAGTTGAAATGACTCTAGGGACATATTTCCAATATCTATCACTTCATATATAATCTCACCAGAAAATGAATTCCATTGATAATTTTGATGAAAAAAGTATAAATATTGATGGGATCAATATATATAGAAATATTTTGATAATATCAAAAAATAAATTCGTCACCCAATAGTTTTGATAATTTCACAAAAAAATAATCCCCTCATTCTCTATGTGGTCACCATAGAGTGATCTCTCAACTAATTCCTTGGTCAAATGAATAAGATAAGAAAATATAACGTCCTATATTATCTCAGTAGGGAGATATTTCATACTAATAAATGATATTATGATATCGATAAGATCTTCCATGCACTAGTATTCATAGAGAAATGGTAGAGGCATTATCTATAACATCATATGGTCTACTTTTTGTTTTGTGTATCCTCTCGAGTACACCCTTAGTCTCTTGGTGATAACTAGATTCTTCTAATTACAAGAAATAATCATTTTATGTTGTATAAGGATACCAAAGGAAATGAATTTATAGATTTCCTTATAGCGCACCCCATACTAATGAAATTTTTTTGAATATAGAACTTCTTGAAGGTGAATTTTTCTCCGTATAAGACACTCCCCAATTATGGGATTAGTATTTTGATAGTGCTTAATATGATTATGATGGAAGAATGATGGAAAACCTTAAAATAATAGGTATTTTCTATGCAATATACATATCTACCAGATGAATTTTTTTATCCATATTACTTCCTACTATCATAAGGATGAAAAAAATTAAAGCGCGATACCAAGACCATATTATAGTCTTGGAATTATCCCAATAGATACCAATGTCTTTATTAAATATAAAATATAATATATAATTGTTGATCAATAAAATAAATGGTGAACATTCTATCAATACGTATGTTTTGATCCCCTTTGTTTATTATGAATAAGGGATTATGGTATATTTACCCCCAGAATAATAATTTTCTCACATCCCTTTTTTATTGGATCCATATACCAAATCATAATATAATGAATCCATAATTCTTATAGTTCAAGAACAAGATTAAATAATCTTTCCCATCATTCACTATATACTGGTATCATCATTCATCAACATTGACAAGGAGGAGATAAATGAAGTCAAAACTAGTCCTGAACAAGAAGATCCTATATTTTAATATATTTCTTCATAAATTTCATATATGTATCCAATAATTGATTACCTACAATGTGAAATTACTCCACTAAATTTATTTGAGAAAGAATATATCTGGTGATAGGTAGAAAATTTCATCTTATATAGTGGTCTAAATTTTATTAATGTAATTTAGAAGTAGGGAGTTGAAGGATTTCTCATCAGATGAATTGAATGATGAGAGACCCTAGTTGTTATGTATTATATCCATGTTGGAACATATAGTGGACCCCTGTTAAGAGACAAGATATTTTATTAAACAAATATAATTGGATAATTATAGTCATCAATGGTGGATGACTATATATAATTCACATAGACTTTCCATTCCTATTAGATACATACCAACTACATATATCATCCCCCAAAACCATTGTACACTAAAAAATACCATTGTTTATATTTTTTTATGTTGAATTGATGTCAACGAGTTATATTCTCTAGATACCTTTAATATTTTTTTTTATCCTTACTACCACCGAATTCTTCTCCATGTGGGATAAAGAAATATCCCTCATGGAATTCATAACATTGGGTATCATAAATTTCATGAATTGGAATATCATAAACATATTCGATATCCCTCGCATCATATTGATGAAAAATATGATCAATTTATATGATTCAAATTTTAAGAAGTTTTATTAGAAATATAATATATATCCCAACCATTCATCCTGCAATCATGTATCTGAGAATATATAAATATAATCTTTCTACAATAATATATCTAATATCCTTCAAAATTATATTTGAAAAATATTGGATGTATTATAAAAAAAATAATGTATGAACTATTATAATATCACAACATAACTCATACTAGCACATGATTGTACCCATATTCACTTGTATATAGAACAATCGTAGTTCTTATCATTGATTTTTATCTACCCTCACTTCTAATTATCCTCAAAAATTATATTTCCAAAGATAAATAATCTAAAATATGATTAACGAGTTATAATGACTTGATGTGAAAGGGTTAAATATAATAAAAAACCTGAGATCTATCAGAATAAAGTAACATGAGTGTTTAACAAGTTGGTTCACCTCCAATCATTCATCAAAACTAAATTAGTTTAATCTCTGATAATTCCAATCATACATGGAATGACTTCATCAAAAATAAAACTAAAATGGGAAGGATCTTATATGATATACACAGTCTCCTCTAAAAGACTTTATTCCTCAATGATAATGGGTGGAGAGTGAATCACACCCACCACCAATGTTATATTTCTCAATAAATGTATCAAATAAATTTACATTTATGTAACATTATATTTACCACAAGATGTCAAAATGTATATATAAATTACAATCCATGTGACTTTAACACACTTAGAAAATTTCCTTTCTATATGAGCCTAAACTACTTGAAATTTTAGTCCTTGTTTCATGATGTTAAAATTCATGACATAGATCCACCCCAAATGGACCTAAAATTATTTTTGTGTCCTCCTAAAAGGAACATATCCTACTAAGAAATGATATATATCTATATAGGAACCAAAGTAATACAGTTTTTTACTCATGAACCCATTATAAAAAAGGTCATATATTTCGTATCTCACTTCATTTGAGAGATCTATTTCATTAGAGGTGTTATGGATATGACCATATTAATTACCTTATATATATATATATATGAATTAACATATTCTTGATTCTCATTCTATAAAAGGATATGTTAAATTAAGGAAATACTCACTCAAACCCAACTGTGTCTTTCAGTTCTGTACCTAGTTATTCTCTAGTGGTGTGATCTTTACTAATTCACATTAGGTATTTATCCCTCACTCTCTCCAGAGAATAAATAAATTTCCCTTTTTTCTATTTTATAAGAGCTAGATCTATGTAGTGAGATTATATTTTCACTAAAATATGTGTTTCATGATTCATATTATGATATGTTATGAAGTGATGTTTAGAATTCCTATCTTAGAAAAAACTATAAATCCCACCAAAACTCACCTCACCCATATATTTATATCATATCCATTCATCTATGGTTTTCCTATAATTTCCCCTATAATATGAAACTTTTTAAAATATATGTTTCATGATTAACATTACTAAAAAACTACATAATTATTATTTAATAATCTTTCATGACCCCCATAATAGATTTAAATAAACCCTCACATCAACTTAATTTTTTAGTACACTAATTCTAAGTGGTTATTCCTTCATTTTATTAGCACTAAGGTAAATACATTATACTTTGTTCATCATTATAGTTTTCACATGTTCCAAATTTTTTATAATCCCCCTATATAAATATCCTAATTGTATGAACTAAAAAATATATAGAACTTGAGTCCTTGTCACATGAATTTAAACTACATGATATAGGGTTCATCCTAAATATAATTTAACTATTAATATTTTCATATCATAATTGAACCAATTACCAAACATGAGGACCAAATTTGTCTAAGGGTATCTTACATATAGTTCTTATAGATTATTCCATTCAAGGAAAAAATTCCATTATTCCTATGGAAACCTGTATCATCAATACTGGTTAGAAACAATGTCTCTTCCCTACACATGAGTTAGGTATATGCATTTTATATAATATTAACAACTATGTTTGGATTGATTCATGATGTCTCAATATATGTTGTGTCATCTAGACTGTATATTTTTTACCCAACCAAAAATTACATCATCATTGGACCCCCTCCTAGTGTATAGTTCCCACCATCTATGTTGGATCATTTTAAATAAAAATATGTATTGGGATAGTGTATTCTAATAAAAACTTCATGTTTATTGATTCATATTATCTTGGGATAATTGATAATGTTTAAATTATATATTTTGGATGAATATATGATTAAACATTCATTTTTACATTTCATAACCATCTAATCATCATTAGTTTGAGGCTAGAATGTCCCTTTCACTCTTCTAATGTCCCTTTCCACAACCCATGCTTCATACCTCATGTGTTTTTAGTCTCCATAACCCTTTCCTTTATATCATTATAGAGTGAATTAGTATCCAAAGGGAACCACTTCATGGTATGATGTTCATGTCTCTATATTCTTCAATGCTAACCATAGGCATGTTTTCTATTTGAATAGAATTCCCTCTAATCATCATATAACCTAAAAATATTTTCCTGGAATCTATCATTTGATTATGGGATATAGATCATCATTGGTATACTTATTCGATCTCATGACTTCTGGATTTATATAGCATTATAATTACCATTCATGTCATGTTTTTTCTTAATCCTTCTATATAGGTTGTCTCTTTTTTTGGTCCAAGACCTATGAACTTAAAAAATATGCTACTATCCTTGAGATATTAAGTAATAAAATTGGGATCATCATTTACATTGAATTTATTTCTCCCTAGATAGACACCATTTCACCATTTGGTTAAACAAATATGACCTAAACCTCTAGAAATGCTTGGTCAAAGTTATACAACATTAAACATGAGAATCATTTGGAAATATTTGGGGTATTTTAAAGCCTATAACCACTATGATCTAAGTATAAATACACATAAATATAAAATGATATAGAAAAATATATATTTTTAGATAGAAAACATGTAATGGTACACCTAATAAAAAGTAAATTATATACTCGTTATTTCCCCCACTTTTATGAATTTTGAAAAAGATACTGTACAGATAAAATAAGAACCAATGATTTTGTATCACACCATATTGACCTCCAAAATGTCATTTGAGTCTCTTTGGAACCACTGGTATGTGATAAAGTAAGAGAATACCCTCGGAATTCTCTCTTGCAAGCATGATTGATTAATTTCATATTATATCACTTCACCCTAATAATGTGTTCAATATATAGTGTCATAACTGTTAGGGTGCATGGACCCTTCTTGAGTGTCATCTCTGGAATCCTACATCATTCCAAAAATTTCTAAACCTTCATGAACATGTCAAGGCCATCGAAAATGAGATAATTCATCTCCAAGGGTTAACTCGTCTTGGTAATGATTTTTGATCCTCTATAATCTTCACTAAAAACCGTAGGTGTGTTTATTGCCTAAGGAGAAGGTCTTATAATTCCTTTAATCTCAAAACCTAAACACGGCCATACACATAAATCGAGGTTTGAAAATAATGATTCCCTTTATATATTTTCTATACCATCAATTCCCAATTTAAATCTTTTGAGTAATGGATTACACATCCTAAAACATGGATATTCAAGTGGACATGAATACCCTTGATGTTATAAACTCATTCATTATACACATTTTAAATATATGATCATAATGTAATATTTTTAACCTCAACTAGTCCCTTTTTCATGATCATATACCATATGAAATAATGATCCATTTAATATAACATAAAACTATGTTAACCGCACAATGGGATGGTCTCTACAATAATTGGGATATAGATTCATATTGGTTTTTTCTATACCAATATTAGATAAACTATCATGTCCCTTTAGTCAATGTTATCAGATCATAATCATCATTGATATTTTTTTATTACTATAAACGTAAACTGTATCACTTATCCATGAGGTTTGTATGAATTACTGACAATGGGATCTCTATTCATGTTAGGTTTTCTTCACATGTTCATCCATTTGGACTACTGATGCTAGCATGTCATGGGGTGTGGAGAAAGAATATTTTATATTCTCAAGTGTAGTCCAATGATTAACCCACGAGTGTCACCTAAAGAATAGTGCAAACAAAATTTTTTATCACTTTTAAATTAGGATAAAAAATTAGTTTTTTTTGAATTGTTTGATTTTGAATAAAATAAATCAATAAGAAAATGATTGAAATTAAATTTGAAATTTAAATGATTGAATACTGTGACATGAAAATGGTGATTAGGTTAAGGACAAAATTTCCAATTGAAATGCTATCCTTATTATATATAATTCAATCTTCTTTTAAAAATATATTTGAAGTTATATTCCACAATAATTTTATCAAACTCATTTGGTCAAATGGTGATAGTGAGCGAAGACCTTACCAAGATCTTAGTTTGATCTACTCTCCTTACATGTGAAAGAGATTTGTAATGAATATCCTCAATTTAATTGGTAAATACCCAATTAGTTCTTTTTTATCCCAAAAAATCAAGAAAATAGACCACCCCTTTTACATATACTAATGTTCATCGAGTACTTCACCACTAATATCGGGTCTATTTCATCATATATAAACCAAAAATTAGTATAAGGAGATAATGATCATTTACCAAATCAAAAATAAATAATGGAATCAAAAACCAATATTTATCACACATGATAATAAAATCATCTATATTAAATTTAAAAAAATGTTACAATAGATAGAAAGAAAATTTATTCAATTATGTCTAAGAACTCATGCTCTACAAAATAAAAAACCAACCCTTCCCCAATCACTCAAAATGTTTACCCCCCCATGGTATGGGTAATTGAGATGAATGTGGAAAAAGAAGGAATTAAAAATATATGGAAAAGAAAATAAATAAAATAGACAAAGAATAAAATTTCTCCTCCTTAGTACCCTATAAGGAATGAGATGGAATTGAATAATTTGGGAAGGATGAGCTCTTTCCATTTTACAGGCCAAAATCTATCCTTAGAATTTTTTCACGTTTTCTACCCAATAAATAGATGGTTCAAGCATTTAATCCTTCATAAAAGTTTCTTCTGAACATATTGTGTGCTCACTCTAAAAATTTCAGAATCATTTTCCACCAAATGAAGGAGTTATGGAATTTTTAGTCAAAACTTTATTATGCCTAGTTAGACTTTACAAATTTCAAACCACCGGATTATCAGGGATAAATGACCATAAAAATAGAATATATATGAATATCATGCTTCATAAAAGTGGTTCCTAAACGTCTTTCATGTAAACCCAATGAATTTTAGAGTATTTGGGCCCACCAGTCACGAGATATGGTCCCATGACCAAAACTCTCCATATCAATAAACAGTTTTGAAGGCCTAACTTATGAGCCTATTTTGAGATTCCATATGGTCGATTCAGATTTTTGTCTCAAAGGATGAAATGAATACCTTTGTTTATATAATCCTAAAAAGAAAAAATTAAACTATTTCTATCAATATACAAAAAAAAACTTTTTTCTAAAATACATAAATTATTTAAAAAAAGTTAGAAATTCAAAATATTCCATTTTGATGATTAAGCTCAAAATACCATTAAAATCATAAAAAATGAAATTTTATATTAAAATAACACATTTGTGGGATTTTAAAAATTTAAATTCAATAAAAAAAATACTGAAAATATTTTATCAATCAATTCCCTCACACTTAGCACTTGGTCTCCTAGACATGTAATCATCAAAATCAAATTAATGAAAATTCAAAACACATACCCATGAGATATACCAAATCAACACTAAGAAACAAAAAGATATAATTCCTAATAAAAAAAATTATTTCAAGTTATCCATTTAGATAATTTAATATATTTCCACTTTATTTATGATCCCATTCTCACAAAACATCTAACACGCATGATTTTTCTCTCATCTCAAAAATGTGAATTTTCAACATGTGCTTTCTCATCCAAACTCATGAATGAGTCACCATAGTCTTGAATAATTCCTATATATCCATCTAATGTGAGTCAAGGGAATGTGTTTATCATGAGGAATTTTTAGGGTTATTCTATGGTTTTTGGTTGGTATAATTTATATGTTAAAAATTCGGAGGCCGAATGAGGAGTGCTTGGCTCTTTTTGAAGAAAAATTGGAAAATTCTAATTTTCATGCAAGTATGGTATCCTTCTCACTCCCATTATTATAAAATCATCTCCATACCCATGAAAACTAAAATAAAATCCATTAAATTCATCATTTTAGTAGTAAAAATTTTCAATCATCCCAAACATAATTTTTCTAGAAAGCTCCAAATATACATAACTTTCTTTCTCCATTGGAAGATACAGAAAGACATGACTTATCTCATCACGAAAGCTCTAGAAAGGCATTAATTTCAATAGAATGAATTATTCAATAGTAAAATCACATCATCAAAATTTTATTTCCACCCAATATATTAGAATATGAGGTAGTGCAATAAAATATATCTTCACCCATAGATATGTTCAACTAGATCCTAAAATTTCACTTCAAGAGTCGGTTGGATAGAGAAAACTACCTTGTAATATGGCTAGCCTAACAAGTTGTTCATGTATTATAAGGAATATAATGATTAAATATACAAGGTTTTACATAATGAATAGGATGTTTTTAAAAATAGGGATTTAAGACCAAATAAATTCATCAATCATTTAAAACAAAAGTTCATAAAATCCTCAAGTATTGATAGGAATAAATAAAATTATAGTTGAAGAAAGCATGATCTAGTTCTCTCAAGAAGTTAGGTCAATGTAAAGAATATGAAAAATGATTTATAAGCCTTAGAGAAAAGTGATTTTAAATATAAAGGCATCGATATGTGGCATGGGATTCAAAAATCACAGTACTTTTCCTAAAATTCCCAAAGATTTGAACTTGATACAAAGGTCATTTTCATCAATCATTTAAGCTTAGTTTCATGGAATAGATTGGTTCGCTCATTGAAACAAATTTCAGAATTGTTAATGATAATAATTTTAGATAAAAAGTTTTTAAAACGCACATGAAACTATGAAAAACACACAAATATTTTTTTTAGAAAAATAGAAGAAAAAAACAACAAATGAAAATCCTAAAATAAAAAGGATCCCTTCCCCAAACATGAATGATGTAGTGTCCTAAATGAATTAAAATGGATTTTACATGTAATAATATTTGAAAATTAATCACACTAATAAAGGAAATGTAATGATGAGGTAAGACCTGGTGGATTTTATTGATAAACTTGTTGGACGAGGGTGATCTCCTCCACAAGCTCTACTGGAACATTCCCATGGAATTTCTTCAGCATATTTCCATTAACATTGATGATATCCTTCTATCATTTTATCACAATATTCATATCACTGAAATGATATACATGATTATATATAAATAGACCTTCACATCTATAATGAAGTTTACATGCATTATCTTGAGTCTTGAGTTGAATAACAGCACTACATATCTAGAATATAAGTATTTTGGTTGGATAAGCTTGTCATGAGCCACACATGTTCTATATTTTTAAATCATGGAATATTTAAATTATTCCCTTATAATTTATTCCAAATCCTAATACTGAAATCTCATGTCCTTCCCAGTGCTATCAAGATCCAAATTCACCTTCCTCACAGCCCAATATTCCTTGTGATCCAATGATATGGGAAATTGATAGCTTTTCCTATAAATCTTCCTATATGGACTCATTCATATTGGGGTTTTATAGACTTTAATATAAACCCATAATTTATCCCCCATATTTTTGGCTCGAATCTTTCCTGTTTGCTTTAACAGTCTTTTCAAAAATTCCTTTGATTTCATTGTTGGATACTTCAGCTTGACCATTAGTCGACGGATGATCAGGAGTTGATGTTTTATGATGCACCACATAGTTTTTCAGTAAATAATACATTATTATATTGAAAAAGTGAGTCCCTTGATTGGTTTTCATGGATCTGAGAATTCCAAACCTACAAAATATATTAACCCTAAAAAAATAAAAAACAATTATAGCATCATCAATCCTGGTTTCTTTTTCCTATAAACATTTTGAAACATAATCAACTACAAGAATGATATAATAATTTATAAATGAAATTGGGAATGGTCCCATAAAATTTATCCCCAAAACATTATAAATTTCAATTCAATTTAGTGTCTTTTCAGGCATTTCTTATCTTTTTGAAATATTTCCTGAAGTTTGTTATTTTTCACACTTTTTTTAAAAATTCAAGATCATATTTAAAAAGAGTCGGAAAATAAATTCTAGATTATAAAACATTCCTTGATATAATTTGAGGTTCATAGTATCCTCCAAAATATAATGTGTGACACAACTCTAAAAAATATTTAAGTTCACTTTTAATAAAGCATCTTTTTATTACTTGATCATTCTAGATCATCCAAAGTAATGGATCTTACCAAATGTAATATATAGATTTAGTTTTAATTTTTGAATTTTTTTTTTTTTTTGAATTTAAATTAGATGGTACCTAAGATGTTACCAGATAATTGACCATGTCATCATACCAAGCCACTTCTCCTTTAATCAAGTAAAACTACTCTCCTAGAATTTGATCATTCAATGGTTTTTGTCTAGAATTTGAGCTTAAATGGTGTTTTGATGTCTATATAAGTGATCGGACACTTGGTTCTTAGATCCCTTATTGTCCTTGATTTACATGATAAACTCCTGAAATAGTATCATTCACCTCACTATCCTCGATTTATCACCAACCTTCTTTATCAATTACCTAAGTGTTGCACAATCAGAAAACATAGTGATTTTAGTTCCAAACAAATATGATCTAAATCATTCAAAACCAAAGAAAAAAACTAAAAATATTTTTATATGGTATTTTAATTTAATTGAGATATATCTATGGTTCTTGAGGCACATTAAATGACTTGTTCCATTCTATAATTTCACTAATAAAGTATTAATCCAATGGCTTGGTTTGATGCACCAAAAAGTAGTTTGAATGGTTCTTCCCAATTTGGTGGATTTATAACAGGTGGTGTGATCAATATTCTCTTCAAATTATAAAATTATTTCCTTCATGCACCATTGAATTAAAAATCATTATTTTTCAAATTTAACCTTGAAAGAGGGATAGAAATATTACCGAAATCTTTGATTAACCTCTAGTATAATCCTGAATGTCCTAAAAATTATCTAACATGTTTCACACAAGTTGGGTATGGTAATGCATTTATCACTTCAATTTTTTCTTCTTATACATAAGTTTTTTTAAAATTACATGACCAATGACAACTCCCCTTTCAAACATTAAATTAAACTTTTTAAAATTCAGAAAAATATTATTTTCAATGAAGGTTTTCAAAACTTTTTCCATATTTTTCAAACAATGATCAATAGAATCTCAAAAAACTATGAAATAATATAATAAAACATCCCAAAAATTCTAACTAGGTTTCAATAATATACATAACATGAACCTTTGAAATGTACCTAGAGCATTAAATAATCTAAATGGAATCCTTTTATATGAAAATGTGCCTAAGGGACATGTAAATGTTGTCTTGTTTGGATGTTCGGGAGAAATGGGTACCTGTAAGTAACCTAAAAATACATCAAAAAATAAATAATGAGATCTCCCTGCTAATATTTCTAAAATATATTCAATAAATGGGAAGGGTAAAAGGTATTTTTGAGTTCCCTAATTCATCTTTCAAAAATTGATGCACACTCTCTAACTATTCTTAATTATCACTATGATTAATTCATTCTTTTTATTTCTTATAGTGGTTAGGCAAGTTTTCTTTGGAAATAAATGGATTGGGAAAACCCAATATGAATATGAAATGGTATAGATGATCCCATCCTCTAATATCTTCTCAATATCCTTCCTCATGACCTCCATCAAGTTGTGATTCAACCTCCTTTGGGGTTGTCTGACAGTTTTCAAATCCCCCTTAAGATGAATTCTATGCGAACATATTTTTGGTTTTATTTAAGGGATATCACATAAGATTCATCCTAATGATTTTACATTCTTTCTCAAAATCTCAATCAAATGTTCTTCTTGGGTTTTAGATAGATTATTAGAAATTATCACAGTAAATTTATCTCCCTCCATGAGGTGCACATACTTCCAATCAATGGGGAGTGGTTTAAATTCAATATTTAGGGGATTCTAAATGGATGAAATTAAATTAAGGTTCCTCATTTCAAAAGGCTATACCCCATGCACATAAGAAACCATATAATATTCCTTATCACTTAACAAATCATCAATGAAATGAGATTTTAAATCTTCATCCAACATGAAATCAAAATCTCTAGTATTTTGGGAATTCACATGTTCATAGATGCATTCAATGGAAAAATTATCCCCTAGGTCTAATAATTCATGAAACATACCTAATTATTTTATTGGTTATGTACCAACTTCATGGGAGAATGATAATAGGGAGTGATCATTTAATGGGGTCCTCATGGATTCAAAAATGTTTAAGTGGACAGTTCTATCTCCAAAATCCATTATGAGTGTACCTTCATGGACATTGATGATGGTTTTAGAAATATTAAAGAAAGGTATCTAAAAAATCATGGGTGAGTGTGATGGGATCCAATTTTCTTTCAGATTCAGCACATAAAAGTCAACTGGGGATGAGAGATCTTTTTCTTTTACCAAGACAACTTCTAAAACTCCTTCTGGGAAAACTATTGATCTGTTTGTAAGATGGACCACCAGTATCATGGGATTAAAGTCAACCATCTTTAAAGAAGTTTATTACAAGTGTGTAGATACATTAATAGAAGCCCCTAGATAACAGAAATCATTAGATAGATTTAAATATCTAACTATTCATGGAATGGAAAATGTTCCTAAATCTTGACATTTGGTTGGAATATTTGGTGTGATACGGGATGATACTCTTCTTCCCAAGTTGATCATATCATTATCATGAAGTATTCTATTTTTAGTGCAATGTTATTTAAAAAATATTTCATACCATTGGAACTTTTATGACTTCATCAATTAGGGGGATATTGATTTCCACTTTATGGAAGGTTTTTATAATTTCTTTTTGATGTGTTTCTTCATTCAATGTATTTGATTCAATCATTATTTATGGAAATGGTGGGTTTATCTATTTATTTTACCATTATTGCCTTCACAATTGCATTTCATTCCTTCTTATCATATCCTTATCCTCTTCCTTTTTATTTCTGTCCTCTTGGTGGATATTCATAGAATTTTTAGAATTATCAACTTCATTCTGCCTCATAACATGTTGTATTGTTTATGGTTCAAGGTTCGGTGGAGGTGGGTGTTCATTTCCACTTATTATTATGATTGAATTGAAATTTTATATCGGATTTGAAACTATCTAGGATAGAAGCTTCCCTAGATTCTTATATATAATATCCAAAACATTTTTTGACTTGTTGGATAGTTCATTCACATTTTCATTAAGACACTAAAAATCTAACTATAATTGTTGGTTCTTAATTGATGTTTGTCCACTGGTGGATGGTTTCTCATACGTATTTCATTGTAATAGTGGTGGATGAAAGGGTTGTTGTTGTTGGAAGGTTTGTTTATAGGATTGTTGGAATGTATGTGGGTTCTAGTATTACTATTGAAAATGAGGTCTATCCTGGGACTATTGGAATCGGTATCCTGGTTGGGTTTGTGGTTGACATGGTTTATTAGGTTGGAATTTCCTTTTTTGATATGTAACCACACAACTTTCAGTCCCCTACACTTCTAGACACTATTCATTGTAATGATAACTTGAATATCACAAACCACATATCTGATTTGGTCCTTGTTATTTCTTCACATGTTTCATAGCCATTTGTCGCACTAACCTAGGGAGTTCACCAATTTCTCTTCTAATTAAATTTGATGAATCAGATTTTCCCATCTCATGGATTCCCCTTTTTTCAAATCCTCTTACTCCAAATTTTTGTGTGTTTTGAGAAATATTTTCATTTAGTACTCAGATATCTGTAGGCGGCTTGTCAATCATAGATCCCCCAGATGAGGCATCTATCATATTTTGATCATTTTATAGAATTCCTTGGTAGAATAACATAAGGAATTGATATTACTCCATTTCATGATGGGGGGAGTGGGAACATATATTCTTGAAACACTTCCAGTACTCATAGAGGGTTTCTCCAGTTTATTAACATATGATGTAAATCTTCTTTTTAGTGAAAGTTCTCCTAGATGTGGGAAAGAATCATTACCTAAAAAATATTTTTATGTCTTCTAAATCACTTATCTCACTATTTTTTTATTCTAAACCCATTCTTTAGAAAATATTTCAATTGATAGGGGGAATTCCTTCCACTAAAATTGATCTTTGGGTGCTCCTCTTGGACTGAAGCTTGAGAAAATGAAGTTAAATTATTGGATATTTTTATTTTGATCTTCTCTAGAAAGACCATAAAAATTTGGAAGCACATGTTTAATATTAACATGTAATTAAAAATCATTTGGTGTTGTGGGTGCAATTATATGGTTATTTTTAATGGAAAATTGAGTTTCACATAGATCACATAGGGTTTTTTTGGGATTACTGACCATGTTTTAAGGTTCAGAATGAACACTAAGAGTTTCCCTTAAATATGAGAGGTTTTTTCCTCAGTGATTTCTGTTAGGATTCTTATTCTTAGTTGGGATAGTGTTCTTTCAATTTCTATATAAAATTCAATTAATTATTATTTTTAGTTGTAGGTCATCTAGTTTTGATTTTTTTTAAGTTGTTATGTTTCACTGCCTCCTAGTAAATGACACCATGTTAGACAAATGTCTGTCATGGGGTGTAGAAAAAAAAATATTTTATATTACATAAATGTAGTCTAGTGATTAACCCTGGGATGTCTCTCAAATAGGAGTAAACACAAAATAGTTTGTCAGTTTTAAATTAGGGTAAAAATTTTGTTCTTTTAGAATTGTTTGGTTTTAAATAAAAG
Organism: Viscum album; assembly: GCA_963277665.1. Taxonomy (NCBI): domain Eukaryota; kingdom Viridiplantae; phylum Streptophyta; class Magnoliopsida; order Santalales; family Viscaceae; genus Viscum; species Viscum album. The sequence continues at coordinate 1,981,800,367 of OY728133.1, forward strand.
AAATAAAATAGAAAATGATTGAAATGAAATTCAAAATTCAAATGATTGAATAATATGATATGTGAAGGGTGATTAGGTCAAGTTCAGTTATTAAATTGAAATGTTTTCCTTGTTCTATATAATTCAATAAACTTTTTCAAAGTTTTTTTAAAAGAGATTCCATGATCGTTTCATCCCTCTTTGGTAAAATGTTGATGGTGAGAGAAGGACTTACCATGATTTCAGTTTGGTCTACTCTCATTCTATATTCAAGATTGTTGAAATGAATATCCTCAATTGACTTAGGAAATACCTGATTGGGTCTTGTTTATCACAAACATATCAAGAACATCCACTACCCCTTTTACACATATTGATGATCATTCAGTACTTCACCACTAATCCCTAAGCTATTACATCGTATATAAACTAGAAATTAGTAGAGGGAGATAATTATCATTTACCAAAGAAAAAAATAAATAATGAAATAAAAAAACAGTAATGGTCACCATTTATAAAAAAACCTCTATATGAAATTGAAAACAATGTTGCATAAGAGAGAAAAGGAATTTATTCAATTATGTCTAATTACTCAAACATTACAAAACAGAAAACCAACCCTTCCCCAATCACTCAGAATGTATAACCCACCATGGTAAGGGTAATATATATGAATGGGGAAGAATAATAAATTAATAATATATGTAAAATAAAATAAAATAAAAAGAGATAATGCAAAAAATTCTCCTCTATGGTTCCCCGGATGAAATGAGATGAAACAGAATGATTTGGGAATGAGGAGCTCTCCTCCTTTTATAGTCTAGAATCTTTCCTCATAACTTTTTCATGTTTTTGATCCATTAAATAGATGATTCAAGTGTTTCATCCTTGATAAAATATGTTTCCAATATTCATGTGTATTAACCCTAAAAAATTCTACATCCTTCTTCACTGGAAGAAGATGTTATGGCTGTTTAAGTTAGACAATTTATTTTGACCAGTCAAACTCTACAAACTTCAAACCTCTATATTATCATGAATTAATGACCATGAAAATAGAATATCCATGTGTATATTTCTTCATAAAAGGATTCAACCAACACCTTTTGCATCTAACCACCTAATTTATGATTATCGGGGCCCACCAAGCACGAGATTTGGTCCCAAGATGAAAACTCTCCAGATCTGTAAATAGTTTTCAAGGTATAACTTGTGATATTGTTTAGAGCTTCTATATAGTTGATCCTGATTTTATTCTAAAAGTATGAAATGAATCCATAGATTTTTAGAATCCTAAAAGAATAAATTACACAATTTGGATCAATATTAAATGTGTTATGGCCAAAATAAGGAAATTATTTAAAATTATAAAAAATTAAAAATATGTTATTTTGATGATTGATATCAAAATACCACTTAAATTATACAATGTGGAAATTTATATTAAAATAAAACTTTTGTGGGATTAAAAAAAATTAAATTCAATAAAAATTATTGAAAATATTTTCTTTATCAAATACCTCACCTTAAATCCCTAAAATCCAAAATCCAACTCACATGATCTAAACTTTTCTAAGGAAATATAGATAGTACACACCATGTTGAAAACCCACAAATAGAGACCTAGAAAATACCCGATTCTATATTCCCTATGCATGCACCTCACATAAACCAAGAAATATTATGATTATTTGATAAAGGATAAATCATAAAAGTTGTTAAGACAAAAATAATAAAGGGAGACCAAATAAAAATTTTAGTTTCTATCCACTAAGCCTTCGTCATAAGAGGCTTAAGAAAAATACAGGTTAGAAAAAAAGAGCCATAAAGATTAAGGGTTCTACATTAGGACCCTATAGAAATTGAATCCATGATTTATATGTCTTTTAATATAGGATAAAATAGTATACCTACTTTATATTACCCATATATTGGACAAAATAGACCATGATAAATTCAATTGGGTGTAGTATCAGGGTGTTTGATCCCTTTTGAACACTAGAATCGTCATTCTAGGATTCCCCTACATGATTCTCATCATGATGAGTAACTTATCTCCCATTTCAAAATGGAATAATTATAATGTACAGGGATGGTATATATATACTGTTATGTCTAGCCCGCCTATACTCGTCCAATAGAACATGCCTATATGAAACCATATATTGAATCTTAATAGACTAAATCTTGTGATAGATTATCTTATATGCACTACTTTATATGTCCTTCATATACCCATACAATAACACAAATCCAGGATGAAACCGTATTGTGAATATGACTAAAAAAACTCTTATGTATAGTGATTCTACATATGGTGATTTATCTGACAAGCCTATAACCTTCCATGAGAACACATCCATGTAGAAGTTGAGATGATAGATTTCCCCATACATTTCCTCTTTAGCATATGTAGTTAATGTTTATGATTTACTTGATTCTTACCCATTTTATGTTCAAATGGATTTATTTATTATTGATATTACTCTTTATAATATTCATAGATTATCATGGATCATTGATCAAAATGAGATATAAGGTTAACATTATTTCAAGATAAAAACAATGTTTTACCCTTCATTGATCATGTTAAAAGCATAACAACCACAATTTGGAGTCTCTTTAATTATATAAAAAAGTAATAATAAATTATAAAACTATTTTAAGGAACACTCAAAAAAATCTTGAGGTCATCCCATTGTATTCTCTAAGTTATTGATGGATTAATATAGTTTAGTCAATAATTTTTCCTCAAAATCTTCTCTAAGACATAACATCTCTTTATATAAACATCCATTATGGAATTCTTGTCTTTTGTGACAATATCCTACTCATCATATACCACTTTTTAGTGGTGTAAATTTTCATAGATATTTAGTCTAGCTATTTGTGAAATCAAATCACCGATGTATTTCCATATATGCTCTCATGTTGTCTCTGTTCTACCACTGTCTCATGTTGTGATGATTCCTAATGTTTGATTGTCCTAAGACTCATACAAAATTATGTTAATTATTTTTTGGAGATGAAAGTTTTGTATGCTTTCTCACATTATCATTCATGAATAATATATTTCAAACTGGTGATGATATCATGATAATTAAACTTTTAGTATTTTACAATTTTATACATATGGTGATTCTAGTATAGTTTATTATGTGGTCCCCCCATAGAAATTTCAGAAATCATCTTCAAAATTATCTTCCAAATATGTTTTTATAAATTTCATTTAAAATTGAATGATACATTTTTAGGTATTAAAATCTCTTTAGAATACTAAAATATATTTGGAAACTAGCTCTCTTAGAATGGTCATTTTTAAATTACCTTGTAAGATTATTATCCAAGAACGATCTAAATTTATATATTATAAAACATTTGGGAAGAGGTAATGGTGTCCCTCTTGGTGGAATCCTCCATTTTAAATACTAATATTACATGTGGTATGATAAATACATATGTTGGATAGTGGACAAAAAATCAATATAAGGCATTCCAGATACTCACTTGTTTACACTAGTGTACTAACTTCTTGACCTGATGTCACTTTCTATAATGGTGTCGTATGAATATCTCCTCTATTCAGATCTTACGCATATTTCATGAAAGGGGAATCATGTGATATCATGGCCTTGTTACTTAGAACCACTTGAGTATTTTATCCCTCTTACACGGAAATGATTAGGTATCATGTCTTTCTCGCTTTACATAATGGTCACTTTGTTTATTTTTCAAATAGTGGTACAATTATGAGATGAATCTTATAGGGAAAATTTTAAGTCCAATTCAATCAGTTTAAGGGGATATTCCTTTTATATTTATTTATCCATTAATTATCCCATGAGAAGTTGTTTGATGAATTGATTCTCCTATTAGTAGATTAATAAATTCTTATTATCAGCATATAGGGATGTATAATTTTTGGGATTGACTTTTTACACTATACATAGAAATAATTATACCAACATGATTATGGGAAAATTATTCTCATCCATCACCTTGATGAAGTTTCCAAATTTTTTTTTAAAAGGACTAATTTCTAGTGATAACAGGATATCCTCCAATGTATTTGTGTATTTTGGAATTGTAATAAATCCTTCCCTAAAAAATAAATCTAGATGGGTAACTTGAGGAGTAGATACGACACAAAAATATGGATATATATATTCCATATGTTCCACTACTATCAATTACATTCATATTCAGTTTTGTTGTCATTCCAACCACCATAGTTTTAACAACATTCAAATTAAGAGGTTGGAGTTCATCTGGAACATCCCCTAAAATTTTATTTGGGGTCACCTTGAAGGGATAACTCTCAGATAATTGATATTATTATCAAGGAATCATGATATCAAAAATATAAAGTAGATTCATCAATAGTAAATAGAGGACGAGTTTAATGACAAAACCCTTTCATGCATTAGGATATGATTGGTTAGTATCCCAACATTCCTATGCAATATGATCATATGAAAAAGGTTATTATTCCTCTTCCTTAGAGGATAGGCTCCTAGAGGTGGTAAGAGGGGATGTATATTTAGTCCCTCCACTTCCAACATCTCTCTTTGATCAGAATTCATTCTCTATTTTTCTACGGTGGTCAGTCCTTCATAACCTTTTATAGATCTACCTACCGTATACTCATAGGATTCCCTGATTACAATCACCGTTCAGGTTTTTCTATAAGAAAGGTATTGTTGAGTTTATTAGGAATAGTTTTAAATTAGTTGATTTTCTTTATCATGATAATCATAACAATACACCATAGGGGGTGATAATGTCATCCCAATCATCACCAATGGACTGGTTTAATACTCCATCGATAACACATTGGTTTTTTATATCTTACACCCACTTTATGATGTGAACCCCAAAATTTGTATAAAATATCAACCACTCTATCTCCCTTAGAAAAATTTCATACTATATAGGGTTTGTATCAATGTAAAATTTTATAGGGGACCTCACATTACTGAATTTTGAAATATAGATTTCTTTTTAAATTAAATACCATTAATCCAAAGTGTTTATATCCAATTAGAACCTTAACCAAAAAAATCCTATGCGAACCTATAGTCAATTTTAGAATTATCAAAACCTCATTCAGGTCTAAAATAAGACATAGTATCATTCAACTTAAACTATTTTCTAAACATGTCATGATTAGTTGGGGAACTTCATCACCATAGATTGTTTTATCACCTTAGGATAGACTCATGTTGTATCAAATCATTTATTTTGAGTTATTGGTAAGTATATTGGAGTTATAGTTAACAAGAATTGAATAATTCACTAGTTATTCTCTTCTTATAGGGATTCATCATGACCCTTTTATATAACTTTAAGGTTAATAAAGGCTTGATTCAGGGGGGTTAGTGTTCACCAATATTTCATTGGGATATATTGATATCAAATATTAGTCACGCCTAGGTGTTAGTTTAATAAAGGGATCTAGGGATTGGGTCCTGATCTTTTACAATGTATTCTCTTAGGACATAATGAACCATGGTTTTCATAAAATCTTCTTATGCCTATCCTTTCTAGTGCTCATCGGTTATGCCACTACTTGATTATGGATACATAAGAATTGAAGAAAATTTTATTATGATGTATAAACCTCAAAGAATATAGAAAAATAAATCTAGAGCTGTGAAACATTTTCTATCATGGTGAACTTGTATGACCACATTTCATATTCACCGTCATAATAATATTTTCTTATAAAAATGAATGGATTTCCATATGGAAGGAATTAATTCTCAAAATTAATACTCTGGAGTTTCAAATCCATTTCTCCCTTTAGTAATGGTGGAAAAATGTTATACATGAAGTAATTGAATTCCATGAACCTATACCTCTGGATTTTGACCTCTTAAAAGAGGTAATATTCATTGAAGTGTGTTGATATCTAGAACTATAAGACTTAGAATACCACCAAGATGTAAAATTGAGCCCTCCCTTGTAGATATAAAATAGTAATTAGTGTATCCTTTCACATATATAAAAAACTAGACTAAAAAAACTTCTCTAATATCTTAGACACCCTTATAACTATTTTTTCTTATAATCCATTATACGATTTAGAGTCCAAGTTAAGGTATCAATGAAAACACATTATAAGAAATTCAAATTGTCTAGTCTGGGGGGGTGTTGAGTTTGACATCATATCCCTATTCATCATACCGACCATTCTCCAATCCTAGCAAGAAAATACTCATGGATATTCAGTTATACATGGAGGGGTATCTTTTTGGGTGCTTATAAGCTAAACCATTTTCATGATGGATAAGAAATATCTTTATCCATGTTTTGATACCAATGTACATCTATGGGAAGGGATGATTCATTTCCACATTGTTTGCCTCTTCTAATAATTCTTGGAACAATGAAGGCTTTTTGTGGGTCTCCCAAGGAGGACATTGGGGAGCGAACTCATTATATATGCATATGAAAAATGGTTCCTCTGAGAAATTATTGGTATCTACAATTATATTCCAAAATCATCATTCATAATATAGAATGTATTTGTTTAAAATATCTATTGGATTATAATCTTAGAGATTTGGTCATAGTTCTTATATATATATATATATTGTAAATATATAGATGAATTAAGATATTTATATATCTTTTAGTTTCTACTTGAATTTGGAACATGTAAAGGGGAACCATTATTACCACATACACTAAATATTGGAACTTAGTAAATAATATAGGTATTAGTCCTCTACCCTTCCTATGAGTATGTCTATGGATGAATGGAATAGAATTGAAGAGTAACCATAAATTTTTAGCTCAAATATATAAGCACAATTATCCAAGGTATCCCAAAAGTGATTTATTATATATGCGGGGTTGAAATATCCTACATTAATTAATTCTCTCCTAAAAGTCATGTTTTCACTCCCAAGTGAGTTTACATTAAAAATTGATATATTTGTAGGTTGGAATGGGGTTATGAAATGATTGTGTCTATTATCAATCCATGGTTCCAAAACATAAGATAATATAAATATGGATAAATCTAGTGACACTTACATGTGACTTTTATAAGATATGAAATATGTAGATTGTGTCATTTCATGTGTCCTTTTCTAGTATCATGGAATAGTAAACCGGAATAGGTAGTGGCTTCATCATTTGTGATAGTAAAAAAATTACATAGTGTTTTTTATTGAAATATTATATTCAATAATATCAGCTAAATGGATGAAGGAATGTAGATATCGAAATACCTAAAAGTAATGGTAATACATGTACAAGGACAAAAAATAAGATATTTCATAGAGGATGGAATTCAGCTAAGGACACTTCACCTAGAAACATTCACTTAGGTCACTTCGCTTGGCCTCCTTCACCCCAATTGTTTAACCTAGATTAATTACTAAGTTGAGCTTATATAAATCCATATTATTATAATAAGGATAGAAATAAGGACAAGTATTTATCCTCACCTTGAGTTGATATTGTAATTTGAGTGAATATATAGAATAATATTTAGTGTATTCCCATGTTTTATGGATGAGTGTAAGTGAGGTTAGTCTCCCAAATATTTTTAGAGGACTGTGTATCTTATAACCAGGTTTTAGAATGCATCACTCACATAGGTACAAGTGTTCATGTTGTGATGAAATTTTAACCTAAGTGAAATAATCCTCCTTTTAAGACACTTTCAATCAAGAGTCATATTCATAAAAGAATTCAATCCTCTTTATTCTAATAAGATCTAATTCTATGTGCACACATTTTTTCCCCATTTTTGCGAAGTATGAAAACAATATTATAGTGAGAAAAAAGTACCATAAAAGAGAAATATCAATAACACACATAACCATGAATGCACCTAGGTCCATTAACCAAATTCTCTTAGTATTCTATGGTTATTTCACGCAGGTCCACTTACATGAGCACATCAATACACTATCCACATTTATTATTCTTGATTGAGTGAAAATTCCTGTATGGAAAAAATTCATTCAAAAAAAAATATGTGAATCTACTTCTATACCTAACCTTCATAAACTATTCTCTTAATTTTTTCCTTTAAAAAAATCTCATGGGTCTCTATTTGTAGCACTATGATGAAACATTAACACATAGAGGAAGATGAAGAGATGTGAGATCTATTTTACCAAGTCTTTAACACCCTTAAAGTTACTTATAATGATGAAACCTAATGTAATAATCTAAAAATTAAAAGGTAATTGCATCATCCAATTAATTTAACACAAAAACCTTCAGGAAATAAAGATCAATTATTTTATGATACTAAACAACTAAGGTGAATGAACCCAACCTATGGACTTCACACATTATAGACACTTATCCCAAGACTCGTTTCTTGATAAGCACTTTTCCCAAGCCTCCTCACTTGACTGACACTTCACCCAAGCATTTACACTTCAGAGACTCCTCTGCTAGCAACTATACTAAGGTAATGTTATGTACCAACCTCCAAAATAGGGTGAGAAATATATCATAACCATCAGTAACGTTTCATATTCTTCGTAACATATATCATGAGAGAAACTCTTCCTGACACTCTATACTAGGTATATCATTCTCTCAGGAACCCTACTAGGGTTCAAAATTACCTAGGTACCCACGCGAGGGTTTAAAATAACCCATACCATTATACTAGGACCCCCTTGTTCCTAGGTCTCCTACCGAGGTCCCATTCTCACCCAATACATTTAATAGGGTTAAATATTTTCTATATTTGGGATCCTACCTTTAAATGAATCCCCTAAGGCCTCATTAAATTCATGAAAGGGTTGTGAACATCAGTGTACACCCCATAGATCATGTACAACATTAATAATAGAGTCTTTAAAATAAATATTTCCAAACAAATAAGAACTTACGGTAATAATGATCATATGTTCACTTGATAAAGAGGGTTATTTTCCTAATGAGACTGATAAAAACACTGTTATATCATGCTTCCCTGCTTAGTGGACCCATATCTATCATTAAATCATATTGGGGACATAATTGATCATTTTTCACTAAATTTTATATGGATAAGAATGTCCCTTATACTAGGTGTAATCCCTAAAAACCCACCTTTATATGAGCCATTAACCATGTAAGCCACCCCTATACCACATATTTATAATCCCTATACATATCCTTATTTATTCCTAATAAGAAAATGGGATTCCTATTAGGTTTAATCCCTAAATTCTCCACATTGAGCAATATTCCCCATATATGTAGTCATCCTTCCAGGTCTTATTATAAATAAATATGGGATAGGAATCTACACAATACATGTGTAGGCCCTAACAAATTCTTCCTAAGGCTATAATCTCTGTGATACATCTCCCTTAAAGGGATATATTCCATATTAAACAAATACATAGGGGAATTATAATGCATAATCATGGATCAGTCCCTTGCTTTCAACCATTTCACAACACAAACATCCTTATCTCATTATGTTAAATAACATGGTATTATATAATAAAAAGAACATAGACTATAAAACTCAAATTATGTAGGTTATGATTCTTATTAAAATGGATACATATGATACCTATATTGCATTTATACCCAATATCCAAATCAATATCCTCAATGGACTATATTCCTTATAAAACCTTGTCCTCACCAGGCTATATTCCTTGTGAGACTCATACTCAATTTTCCAAATTCCCTATGAGTCTAACCATACCCTCTCCTTTTTAGTTACCAATAGGAAGAATTACCTAGAAAGGTCCACTCACACATATTTCCTACACCATAAATTTCTATTTACCTTTTTAATAGTGTTCCATTATTTATGATGTTAAACTACAAAGAATAGTTTGATGTCATGTGACCTTAAAAGGTACTTCACGTGGTAATTTATATATGGACTTAAAAGAAACCACATTGGTCCTCATAAAATGACCTAAAATGTATGAAATATCCTATTAAGAAGAACCAAACTAACTTGGTTATGATTCCCTTCATAGGGATACATTGGAAACCCCACACATGGGAATAATCCCAACTCTAGTATAACTATTTCCTCGATGGATGGTGGGAAATTCCAAAGGACTAAGTTTTGGGGACATAAACAATAGCATAATTATCTTATTAATAATGATAAGATGTAGATCCTCTAATACATATAGATATTCACATCGATGAATAGTTTAATAAATCTCTAGAATAGTGGTAACCAATCCCACACTTGTATTTCATATTAATTCATAAATATAATAAAAATGATAAAGATAGTAACAAAGTGAGAAATAATTCCACCCAAAAGGGTGTTTTGAGTCCAACATCCCATCCTATTGAAAACATATCACCCAAAGAATCGATGGTAAATCTCCAGTGAGCACCTACCTTTCAAATGTAGGTCTGAACAGGCTCAATACAAACACAATTTAAATGAACATAGGAAATAGATGTGTATAATATAGGGAATCATAATGGAAGGTATCAAGTCTGATGTTTCCAAAACGAGGACCACATGTTGACTATACAATATAAGATATATCATAAGCTAAAAAACTGAGCCTGTGAGGGATGATATGATAACATATGGGTTATCAATCATAAAATATAATAGATAATCAATCATGTCATGGATTATAATGCATGGATGATGTCAAATATGATGTCATGAAAATTTGATTTTTTTTTCTAATTTTAAATTTTTAATATAATTATATGGTTTATAAATTGTTTATAAATTATATAAAAATGTATTTTAGAATATCTATTTAGTTTATAAAATTTATTTAAATAAATTTATTATAAAAAAATTTATAATTAATTTTTATATGTTTATAAAATATTCAATAAATAATTATTCAATAATATTCAATGTTTTTATTGAAATATATTTTTAAATTTATATGGAATGACATATAATTTGGATATGAAGTATTTATATGGAAATTATATTTGTAATTCATAATGTGTTTATAAATTATAAAATATGGCATAAATATAGAATATTTATATTTAATATTATGAATTTTTCATAATTATAAATTTTAATTGTTCAAATTAAATTTCTTATTTTAGAAATTATTTAAAACATGTCAAAATGAGTTTTTACTATAGATATGATCAATGTTAAAATAATGTTATATGTGTTATATTTAAAATGTTTACATATTATATGAATATTTCATATATATAATGTTTATGTGATATATTTAAAGTAAATTCCATATAATGATAATTTGAATGAGTCTATATTATATGTAAATATAATATGTTTATTTCTATATAAATATGGAATTAATATGATTCACTACTAATTTATAAAGTGTTTATAATTACATTATTTAATAATTTTTTAAAAATAGTTTACCTCGTGTTTATATATATGAACTGTTACTTTATTCAGTTTATTACTTATTTATTCAAATATTAAGTACTTTTTTTATTATTAATGAATGATTTCATTAGTTTAAATGTTAAAATATTTCATTAAATTTCCACACATGCATCTAAGGAGTTGTATTATTTGTATATTAATTTATTCAGTCATATTCTATGTCAAATTTGGCTTGTATTGGGTTATGAAATTGAATTAATGAGCTAATTATAGATTATGAATTTCAAGATAAATAATAATCATGGAATTAAGGTCTCTATTGAGTAATGTATCCTCAAGTAAAGGGACGTTAGGTATAACTACTAACTGAACTAAATGTTCATAAAATATATTATTATTGATAAATTACATCATCATAATAAAATATTTCATTGAGATCAATATATACAAATTGAGTAGATTAATATAAGAAACTTCTTATAATGTTGTGAAAAATAATAATCATTATTTAGTAAGAAGAATAATTTTATATGTAAGTTACAAAAGCTTCCTAGGTACTCTAATGTTGATGTAGTTCAATAAGTGGAACTAGATGTTTATTGTGAATCATATAATGATTCAGATAAATTATGGATGGAGTAAGATGAAAAATAACCAATTTAAATTTATTCTCTACTCTTACACTCAACGTGTTAAAGCGTGATAAGGATATTGAGAGTCTAGAGGTTTTCTTATGGATTATTATGGTGATAGAATTCATTATAGGATCATCATTCAAAAAGTTAAAATAATTTGAATGAGTTCATGAAATTTTTATCTTAATTTTCTAGATTGTTGGGGATATATAATCATGACACGTGATTTTTAAGATTATATACTATGTTTATAGTACCAATGAGTAAAATTTCAATATGGGAGAAGAATAGTTAGTTTGAATATACAAGAATGTTTCTTTATTTATTCAGTCATGGTCATTGAAACCTAATGGTAAATTCAGGATGGATGAATAATGATTCCATATGTTGAATTTTCCATATTTTCTAGGATCTTGTATTGTGATTTGATTTCAGTAATTAGTGTTATATAAATTGTTTCATTTATTTTTAAAGAATATATGATAAAAGATATTTTTTTAATAAATTTAGTAGTTATAGAGAAGTAACATGATGTATTTAAACATGATATTCCCTTATCAAGAATACAAATTATAACATTCATTAAATTCCCTACATTTTTTTGAACTTTTGTTTCCAAACAATAACCTAACGTCATCCCATTCACCTGGAAATTCAATTTTAAACTATTTTATTTCATAAATAATTTCTCATAAAAACAATTTTTAAATACCATTTTTCAATGTGAGACCAACATAACTTGAGAAACCAACTCACACTACCAAAAATAATATAAATATGGTTTTTGGAACTCATTCGACCAAGGTTCCACCAATGAACCATTTATAAAATTATATTTTCATTTTGGACTATTATGCTAATGCGAGGTTATCCCAATCATTGGGGTGAGATCCCAACAAACATTTATACATTCTAGAAATACCTATAGTGACAGTACATGAACATAAAATCACTAAATAATAAATATACTTATTCATGTCAAGACCACCTACCTCACATGATGATCCATAAATTGATTCCATGCTCCTACCTACTTCTTTCAAGTCCATGATAAATTATCTCAACAATGAAATGCATAAAATTTATAAATGAAATAAACAATTAAAAAACCATGTTTCTATAAAAAACACCAAACTCACTCTGTGGAATAAGAGTGCTAAAAACAAAAGTCACATTTTTCAGCCCAACATTGGCATGCACCTAGAATCGATCCATGAAAAATCCCAATTCATTTACCCAAATTTATAGTCAGTTAATCCCAAATTCATCAAAAACATTAAAGAAACATTTGGGGAGACAAACCTCAAGATAAATGATAAAAAATGGAATTCAAACCACCTATTGTAATATCCTCAACAAACATCACACTAATTCCTCATTAAGTGACATTATTCAAAAATGATATAGTAGAATCATATCCATGGAACCCTAGTTAGGTGAAAAAAATAGAGGAGAGAAAATAGGAAGAAAAAATAGAATAATTAGAGAGATGTTACCTTGAACCCAATTAGAAAAAAAAATTCTTAAAACTCAAAACCAAATGAAGAGAATGGATAAAGGTTATGAGATCGAACAAGGGATCACCCATCATTATGATTGAAAGGAGCCAACATGCCTAAAGTAAGTCCAAAATATGACCCCCTGAGAAATACTAAAAGGCCCCTAAAAACATCCCAATAGCTTATCCAACACATGAAATTATGGCTATGTAATTATCCTACCACACACTATAATATTTGTTTTATGGGCCTATCATTCATAGTATAGATCCCCCCCCCTTTTAGGGGTGAACTATAGCACAGACTATAGGTTACTATATAATACCCCTCTATATGGGAGAGGAATCGACACAATGTAGGTCACTATCATGGCATCACCATGATGGACCGCCCTATAGAGGGATTATAGTATGACCTTCCCCACTACCAATACATGATCCACCCTGGATCGTGGTCATTACACCATGACCTCCATCCTTAAATTTAGTAGTCACATCGTTGAACTATCTTCCACATCCTAACATCCTCATTACCCTTATTCTTGATAACCCTTATTTTTTGAGACTCCCTCTACAAAGGGTACATCAATATGTTCTATGGATTTAAAATTTATACATATTTAAACATAAATCCATGATTCCCCTTGTCCATGAAATCAATCTAGGAAAAACAATCATCACACCATGATTCCATTCATCATGGAGTAGTGAAAAACTGGCAGAAGAATTTATTCAACCAATACTCAAGAACTATCATAGATTCATCATTCACTAAAACAACACTCTTTAAAAATACCATAAAACATTTAAAACATAATCAGTAATCTTATTCCTCTCTATGAATCCTAATATTTATTTTACCATGATTTTTACAAACAATAGAACAATACAGGTTGATAAAGGCTCTCCACCATAACACCACTCATATTATACAACCAGTAATGGTCCTTAAACCATGAATCCTAATTCACCTCATTCATAATTTCACTTCTAGTAAATGACTTCTATCATTAATATCTGAATTCACATATGGGGAACCACTCCAGAATTATACACATACAATTCACAAAAGGTGGATCCACCACCCACTTAGTCTACCACAAATTCATACATGACCAACATTACATCATAAGAATCATTTATCTTCAAGATATCCATCGATGATCTACAAAACATATTCTTCTCACATAAGAACTGTGGTCATAAATAACACTGGAACACCAAGATGCTATATAATTCCGTCTTTATTTTTAAATCACGAAAATGATAAAAAATAATCCATCAATATAATTATAGTTCTCCGCACTATAAGATTCTTGTACCAAAAATTTATTCCAACTAATAATAATCCTCACCATAAAAATTTCTGAGTGAAAAATCACTTTAATCATTTCAATACTAGAATCCACTAAGATTTTTATCTGTCCATCTGAGGCTGACATCAACACACATCTATTGAGACTACTATAGTAGATTATACAAAAACATCCATCATATACCAACCAAATACACCACCCATCATCTCATGTACTCCCTTTTTAGTGAAAAAAAACTATGCACCCTATCCTACATAGTATAAGGTCCCAAATTTCTAATGACCTCCCTTTGGGATTCAAAGCCTGAGAAGTTTCAAACAATTATATAACATTAAAATCTTTAATTTATAATATAATTTAATGAAAAACACTTTTTTATAAACATTTATTTTTTTAAAAAAAAAATCCCACTATTTAATATAGGCAAAACTCTTTTCCCTTATAGATATATAAGGTTTAGACTAGTTTTTCTTGGCTTGTATAAGGGAAGGTATTATTTACTATATGTTGGATAAAGGTATGGATGAGTTTTTGAGTCTTGCATAAATGTAGGTTCTTAACTATGTAAAGGTAAGTGACTCCATCCTTCATAATATAAGATTTATCCCTGAATAATGTATTGGTAGATTAAGTTTTCTAATACATGTTTTAAGGTAAGTCTTGGTATTCATATTCCTCATAAGGTTAAGATCATGTATTCATATTCCACATAAGGTTAAGTGTGGGTATTAATATATGGGATAAGGGTAAGTATGATTTATCATATGATACATTATGGTATCTTGATAGTTACGCATTAAATTTATAAGGTAGCCTATGAATTTATTAGGATTATATAAAGGTCATTTTAGTTTTCAAGGCCTCACATCAGGGTAACCATCTATATAAGGGTAATACAATGTTATCCTTATGCATTACATGACTCTTTCATGAGTGTAGTGTTTAGTGTAAAAAAATTCTCTTTCTTTTCCCCTTCTTCCGGTAATGGGTTTTCCAAATAATAATAGGAAATTAATGATGAAATCACTGTTTTTTTGTGTTTAAGAGTCTTGAATATGATTTTTTAACACTTATTATTTTAGTAGTTTTGAATGGTTGGTGTGTGTAATTAAAATAGAAGCTATAATTATTTTTTAATGAAATATAATAAGATTCTTATTAGTATATGAATTCCAAACCCAAATGACTATAAAACTAGTAGCTAGACTAGTCGACAAATGGCCTAAATTGCACCTCCCTATACAGTAGAGGCTAATGACTAGTAGCAAGGGTTCATTGATTTAATGGTGTAGAGGCAATTCCCTTATGATCATAGAAGCACATCAGTATAAAAATTAATATCTTTGATCAATATAAGAAGTATTATAAATAATGACATTACATGGGAATATAAAAAATAAGAAATAGACTTTACCAAATACAAGTCTATACAATAATTTCCAATGATTCTACCAAGTAATGGTAGGAAAAATAGAGTAGGTATTAAAATATAATACATGAAAAAATAAAAAGAATAAAATCCAATAGGGAGATCTCTATGAGAATTCTGAGTACTATCTCACTGTTGTGCCCCTAAGATCCCATGAACAATGCACATAATAAGCAATAATCCCTTAACCTGTGAACATGAGGTCTTCTTAGGTACACCGATTCAATGTTTTCCTTTGTAGGGTGTGAGAAATACCTAGTAGGACACCACTAATGATGTATATAGAAAAATACATACTAGGAATATAAATGATGTAGTCTAAAAGTATATCAATAAAGTGGTAATTAAATAAATAATATCAAACATGATGACTCAGATTCCTAAGGGACACATGGTCGAACATAGATGCTTCATCCTAATATAGAATTCCCCAGAACATGAGATCACCCATATATATTTTCATACATAAAATTTCTTCAATGATTTTCCTACATTATTGAATGACCCATGTATTAGTTCCCATGTGTCTAAAGAATAATAGTTTTAATATTTATACAACTACAGAGCATAATCAAAAGGGGTCATAATTGAGCCTATCATAAAGGATGAATAAAAACATGGACCAAACCCAATCATGTTATATGGATTAGAGAATGTTTCATTGGGTTTAATAAATTTTATTTCATGGAATTATATAAAAATCTCTAAAATGTAGATAAGAAGGATCATGGGTCTATCCAAGGAGAACCGTATTAAGGAACCCATGTATCTCACTTGGAGTGGAATAAAAACCTAATAATGTAAGATTTTGTCTAAGGTTTTCCACAAATAGAAACCTCAGAATCACACCAAGGGTGGTGTGAAGACAATAACCTATGATCTCATACCTAGTATATCATATAGGAGACTGAGTATCTATCATGAACTAAGTTTGGATACCATCCAACCTGACACCCGACCCGGCCAAAGATAGTTCCTCAAGGGCATTCCCAATCCCCTTGAGTTGGAAACTAGTATCAATCATCAATGTAATAATGATGGAAACAATTTTTACAAAATAGATTATGATCAATAACAAAACTGATGACAAAGAAAAACCAACATTAATTAGTCATTGATAAATTTACAAAATAATCCAGATACCATTACTAATGAAAAAATAGAAACATAATATAAAACTAAAACTGAACCACACAACACGATCTCCCAATGACCTCTTGGTAACCACCAAACACAAGACCAACCTACTCTAAAGTCCAAATAAACCAGAAACATGAACCTGAAAAATAGCTCAGTTCTATTAATGCTTAGTGGAATAAATAGGGTATGGGCTTAAACATCCCGGTAGGTAATCACCACAAAGTCCATTAATTTTTTTTCAAAAAAATACACAAAAAATAGTTTTAAATACATATAGGAAATGTATTTTTAATAATTTTAAACAACCAAAGGCCAATTTCAAAAAATCCCATTTTTAAAACCATACATTAAGATTTTATTTTTAAAAAAGGTTCCACTTTCCAAAACCCAATTCAATACCAAAATCCATTTTCAAATCCATACCCAATCACCAAAAGGAAACTCTAATGATAATAATGGAAACAAAATCAGCATAATAACTTACAGGGCTAATAACCACCATAAAGCATAAGAAAAATATAAAATTAAGGTAGATGATTATATGAATATCCTAAACCTCTCTAGAGAAAATCACTGAAAATACTTAGTACAAAATCACTCTCCAACATATGGTGAATCTCTATAATCAATAACCAACTGACCACTCTAAACTATCCAATCTAGTATAACATCCTACCTTTTCGCATATAAAATCTAGTGGTACGAACCTATCTAATCGGGGTCGACATGAAAAATTCACATGATCCTCTACATGTTTCCAAATAAACCCATGATAAATGTACTCTATGAAATATGGTATAGAAACAAAAACCCATAATGGCCTTGTGCATGAGATACTATTTGGTAACACATCCCAAGGTCTAGTGGTTTCCAAACAAAGGATGAAACCCATAGTATCCTCATTCACAATCCACTAGAGGGGAACACATCCCAAGGTCTAGTGGTTTCCAAACATATTCCATTTAATCAAGAACAAACATAAGATTCCATTTATTTCATAAGCACATTCATACAATAATTAAATCTCACATAGAAACAACCATTTCCCATAATCAAACCCACATTCCCAAAAATAAATAAATACCAACTGGGCCTTCACATAACATAAGCTTCCAACATTTATTCAAAAAAACACTAATATTTCAACCGGTCTTTCACATCACATCACATGAAAACTAACATTCTCAAGGAAATACAGAGTACTAACCATAACTTTAACATTTTTAAATTAAACAATGTTACAATGAAAATTACAAAACATTTCTAAAGTCTATATGAAAAACCACTTTCATGTGCACAATTCCAAAATGTTCCTTCACATTTTAAATATAAAACCATTTCCAATCCAAATTGAAAACACGCGACAAAACAAGAAGTGATAAATGGGCCCTTAGGTTAATTATTTATCATAAATATCACAAAATTCCAAAAAAAACCCTTATGTTAGTTACTCATCAAAACATATCTCAAAATGATAAATGGGAAAAGCAATAAATAATATATTTGAAGTAGAATTCAAAGTAAAAAGGACCACCAATAAACCATTTAGAAATCATGAAATTATTTTATGAAAAAAAATGGGGGAAGGGTGGAGTAGTTGTTGAAAACCCATGGTTCAAGGAACCATCATTCAAAAAGGTCATTATCATTTTTTTTCTATCCCTGTGTGTACCCCACATACATAAGGATGTGAAAACATCCAATGAAACTATAATGTAATAAATAAGTCACCCAAAAACACTTTTTTTAATGAAACATCACTTTCTTTTAAAAAAACACAACAATTCACACATAAGTCTCACAATAAAAAAATTCACCAATATACACAAATAACATCTAATTCACAACCCAAACACAAAAAAAACATAACCAAGGTAACAAACCACATAAAGAAATTTCACTTTAAAAGTTCATTTGGAATTTTATCAAACACATTGAATGCATTTAAATATAGTCATAATTAATGAAACCCATTATAAATCATTTCTCCTAATTTTTATTCATGAAAACAACAAAACAATTTACACTGATGCATCAAAATAAATATAATAACATGTTTAATGGATTAGAATAAATATCAAACATTAAAAAAATGTTACAAAAAGTAAATGGATGGAAACACCTACCTCAATGATGTGATAACACAATTAAACACCTAGATAAAGAATAAAAAGGCCAAAGGAACAAACCACACACCCTAGAATCAATGGAATCAACCCAAAGTAGACAAAATTCATCCTAGGGTTCAGAAAAGACGGATCCAAGCCAAGAGAAACTAAAAAACCATGAGAGGGAGAAGAGAAGAAAATGAAATTGAATGAATTTATGATTAAATCATGAACAATCACTAACCTTTGGTAGGAAATCCACAAAATGATTTCCCACGATGGATAACAATGAAGATGGTCTCACTTTGGTTGAAATGCAACTGAGAGGGGATCAAATGGGAGGAGGAATCACATAAATTGTTTTTTAAAATAAATTTTATTTAGGTTATAATAAGATATATGGTTTTTATACATGGTTTTGTAAACTTTTGGAAAACCTTGCGAATGTTATTAGAAATTATTTATAAACATGTATATTTAAGTTGTCCAGCTTGGGAAAACTATGCTCAAACCATGTGACCTAAAAAAATTCTCAAAAACCCTAAAATGTTACCCAAAACACTAGGAGGATCCACCCAAATATCCTTGAATTATTTAAACAAAATTTAGTGTCATATTGGGTGTCATAAAATCCCCACCATGATACTTTCTCCAAAATATCATTCCCATTGACCTTGAATAGTTTAAAAAACAAACAGAATAAACAAAAACCCAAAGACACATGTCTGATACTCAACCTAAGCCTCAAAATAAAGAGATAAAATACAAAAAATAATAAAATAAAGAAAAATATAAGGTAATAGTATGAAAATTATCCCCACCAAAAACAATTTATTCCCCCATAATGCCACATAGCCACACAAGCAATAAAGATCAATCCAAAAAACTAAAAGAAGACGAACATAACCATGATCCTCAGGGTGAAATTTCACTCCACAAGTAAACCCCAATCAGCCACAAGATAAAACATATGATAATATAATATAAAAAATAGGAGTTTTATCCCCACCATAAGTAAATAACTAAGACCATAGAATGACTTCAGATCATCCCAATGAGTGAAATCCCAAGATGAACATACCCAAAAAACCCTGCACAATTTAGAAAAAACCACCACCAAAACCAAGTTTTCTAAATAATTACACTATAAGACAACCAACATGAGAATTATAATTGTAAACCATAAAACTCCAATATAAAAAGGGAGAACTCAAAAAATATATCGTGACCAAACATTAAATGAAACAAAAATTCATAATTTCAATAGGATCCAAGCATCTCCCAAATGAACACAATTGGAAACCATAACCCATCCACAAAAAGGATAAGAATACACAAAATAGAACAACTAATAAAATAATCACATCCAAAAGACACAACCATTAAAATTTAAAATGGATGTAACCTCTAAACATTTATAAAAAAAATAAGTAACTTACAATGATAGTGAAAACTAAAATAGAAAAACTTCAACTATATCCACATTAACACTGGAGACAAAATTGTGGAAAATTTTCACCACACACCTTTAGTTACTCACTACATGAAAAGATTAACTCTAAGGCCTATGGTTGGAGCCTTGATGTTTGGAAGCAACTGTTTCCCCATATTCAAGAGCTAACACCCTCCGATCAAGACTTATTCCACGAGAATTTCTTCTTCAAAACTTCTCCAAATGGCCCAACTGGATACAATGATGACATTTATTCAGAGGATAATGAAAAGATGGATTCGAATTCCCAATCTGACCACTCTAAAAACACATAATTGAATGATCTTATGAATGAGTATCCTAAGATGAAAAAAGTGATTTCTCAGAAATAGGATCCTCTGGAACACACCCCTCACCAGATAAGGAACCATCACAATTATCAACTTCCACTAACTACACTCTAGGAAAAAATTCATCTAATAATACCTCATCTACCAACATATCAAAATGGGATTCACCAGATGAAAGTAATCACTCCATGATCTCTGGATGAAGACCCCAATGAAAGAGATGAGCTTTTAGTTTCTCCTTTGACACTGTCTTTGGGGAGAAGGAAACCGTCTATTTAAAGTGGTCAACATATTCCATCACTATACAATAAAGATTTTGAATACTCAAGAGTTCTTCTAACTTCCCCTCTTTCACCACCTCTTGCATGATCTGTCATAAGAAAGTGGTCTCAAACACACCCATGGCATCCCAAAATGAAAAAATGATGGAACAATCACCCTCCACTGATCCAAACTCGGACCATTGAAAAAACCCAGAATATCCAACAATCTCACCTCTTCTATATTTCCCAAAAAATATGAAGACACTCTCAAATTTATATAGCCATTATGAAGCCTCTAATAGAATTAAATCACCATGAAAGATATAAATTAACTAATAATATCCAAAAATAGTTTAAGACCCACTAGAAAACATGGGGACCTTTGTTGGTGGAATATTCTGAACAACAGAAGTTATATAAGATCATATTCAACATCTACCAAAATCATAAAAAATAACATATCATGAAAAATAAATAGTCTCATAATACAAACATCAAAAACAAAACCAAAATCCACTTTTGAATGTTCACCTTTTCATTTCAATTTCAAAAACCCACCTTCTTTGAAGGTCACCATCCAAATACCAAAAGATGCATTTCACAAAACCAAATCCCTCAATTTAATGAAAACCCATTTCCTAGAAATCATTTTCCCTTTCAAAAACCATTTTTTAAAACCACAAAAAATCATTGATTTCAAATACTCACCCATGGAATCCTATGAACCATCACATATGTGTCTATCCCACTTCCACTTATATCATCCATGAACACATTCCAACAAGAAATTTCATATAAACCCACACATATGTGAATGTTCATAAGGAATAGTAATAGTCACATATATAATCTAATCCTCAAACTTATGCATTAAAAAATCAATTCACTTTTCCTCCATATTCTCTTAAAATTTTCAAAATTCTGAATCACTTTCCCTGTTATAACCCATTTTTTCCAATCTGAGCCCACTTTTAAAAACCATTTTTCCTTTCAAAAACCTATTCCCCTCCAAATACCATTTTTAATTTAGAATCCCAATCAGAAAAATGAGAATAAAATCAATACACAACATACACCAAACACCCAGAATGAGAAATATGTGGTCATGCATAACCCGACGACATGGTTAGTGGGCCATGCACCAAGAAAGAATCAACAACTAAGAAGACCTTGAGTCTTGAACTCAAATTCTACATGGGTCACTACTCCATATGAGATCAGTACATGAAACTACATCACCTACATTATAATTCCCTAACCACTCAAAATAAAAACCAAAATAAAAGGCTCAAATCCTGGACTACCCTTGGAAACTCGATGATTGGAAAAATCAAGGGTTCATGACCTCCTTATCGTACCTACCTACCATGTCCTCACAGCCACTATATCCAATATACATGACACCCAAAATATTAAGGGCCTTATCTGATACCATTTTGAAATGAACTAGACCTAGATTCCATCCATCCCAACACCAGACCTTTTCTAAGATAAGGAACAAAGGTCATTCTCGATTCCCATGGACTAGATACTAGTGCTAGGAATCAATGTAATCCTAATGATAATGATTTTTTCAAAATAGATCAGGATCAATAACCAACCGAAACATGAAGAAAAACCAAAAATAACTAAACATAAATAAATATACAAACCAATATAGATACAACAACTAATGAGAAAATAGAAACTAAATAGAAAATGAATAGTGAATCACACAACACGATCCCCACATAACCTCTTGGTCACCACTAACCACAACACTAACTTGCTCCAAAGGCCAACAGAACCAAAAACAAGAACCTGAAAATAGCTCAGTTTTACCAATGATGAGTAGAATAAGTAGGATTTCAGATTGAATAGATTAGTAGGAAATCACAACAGATTCCATACATTTTGTTTCCCAAAACAGGCCACAAACACTAGTTTTAAATACTTACATAAAAAAGTCTTTGAATAATTTTAAACAACCAACCATAGCTTTCAAAAAATTATGTTTTTAATACCACAAATGTAGCATTTCTTTTTCAAAATGGATCTAATTTTAGAAATCCTATTCAAAACCCAAAACCAGTTAAAAGTATATACTAGATCACCCAATGAAAACTCTTCTATTAAAAAACGAAATAAAACAACAGACATAAACTAGCAGTTCTAATAACCAAAAAGAAGTAGAAGAAAAATAGAAAATACAAAAACATAACCAGGGTAATATCCTAAACATATGTATGGAAATTTAAATATGTACATAGTTTGGACCAACCTACCAGAATATGGTGAAGCTCCATAGTAAATAACCAAATGAATTATCTAAACAAGAAAATCCAGTGGTACATCCAACCAATCCTCTTAGAAAATACATGGGGTATCAACCCGTCTAATCAGGCTCAAAAAGAAACAATCACTCGACCCTCTAGTTGATTCCAGGTAATCCCATCATAAACATACTCTACAAAACATGGTATAGAAACCATAACCCACAACATCCTCATGCATGATCCCCTAGAGGTGAACACATCCTATGGTCTATTGGTTTCCAAACCTAATCCAAAATCCACATCATCCTCATCTATGATCCTCTAGATGGGAATTGTAATGACCTACTTATTCTCATTGGATTAAGATTACAATGAATCATTAATTAGACTTATGAGACATCCCCAAGATGCTAAAGGCTGGAAATAAATACCGAAGGGATTCAAATAAAAAGTGTGGGATGATATACCCTTTACGAAATAAAACCATTAACTAATAACCATAACCAACTGAACACTATATGATTCATGAACGAAGAAATAAAAGTTAAGAAATTACTTTATAACCAAAACCAAACCATGTTTAACACAGTGGAAGACAAAATACTATCAAAGAAAATTATGTAAGGACACAAATAAATTATGAGATGACAACAAGACTCCATGCTCTAATCACGAAATATCCTAAGGATCACAAGACATGCGACACTTTACCCTTGACCATGTATCAGAAGATAGTATCTATAAAAGTACTAAAGTTCTAAAGAATGGGTGAGTATAAAACACATTAAACTTTCCCCAAGGAAATCCCTACTCACTTAACTAGGATAGAAAAGTTAGAATCATTTATCTAAAACAATTTATAAAAAATAATTCTGGAAAACATTTCATAACACAATATAAACAAGTTCCAAAACTATTTTTCATCAGATGAAACATGTACTATTTAAACCAATTTTCTAGAAATTAATATTTCTTGAAAAAAAACAAATAGTGCTTTAAAACCATTTCCCAATATCATTTTAGCATACCCATTCCATGGTTTACAACACACACACACACATTCATGCTTCATTTGACAGTTCCATACTAATGAGAAGTCTTTTTTCCAATTACCTTGTTTCCCAATGACACACACCCCTGATCCAATGTCACGCAACTTGTACCCCAATGGTACACGTCCATTATTCAGGGGAATGTAGAACATTTACTCACATGACCCAAATATTCTAAAGCCATTCAAATAAACCAATTCACACCATTTCAAAAAAACTGTAAATTTATTAAAAACCATAGAACAAATCAATTTCAAAACAACCATTTAATTTCTATTAAACATCCCCTTTTATTGAAAAAAGAAAACCAAATCCATATTCCAAAATTCCAAAAATCTCCATTTAAAAATCCATATTTTAAAACCATGAACAAAATAAATTTATTCAAAACTCCCAATTTTCTAGATTTCTACTATTTACCAAACCATCACAAAAGGTTTCCAATAATTCATAAACATCCAATTCATTTTCAATTCATCAAAAGGAAATCAATTTCAAAGTTTCCAAAAAGTTCAATAAATAGGATTTGGGAGTGAGGCCACCTACCTCAACTGTTTTGACGTAAACCAAAAACGGACAAAGAATGATCAAGAAATTAGGTTGATTCTTCACGAAACTGCCTTAGATCTCTTATAAAATCATGATAAAGACAAAATTTCAACATATTTTGAATCCATATTCTTATATATACCCATAAAAGGTGTAGATTTAATAAATCGAGAAGAGAGGATAAGTGTATCTAATTAGATCTATGAAACCAATCAAGAACGATGAAGAACAATTAGATACCTCAAGAATATGGCTTTGAATCATGAAGAGAATCCTTCAGATTGATTACAATTCACTTGGGAGAGGTTATAAAACCTTAAAGGAAGAGAAATCACAATGTATGGATGCTTATGAGAAAAAACATAAAGTTTAGTATAAAAAATGTGTGAGATCCAATATTTTTGGATCTCACTTTAACCCCACCCATTATAAGTTCAAACGATTAGAAAAATTGTGCACTAACTGTGCATTAGATACTTCCTTAAGAAAAACCTTGCACGACCTCCTCACTTGGTCTCCCTAACCCTGCACACACTGTGCTGAAGCTAATGTCTAGAATCTGCAACGTTACATGGGTTCTACTAGGATTTCTGCACGGTTTGGAAAAACTGTGCGCAACCTGTGTGCCTCTCCTTTGGCACCAAAAACTTATTGAATATTCTAACAACTCTACCATCATTCACTATTACACATTATAAACATAAAAAGAACAATTTAATTATTACATAACAAAAACCGGGGTACTGAATTCTCCCCACTATTGGTATTTCTATCCTTAGAAAATAGAAAACCCTCACTACCCAGAAAAAAGTTCCGGAAATTTCTCTTTCATTTGTTTCTCATGTTACCAATTATCTTCCTAAATCTGACCATGTTGTTGTAAATCCCACAATATGCCAACACTTTTTCCACACAATAATTTTTATTACCTATCCACAATCCACATCAGGATATGAACCAATGAAGCATCTTCCTCTAAGTCAATGCGATCCCATCTGATCACACGGTCAGGATCATGCTGATAATTTTTCAATTGAGATATATTGAACACATTATGCACCGAACTAAAACATGGTTGAAATTTCAATCGATATTCCACCTATACAACCCATTATAGTATCTCAAAAGGGGCATTGTATCTAGGAGATATATTTTCCTACTTCCCAAAACAATGTTGTCCAATCCTTTGAGATATTCTCAAGAATACGTGGTCATTCACCGCAAATGACAATGTTCTTCGGTGATGATCCAAATATTATTTTTGATGACTCTGAGCCATCTCCATCCTCTTTCTAATCAATTGAATATTCTTTGTTGTTTCATGGGCATGGCTCATCCCAAGTAGTTAAGTCTCACCTGTTTTCACCCAACTAAGTGGAGAATGAAAAGGACCCCCATACAAAGCTTTAAAAGGACCCATATGTATCAAGGACTAATAGATGTTATTATAAGATAACTATATTAAGGTTATATTCTCTTCACATGAGAAACATAAATCCATTACACAAGCCCATAACACACCTTCTGATGTCTTTATAATCCTTTCAGATTGTCCATCTATCTGAGGATGATATGTCGTACTCATAGTCAACAGAGTCCCACGGGATTTCTGTAAGTATTTCCAAAAACAAGATGTGAACCTTATATATCTATCTGAAATGATCAAAACTGGAATTCCATGTCTCTTTACCCCTTATCGGATATAGATATTGGATAGATCTTCCATCATATGAGTTTAATGAATTATAATGAAATTAACCGAATTAGTAAGCTGATCCACTATCACCCACATGGAATCATGTTTCCAAACCATTATCGGGGGACCTGTAACAAAAACCATCACCATCTACTCCCATTTCCAAATTGGGATAGGTAAAGACTACAACATACTCACTGGTCATTGATTTTATACCACAACGTGCTAACAAGTTAAGCAATTTGAAATGAACTCATGCACTTTAATATTCATGACACTCCACCAAAACTCTTCCATCAATTCCTTATACATGTTTTGTATACCCAGATGTACAGCCCTTCTAGAATAGTGGTATGTATGAAGAATTTATTATTGGTAATACATAGGTATATCAATTCGATCTCTAAACCACATCACTAAACTCCCATAAATTTTCCATCCCTCAATGGTCTCCCCACCATTGAGTTTTGATCTCATAACCAAGTATTCTAAATCAGATGTATGTTCCTCTCTAACCATCTTCACTAAATTAGGAACCACAGAAATTGAAAATAAAATCACAACATTGATAGGGTGTTCACATTCCACATGCATTTCATCTAGGACTGACATCAACTGCCACTTATCTGATGCTTTTTTCATCTGAGCATTTGAATTTCTAATTAAAGCATATGCCACTGTATTTCCTTTACCTGGTGTATACATAATGTCAAAGTCAAAAATATGGAGATACTATGTCCATATACTTTTCCTAAGATTCAAATAATGTTGTGAGAAAATGTATTTCAAACTCGTATGATCTGTGAACATATTAAACTTCTCACCGAATAGATAATGATGTCAGGTCTTCAAATCATGGACAGCTACAACTGACTCCAAATAATGTGTTGGGTAATTCATCTCATGCACTCTCAAATTCCTTGAACCATAAGTAACCACATGGTTTCCTTGTATGGGAACGCATCCCAACCTAGATCCCAAATCATCACAATACACCACATACCCCTGTCTTGATTCTAGAAAAATAAATATAGGTGCTTATGTGAGTTGAACTTTCAACTCTTGAAAAGTATTATATAATTCCTCAATCCATCAAAATGGAATGTTTTTCTTTTTCAAATCTACCATGGGTGAATCTATTCATGATAAGTCATGCACAAATCATTAGTAATAACCAAGAGGACCCAGAAAACATCATATCTCAACGAAATTCTTTGGGGGTTTCCAAGAGATAATAGCTTCTATCTTTCTAGGATCTACTAAAACACCTTTTTATGAAATTACATGTCCATGAAAGTGTACCTCTTGTATCCAAACATCACACTTTGAAAATATGGAATATGAATGATGATCTCTCAATATTTCCAACACTCTCTGTATGTGTCTCTCATACTGAGCCATTGTCCTTGGAAACGCCAATATGTCATCCACAAACATCACAACAAAAGAATATAAATATCTCTAAAATTTACAATTCATCAATTCCATAAAGACCGATGGTGAATTTGTAATACCAAAAGGCATGACTACATATTTATAGTGGCCATATCTACTTCTGAAAGATGTCTTCAAAATATCTTCTTTATGAACTCGTAATTGATGATATCCTGATCGCAAGTAAATTTTAGGGAACAATTGATCTCCTCTAAATTGATCAAATAGATATATCATTGCATGCAAGTGGATACCAATTCTATAAAATCCTGAGTTTTATGAAACAAACACAGTAATCAATAGAGTACATGATACGCTAGAACGAGATTAAACGAACAAATAAATATTATTATTTAAATATTACCCTTATAACCAAGAAGTTTTAATGATGTGGATGAATAGTATCAACTGAATTATGAAAATATGGCTTAAACATGTTAAAATAATTATTAATTGATTACCAATTTTTTTTAGAAATGGAAATAAAAACCAATTGAATATAAATGACGTGTTTTTATGAAAACTTATTTAAAAAATAATAATTGTGATTATAAAATCTAATCACTATTTATGGATTTTTATTTAATAAATAATATATGTTATATATTCAAAAAAAAATTTAAATTCATCTTATATGTTTTCTAGATATAATATAAAACAAATACATTTTTTCGGATAAAAGAAGTATGTTTCAAAAAAATAGAGTTTTACTGCCTTTTGATGGAGAACCCTTTTTAAATCTAGTTTTTGATAGATTTATAAGTTATATTAGACATTATAAACTTCTTATATGGAATTATGGAATTAAAATTTACCTTGGTTTAAATTTTTGTATTTTTCTAATGAAATTCATATTTTAATGAATAGTGAAAAATACTACATTTTAATTCAAAACTTCATTTTCTTCTAATTTATTTATATACATAGATTATCTTTTCAATTTTTTAAAAAAATTAATGGGATTATTTTTTTATAATTTAAAAAAAATGATCATTGGAAGTAATCTCACATTTAAATTGGATATAAAGATATGACAATCTTTTGATGGTTTTTAATTTTTAAAATCCCCATTTTCTCATTTTGACAACGGGATTTAATTTTAAATTAATTAGTGAAAAAAATTTGTGTTGAATTTGGAAAAATAGATTACATATTTGGAATCATAAGGTCCAAATTTCGTAAATAGCTATCTTTTGTTTTTTGACATTATGAATAGTAACTTCAGTAATTATTTTTAATTACCATGGTTAAAGGGTAAATTAGGTAAATAAGGGTAAAAATAATATTATAATAATATAAAACAACCCTAACATGTGTCAAAATATTATTGGATGAGTCATATGAGACCATAAAAATCATTACTCTGAACTTTTGGCATTTAGGAATCACTTGTGTGTGATAATCACATGTTATAATAATTAATTTAAATTAAAGAGAAATATAACATAAACGTGTATCTTTTTACTAAAACAATTTTAATGGGGGTTATATAATTGATATCTTTGACTATAAATAGTAATTATAAATATAAATTATTTCTTACATCATGGTATTTTATTTATAATTTTTATACATTAAATAAATAAATTTATTTATGGCACAATGAGGATATAGTGATTACCTTATTAATGAAAGATTCAAATTAATTATTTTATAAATATTAAAATAAATGTAATATGAAAATTTAATTCCATACAAAAAATTTGTTGGATTCTGACATTTTATCTTTGACTTAAGTTAGTTTTTTGAATTAATAAAGTTGTTATGTCTTTAACAAAAATCAATTACTAAATTGTGACAAAATTTTCATAAATGAGTTTTTAGGAAAAATACTATTTTATTAAATGATATAATTGTCATAAAAATAAATGATTCAACTAAATAACTTAGATAATGTTAAAAATGTCATTAGTTATCCACTTGATGTTCTCTTGGCATTTTATTGTAACTATATTATCCATATAGTGTAAAAATACAAGAAGACGTGGTAAGAGTTAATTTATTTAACTAAGGGTTAAATCCAAAAGATAAGGTTAAATTTGTGACCTAAAATTTTCTAAACCCTATTTTATGGGAGTATTTAGACCCATCCTCATATTATAATATAAATATTTCAATTTGGAGATATTATAATTCAAAAATAAATTTATAATAAAATAATATTTCAAGAATTTCCTAATGTACCCCTCCTCCCTCTTATAAAAGGCCGCGAACTCTACCCACTTAATCACACTACTCAAGCCCCTTGGATATTCCAAATTCTTCTCAAATAATATCCCAACATCTCTACCTTCCTCTTAGAATCCTTACTTTGGTCATAAGTCAATTCAAGAAAGCCTTTGACTCAAATCAAAAAGAGTTACCCGATTTAGAGGTGATGTCTTATCTGAATCTCCTTTCATTTATTTTCCTTCTCTAACACCCTAACCTATATTTATTACATAATTTTATAACAATAAAATAATAACCAATATTCTAGTATGTTTTTATTTTAAGGGTTCTACCTACACTTACACACACCTCCATCTAATGGATATAGAATATACGGTTTCTGTGTACGGTGAACTATTGCCTCACGAAACAATGATTGTTCAATTTTTTCATACCACCTCTCATGGAGTCCATAATGATGGAACTATATTTATAAATTATATATATTATATTTATATTTTCTCTATGATTTTTTAATTTTCATTTACAATACACCATTATGCTTTCACTAATGTGTAAAGACGATAATTTGATTTGAGGAAGTGTGCACTACTGCCCCCTCAATGTGATATGAATCATTCATGCGAGACAGGGAACATATAAAGGAGTTAATTAATAAAATTATATAATATATATAACATATATGTTATAAATTAATTATAATATACCTATTTATTATTTATCTTTCATTCCTTTAATATGATAAAGAAATAAAAGTAGCCCTCATGCGTACATACGGCCCACCGTCTCAAAGAACGATGCATTTCATTTATTATCTTCAATTGTTATGGACTATTATCAATACATATATACTGGATATATAAGATATTTAAATCAATAATAATACTTTGGTAATGATGGACTTCTGACTACATAGAAAATTTACATCAAAACAAGTTCATTTTCAACATAAGTACTGAATATCGACAAAACAAAAAATATAAACTTAAATAATTATGTAATTTTTATACCATGGTAATAAGTGATATAAAATTAATAATAAATATGAAAATTTTTCACAAGAAATTATAAATTAACCTATGTTTATTATTCAGGAACATAATGATTGAACGTGATGAGGCAAACTCAAGGTAAGAAAAATCTTAACTCAATCTCCATTCATTGAGTTAATATCCATGTCATTGGTTTTGTTTTTCATACCATATATTTGAATCACCTCTGATTGTTTTACACTGAATATCCAATTATATTAGGTGTATTTTTATTCTCACACATAATAATTTCATTTATTTATATTCAATATAATAATACGATCTTTCTAACCTACATCATCTCAATCTCCTTTCATTGAGGAATATTTTGATAATATACACCTACTTCTTTTATACGGTGTATAATTATACCCTTTTTATTTTACTTTAATTCAATGTTTTTTAAAATGAATATTTTTATACAAAGTGATTTACTAAATGACCAAAAGGAATGTTTTTTAACGTATGAGGTCATAATGACCTTTTTTACCACTGTAAACATTATTTGACATTTGGATGCCTCTACATGTTGATTTTTTTTAAAAAAGAAAAGTAAAAAAATATTCCTTTTTATGTATTTTAGTATTGAAAATGGTTTGATAATGGATTTATTGTATCAATATTTTGAAATAATGTCTTATGATTGCAATGTGTAAATATTATTTTCCCTTTATGAATGTTTATGTGTTATGATTATGTTACGGTTCTTGGGAATTTATTATGTATATGAGTGGTTCCATGATAAACTGAGGGTGGGTGAGCTCGTGATAGCTCTACAATGTTTTGGGTAATGTGATAGAGGTTAAGTTTAAGGTTTATCCTAAGAGATTTAGGGAATATACTATTATTGTAATGCCCTGACCCCAGAATCCAGGAGTCGATGCATTATTTTAATACATTGGCATGATTATAAGGAATAAAGTCCCGAAGGACCAAATAGTTTAGTAGTCTTGGAAACAAGATATATACTTAAGTTCAACATTACAACTTGAAAAGAAAAACAACACTAATTTATTCCATTAGAAACATCCAATCTTCCAAGATTATTCCTGCAAGTCACTCATAACTAACTTCTTCATATCTTGGGAAAATGAAACATGAGAAAGGGGTGAGATCAGATGCTTATTAAGAGTAAGAAATACATAGGAAGATAACATAAACATTAGGCATGGTGAATAATTTAAAACACATTCCTTAACGAATAATAAACATGAGCACTAATGGTAGAAATATGAACTGAGTAAATAATGTCATAATAAAACATAGTCATGGGTGTTCTAATAGTCGAATAACCACATGAAATATTAATAGCTAATATCATAATGATTGAATTCATAATGTCGGACATTCTGAAACATTTTTTTAAAGCCTTGTCCAAGACTTCTAAAAATGATTAAGGCCTCGGCCAAAACCATATATCAAAAATTTGGAAAGGCCTTGGCCAATTCCACGTCTAGTTGTCTCATTAGACCTACTGATGCATAGAGGATCTATAGTGGGCTCCACCCATCACTTACTAAGTCCAATTAATTCCTCATATGAAATGTGTGAAATATAATCTAAACATTAATATTAAAACTAGTATACTAAATGTCAATACTTTAACCTCAAACCATGAATAGCATAAAAATAGCACACCCACAGTCAAAACTAACTCATTCAATACAATATGGAAGATTGTATTATAATAGATTAACCTCAATTGAGAATAATGAAGTATATTTACATAGATTAAAATAATCATCAAAACTATATGAGAGAAATATCCCCCTTTTTCTTTAAAACATTTAAAAGTCTCACTATTTATCAAGAAGTCATTTAAAATAGATTTTTGAATCAAAGTGTCCCATACCACTTTGAAAATTTTAAATGGTATTTTAATTTGAAAACATTAATTTCCATATAAATAAATCCTTAAAATCATTTTTAAAACATGGACATTGACGAGCAAGATTTAGAAGAATAAATCTTTAAAACATTTAAAAATGATATTTTAGTTAGAGTTTCTAACCAAATGAGAGAGGATTGAATAAAAATAATTGAGGTAATAAAAGCTTTATAATATCATGAGAATAAATTATTTCATGATATTCTATGTCAAAGGATGGTATATACACCATATAAAAGTGAATTTGTGTATAATAACAAAGTCTCAATGGAATGTAAATTGAGATAAAGTTCCTTATAAATATCGTATCCTTAGGTTAAGGATAAATCAATGACATTATTATGTGTGAGAAATATAAATACACTAAATATGATTGGATATTAATTGTAAATCAATCATAGGAAATTCACACATATTCTTGTAAAAACAATAGTAATGACTTGGATGTTTAACTCAATGAATGGAAATTGAGTTAAGATTACTCTTATCAAGTTCATATCAATGACTTGAGAAATTATCAATGGAGTGATTATGTGTATAAAAATTATATCCACACAAAGGGGATTTTAAATTACTACATAAATAATAAATAGTGATTCCACACATAATTTTGGAGTAAAATAATCAATGAAGTATGCGTAAATATGAATGAGTGAAAATTGAAATTTGAAATTCTCTTACCGATTTGGTAACTTACGAAACATACACCCCATGAAAGAAGGATCATACAATGATGATTTAAATACCCATAAATTAAAGTATATTACAGAATTAATACAATCATGGATAGTACATATGCCACACAAAATGAAATAGTGTCTGATATAGCATGAATCTCACGGGAATAAAAAGTGAGATGAAAAACCCTTACTTCGTTGTAATCAATTGAGTCGTATGACCAAAAGTTAATAATAACCAAATTAATCACAGAATACCATGAATATAAATATATTCATGATAATATATATCAAATGTAAATACTCAATATACCACATTCAATAAATAAGTGGCGAACAATGGAAATCTCACGGAATTAAGAGTGAGATAAGAAACCTCTTACCGTAAGAGTGACTTGTCTTGTATGTTCCTTGTTCTTCCTGAATAATAAATTTAAGTTAATCTCTACATGATTAAGAACATTTTTAAAGTTTATTATTCCTTTTATATCACTTATTACCTTACTATAACAATTATTTAATTATTTGAGTTCATATTGGATATTTTATCGATGTTCGGAACTTGAGTCAAAAATGAACTTGTTATAATTACATTTTTTCCATGTGGTAAAAATTAAATTATATACATGATTTAGATATAATATATATATTATATATCCATTATATATATGTATTTATAATAGTACATAACATTTGGAGATAAAAACTGAAATGCATCATTCATGGAGACGGTAAGTCGTACGTACGCATGAATGCTACTTTCATTTATATTTTGTATTTTAATAAAATTAAAACATAATTATACATAGGTATATTAGAATTATAGTATAATATAATATATAATATCATTGACTCCATACTTTATACATCTCACACAATTCATTAACGGGTCATATCACGTTGAGAGGGCGGTAGTCCGCACTTCCTCAAATGAAATTATTGCGTTTTACCCATAATGGAAACCATAAAGGTATGATATAAATGGAAAATACAGAACTAAAAAGAAAAATAAACATAATATATATAATATATAAATACAGTTTCATCCTAATGTCCACCATGAGAGGCGTTAGGAGATAATCAAACAATCATCGTTTCGTGAGGCTTTAGTTTTCCAACCACAGAAATAGTATGTTATTCACCCATTTAATGGAGGTGTGTGTAAGTTTAGTTCAAATACTTCTCATAAAAGATCATATTATATTTAGGATACTGGTTTTGTTATAAAATAAAGGAATAAAAATAGTTTATGGTGGTTGGATAAGTAAAATAAAACAAAATAATTTAAGAGAAACTGCTACCTTTAATTTGGGTAACTTCCTTTGGTTTGAACCAAAATGACTTCTTGAAGTGACTTATGCCCAAGTTAAGGATTATAGGTGTAAGATAGGGATATTTAGAGATTATTTTGTCAGGTTTTGGATGATCCAAGGGGCTTGATAGGTGTATGGAATGAGTTGGAAGTGGTGTTCTTTTATAAGGGGAGGAGGGGCTCTTTAGGAAAGTGTGAAAATATTATTTTATTATATAGTGATATTCAGTTTATATAGGTCCAAAACTAATTAAAGTCTAAGATAATATGACTCATGGTATAAATAAAATCATCCAATAATAATTGGACAGGTTTTGGATATTGTTTTAATATTAATAATCTTATTTATTTAAATCATTTATTAATGAGGTAAATACTACATCATTATTGTGTCATAAATAATTTAATTTATTTGATGTTTAAAAATTATAAAAAAAATACCATAATGTAGTAAATATTTTTATCTTTCCAATGAATATTTATAGTCTAAAGGATGACTTATATAACCCCATGTAAAAATTGATTTACTAAAAGATATTTGTTTTTGTCATTTTTGCCTTTACTTTAAGTTAATTAAAATAAATTGTCATTATCATTCATAAGTGGCTCCATGGGGTCCCAAAATCAACCTAAGGATTCCCATGGTCTTCCATGACTCATAAAATAAGTTTAGGACAAGTGTTAAGCTAATTTTGTATTATTATAATATTCTTTTTACCTTGAATTACCCTATTTACCTTTAACCGCAGTAAATAAAAGTCAAAAGTTACTATTCACCAAAAAATTATTTTCATATTATTGAACCAAATTTTATTTACTAATAACAACCATGTATCTCAAATTTTTGAAATTCAATTCACAGAAGTGGTAAATTTTCATTTAAATGAAAAATTCGTATTTTTAATTACAACTTTGTGGTTTCACTATTCATCAAAAATTGAAGTTTTTCAGAAAAATACCAAAAATTCAGCCTAAGATATATTTGATATTATAAATTAAAAAATTATGTCTATTTTTATAAATTCAAAACATAGAAGATGTATTAATTAATTTAAAATTAATTCCCGTTGTCAAAACAAATAGTGTGTTTTTAAGAAACAATAACTATCAAAAGATTGACACTTGTTTATGTATAATTTCAAAGTGGAATCAATTACAATGACAAAAATTGGATTAAAGGGTAAAAATATAATCTAATTACACTTCAAAACCAATTTAGAATATAATCTATCCTTATAAATAAATTAAATTAAAAGGCCGTTTTGAATTAAAATACAGTATTTCTCACTATTCATAAAAAAATGAATATTATTAGAAAAATACCAAAATTTCATCCAAAGTAAATTTTGATGTTATGATTATAAAGAAGAATTTTATTTTGTCAAATTGAATATGTAAAAGGGTCAAATATTGGATTTAAAAAGGGTTCTCTATTAAAATGTGGTAAAATTGATTTTTTTGAAAAATACATTTTTTATCTAAAAAATTGAATTTGTTATTATAATATGTCTAATAAATGCATAATAAATAAGTTAAAATTATATGGAGTACATAAAATTCAAAATCCAGTTAATACTATTCATAACTGCTTTTGAACGGCTAGTTTAGTAAGTCGTGGTGCGCTTGAACTCGGTGTTGCATGTAGCACAAGCTATTGAATTTAAAGAAAATAACTTACTATGAAATAATGGGGTGTTACATTCTCCCCTCCTACAATAAATTGTGTCCTCACAATTTGAAATTATTCTTCAAAAATAAAAGGTTAAAAATAGAAAAATACCTTTGTGGAAAACCCACATCGAAAATTAGGTTAATAAAATTTAGTCTTAATAAGAGGGAAAGGGAGATGAAGAAGTCACCACCAAATTATGAACTTGATTAGGAGAACATTGGTGGAAATTATAGACACATAATTGGAGGAAAAATGTAAATATTTATAGGGAGTGATTGAGGTCATCAATCACAAATAAGTGTAAAATTGAGGGCCTCAAAGCCATCAATCTATGACGATTTAAAATATCATCAGTTCAACAAAACATAAAGCATTAGGATAACACATTTTTGGTTTTAAGATCCCTTCCCTAAAGTTTAATAATTAATTTATTCATAGAATAAGAAAAACAAAAATATACTTGACAAGTAGAGTTTCATCCTTCATCTAATTCTTACCACAAACTCATCTTTCACTCCAAATGATGAGTATTAAAGATGACTTGGTCACACCTGAAGCGCTAGAATCAACTTATAGAGAATCACATAATCCACAATGGATGAACTATATATTTCCCTTTTCTTTAGAGATTAACCAAAACCAAAATGGTTAGTAAAAGATCAGATGATCCCAAAAGGATAACACTTTAGAGAAATAAATACTAATCTTAATTTCTAAAATTATACCAACAATACCCAAAGTTCAATAAATTCCATTCAATAAAAAATTGTCCATAAAATCTTTCAATATAATCCAAACTAATATTGAAACCCAAAACTTAGAAGAATTTGCTTACATAGTCTTTCACATTAAATTGTATCTCCAAATAATATCGACTACTCTTAAAGTCACATACTTAAAAGTAATTAACCTAATCACATATTCTCTATGATAGGTTAATCATTTCCATAAATAACTCAAATCGATATAAATCCACAATAAAAACATAGTTAAAAAAACACCATTACTCTTCAAATGAAATCTCATAGTATTCTATTTTCCTTAGGCATATAGTCTTCCCAATAGATAGAACGTCTTCCGAAATAATATTTATCACTTAATCACCAAATCATTTTCCTATACTAAGGATATACATTTGATAAGACATAAGATCCCAAATCAACTTATTATTGATCAATAAAATCATTTAACTAAAAATAATTAGTCACACTGACTAGGGACTTCACGCAGTCCAGTGGTAGGCGATAAATCCCAATCGCACTATGGTTGTGGGTTCGATTCCCACATCTTTGTCTGACGCAAAGGGTTGTCACACGGTCTGCGTGTTATCCTTTTTCAAAAACTATATAATTTTATAATATTCCCAAAAATTATATAGATTCCTCAAAGTAACTATAACATAATTTTATCACAAATGTTATCTCATACCTCACATTTTCATCCCAAAATTTAATAACTTGTAATTGCCTCAAACTCAATGATCATATAAAACCAAATGGTTATTTATAACTATATCCACAAGAGAAAAGATAATTATTCCTCAAATATCATTTTCACATGATAAACTGTAGGGTTACAAATACAAGAGAAAAGTCTTCCAAAGTAATCCCATCAAAAAAGAGCACTAATACTTTTTAAACATTTTTTCATCCATTTATTTCCATATAGCTTCTTCCTTGACCAAGAGGATATCCTATAGAATAGGGCATTCACTCGAGTAATGTTCAGGTCCCCTACATTTATGGTAAATGACTGTAAATGGATTCTTGAGACCATTTTTATTTTCTTCTATAGTACTCTTCATTTTTCCTTAGAAATTATTTACTTTATGTACTTATTTCCCACACATAAATCATTTATTTGTTCCATTAATACACCTTCCTAGGTGTCTCCTTCCACATTTCCTGCATGATGGAAAATGAGCTTTCTTTTCTCCATGGTCTTCACTGCTGGAGCTCTTATTATTCACCACTTTTCTCTTATTTGTTGAGTTCGGGAGTTGGTTAATATATATTTTGTTGATCATATTTTTGGAAAAATGATTTGGCATGAACACGATATCTTTTACACCTATCAATATTCCATTTCGTTTCTCATTTCCACCATTGTTCCCACCTTGTATATCATCTTCAATGTTACTGTGACTTCCTTGGAATCCATCAATTGACTAACACAAGAAAGCATAGTGTGAGTCATAAAAACATTTAGAGAATATCATAACACCATATTTTTAATCTAAAACACCTTAGTATTAACCAAGGTTATTTATTATCATCTTATATTAAAATCCTTCAAATCGGTTTGTAAAGAGAAAATGTGAATTATCCTAAGAATATCCCCCCGGAGTGTCGTAACCAAGAGTGCAGCAAGGCCTGTTGTCGTGTACCAGGATACCCCGGGTCAAGCCCGAAACTCCTTATTGGAGTTTTCACTCCTAGGTACATATGTTCCAGATCCGTCTCTACATGCTCGTATCCAGACAGGGATGTATTGCTTGGAAAATACACAAAATCTCTACATTACCAAAATTCTAGAAAGTTCTTCTATACTAATCCGCAAAGTCTATCTTAGGGTAATGTGATCTAATCAGAGTTTATCTAAATCTAGTTTCCAAGGTTTGTACTAAACTTCCTCTGATACCAACAGTAACACCCCGACCCCAGAATCCAGGATCAGGTGCATTATTTTAATACATTGGCATGATTACAAGGAATCAAGTCCTAAAGGACCAATTAGTTTAGTAGTTTTGGAAACAAGATACATACTTAAGTTCAACATTACAAATTTAAAAGAAAAACAACACTAATTTATTCCATTAGAAACATCCAAGCTTCCAAGATTATTCCTACAAGTCATTCATAACTAACTTCTTCATATCCTGGGAAAATGAAACATGAGAAAGGGGTGAGCTCAGATGCTCAGTAAGAGTAAGAAATACAGCGGAAGATAACATAAACATTAGGCATGGTGAATAATTTAAAACGCATGCCTTAACAAATAATAAACATGATCACTTTATGGAATGAATATGAGCTGAGTAAATAATGCCATTATAAAACATAGTCATGGGTGTTCTACTAGTTGAATAACCACATGAAATATCAATATATAATCTCATAATGATGGAATGCATAATTCCGGACATTCTGAAATATTTTTTCAAGGCCTCAAGCAAGACGTCTAAAAATGATTAAGGCCTCGGCCAAAACCATATATCAAAAATTGGGAAAGGCCACGGCCAATTCCACGTATAGTTATCTCATGAAACCTACCAATGTATTGAGGAGCTATAGCAGGCTCCACCCATCACTTATTAAGTCCAATTTATTCCTTATATGAAATGGGTGAAACATAATCTAAATATTCGTATTAAAACTAGTATACGAAATTTCAATACTTTAACCTCAAACCATGAATGGCATAAAAATAGCACACTAAATGTCAAACATAACTCATTCAATACAATGTAGAATATTGTATTATAATAGATTAACCTCAATTGAGAATAATTAAGGATATTTACATAGATGAAAATAATTATCAAAACTATATGAGATAAATATCCCCTTTTTCTTGAAAACATTTAAAAGTATCACTATTTATCAAGAAGTCATTTAAAATAGATTTTTGATTAAAAGTGTCTCATACCACTTTGAAACTTTTAAAATGGATTTTAATTTGAAAACATTAATGTCCATATAAATAAATCCTTAAAACCATATTTTAAACATGGACATTGATGAGAAAGATTTAGAAGAATAAATCTTTAAAACATTTAAAAATGATATCTTAGTTAGAGTTTCTAACCAAATGAGAGACGCTTGAATACAAATAATTGAGGTAATAAAAGATTTATAATATTATGAGAATAAAGTATTTCATGATATACTATTTCAAAGGATAGTATATACACCATATAAAAGTGAATTGGTGCATAATAACAAAGTCTCGATGGAATGTAAATTGAGATAAAGTCCCTTATAAAGACTGTATCCTTAGGTTAAGGATAAATCAATGAAATTATTATGTGTGAGAAATATAAATACACTCAATATGATTGGATATTCATTGTAAATCAATCAGATGAAATTCACACATATTCTTGTAAAAACAACAGCAATGACTTGGATGTTTAACTCAATGAATGGAAATTGAGTTAAGATTGCTCTTATCAAGTTCATATCAATGACTTGAGAAATTATCAATGGAGTGATTATGTGTATCAAAAGTATATCCACACAAAGGGGAGTATAAATTAATACATAAATAATAAATAGTGATTCCACACATAATTTTGGAGTAAAATAATCAATGAAGTATGTGTAAATTTGAATGAGTGCAAATTGAAATTTGAAATTCCCTTACCGATTTGGTAACTTACGAAACATACACCCCATGAAAGAAGGATTATACAATGATGATGTAAATACCCATAAATTAAATTATATTACACAATGAATACAATCATTTATAGTACATATTCTACACAAAAGGAAATAGTGGCCCATATAGCATGAATCTCACGGGAATAAAAAGTGAGATGAAAAACCCTTACTTCGTTGTAATCAATCAAGTCCTATGACCAAAAGTTAATAATCACCAAATGAATCATAGAATACCATGAATATAAATAGAGTCATGATAATATATATCAAATGGAAGTACTCAATACACCACATGCAATAAATAAGTGGTGAACAGTGGAAATCTCACGGAATTAAGAGTGAGATAAGAAACCCCTTACCTCAAGTCTGACTTGTCTTGTATATTCCTTGTTCTTCATGAATAATAAACTTAAGTTAATTTCTAATTTATTAAGAAAATTTTTAAATTTTATTATTCATTTTATATCACTTATTACCTTGATATAACAATTAGTTAATTATTTGAGTTTATATTGGATATTTTATCGATGTTCGGAACTTGAGTCAAAAATGAACTTGTTATAATTACAATTTTTCCATGTGGTCAAAATTACATTATCTCCATAATTATATACATGATTTAGATATCATATATATATTATATATCCAGTATATATATGTATTTATAATAGTACAAAACATTTTTAGATAAGAAATGAAATGCACCGTTCATGGAGACGGTAAGTCGTACGTACGCATGAACGCTACTTTCATTTCTATTTTGTATTTTAATGGAATAAAAACATAATTATACAACATTATATTCTAATTATAGTATAATATCATATATAATATCATTAACTACATACTTTATATGTCCCACACAAGTCATTAACGAGTCATATCACTTTGAGGGGGCGGTAGTCCGCACTTCCTCAAATGAAATTATCGCGTTTTATTCATAATGGAAACCATAAAGGTATGACATAAATGGAAAATACAGAAGTACAAAGAAAACATAAACATAATATATATAATATATAAATACATTTCCATCTTAATGGCCACCATGAGAGGCGGTAAGAGATAATCGAACAATCATCGTTTCGTAAGACATTAGTTTTCCAACCACAGAAACAATATGTTTTTCACCCATTTGATGGAGGTGTGTGTAAGTGTAATTTGAATACTTCTCATAAAAACATCCTAGTATATTTATTATACTGGTTTTTTTATAAAATAAAGGAATAAAAATAGTTTATGGGTGTTGTAGAAGTAAAATAAAACAAAATAAAACAAAAGAATTTAAGAGAAACTGTTACCTTTAATTTGGGTAACTTCTTTTGGTTTGAACTAAAAGGACTTCTTGAAATGACTTCTTCCTAAGGTAAGGCTTCTAGGTGTAATATATGGATCTTGAGAGATTATTTTGGCAGGTTTTTGATGAGAAAAGGGGCTTGATAGGTGTGTGGAATGGTTTAGAAGTGGTGTCCTTTTATAAGGGGGAGGAGGGGCTCTTTAGGAAAGTGTGAAAATATTATTTTATTATATAGTGATATTTGGTTTATAAAGGTCCAAAACTAATTAAAGTATAAGATAATATGACTCATGGTATAAATAAAATCATACAATAAGAATTGGACAGGTTTTGGATATTTTTTTAATATTAATAATCTTATTTATTTAAATCATTTATTAATGAGGCAAATACTACATCATTATTGTGTCATAAATAATTTAATTTATTTGATGTATAAAAATTATAAAAAATACCATAATGTAGGAAATATTTTTATATTTAAAATTAATATTTATAGTTGAAAATATGACTTATCTAACCCCATGTAAAAATTTATTTACTAAAAGATATTTGTTTATGTCATTTTTGACTTTACTTTAAGTTAATTAAAATAAAGTGTCATTATCATTCATAAGTGGATCCATGGGGTCCCAAAATAGACCCAAGGATGTCCATGGTCGGCCATGACTCATCCAATAAGTTTAGGATAAGTGTTAATGTAATTTTTTATTATTATAATATTCTTTTTACCTTAAATTACCCTATTTACCTTTAATCGCGGTAATTAAAAGTCAAAAGTTTCTATTCACCAAAAATTATTTTCATCTTATTGAACCACATTTTACTTATTAATAACAACCATGTATCTTGTAT
The DNA here is from genome assembly GCA_963277665.1 of Viscum album. Taxonomy (NCBI): domain Eukaryota; kingdom Viridiplantae; phylum Streptophyta; class Magnoliopsida; order Santalales; family Viscaceae; genus Viscum; species Viscum album. Next base: position 1,981,844,079 of record OY728133.1, read on the forward strand.
TTTTGAAATTAAATTCACAGAAGTGGTAAAATTTCATTTTAATGAAAAGGTCGGATTTTTAACTATTACTTACTGGTTTTACTATTCATCAAAAATTTAAGTTTTTCAGAAAAATAACAAAAAATTATCCTAAGCTATATTGGATACTCAGAATTCAAAAATTATGTCTATTTTACCAAATTAAAAACATAGAATATGTATTAATTAATTTAAAATTAATTCCTGTTGTCAAAACAAATAGCGTGCTTTTAAGAAACAATAACTATCAAAAGATTGACACTTGTTTATGTATAGTTTCAAAGTGAAATTAATTCCAATGACCAAAATTGGATTAAAGGGTAAAAATATAATCTAATTACACTTCAAAACAAATTTAAAATATAATCTAACCTTATAAATAAATTAGATTAAAAGGCATTTTTGAATTAAAATACAGTATTTCTCACTATTCATAAAAAATGAATATTATTAGAAAAATACCAAAATTTAATCCAAAGTAAATTTTTATGTCCCGGTTCTAAAGAAGAATTTTATTTTGTAAAATTGAATATTTAAAAGGTTTGAATATTGGATTTAAAAAGGGTTCTCCATTAAAATGTGGTAAAATTGAATTTTGTTGAAAAATACATTTTTTATCTTAAAATTTGAATTTGTTCTTATAATATGTATAAGAAACACATAATACATAATTTAAAATTATATGGAGTATATAAAATTCAAAATCCAGTTAATACTATTTATAACCGCTTTTGAACGGCTAGTTTGGTAAGTCGTGGTGCGCTCGAACTCGGTGTTGCGTGTAGCGCAAGCTATTGAATTTAAAGAAAATAACTTACTATGAAATCTTAAGGTGTTACAATTATGGGTATTCCAAACGTAACAATGAAGGTTACTCCCTATATAGCTATGAAAGATACAATTTTAGTATGATATATATGCCACAAGTTAGCTTTATGTTTTATGATTTCTACCATGTTTTTTCGGAATACTATAATTACATGACGTATTCTAAGTAGTTTATGTTTTATGGGTGAAAAGTATGATTTTTGTGAAATTGTTTTCATGAGTTTTAAATATTAATATACTAATGGTTTTATTCCTTATTTTATATACCTTACTGAGCTTTTTATTCTCATCTCATGTTTTTGAAAAGTTTTTCATAGGGAAAAAGGATGGGTAAGAGAATGGGAGAATTAAATAAGATTTTTATCCAGAAAAGAAATCATGTTATATTCAAGGATATTTTTTTGGAAAAGAATAATAGTGTGTAGAAGAGTCTACTTTGTAAATTTTGAGTTGTTATGTAATAGTTATGGCATAATTCTCTAAAACTCTAAACCTAAAATGATCCTTAATGTGAATTTCTTTACGTAACTCAAGATTATGTAACTTTTTAAGGTTAGGGAATTATAGTTGGTATCATAGGTTGGTTTAGACGGCTTTAGAGATTAGGATGTTTTCTTAAGAGTTAGGGATATAATCATTGGTTTATAATTTTAAGTTCGGTCATATTTTCAATGTCATAGAAACACCTTTTGAGGATTTATGTTCTTAAATATTAAGGATACTAATGGTATTTTAGGAGAAAATCACCTTTGAGGAAATTATGGGATCAACAGGACCATACAAAAATATGTTTACCAATACCTAATTCCATTCCAATTGAAGATGTGGAAACTAAAAATGACCTATGAATGGTATGGATTATTTCTTATCTTATGATTTTACATTATTGAATGTTAGAAAATGATTCATTTTTTTTGTAGAAAATAAGTATTAAGGAATAATATGGAAAGGCATGGTTAAAGGATTATGAAGGATAATGAATGATAATAAGGGAATTCAAGAGTTATGGTATATTTTAGGATATGAATGTTTAAAAGTATTAATTATCTTTTGATGATGGGATTAAATTGGAAGACTTTTCCTAGTATGTGTAACCCTTAATTTTGTTATGTGAAATTTTTATTTGAGGAAAAATTATCTTTTAATTTATGGACATAATTAAAAAGAACCTTTAGGGTTTATATAATCCTTGATTTTCATGTAATTATGGGTTATTACTTCTTGGGAAGCATATTACGATTTTGAAAAAGTTGTTGAAGAATGAGACCCTTGCAAAACCTATTTATATTTTCTTTTAAAATACAGTCTTTTATCACATACCTATAGTATTTTAAAAGGAAAATTGATTGAATATTTCAACTAAAACTCAGTACAAATGTTTTATAAAATTAAAGTCTTATCTGATGTTTTTAAATTATATGTTATACAATATTATTTTCCAAGACTATTTCTCTGAAATCACCCATATGAACCAAGTTGTACAAGGTGCATTTGGACAAAGGAAGAATGTGATTTTGAATAATCTCTAAATCATTATTTCAATACATAGACCTTATATATACATGAACAAAATGAAGATGAAACTAGGTGGTCAACATGATCAATGTATTTTTTTCTTTCTTTTGGGAATAGTTTTATTAAATCTTTTGGAGGTGAAAAAGAATTCATTATATATAAGAAATCATAGAATAAGATGTTGAGTTCATTATGGGTTGGGATGGAAATGATATTTATAAGGAAAATATTAAGGTTAAAACATGTTATGGTCATTATTGAGTTTTATAAAAAGGGAAAACTCAAAATATTGGTTACAACCTGTCATGTTTGGCACGACTATGTGAATCGAACCCACAATAGAAGGGAGACAAGGGTGAATCGCCTACCACTAGCCTACATGAAGTCCCTTGTTAGTATGACTTATTATTTTTAGTTAAATTATATTATGTATTAAGAATAATTTTATTTTAGGGACATATATCTTATCTAATGGATATCCATAGTATTGGAGACTGATTTGGGGATTACGTGATAAAGAGTATTTTGGGAGATGTTCACTATTTTAGGAACATTATATGATTAAGATAAATAGAACACTATGGGATTTTAATAGTGTAATGGTTGAATTAAATTTTTGAAGAATCTGTGATTTTAATTGTCTAATTATAGGAATTGGGTTATTTATGGATTGATTAATCGATTATATAGAATATGTGATTAGGTTAATTACTTTTCAGTAAGAGACTTTAATAGTGGTCAATTTTATTTATACATACATGTTAAAATTTATCTTGGAATAATATATTATCAAATTCTTATGATTTTAGGTTTCAATATTAGTTTTATTATTTTGAGGAATTTTAAGGACTTTTGTTTGTTGAATGGACTTTGTAGAACTTGGGTATTACTGTTGAATGTTTGAGATTGAAATAAATCCTTCTCAATATAAAGGATTATTCTTTTTGTTGGATTATCTGATCTTGTACTAACCATTTTGGTTTTGGTTAATGTCTAAATATAGGGTAAATATATGGTTCATCTTTTTAGTATTATGTTATTCTCTAGAAGTTGATTCTACTGCTTTAGTAGTGACCAAGTCATCTTAAAAGCTCGTTGATTTGGGAAAAGGATGATTTTGTAGGGGAATTTGATTAATGGATGAAAATATATATGTCAAGTATGTATATTTCCTTATGTTATTATTCTAAGTAGTAAAATAATTCATCAAAATTATGATGTTGATCTTAAATAAAAAATGCTTTCCATTTATATTTTTCTACTAAGAAATCAAAGACTATTTAACTCATCATGAGTTTATGGTTTTTTGGTAGTTACTTTTTCCTGGTCATGTTTTCTATCATGCTTCATCAGAACTTGACACTTATTTTTTCTTCCATATACATGTTTTTCTATATATAACCCTAGTATGTTTTATCTCGGGCGACCTTTGTACTTAACTCTCTATCTTTTAAAGTGGATGTTTTATTAACCCTTTTTTTATGTGTGTTTGCAATAAAGGTATTTTGAAAATTCAAACCCTAGTTACCGACCCCAAATCCAAATTTTGATGATCAATTTATTATGAGGGGAGGATGTAACATCCCATGTTTTAAGAATGAAACACTATGTTCAATAGCATACATGATATGCTACATTAAGCTTAAACGAACAACTAAATATTATTATTTAAATATTACCGTTATAACCTAGTAATTGTAATGATAGGAATGAATATTATCAACTCTATTATGAAAATACAGTTTACACATGTTTAAATAATGATTCATTGGTTACCAAATTTATTATAAATGGAAATAAAATCCAATTGAATATAACGTATGTGTTTTTATGAAAACATATTTTAAAAATAGTAATTGTTTTTATAAAATCATATCACCCTTTATGGATTTATATTTTATGAAAAATATATTTTATATATTAAATTTAATGTTTTAAATTCATATTATATATTTTCTAGATATGATATAAGAACAAATTCAATTTTTTCGGATAAAAGAAGTATTTAAAAAAATACAGTTTTACCGCCTTTTGATGGTGAATCCTTTTTAAATATAGTTTTTGGCAATTTTATAAGTTCTATTTAACATAATAAACTTATTAATTGGAATTGGGACATCAAAATTTACCTTGGTTGAAATTTTGGTATCTTTCTAATAAAAATCATACTTTAATGAATAGTGAAAAATACTACCTTTTAATTCAAAACTGTCTCTTCATCTAATTTATTTATATAATTAGATTATCTTTTTAATTGGTTTTAAATTTTAGATGGATTATTTTTTTATCATTTAATATAATTTTTTACATTATAATTAATTTAATATTTAAATTATACATAAACACATGTCAATATTTTGATGGTTTTTACTTTTTAAAACCTCGTTTTCTCATTTTGAAAATGGGATTTAATTTTAAATTAATTATTACTAAATTTGTGTTTTGAATTTGGAAAATTGTATTCAATATTTTTAATAGTAAGGTATAAATTTTTAAAATATCAACCTTTTATTTTTGAAAATTATTAGTAGTAACTTCAGTGATTATTTTTATTTACAACGGTTAAAGGGTAAATTAGGTAAATAAGGCTAAAAATAATATTATAATAATATAAAACTACCCTAACATGTGTTCTAATATTATTTTATGATTAATGGGTGACCATAAAAATACTTATGAGTAACCTTTGGAATTTTGGAACCACTTGGGTGTGATAATGACAAGTTATAATAATTAATTTAAAGTAAAGTGAAATATTACATAAAAATGTATCTTTTTACTAAAAAAATTTAAATTAGGATTTATATAATTAATATATTTTAATATAAATAGTCATTATGCATATAAAAAAAATTCCTATATCTTTTTATTTTATTAATAATTTTTATACGTTCAATAAATAAATTTATTTATGACATAATAATGATGCAGTGATTACCTTATTAATAAAAGATTCTAATAAATGATATTATAAATATTAAAATAAATGCAATTTGAAAATTTTGATGCCATAAAAAAATTTCTAGATTATTATTTTATGTTATATTTTATTTAATGTAGTTTTTTATAATTAATAAAGTTGTTATGATTTTAACAAAAAACAATTACTAAATAGTGTCAAAATTGACATAAATGAGTTTTTAAAACAAATAATATTTCATTAAATGATATAATAGTCAAAAAATATAATATTTTTTCAAATGACTTAGATAATGTTTCCAATTTCATTAATGATACACTTTAGGTTCTATTGTCAATTTATGGTAACTATATTAACCATATAGTTTAAAAATACAAGAAGACATGGTAAGAGTAAATTTATTTAACTAAGGGTTAAAGCCAAAAGTTAAGGTTTCATTTGTGACCTAAACATGTATAAAACCTATTGGTTGATAGTTTTTATACCAATAATCAAATTATAGTCTAAATATATCACATTTTAGATATTATAATTTTAAAATAATTTATAATAAAATAATATTTCAAGAATTTACTAAAGTGCCCCAACTCTCTCTTATAAAAGGTCATCACCTCTACCCACTTAATCAATCCTCTCATACCCCTTGGTTCATCCATATTCTACTCAAATAAGTTCCTAACATCCCTAAATTCCTCCTAAAATCATGAACTTGTGAATAAGGAAATTCAATAAATCATTTGACTCAAATCATAAGGAGTTACCCGATTTAGAGGTAACGTCTTCTCTCAAGAACCATTCATTTATTTTCCTTCTACAACACCCTAAAAACTCTTTATTACATTATTTTATTACATAATAAGTATCCTAAAGATTCTATGATGTTTTTTATCTTAAGTTTTATACCTACACTTACACAAACCTCCATATAATTGATATAGACCATACTATTTCTATGTATGGCGAACTACTGCCTCACGAAACGATGAATGTTCAATTTTCTCATACCACCTCTCATGGTAGCCATAATGATGGACGTATATTTATATATAATATATATTATATTTATATTTTCTCTATTATTATGTAATTTTCATTTACAACATAACTTTATTCTTTCCATAATGTGTAAATAAGAAAATGTCATTTGAGAAAGTGTGGACTGACGCCCCCTCTAAGTGATATGACTCGTTCAATCCATACATGGAATGTTTAAAGTATTTAGTTAATGAACTTATATAATATATATAACATATATTTTATACTATAATTATAATATACCTATGTGTCATTTTTTCATTCTTTTAATATGACAATGAATTGAAAGTAGCGTTCATGCGAACGTATGACCTACCGTCTCCATGAACGGGGCATTTTATTTCATATATCCAAATGTTATGGTCTATTATAAATACATATATACTATATATTATATTTAAATCATGATTAATATTATTTAGATGATTTAATTTTTACAAAATTGACAATTTACATCAAAACAAGTTCATTTTCGACTCAAGTACCGAATATAGGTAAAACAACTGATATAAACTTATATAATTATGTAATTTTTATAACATGGTAATAAGTGATATAAAATGAATAATAAACATGAATAATATTCTCATGAAATTAGAAATTAAACTATATTTATTATTTAGGAACATAATGATTTTATGTTATGATTCGAACACAAGGTAAGGGAAATTATAACTCAATCACCATTCATTGAGTTAAATATCAATTTAATTGGTTTTGTTTTTAAAAGAATATGTTTTAATGGAATATTATTATTTTACAATAGATATCTACTTATATTGGGTGTATTTTTATTTTCACACATAATAATTTCATTGTTTTATCCTTAATCTAATGATATGATATTTATATGTTACTTTGTCTCAATATCCTTTCATTAAGGCATAATTTGATAATATACACCTCCTTTATTTATACAGTGCATACTTATACCTTTTTTCTTTTAATTTAATTCAATGGTTTTCAAAAGTAATATTTTTATACAAATCATTTTACTAAACAATAAAAAGGAATGTTTTTTTAACATACGTTGAGACAATGACCTTTTCCGTCGCCACAACCATTATTTGATATTTGGCTTCCTCTATAGGTCGTAATATTTTTAAAAAGAAAATTAAATACCATATTCCTTTTTTAGGTATTTTGGTATTGAAAATGGTTTTTATTATGGATTAATTATATTAATATTTTCAAATGATGCCTCGTGATTTCAATGTGGAAATTTTATTTTTCCTTTATGAATGTTTATGTGTTATGAATATGTTATGGTTTTTGGGAATTAATTATGTATAATGGTGGTTATGTGATAAACTGAGGGTGAGTGATCCCATGATATCTCTCCAAGGCATTGGGTAATGTGATGGAGGTGATCATTAATGTTTCTCCTAAAAGATTTAGGGAATATACTACGATGGGTATTCCAAATGTAACGTTGAGGGTTACTCCTTTGGTAGCTATGAAGGAAACAATGTATGTATGATATGGATGCCACAATTTAACTTTATGTTTTATGATTTCTATGATGTTTTTTTAGGAATCATATGATTACATGATGTACATAATGTATTTTATGTTTTATGAGTGAAATGTATGATTTTATGAAAATGTTTTCATGGGTTTTAAATATTCTTGGGCTAACGGTTTTGTTCTGTATTTTATACCCCATAATGAGATTTTTATGCTCATACTATGTTTTTGAATTTTTTTTCAAAGGGTATAATTATGGGTAAGAGGAAGGAAGAATTCATGTTGATTTTTATCAAGAAACGTAATCATGTTATATTCAAGGATTTTTATTTTGTGAAAAGAATTAGAGAATATAGAAGAGTATAATTTATAAATTTTGAGTTATTTTGAAATAGTTATTTCCTAATTATCTATAACTCTAAAACTGAAAAGATCCCCAATGTTAATTTCATGAATTAACTCAAGATTATGTAACATATAAGTTTGGGGCCTTATAGATTCTTTATCGTAACATGGTAAAGATTAAGATAATCCATACACCACCTTAGAGTTCCATATGCTTTCTTCATAAACAAGAGAAGTGCTGCCCAAGGAGATATACTTGGCTGAATGAAACCTTTTCTTTCCAACTCTTCAAACTGTGCATTCAATTCCATTATTTTTTTGTTTCATCCTATAAAATGGAAGAGAAATAGGACTAGTCCCTGAAAGGAGATCAACAATGAACTCCACCTCTCTTATAGGTGGTAAACAGATAAGTTATTAGGAAATACATTTGGAAATTGATTCAAAACTACTAGAAAACTGCTATCATATATCTATTCCATCATGGTTAAATTAATCACCACCAAATTGTAGGATATAGTTTGAACCTATGGTTCCAACAAACTCATTTAACCTGTATTTACAATCCTTTATCATTTAAAGAGATGCTTTATGTCATCCTCAGTTGTGAAACTAACCAATATTTTATAATAGTCTATGTGATCCTTGAACATTGTTAACCAATCCATACAAATGATTACATCAAATAAATACATCTCCAACACAGAGAAGTCCCACATTATCTCATCTACATCAACCATTATAGAACATTATCTACACACAAGGGCTCGAAATTTTCATTCATTAAGAGGGGTATGAAGTTTTAACATGGAATGCATCATCTCATGTTTTAAACATATAAAATAAATAACATGAGAAGCAATAAAGGAATGAAATTCACCAGTATCAAACAACACCTAAATAATGGTAGAATTAAAAATAATTGTACCTCTCAGCATAGATGGTCAAACCTTATCATCTATAATCATCTTCTTACCTCCATAAAACTTCTTTCTTGATGCACTCTATTTATTTTTTCCATGATGATATTTCTCATTTTGAGGAGACATGTTGTTTCTAGAATCATCCTGGCTAGCCCTACCCTACTGGCGAGACTGAGTCTGCTTTTCATGCCCCATCGAATCACAAGATGCTTGCGACATGTGATAAGGGTCTCGAGCACTTGACCTCATATCATTGCGACAATAGCACTAAAGATGCCCCATATGCTTGATGTTATGGAATTCTCTAGGATATGCCATACACTCTCGCTTTATTTGGTCAATCAAATCACATTGGAAAAAGCTCACTCTGTTCTAGGGTCACGGAGGAAGGATCACAGATCCAACTATATGATTTTGATTACCAATCCCCCTTGGAAATATGTGTCCCTCTTCTGTTTTTTCCTTGTATTAGAGTTCCCACCACTTCCCATATCAATAATCATACTCCCCCCTCCCATAGATCATGAGATGTCATGTTTATCCAATGCCTCGTTGTTCATCATCTTTGTATAATCCATAATAATAAGCCCCACAATTTTCGAGAAAATCTCTTACCTTATCCCTAATTCAAAAATGCATTCCTTCAAGGATTTAGTAGCCATAACCACTGGTGAAATGCACACTAAATTCATGAATTTTTCCACATATTTTATGACAGATATATTTTCCTACTTTTGGCTGAAGAGGTCAGTCATTATCTAGATCCTGAACATGTGAGGATAATGTTGTTTGTTAAACAAATCATCAAAATCCTCCCAAATATGATCGTGATCCAGTTCAACTAGCACCACCAAATCCCAACACTGGCATGTGAGATCCTAGATCATATATGTCTCCACATTGAATTTCAGCTCCAATGTTGTGCTGATGAAATAGAAGATATGATTCATCATATTCAGCCACACCTCCATTATTTTGGGTTCAGAATCGCCTTGGATGATGGGTGGATTCTACTTCATGAACCAAATGAAATGCTCCACATGCCTTGGCTCATACCTCTGGTTCCCTGTATCCACAGCATGAAACACACTAGACAATACTCTAAACCATCTCTTGGTTCACCTATGGTTCAAGTGCAACTACATTCTCTGCAACTTCTTTTGGTTGGTTTCTATGATTCCTATCAGGAGTCTCACTCCATAGAAAATGATGGATTAGAATTTCAAATTCTATCACATCATATATCACAACATTGCTTTCCAAAATCAACTTTTTACCATTCAACCGTTTTTGAAAAATTTCATTCTTTATTTTTGAAAATCTAACAATTTTCAAAATACACCATGTATGCCCTTTTCAAAATAATTCATTTAAAAAAATAGTTTCGGCATTTTTAAAAAAATTCTACATTTGAACAAAATCATAAATCATTACTCAAATAAAATATGAAATCCTAATGGGATGTTATTTTTGTACAATGCATGTCATGTTCATCTCATTGGATAAACCCATGATAATGAGATTCCATAATCCTATAAGTGTCTTTAAAACACATATGTAACCCACTCCATGTTAACTTGATTTTTAGTATAAATGGGTTAGCTACATCTTTTTATGCTAAACATTTCATCTCCAAAAAATCATACTCCTCTCTAAGATCATAATCCAAGGAATAGATAAGAACGAATTTCAACTCCAAGGTCTAGAAACTGAAGACCACTTGTTAGGAAAGGAAAGAACAAGATGATACCATTTGTAATGACCCACATATTCTCATTGTCTTGATAATACAATGAATGATTACTTTTCATTAGGTGGCATCTATTTGTAATGACCCACTTATTCTCATTGGATTTAGAATAAAATTTTTCATTACTTTGAATTAGACGACATACCCAAGATTCCAAAGGCTGGAAGAAAATGCCGAAGGGTTTCAAATACAAGTGGGGTATGATTTACTCTTTAGGAAATAAAACCATTAACCAACAACAATAACCATACAAACACCATATGATGCATGAAGTAAGAAAGACAAGTTAACAAATTCCCTTGTAACCATTTGTAATGACCCACTTGTTCTCGTTATCTTGAGAATTCAGTGAATCCTTACATGGACTTAGGAGACATCCCCAAGATGCCAAAGGTAGCCAATAAATGATGAAGGGTTTCAAATACAGGTGGGGGACGATTTACCCTTTAGGAAATAAAACCATTAACCAACAACCACAACCAACCAAACACCATATTATATATGAACTAAGAAAGACAAGTCAATAAATTCCGTTATAACCAAAACCAAACCAAGTGTACCATAGTGGAAGAAAAACTAAAATCAAAGAAAATAGTAGCAGGAAACAAATATACTCCAAGATGACAACAATATTCCATGCTACACAAGATCCATGCTCTAATAACCAAACAACCCAAGGATAACAAGACATGTGACAATTTACCTTTGCCCGTGTCTCTAAAGATTGTATCTTCAAAAGAAATAGTATTCCAAAGTAAGGGTGAGTATACAACTCAATATGCTTTCCCCAATGACTTATCTACTCATTCCAAAAGGATATAAATGTTACAAATGTTTATATAAAACCATTTATATAAAATAATTATGAAAAACCATTTATAACACAATATTAACAAGTTCCAAAACTATTTTTCACCAAATGAAACAAGTGAATTTTAAACCAATTTTCCAGCAAGTTATATTTCCATAAAAACAACCAAATAATGCTTTAAAACCATTTCTCAATATGGGTTTGTCATACCCATTCCTTGTTTCACAACACACACACCCATGCAAGCTTCGTTTGACGGTTCCATACTCATGGGCGGTCTCTCACCAATTATCGTGTGTCCCAATGACACATTCCCTCGATCTAGGGTAATTAACCTTGTTCCCCAATGGTACATGTCCCTTATTTAGGGGTAGGTCAATCATTTAATCACATAACCCAAATATTCCAAATCCATTCAAATAAACCAATTCAAACAATTTTAATAAAACTGTACTTTTATTGAAAACAAAAGAACAAATCAATTTCAAAACAAAAACCATTTAGTTTTAATAAAACATCCTCGTTTTATTGAAAACATATAATCTTTTAAATGTTCTAAAAAATTCCATAAAATCCCCATTTTAAAATCCATATTTAAAAACTAAGAGCAAAAGAACTTTATTCAAAACACCCAATTTTTAATATTTCCACAAATTACCAAACAATCACAAAAGAAGGTTTACGTCAATTCATAAACATCAAATTCATGATCAATCTATCATAAAGAAATAAATTATAATTCATTCCAAAAAGTTCTATTAAGACGAGTTGAGATTGAATCCACCTACCTCAACCCTTTTTACGTAAACTGAAAACAGATGTAGAACACTCAAGAAACTGGGTCGATTCTTCACAAAACTACCTTAGATATATTCTCCTATAATGATCAAGACAATATGTAAAAATATTTGGAATCCAAAATCATAGATCTAACCATAATTGGAATATATCTAAGAAACTAACAATATAGGACAACTATATCTAATTAGATCTAAGAAATTGATCAAGAACGATGAAGAATGATCACATACCTTAAGAATTCAGCTTCGAATCACCATGGTAAGCCTTCATATTTATGCCAAATCACTTGGGAGAGGTTCCCTAACCTTCAAGGAAGAGAAATACCAAGTTAGAAACACTTAAGAGAAAAAAAGAGTGGTTTAGAGGCAAAAATGTGTGACATCCACTTTTTTAGGATCTCACATTAACCCTGTGCACAGTTAGTTCACATGGTTAAAAAAACTGTGGACCAATTGTGCATTAGCTACTGCCAGAAGGAAACCCTCGCACAGACTCCTCGCACAGTCGACCTAACCATGTGGACACTATGCTAAACCTGCTGTCTAGAATCTCCAAACTCGAATGATTTCTACAATGCTTTTTGCACTGTTTGAACAAACTGTGTGTTGCCAGTGCGCCTCTCCTTTGGCCGCAAAAACATATTGAATGTTCACCCAAATCCCATATACATCACCCTTAAAAATTATAAACATAAAATACACAATGTAAGGGTTACATACCAGAAACTAGGGATACTTCAGGAACACATCCCAAGGTCTAGTAGTTTCCAAACATATTCAAAGTCATTAAGAACACACATGAAAATTAATTTCATTCACAAGAATGTTCTTCCAACAATTAAAGATCACATAGAAACCACCATTTTCCATAATCAGAACCACATTCCCAAAAATCACAAAATATCAACCGGACCTTCAAATCACTTAATCATACAACTATTTTTCCAAAACACACAAAGATGCCAACCGGGATTTCACATCACATCATATCAAAATTAACTTTCTCAAGGAAACACAATGTAACAATCATTCCTTTAACATTTTCAATACAAACATATTTACCTATCCATTTCCAAGAAATTTATAAATTCAATATGAAATAAAAATTTCATGTAAACAATTCCAAACTTTCCTTAACATTTCAAATCCAAAACCTTTTCCTAAAGAAATTGAAAACATACACAAACACAAGAAGTTCCAAACAAGATCTTATCCTAATTATTCACCAAAACATTTCTCAAAAATCCAAATGATCCTTTATTCCAATTACTCATCATAGCATATTTAAACATTCCAAATGGTCAAAAGACTATAGAACACATTTGAATTCACATTCTATGTCACTTGAATCACCAATAAACAATTTATAAATCAATGAACTATTGTATGAAAAATAATGGGGGAAGGGAGGATAATCATTTAAAACCCCATGTTTCAAGGAAACATAATTATTAAGAGCCATTATCATTTTTTTCATCCCTATTTTTACCTCATACACATATAGATGTGAAAAAATCCAATGAAACTCTCACATATCCATGACGTCACTCAAAACCCTTTTTTAAGAAGCATCACTTGCTTTGTAGCCAACCCAAAAATCCTAAAATAAGTGCCACATAATAAAAAGTCACCCTCTTCGACACAAAACATCCAATTCACAACCCAACCACCTTACTAATACATAACCAAGGGAATTAACCACCCAAAGCACCCAATTTTACTTTGAAATTTCAATTGTAATTTTATCAAACACCTCTGATGAATTTAAATCTATGAATAACTAAATAAACCATTTAGAAATAATTTCACACACATTTTCCATCATGAAAAGACCAAAACAATTTACCCTAACACACCACAAGAAAGGTAATCACGTGTTTAATGAATTAAGAATGATGAAGCATCAACGGAATGTGATTGAATTTAAATGGATGGAAACACATACCTCAATGATGTGTGAATGAAATGAAACTCCCATAGAATAAAGAACAAGGTCAAAGGAACAAAGTGAACACCCTAGAATCAATGAAATCAATGCACATTAGCCAACCCTCATCCTAGGGTTCAACCAAGATGGATCCATTCCATAAAAAACCACAAAACCCTTAGAGGGATAAGGGACGAATTGGAAAGGGGGTGATTTGATGATGAAATTAGGAATAATCACAATACATTTGTGAGAAATCACCAAAAAAAATCCAATATGAATGAGAACAAATGGGAGGGGGGATCTAGTCGATTCTAAAATAAGAGGGTTAAAATGGATGGTGGAGTTAATTAAATCATGTTTTCAAAATAATTTTTTTTAGGTTTTAATGAGTTGTATAGTTTTTCTGTGTGGTTTTATAAACTGTACAAAAAATGTGTTAATGCTAATGGAAATATTTTCTAAACATATAGATTTAAGTTTCATGGTTTGGGAAAACCATTCTCAAACCGTCTGACATGAAAATTTCCCAAAACCCTCAAATGAAACCCCAAACACATAGATATTCGACACAAATATCATTGAATGATTTAAAAAAATATACTCACAACATGGGTGTCATAAACTCCCCCCTCCCCTGCCACTTTCTCCCAATACCTTTCATAGTAACCATGTATAAAACAAAAAAATATAAAACCAATAAAACCCAAAAACACTTTCTAGACACTCAACCTGAACCTCAAACAAAATATCAAAAATCAATAATATAAAAAAATAAAGAAAATCCATGGTTGAAGTGTGACAGTATTGTGTGTGGCATGGTATATTCATGTTTCCAATGATCCCTTCTACGAAGCCAACCTTAGGGAATTGATATCTCTTATAAGGAAATAGAGAATATGTGTGGTGATCCCATCCAAGGCATACCAATTATATATCCTCATGTAATATAATCAAGTGACCAATGAGCCTATCCTTGGTGTTCCATAGAAAGGAAATATAAAGTACCTCTCAAGTCATGATAGAGTCTCAACTGCCTATGAGCCCATCCAAGGAGATCAGAAAAGAGGAACCTAATTATCACTCAAGGAATTCATGATTTCATTTATTTATTTAAATGTTTGAATTTTATAAAGAAGGAAGGTTTCATCCATAAGCATGTCAACTCACATATCCATGTATAACTAATTAGGAGGTCATGCCCATGAGAATTACTCATGATAAAACATGTATGAGGGAATGGAGGGTCATGAAAATAATCCTACACCATCACAAGTCACATTAAATTAAAGTGGCCCACACCTATGTACCATTTCAATTTATAAAAAACAATTTACCCTTTCAGTTATTAAGACATCACACCAAACTGGTGGTTTTATTATTATACAAGGGAAAAGAATATAATCCATCTCATTCTTAGTTAACTAATAAATTAACCATTGAAATTTAAATTGAGTAATAAGAGGCTATCAATCATAAATCCACTTAAGTAAATCTATGTGGGGTGGTCATATTAAGGTCAATAACCTCTCATGATTTGAATTGGTATACAACAGTCAACAAAATTAAGGAAAATTATTCTATATGTTTAATTTAATTATTAATTGGAAACCCATGGAGAAATCGTCATGCGGAACAATGGTGTATTTTATAAAAGATGATACATTAAGGTAAAAATTTATAGAACACCTACTAAATTCCAAGGATAGTCCAGCTATCCAATATCGAGTCTTGAATCGGGCCGATTCGAGAAAAAATAAAGAAACAAACACCCTCAAAATAGGGAGAATTAGATCACATAAAGATAGTTGAATAGAAGAGATGATAAATGGTGAAATAAAAAAGGAAGAGTTATATTATTATTGAGCATTATCCAACACACCAGGCAGTGCCTGAAATGGGAATCAAATGTAGAATACCTTTCAATGGAAGGAGAGGAGGAGGAGGGAACCCTCAGTTGGTTGTTGTGAGTGGAGTAGGAAAAGATAAAGTGGGGGTAAAAAATAAAAATTTGTATGAGAAAATGTGGGATTAAAACATTTAAAATGAGGTGCATGGTTTGGTTGAACTATTGGCCAAGATGTTCACTAATCGTGCACCCAAAACTATCTAAGAAACCCCCTTGCATGGCTGGATGCATGGTTTGACCAACTGTGTGAAGCCCTTCCAAAATCCCCCTGTTAAGATGTTTGTCACACCAACACGATCATGCACCTCCTCTAGTATGTTTATACTATAATGTAAGGGAACCCCATCTAAGTTGGATCATCCAGATGATTTCACCATATTGGTTGTACGATTTCATACGAACTGTACACCCTTACCATTTCTTCCCAGTTTGGATTTTTTAGATCCCACCACTACAGAAACTAAATTAAACACTTGATACACCTATCATGAACTAATATAGGAATAAATAGAACACATTTGAGTGTGAAAACTCTCATAATTCTATTCTGATTCTTGTTTTACAATTCTGTTTGACCACTAATCAAAAAAATCAGCTTCCTTTGGAATTTCAACATTATATGAAAATATGGGAATATACGATCTATCCACCTTAATACCGTTTCATACCCATGGATCCTTGGATAAAAATTTAACCTTTACATGACCTACTCAAGTTTTAATGTATAATCTATTTAGGGGAATTTAATTTTAAAATGCCTGATGCACCACCAGGCATCCATTTAAGTGTATGGTACATAAGTTGTTAAAACTCAGGTTTCCTTTCACATTCAAAACTAAAACTAAAGACAACAAAACATTTACCTAAGCCCTTAAAACCTAATACATAATCTGACCTTCATATCTTCAACTACCTGGTCTATAGTGCTCCCATCAATAAGTTCAAGTATTTCAATGGCTGATTCCAAGTGATGGTATTTCTACCACCAGAATTGTATAGTTTATCATTCCCTAGAGTTATAAGGATTCTATTAGAGTGATCCACAACTCAATCAAATAGTATAATCCTAATTGAGCTTAATTAGCCTTTTCATGCCATATTTTCTTTGAAAGTATCGTCAAAACCATTCACATCACTCATATCATTCTAATTACATTCCATAAGCAGTCTCACATTAACCGCCTATACGAATGAGAGAGGGGGGGATATCATGTCGAACCACCCCTGGTCTAATATCATCAAAATAATCAGCTTAGGTAGTTTGTTCATTTCAAGATCTAAACTTGATCCCTTTTTGTGAATGTACCTTGAGATTTTCTCTGAGAGTCCTCACCAAATCTTGTAACCAGATTCCTGTTATGTTTCTATCCACAATGTTCACATTTTACTATTGTGTTTCAGGATGAACAAGGGTGCATACCCAATCCAAGACACATATATTAACCCCCATAAAAATCTCATCTAAGCCTAGATTCCATTTGGATAACCTTAGAATCATCAAATAGAGTCCAAAGATCTCATCCAAGGTAGCACATACTCATGTGTTTATGAGTTTTTTATCAATAAAAAGCCAACATGTCCATATATCAGAACACATTAATGAGACCAATGGTAGTCGTGTTAATGAGCCAGAAAGTGTCCATGTGTTATTCCATGTCATTCCAACATGGGAACCTAAGTATCACTCAGGAAAACAACTAAACTTAACTACCACACTTATGGAGAAAACATTGATAGAGTCCATTTATCAATAAATAAGGGAATTTAAATTTAGCTCGGTGTATAACTTGTGCTCTCATAGTGTATCCTAGATGATATCACTATAGGGGTCAAGATCATCACTAAAACCAGAGTACACTGAGGGGATATAAATAATTATCAAGAAGACTTTAGAGACTTCCTCCATCTCCCAACCAAAGTGCTCGGCATGGTTTTCAACCCAATTATAATCCAACTTCTGAAAATAAGAACAATCGAACCACTACTTGTCGACATCATTTTGAAGAAGGTCAAATTAACCTACCAACATGTAGTCATAACATAACCATGATTCACTCCCTACTCATGTAATTTTGTGATCACTCAAATGAAACTAACAAATCCCAACCCTAACTCATGGTGTTTCTTATGGCTGTGTATAAAAACAACCATAACATCGTAATTCTTCCTCACGAGCACTAACATATCCCAATACTTACCAGCCTCACGGGAATTTAGAGTGAGAAGTGATCATTACCAAAAGGTCATCCTTGGTTTTGTTCCTTCTACTTAGAGGGACACACATAAATTGTTTGTCGTGGCACTCCCCGCCTTTGGAGGTTCCTTATCATTGGATTTATTGAAAAAGGAAACTCACTCCATGGTACGTGCTCAATTTAACACATGTGCATCATGGATGTGGCCAAAAAACTCTGTCACACATTAACATGAAAGGAGAAGGAAACCGACTAATTAAAAGTGTGATAGATCAGATTCACTATTAGTCATACACATGACACTCCATCTGAGTTACATCAACATGCACCATAACCTCACACATAGATTCCAAATGAAATGGAATGATGTGTCAAGACACCCAATATTATTTGGAACATTGTCCTAAGTATTAGGATGAGTCATATTTCATTTAGCGCATAGGTCATTGTAACTCAGAGATGACTTGTGAACAAAGCATTCAATCTCAAGTCTTAATGATTCTTATAAAACTAAAACGGTTTGTTGTATCATTTTAGAAACTTGATAGGTACTGCATGTATCAATGTATACTACCGTGTGGTTTGAAAATAAAAACAACATATCCTTGATACTATCAATTTTCTACATGCCCTATGAATCCTTGTATTTTATGGATCATAAAAGAGCTATTATAGTGTTGTACTATTCCATACGACAATAAAATAGGTGTATGACATCATAAGTCATCCACACTGAAGAAGAGAAATATGAAGAAGGTCCAAACGTATTAAAAAGTGGTTGAATGTTCCCTAGGCATGTCTAACCCATTGAAATTGAGTATTATACGATGCTCACACCTTTAATGATGCTCAAATCATTGAACATCCCACCATCAAGAAAAGGGTGTCATTTTAAAACTATAATTTCTATATGGTACAATAGCACCAGAATGGAACAACATGTTTAAAATGGTTCGCAAGAATTTAGAATGTTTTTTAAGGTTCTAAGGTCACAACATACCTCAGACAATCTCCTTACTGAAACATAAAGCATTGAACCTACATAAATGGGGGATATGCTTGAAAAGTCACTAGGATTAAGGTCTTATCACTTAGGTTAGAAGATGCCTATATGAAACTCTAGCGTTCCCATTCCCAAGAACAACTTTGGGAAATTCTTAAATTACTATTACACAAGGGTTGATGTTAAGAACAATGCATTGATGTTTTATTTGTGCCAATACATTTATTCACATTTTATCTTAAAATATTTTGTAGGATCCATTTAAAAATCCAAGTATCATTCCTATGGAAAAAGTGGCATGGAATTTTTTTAGTGCATTCCTCAAGGAATAATAATAAATTTATATTAAACATCCTTTCATGATTTATTAATTTAACTGAAAACCCATCACATTTAGGTAGTTATTACATAATTTTATTTAAAACATCATTCACTACTGGAAATGGACAATTTCCCAACGGTTCAGAACCGTTGGGAAAACTTGCAGAACCGTTGGTAAGTAAGCCGTTGGGAAAGCTTTTCCCAATGGTTTACACATAACTGTTGGGATAGGTTAGAAAAATGAACCTATCCCACAACCTCCACGTTATAAATCAATGACTTTATCACTATCCTAGAGTATCCTTTGTGAATATATTTGGATAAATATATATATATATATATGTAATTTATATATTGATTTATTTGACGATATTCGACAAATGTATTCATAAAAAATAAGGGCACCTATCCCAACAGTTTGGCCAAACCGTTGGGAAAGTCATACCCTTTCCCAACGGTTTGGCCAAACCGTTGGGAAAAGTGACCTCAAAGTGGGTTTTCCCAACGGTTTGGCCAAACCGTTGGGAAAGGGGGCCTATACCAACTGTTTTTACAAACCGTTGGTATAAAAGCATTGGGAAAGGTAGTGATTCATTTGTTCAAATGTTTCTCCTAGTTTGGGCATAGTTAAAGAAAATGTCAATCCCAATCTATAGAGTGAAACATTATTTAGGTTACAATTGGAATTTTAATTAAATAACACCTCATATAAGTATTGATCAAAGGAATGTAATAGGGTTTTTATTAATTCGATATGGAAATTGTTGAATAATATTCCACTGTACATTTATATGTAACCCATATAAGCGACTTCAGACACATTATACTATTATCCCTATATAGAAAAAACATACCCCCATGGGGTTATGCCCCAAGGTATATAAAAAGAATGGTGGCCTACAAGGTTCCTTTCAAGTCATTCTGGTTTCATCAAATTAAAACCCAGATCAATTTCAACCTTAATAGTTTTAAAAAACAATTATTTGGGTTACCTCATAAGAAATATGCCACAACTGACCATATTGGTTTCAGTTGTGAATTTTGAAATTTATTCATATGGGAAATTATACCCACATCATAGAGGTACACAAATTTATAAGGAAACCATTTCAATTAACAAAAAAATTGAATTTATTTTACATTTATACAGTGGTTCTTGGTAAGAAAGTTCATAATCAATGGTTCAATTATGTGTTACCATTTACAATTTAATAAAGTGCACATACACATTATAAATTGAAAAATTGATCCCATTTAATCAGAACTAATATGATTCATCCCATGAAACCCATGGTACATGGATCAAACATGTGAGTATTGGTTAGCTAAGGTGTAAACATCAATCAAGGTAAACACCATTTAGTTTGATGTTGGAACATTTATAACCAATTGAATATTAAAAAAATATAACAAGTCATGCAATCATAAGAAGTAAATACTGGTAAATATTCAAAATATGTAGAAAATAAAGAAAAATAAGTATGGATAGCTACTACATTTGTAGGGAAACACCTGATTATGTTACGTAGAGAAACATGCTATTTGTAAAACTAAAATCATAGAAGCAAGTTACATAGAAAAACATACCAAATAAACCAGAAATCATGTTACCTAAACAAGTGTGATACTGAAATATCTACGCAGGTTTGAAAACAATATAATGTTACTAAAATACATAATAGGGTATATAACAGGAATGCTAACAAACACACAAGGCACATCAAAAAATCTCAAATAGCCTAACAATGGAATATACATGGAATGGAGTATGCATTGAATGCGAATTTATATGTGCCTGAAATAATTCATGTAATGCTGCATCCCTTCCATACTAGGCCAAGGTAAAATGCTATAAATATCATAAATCAATAAGTAGAAATGGTGCCCAAATAAATAAAGGTTAAATCATAATTAATTGTAATAATGAACAACATGAACAACAATCTCATCCCTGACCACCTGCTCTCTTCCCCGTGAGTGGGGTGATCACTCCAAAAAATAACTATTTAACAAGCATTGACACATTTCTAGTCTCCTATCTACCAGCATAAAATAGTAATACACATCCGATGTCGACCAACTTCATATCACGTCTAGGGTAAATCCTGCATCCTGAAAACAACTGTAGTCTCATATTACTCATCTGAGGTCCCAAACAATAGAGAAACCATTTATTTTGAAAGGATGTGTGTGTGTGTTTTGATATATATATATATATATATTAATATTTTTAATATATAAATTTCGAGGTCCTACTGCACCTAAACACAACGCCAACTCTGGGGAAAAGTCCAAAGATTCATATATAAATATTCAAAGGTCTAAACCAATAAACCCAAAGTCGTTAAATACAGGATAATATATGAAAATACATATTGTTGATGTGTTTATTTACCACTCCAAGGGCAATTTATTTATTACTTTCTACTCATGGTAAATAATGATTTTATATAACCATTTCAACTACACTTCTAGTGTGTGTAATAGATATATCGTACTATGTTTTTTCAAGAATTTGCAACTAAATTATTAAATAAGCGTTGTAAGCATCTTATAAATGATTCTTCTATGCCATTTTATACAAGGTATGTGATGCTTAGTACTTATTTTAATCATCATGGAGAACATGTGATATGTATTCACTAACAAATGATAATAAATGGGATAATTTCATTGATGCATCCTTCATAAAGCATTTATATCATTCACATGGTGGGTGGGTGCACCCATGTGTGTGTGTGTCTGTGTGTGTATTTCATAATCGACACTTCATATAAATATTTAAAATTCACTTCCAATGCAGGTGATGATGGTACGGACAATTCACCTTAATAATGGGTGACCCATGATAAATCATTATATTTAATCTTTTAGGGAGGATTCATGGTGTCATGAAAAATTCTTTCATAAATGACAATTTAGTAGACATGAATCCATTAATTAAATTCATGATTTTCTTCCTGATGGATGTCTGCCATTGTACCAATTGAGTAATACTCGTGTATACATCGATGAATCTTTTTCATCACGATTGTGACAGGTTTCATATGATCATCTGATGATCTCTATGCACCATAAGACAACCCAAAAAAACAAGAGATATATATTCAAGAAATTAACGTGTAAATAATATTGTAAAATAGAGTATTTGGAATTTAAGAACAATTGCAGTTTCGATAACACACATGGGTGTGAAAGTTTGGAATATCAAAAGTTTGAGTTGTGAATTCATGTCGCTCAAATTTATAAAATTTAGAAAATCACAACACTTAACACACATGTTCCAATCCCCCCGTCACATGTACTTTGTTTTCAAGGCGTGGGGTTTGGAAGTATCAAAACGAATGTCGTAAACATAAGACGTGCTAGCCGGGTGTACTCGTGGTCGTCTGTGAGGCTCATGGGCGGGAACGGGTTTTTTGGGCGAACCCAAGCAAAGCCCATTCAAGACTGTTATCATCTTTCGCATTTGCCCGGTTCATTTCTTTCCCACCGAGCAACAATGGAGGTTTCCACCGTGGCATCTTCTTACAGTTTCCCCCCTTCACGCACCCTAACGCGGACCCCTGCGAGAACCGTAAGCACTGACACAAGCGGTACCCCTTCTTCTCTCAGAGTATCCTTGTCGTCCAATCTTCTGGCTCCTTCCGTTGTCGGCAGCGTGGCTGGCGACTTCTTCGGTCAGAAAATCCGACCTCCCACACTCAATCCGACTTGGTCTTCCGGATCCTCACGGGGGAAGAAAGGCGTGGTTACGATGGTATGCTCCAAAATGCTTCGGAATTTTTCATGAGTTCCTTCTCTTATCTAGGATTGGTCAGTTATTGCAGTGTTTTGGGTTTCAGGCCATACCTGCTTTTATGAGCTTGGAATTGATATAAGAGTACAATGAACCGAAGAGTTGTCTGCTTGTTTGGGAAATCATTAAATGTTCCCCAGTCCTGTAAGGGTCCTCTTAGGGCTACCTTTATCTCTTTTAATAATTGAACCGGTCATTAAGTTTTATCTATTAACAAGTGCATCTCTAAGTTTTTTTCTAATATGTCCAAACCATCTTAATCTAGTCCTAGTCATCTTCTCATCAATCCGAGTTACTTCAGTTTTCTCTCGAATACATCCATTTATAATCCTATCAATCTTAGTATGCCTATATGTCTATCTTAACATTTTCATTTCCGCTACACTTATTTTATGTTCTAGATGTCCCGTCAAAGGACATCACCCGCTACCATATAGAATATTTGGTCCAATAACAACTCTCTAAAATTTACCCTTCAATTTCAAAGGGATTTTACGATCAGAAAGCACTCTAGAAGCCTTTCACCATCTTACCCATCCAGTTTGAATCCTACGAGAGACATCTGCATTAATATTTCCATCACATTACAGAAATGAGCCTAAATATCGAAACGATGAACCTTTGAAATAACGTGGTCTCCCAATCTTACATTCATAATATTACTAGACTATCATTTGCTAAAATGACACTCCATATATTCTGTCTTATCTTCGTTAAGATGGAAACATTTCAATTCTAAAGTCTATCTCCAATGCTCTAGCTTTAAATTGACAGTCTCTTTGGATTCTACAATACGAACTATATCATCTGCAAAAGCATGCAATTAGGCATCTCATCTTGAATATGGTTTGTAAATTTATTTAATATCAAAACAAAAAGGTACAAGCTTAAAGCCGAACCTTGATGTTGTCTTATCGAGACGGGGAAGACTGTAGTGTCACTTATTGAAGTTATAACTTGAGTAAAACTCCCTTCATGCACGTCTTAGATGAGTTTAATATTTGCCACCTGCACCCCTTTTTTCTTAAGAGCTTTCCATAATACCTCTCTAGGAACTTTATCATGTGCCTTTTCTAAATCAATGAAAACTATATGCAAATCCTGAGCTTTTTATCGATAATACTCCATCAGACCACTAATCAAATAAATTGATTCTATAGTTGAATGTCCAGACACAAAACCAAATTGATTATCAAAAACTTTAGTTTCCCTTTGAATCTTATGTTTAATCACTCTCTCCCAAAATTTCATGGTGTGACTCATAAGCCTAATGTCTTTATTATTCCAAGAACGTAAAATGTCTTCTTTATTTTTATACTCAGGAAACATATAACTCTTCCCCTATTCATCAAATATTTTCTTTGATTTCATCATCTCATCAAATAACCCAGTGATCCAATTAATACCCAATTCCCCAAAATATTTCCACACTTTAATGTAGATGTTATTAAATCCAACCGCTTTACCATTTTTCATCCCTCTTAAAGTTTCTTTAACCTCAAAATGATGAACTTTTCGATAATAGCTGTAATTAAGTTCCTCTCGACCAATACTTATATTATCTAAGTCTAAACCACACATCCTCTCTTCATTAAAGAGATTATTAAAGTATCATCCCCATCATTTCCTAATTTCCTCATTCATAAAAAGGGTATGTCCTCCATCCTTTATGCGTCAGACTTCATTTAAATCTCTAGATTTTTGCCCTCTATCTCTAGCTAAACCGTAGATTTTTTCCCACCATTCTTAGTATGTAATAAATGGTACAACTCAAAAACTTGAGATTTAGTCTTACTAACTGCTTTTTTAGCCTCTTTACGAGCAACACGATATCGAGTCCAAGTATCCTCATTATTGTAAGGGTATGAAGCTTTAATAAACTTTCATTTCACTTTAACTTTTAGTTGAATATTCTCATTCCACCATCATGATTCTTTTTCTTTTGGACAGAACCCTTTAGATACTCCTAGAATAGAAGTAGCTATATTTTAAACACTTAGAAAGCTCATCTCATATGTAGTCGGCGGTTCCTTGAACTTCCCAATCCACTTCCTTAAATAGTTTGTTTTTAATTCCCATTATAAGATCATCCTTTAGGCACAACCATCTGATTCTCGAATTCATTAATTGTTTCATATTTCTCTTATAATTATTAACCTGCGTTCTAAAACTAATAAACGATGTTGGACGACCAGAATTTCATTGGGTATAACCTTACAATCCTTAATAAATCTTCTATTTAACCTTTTTATCAGGAAATGATCAATTTGGGATCTTGTGATTGTTCGAGTTGGTGCCTTAGAACCAACTTGTTCAGTGATTGATTACATGTTTTCTTATTAAAGAAGTTTTCTTATCACATATTGATTAGTCTTCTGCATGATATTTTTATGTGATAATGTCATTAAATTATATGTCGTGCTGAATGATTATAGCAGTTCCTCGCTATGATTAGTCTTGTTCTATGGTCGGATGATATTGTCTAACACCACACAAACAATACAGGCTATCAGGAGTAGGAGGCTCATAAGACATTGAGACACATTCTTATGGTGTTCGCTCTTGGTAATCTCCAAGATAAGAGGTTATGAGAATAGACCCGTAAATAGGAAATCCACATTTCCCTGTGTCATTGGATGTTCCTATCTGCAGACGTGCGTATTGATCCTTAGACTTTAAAATTATCATTAATGAAGATCATGACTCACATACTTTGATGTATTGATGGAAACCATGATGACATATGTTTACGGAGAAGTAAGATATGTTGGGGTGTGTCATAAGTGATATTGCATTAATGAATAATGTGAGAAATGATTTATTCTTTTTGTTTTTTTGATGAAATTTGATATCTTAAGCCCTTTCATGGAATAGATTTGCCTACATAAATCCATAACCATGGTGTTTGGTGGGCAAATTCATTTTCGAAAATTCAAAGAAAGGGAAATCAAGTATATATATTGATGGCACCAACATGCAACCTATTTAATTTGAGATATCACGATAAATTGATTATATCACATGGTAAACGTTCGTAGGAGTTTGGACGTCGTTGTGACGTTAACTTCTCTCTATGGATGCCTTATCGTGTTGCTGGATGGTAACCTTGGATTTCAGGCGGTTATGCTTGATGCAACTGAGAAAGAGGCCTAAAGGGTCACACATTAAGTGTATTTGCAATATCAATTAAATTCTAATATTGAATTTAATAAGTTGAAATAAATAATATTTGTTCCAGTTATTGGTTGATCACCATTATTTAATTACAAGTTAT
Source organism: Viscum album (assembly GCA_963277665.1). Taxonomy (NCBI): domain Eukaryota; kingdom Viridiplantae; phylum Streptophyta; class Magnoliopsida; order Santalales; family Viscaceae; genus Viscum; species Viscum album. The sequence goes on from OY728133.1 coordinate 1,981,870,919, forward strand.
TCGAAAGAATAAGAGAGTTAAATAATAATAAATATTTATTTTCAAGTTTGGCTAATAGAATATTTATTATATTTATCGTAGTATAATGCAATGACATTTATTTAATTAAATAGTCATTATTTGAGAATCGATAAATGTCGACGAGTGAAATTAGACCAAACTTAATGGTCCGATTTGAAACAAATAATATTTATTTATATTCTTGTTGTGTTGCACATGTCAAGCGATTAATAATATTTAAGCCTTAAGAGTGCGCCCTCTCTTCCTCAATCCTTCGAGAGAACACCAAGGGTTCTTCATCCTTCATGAAGAATATTGCTGTGATCAACCACGAACAACGCAAGCAATTAAGATTGTTCGTGCTAGTACTTGACGATTCTATGACGTTGATAAGAGATTGTGGTACATGTGTGGATCACCGCCATAGAGATTTTGCACTTGAATCCTGCAACGCAACGACGATGAGACGAATTCTATTTCATCGGATCATCAATGAAAGCTGAATTGCAAATTGAGGTAATTCTATATCTGCTCATAAATTAATTATAAATTACCTGTGAAGATCCCCTCCCTCGGGTTTCGTCGTATTAATGTGGTCTATTAATCTATTGTTTTCGTTGGACATGTCATTTTGATTATGTAAAACAACAATTACACCTCATTTAAGACTAAAAGTCGAGTTGGTCATGCCTTCAAAGGACGGTTTCGTTGTGTTCGAAACCTTTAGTGACTCCGCTTTTATATGTAATAAGATTCCTCTCGTTTCCTAAAGATCGTATTTGCTGCCCTAAAATCACAACTGTAGGCAAGGTCTAAGGCCTTCACCATCTACCACACCCAAACCAAACCCTCTATGACGATCTATGTGATCTTTAGAATCCTTTCCAACATGCCCATTTAGGTCATGACTTATAAAAATCTTCTTACATTGCTGCAAACTCTGAATCAAAGCACCGAGGCGATGTGGCCACGAGGCTTGACACTCCTTTAGCAAGAACATCAATAAGCCGCCCTCTTGTTTGTGTTGGAGTTGGTGCCCTAGAACCAACTTGTTTAGTGTTTGATTACATGTTTTCATTATTAATGAAAATTTTCTTATCACATTATTATTGTTCCTCTGTATAACATTTGTATGTGATTATGTCTTAAGAATAAATGTCACATTGAAAGGTCATAGCAGTTCCCTACTATGATGATAACCTAGAGGTGCCCCAATATTATTCTTGAATCTTATTTTATGGTTGGATGATATTTCAGAGGTAGGAGGCTTATAAGACATTGAGACACCTCCTCATGGTGTTCGCCTTTGATAATCTCCAAGATAGGGGGTTATGAGAATAGACCCGTTAAATAAGAAATCCACATTTTCATGTGTCATTGGATATTCCTATATGCGGATGTGTGTTCCTGAACTGCTTGCTTTAAGAGTGAAACATAAAATACTATGTGGATCTTTGTCGTGGATGGAAGCTGGAGTTGGTAAGCCTTTGGGCCAATATGTTTGTTCACCCAAAAAGGGCTGAAATATCAAGTGAATAATTTGGGATTATGCATTGAGAAATTGGATGATGTCGATGAGGGTGTAATTTTAGGTAAACCCGTTCTCCACTTTCAGAGCTAAAATCTCATCATTGCTTGCTGGATGTTGTTTTCTTTGAATCCTGGGCTCTAGACAATTGTTTCTTAAGTTGTTTGAGGGCCTCATCCTGAGCAACTCGTTCTTTGATCATGGCATCTACACATATTTCGCTGATATGGAATGACATGATAGTTGATGGCTTATGCCCTTGGAGAATCTCAAAGGGAGACTAGTCAATGGAGTTTTGTATTAAAATTTGGCCCTAAGACACCATACAATCCAAGCAAATGTGGGGTTGGTCTAAAGCTAGACAATGAAGGTATGTCTTGTGACACCTTATGACTACTTCATTGGATCGTTAGTTTTTAGATGGTATGTTGAGCTTGAAGATGAGTCTCTTGCTATTTAATTGATACGGGTTTGCTTAAGGGAGGTGAAGTGTGCATATTTGAAAAGATGGTTTGAAAAGATGGTTGACTGTTAAAGGGATTGCATCTTACCCTTTCAATTTTTATTGGCCAGTAATGAAGTCAAGTGAGAGAGGACTTATAGTGTTGCCATGTGTTGCAGGTTTGGATATAGTTTTTTTGACCATGCTCGTCATCCCTTTGTTGAGAATTGTGCACTAAAGCCCAAACCACAACGTGGTGAAAGTCACTACGCCATGGTCCATGTCTTCTTGTGGTATATTATACCACATTGTAGCACGCTTCTTGAATGATATGTGATATCGTTCGACATACTCTGTAACACCCTAAAATTTTATGATATGGTTCTCCGTAATTAAATTTGATTTCTTTGATAGCTTGATTTACACGCAACATCGAGTATAAACAAATCGCGTTATACCATTGAAATATTATTATTTAATGGGACAGTTATCGCCTAGCCGTTAGATTGACAGGTATAAATAGGACTAACTAAATTATGAAAAAATATTGTTTATATATGTATAAAATAAATTCATTGGTTATCTAATGGTTAGAAATGCAAATAAAAGCGTTTTAAGGTAAATAGAGATGTTTTTATGAAAAACTGTTTTTATGCGCACAATTTGTCTTTATTTAAATAAATTAGATTAATCTCTATTGACGAATGCTTTTAATGAAATGAAAAGATAATATATTCAATTGAATGTTTTGATATTTATTTAAAGGTTTTTACTAGGTATGAGATAAGAATAAATTCAGTTTTATGTTCAAATATGCATTTTTCTAAAAACGGTTTTGCTGCGTTTTGCACACTTATTGTAAAGTGAATTTTTGCCACTTCTAGGAATTGAATCTCGAAAAATGGATCTCATATTTAGAATCAGGAGTTTCAAATTTTGTAAATAAGTCTTATTTTTTGTCATTATGAATAGTAACATTGATAAATATTTGTTATTTCGATAAAGGTAAAATGAGTAAAACATGGTTAGAACTTTTAGATAAAACTTTAAAATTTCTCTAACACTCGCTTTTATCACTCGCTTTTATCACATTGAAAAAATCTGGCTACTTGGTGTCATTTTTCTTTGATCACGACCTTTATATTAATTTAAAAAAATCATAAATACAAAATGTTACCCTCTTGACTTTAATATCTCTAATATTTTTTTAATAATGATAAAAAAAGGTTATGTTCGGTTCTAAATGTTTATTTGAAATATGAATTAATTGTTTTTATCATAGATATTTATTTTTAATTTGTAGTGATTGAACAATTACCTTAAAGGCTTACGCAACGCCGACACAATATTTATTCAATTAATAGAAAAATAAAATAAATGATTTTAAAAATTTTAAAATACAATTTGGGTGAATTATTGTATTCCATGAATTTTGTAGATAAATATAACATATTAGTGATGTTTTAAAAGTTTAGATTTGAATTTCATTGTTATCTTGATGACATTAAAGTTAAATTAAATGAATAGTTCAAAAGGGATCCCTGTTTTTCCTTTTTTTTAATAAAGGGAATGGTTCCCAACCATTAAATTATTTAAAATTTATAAAAAACCTATCTTCACCCAAGTGAATGGTATATGGTTTAAAATATCTATCACTGTTCATTTATGGGTCACTTGTCTTTTTATGGTAACATTCTTGACCTTTAAAGAGTAAAAAACTTTGATGTTGTGGTAATTGTGAAAAAAGTTAATGTTTTGTTAAATTTATAGATAATGGTTAAAACATCACTTAAAAGTTGTTTAAATATTATTGGATGAGAGAATTTCTGACTTATCCTCATCATATCTTTGAAATATATCAATTTGGAGCCACTTGAGCCTAAAAATTAATTTATAATAATTTAATGCGTTAAGTAATTCCAAGAGCGCCCCTCTTCTCACTTATAAAATGACATATTTTCTCCTCTCTTCCTCACACTTTTTGAGCCTTCTAGCTCAACCAAACTCTGCCATAATACCTTCCTAGTTTCTTTTCCCACGTCCTAGAGCTTTTGGCCTTGCAAAAAGACCATCCTCGACTTAAGGTGTAAGCCAAAGAAAGTTTCTCAACGAAAAGGTAACTCTTAATCGAGTACTTTCAATTTTATTTCTTCTTTTACCACTTTTGAATCTATGGTATCCATTTTAAAATAATGAATTCAGTATCTTCAGTATACTGAATTGTTATTATGATGATGTAACAAACATTATTCACTTACTTTCCATCATATGGGAAAAAAATATCGCTTGTGCGTACATGTGGATTACCAGCTTCACAAAGTGTTGCGTTTCGTTTTTCATCACCACTTCACGTTGATGGTTATAATGGTGGATTTACTGAATATGCATGATATTTGTGATATAATAATTATTCTGGAAAGATGAATTATTATTTATCTTTTTTACCGTTCCATATATCGAAAAGTGAAAACATCACTCATGCGTACGTATGAATTACAATCTCCATGAAGTGATGTAATTTATTTTTCATCTCCACTCCACTTTATATGAATAGTTATAAAAGTGTATATAATGATTACATATGAAACTCATGACATGATTAACATTCTGGAGATTATGAAACAATAATCAAAAGTACAAGGACTGAGACCGTCAACCAAAACATGCATGAGAAACGATACAATTATCACTTGAAATAGTGATTTTAATAAATAATTGTTAATACACGGGTGATAAAATGCTATAAGAAAATCATATATGGTATGATATATATAAGTAAGGTTTTGGAATAGATGTATAATAAATCTATATTTATTATGCAGTGCAGGAGCTTCGAACGCGTACGAAACAAAACGATACTTGAGGTAAGAGATTTATGTTTCAATCCCATTTTAATCGGGATTGTTTATACTTGAATTTCCGTTGAGGAAATTATATGATCTTTATTTGATAAATCTTTTTCACTTTCTTTACCACTAGTTATTCATGGAATTTTCAAGTGATAGCACCACTTGTTGCGGAAACATCGGGAGTTGCAACGACAGAATAAATTTGTAGATGAAGAAAAGACAGAAGAAAAAATCACACAGAACATAAAGATTTACGCGGTTTGAGAAATGATCCCTATGTCCACGGAGAGGCAGGATTTCACTAGTTTCAGGAGCACAAAAAATATAGGGAGATCTCAAAGTTTCACACACACAAACCCTAACTCGAAATGGGCTAATAAAGAAGATGAAGAACTGTGCCGCCAACCGCACATAAAGTCCGCACTGCTACAGTGAACGACGACTGAAAGTCCGCATCGCTATAGTGCCGCGACCACCCAAGTTTAAGCTGCTACAGTGGCCGACGGTTGGAAGTCCACAGAGCTACATTACCGTTGTCCCCAAAATTCGACCTGCTACAGTAGCCATGCCAAAAGTCCACACTTAGTGCTCTGTCGGTGTCGTCCGGTCAACTCTGCTACAATCGGTCAAAGTTGCTACAGTTCCTCAAAATTTGGGTCGGGGGACTTTCGGCCCCTGGACCCCCGGAGCAGGGGCGCGTTGCTCCTTCCAACCTCCAATGAGCTCACTATGAAGCTCGACTCGCGGAGTTGCAGCCTGGTGCACAATATGGGCTGCAAACATTCGGCCCAACATCATCCAATCAGATCTGGCCACACCAATCCAATACCATTTTTCTCTTGTGGTACTTAAAATGACAAGAAAATATTTTTGAGAAAAAGAGACTTTAATTCCTCTTTGTTTGGGAATTTTTTCTTTTATGCTCATGTTTTCTTTATTTTTTTTAAAAAATATTTTATTATTCTCCTATGAATGTTTAAATTCATTTTTACCCATGTTTGTTTTTTTATAAAAACGTTTTAAATGAATCTTGTTATTTTTCGAACGACTTTTGACTTTTTATCGAAAATGTGAAAAGAATCTTTTTGTTTTAACGTACACGACATGAACGGAATTTCCCACCGCCTTGACCACTCAAAGCTTCAAAACTTTCTTTACAAGTTTCCATTGTTCTTTTCAAATAAATTATTTTCCATGATATTTTGGAATTTTTTAGATTTTAAAGTGATTTCAAAATCAAAAGGGTATTTTCCTCAAAAAAATATTCCAGTTATCTTTTAAAGGAATTTTCATCTATAATAACATCATTTGATATTAATTATGATTTACTGGGGATATGTTCTAGTGATACCATCCTTATTCTTTTTCTGAATGGTTTATGAAGAACCTTTGTGATATTTTGTTATAACAAAGTTTTTGTATTTGTTGACAACTAATCTTTTGTAGAAGAATGTTTTTGAAAAATATGTGAATGTTGTTGAATGTTTGAACCCAAACATGAAGGGGGTGAAAAGTTTTGTTTTTGAGAAAGTTGTTTTCCGAACGTAGATGATCAGACTAAGCAACATCGAACGCAGGGTATCGGACTGAGCGACATCGTTCGCAAAAGTCGTCAGAAAGTTAAAGTTGTTGATCAGACACATCATCAGTCTCAGATCCATTGACATGAAGTTGAAGATCTATCGGACGCGATGTTTGTTAGAAAGAATTTTCTGAGTTAGAAAATCAAAATGCTGCTAAAGAAATCGAATGAAGACGGTGATGTGAGGAGTTAGAAAGTTCTTTACTTTCTAACCTTAAAACAGATGATGCTTTGCTAGTCATGAAGTTCTCATAAATCATGAAACATTTTCATGATAAAAGCTTTTAAAGAAATGGAGGACACAACATCGAACGCAGAGTATCGGACTGAGCAACATTGTTCGCAGAAGTTGTTAGAAAGTTAAAATTGTTGATCAAACACATCTTTAGTCTCAGATCCATCGACATGAAGTTTAAGATCAATCGAACACGATGTTTGTTAGAAAGAATTTTCTGAGTTAGAAAGTCAAAATGCTGCTAAAGAAGTCGAATGAAGACGGTGATGTGAGGAGTTAGAAAGTTCTTTACTTTTTAACCTTAAAACAGTTGATGCTTTGCTGGTCATGGAGTTCTCATAAATCATGAAGCATTCTTATGATAAAAGCTTTTGAAGAAATGGAGGACGCCTAAAGATTGCATCGGTTCCAGAAATCAAGACAAAGTTTGCATTGGATCCTGGACACAAAAGTTGTTAGAAGTCTGAATGAGTTATAACTGATGATGTTTGAAGAATTTCAAAGTTTCTAAGTGAAGTCACCGTTGAATACTTTCCATCGTAATGAGAATTTCATCGTTATGAGGATTCTATCGGACTGAAGCTGAGGAAGTTAATCAAATTGAAGCCGAGGAAGTTAATCAGTTTGAAGCGGAGGAAGTAATCGGACTGAAGCTGAGGAAGTTAATTGGATTGAAGCTGAGAAAGTTAATCGAAATGAAGCTGAGGAAGTTAATCGGACTGAAGCTGAGGAAGTTAATCGGACTGAAGGTGATGAAGTTACACCGGATTGAAGAAAAGTATGTTCGAAAAGACTTATTTCAGAGAAATTTTGAGAAGGTTTTAAGTGGCCAAAGTTGAAGTTTAAATGTGAGTGATTTTTGGAGATTTGAAATTTGAGTAAGCGGGAAAAGTTTTTCAGTTTCCCGCCTTTGTTATTCTGAGTTGCCTATAAATAGCACAATATATTTGTACTTTGCAACTTTTCACGTATGCGGAAAAGGTAGAGCGCTACATAATTCTTGTCAAGTTTTTCTTTCTGGACTGAGATCTCAGAAGAAGGCCGGACACCTGAAAGTTTTGTTTATCGGGCCGAGGAAGATCATACCGAGTATTTGAGCAGAGTTTGAGTAATGTAGATTGTGAATGAGTTCATCGTATTGAGTCCATTGGATTGAATTCATTGGATTGAGTCTATCGGACCCAGTCTCATCGGACTAAGAGAATCGAACCTAGCCAAATCCAACTGAGGGTCCAGACTGAGCATTTGCGGAGCAGTTTGAATAAAGTCTATTCTTTTGTTTTGGATAAATTGTTTGTAAGCAAACTTTGTAAATTGACGGGAGTCAGTATAATCATTCATATCGGGAGATAGAAGGTGTCTAATGAGAGTTGACAAAAGTTGTATTCACTTCTTCATAATAGTGAATTTGCATAGACCCATGAGAGTGACCATGACAAAGATGTAGGTTCTCACACTGAGGTCGAACCTTGTAAATCTCGTGTGCTTTACTTGCTTTCCTACTTTTGCATGGATGAATATTTACTAAAAGATGATAAGGATATAAATTTTAACAGGTTGTAGAAGTTAAGTTTCTAAGAGCCTTGAAACTTATAAAAAGTGAACAACTGATTCAACAATCTTCATTTGGAACTTCAGTTTATGACTATGATGATGAGATTTTTATAAAACCCGTTTATTTTCCACGGGTATGCTATGATGAAATGATGAAATGTTTATGAAATCCGTTTTCTTTCCATGGGTTATGTTATGATGATATGATGAATGTTTTATGATATTGTGGCATACATATGTATGGTTTTTGTTATGTGATGAGTGAGACCGAAATTATATTGCCCTCCAATGCATTGAGTAAAGCTTTACATCTCATGAGATAATAATGAGAAACGAGCTGATGTGCTCGATCCATTATGAGAAATAGGTGGGGAAGCTTGATTCGTTATAATATGGGAAACAAGTGTTGATGCCTGATCCACTATGATTTGACGGTGTCAGTAGTTAACCTTGACATATAAAATGGTTTCTATGCCTATGATGGTGCCACACTTTTATGACATGTTTTTATGTTTATGATTTGAACTCGTGATTCATGATTGATTAGTGATGATTTCTCACTCTTATGATTCATGTCTTTCAAATGCTAAAGATTTATGTCATGATTCATGATTATTATCCATGATAAATTTGGTATGAATTTTGTAATTTATGTTCATAATCTTATACCCTTATACTTATCTTATGCTTTCATATGATCATCGATTGATATCTCTTGTTTACTCTTATTGAGCATCTGAGCCCACTCTTTGTTATGTTTCCTTTCCCCATGTTATGAAGAAAAGTTTTAAGTAGGGCATGTCAAGAAGGGTACAAAGTGCGAAGAACTTTATGAGAGATGAAGAATGTACCTAAATATTATGTTTATATATCTAGTCTCCAAAACCTTTACGGTTCTGGCGTGGATCGTAATGCTATGTATTGAATATTCATCTAGAATGATGTAATATTCATGTATGAAAAGTTTGGGATGCCTCAGTCGGTATTAGACTGGGGTTTAGTCAATCTTTGGAGATTAGGATTAGTAAACTTTGGTGAAAACCTCGGGGATAAGTTAAGTATAGGATACCATTTTAAAGTTTTGAAAAAATAAAAATTATGTGGTTTTGCTCGCAATACATCCCGGTCTGGATACTACAAGTGCACGTGATTTTAGCATAGATGCATCTAGGGGCAATAACGATGAAAATAGTTGGTTGAGTATATCTCGGTCATCATTCTAGTGCACGGTGAATGTGCCCTTACCGTGTACCTGGTGTGACCCTCCCGGGGATATGCTTGAGTTAACTGATATTTTTCTTATGAACTATTATGATTGATTTAAATAGATAGTGACCAAGGATGACTTAGGTTAAACCTTGGGTGACATAGGTTGAAAAGACGGTGTCATGAATAAGACATCCTATAAATAATTTTTCTTGATTATGTGATTTCTCACTATGACTATTGTTGTTCACGCTATGTTTTTTGGTTTTAGTTAATGGCTGAGATGTGAAGGAACCGTGTTGATGCCTCATGTGACAGACAATGCAATGAAGTACTTCCCTCGTATTCTACGTACAAAAATGAAGAAGAAATTCCTTGAGTTTAAGCAAAAGGATGATGAATCTATTGGTATTTATGAGCCAAATTTTACGAAACCTGCAAGGTATGCTTTTGGTTTAATAATCAATCCTGAAAGCAAAATTGATCTATTCTTTCGTGGCTTAAAACCAAGTCTCTGAAATGCGTTAGCTATAAGAGACTTTAGTAGCTATGAAGAAATCGTTTGATGTGCACTCAAGGTAGAAATGGAAATTGGAGATTTCCACAATTCCCATGGTTTTGATAAGAAAAGGAAGATGAAGTCTCATGACAACTCGAATAAATCACACGGTGGAAAGAAAATTCAGTCACCTACACACTACCAATGTGGGAAGAAACATCAACGAAATTGCTTGAATGGAACTAGGAGACACTTTAAATGTGGAAAGGATGGTCATAAAGCCCGTGAATGTCGAAAGATGACGAATAGACTAGTTAATGCAATGGAGGAAAAGAAGACACCGACTAATGCACGACCTACACTCCAATGCTTCAAATGCAAGGAGCATGGGTATTATGTCAACCAGTGCACGAATCCAAAGGTTTATGATGATGATCGGTGTCAACAACCTCCTAAGCCCAAAGATAAAGAAATCTCATGCAATCACAACCGTTAAAGTGGGTTGCGAGAATGACGTGGTGAAAGGTACACTTATCATCCACTCTAGAATAACTAATGTCTTATTTGATTTTGGCTCTACCCATTCTTTTATATCTATGGAATTTGCTAAGGGTATCGAATTACTACCTCAACGATTAGATGTTGAGTTAGCGGTGAAAACTCTTAATTGTACTATGCTCGCATCTCAAGTCTATAATTCCTCTTCGATTGAAGTTTGTGGGAATGTGCTTCCTGTAAATATTGTGATTCTTCTTTTAGTTGAATTTGATGTGATTCTAAGCATGAATTGACTCTCTTTATACAACACACATATCAATTGCCGAGCAAGGGAAGTCACATTTCATATTCCGAATGAACCTATCGTTTATCAGTGTGAGGATGAATACGAGGTTCCAATGGAAATTACTATCTTAATTCCTATCCATGAAGGGCATCTATATCAGATGGTTGGGGAGAAACTCAATATTGCGAAAATGCCTATTGTACAAGAGTTTGTTGATGTCTTTCCAGAAGAGTTGGGCAATCTTCCTCCAAATTGCGAAGTTGAGTTTTCAATAGAACTCATATGTGGTGCTACGCCTAATTCAAAGACTCCTTATATAATGCCCCCAATTGAGTTGCAAGAATTGAAGAAACAACTTTAGGAGAATCTTGATAAATGATTCATACTCCCTAATGCAGCACCTTGTGCACTTGTTCTTTTTGTTAAGAAGACAAATGAGTCAATGCGTTTTCGCATTGATTATCGAGAACTTAACAAGATCACTATCAAGAACAAGTATCCTTTAACTCGTATCGATGATTTGTTTGATCAATTACGAGGAACTCAATACTTTTCCAAGATTGACATTTGTTCTGAATATCATCAAATTGAGAGTTAAGGAGGATATACTCAAGACAACTTTCCGTACTAGGTATGAGCATTATGAATTTATAGCAATATTATTTGGATTTGCTAACGCCCCCGCTAAACTCCAGGAGAATCTTGATAAGAGATTCATACGCCCTAGTGCATCACCTTGGGGTGCATCTGTTATTTTTGTTAAGAAAGATGAGTCAATGCGTCTTTGCGAGAACTTAATAAGATCACTATCAAGAACAAATATCCTTTACCTCGTATCGATTATTTGTTTGGTCAATTACGAAGAGTTCAATACTTTTCCAAGTATGCAAGATCATTTGAGAATTTGTGCTGAAGACCACGAGGAAGGAGAAGTTGTATGCAAAATTTACCAAGTATGAATTTTGACTTCATAAAGTTTCATTCTTGGGTTATATAATCTCAAGTGAGGGTATATCGGTGGATCTTTCAAAGATGGAAGTTATTGAGCAATGACCTAGATCAACCACAGTAACTAAAACTCGTAGTTTTCTTGGGTTAGCTGGATACTACTGACCTTTTGTGGGAGATTTCTCATGACTATCTAACCCACTCACTAAGTTGACTCGAAAGAGGGTTAAGTTCTTGTGGATAGATGAATATGAGAAGAATTTCAAGGAGTTGAAGAGAATGTTGGTTAGTGCACCTGTGCTCACACCACCTTGTAGTGAAGAAGGATTTGTGATCTATAGTGATGCATTAAAGAAGAGACTGAGATGTGTATTAATGCAGAATGATATGGTGGTAACATATGCCTCACGGTAATTGAAAATACATGAGCAAAATTAACCAATTCATGGTTTAGAGCTGAAAGCTGTAATTTTCGCGTTGAAAATATAGAGACATTATCTTTATGGTGAAAGGTGTGACATATATACAAATTATAAAAGTTTGAAGCATATATTCACACATAAATAGTTGAATATACATTAAAGAAGATTGTTGAAGCTGATTAAAAATTATGACTGCTCAATACATTACCATCTTGGCAAGACGCGAACAAGGCGACTGATGCTTTGAGTCGGAAGAACCATGCTAGTTTGACTATGATGTGGATTGAAAGAGATCCAATATTTTTGAATTTGAAGAAGATGGGACTTGAAATCCTGAGGAAAGGGGACAAATCCTATCTTTCTTTGATAAATGTTCAATCACCTATCCATATGAGGATTAAAGAGGCACAAAAGGAAGATGTGAAACTACTGAAGAAAGTTAGAAATATTCCTGAGTTCCATCACGATTGTGGTGGAATGATAAAGTTCAAGAACCGAGTATGGGTCCCGTCAATACGTGAATTGAAGAAGGAACCGTTAGATGAAGCTCACAGTTCGTCACGCTCTATTCATCATGGAAGAACGTAGATGTACAAAGATCTGAAAGAATATATCTGGTGGGACAACATAAAAAGAGATATTGCAGAGTATGTATCTCAATGCCTGGTTGTCAGCAAGTTAAGACTAAGAAACAGAGGATGTTATAACCATTACCCATACCAGAATGGAAATGAGAAAACATTATCATGGATTTCGTCATTGGACTCCCCAAAACATCTAAAGGGCACAATGCTATTCGGGTTTTAGTTGACCGGTTTACGAAGTCAACATACTTCATTGCTATCAGAGAAGATTTCTCTCTTGATCAGCTTGCCAGGATGTACATTAAGGAAGTGGTGAGATTGCACAAAGTACCACTCAATTGTATCTGATCGGGATTTGAGGTTTACCTTGAAGTTCTGGCAAAGTCTTCAACTCGCTCTGGATTCAGAGTTATGTTTCAGTTCTGCTTATCATCCCTAGACAGATAATCAGTCCGAAGTTGGTGACAAGGTATTCCTACGAAGATCACATTGGGAAAAGGTTATGAGATTTGGAAAGAAGAGCAAAATGGGCCCTAGATACATCGGTCCCTTTAAGATTCTTGATCGCATCGGGATGGTAGCTTATCGTTCGACACTTCTGAATCTCTCTCAAGTTCACGATGTGTTCCATGTATCTCTCCTCTGAGGAAGTATATATTTGATCCTTCACACGTACTAAACTCAGAGGTCGTACCGCTGGAGCAAAATCTCTTTTATGAGGAACAATCGGTGGAGATTCTGGATCGTGAAGATAAAGTGCTACGAAACAAGACTACTCACCTGGTTAAAATTATCTGGAGGAATCAGAAATTTGAAGAGTCTTTTTGGAAACCTGATGATTTGATGAAACAGAGATATCTTTATTTGTTTTTATTAGTGTGACAAAATTCCAAGGGAAAAATTCATTTTTAGAGGGTAGAATGTAACATCTAGAGATTTTATGATATAGTTTTCTATAAATAAATTTGATTTCTTTGATAGTTTGCTTTACACGCAACACCGAGTATAAACGAACCGTGTTATACTATTGAAATATTATTATTTAATGTGACAGTTATCGCATAGCCGTTGGATTGACGAGTATGAATAGAACTAACTAAATTATGAAAAAATATTGTTTACATATGTATAAAATAAATCCATTGGTTATCAAATGGTTAAAAATAAAAATAAAAACGTTTGAAGGTAAATAGAAATGCTTTTATGAAACGGTTTTTATGCGCACAATGTGTTTTTATTTAAATAAATTAGATTAATCTTTATTGATGAATGCTTTTAATGAAATGAAAAGATAATATATTCAATCAGATGTTTTAATATTTATCTAAAAGTTTAAGAATAAATACAATTTTGTGTTCAAATATGCATTTTTCTAAAAACAGTTTTCTGCGTTTTGCACATTTATTGTAAAATGAATTTCTGTCACTTCTAGGAATTGAATCTTGGCAAATGGATCCCATATTTGGAATAAGGAGGTTCAAATTTGGTAAATAGATCTCTTATTTTTGACCATTATGAATAGCAATCTTGATAAATATTTGTCAGCTTGATAAGGGTAAAACGGGTAAAATAAGTTTAAAACTTTGAGACAAGACTTTAAAATTTCTCTAACACTTGCCTTTATCTTATTGGATGAGTGAAATTCGACCATTCTCATCTAAGTTTCGAAAATATGGCTACTTGGTGCAACTTGTCTTTGATTACGACCCTTATATTATTTTAAGAAAATGATAAATGCTAAAATGTCTCTCTTTTGACTTTAATATCTCTAATATTTTTTCATAATGGTAAAAAGAGGTTATTTTTGGTTTTAAATGTTTATTTGAAAGATGAATTAATTGTTTTTATCATAGTAATTTATTTTTAATTTTTAGTGATTGAACAATTACCTTAAATGCTTACACAACGCCGACATAATATTTATTTAATTAATAGAAAAATATAATAAATGATTTTAAAAATATTAAAATTAATACAATTTGAGTGAATTATAGTGTTCCTTTGTAGATAAATATAACACAATAGTGATGTTTTAAAAGTTTAGATTTGAATTCCATTGTTATCTTGATGACATTAAAGTCAAATTAAATGAATAGTTTCAAAAATGTCATTAATGATATTTTATAATAAACAATATTTTATTAAATCATTTAAAATTCAAAAAAACCTATCCTCGGTCAAGTGATTGGTATATGGTTTAAAATATCAACCACGATCCATTTATAAATTATTTGTCTTTTTATGGTAACATTTTTGATCTTTAAAGGGTAAATTTTTTTGATACTGTGGTAATTGTCAAAAGGGTTAATAGAGGGTTAAAACTACGAGATCAAGATAAAACTTGTCTAAATATTATTGGATGAGAGAATTTTGACCTATCCTCATCATATCTTTGAACTATATCAATTTGGAGCCACTTGTGTTTGAAAATTAATTTATATTAATTGAACACTTTAAGTAATTCCAAGAGTGCCCCTCTCCTCACTTATAAGTTATAAATGGGCATCTCTTGTCATCTTTTCCTCACACATTTTGAGTCTTTTAGCTCGGCCAAGCCTTGCCACATTACCTTCATAGTTTCCTTCCCCATGTCCTATTGCTTTTGGTCTTGTCAAAAGACCATCCTTTCAAGGCTTAAGGTGTAGGTCAACGAATGTTTCTCAATGAAAAAGCACAGCTCTTAACTGAGTACTTTTAATTTTATTTCTTCTTTTACCACTTCTAAATCTATGGTATCCATTCTAAAATAATGAATTCAATATCTTCAATATACTGAATTTTATTATGATGATGGAACAAACATTATTCACCCACTTTCTATCATATGAGAAAATAAAACATCGCTCGTGCGTACGTGTGGACTACCATCTTCATGAAGTGATGTGTTTCGTTTTTCATCACCACTTCACGTTGATGGTTATGGTGATGGATTTACTAAATATGCATGATATTTGTGATATAATAATGATTTTGAAAAGCTGAATTATTATTTACCTTTTTTTCATTTTATCTATCGAAAAGCGGAAACATCACTCGTGCGTATGTACGGATTACCGTCTCTACAAAGTGATGTAATTCATTTTTCATCACCATTTTATATGAATAGTTATAAATGAGTTTATAATGATTACATATGATACTCATAACATGATTAACATTCTGGAGATGATGAAACCATAATCAAAGTGCAAGGACTGAGACTGCCGAATCAAAACATGCATGAGAAATGAAGCAGTTACAGGAGATTCGAATGCGTACGAAGCAAAACAAGACTTGAGGTAAGAGATTTATGTTTCAATCCCATTTTAATTGGGATTGTTTATGTTTGAATTTCCGTTGAGGAATTTATATGATCATTATCTGAGAAATCCCTTTCATTTTCTTTTCCTCTGATTATTCATGGAATTTTCATGTAATACCATTTTTTTATCTGTCGTACTTAAATTGATCTAGAAAATGTTTTTGAGAAAAAGCGACTTTATTTTCTCTTTGATAGAGAATCTTTTTCTTCTATGTCTGTTTTCTTTAAAATGTTTTCAAGAGTGTTTTATTATTCTCTTATGAATGTTTAAAGTCATTTTTACCCATATTCGACTTATAAAAATGTTTCAAATGAATCTTCTTGTCATTTTCTGAATGAGGTACTTTTGACTTTTTACCAAAAATGTAAAAGGAATCTTTGTTTTAATGTACACAGTATGAATAGAATTTCCCGCCGCTATGTCTGCTCAAACCTTTGAACCTTCCATTACAAGTTTTCATGATTCTTTTCAAATAAAATGTTTTCCATAATATTTTGAATTTTTTTTTTGATTTTGAAGCAGTGATTTCAAAATGAAAAATGGTATTTTCCTCGAGAAATATTTCAGTAGTCTTTTAAAGAAATTTTCATCTATGATAACATCCTTTGATGTTAATTATGCTTTACTGAGACTATGATCCAGTTATACCATCCTTATTTTTTTTGGATGGTTTATAATTATGATGATGAGATTTTTATGAAACCCATTTATTTTTCACAGGTTATGCTATGATGAGATGATGAAATGTTTATGAAACCGATTTTATTTTCATGGGTTATGTTATGATGATATGATGAATGTTTTATAATCTTATGACCCACACACATGTATGATTTTCATTATGTGACGAGTGAACCTAAAATTATATAGTCTTCCAATGCATTTGGTAAAACTTTATATCTCATGAAATAATCATGAGAAACAAGTTGATGTGCTCGATCCACTATGAGAAACAGGAAAGGATGCCTGATCCACTATGAGAAACAGGTGGTGATGCCTGATCCGTTATGATATGAGAAACATGTGTTGATGGCTGATCCACTATGATTTGATGGTCTAGGTAGTTAACCTTGGCATATATAATGGTTTCTATGCCTATGATGGTGCCATACTTTTATGACATGTTTTTATGCTTTTGATTTGAATTCGTGGTTCATGATTGATTAGTGATGATTTCTCACTCTTATGATCCATGTCTTTCAAATGCTAAAGATTTATTTCATGATTAATGATTATGATCCACTATAAATTTGGTATGAATTTTGTAAGTTATGTTCATAATCTAATACCCTTATACTTATCTTATGCTTGCATATTGTTAAAAGTAGTAGAGTATTAGATATTTTTAATATTCGTATCCTACATCGGTGTGGGTCATCTGTTGTATTCCCTTTCTCATCGATAAATTAAGCGTCCTACCTCGTTGTGAGGTAAGAGTTTCTATTCTAACATGGTATCAAAGGGTTAGGTTAAGGCGCCGCTTCTCCTTGCATGATGACCCCTGCTAGTCCGCTCTTCTCCTGTAAGACGCCCTCTTTGCGCATCGCCCCTTGCTGCGGGACAAGCCCCAGCGCAACGACCTCCCATCCCGCCGCGCCTCCCGTGCGAGGGCACCTCCAGCGCGACGACTTTCATGCGACGACATCTCCATCGCGACGAGTTTTGTGCAAATGGATCTATACAGTACGCGTCAACACCCATGACTCTTAATCGTCTCAAGGCTCGCCTTCTTCCAAAGGCTATACGCAGACATATGGAGTTGATTATTTTGACACTTTCTCTCCAGTGGCAAAGATGGTCTTGGTTCGCCTACTTATCTCTCTTGCTGCATCATCTCACTGACCTCTCTATCAGTTGGATGTTAAGAATGCTTTTCTTCATGAATTTCTTAATGAAGAAGTATATGGAGCAACCACCTGGGTTTGTTGCTCAGGGGGAGTCCTCCAAGGTTTGTCGTCTTCGTCCATCGTTGTATGGACTTAAGCAGTTTCCACGTTCTTGGTTCGGCCGTTTTTGCACTGTTATGCTTAGCTTCGGCATGTGCCAAAACATAAATGATTCTTCTGTTTTCTATCATCAATTTGCAGCAGGAAGCATTCTTTTGGCGGTTTATGTGGATGACATTGTTATTACTGGCAGTGATACCGTTGGCATTGGTCGACTCAACTCTTTTCTTCATCAAAATTTCCAAACAAAAGATTTGGTTCCACTGCAATATTTTTCAGAAATTGAGGTCTCCAGATGTGAAAGAAAAATTTTCTATCTCAGATAAAGTATGTTCTTGATCTGCTGCAGGAGACTGCCATAACTCGAGGTGACTTGAGCTGACTCGATTGACTCACCCCTCGAACCCGGAGAAAAGTCACTTCATACTGACAGTAAGACGTTTTCATCACCCGACAAATATAGATGACTTGTTGGGAAGTTTAACTACTTGACAGTGACTCGACCCGATATTGCTTGTGTGGTTAGCAAAGTGAGTCTGTTTATGAAATTTTCAACGAAAACGCAATGAGAGGCTGTTCTTTGCATTGTTAGATATGTGAAAAAGGAACCAAGTTTAGATCTTCTATATTCTGATTATGGACATATAAATATTGTGGCATTTTATGACGCAGACTATGCTGAATGTCTCTCTTTTAGGAGATCTAAGTTTGGTTTTGTTGTATTTGTTGGAGGAAATTTGATCTCATGGCGAAATAAGAAGCATAATGTTATCTCCCAATCAAGTGTAGAGTCAGAGTATCGTGCCATGACATATGCGATTGCAGAGATTATTTGGGCACAACAAATTCTTCAAGAGATTGGGTACACGACAAAAAAACCGGCACATATCTGGTGTGACAATCAAGGTGATATCAGGATTGCCACAAATCCAGTCTTTTATGAGTGGCAAAGCATATTGAATTTGATTGTCATTTCGTTCGTGAGAAGAAGATCATTTTCGGCCATGTTTACACCTCTGATTAACTTGCAGATGTTCTCACAAAAGGGGTGCCTGAATCGCGTGTCCAATTATTGTGTAACAAGCTGGACATGATAAATATATATATCCCAATTTGAGGGTGAGTGTTAAGAGTAATAGAATATTAGATATTTTTAATATTCGTATCCCACATCAGTGTGGGTCGTTTGTTGTATTCCTTTTCTCATCTATAAATTAAGCACCCTACCTCGTTGTGAGGTATGGGTTTCCATTCTAACACATGATCATCGATTGATCATATGAGCATCCGAGGTCACCATTTCTTACGTTTCATTTTCCCATGTTATGAAGAAAGGTTTTAAGGAGGGTATGTCAAGAGGAGTACAAAGTGATAACTTTATGAGAGATGATGAATAATGTATCTAAATATTATGTTTATGTATCTAGTCTCCAAAGACATTAAACCTTTAAGGTTCTGGCGTGGATCATAATGTTATGTATTGAATATTCATCTAGAATGATATAATATTTTGTATGAAAAGTTTGGGTCTTTCACACAGATTATCATGTTTATTTTGGCCCATCGACACATCATATGCTTATGTGTAGATAAATCATTAATTGTTAAAGGTGTTTAACAATTGGATTAATTAATGAGGTAGAAGCCAAGCGGTTTGACTGTTTCATAATGTATGAAACATTAGAACTTCAAGAGGCTCCTTCATTCAATGAAGGAGATCTATAAAATGGAGTTTCTTCGACCTCATTCGGAACACTAGAGATCATTCTCTGTTGGCTGAAACTCTCTCCTTCTCTTCGTTCCATTTGCCTTTGAGGATGAGGTGCTAGCACACCTTTGTGGGGAAGAGGTCCCACCGAAGTTTTCGGTGATTCCAGTGAATGGTGGATAACCGTTGGAGTAGGAACCCATTTGTTTCTGTTGAAGGAACTTGATCAAACTCACTGCTATCGAAGATCAAGAGCATGGACAATGAGGTATGAATGTTTATGGTTTTCTTATTTCTTTTTATTGATTCCACTCCTAGCTGAACTTGGCATGAGTTTTGTGTTTTCTTCCTCTGCTTATGGGGATAGAGATGTCCCACGAACCCATCACCGTTCTCCTGTACATATTAGTTGTCAAATGTCAGGATGTATGGTTAATGTCCTTTGGAAAAAATGCCATGAAACCCTTTAACAAGATTTGTATTAATAGGAAATTGGTTGAAATTACCAAATTGTCATGATAAAAAAATATTTCATGTTTGTTGTTCCCCAATGGCAAAGAAGCAGCAGCTCCAATTTGTGTTTTTGAAGTTGGGGGGCTGTTTTCAACACCCTGTAGTTGAATGACACAATCTGCACAAGTAGGTGATGAAAGAATGAGACATAAATCACATTTGTTTGAGCTGCCATCGAGAATTCGAGACAAAGCATTTGTTGCATGATTCTTCATGTCAGGATCATGAGAAATTGGTTGAAATTACCAAATTGTCATGATAAAAAAATATTTCATGTTGTTTGTTGTTCCCCAATTGCAAAGAAGCAGCAGCTCCAATTTGTGTTTATGAAGCTGGGGGGCTGTTTTCAACACCCTGTAGTTGAATGACACCATCTGCACAAGTAGGTGATGAAAGAATGAGACATAAATCACATTTGTTTGAGCTGCCATCGAGAATTCGAGACAGAGCATTTGTTGCATGATTCTTCTTGTCAGGATCATAGGAAACATTAAATGAACACCCCAAATGGTACACGAGACTTTGTTGATTGATGTGAATGGTGAAGGGTGCTACTACCTATTTTGAATTGTAAGGACCAGAGTCATGATCTCCTTTCTGTATACAGAATTAGATATATTTTTTGGTGATATTGCTTTACTGGATAAAAAAGCAACGGTTGGGTGGCAACCTTGCATAAGTATGACTCCTAGGTCGCATTGTGACGCATCACACTCTGTTTTGAATGTTTTGGGACCGTGTATTGTTCTTCAGCTTATGCCCTAAGGCCCTGTTTGGTACGGCTGAAACGGGAGCACGGAAATGGAAAGGGAACCACCAGATTTGTGCATTTGGTAGGGGGGGGGGAGATTCCAAAGGAACCTCCTGTTCCTTTGTTTGATGGAATCGGGATTCCATCCATAAACCATGGGAACCGGCATTTCCCACGGGAACGTATTTTCTTTGACAAAAATACCCACCCCTACCACAACTCGGTTGCTGATACAGGGGGCTACGACAACGAAGGTGGCAGTGACAAAGGGCTGCAGTGGCACGACCGCAATATCCAAGGGCTGCAACGGCGGCAGGGGGCTGAAACGATGACGACGAAATGGGGCTGTCTAGGGATGATGGGGTTGCGGCCATGGAGGGATGGGGCTGAAGCGACGGCGGGACCTTCGATGACGGGGGGCACCGTTGATGGGTTTGTGGCCATGGAGGTTCAACAACATGGGGATGTGCCGTCATGAGGTTGTGAGGGGATCTTCGACGACAGTGTGTGTGTGTGTGGGGGGGGGGGGGTTGATGGAGATGCAACCATGGAGGTATGACGTCAGTGTCGAAGGGCTGCAGTGAGGTTACAAGGAAGAAGACAAGGATATTTTGATATTTTCATATTTCCAACTACCATTCCTTGCCCACCAAACATGATTTTATATAGCATTTGGATTCTCATTCCCTTTCCATCTCCCATTCCATCATACCAAACAAGGCCCGAAAGAAATGGCAATTCTTTTTTTTCCTCATGGCTTCTCTGCTCAACCCAATTGTTTGGCACCATGCTGGTCTCTTATTTTAATCTCCTTTTCTTTCAATTACTGCATTCTGACAGTGAACTCTTCAAATATTTTAATACTCTGCTGAAATTTGACAGGTCATCCCCTTTTCAAAAGGAAGTGCATTAGAGCAGCCTCCTCCAGATTTGGCGTCTTACTTGTACAAGAATCGTATTGTCTACCTAGGCATGTCTCTGGTTCCCTCTGTCACTGAGTTGATTCTAGCAGAATTTCTTTACCTTCAGTATGAGGACGTTGAGAAGCCAATTTACCTATACATAAATTCGACTGGGACAACAAAGGTTAACGTTTCTCTCTCTCTCTCTCTCTCGTTAGTATTGAATGATAGTTATTTTTGTGCAACTTTTGTATTCATAATTTGGATTTTTTGGTTATTGAAATATTATTTATGAGATCTGAAAGCTTTATTGATTCAAAGGTTGCTGGGAAGTAGCAAACAGGGGGCTGTAAACGGAAGTAGAGTCATCAAATTTCCACCACGGGGGGGGGTAAAGTTTATATGTTGAAACAGAACCCATGAAAAGGAGTGGGGGGGTATATATGAGCTTAATATGTTTGAAACATAATCCATGAAAGGAGTGGCTAAATTGATAGAATTTTATTCTGTACTTTTAGTTATTCTGTAGCTATTGTTTCTGACTGAACCACGTTAAATGGTGAAGATGCTATTTGATGATTGGCTTAAATTAACATCAAACTCTTCTACTTCCCATTTTGTAGTGTGGGTGTCTGTAGGATGATGCGTAAGAGAGTTCTAACTTTTATAATACAGGGACGCCGCATTTTCCCTATAATTTATAATCTCACGTGATCTTAGAGATAGTGGGACAATAACATAATTTTTGACTCAATGGAAGGCTTATAATTTCAACATGTCTTCTCATATATGACATTATTCGAGCATAGCACCCAAAGAACTTATATGCCTTTTCATAATTGATGGTGAATCTTACTATATGGCTTATATGTGCTATATGCTATTGAGAAAGACATGTCATCATATTTGATGTTTTCTTAAAAAATTTCAATTAATGTTCTAGCGGTTAACAATTTCTAGGGAATTGTTACTTTGGAGCAAGGCACAATACTCAATTTGCATTAAAAAAATACTAGCAGAGTATGATATATGGTATATACTTTCAAGGTTTTATCCCAAAAGTAATCAATAATGAGGGAAATAACTGAAGTTAATTTTGAGCACATATTTAGTTCTTATCTGATGTCATTTTTTTAACTCTTTCTAGATAAACACAACTTGGGCTTTGCACATGTGTACTACTATCTTGAGCTTTAATATATTTTCAATGATTCTACCTATAAACAAGTGGTAGTGGGAGGAGTATGTGTTTAGTATTTAATCTCAAATTTGTTGCTCGATGCTTAACAAATATGAATTCTTTTATGAGAAACAAAAATATTGTTTCCATTTCTATTATTAATGTCCTTTTAGCTTTGCACATATTTTTCTTATTTATAAATTTTGGATATTGTATTTTGTTCGTGTAGAATCCTTCATTTATCTCACATGCTATTCTTCTTAAATGTGTATTGATATATTTATTTTTAAATATAGGGTGGTGAAAAGTTGGGCTATGAGACGGAGGCCTTTGCAATCTATGATGTTATGAGGTAATACATTGTTTTTAGTGACAGACATGAAAAAGTTAGCAATAAAACTTAAAAGTTGATGATGCTTTTTTTTAAAAAAAAAAGTTGGGGTTGAAGCCTCCTTTTATTATTAAACAAAGGGCCTCTTTATTCTTACTGGGTAGAGTGAAACCCATTACATGGTCCGTAGACCCAGAGACACAAATGCCTAAGAGAAACCTGACCCAAAGGCCCATAAATGGTTTAAGGGACCCATGACCCGCAAACCAGGAATGGGGCCCGAAGGCCTTGGCCCGTAGGCCCACCATCACCACCCAACCCTCCTGATCCAACCTGACCCGCTCCATGCGCCCACACCTACCTGGCCCGCGCTGCTTGAGCCCAGCCCTCTGTTGCCTGGCCCGTGCCGCCGTTTGGCCCGCCCTGCGCTCCACCCGTGCCCACTCTGATCACCGCCGCCTTGCGTCCCGCGCGCATATGCGTGGGAGACAACCGTTCTTCCTTCTTTTTTTCTCCACTATCAAAATGTTTATAAAGGATTTGTTTTCACACATGAATCCCCTGCTTGAAAGTGTTGGATTGGTGTAGCCTAATCCGTTTGGATGTTGTTGGACCGAATGCTTGTGGCCCATACTGAACACCAGACCGCAACTTTGTGGCGACCTTGTTGGGGGTTGCAGTGGCAACGCGCCCATGTTCCAGGGGACCGGAGGTCGACGGTCCCCGACCCAAATTTTGAGGCGTTGTAGCAACTCTGACCGACTGTTGCAGAGTTGACCGGATGACACCGAACTTTGGTACGACTACTGTAGCAGCTTGAACTTTGGAGACAGCCGTACTGTAGTTTCGTGAACTTCTTGCCACCGGCCATTGTAGCGGTTTGGACTTGGGCGACCGCAACACTGTAGCATTGGGGACTTCCAACCACTTTTCACTAGCACAACGAACTTTATGTGCGGTTGGTGGAATAGTGTTTCGTCGTCTTTATTAGCTCATTTTGAGCTAGGGTTTTTGTGTGTGAAACTATGATATTTCTCTTTATGTTTGTGCTCCTGAATCATAGTGAAATTCTGTCTCTCTGTGGACGTAGAGATTATTCCCGAACCACGTAAATCACTGTGTCTTGTGAGATCTTCTCTTTCTTTTCTCGTTGTTTTATTTTGTCTTTTTTTCATCTGCAATCTGTTCTGTCGCTGCGACTCCCGGTGTTTCCCCAACAGAAAGTCAATTAATTCATCAGCAACCTTCTACATGTTGTTCAAATATAGAGCAAAATCATTAAAGGAATTGATAGTTTGGATTATTGGTGTCTTAGTTTGCGCCTGATTGAGAAAGAAGGTATCAGATGATCCTCAAAAAAAATTAAAAAGCAAGAATATGGGAGGTGATTTTGATTATAGGTGTTAGTTGATGTCAGGAAGTAAAATTTAAGTGGTTTAAAGTACATGGTGATTCTTGGTTGTTTCACCAAATCAACTCCCTTGGGAAAAGAGAAGGCTTTATCAAAGATATTGTTCCCATCTAGATTGAAGTTGTCTAGGATAGATTGAGAATTGATTTATTGATTACAATTTTTTTTTTGAAATCCTGACATCCATTGATATATTATTGAGTGCTTTAACGAGGCTCCTATCAAAGGGCTTGATTTGGACTTTCTAGGAGTCCTTCTTTTACATGGATTGAGATTAAAAATGTATTTTTATGATGTATATGGATAAAGCATTCCAGTAGAACAATTATATGACGACCTTTATTTAAGATGGTTGGGCAGTGGTAAAGAATAATATTTTCAAAATGTTCAATAAATTCTAGTGTCATCATCAACATGAATATAAAAAATCTTTATCTTGATCACTAAAGATATCAACTTTGAAAAACAAAGTTTTTTGCTATTTGACTAGCTGAAGTGACTTAGAGTTTTGTTTTGTAAATTAAAAGCTATTGGGGATGGACAAATTGTGGATGCTGATGAAGACATATAGGACATTAATTTAGGAGAACTAGTTGGAAGCAATGACCATTGATTTTGAAAATAACTTATGATTGTGTAAGTTGGAAATTCTTGTAAAGTTGTGACATAGGAGAGACATCTCTGCATCTTGGCATGGATTTGAGGATGCCTAGGTCAGTTTGTTTTGAAATTTTTGTTAATGAGAATCACACAAAGTGGTTCTTAAGGTTCTTCACGTCTCACTTTTCCAGTTCGCTTTATAGTGGATGTTCTCTACAAAATGTAGATAGTAGTGGATCTTTGTGCTCATAGCTAGATCTCGGCTTTTCAGTGGATGTTCTCTACAAAATGTAGATGGTAGTGGATCTTTGTGCTCATAGCTAGATCTGGGCTTTTCAGGAAACACACCTTAGATGAATGCTGAAATGAACTTATTTTCAAATTCAAAGTTTGGGAAATTCATGAAAAGATCACTGATTTTTTAACCCATGTCATGACATATTGGTCCAATATTAAAATCACTTATCTGAGAGGTTTCTAAACCATTTTTGACATCTTCTTTACAATATTCTCATTTCTTGAGAGAACCAAGCTCATAGTGAACTCAATTGTGGGGAAGAAGTTGTTTTGTGAGCACATCTTGGGAGAAACATCAAAGTCTGAGAACGATGGAAGGGAAATATCCTTCAAAATCAGGCAAGGAGGTTCACACAGCTATTTGAAGCTCAAAAGATTCCTCTCTACCTTAAAAATTCAAATCTGTGCAGAATTAACAAAATTAAAAGCAAAAGAGAAACGAAGCTGCAGAAGGAAGTAGAGAGAAGATATATCAGCTTTTTGCTTAACTGCTTATTGTGTGAACATTCCATGAGAATCCATAAGGAGTTGGGAGCTGGATCACTACAAGAGAGAGTGATGATACCATTCGTGAGTGTAAACTGTTAATCATGCATTTTTCTTCAATTAGAACCAAACCTCATTTTTCTTCAGCTATTGCTGAAGTGCTTATTGTGTGAACATTGACTCATTTGGTGGAGATTTAGAAACTCAGCAAGCCTATGGTGTTCCCTGCATGAGTTTGGATTGAAAAAACCTTTGCTTGAAATTCATACTTTGAGTGATGAGAGAAATACTTCCTGGAAGATGGGTATAAATGAACATTAAAGGATGAAAAAAGTGGAAATGAATTGAATGTGCTTTATGGAGAAAATGGAATAAAGAACATGTAGGAGGCATGATAAGTTTGAGTGGCTAGGCTGTTGAAAAAAGAACCCACATTGGCTAGTGGTTTGAATTTTGTTTGGGTAAATATTTTTGATATTCACTTGTCCAAGAGTCCAAGGTTTAAGTGTGTGAGAATTGATACTGGCAATGAATGCACTATATTTTGTTGATATTCCATTCATTTTATTCCCCCATATTTATTAATTAATTGAGTTTTATGATGTTTTGGAATTAAAGTATCTTTTCATTGGAATTTGTAAATATTGCTTAAAATGATTGAAATTGTGAATTTAATCGATTTATTTAATTTTTGAAATAAAATGTATGACCAACTATGAATAATCCTTCGATTTGTTATTCTAAAGGAAGTTGGGCGAAGCAGCTGAAGTGGGCAGATTTGACAAAGGACTCTGCATAAAAGTCACCAGGCTGCATACGTAAAGGTCACCACCTGATGCGTAAAGGTTGCTATCTGGAATGCGTAAGAATCCTTGGCCAGACTGCATGAATTTTATTTCAAAGGGGAAAACCCTTACGTATGGGCCAACGAATACGTAATAGTACACAACGAATACGTAAAGGTAACCCCACTGACACGTAAAGGTTCTTGCCTTTTTGCTGGAAGTGAAGTGTCACGCTTCCCAGTGATATGTAAAAGTTACCTCGACGATGTTGCGGAATCGTTGGGAGTCACAACGACAGAAACGAGAAAAACGAAAGAAAAGAAAGCAAAAGACACAACGATTTACGTGGTTCGGGAATAATCCCTACGTCCACGGGAGAGGTAGAATTTCACTATTTCGGGAGCACAAATTACAGAGGGTTTTTCAGTAGAAACCCTAGCCCGAAAATGGGCTATAAAACAATGGAGAAGACGATCACTGTTCGAAAAAGTGGTCCGCGTCGCTACAGTGAACGACGACTGGTTTTGTCAAAAGCGCTACAGTAAAGTTGACCCCGAAGTCCGCACCGCTACAGTGCCTGTTGGTGTCGGTCGGTTAGCTCCGCTATAGTGGTCAGTGTTGCCCCTTGCAACCCCCAACGAGCTCACCGCAGAGCTCGACCCGCGACAGTTGCAGGTCACAAGCATTCGGCCCAACCGGATCGGGCAACACCAATCCAACAGACGATACGTAAAGGTAACCCTGCAACTGCACTGATACGTAAAGGTCCTTGCATTTGTTGCTGGAAGTGAAATGGTGTGCTTCCCTGTGATAAGTAAAGGTTAGTGCCTTTGCTGCTTGGGAGTTGAATGCTGATACGTAAAGGTTAACAGGCCAGTGTGTAAGGGTCATTTCTGTTGGGGCAGCGGAGCTTCGTGGTGATGAAATCAAACACAAACGAGGAATAAAAACGGAAAAACACGAAGAATAACGTGGTTCGGCAATGATGCCTACGACCACGAGAGAAGGGGATAAGGCAATAGAGAATAAAATGTTGGGTTCTTACTGAGATGAATAGCACTCTGACTATCACAATAGAGAATATAATTCTCCTTACTCTGTCCCAGCTCTTGTAAAAATTTCTTCATCTACATCTCCTTGCACCCCTCAGTGACCACGATATATTCTGCTTTTGTGGTGGATAAGGCAACACACTTCTGAAGTCGTGATTGTCATGAGGCTGCTCTCCCTGCAAATGATATCAGGTACCCGGATATGAATTTCCTTGTATCTACATCTCCAGCCATATCTGCATTTTTGTATTCTTCTAAAACAGGTTTACCATTTCCAAAACATAAGCAATGAGTAGATGTACCTCAGAGATACCTCAATATCCATTTGACCGCTGTCTAATGCTCCTTTCCCGGACCTGATAAGAATCTGCTCACAACACCAACAACGTGAGAAATGTGTGGTCTGGTGCACACCATGGCATACACAGGAATGCCAACTGCTGACTGATACAAAACCTTTTCCATTTCTGCTTTCTTCTCTTTAGTCAAAGGACTCTGACCTGTCGTGAGCCTGCAATGATTCGCAAGTGGAGTGCTGATTGGTTTCGCCTTGCTCATGTTGAATCTTTCAAGAACCTTCTCAATGTACCGCTCTTGAGATAACCAAATCTTGTGATTCCTCTTGTCATTAGTAATCCTCATACCAAGAATCTAAGTAACGTCTCCCAAGTCCTTCATTTCAAAAGACTTGTTCAACATCTTTTTCAACCTGTCAATCTTGGTGATATCTTTGCCTATAATCAGCATATCATCAACATAAAGCAACAAAATAATGAAATCACCGTCAAGAAACTGTTTGATGAAAACGCAGCAATCAACAGTTGCCCTCTTGTACTCATTTTTCTTTATGAATGAGTCGAATTTCTTGTACCATCGTCTCTGTGCCTGTTTCAAATCATATAAACTTTTCTTAAGTTTGCATACCAGGTTTTCTTTTTTTTTTTTCACCTGAAATCACTCTGGCTGCTCTATGTATATCTCCTCATCAAGATCACTATGTAAGAAAGTTGTCTTTACATTCAGTTGTTGAATCTCCAGGTTCAGACTAGCCGTCAATCCAAGAACAACTCTGATAGAAGATATTTTAACCACTAAGAGAAAAAATTTCATCAAAGTCAATACTTTTTTTTCTAACCAAATCCCTTCACAACCATCTTGGCTCTGTAGCGCGGCTGTGAGCTACCATCTTCTCCTTTGATTCTGTACACCCACTTGTTCTTGAGTGCCTTCTTTCCATGTGGTCACTCTACCAAATCAAATGTACGGTTCTTGTGCAAGGATCTCATCTCCTCTTGCATGGCCTTCTTCCATTCCATCTTCTGCTGACTCTCGATCGCATCATCATCACTGTCTGGCTCTTCCCCGTCAATGAGCATCACATACTCATGTGGTGAGTATCTACGACTCGGTTGTCGTTCTCTGGCGGATCTCCTCAACTGTGCTTCGGGGGGAATTTGTTTTGGAATGTCATATGATGGAGACATATTACCTGGTAGTGATGTATCATCAGTGTCGCATATCTCTCTCGCAATAGCCGGTACTGATGGTGGTGAGACTAGTTCCAGATTGACTGAAATTTCCTCAGATTGCGACTTCTCTACATTTTTTGGCTTTTCAAAATCTTCAACTGTCTGATCCTCAAGAAACACCACATCTCTGCTTCTGATGATCCTCTTGCTGATAGGATCCCAGAGTCGGTATCCAAACTCCTCACGGGCATATCCCAAAAAGATACACTGCTTCCCTTTTCCATCTAGCTTCGCTCGCTCATCTTTCAGGATGTGAACAAATGCCCTTCAGCCAAATACTCTCAAGTGTTTGTATGAAACATCTTTACCTGTCCAGACACTTTCTGGAACATCATAGTTCAGTGGAACTGATGGAGAAAGGTTGATAAGATCAACTGCAGTCATCATTACCTCCCCCCAAAAGGTGCTTGACAGCTTTGCATTTGAGAGAATTCATCTTACTCTCTCGCAAATTGTTCTATTCATCCTCTCAGCAAGACCGTTATGCTGAGGCGTCTTTGGTATTGATTTTTCTAGCCTGATGTCGAAACTCCTGCGGTACTCCTCAAACGGACCACAGTACTCTCCTCTATTGTTTGCTCGCACACACTTTAATCGTTTGCCTGTTTCTTTTTCCACCTTCACATGAAACTGCTTGAAAATATCCTACACTTGTTCTTTAGTTTTCAAATCAAAGACCCAGACTTTTCTAGAATGATCATCAATGAAGGTAACAAAATAAATAGCATCTCCCATCGTCTAAGTGCTCATCATACAGACATCAGTGTGAATCAAATCTAAAACATTTGCTTTTCTGGACGGTAAATAACCATGAAATGATACTCTGTGTTGTTTTCCCATGATGCAATCAGCACAAGTATCCAAATGTGTACTTTTTATTCCTGGCAAGAGATCGTTCCTGGAGAGAATTTCGATTCCTCTCTCGCTCATGTGACCAAGCCGTCTGTGCCAAACTTCTATAAGAACATCTTTTTTGTCTGCATTGACTTCTCCACATGGTTTGGCATTTGTGAGATAGAGAAGTATCTTTATTTCCTTTGGCAATTATCAAGTTACCTTTAGTAAGTTTCTATTTTCCATCAACGAAGGAACTGACATATCCCTCATCGTTAAGCATTCCAGTAGATATCAGATAGAGGCGAATATCAGGAACGTGCCTCACATCCTTCAACGATAACCTGCATCCAATACTAGTTTTCAGGAAAATATTACCAATACCTGTAATTTTTGATGCACCATCATTTCCCATCTTTACATGTCCAAAACTCCCTGAAGTGTAAGATGAGAATAAATCTCTTCTGGCAGTGGCATGATAGGAGGTATTGGAATCGATCACCCATGTCGAGTCTCGACTTGCAAGACTGACCTGATTGTCTTCCTGAACAATAATGATTTCTACATTGACAACCGCAACATCGTTATTTTGGGTCTTACCTTTCTGATTCCTCTGCTCTGCTTTCAACTTTCTACACTCCCGGATGAAGCGCCGGGCTTGCCACAGTGGTGACACTTCATGTCATATCTCGATCGAGATTTCGATCGCTTCCTCCTTTGAAAACTTTGGTCACGGGGTTCTCTTATTCTGCTTCTTCTGCTTCTTCCCCACCATTTCTGTTTCCTTTGTCTTTCAGTGACAAAAGCCTATGTTTCAGGTGTATGTTCCTCATCCTTCCTTCGGGACTCTTCATTCAGCATTCTGTTTTTCACCATCTCCACGGTGAGTGTTTCATCTGGTATTGAATTGTTGACTAACACAACTAATGTGTCCCACGTCTTCGGTAAAGAACTCAACATCAATAGTGTCTGCAACTCATCGTCAATCATCATCTTCATGGAATTCAATTGATCAACAGTACCTTGGAACTCACTCATGTGCTCTGATATGTTGGTCCTGTCTTTGTATTTCAAGTTGACAAGACGGCGTATCAGGTTTGTTTTGTTCTGCACGGTTGTCCTCGCATACATCTTTTCCAGTTTTCACCATAGAATGGAAGCATCGTGTTCGTTGGCAAAATTTTGAAAGATATTCTTGTCGATCCACTGTCTGATTTGGGCAACGCATTTCCTATTGAGCACGACCCACTCCGCATCAACTGAAGTTTGGTACTTATATATATTGTCAGTACTCTACTCTAATAGTGGCCCTGCTGTCGTCTTCTCATCGGGTTTACCGCTTGTTGATGATTCCTTCGCTTGCGCTGCAACAGGTTTAGTGATCTCCACTATTGGTTTTCACAAATCATTAATATATAAAATATCCTCCATTTTCGGTTTCCAGATGACATAATTAAACGCGGTAAGCTTAATCATATTACCGGTATTTTCATCCATTGATGGAGTGCGAATTTCGAAAATCTAACCGTTCGGATGTGTCTGGAACGGTCGAAATGGTTGGAATCGACTCCTGGATCGCTGCAAACGGATTTCGATTTGTCGAGATATAGTCAAAACAATTTCAATGGTCCAGATTGATCGATGAGGTGGCGTCGACGTGGCTCACCGGAACAGTCGCCAGAAAACTCGTCGGAAAGTCACCGTTGGCGTGAACAGTGTCGTCTTCTCCGACACGGGGTACTGTAGCACTTGCGGTTTGATCGGAACTTT
Source organism: Viscum album (assembly GCA_963277665.1). Lineage (NCBI taxonomy): Eukaryota > Viridiplantae > Streptophyta > Magnoliopsida > Santalales > Viscaceae > Viscum > Viscum album. The sequence goes on from OY728133.1 coordinate 1,981,902,949, forward strand.
GACCGAGCCTACCGAGTTCGTTTTTGCTCTGTTTTTGACGCCGCTTGCGCTGTTGGAATCATCTCGCCGTGCTCTTCACAGATTTGGGCTCAATTTTTTTTCAAGCACTTTCAATTTTCCGTTCACCGGAAAAACCTTCCACTGCTTCGCCGTTTGGACTCCGAACCCTCTGATACCACTTTGTTGGGGCAACAGAGCTTCATGGTGATGAAATCAAACATAAACGAGGAATAAAAACGGAAGGACACTAAGAATAACGTGGTTCGGTAATGATGCCTACGTCCATGGGAGAAGGGAGCCTTTTCTATTTCTTCTCCGGATAAATTCTTCGGAGGATACAACTGTGTTACAACATGTTTTTCTCTACTTCCAAAAACATGGGATTCAATCTCGTTTTATAGATGGAGCAAAACCAACTTTCTTCGGTTGTTGGTGGGTAGCTCATCTACCCTTGATGACTTCCACTGCCGCCTGCTGCAAGTCGTTGGTGTCGGTTGGGATTGTTGCCGCTTGGGTTGTTGCCGTCCATGGAAGATCCACACCAAGCTGTTGCCGACAAAGAAAAAACACCTCTGTTGAATTCTCCCTTAATTGGGAGTGGCCCCCACAATTTCGGCATAGAGTATGATACGAAAGGGTTCTGTTCTTTGCAAAATCTAGAGAATGGCTTGTCACGTGGGGATAAATATTTTTAAAATACTCAGAATGAATAATGACTGTGGAGATCATCCTAGTGCCACGTGGAGCCTCTACATGCAGAGGGAACTTGGAGGAGATCTTTGAATCAAGGAAGATTGAAGCTCACGAGTCCAATTGTCGATCGATTGCGGGAGGAAAGAATTTAAGATGCGGATTTGTAGGAAGCTTGAAATCTCAAAGGGGATTGTTGGAGTCTGTGTCCCACATCGGATTTCGGTGTTTTGTCATCTTTATTTTTCATTATAAATAGATACCAAGACGTCCCTTAGAGAGACATCTTGGGTATTGGGTTAACCACCCTTCTTATCATTCTACATGGTATCAGAGGTTCTCTAACCCTAGCCAACCCTCCTGTCTCTTTTTTTTTCTCGGCGGACACCTACGTTGCGCTGCCCCCCCACTATGCCTCGAGGCGCGCCTTCTGGGTAGCGATCCCTCGCGGCGAACCCCTTCCGCCCTGATCTCCAGCGCGACGACCTCCCCTTCCGCCCCGATCTCCAGCGCCCGAGCCCCTACACGATGCCTCCTGAGCCCCTGCGCACCGCCCCCTGACCTCTCCAGTGCAACCTCTCCTACGCCGGCTCCATTCCTGTCGCCCCTTCCAGCCTGTGCGACCCATGCGCGACAACCATCCCACAACGTCGACTCCCATTCCCGTCGCCCCTTCCACAACGACGACCCCTAGTTCGCCTCATTCGCGACACCTCCTTCCTGCATCGCACTAGGGAGCTCACGCTACACCTCCACCCAAGCAGTGCGACTCTTCATCAGTGGACGAGCGACTCCCCTCTCCCACTCTCTCGGCTGTGCACCACCGTGACACAGCCAGTCCAGTGGTGGACTCCCAGTGAGGGCCAACTTCTCCAGATCCAGGCGTCGACCCTCTCCTTGCGGACCATCACGCATAGGCAGGCGGCCTCCGCCTCACCCCTCACCGCACAAGGCAAACCAGGCCGAGCACCCCTCCTCTCATCTGTTGCGCACTAGGGAACCAGTAGTGAGCCACGCCCTCAGATGCTCTCCACTGCCATCATCGCATCATCTCCATCCGCCCTTTGCTGGTCCTCCGCGATTTATCTATGCATGCCGTCAAACCCATCATCACTGTGCCCGAGCTGGATTATCTCGTCAAGGCGAGTCAGGCAGTGGCGGCATCGTCCACGAGTGTCTCGAGCGAACTAACAGCCATTGCACTGCATGTCGCCTCTTCTGCGCACAAATTGTTACAAATTGAATTCTTTGCCTTTATCAGGTTCTCCGTTGCTCCTTGCTGTTACCTTTGCTATCAAACCAAAATCTTTTTGGGTCTGCAAAGTTGGACGCTATATCACCTGGCCTTTTGGGTTTGCAAAGTTGGACGCCGTATCACTCGACCTTTTGGGTTCGAAAAGTCGGGCACCGTTTCACCCGGTCGTTTTGAGACCGTTTTTCGGTCACTGTTTCATCCGACATCTTGAAGCAAGGTTCGTCCTCAACAAGGGAGCATGAGAGTTGTACGATGGTCATTTTTCTTTAGCAGCAATGGGCGAGAGCGCAACAGGTGGAACACATCCAGCGGGCAGAGCATTATTGAGGGGGAGCAGCCATGATAGTGGGGGAGTGCTGAAGTGTTTTTTCTTTGTTTTGCTTTGATTTGTTCCAAGCTAGGTACACCTAGCTTGAGGGTGAGTGTTGGAGTCTCTGTCCCACATCAGACTTCGGTGTTTTGTCATCTTTATTATTCATTATAAATAGACACCACTGCCCCCCAAAGCGAGCCATCTTGGGTATTGGGTTAACCACTCTTATCATTCTACAGGAATATTCAAAATCAAAGAGAGAATCTTGTGAAGTTTGACTGAAATGAAAGAGGGAAGGAGGAATCTACAAAGGAGGTGGGAGGCTTAGAAGGAAAGGGGGAATCAAAGTTTTGAGTTTTGTTCTGTTGCTGTTTTTTTTCCTGTTTTTTTTTCCGCTTCCGCTGCCTGTTACCTCTTGCATGGAGCGGTAATCCCTTTCGGCAATTAGGACAGGAGAAGTGAGGACCCTTTTGTAATGCTTGAGTTTGCACTTCAATTAATAAGATTCTTCTTGTGTTGATTGATTTCTGTATTCAGTGGCAGGGTGTTATTTTGAATGCGATGATGTTCGGTTTATTATTCCCGTGAATTGTTTTGTTGGGCAAAAATCCCTCAAGGTATCATTAAAGCATTTTTTGAGATGATTGTGTTTGTTGACGATGCAGGACTCCATGTTGTGTTTGTTGACAAAGCAAGTTTCAATGACTCAAATTGTTGACAAAAGGGGTTTTCCTGGAGAATGGGGAAAAGTGTTTTTGGCAAAGGGAGTTGTGCTCTTTTGTTAAGGAGGTTTCTAATGTTGTACGCCAGGAATTTTTCGAATTCAGAACATCAAAAATTTGGCAAAGTGCAAGTTTTGGCGCGCAAGTCCAAAAGTGGCGCGCAAGTGTTGGCGCGCAAGTCCAAAAATGGCGCGCAAGTTTTGGCGCGCAAGTCCAAAAGTGGCGCGCAAGTATGGCGCGCAAGTACTAAAGTGGCGCGCAAGTATGATGCGCAAGTGTGGCGCGCAAGTCATATTTCAAGATCATCATATCAAAATATGACAAAGGAAAGAAAGAGGCGCGCAAGTCCTAAAGTGGCGCGCAAGTGTGCCGCGCAAGTTCTCAAAATGCCTATAAATAGACGGTTACTCTCCTCATTTCTCAACGAGCTCAACACTTAGAGAAAATCTGAGCTCTGAGCGCGCAAGTGGAAGTTTTGGGCGCGCAGGTGTTGGCGTGCAGGTTGTGGCGCGCAGGTTGCGGACAACAGGTTGTGGCGCGCAGGTTACGGACAGCAGGTTGGGGCGCGCAGGTTACGGATAGCAGGTTGGGGCGCGCAGGTTACGGACAGCAGGTTGGGGCGCGCAGGTTACGGACAGCAGGTTTCGGCTAGCAGGTTGTGGCCAGCAGGTTTCGGCCATCAGGTTGTGGCCAGCAGGTTGTCGGCCAGCAGGTTTTGGCCAGCAGGTTGTGGCCAGCAGGTTGTGGCCAGCAGGTTTCGGCCAGCAGGTTTGGGCCAGCAGGTTGTGGCCAGCAGGTTTTGGCCAGCAGGTGTGGCGCGCAGGTTGGTTTTTCCGCAACAAAGGCAGAGACTGTGCACTGGTTAAAGACAAGACACCCTAGGGTTGCGTGAAAGTTAGAATTTGCCCAGAACATCTGTGGTAAAGCGGTATTCATCAGTGGATGAACATTGAACTTCAACAGAGCATCTATCAACAGTTGAGGATGCATTCTTTCATGCAAATGAAGAGACCTACAAGTCTATAAACTGTGAGTGGATCCTTTCCAGAGCAGTGAGCAAAGGAAGAGAAGAAGGTGATCCTCTCCACCGGTAGTGAGCCAGAGAGAGAGAAATTGGGAGTGACCTTTGGGAAAGCAGTGAGCTGACCCTAAACATTGTAAAGACAGTGAGACTGGGACAGAGTGACTGTGCCAGAACCTTGTAAATCCACAGCTAGTGAAGTTTAGTGGAATTTGGTACGACCGACAACTTGTCGGCGTATGCTCCTTGGACGTAACCCTTAGCGGTGAACCAAGTAAAAATTGCTGTGTCCTGTGCATGCTTTACTTTCTATTTATATTGTGCAACGGGAAAGAGAGAGAAAAATGTTTTTCTTAACAGCGAAACAAGATCAGAACGGGCATTAATTTTAAAGTAGTCATACCCTGATTCACCCCCCCTCTCAAGGTATTCAGCCTTGTGGACCTAACAATTGGTATCAGAGGGAAAGGTTGATATTTGCTCTTCTCTCAATGGAGGTCACTAATCATAAAGGGATTCCGATCTTCGACGGATGTAATTTTCAGATATGGAAGAATCGAATGCAACACTATTTCCGATCTTTGGGAATGAATGTGTTTTCAGCAGCGATGCATGGTATCACAGCTGATATTAATAGTGGTGCATTATCAGAAGCTGAGCATAGAGAGCTGGATGCTGATGCCAAAGCAATCAATGCCTTAGGGGGAGCCCTTTCCAATCCCATCTATACAAAGGTGATGTCATGCAAAACGTCACATGCTATGTGGGAAAAGCTTTTGAATATATATGAAGGGGATACAAAAGTCAGAGAGGCAAAGCTACAAGTTCTGTGGAACAAGTATGAAGATCTGAGAATGAGCCCGAATGAATCTGTTGATGCATTTTTCGACAGGGTAAATGTTGTTGTAGAAGATATGCGGGGTCTTGGTGAAGTTATTGAAGACATAAAAATTGTGAAGCGCATCTTGAGAAAACTTCCACCTCGGTTCAATCAGAAAGTTTCTGTTTTGGAAGATAAAGACCCGAAAGAGCTGACATTGGATAACTTGCACAACACTCTTGTTGCATATGAAACGAGAAATGATGATAACGACGCTGTGGAAAAGGGGAAATCCAAAGAGGTGGCATTTAAGGCCATGAAGAAGCTCACCATTGAAGATTCTCAGGAGGAAGAAGAGACAGATGAGGTGATGTCATTCCTTTCTTCAAATCTGCAAAGAGGAAAAAGAAAGTTTAAAGGGAAACTTCCACTAGCTTGCTTTCGATGTGGAAAGGTTGGTCATCTTGCGACAAGGTGCCCCAAAAAGTTTCAAGATAACGATAATGATGATGACGAAGTTGAAATTTCCAAGAAGAAGTCTTCAACCTATGTGAAAGGGAAGAAGCAGTTCAAAAGAAATCTCTTTAAGAAGAAAAATTTTCTTTCACAAGAAATAGACAGTTCAGATGGGTCTGAGGTTGAAGAGGTAGAGGAGATTGAAAATTGCAAAGATCGTGGAGAAAATGCTATGGTGGCGGTCGTCGGTAGCTCTCAGGAAAAGGAAGAAACTGATGCTGAAGAAGAAGAAGAAGAAACTGAAAGAAGAGTTGATATGGAAGCCGAATTGGAAGCAGCTCTTGAGGAGATAGATGTTTGGAGAGCCAAAACGAAGAAAGCCAATAAAGTGGTTCGTGATGCCAAACTCTATATGTAACAACAGGATGAAGAAAATTCTGAGCTGTTAGAAGAAATTGAAAGACTAAAATCCTCAACACCAGAGAGCTCAGAAAATATCGTTGAGTATAAGCTTAAAATTGAGGAACAAAAGAATGAAATTGATTGTTTGACTAACACAGGAAAGGATCAGGTAAAACGTATCAAAGAGCTTGAAGAAGAAGTGGTCAGTCTGTGACGAAAAATGAAGGATCAAGAAAAACTCTTGACCTCCAATGTGATATCAGGAAAGCAGGTTATTCCGAAGACTGAAAAGATGAAAGAGGAGCCTAACAGTTCAGTAGGAAAGAAGCAGCAATTGAACTCAGATGATAAGGCTGATTCAGGGCCTGATCAGAAGCAAAAATCTATGGCAATTGAAGTCAGACCACAAGCACCCGTCCCGGGATTGAAGGTTGATTTGAGCACAAAGCAGAATTGGAATATTCAGAGATCCCAAGGGGAAACTTGTAGTGTTGAAGTAACACGAAGGAATGCACCTTATATCGGGTGTTATTGTTGTGGAAAGATGAGACATTCACAGTATGTGTGTTCCATAGCCAAAAGATATCGAAGAGAATAAGAACAGAGGTGGCAGCCAAACAGAGAACGGTTTTCCAGAACATATTTCGAAGGACACTGTTTTTGGTGCGGAGGATTTGGGCACATGGCTAGGTACTGCACTTCGACCATACAGAGAAATGTGCCAAAGTAGAATCAAAACATTCGGAAGCAGCAGATCAATAAACCAACAGATGAGTTAAAAATGCAGAATAGATTTGCGGCTTTGCAAGATGAAGCTGGTCCATCATACTCTGAGAAAGAACAGAAGTCTCAATCCATGCCGAGTGTGAAGGCAAAAGTATGGACCAAGAAGAAGAAAAATGAGAAGGCTGTGGTGGCAGAAATTGCCCTTAAGGCATCAGATCGCTCTGGTGTATGGATCCTTGATAGTGGTTGCACTTTTCAAATGACAGGTAATAAGGATCTTGTTACAGACATAAAATATGACAAAGAAGGAGTTGTCAAATTTGGAAACGATGAAGGTCTGAAAATTGGTGGCTCAGGAAAAGCCAAGTTTGGGGGCAAAGAAATGAGACGTACTGATGTCTTGGTTGTAGAGGGTCTTAGTCATAACTTGCTCAGTGTCAGTCAACTATGTACTCTGGGCACTCTATCCGATTTACCAAGAAGATGTGTGTTGTGAAAGGAAAAGATGGAGCAGTTGTTCTACAGGAAAAAAGGATAAAGGGAAATCTTTACCTTGTAGGTGGGGAAGAAGATATGTGCCTTTTATCCAGAGGAAGAAAACCAGTTGTGGCATAAGCGACTTGGTCATCTATGCCAACCATCCATGGAAGATCTGGTAAAGTGTGATGCTGCTAGAGACCTTCCCAAACTATCACGTGATCGCACTCATGCGTGTGATGCTTGCCAACAAGGGAAGATCATCAGAAAGACATACAAGCCAAAGGAACAGAAATCAACTAGAGTACTCGAATTGGTGCATGCTGATGTATGTGGACCTATCTCACCACGAGCTATAAATGGGAAAATGTACTATGTTCTTTTCATTGATGATTATAACAAAATGGCTTGGGTATTTGTCGTTACCCATAAGACAGAGGTGTTCAGTTGCATAAAGCAGTATAGGAGGGAATCAGAAAGGATGCTTGGGCAGAAAATTCTAAAGTTTCGTACTGATAACGGTACGGAATTCACAAACAGTCAAGTCGAAAACTATCTCGAGAAACACGGGATAAGACATCAAGTTTCATCAGTGAGAACTCCCCAACAGAATAGAGTGGTTGAGAGGAGAAATCGGATCATCAACAACATGACCAGAATGATGCTTATTGAAAAGGACCTACCAGAGAAATTTTGAAAAGAAGCAGTTTTGACATCTGTCTATATTTCGAACAGGTCTCTGTTGTGTCCGAAGGAAGGGAAGACTCCGTATGAAATGTGGTACGGAAAAAAAGCCAACGCTGAAATACTTTTGAATCTTTGAGAGTAAGTGCTTCATTCTTAACAAAGAAAATCACAGGAAGTTTGAGTCACGAGGAGATGAGGGGATATTCCTTGGCTACTCATTGAAAAGCAAAGCATATAAATGTTTCAACAAAAGGCTGGGAAAAATTGTTGAGAGCAATGATGTCACTATAGTTGAAAATGAACAGAATACTCAACGACCTAGTGAACAGTTTCTGGATGAAAGTGATGATGAGGTAAGCAACACAGGGGGAGCAGAAGTGGCAGAGGCTGACTCAGAATAAGATACTGATGATTAACAAGAAAGTGTCAAGTCTGTGTCTGCAAGGTTGCCAAAGAGTCGAGCTGAAATTGATAGGCAGAATATCATTGGTGATCAGACAGCTCCAGTTCAGACTCGAAGAATGAAATCATTACAACAAACATCGTTTTTATCTCAGGTGGAGCCGAAATGTTTTTCCGATGCAGCTGAAGATGAAAACTGGGTTCAGGCTATGAATGAAGAGCTTGATCAGATTGAGAAGAACCAGGTATGAGAGATTGTTTCGAGGCCAGCAGACAAGAATGTCATTGGGACTAAATGAGTCTATCGCAACAAGATGAATGAAGATGACACAGTGATTCGGAACAAAACACGACTAGTGTGGAAGGGATACTCTTAGATAGAGGGAATGGATGTTGATGAGACATTTGCACCGGTTGCAAGGCTGGAGACAATCAGATTATTTTTGGCCATAGCAGTGCAAAGAAAGTTCAAAGTGGTCCAGATGGATGTCAAATCCGCATTCTTGAATGGTGTTCTGGAAAAGGAGGTGTATATTGAGCAGTCAAATGGTTTTCTCATTCATGAGGATGAGAACAAAATTTGCAGGCTGAAGAAGGCGTTGTATGGGCTGAAACAAGCACCAAGAGCATGGTATTCAAGGCTTGATCAGTACTTGAAGAAGCTTGGTTTCCAGCGTGGGGGAGTTGATTACAATCTCTATTTCAGCAACAATAGTAATCAAAGGATGATAGTGTTGGTTTTTGTCGATGACATAATATTTGGCGGATCAGATAAAGCTCAGTGCAGACAATTTTCCGAATTCATGAAAAATGAATTTGAAATGTCAATAATTGGTGAGCTAACGTTTTTCCTTGGTCTACAGGTGACACAAAGAAGGAATGGAATATTCATTTCTCAATCCAAATATGCCAAGGAGGTTTTAAGAAGGTTTGACATGGAGAATTCAAAGGAGATGAAAACTTTGGTTGCTACCCGGATGAAATTATCAAAAGATGAGGATGACAAGACAATTAATATCACAGAATACAGGCAAATCATTGGAAGTTTGTTGTACTTGACCGCAACAAGGCCTGATATTGTTTTCGACACATGCCAAACAGCGAGATATCAGAGTAATCCCAAGGAAAGCCACATGCTTGCAGTGAAAAGAATACTTCGGTATATCAAAGGCACCATGGATTTCGGTCTGATGTATAATGACAAATCTCAATCAGTGTTATTGGGTTACACAGATGCAGATTGGGCCGGATCAGCAGATGACAGAAAATCAACGTCAGGAGGTGCATTCTATCTTGGTGGATTGTGTATTTCTTGGCTAAGCAATAAACAAGATTGCATTTCATTGAGCACCGCGGAAGCTGAGTATATTGCGACCATTCAAGCATGCACACAATTATTGTGGATGGAGCAACAACTTGACGATATGGGAGTTGAAGTGAAGTCTTCGATCGGAATCCAGTGTGATAACTCAAGTGTTATAAATCTCAACAAAAATCCCGTCCATCACTCAATGATAAAGCACATTGAGATAAAGTATCATTTTATCAAGGAGAAAGTTGAGCAGAGAATCGTGAAGTTGGAGTATGTGCCTACAGAGCTACAGGTTGCAAACATTCTGACAAAGACCTTACTCAAGGAAGCTTTTTAGAGGCATCGACTGGCTCTGGGAGTTCATTCGACTCCCCGCACTTAAAAGAGTGTGGCTGTGGGACCCACCCCCTCTCCCTGAGGTATGATGTGTTTTTCCCTAAATGTGCTGATATGTGTTCTCTACTCTGTTCCAGACTGCAAAGGAGTGACCTTTGGGTTCGTTGACAAAGGGGGAGAAAATAGTGATTGTTCAAGGGGAGACAGTGTGACAATTTGATAAATCATGATAGATATGGGGAGAAGCTGACAAGTGGAGTAGCCAGATAGGAGGAGTTGAAGATGTGCTGAAGAGGATTTGCAACTGATGAGAGTTAAAGCTGTGAGCAGATAGGGAGAGTGTTTTTAAATCAGACGATGCTAGATGTGATCTATCAAAGAATAGATATCACGATAGCTGAGGATCGTGATAAAAGCAGAAGTGTGGTTGGTATCAGGTTGGTATGAAAAATTCAATTGGTATCAGGTTGGTATCAACAGTGGTGTCAGAAACGAAGTGACTCATAGATGAACTTTTCATGATACTCTTGTTTCTCACGCCGAGTATTGCTCATTTGGGCTTAGAGTATGTGTTGAGTAAATTTTTGATTGCTATCTGTATCGCAAGAGGCGAATGGTGGCTGAAGATGAATGAAGCCTTAATTGGGTATCAAAGAATGGAGAATTGTTTTGAGAAGAGTTGTCAACAAACTCAAAGGGGGAGATTGTTGGGCAAAAATCCCTCAAGGTATCATTGAAGCATTTTTTGAGCTGATTGTGTTTGTTGACGATGTAGGACTCCATGTTGTGTTTGTTGACAAAACGAGTTTCAATGACTCAAACTGTTGACAAAAGGGGTTTTCCTGGAGAATGGGGAAAAGTGTTTTTGGCAAAGGGAGTTGTGCTCTTTTGTTAAGGAGGTTTCTAATGTTGTACGCCAGTAATTTTTCGAATTCAGAACATAAAAAATTTGGCAAAGGAAAAGTGGCGTGCAAGTCCAAAAATGACGCGCAAGTCCAAAAGTGGCGCGCAAGTGTTGGCGCGCAAGTGTTGGCGCAGAAGTCCAAAAATGGCGCGCAAGTTTTGGCTTACAAGTCCAAAAGTGGCGCGCAAGTTTTGGCGCGCAAGTGCTAAAGTGACGCGCAAGTATGACACGCAAGTGTGGCGCACAAGTTCTCAAAATGCTTATAAATAGACGGCTACTCTCCTCATTTCTCAACGAGCTCAACAGTTCGAGAAAATTCGAGCTCTGAGCGCGCAAGTGGAAGTTTTGGGCGCGCATGTGTTGGCGCGCAGGTTGTGGCGTGTAGGTTACAGACAGCAGGTTGTGGCACGCAGGTTACGGACAATAGGTTGTGGCGCGCAGGTTACGGACAACAGGTTTCGGCCAGCAGGTTTCGGCCAGCAGGTTTCGGCCAGCAGGTTGTGGCCAGCAGGTTTCGGCCAACAGGTTGTCGGCCAGCAGGTTTTGGCCAGCAGGTTGTGGCCAGTAGGTTGCGGCCAGTAGGTTTTGGCCAGCAGGTTTGGGCCAGCAGGTTTGGGCCAGCAGGTTGTGGCCAGCAGGTTGTCGGCCAGCAGGTTTTGGCCAGCAGGTTTTGGCCAGCAGGTGTGGCGCGCAGGTTGGTTTTTTCGCAACAAAGGCAGAGGCTGTGCACTGGTTAAAGACAAGTCACCCTAGGGTTGCGTGGAAGTTAGAATTTGCCTAGAACATCTGTGGTAAAGCGGTATTCATCAGTGGATGAACATTGAACTTCAACAGAGCATCTATCAACAGTTGATGATGCATTCTTTCATGCAAATGAAGAGACCTATAAGTCTATAAACTGTGAGTGGATCCTTTCCAGAGCAGTGAGCAAAGGAAGAGAAAGAAGGTGATCCTCTCCACTGGTAGTGAGCCATAGAGAGAGAAATAGGGAGTGACCCTTGGGAAAGCAGTGAGCTGACCCTAAACATTGTAAAGGCAGTGAGCCTGGGACAGAGTGACTGTGCCCGAACCTTGTAAATCCACAGCTAGTGAAGTTTAGTGGAATTTGGTACGACCGACAACTTGTCGGCGTATGCTCCTTGGACGTAGCTCTTAGCGGTGAACCTAGTAAAAATTGCTGTGTCTTGTGCATGTTTTACTTTCTGTTTATATTGTGCAACGGGAAAGAGAGAGAAGAGTGTTTTGCTTAACAGCGAAACAAGATCAGAACGAGCTTTAATTTTAAATTAGTCATACCCTGATTCACCCCCCCTCTCAGGGTATTCAGCCTTGTGGACCTAACATGTTAAACTGCTTGGGTTCATAATCATATTTCTTCCTCCATTTAGTTTTGCTTATATGCGATGGGATATGCAAGATTGAGTGTTGAGTATCTAGCGATTGCTGATACGTGTGTGGAAGACAATAAATTGTCTTTGAATTATTTGGGAGTAACTTAACCCAATTGGATTTGCCTAAGTAGTTTAGGGGCAGTTTATTGTTAAGGTGTTATTTGATATCTTTCCATACACACGGGAAGGATGGATGATCAGCAGTGATTATTGCTTGGTTAAACCTCACAATCTCTCTCAACCTAAGGTGAAGGATAAAACGATTCAGAATTTTTTCACTTATCAGTTGATAATAAGATGAGTGAACCATTTTTAAGACTAGGATAACATTACAATTGGTAATTCAGCCCTTGAACCAATCACCCATCACTTTGATTAGACTTATTTTAATTGTTTTCAAGATTTCTCAACCTGAAATTCACCAAACCCCCATTTCTTTTACTAATTGTGACAAATGAATTTACATCTCTCTTTGGAGACTACCTTTGGTCCCCACTATGCTATAGTATAACCTTAGATAAGTGACACGTTTTTGCAGCACTCCTTGACAGGTGAGTCAACGTCCATTGTTTGTCCCTCCACTTCCACCCAAGCTCTGGACCTTCATTTCCACCATGGCCATCCACTCGCATAGGTTTTATAGAAGCTATGTCTAGCTCCCAATCCGCATCTTTCTTTCCATTGCGAGTCTTGTTAGTTCACTGAACACATTGGGGTGGACTGTCACTAGCAAAAGCATCTCATCTCCGACCACATTCTTATTGCGGATCAACTTGTCAACATCTTCTTCATTTTTTGTGAGGTCTTTTATTCCAAGTTGGATATGTTCCAACCTGATGGAGTGTTGGATCCGGTCAGGTATGTCCTTTACACAACATCATTTATGTATTAGACTTCTACATTGGCCATGTCCTATGATGCATTTCTTAATTTTATCTATAAATAAATTCTGAGCTCTAGATATAAAGAAAGTGTTCCGCCTTTCATCGAGGTATGAAATTCCATCTCACAATTGTTTATAAAATAAATGAATCAAACTACATTTTCCATCATAATTTTTAAAATTTTCATTATTATTTTTATCCATTTTATTTTTCATATTCTTTATTTTATATTTTTATAAAAAAAATTATTTTTCTGACCGTTATGTCGTCGACTCTCTGATTTGGAGGGCCAGAGAAAAGTGGGTAAGAGATGATCATGGATGGTTTGGTAGACCATAAAAAATTATCCCAGACAATAAATTTTACCCCATAAGTCTTCCCATGCCATCCCATGCAACTCAAATTAAAATGATCATGGATGGTTTGGTAGACCATAAAGAATTATCCCAGACAATAAATTTTACCGCGTAAGTCTTCCCATGCCATCCCATGCCATCCCATGCAACCCAAATTAAAACTTACAAACATAGCATTATAGTTTAAAGAGGATGATCATTTACTTGGTATTTCTTACTGTATGTATTCGTCTTCCCAATTTGCTTCCAATCTCTCTCATTCTTTCTTTTTTCTTTTTGGTTTCTCTCTGTTCCATGCACATGGCTCTTAACTGTAATCCTTTGTAGTCCTTACACTGAGAAATTTATGTATTGCATTGCTTTCTCAAGGTATGTAAAGCCACCTATATTTACCCTTTGCGTTGGCAATGCTTGGGGGGAAGCTGCCTTGCTTTTGGCTGCTGGTTCAAAGGGAAATCGTTCTGCTCTGCCTTCTTCAACAATCATGATGAAGCAGGTTTGATTTGTAAAAAAAGGTCTTGTTGAGGAATTCTGAGGCATAAAATTCCTTATGTTATTTCTGGATGCATCTGTAGCCAATTGCAAGGTTTGAAGGTCAGGCAACAGATATTGAACTTGCAAGAAAAGAAATAAAGAACGTGAAAGCTGAGTTGGTAAGATTAATGAAAATTAAGTCTATTTTCTTTTGATATTCACTAGAAGGATATTATCATATGAAAAAACATCTGTGGTGGCAACCATATCTTATATTAATCTACTAACTTATTCATGTGAAATTGTGGACGTCTTAAGTGTTTTTCTATACGATTAATGGCGTTGTCTTGTTGCTTTTTACTGGAATTAATTTATTGCCGAAACTGAATGACTTTAATTAGGAAATTGTTCCATGGTGCATAGTTCTAGTGTGCAGACATTGTTGTAACTTTTCCTGCAGTGTATTTTTTTTTAATTTACATCGCTATTAAGATCCTTTATGTTGCATTTGGTATGTTAATAGTTTTCATCAGAAATAAAAAAATAAAAAAATAAAATAATTATAATTACAAATAAAATTATTATAATTAGTTATTTTTATATGAACAATAATAATTAATATAATTATAAATTATAAATATCATATACTTAAAAATGTAATTAAAATTATAGTTACTATTTTTATAATCATATAGTTATAATTAGTAACTTTAAATATAATAATAAATATAATTTAATATAATTATAATAAATATAATATAATTGGAAAAATAATGAATAATGTAATTAAAGTGTAATGAGTTTGATGGAGGAAGAATAATTTGGTCATTATAATAGTTATATTTAACTAATTATAATATGAATTAATATAGTTGTAAAAATATTATTTTAATTTAAAATATAAATAATTTTAATTAGTATAATTAAGTTTAACTGTCATAATGTTAATAATTATAATTAAATATAATTTTTAAAAATATTATTACAATTAAAAATGTATAAATTTTAAAAATATAATTAAATAATTTACCACTATAATAAAATTAATCATAATTTAAAATGTAATTTAAATTATAATTATAATATTTTCAATAATTATATTTGATTGTTTTTATAATCATATTTTTATATTAAATTTTATAAATTAAATTTCATGGTTCATAGGGTGGTTCCAAGTCAATCATTTTGAGTAGAAATGGTTTATATGGAGAAATATAATTATTCATACCGAACACCTTATTTCTTATTCTTAACTTCCATTTGCATTTTCTTCTCTAAATTTCATTATACTTTTCCAAGAATTCGTACCTCATAAGCGAGGTTGAGTTGCTCTATTTATAGATGAAGATAAAAGATGAAGTCCGAGATAGAGGGAGATTTGAAATTCAAAATATATAAGATAACATTGACCCAATCAAACCCCATATCCTAAATATCTAAATAACACTCCCCTCAAGCTAGATTTACTCAGTTTGGATACATAATAAAAGAAAACACAATAAATACCCTCCTAATGCTTCCCCTCAAGATGGACATGTCTAACTTGATTACTTAAAGACCCCACACATCAAAATGAATGAACTCAAAAAGCAATGGTGCACGTGACATCGATTGAGGAACATATGTCATTCGATGGTAATTGACAATTTGACAGGCTTCACAATGGAAAGAAAGATGCTAACTGAGGGTTGGACAAAGCTTATGTAAAACCCGTGTGGGTGGATGATCATAGTGGAAATGAATCTCCTGAGTTTGGGTGGAAGTGGAGGGATAGAAAATGGACATCGAACATTGACCCCTTCGTGCAAGCGACCTCTACAAAGCTCCCTATTCATCGAACGCTCATGAGCAATAATAATGAATGAGGTGACCACAATAGAGTTGAAATCCCGTGTAAGCTTATTGATAAATAAGAGATTGATGGGGATGCGAGTGTAGCAACTCTGGTTTTTCCGTTTAAGACTTCGAAATATTTTTGAAGTCAGACACTGTGTTGGTGCAAGATTTCGAGGCCTGGAGAGCCTCGGTGTGGTGATATTAAAAATATTAAATATATTTTATCACGCTCACGTAGTTTTCCAGTTTATGTGGAATAACTCCCATTTGGAGTCTCAGATCGGAAATTGAAAACCATGGTTGAGTTTAGAATACAGATTTTACCCTAGGCGCAACGTATAGTTTGTCAGTGTCGGACAACCGGTTGGAGGCGACCGTTGGCGAATGTGGTGATGATATATTAGTTTATTTAATAAAATAAACTAATATATCCTACCCCTGGATTTCACGTGTAGGAGGAAAGGGGGAGGTTTCTCCCTTGCGCAGCGAACGACCTGAGGCTGAACTGAGACGAGGAGGTGCCGCTGAACCCTGTTTTTTACAGCGATCGTCACCGGATCGAGGTACAACAGGTTTCGGGCGTCGTTTTGGACCCGAAGCTTTGATGTTTCACCACGAGGTAGGCGGATTTACAAGCTTTACGTCCCGATCCCCTTTGATGCATTGTTTTATGGTTTTAGAGCCCTATTACGACTGCTAGAGATTCCCTAGGGGTTGATCTGTGGGTTTCAGGTGGAAATCAGGGGTTTCAGGTGGCTCGCCAGGGGATTTCCGTTCAGAATTCCCGATCACACGACGTGTGGTGCAGGAGCACATGCCGTGTGTTCTTCCCGTTCGAGGAAGATGAACTTTGAGGACTACATGCCATGTACTGTGGGTACACGCCGCGTAGTGAGTCCAGTTCGTGTGGTTGAGGGCATGGCCAGGGATGTTGTGTCGAGGGACATGGCTGTGTGGAAGTACACGACCAGATGACACATACACGGGTTGCGATACATGGACACGACCATGGTAATGGGCTTGGGCCGGGTCAAGAGGAACACGTTGTGTACTTAGGGTGTACGCCATGTGTGGCGACATGTTCAGCCAGCTGTGTATGGGCGGGGACACGCCCAGGGGTTCAGACAAGGTCACACACCGTGTGACATGGGGTACACGTCGTGTAATCCCTGTACACGCAAAGTATCGAGAGGGGACACGGCCAGAGGCCGATTTTTAGAGACATGTCGTGTATTGTGGGTACACGCCGTGTACTCCCCTTGGAGTTTTCTCCCTCGCGCATCTCCGTCTTCAAGACTTGGATAGAGGCTCGTGAGTAGCCCATTCTGAGTAGTTTTTCGCGTTAGACGCGATGGTGGCTATGGTTTTGGCGTGCGAGATGTGACGTGAGGTGAGGTTAGCGGGTTGCTCAATATCGATTGAGTGAGTTCCCTTGGTCTATCCCTGTGTGGGTACAGTGTAGCATTACCTCCTTAGAACATGATTGTGATCCCTTCGACAGGATGAGCTTAGATAGAGTTGGTGTATCCCTTCGGGAGGCCGGGGCGGGATCCTCTATCGCGTCGACTTCCCTAGGTGGGGTTCGTGATATCGTCGTGACCAACACTACACAGGCGACGATCCCCTATCTAGCAGGCTAGCTCAGCAGGGTTTGTGGCATAATCGGGTATATGATCCCCTACTTAGCAGGTGGTTTTAGTAGGGTTTGTGGTATCGTCGGGTATACATTCCCCTACTTAGCAGGCGGTTTCAGTAGAGTTTGTGGTATCGTCGGCTATACGATCCCCTACTTGGCGGGTTCTTCCAGATGGGGTTTGTGGAATCGTCGTGACCAACACTACACGGGCGACGATCCCCTATCCGAGCGATATGATCTATGAGGTACTAGATTGAGTTTGTGGTGTCCCCCAACGGTCCTGGGTGTGATCACCTATTTGAGATCAGTGTTTCCTGTAGGGTTCGAGGAGTCCCCCGTTCGGGATGGGTGAAATCCCCTATCTGAGTATCGAGTTCTGCTTGGTTCTAGTGTGACTTTCTTTGTGGCGAGACCTGACGAGTGTGTTTTCTCGGGTGTTTGCCATATGGGATGGTGGGGATGTGCCATCGGCTTAGTGATACGGGATTAGTGATATCTCTCGGTTGAGTGCCATTAGGGATGACATAACTCGTGGAGTGTTATCTCCTGGACGAGCGTTACCTTTGAGCTTCGGGTTGAATCCTGTGGTTGACTGAGAAGTTGGGACCTCATGAGGCTTGGAGTCTGAGGCGAGTATATTTGGGATGTTTTGGGAGTCTTTACAGTGATGCCATATATCTTGATTGACACACCATGTGGAGTTGAGTTGATTTGTCATGTATAGCCGAGGAGCGGTCGAGATGGAGTTTCTTGTTCTCTCTCGCTTGGGTTTCCTCCTCCGACTTTGGGTCGAGTGGATTGTTGCCTTTCAGTTGGTCCCTTTTATTTTGGGTTTTTGAGACGCCTACTGAGTATTGTTATACTCACCTTTGCATGGGCTCAGCTCGCATATGTCGTGTCTTATGCAGATGACTGACTTTTCGACGGAGTCTTAGGATGACCTGGAGCAGGCGGAGCTTAACGAGCTAGACAAAATGATGTGTGTACCGGTGGTTGCATTCGACAGCAGTCCCCTCATTCTGAGCAAGTTGAACGCTTTTGCTGTTTTTAGCGGGCTTGTTTTTGCCCTTTTATGTTTTCAGTACTTTTGTCGTACTGTGTTTGTGGGCTAGATGTATGCATGCATTTGTGGTATCAGTTGTTTTATTATCTTTGCGCTGTTGCATGGAGATGTATGTGTGCGTGCGCGTACAGGTACCATAGGTTAAGACCTCCCATGCGTGTGATATGCCTATCCGACGCTGATCGCCAACCCCTGACCTATTGGAGGCGGACTTGTTGTAGTGTTGGCTTGACCTTCTGCCGGCCAGGTGAGCCCTGATGGGTCAGGTTGTTAGCGACATGGACCACCAATTTCAACTCTGTGGGGTTCAAGTTGTAAATACAAAATTCTGTAACAGGATCAATGCGCTAGTGATTGTGATAGTAGCAATCCTGGTGAAAGGTTGATAGGTAATGAGCGTACTTGCATCACCTGTGAGGCGTGCAAGAAGAACATGCATTGCTGCTGGATGCGTTGTTGAATAAAGATGAAGGTGCCATTATTGATGCTTTTGAAAGGTTGTGCTTGAAGGGAGGTGGTTGGAGAGGGGCATATAGGGGCGCAACTCCTAGGCTGATTGCTGGCTACTGTTGGGTTGTTGCCAAGAGTGATGCGCTTGGATGGCACGACTGGCTGGCGGGATGCATCGAGAGGGAGTGTGGCCTGGGATGGCACATGACCTTGTAAGGGAGGTGCCGATGACTAGTGTTTTATGTGCGGTTAG
Source organism: Viscum album (assembly GCA_963277665.1). Classification (NCBI taxonomy): domain Eukaryota; kingdom Viridiplantae; phylum Streptophyta; class Magnoliopsida; order Santalales; family Viscaceae; genus Viscum; species Viscum album. Next base: position 1,981,921,815 of record OY728133.1, read on the forward strand.
GGTTCCACGGAGAGGCAGAATAACTTCACTATGAAAAATCTGGGAGCACAATTTACAGGAGTTTCTCACACACCGAAACCCGAGCCCGAAAATGGGTTAATGTAGGTGACGAAACACTATTCCACCAACTGTCAGAAAGTTCGCATCGCTACAGTGAAAGACGATCACCCAAGTCAAAAGTGCTACAGTGTCTGCCTGCTGGAAGTCCAAGGAGCTACAGTGAATGGCGGATGGAAGTCCACGTTGCTACAGTGTCTGTCGGTGTTGGCCGGTCGGCTTTGCTACAGTGGCCCAAAATTTGGGCCGGGGGGCTTCGGCCCCCGAACCCCCAAAGCAGGGGCGCGTTGCCCCCAACAACCACCCACGAACTCACTGCGAAACTCAACCGGCGGAAGTTGCGGGCTAGTGCACGGTATGGGCCACAAACTTTCGGACCAACCGGATTGGGCTACACCAATCCAACATAAAAATGTTTCAAGTCCGTGGGTTTGAAAGACTATAAAATATAAACTATAAGACCAATATAAATGAAACATTAAAACATGAATTAAACATATGAGAAATAGTTGAAAATAAAAAGAATTTCGTAACAAATGTTGATGAAAAATAATTTATAACCTTTCAAAACCACCTACTTGAAACTTAAAAATGTTTTAAGTATGTGACTTTGAAAGCCTATAAAATATAAACTATAATACCAATATAAATGAAAATTTAAAACGTGCATTAAAAATATAAGAAATAATTGAAAATAATAAGAATTTCGTAAAAAATGTTGATTAAAAATAATTTATAAGGTTTCAAAGCCACCTACTTGAAACTTAAAAATGTTTCAAGTATGTGGCTTTGAAAGACTAAAATATAAATTAAAAGATGAATATAAATGAAACTTCAAATATCGATTAAACATATATGAAATAGTTAATAATTAATTAGTTAATTAGTAATATAATTATTAATTATTTAATTATTAATTATATAATAATTAGTTAGTGAATTAGTAATATAATTATTAATTATTAATTATATAATTAATTAGTTAATTAGTAATATAATTATTAATTATATAATAGTTAATTATTTAATTAGTAATATAATTATATAATAGTTAATTAGTTAATTAGTAATATAATTATTAATTATATAATAGTTAATTAGTTTATTAGTAACATAATTATTAATTATAATGATTCATTTGTAATTATTAATAATTAATTATATAATAATTAATTAGTTAATTAGTAATATAATTTTTAATTATAATTATTAATTATTAATTATATAATAATTAATTAGTTAATTAGTAATATAATTATTAATTATATAATAGTTAATTAGTTAATTAGTAATATAATTATATAATAATTAATTAGTTAATTAGTAATATAATTTTTAATTATAATTATTAATTATATAATAATTAATTAGTTAATTAGCAATATAATTATTAATTATTAATTATTAATTATTAATTATTAATTATTAATCATTAACTATTAATTATTAATTATTAATTATTAATTATTAATTATTAATTATTAATTATTAATTATTAATCATTAACTAATAATTATTTATTATTAATCATTAACTATATGATAATTAATTAGTTAATTAGTAATATAATTATTAATTATAATTAGTAATTATTAATTATATAATAATTAATTAGTTAATTAGTAATAGAATTATTAATTATAATTATTAATTATTTATTATATAATACTTAATTAGTTAATTAGCAATATAATTAATTATTATATAATTAATAATAAATATTTCTAATTAAAAATTATATTATTATATGATTAATTATTATATTAATAATTAACTAATTAATTATTATATAATTAATTATTAATAATTACTAATTGTAGAATGATAAAATAGGTTGAGACCCAATCCCCAAGGTGCACTCTAAAGGAGCCCTTGAGGTTTTTTTATAATGAATACTAAAGACCACACCAGACCTCAAGTCCGATGTGGGATGCAAGACTCCAACACTCCCCCTCAAGCTAGGTGTACCTAGCTTGGATACATAAAGAAAAAACAAAGCAATCAACAGACTGCAAACACTTCCCCTCAAGCTGGACATACCCAGCTTGACGACAAAACAATACAAAACAGTATAAAAGATAAAGCTTTAAGGCTGCTGCTCCCCCTCACGATTGCAGCTCTTCCTCAGGATGATGGATGGATGAAGTTGTCGCGGGTGCAGTAGAGGAACCACATAGACCGGGCCGGTTGACGGAGCCCTAGCAATGCCGCACTAGTGGGGCCGGTCGATAAGACGCTGGGAAAGACACACTAGCACTAGGAAAGCTGCACTTGCGGGGCCGGTGACGGGAGCCGGGGATTCCGCAGAATTGTTGCGGGATCTGGCGGCGCCAAAGGGCCCGGATCCAAGGCGGTCGATGTGCTGCGCCACGTTGGAGGTAGCGCGAGGGCGTGCTGCGGGCGGAAGCGCATTGAGGGAGCCACAGGCGGAGTGCTGGCGTGGAGGCGGAGACGCCGCAGGATGCGTCGACGACTGGATATGGCCGGATCTAGCCAAATCTGGGAGGGGCCGGGAGGTCAGGCGTCAGGCAGAATTGGGAGAGTCTGTCAGTCGTCCGCTTGTAATGCTGCGAGAGAGCCGTCAGGAGGGAGATGCCAGCAGGGGAAATCCGTCGGGATGGAGGCCGAAGCGGAGCTGTGGCTGGATCGGGAGGCGGGGTGGGGGTCCGACATGGAGGGTGCAGCGGTTGGGGAGGCGCACGTGTAACAGGAGGCGAGGCCGCTGGTGATGGATGGGAGGTAGAGCCTCATACGGGGTGGGTGCCGCTGAAGAGTCGCGTGCAGGAGAAACGCGGGAGGACCTCTGATCGCGGGAGGGAGGCAGCGCTGGGATGCCGAAGCAGGAGGCGGGAGCCGTCGCGTGCAGGAGGGACGCAACGCTGGGAAGGTAGCCGCAACGGGTGAGGCGGGCAGTTGAGTCGGGGAGGCCGACGGGAGGATCCTTGGGCGGGAGGGTCGCCGTCGGGGAGAACCGCTGGGGAAGGAGGTTGTCGTCCGTTGTTGAGCGCACTTGGGAGGGAGGTGGACCTGGAGTCGCGACGGGAAGCAGGGTCTGGGAGCCGCGACGGGTTCCCGTCGGGATCGGGAGGCGCGACCTAGGGCGAGGCCGTCGCGCACAGCGGGGAGAGATGCCGGCAGGGGGGAAGATCCGTTGGGAGGGAAGGAGATCCAGCAGGGGGGCGCCTTATAAACGAGCCCGGAGGGGCGGCGGTAGAAAATAAACCCAGCCCTAAATGGGGGCCATCGCCCCCCACTGGGGAGGAATAATAAGAAACCCCAGACGGGGAAAAATAAAAAAAATGAGAGGGAGGACTCGGGATTAGGTTCCTTTTGATACCATGTAGAATGATAAAAAAGGTTGAGACCCAATCCCCAAGGTGCACTCTAAAGGAGCCCTTGAGGTTCTTTTATAATGAATACTAAAGACCACACCGGACCTCAAGTCCGATGCGGGATGCAGACTCCAACACTAATTAACTAATTAACTATTATATAATTAATAATTATATTACTAATTAACTAATTAATTATTATATAATTAATGATTATATTACTAATTAACTAATTAATAATTATATAATTAATAATTATATTACTAATTAACTAATTAATTATTAACTATTTATTATGTGTTTAGTCTATGTTTTAAGTTTCATTTATATTCGTATTATAATTTATATTCTAGTCTTTTAAAGCCACATACTTGAAATATTTTTAAGTTTTAAATAGTTGGATTTGAAATCTTATAAATTATTTTTCATCAACATTTTTTACGAAATTCTTTTTATTTTCAACTATTTCTTATATTTTTAATCAATGTTTTAATTTTCATTTATATTGGTTTTATAGTTTATATTTTATATGATTTCAAAGTCACATACTTGAAACATAAGTTTCATTTATATCAGTCTTATAATTTATATTTTAGTCTTTCAAAGTTGCGTACTTGAAACATTTTTAAGTTTCAAGTAAGTGGTTTTGAAAGCTTATAAATAATTTTTTTTCATAACATTTGTTATGAAATTCTTTTTATTTTTAACTATTTGTTATATGTTTAATCCATGGTTTAATGTTTCATTTATATCGGTCTTATAGTTTATATTTTATAGTCTTTAAAAGTCACGTACTTAAAATATTTTTGAATCTCACATTGGAAATGCAGAATGATTTCCAGAACAAACCCTCTTATAAAAGGGAGCCCTGGATGAGGGTTTCTGTCAGAATCCAGACTGCTGTAATGGCAGTACTGTTGGATATTAAATAGCAAATAAATTTTGCTGATTTTTTTGTTTTATTTATATATATATAAACAAAACAAAATAAAAATAAAAATAAAAATTTTAAATATATATAAAAAAAATTTAAAATAGTAATTTTTTTTTGTTTTTGGCAAAAGGCGGTAGCGCACATGTCGCCTTTCGCACATATTTTTCACATTTTTTTGACCTACAGACATTTAAAAAAAATCGAAAAACACATAAAAAAACTCAGATTTATGTGGTTCGGGAAATGATCTCTATGTCCATGGAGAGCCAGGATTTCACTAGTTTCGGGAGCACAAAATATAGGGAGATCTCAAAGTTTCACAGAGAAATCCTAGCCTGAAATGAGCTAATAAAGAAGATGAAACACTATTCCACCAACGCACATAAAGTCCGCTGTGCTACAGTGAAAGGTGGTTGGAAATCCGTATTGCTATAGTGTCGCGACCATTCAAGTCCAAGCTACTACATTGGCCGTGGCCGGCGGTTGGAAGTCTCCGGAGCTACAATACCGTTGTCCCCAAAGTCCGACCTGCTACAGTAGTTGTGCCAAAAATCCGCATTGTTACAGTGATTGTCGGTGTCGTTCGGTCAACTCTGCTGCAGTCGGCCAGAGTTGCTACAACACATAAAATTTGGTCTGGGGGCCTTTGGCTCCCGGACCCCCAGAGCAGGAGCGCGTTGCCCCCTGCAACCCCCTACGAGCTCACCGTGAAGTTCGATCCGTAGAGTTGCAGTTTGTTGTGCAGTATGAGCCGCACGCATTCGACCCAACATCATCCAATCGGATCGGGCTACACCAATCCAACAAGATATATAATACAACATGACCAATGCGAGACTCTAATGACAGGTAAAAATGTCAACTCAAAGATATGAACCATCTCAATGTTCTCTTCCATCATATGGTGTTTATTAGAATTGAATGATGTCTCTGCAAAGGAAAAAAAGTCAAATTAGGATGGTACTAATATGAGATTAGAAAAATAGCAATTGAGTGTATGATTGTTTGTCATAGGCAGCAGGACTTGGAAGTTAGAATGAATTTCGAAGAATTTATTAGTCAGTTTTTCACCATAAAAAATAAGTGATTTTTGGAAAAAGAAGTTATTTTGTATTTGTGTTGTAATAAAATAATCATCGTTTTTACTTTATATTGCAGAATTAGTTTTTAAAAGCTTATCCAGTATATCTTTAAAAGAAAGCTAAAAAATTTTATTTTTAGATTCTGTTTTTTTTGTAAAAATCTTATAAAAACATCTTAAATTTTAGAGAACTTATTTTTTGTTGAGAAAAGTTCTTTTAGGCCCAAATTCTTTTTGTAGAATGGTATGAATTCCTACCTCAAGAAGAGGTGGAGACGTTCATTTATAGATAGAGGAAAATAATTACAAGTAGGAGGAATCCAATGTGGGATTCGGAAATACACTTCACCTAGAAAAAACAATTAACCGGGTCTAACACTGCCCCTCAAGCTAGAACAGGTATAGCTTGGAAAAAGAGTCCCACAAAAAAGAAAGGAGACACCAAAACAAGACCTCACATACCCCCTCAAGCTGGGTCACTGATGCTGTGGATGTCCAACTTGGTGCTTAGAGAGTCCAGTCGAGCTCTCGGCAAGCCTTTGGTGAAGATGTCGACAAACTGATCAGCTGTTGGAATGTAGCTGAAACTGATATGGTGTTGCTCGAGAAGATGACGGAGAAAGTGACAGTCAACCTCGATATTCTTCATGTGTTCATTGAAGACTGAATTAAAAACGATTTTCGTGGCTGCCTGATTATCACACCAAATATGAGCAGACGTTTGCGACGGGAAACCAATTTCATGAAGAAGATAACAAAGCCAGAGAATTTTACTGTGGCCATCGCACGATATTTAGATTCAATACTGGAGATAATGGTTTGTTTCTTGTTTCGCCATGAGATTAAGTTTACAGCCAGGAAAACGGCAAACCGAGAAGTAGACTTTCGGGTAGTTAAACAACCAATATAGTCAGCATCACAGAAAGCCTCGATATTCAGATGATCGTGATGTGAATACCGAAGACCACGACAGGGTCTTAATGTACTTGACAATGCGAAGGACAACATCCCATTGGGATTTCGTCGGATGTTCTATGAATTGACTAACCTTGCTGACATCACATGCAATATCCGGACGAGTCATGGTAAGATAATTCAGTTTGTTCACAAGACGACGATACCTCTCTGGATGAGAATATGGGTCCGTGACATTATGTAGAGACCGTTCCCGGAGTTCAAGAGTAGTGTCGACGACAGTTGCTTGAGACAAACTAGCATCCTGCAAGATATATAATGCATATTTCTGTTGGAAAAGAAAGATGTTTGGTGAACGAGAGAATTCAATGCCAAGAAAGTATGTTAGAGGACCCAAATCTTTGGTTTGAAATTGTTGCTGAAGATAAACCTTAAGATGGACAATGTCATGTGAGTCGGTACCAATAATAATGATATCATCAACATATACAACCAACAAGATGCAACCGGAGGACGTTTTGCGGTGGACTATAATGTAGTCTTTCATGCTCTGAGATAGACCAAATGTAGTGATGACAATGTATAATCTGCCCAAACATGCACGAGGAGACTACTTGAGCCCATAAAGAGAGCGACGAAGCCGATAAACATGCGACCTAGCTCCCGAGACAAGGACGCCAAGCGGTTGTTGCAAATATATTTCTTTGTCAATAAAACAATGTAGAAATGCATTCTTGACATCATGTTGATGAAGAGACTAATGATGAGCAGCTACAAGAGAGATGGATAATCGGACAAAGGCCACTTTCGCAACTCGAGAGAATGTATCGAAATAATCAACACTATATGTCTGGGTGTAGCCTTTTTCCACAAGTCGGACTTTAAGGCGATAAAGAGTGCCATGTGCATTGAGGCGGATCATATAAATTCATTTGATGTCGACCACCTGTTTACCTGCCGGAAGAGGGACTAGATCCCAGGTGTGATTGTCGTCCAAGGCCTGTAATTCATCCCGAATTGCTTGAAGCCACCCAGGGTGAGATTTGACTTTAACAACTGTATGAGAAACAAATATCGTCTCTAGAGCAGAGAGGTCTCCGTATGAAGTTGTGTAAAGAGGATTATTCTGGTAAGAACAAGTACTTTGAAGGACCCAGAACACCTTGAGAGGGGAGTGGTGAATTTAGGTGTCAACTTTTTCTCCTAAAGTGACGGATCTTGTTCCCACATTGGTAGGAATCTGTTAAACCTGTCTGGTGAGAAAGCACAGGAAACAATCACATGCAAAAAGACAACACAACAATTTTACTTGGTCCACCACTAAGGGCTAGTTCAACGAGCATACGCCGACAATGTGTCGGTCGTAACTAAGTCCACTAATCTTCTCTTGTTATGGAAAATAGAAGTTCGGACACAGTTACTCTGTGCCAGACACATTGCCTTTACAATATTTTAGGGATAGCTCACAACGTCTCTTGGAATACTTCCGTCGACTCCTCCTAACTCACTATTTTGAGAGGTCTAACTCAGTTTATCGACTTGAAGGTCGCTTCAATGGATTTACATTAAAGTCTTTGTCTTTGACTAGCACGAGACTCTGCCTGCACCGTTGACCCGAGTTGATACACTCTGATTACACTGTTCCTTAAAAACCAGATGTTCAAGACTGCCTTTCGCGAAGCTCCTTCGCGAAGCTCACTCCTTCACAAAGCACCCCTGTCTTCACGGAACAAACTTCTTCACGAAGCTCATTGAGTCAACGCGGAACACCCCATCATCGCGAAACACCCATTAATCAAAAGCATTGACATCAGTCAAGATATATAATCTTTTTGCGGTGCTCAAACTCGCATAGAAAGCCAGATTCGCGAAGCTCTCTTAGCTTTGTGAAATCAGAGTGTTTCTAGACTTTCCTTGAAAAACTCGTATGAAGTGAAGAGGGGCAACCTTATATTTATAGGCTCGGCCGTTCGCGATGCTCCACCGCCTCTTAGCGGATTTTTCGGATCTTTCAAAATCACCTTCGCGTAGCTCCTTCATTCGCGATGCTCTATTGTAATTTGATGTTGTTGTGAAGCTTTTTGTCAAACCATCGCGCGCTGTGATGCTCCAATTCTTGTAATTGCGGAGATCACCGTTACCGTTCGCGATGCTCCAATTCTTCGTCGTTCGCGATGTTCGTCGTTGTCGCGTAGATCACCGTCAGCTTTCTTTGATCCTTCGCGAAACACAATTCGCGAATCGCATCTTCATGAAACTCATGTCTTTGCCATATTGTCGTAAGACCTTCAAGGTAAAACACTTTTTGCGATGTCAACTAACTTCCAAATTTTGGACTCAAAAATTTGGCAAACACTAGGAAATGACGCCACCTTTAATACTCTTGTCAGCTTGAACTGTAAGATCCTTTTCCTTGCAAACTTCTCGATCTTCCATGTGAGTATTGACAACAAACACAAATCATACACCATTTACAGCAAAGAACAACCTTGGTTCCAACATACCTTTCCGCAATGCAATTGGCAAGTCGTTTGTTCCCGAAACAAGAGCGTCATACGAAGCTGGGGAGATGGTGTCCTCGGTATGGACGGGGGACATGTTTAATTGGCCGATGAGAGTAGGAGCCAAAGCGGCGATTTGTAGAGTGGGACAATTGAGGCAGGGGTGAGTGGATGGTGAGAGGAATACAAACATCGATAGTGGTATCCGAGTGGAAAAATGGTGGAGAGAAGGGAGAGTTCTCAATAAAAGAGACATCAACAGAGATGATATAACGTTGCAAGTCTGGAGAAAAACAACGGTATTCACGCTGAGTGCGGAAATAATCCACGAAGATGGTGTAGAGAGATTTTGAAGAAAATTTAGATAAGTTGGGCTGAGTGTTAAGAACATAACAAAGACCCTCAAACACACGAAGTGGAAGAGGGTGAGGAGGGAGAGAGGAGAACAGAGTTTGAAAAGGAGTCTCTCTGGAGGATAGAAGAAGGAAGACGATTTATAAGGTAGGTAATAGTAAGAATAACATCCCCAAAAATGAAGAGGCCCATGCATGTGAAATAAGAGGGCACAACAGTCTTCAAAATATGACGATGTTTATGCTCAACCACTCCATTCTGCGGAGGTATATCTGGGCAGGATGTTTGGTGAAGGATGTCGTAATCCTTGAGAAACTGCTGAAGGGAAGTGGATAAATATTCTTGTTCATTGTTCGAGCGGAGACATTTAATTGGCTTGGAGAATTGAGTGTGAATTTCATGGTAAAAGGTTTTGAAAATATCACACCTCTGAACGATCACGAAGGAAATATAGCCATGTCATTCGAGAGAAGTCATAAATAAAGGACACATAATAACGGTACCTTGATTGACTAGGAACCTTGCAAGGACCCCATACATTGGAATGAACTAGGTCGAAAGGGAGGGAGGTTCTGTCGGTGACTGTTGCGGCGGAGCTAAGACACGGAGGAGCCGTTGCACGGGAGGCGGCCCGCTGGAGATTGTTGCGGAATCGTCGAGTCACAATGACAGAAACGAGAAAACGAAAGAAAGAAAGCAACAAGAACACAACGATTTACGTGGTTCGGGAATAATCCCTACGTCTACGGGAGAGGCAGAATTTCACTATATCAGGAGCACAAATTACAGAGGTTTTTTTCAGTAGTAACCCTAGCCCGAAAATGGGCTATCAAAAATGGAGAAGACGATCACTGTTCGAAAAGTAAGTCTGCGTCGCTACAGTGAACGACGACCAGCTTTGTCAAAGGCGCTAAAGTGGCTGCCGACTGGAACTCAAAAGTGCTACAGTCCACGTGAGCTTAGAGTAAGCTTCGACCATGATATCTTCTCTGGGCCGCTAACCACACTTAAGTCCCAACATCATCTTCGGGTCGTTGTCCTCAAGTACACCCCGATCGCCGAATCCCTCTCAATTGAACTACACGGACTTTGATATTTGCCTCCTAGGCCGGGTACGTAGGCAACCTCCTGAGGTTCAAGCCCGAAACCACTTTCTTCACATCGATTCACCTCCATCCCATATGATGTTGATCGGTGAAGCCCCCGTCAATCGTCTTATTCATATCGGTTCACTTTCGTCCTACATGACGTTAAACTGTGTACGTCCCATCGTCCTAGCTATATGACGTTAAACTATACAGTCCCCCATTGTCCTTGCTGCAAGACATTAAACTGCATAGCACTGGTCCATGCATACGACCTTAAACTATTTGCACTTTTGTCCTGTATGACAATAAACTTTAACAATCCCTGATACCCTCACTCGAGAGGAATCATCATTGACATGGTCTCCAACCATGTCATATTTCAAGAACTACGTATGACTTGATTCTTATCCTTATGAGATACGTAGTGACACCCAAGTCTTTAATCTTGGGTCTAGCCATAATTGCAATAAATTCCTCTTTACCTCTCATATGTACGAACCAAATCTGTACAAAGGGTATTTCAAGAACTATGTGCAGCTTGATTTCCATCCTCATGGGATACGTAGGAACGCTCGAGCATTCCTCGAGTCCAGCCCCGAGCCTTTGGGCCTAACCCCAAACTCCACTTTCAGTCCCTTGGCTGAAAAGTCCCCCTGGGAGCACATGGTGTGATATGGAACACCCTGGTCTTTATTCATATCAGGTTTATAACAAATGCACGATGTGTCTCCCTCACTATGGTCCGAGCTCTACGACCCTAAACTAAGATCTTCCATGCTCTCGTCCTGCATGACGTTAAACTGTATTTCAAGAACTACGTGTGACTTGATTCTCATCCTAATGAGATACGTAGTGACATCCAGAATCTCAATTCAGGACCCAACCGCAACATTATACAAATAATATTAATGGTCTCCTTAACCCTTTTTTTGACTTCTGGTCACAAAATGTCTGATACCTGAGAGTTCTTTTGCCTGATTATGCAGCACGTGCCCTTAGGTGGCCATGCATAAGTTGTCTACATAACGGACCTGTCAGCCAAAAGATGCTACTATTTGACTATGCACCTTATGCCCCAGTTGACCCTGCATAATTCAACCTCCATAATGGGTTTGTCAAGTAATGACAACTTCATTCTTAGGAGAAGCCTCTTTTGTCCCTATTGGTCTTAACAGCGATATGTAGGGATCTGCAAAAAAGCTGTCATTCTTAACATATTTGTTCCATACTCTTTTTCATGATTTGAAAGTATTCAAGTCTATGGTTTACATTTTCCTCCTCCATATGTTCAGAGCAATATGAAATAACTTTGGACCACTTGACCATATGTCGTATAATGTTTCTATCTCCAGTTTTAGTCATATGATTTAAAACCACAGATACCTTTTTTCCTACGTTTGGGTCAGACCTTCGTAGAAGTCACATTCCTCCAATTCTTTGACAATTCTGATTGGAAATATCCTCTCCATATTCAAGTACCTTTCTCCATAAAGCAGACTCTATGCTTTGGAAAATTTGAATCTCCATAAAACTTTCTTCGGCTTTTAGCAATAGAACGTCAAATTTCTGAGAGTTCTTTTGCCCGACTATGCAGCACGTGCCCTTAGCTGGCCTTGCATAAGTTGTCTACATAACGGACCTGTCAGCCAAAAGATACTACTATTTGACCATGCAGCATATGCCCTAGTTGGCCCTGCATAATTCAACACCCATAACGGGTTTGTCAAGTAGTGGTAACTTCATTCTTAGAAAAGACTTCCTCTAATGCCTTTTAGCTCTTTTCCCATGTCATTTCCCAGATTCAAAATTTCTCAAGTCATAGTTTTTCCCCCTCCATACTTGAATATGGTAATATGTTTCTAAACAAATTATCAAGAATTGAGTCAATATCATCCATTCGGTCAAAGCTATTCGACCTTAAATATTAGCCTTTTTATAGTCCAACATGCATGACTTTAAACTGCCAATAACAAAAGACATGGTACTCATTAAATTGGGAACCTATAAAGGGTACTCTGAACAAAAGTCGAGTCCCAGCTCGCTAAACGTACATTTTGTATGATTTAGGCAATATTGAGCAATGAAAAGCTGCAAAGTTTGTGGGGTGGTTTATATAACCTTAGTAAAAATCAAACTATGTTTACTAGGCCCATTGACTTAGGTAAAAATAAGAGCAATTATCAAGAAAATGAAGGTATAGATGATTGAAGATGAACTGTTTTTCATTGATGAACAAGATTAGAAGAACATCCACAGATTGGAGTCTCTTCTTTTTTTCAGAAATTACAGAAGACTTTCAACATGATTTCTCATTTGTTTCAAAGCATCCCGAGCTTCATCAGCAGCCACTTGAAGTTCATTTACTCGACCAGCTTCACTCTCTTCAGCTCGACGAAGTGCTTCTTTGGCATCTGTGATGGCTTTTATACCATCCGCTTGGACTTCTTCCAACGAATTATGAAGCTGGTCAAGCTCCCCAGTAACAGCATCTAGCTCTTGCTAAAGGTGCAACTGCTGGACAATCTTCTCCTTGATCTTCTGCTTCAGTTCCTTCAGCTTTGCAGCATGATCAGCCTCAGCTCGGGACACTGCAGCCTGAAATTCACTGATATTGGTCAGCAATCTAACTCTGATCAGGTCTTGATGACACCTTTGCTCTTGCTCCCTCCTTCGAATGACTTCTTTCACTGCGATATGAATTTCTTGATATCCAAAACCGCCAAGTCCCAACATCTGCGCGTCGAACTTGCGTGCCACAGACCCTTGATTTCTCCGGCTTTACCTCAGAACCAGATCCTCTTTCCTTTTCGGATCCAACTCTGAGGGGGGACTTTTGTTGACGCTCCTTTCTGTCACAGAGTCCAACGAATGGCAAAGGGGAATATTTTAAGCACAAAGAGGGTCACCCTTTGAAGAATATCAAAAAAAATTGACGAAGGCATGGACTAGGAGCCCATTTGGAGTGAGGCGCGCAAGTGACTTGCGCGCCCTATTTGGTTTTTCGCCCAAGGTGCAAGGTGGCCTATAAATAGCCCCTGTGGGCCCCCACTTCAGGGACAAATTTTCCAAAAGTCAAATTCAAGCTCTGGTCGCCCTAGTCTTCAACTCAACTCTTCCGAAAGCTTCTAATGTAACTTTTGACCTAGAATGAAAGACTTGAATGAGTAGAATAAGACCTAAGTGTTTAGAATTCATCAACACTTGCGCGCCTAAGTGTCCAGACTTCCTTAAAAATGGAAACACTTGCGCATCGCCCTACCCTTTCGATGAAACTTGCGCGCCGCCCTTTTGGAAACATCTTAGGATAATACTAAAGGCTTAAGTTAAGTCTCGCCCAAGTATTACCCTACAGATTCTTCGTCGCCCAAGTGAATCCATGTCGCGCAAGTACACTTGCCGGGTCAAGACTTGCGCGCCAACTTTATTTGTGTGCCTCTCTCCCGTTCACCTCTCCTCTTTAAGATATTAGCCCTCGAACCCCTTTTCAAAGCCATTTATGGCATAGTTCCTTTGTTGGGTTCCTTATCTGAAAGGAATTCTGTGAGAACCTCTCCCAAAACCTCGTGACTTATAAGCTTTATGTCACTACGGTTAGAGGTTTCCTCCATATAACCTCATCCCTTAAGATGAGAAGATCTTTTGATTCAGGGCATCCTCCTCAGGAGTAAGTCCCAAGTTCCCTTGGTTCGGGCCTTTTCTCAGGAATAAGCCCCAATCATAATTCCTTTAATTTGGGCCTCCTTCTCGGAAGTAAGCCCCAAGTTATAAGTCCCCTTTAATTTGGGCATCCTCCTTAGGAGTAAGCCCCGGATTAAAACTCCAAATCTCCATAAAGTACAAATACCTTTATGGACCCTGCTCCTGGGCTTCTTTCCTGAAGTAAGTCTTGGTCTTCATCTACTTGGGCAGTCATACATACGTAAGCCCCACATCATTTCTTGTGACTGCATCTTTCGTGGCACAATCGTCAGGTTTACTGATACCTGTTGTTTCTCACACTGAGCATGACTCACATGAGCTTAGAGTGTATAAGTAATCACAACATCTCTTTTTGGGCCGTTAACCATGCATAAGCCTCATATTTCTTCACCCGAACTATGTGGACTTTGATCTTCGCCTTAAAAGTAGAGTACGTAGGAAGCCTTTCTAAGGTTCAAGCCCATCATTCATTAATTCTTTTCCGTCCCATATGACGTTAAACTATATCCTTCTTATCGAACTACGTGGGTTCTGATTCGTTTTTAACGAGGATATGTAGGTAGCCCATCTGCGAGTACGATCCCAACTCTGAAATAATTCCTGTCTTTCTGAATGACAATAAACTTCAAGTGCCCCACTGAGTGACTTTAAAACCGGTATGGTCATCATAATGACCAAGAGATTTTTATATAATGTATTGAAGGATATCATTAACTAAGAATCTCTAATACATATAGATGATTCTCCATCGATGAAGAACCTCAAATACATATAAAAGATTATCTAAATCCCATACATATCAATCATCGATTGCCAAATCTAAATGAAAACTCATTTTCATGCTTGGTGAATTAATAAGGATTTGTAAATATAACTTGAATCTATAAGAGAGTCCCGGAGTAGGCAATAATTCCCCCCAAAAAGGTGTGATGAGCCTGACCTCCTATCCTCTCAACCAATGCAAATTCTTAAGCCTCATCGGTCCACAACTAATGAGCACCTACCTTTAGAAAGTAGGTCCAAATGGATATAGAATCATTGGGTGTTTCCGATTCTACGAATAAATCAGTTAGAAACCGATTGGAAAGTTTGAACCATAAACAAACAAGGTCATCTCCATTTCCAGACGAAACAACGCAACATACATGAGGCCGATCCGATAGTCTCTCATATATGAGATGATAGACAGACGCTTATGTTGGGTTTGTTAAATATATAAAATGTATTATATTAATGGCAATCACCATTTTATCATTCTTTCACGTTGGATGCATAAATATATATATAGATATATATTTCGTGAAGTGTAATGATAATTATCCCCTCAAAGTACGACTTTGAGTTGTCCCTAACTGATGATCATCATGGAGTATTATGGGTTGTGATGATATGATAAAATTAGTTTGAATAGATTATTGTACTCAATATAAGCGGTTGCATATACGAAGAATGGACTCATGTGGTAATAAGTAGAGACTTATTATTTGAATTGACTTGCCAGAGTGTATCTCATGGAATGTCATACAGTCATCATTTTTACCTGAGGTTGGCGAGATACCTAGCATTAAAACCTTTATGCTTTGATACCCTACTTACTCAAGTCAATATATAAACTTTAGCTAATATTAGGGTGGTTGAGTATGTTGCTGATCACATCGTCGGTTAGAGCACAACCAAGATGTGATTTGTCCATTTGTATGACAAGTAAAGACATCCGACCCTTGATTGAATTAGACTGAGAAAGTGCATGGTCATGCTTAGTTGAGTCACATATGATGTGTTCAGCTACTTAGATGTGGGGCATGTGATGTACTCATTTGTGAAATGAATTACATGCGATGTATCCATCGACTTGGTCAATCTTTTTCGAGGAATCAAGAATTGATGAGCTGACTTTAGTAGATTGACATGTTCGACGTTTAGTGGTCTTTCGATGTCATGGACAAATGGATTATATAGGTATACATACGATGTATATGATACATCTTGTAGTGGACATGTTTGTATAAAGACGTGAGTATGTTTGATGGAAATCACACTTGACCCCTTAGTAGCTTGAGTAGCACTGATGTTTTGCTAGAAACTGTTCTTTGCTTACATCTATGAAATAGAGATTTAATATCTTTCGATGTCATGGACAAATGGATTATATAGGTATGCATACGATGTATACGATACATCTTGTGGTGGACATGTTTGTATAAAGATGTGAGTATGCTTGATGAAAATCACACTAGACCCCTTAGTAGCTTGAGTAGCACTGATGTTTTGCTAAAAACTGTTCTTTGCTTACATCTATGAAATAGAGATTTAATATTTGTTGTCAACACCACTAAGGTTTGCAGGGTCACGCAGTTAAGCCCTTGGATACAAATAAAATTTTGGACAAAGTGTTTGTTCAAAATGAATAGAACTTGATAAAACCGTATTTAAAAGAGTTTGGATGGATTCACAAAGCGTTGTGGAGTTTTGCATGAAGTCCTTATGAGATTTTAATGCAAGTGGGAGATTGTTGGATGTGTACTAAAATACATGCATGATATGCATATAGTGTACAATATAGTGTACAATATATATAGTATATGATACTATATATATATATATGTAGTATATAGTGTACAATTAAATACACATGCATATGATGCATGTATGAGGTATAATATATGTAGTATATAGTGTACAATTAAATACACATGCATATGATGCATGTATGAGGTATAATATATGATATATATATGTTTAATTTATATATACATATATACATTTATATTATATTAATATGCATGAGATGCGTATATGAGTTGCATGCGATGCAACGGTCTGTACAACTTCTCCCAAACAGTTTCATCAAGTTACGAACCAAAGGTTGGTTCATTATAGCTTTGCATTTATTCATTGAAACGAGTTCAGTGAATAATACCTAACAGATAGCGTTACAAAGAAGAAGCATCGGACTTCGGCTATATAAGAGATATGATCTCTTCTGTTGGGTGCGTATGAAGTGTGTGGAGGCTTTTGATCTCATTTGTTCGATGTAACTAAGACCCTCAATTTCATGCAAAGTTGATGAAACATTCTCTTCTTTCCGAGCACCGTTTATCTCACATGAGAAGGCGCTAGCACCCCTTCAGCTGCTTGGGTATTCTCTTGATACAATCAAGGATCCTTAGGCCAGTGTACTACCTCGGAGGCATGAAACATTTGTTTGCCACTTCAATGATCTTTATCAAGCATTCTCTTTGTGAAGAGAAGATGGATGCTGCTGCTGTACACGAATTCCAGGTGCTCTGTTTTATGATATATTTACATGTTTGATTTCTTGAAGATAGATCCGCCTGTTTTTAGGTTGTTTTCCGCTGCCAATAATCTTAAGATGATTAAGAAAAACCCATCAAGAATGGAATATTTGATCAAAATGTCAATGAAGAAACAAATGGTCTACTTCCAAATCTTTTTAGGCAGCGTTGGATATGAGGATAAAAGCAAAAAAAGTGTGACTGAAGGAATGTGATAAGGATTGAAATCAATAGCTTGGTATGTATGGAAAATATGTGATGAAATATATTAAATAATATAAATATATAATTATTTAAGGGATATTTTTGTCAATAATGTATAAAACTAGGGACAATTATGTTCATAAAAGGAAGAGCGTTTCTCATAATTGGAAGGAATCCAGATTCCCTTAAATGATACAAATGACATTTCCTCTCCCTTTGCCCTGTGCCAAGCATGATTTATGACCGTTCCCTCCGGGTTCTAGTTCTCTTGTAGCGATTACTATGTTGCTTAGAATTAATATAATATGATATTGCTGAACAGTACCAAATAGAAATTTCTGTTTTAATTTAAAGGGGAGACTTCTTGTGATTTCTTACCTTCCCGCTTCAATACATGGTAATAAGACACGGCCCAGAGAAACCCCCTTTGTATTATAAACAGACAGAACAAGAAGTATCAAATAGAGGAGAGAAACACCAGATGAATACAGGAGAAGACTTCTTCTCCCCCGCCCAAGCCACCTGGCCTCTAGAAATATTCTTCTCTACCCTCTCTCTTTTTCCCCTTCCCCTTCTTATAAAGCTGCATACGAAGGAATCCATAACAAACAACTGTGCGGGGGCCACCTCAAGTTGTTAGGCTAGGTGCTGGGACCTTTTTCACCCCTCATGGAATATACTTTGCAGGTTATGCTGCTAGTGTCACACTGTATCACTCACCCCTTCTTGAGAAACAGTCTTCTCCTCAAGACTAAGTAAAAGAAACCGATTCTAGGTGATAAATTCCTCTTCCCATGTAGCTTCTTCCGCAGGACGCGTCTTCTATTTGATTAGCCACTGAGTCATCGCTTCCTTATTCCGTAGAAGCGGCTGTCATGACTTCATAGCAGCCCCCCTTAATCCAAAATTCACGCTTCTCCGGTCAGCATTCCCTTTACCATCTCCAGTCCCATTTTGCATCATCGCCACAAACTGTCATTATCCTGATCTACTTCGTGTATCCCTCCCAAGTGCACATCCTTTAAGCCAAATTCATCACAGGCTTGCTGGGGCTCCTTACAAGTTATATACCCACCACCATCCTTGTCAAAATAGGAGGAAGCTGTGAGCAGATGATCTTCCCTCACAATTTTGTTTAGATGCATTGTCGCAGCTACAAATCCTCCATAGTCAATTGTGCCACTGTTATCCACATCTGCTGATTGCATTAGATCATAAATCTCAGATTCCTTCAGATTTGTGTCATCTTTTCAATCCCACCCTGAGCTCTTCAAAAGTAATTTGACCACTACTGGTTGTGTCTATCACCCCAAAAATTTCTTTTAACCCCGAAATTTCTTCTTCGGAAAGGCTCCCTACAATGATTCTAAATGCCAGTTTCTTGAATTTATTCATAGCAGAAAACCGCTTCAAGCGGCTCAGCAACTACAGGATCTAGAGGCCTGTCCAAAGCCATGTCATCAACCTGAAGCCATGGATGTCTCAGATCGGCGGTAAACCGCTTTTTTGGGTCTCTAACAAGCATTCTTCTAATTAAAGCTTCAGCATTGTCAGGGACAGTGGACCGCAGATCAGATGATAAGTCAATTTCTCCATGCAAAATCTCCTCAAATACTCCTTTCTCTGTTTCTTCCAAAAAATGGAGGGACCCCACATAGGAGAACATAAATTATAATCCCGGCACACCCTGCATCTGCCTCTGGACCATATAACACTTACAGAGGACTTCAGGTGCAACATAATATGGGCTATCAACTACATCTTTGTAAGTTTCCCCTCTGCTCGGACCATCAGCAAGCACTCCAGAGGAACAAGATTGCAGAGACTCCAAGCATAGCATCAGGGGTTCCAAAAGCTGATCCGATGTTTTATAGAAATCACTTGCTTCATGGGCACAAGGAAGATCCTCAAGAAGAAGCTCCAGTCGCCTCTTGGTCTTCATCAACGTCTCTGTGACATTGCCAAGAAAAATTATTTATGGAGCAATTCCAAGACAGCGGCCGGCTTGGCTCAAGAAATATCTGAAAGCTACCTTCCTACTTTGGATTCCACAAAGAGCTTTCTTTGGGCGCACAGTTGAGCAGAATTGAAAGGAGCAGCCCTTTCTAATGAAGCTGGCTGAGCTCTGTCTGAACTGACTACTTTCTCATTAGTAAAGGAGTTCTGTAAGTTTTCATCGGAATCCACAGATGAAGAATTTAAACTCAAAGAACCATGACCAACCTGAAGATTATGTGCCCCATGATCTGATTTAGGAAGATTGAGCTTTGGATATGGAGACCCCCCTCACTGCATTCTTTGCTTTGAGCAGCATGACCGCTTTCCCGAATGAATGATCATACAACAAAGCAGGACACCGATGATTCAGGGTTACTAGTTTGTGTTTTTTTATACCGCGCCCTTTGTACACATGTACGCCAAACAATCTCCCAGATGCTCCTCCCAGTTTCAGAAGATCCGAAATCTGTTACCACACACGTCTCATCAGGGACTGCTCCTAAGATTAAAGATCCATATATAAAGATCCGTGCAGGTGCTTGAAGTTGTTACATATCTGTGAAGGGCTGCTGAAACAACACAGAGCTAGAAGTTGAAACTTTTACATCCGGAACACTTGCGGTGTCATTACTCAGAGTATCAAGAGGTTGTATACCTTCCCGATCCACCAGAGTGCAACATCTTCTCAGGTTGTTGAAAATGGGAAGTCGTAGCTTCCCTTACCAATGACTTAACATGAAACTGGGGACCCACTCCTTTTATTGCTAACTCAACATTTCTGGCCAGACGCATTGCCTGTACCCGGGTTTCTGGATTGCGTATTCGAACCCAGCTGTGAATATCTTCTCGCAACCCATGGAAGAAATAACCCATGCACTGCTACTCGGGTTGGTGCGGGAGTGGCGATGCTAAATATATGAACTGCTTGGTGTATTCCTGGGTTGTTCCATTCTCCTGTGGAGCTGCTATCTCCGCATACGGATTCTGAACTTCCAGGCTGCTAAACCGCTCCCATCAATTCTTTAAACGCTGTCCACATTACTTAAGGGAGGACTTCCCCTAAGATGGTGAACTAGTGGACTGCAGCACCTTTCATGCTTACTTGCGCAAGGGGTACTTTTGTTTTTTCGGGTGTCTGATTGATTCGGAAATACAGTTCTGCTTGCTTAATCCAGCCTCTCGGATTGCTTCCCTCAAACACGGGTAGCTCAACCCTCACAGCTGAGGATTGATCATTTTTGTTAGAGTCTGTATCCCACATCGGACTTGTGGTCCGATGTGGAGTTTATCCTTCATTATAAAAGAACGCCTCCTCCTCACTTTGAGGGAAGGAGGCGAGAGGGGTTTCCTCATTCTACATGGTATCAGAGGGTTTTCTAACCCGATCCCTCCCTCCCGTCTAGGTTTTTTGTTTTTTTTTTCCGACTCGGAAATCCCCCGTGGGGGGAGGCGGCCTCAAAGCCCCGTAGGGTTACCGCCGCCGCCCCTCCGCCTCTGCCCCACGCTGCTCCTGCCGGTCCTCATTCCCGGCGGCCCAGGTCCAGCCCCGTCGCGGCTCCCCGGCGGCCCTCCTACGCCTCCTGCGCGGATTGCCCCTCCCGCCGTGCGCGCGCCTCCTGCGCCGTCGCCCCTCCCCTCCCTCCCGAGCAGCCGGCCCCCTGTCCGGTGGCCCTCTCGCCGCGTCGCCCCCCGGCTCCCGGCGTCTCCTCCCGACGGCCCTCCCTCCCGGCGGCTCCGTCCTACGCGAGACTCCAGCCGGATCTCGCTCTGTCCGGTGGCCGATCCTGCCTGGCGCGCCTCCAGTTCCCATCGTCGGCCTTCCGCGGTTCTTCCCGTCGGTGTCCAAGCCCCGACGGCCTCCCGCGCCTCCCGGCGCCTCCCGCTGCTCCAGCGCCTCCCGCTGCTCCCGCGCGCTCGCGGCTCGCGGCTCCCGGCTCCCGACGGATCTCCCTCCAGTCCGGCGACCCCTCTCCGGCGGCATCTCCCGTCCCACTCCCCTCCCGGCGACCTCGCCTACTGCTCTCCGGCGGCCAGATCCGGACTGCTCAGGCCGAATCTGGCCAGATCCGGTGATTTCCGGCCTGATCCAGGCTACTCCGGCCGGCTCCGGCCTGATCCAGGCTACTCCGGCCGGCTCCGGCCTGATCCAGAGATTTCCGGCCAGATCCGGACAGCTCCGGCCGGCTCCGGCCTGATCCAGGCTACTCCGGCCAGATCCGGCGATTTTCGGCCAGATCCGGCCAGATACGGCGAGTTCCGGACTGTTCCGGCCAGATCCGTCCCCGCGCATCTTCGCTGCTCTCCCTCCTTGTCGGCCTCCTCCTGCAAGGCGGCCCTCCCTCCGACTGGATTCATCCGCTCCCTTTCGGAACCTCCTGCGGAATCCCCGCCTCGTCGGCATCTCCCGGCATCTTTTCGGCAGCCACATCTCTGTCCATCGGCACGCCCGTGCGCTTCCTCCACCGTGGCGCAACACTTTGCCCGACTCGGACCGGTCCATTTGGCGCCGCCAGATCCCGCAACAATTCTGCGGAATCCCCGCCTCCCGTCGCCGGCCCCGCAAATGCGGTTTTCCCGGTGCTAGATTGGATTTCCCGGCATTTCATCGACCGGCCCCACTAGTGCGGCATTCCTGGCGTTCCGTCAATCGGCCGGTCTGAGTGGTCCTCTGCTGCGCCTGCAACATCATCCATCCATCATCCTGCGGGGGAGCTTTGATCATGAGGGGGAGCAACAGCCTTTTGCAGCATTCTGCTTTATTTCGTCTTGTTTTGTCATCAAGCTGGGCATGTCCAACTTGAGGGGGAGTGTTGCGTCTGTTTTGTTGTTTTCTTTTCATTATGTGTCCAAACTAGGTACACCTAGCTTGAGGGGGAGTGTTAGAGTCTGTATCCCACATCGGACTTGTGGTCCGATATGGAGTTTATCCTTCATTATAAAAGAACGCCTCCTCCTCACTTTGAGGGAAGGAGGCGAGAGGGGTTTCCTCATTCTACAATTTTCAATGCCAGTCGTGTGAGCCGCCAAAACTGTATTACGCCCCTGCGTCCTCATTCCACCCGTCTCCTCTGAATGCACCTTTGTCATATCAGTCGCCAGCGAATGCTGCTCTTCTTGTTGCGGCATCTTCTCCCAACGACGCACCAGAGTGACGAGGCATTTCCAGAATTTAGCCTGCTCTTTCCGTTCTTGCTCCCACTGCTGCTGTCCCTTAGTTAATGCTCCCACTGCCGCTGATATCTTCGAGAGGGCCGTCTTTACCATTCCCGTTTGCTGCTGCATGCCTTCCAAACATGCCCGGTATCACGTCTCCATTTCTCTCCGCCAACAGAGATGAGGTAGATATCCGGCAGATCGGACCAATTGATAAGACACGGCCCAGAGAAACCCCTTTCATATTATAAACAGTTAGAATGAGAAGTATAGGATTGAGGAGAAGAAGAGAAAAAACAGATTAGATGAATACAGGAGAAAACTTCTTCTCCCCCGCCCAAGCCACCTGGCCGCTAGAAATATTCTTCTCTACCCTCTCTCTCTTTCCCTTCTCCCTTCTTATAAAACTGACTCGTGAAGGAATCCATAACAAATAACTGTTCGGGACCACCTCAAGTTTTTAGGCTAGCTCGTGGAATATACTTTCCAGGCTGTGCTGCTGGTGTCATGGACTATCAAATGGTAATATGTATCAAATCTTTTTTATATTGTAGGTTAATCTCTTTTCAAAGCACATTGGAAAAACAGAAGAACAAATAGAAGCAGACATCAGCCGCCCAAAATATTTTAGTCCAAGTGAAGCTGTTGAATATGGGATCATTGACAAGGTACCCCCTGAATGTTTGCACTGTTTTAGGCTCTGTTTGTGTGTTATTTTGTTTATTTAATTTGCCTTGATACACTGTAGGTTCTTTACAATGAAAGGAGTACTGGAGATAGGGGAGTTGTTTCTGACTTGAAGAGAGCTCAATTAATTTAGCTGCACCATTCATCATGTTGGTGATGTTTCTGCTTATCCAGGTATCATTTCGATCATTGAATACACTGGTTCAAGGTTCAATAGTCGGATCATGATTGAACCGTGATCAAATTTTTCATTATTAATTTTATATATTTTAAATAACATAGATTGAAATTAATAACTATGTACAAATCAGTCATAATTATCAATTTAAGATCATTTTATTCATAAAAAATCATATTCTCTCTTCAGTCCAATTTATAAAGAGAAAAGCAGGGTGCTTTTGTGGTTAAAAATATAAGAGGAATTAATGTATTAGTTTTGCTTTTATACAAATTAACCTTCATTAATTATGTGAGAATGATTTGCAAATGTTGAATTAAGGATATTTTTGAGATTCATTACAATTTGTGATGAGTTCTTCGAGTCCAACAAACATAGAACATGCCATATGGTTTCCTTTATTTGTATTTTTTTTATTTTATGTTTTCATTTATTCTATTTTAATTATATTTTTTATGCATGGAAATACAGTATTTGTACTCAGGTATTGAGTTTAAGAAAAGACCAACGTACAGAATAAAAGACATGCCACATAACATATGTCGGTGGAACTAAAGATAGAGAACATTTGCTTTGATAAAAGTGCAACTCAACACAACACACCCACACAGAACCTGTTTTTCATTTGGCACAAAACATTTATCTTGAGGACTTCAATGTTCTCTTTATTTATGATCTCACGCATCTTCAACAATTGAAAACAAATATAATAAATCACTTGCGTACCCTTCATATGACATAAGAGTTTTTGCAAAGGAATTGGCACAAAACAGATGGACAACATATAACATATTTGAGCACATAACATTTTAGGCAGAACATATGCAAATTGCTGGAAGAGTGATAATGACCCAACACCGGCTACTTTGTATAATAGAAGAGAAGCAACGGAAATACAAGCGGAAGAGGAGGCGGAAGATCGAAAGGCTCAAAGAGCTCTGCCCAAGCCCGCAGGCCGTTTTCCCAAGCCTATGGCCGATTCTTCAATATTCTCCTTGCTGCTTCGCTCACTCCCCCTTGCTGCTACTTATAATAACCCCCCCTCCCCCCCACACCCCCACCGCCACAGCGGAAGAGGAGGAGGAAGATCGGAAGGCTCAGAGAGCCCCACCCAAGCCCGCAGGCTGTTTTCCCAAGCCTACGACTGATTCTCCAATATTCTCCTTCCTGCTTCGCTCACTCCACCTTGGTGATACTCATAGCAATCCCCCTCCCCCTCCTACCACGTGGAGATGACTACTCCCCCCACTACCAACAAACTCTAACAAATTCACCTGACTCCCCCATAACAAACTACCCCATACAAAGACAACAATACCCCTTAACCAAACTCCCTCAAGCTCATAGGTTCTTGTCACTTGCCTCCCCTTGAAAACAACCTTGTCCTCAAGGCTGAATGGGAGGAACGAGATCCGTGTTGTCGTGGGCTGCCTCGGGGCCCCACTCGGCTGCCCCGTCTTCATTTCCAGCATTGTCCTCGCCCAGTAAGAGCACCCGCAAGTGTGGATTGGGACACCGGTTCATGGGCCTATAGAGTTGACCACATCGGAAACAAAGTCCCTTGCGGCGTCGATCCTCCCACTCCTGGGTGGTCAAGTGTCGAACACCTCGTCCGTCAGGGGGCGTGTGAGTAGGAGGCTCATAGGGAGCTCCATTCCCAACGGCTGCTCTGTGGTTGGGTGGTTGGATAAAAGCCCTATCCGGTTGGTGCGTGATGCGGAATCACCGGGAGACAGAACGACAGAAAAACGAGAAAACGAAAGAAAGAAAAGCAACAATGAACACGGCGATTTACGTGGTTCGGGAAAAATCCCTACGTCCACGGGAGAGGCAGAATTTCACTATGATTCGGGAGCACAGAAATTACAGAGGATTTCCAACAACAAAACCCTAGCCCGAAATGGGCTACATATGAAGAAGACGGTCTACTGTTCTGAATAGTAGTCCGCGTTGCAACAGTGATCGGCGGCTCACTTTGTCAAAAGTGCTACAGTGTCTGTCGGCTGGAAGTCAAAAGCGCTACAGTACTGTTGACCTCGAAGTCCGCACCGCTACAGTGCCTGTCGGTGTCGGTCGGTCAGCTCCGCAACAGTGGTCAGCATTCGGCCCAACCGGATCGGGCAACACCAATCCAACAGTGCGGTCCCGAGCGGATTGGAGGATGCCATGGTTCAGATTCGCGGACCTTCGAGAATTTGTGGGGCCCACCGCTATTGAATTGGGAACTCTCGCCGTCCGTGATAGCGAGCTCCACATTTCGAGCTAAGCGCATGGTGTGCAATCGAGTCGGTGGGTCGTGAATGCGAACCCAACTGCGAATGTCATCGCTCAGGCCATGCATGAAATAACCGACATACTAGGTCTCAGGTTGCCGGGGTAGCAGGGATGTCAGATACTCAAACCACTCAATATAATCTTGGACTGGGCCATGTTGCTGGTGGGCCGCAAGCTCTTCGTAGGGGTTTTGGATTTCCAAGCCACTGAAACGTTCGATCAGCTCCTCTTTGAACATTGTCCACAGTAGAGTACCTCGTGCAAAATTGTAAATCAGTGAATAGCGATGCCCTTCATACTTAACTGAGCCAGGGCGATTTTGTCAGCTTCAGTGGTCTGGTGAATACGAAAAAACATCTCAGCACGCACGATCCAACCCCTTGGATCCGTGCCAGTGAAAACTGGGAGCTCGACCCGCCGAGCAAGAGACTGCTGCTCTGAGCTGGAGTGGACAGGTAGTGTGGCTACCCCAGCATCCAGAGCGAGCGCAGGGGGGTTGTCCGACTGCTGGGCGCGTGAGGAAGAGACCTCTGTTACTAGAGACAGATGCCCCTCGTTCGACTGTGGGGCCTTGTCCAAGCGACAAACCAAGCTAGAGACAGTTCTGGTGAGGTCAACAATGTCGTGCGCCTAGGCATGTCAGAAGGCAGCCTGCTCCTGTCACCAGGTTTCCAGCAAGGCCTCAAGACGGCCTAGCCCTCGTCCTGGTGAGTGTGCTTGCAAGTCTCCATCACCAGGCAACCCTTCAGTGAACCTGTCGGTGGTGTGGGGGTATCTGGGCAGTGAGTAGTTGTGGGAATGTGAAAAACTGGGCGGGTTTGAGAAGCTGGAAAGGGCGCCACAGGTGGTGCGCGCCTGAGTCGATCTCTGTTTTTTTTTTTGTTTTGCTGCTCACCTGAAGCGGTGTACGTACCAGCTGGATGTGGTGAGGCGCGACGCGTCGGAAGGCAACGAGTGGTTGACGAAGCACGCCGCCCTCACTGACAAAGTCTGATGGGGGCATGCATCGTCTGCTCGAAGATTGGGCGGGTGCGGCAATAGGTTCGATGGCGGCATACTAGTGGGAGCAAGAACCGCTTGACTATGGTGTGCGGAAAGGAGAAAGCCCATTGTGCTGGTGCCGCGTTTCGCCGAGCGTAGTAGTAGGCGACGGGAGCACAGGGTACCCCTCCGGTCTCTTGATATATTAAATTAATTTTTAATTCATACAAATATGTTTTGTGGTCATTAGTTCGGTCTCTTGACTTTTTAAAATATTCCTTTCATGTGTTAATATGAATGTGCATAACACAACATGTTCGGTGCATTCGTTGTATTTTTCATAATATTGTTAAATATTATTTCTTGATAATATTTAAACGTTTATTGCCACAATTTTATTGTTCTGTGGTGTTGAAAATGTAATTTATTTGTTGTGTTGTTGTTTTTATGATTTATATTTTATTTATTCAAATGCTCCATTGCGTTGATGGGATAGCGTGTTCAACACTAAATGAATTATATTGATAGAACTTGAATTGCATTGATAGAACATGAACTATATTACACAAAACATGGATTATATTGATAGAGCATGAAATATATACAGAACATGAATTATATTGACAGAACATGAACCTGAACACACAAAATATATTCACAGAATATGAATTTCAGCACACATAACATTATCTTCAATACAATACATGTTTTGTGGTCAGTGTGTACGAGTTAACATGTTTTATGCTCTTTACTTTTATATGGTCAACACAACTTATATTATGTGTTGTGCCGTTAATATGTTTCTGTGTTGAGAACATGTTTTAATCTTCTTATTTTTAATATGAATGTTTGCAAAACATATCATGTTAATATATATATATGTCCCACGAACATTTATTATACATGTTCTGTGCACTCTAAGGAGTAAAATCCTCTGTGTAGTAAATGTTCTGTAGATTGATTGTTTTTTATGTTGAAAATATATTCTGTGCTGTGAGGTAGAGACTGACAAACTGCATGTTTTGTGCACTTTTATGTTATGTGTACTTAGGGGAATGTTGTATGGTTGTGAAGGTAAATGTTCTTTGGAAGATATTTGGAAAAAGTTTGAAGTTGTGGAAAACAAATGATGGTTCAACAGAACATATGTTCTGTGTTCAAAGACAAATGTTTTGTGATAGTAGGTAAATATTCTGTACTGTTGATCAAATGTTTTGTTGTTGCATTGAGTTAAATGTTCTATGCTTGATGCTGCTGTGTGAAGAAGAATGTTCATTGTCAAGCGGGGACATGAGTTTATATATTATAATATACCTTGATGACTTGTTTTCGCTTAAATTTAACCAGTCCATCGTCCTTCATTACAATAAAAAACTATTAAGGATTTATGTTACGTTCATCTTAAACCAAAGGACAATAATCGCCACTATCTTTTTCAATAAAGGCTTATATATTTAATTTAATGAGCTAATTTTGATTAAGAATAGTTAAGCCTATCAAAATCAAACTGAATCTAAAAATTGAAGTATATCATATTCACCAATTGATTTTAATGACTCATTTGACTTGAATCAGCTTTAATTGGTTTATGTTGGTTCAATTTGGTTAGCTTTGACTGGTTTGGTCTAAGCTACACCCTTGATGTTATACATGTGTGTGCATGTTTATAAACGTTAAGTGGTGTGCATTTTATAAATGTTTTGTGTTTATGCATCATCTAATGATTTCTGTGTGTGCACATGTTGCGTTGTGTTATGACTTATGTTTTGTGTGTGGGTGTGTGTTAAGTTCATGTGTTGTGTTGTGCATCATATAAATATTATGAGCCATAATCGAATGTGAAGTATTACGTGTTCTGTGTGTGTGAGATGTGTTGTGTGTGCATTATCACATGTTTTGTGTGATGTGTTGTGTTCTATCATGTTTTATCATATTATGTAGCTATATTTATGTTTTTGTGTTTATATATCTTGTTTATGAATGATATATATATATATTTGAAAGGGTTGAAGGTCAAACCTTCTTTATTGAAATGAAAACAGAGAGAACCACTTTAGGGCTGGTAATGAGGGAACCCATTAAAACAAGGATATCATGTTTATGAATGATATATAAATAAATATCACATGTTTTGAGTATATTTTAAATCTTATGATATTTTGGGTATGAAATATGGAGTTCTTTTTTTATAGATTTTTGATGTTGCATGGTGGTCTTGGTGACCATGCATGATTGACCAAGCAACATCATGGGTGAGGTATGAGTTCCACGATTGGTGCACGATCCTAATGATCGTGTAAGGTGATCGTGCATGTCTTGTTGGGATTCAAAACCATCGATCACCAGAAGCTTCAAGAACAAAACAAAGCTTTGAAAATTCCCAAGATCCAAAGAACCCCAAGAACAAAACAAAGATTTGAAAATTCCCAAGATCAGAAGAACCCCATGACATTGATGTATCGGAATTTAGAAGTTAAGCGACACTTAAGCCATCGCGTCAAGTTGACCCGCTCACACACTCAAACAAGCACATCTCACAGGAACAAGCATTCAAGCGAAATAAAGCAAATAAGAAATGGACAACAAAGATTTATGTGTGGTTCAGACGTTAGTCATACATCCACGAGGGAACATAACAGTTTCCTTTCATTTCATAGAAGTTGCAAGATTGCAAATAGAGTTACTCTTATGTATAGTTTTTCAACCTTTACATATCAACAAAGCTAAACTCAATGAACAAGTGCACACATGGTCCCACCCCAATTTTATAGCGGGTCACAAGCGGTCAACTGGTTCCACTGTCTTCCAACATTTGCAGGGGACCCATCATTTGCCTTAGTAACCTTCAATTGCCTTTATGTGCCTCTTCCTCGACTGCTAACTTTTGATAAGTTGAGCAAGTTACCCCAACGTATCACTTTGATGACTCTTACGTAATTCCTTTACTGCTGAACTGTGAGGAAACCCTTACATATTCTCATCGGTGAACCTTTATTCATGCCATTACTTTCATTCATCCATCATTTGTACCATGACCACCAGGTTACAAAAAATCAACTTCTAGACCATTGCATTCGCTGGATTTCAAGTATCTTCATCAGGTTGAAACATAAATCCTAGAGTTTCTCCTTGTGGATGTCTGAATCAAATCTTGAAACATACTTCACATTTCCCAACAAGCTCTCACTTGAAGACTGCATACAAGGAAACACGACAACCACCGACACTTAAGGAAAACATTGATAATCCCTATAGAGACTTGGTTTTTGCCTTGTATGACTTTAGAATATTTCTACATATATTTCCAGAGCCAGACGCTGAGACGACGTGCAATTCCAGGGCCCGATGTGTCTAGAATAAATTATACAAAAATATTAAGTATATTGTATATTATGCACGTGGTGGAAACGAGTTATCTCTTAAATGGTAGTTTGGATCAGAAATTTGAGACCACAGTTGAGTCTGGAGCGTACCGTTTACCCTAGGTAGGGTATAACTTTTGTCGGCGCGGGTCTTCGGTAGAAAATGTCACCGATGGCGTTTTTGTAAATAAAATAATTAAATTTAATTATTTTATCTTGAATGCCAAATCAAATTGAAAGGTTCCGGGGCCCGCAGCGGAAGCCGATGGGTTGGAGATTTTAAAATTTTTCATCGACGGGTCAATAGAACTTGTCGACGCCGACGATCTGAGCCCTGATAAGGTTCGAGGATCTTGATTAAATTATAAAGAGCACAAAATAAAAATGAATACATACCCGTTTCAAATGCGAAGCCGTGGTCGACTGCAACTGGTCGATGACGATCGTCGCTTGAAGGATCTATAACAATATCCCTCTAGATCGTCCACATGCGCTTCTAAAATCTGCTGGAACGCCGATCGTCGAATTCTGGGTGCTAGCGCGGCGTTCCGACGATGTCTTCGACATCCTGATGATCACTGCATCGAGATCCCTTCGATGCTTGAGGAAGATTTTGATCCATGCTCTTGGATCAACTGCTTCTCTCTATAGGTAGCAGGAGGAGAGAGAGACTCATTTTTCATTCCATGAAAATGGATGAATAGTTAGAAAATCCCGACAAGAGAGAGATCCTCCTCCTTTATTTATAGTGGTGTTGCTAAATAGCCCGGTTGGGTTCCCCGATCCTCGTTTATTTCAACATCCACTAAATAAATAATTTTGACGAACTAAACTGCATCAATATTATTTATTATTTTATCACATACTTGTAATATATATAAAATATATTACGTGATAAAAAAACTGAGCCATTTAACTCGACTCGCTGTCCCGCTTAATATTAAACGAATCTTGAATATTAAAATAATATTCGTTTGATTAATATTACCTCGTATTTACTAAACTTGTAAATACATTAAATAAATTCAATCCCAAATATTCATAATTTGAATATTAATGAATCTATTTAATTCTTTTGGTGATCAAAAACTTAGACAACACTCAGACCCCATGGTGGGGCCCATTATCCCCATGTACCTATTCAACTGAATAGTGTTGATTCTTGAATATGCTATTGTGTGTGACCCTCTAGGCCCTTATCTCGATAGTAGTGAATAAAATCTACAGACCAAGAGCGGAGTCTAGTAACTCATCATGACCCATAAAGAGATAAGAATTGTCATAGCAACGACAACCAATCTACGAACACTGACTGTGTACTATAATCTCTTTGTCTTAGAAATCTCATAAAGAAGGACACACACTTGTGTCATCGTGCTTTTCTTTATTATTTGTTGATCTATCCGGATGGATTTGTCTTTCAACTGCTTTGGCCAAAGACTTATAAAGGTAGCATCATCCTGATCAACCAGGCCTGAGATATACAACTTTATAAAAGCGACAAATCCCTTCTTGATCATTCAACCAATATCATACCACCAATGACGCACCCAACACAAGCTACCTCGCCACGATTTCAATACCATGGTTTTTTCCTTGCATCAAAGTACGCAATCAAATGATACACATTGGTAATGGTCTCAAGCCAGGAGACTAATACACATGTTCGTAGATAGGAACAACCAATGACACCCAAAACATGTGGTGTTCCTATTGACAGGTCTGTCCTTATGATCTCACTACTAGAGATCACCAAGTGCGAACTTCATGAGAAGAAGTCTCAATGCTTATGAGCCCCCAACACCTGATAATCAAACATCTACTGTGTCCAATTAGTAAGATGTATCTAGACCATAAAACATATATTTAAGATTAATTTCATAGTGTAGTTGGGGTTTGGCTTAGTGGTAAGCACCCCGTAATTCTACATGAAAATTGTGGGTTCAAA
Source organism: Viscum album (assembly GCA_963277665.1). NCBI lineage: Eukaryota > Viridiplantae > Streptophyta > Magnoliopsida > Santalales > Viscaceae > Viscum > Viscum album. The sequence continues at coordinate 1,981,953,857 of OY728133.1, forward strand.
ACCCATGGGGCGCAGGTACTGTAGCAGTACTGTAGCGGTACTGTAGCATCGGTGGTACAGTTGATCGGCGGGTACTGTAGCGGCGGCAGAGCACTGTAGCAGCGGCGGGTACTATAGCAGTCGGGTTACTATTCACAGAATGGGCCTTAGGCCAAAAATTTGGGCCTACGAGCTATGTAATGGGTTACATGCCCACTGGGCCTTCGGACTATGTAATGGGTCTCCCTCTACCCGGTTAAAATAGGTCTTTGCTTTGCTTTAATAATAAAATGAGGCTTCGGCCCCAACCTTTAAAAAAAAGAAGATTAATTTCATAGTATCTCAAGGTTCTCATTATAGCTTGAGATTTGCTATAACCTCTCGACACAACAATTAATCTTTGGACATTACAATTTCAATAGTGGACGCAGAAAAGCCTACACTATAATGGTAATATGACATCATGTGTAAATACTAGTACACATGATATGATAATCAAAAGTACATCATAGTTGGGTATAGGGCACCTACTATTTCAACACTCCCACTTATACTAGAGCCAACTTGCTAACCAAACTTGTTAGCTACTCACATGATAAAGATCATGCTTATGCTGAGTAATGGTTTTAACTGTTGGGCCTGCCACGTTTTCACCGCGTGACATATCTGTTGTATGTACCTCATCTCCTTGAGTAAAACTTTTCTAGACAAGGTATCCCTGAGTATATCACTTTTGTCCATTGTCATAACTTGACAACTTGGCTAGTAAGAATATCATAATTTATATTATGATAATACTTTTCTCACTAGGTGCGATTCCAAGAACTGGAACAAATCGTTGCATTTAACTACTTCTTAGCTGCCTTAGAAGCTGCAACGTACTCGATATTTGTAGATATGGCTACTGCTGGCTATTATGATCTTGACTCGCTCATCTCCTTTGCCTAACTACGATACTAGATCAAATTGATCGAAGGATTACTAGTGTGTGTCCCACAAACACTAGTATACCTTATTGTCACAGGCTGAGCGTCTCAGCACAACAGTTCGCCCGTGCGGCACCCCAGCCCCCTCCAAGGCGGGCGGGGTTCAGCCGTCCAGCTCTTCATATGTGAGGTTCACTGGTTTCGTCCTGCCATGGACTCATCCGGAGAGTGACCCCAACTCCCAACCAGTGGTGTCAAGGTTGACACGCACCATCCTCCTCTTTGTCGGGGCGACTCCCATATCTTAGATAGGGACTAACCAAATGAACCGCAACTTTGATGTTCTTGCTGGTGTGGGACAGGGCCCCCATGATTGGGTCGTGACATTCTCCCACCACCATTCCATGCACGCCCTCGTGCATGCAGGATCGTGGCCTTCTGTGTGTCCGCGACTGCTTCCAACTAACCGGCTACCAAGCATGGCCTCAGGGGACGCTTCTTCCTTGTCGTTGGTATCAATGACCCACCCACTCTCTGGGTCGCAAACCACCGTGGTCCACCCTCTCTCTCAGGGTCGAAAACCACCTCCACGAGACCCACCCTTCATAGTGGCGTCTCTGCCTCGGACATCTCGCAAGCGCGACCATCTGTGTCGTGTCACCTCTGCATGACACCCCGGGACTCCGCTCCCACCACCAAGGTCCGTCCGACATCATTCCGCAACACCACGAGGCACATTCCCTCTGATACCACTTGTCACGGGCTGAGCGTCTCAGCACAGCAGTTCGCCCGTGCGACACCCCAGCCCCCTCCAAGGCGGGCGAGGTTCAGCCGTCCAGCTCGTCATATGTGAGGTTCACTGGTTTCGTCCTGCCATGGACTCATCAGGAGAGTGGCCCCAACTCCCAACCAGTGGTGTCAAGGTTGACACGCACCATCCTCCTTTTTGTCGGGGCGACTCCCATCTCTTAGATAGGGACTAACCAGATGAACTGCAACGTTGATGTTCTTGCTGGTGTGGGACAGAACCCCCATGATTGGGTCGTGACATTCTCCCACCACCATTCCATGCACGCCCTCGTGCATGCAGGATCGTGGCCTTCTGTGTGCCCGTGACTGCTTCCAACTAACCGGCTACCAAGCATGGCCTCAGGGGACGCTCCTTCCTTGTCGTTGGCATCAATGACCCACCCACTCTCTAGGTCGCAAACCACCGTGGTCCACCCTCTCTCTCAGGGTCGAAAACTACCTCCACGAGACCCACCATTCATAGTGGCGTCTCTGCCTCGGACATCTCGCAAGCGCGACCATCTGTGTCGTGTCACCTCTGCATGACACCCCGGGACTCCGCTCCCACCACCAAGGTCCGTCCGGCAGCATTCTGCAACACCACGAGCCACATTCCCTCTGATACCACTTGTCACGGGCTGAGCGTCTCAACACAGCAGTTCGCCCGTGCGGCACCCCAGCCCCCTCCAAGGCGGGCGGGGTTCAGCCGTCCAGCTCTTCATATGTGAGGTTCACTGGTTTCGTCCTGCCATGGACTCATCAGGAGAGTGGCCCCAACTCCCAACCAGTGATGTCAAGGTTGACACGCACCATCCTCCTCTTTGTCGGGGCGACTCCCATCTCTTAGATAGGGACTAACCAGATGAACCGCATCGTTGATGTTCTTGCTGGTGTGGGACAGGACCCCCATGATTGGGTCGTGACATTGGTGGAGAAGTGGGTTCTGTCCCACACCAGCAAGAACATCAACGTTGCAGTTCATCTTGTTAGTCCCTATCTAAGAGATGAGAGTCACCCCGACAAAAAGGAGGATGGTGCGTGTCAACCTTGACACCACTGGTTGGGAGTTGGGGCCACGCTCCTGATGAGTCCATGGCAGGACGAAACCAGTGAACCTCACATATGAAGAGCTGGACGGCTGAACCCCGCCCGCCTTGGAGGGGGCTGGGGTGCCGCACGAGCGAACTGCTGTGCTGAGACGCTCAGCCCGTGACAAGTGGTATCAGAGGGAATGTGCCTCGTGGTGTTGCGGAATGCTGCCGGACGGACCTTGGTGGTGGGAGCGAAGTCCCGGGGTGTCATGCAGAGGTGACACGACACAGATGGTCACGCTTGCGAGATGTCCGAGGCAGAGACGCCACTATGAAGGGTGGGTCTCGTGGAGGTGGTTTTCGACCCTGAGAGAGAGGGTGGACCACGGTGGTTTGCGACCTAGAGAGTGGGTGGACCATTGATGCCAACGACAAGGAAGAAACGTCCCCTGAGGCCATGCTTGGTAGCCGGTTAGTTGGAAGCAGTCGCGGACACACAGAAGGCCACGATCCTGCATGCACGAGGGCGTGCATGGAATGGTGGTGGGAGAATGTCACGACCCAATCATGGGGGTCCTGTCCCACACCAGCAAGAACATCAACGCTGCGGTTCATCTGGTTAGTCCCTATCTAAGATATGAGAGTCGCCCCGACAAAGAGGAGGATGATGCATGTCAACCTTGACATCACTGGTTGGGAGTTGGGGCCACTCTCCTGATGAGTCCATGGCAGGACGAAACCAGTGAACCTCACATATGAAGAGCTGGACGGCTGAACCACGCCCGCCTTGGAGGGGGCTGGGGTGCCGCACGAGCGAACTGCTGTGCTGAGATGCTCAGCCCGTGACATTATTCTCCATATACTAGGTACATATCATTTGTACTTACCAAAGTACAAGATGATAGTTTTGACTGCTTCACTTGCAGTGCTTATGGATATAATTGATATCTGCCTACTATAAAGTATATCCTTGTAGTATCAATTTTTTTACATATCATTGCATACGTGATTGATCCATCGCTGGAGCGTATGGAACTCAACTCACAACTTTAATCTCCTCTCATGTACCGAACATGTCAACCTGAAGAGTTTAAGCCATGTGACATTGGCAACAATTCTGAACTTGAATTGTTCCCACTTGTGTTTTTCAATACAATGTCACTTTATGTAAGATTGACTAGGTCCAAGCAATCGTTAGATCTACATCGATAGATCCAGTTCCCTATAACTTAGGTTGCTAGTTTAAGTCAATCACCGGAGAATTACTTTTATACTAGTCTTAACTAACTATAGGACCAATATCTGTTTTCTATATGTTGCTGAACATATTTCACTTGGAAAACTATGGCGATCCCACTAACCTTTGGTAGACACAAGGAAAAGATTCATTTGAAATGAATGCTCTAAGATCTTGTTGCTTACTTGAACCATGGATTGGATTTCAGTAACTTGCAACCTTCATTGGCATTCGATGGTGTCATCATCCCTTTCTGGTTGCGTCGAACAAACACCTTCCAAGAAAGATGATCTTGACATCCAATGACCAATATAATGATCTTATAGGTTAGCTATAACAAGTAAAATTCTAATGGATTTAGGCATACCGATTTGGTATAACCAATTGAGCCTTATTGGTACCAGGCTTGTACCATCCATGTATCATCTCATTTGAATACCCACCACAGTATTCAATTTATAAGCCCCTTTGCAATGTGATACATGTAATCCATTATTGATTTTTTAATCGTCTTTTCAATCCCAGCTAATTGACATATACTGCTTACTTGTACGATTTATTATTCTTAATGAATAATTTATCACCCGCCGCGGTGAATATAAAACCGTCACCATGGTTTCATCCTTCCTACGCAGTATGTGTCACTGGAAGATTCCTATTCCATATGTACTTGCGGAACTTGTTCTTATGCCAACCATTTGTGCATCTAAAGTATTGACTAAAACCAAATCAATCTTGCTCTCACGATCTCTAATAGAGATGTGCACCCTTATATAGAAATGTAGTTTAATACTTGACTACATCTTTTCTATCTTAGAGATTTATGTAATATCCTAAGCAACCGTTAGGATAATTACCTTAAATGCACAATTTGTTTAACTTGATGCATGTTTGTTTAAATCTTAACAAACGCTTTGCATCTTTAACACATGTCTTATGACATAATGTATTTTCATCATACTATGACTCGTATGATATCCATTTTTCATTTTAGTTGGCATATTGGTTTTGGGTTTACGCCGTTATTTGCAAAGCACATCTTGAAATATGATGGAAGTTACTGCAGGTTGTAACATTGATACTACCTATATCATAATTTTGATGTATAACATATGCGTTTAGGAATTGCTCCACGCTACATGTTTGTTGATCAATGTTAACATATAAGACTTTATCATTGATCCTCCTTATGAACATCAATATCGTGATGTAGATAAGGTAACATGCGTTTAGGAATTACTCCATGCTACATTATCACGATTGATGAATGTTTGGTCAAGATATTCTTTGGCATGCCGATCTGAAACAACTCATATCTTCTAACCACGCACTTACTTCACTTTACCATTCCTTAATTTCTTAAAGGAATCTTTTGAAGTATCTTTACCTATAGCTTCCCTTTGTAATAGTTCACGCTCACTTGTTGAACTAACCCCAAAAGCTTTGTGGCATACCTTTATTTCTAAAGGTTTCTTTGTCTAACCTAAAGATGTCAATAATACCAAAGGTGTTTAGCTGTTCCGAGCTGAAATACCATACTGGGTATATTCTTGACATCTACTTTTAGTTTTACTTGACAAAAAATCATCTTTCCACAACTGGATAAGTCTTACATTTTTATATTCATCATGTATTGCCTTTGATTCAAGTATGTCTGAACTATTTGTTGAGTATGTTATACCACAAACATTCATTCCCGAACTTGGAATAATGTCTCATTATGACCAAATAGGCACGTGAGATAAATGTTTTGGTTATACTCAATAACTTGATCAATTTGAATCAATCACTTAGCAATTAGAAGTTATGTGTTTCTCACCGCTGACTTAGGAATCACCCTTTCTCAGCTACTTGGAGAAGACACTGTTAGGTCCACTAGGTTAGATACCCTGAGAGGGGGGGGGGGGGTGAATCAGGGTATGACAGATTAAAACAACTGCCCATATTGATCTTGTTTCACTGTTAAGCAAAACTATCTTCTCTCTCTTTCCTGTAGAAAAGTATAAACAGAAATAAAATCATGCACATGACACAACAATTTTTACTTGGTTCACTCTCACTAGGCTACGTCTAAGGAGCATACACCGCCGATGTGCCGATGTACTAAATCCACTAAAAGTGCATTGCTGTTTACAAAGTTCGAAGCAGACTCACTGTCCCTTCTGGTTTACAACCATTCACAATTTGAAAGCTCACTGCTCTCTCAACTAAAGTGTGTTCACTGCTTCTTCAGAAGATCCACTCATAGTTTATAGACTTATATACCCCTTCATTATCTCAAATGAATGCATCTTTCACTGTATGTAGATGCTTTATTGATGTCCCACTTTCATCCACTGATGAATACCACTTTACCACAATTTTACTAGGAAACTCCAAATATTTCGTGCAACCCTTACTGCGTCTTGCGCACAAATTTATTGGCTTGCGTGCAAGATTCCACTTTTGTCACGAAGCACTCCTTGCGCGCAACTTCAATCTTTCATGCAACATTCTTAGCTTGCGCACAACTCAAAATCTTTCACGCAACTCCATTTGCATAAAATTCTTACGTGATCCAGAGCTCGGATTCACTCTAAGTGTTGAGCTCCTTCGAATGAGGGGGGTCACCTCTTATTTATAAGCGACGTCGACCCCTGCGCGGAAGATTTACTATGTCGCGCAAGATTCTCTTCGAGCGCACAAAACCCCATTTGACGTCGCATTGGGTGCACAAGATTCTTTCGCGCAACCTCATCTTTCGTGCAACTCCGAACCTTTCACGCACTTTATGCCTTTTCTATTTTTCGACATTTTGATCCCAAAACATGCATTGCGTGCAAGTTTCCAAACCACCTTAGATCTTGCGCGCAACTTCCTTTGCCAAAAACATGTTTCCTCATTTTTCGATTTTGAGGCCCAAAAATTTGGCAAACACTGGAAAACGACGCCACCTTAGATCTGTTCTTTTTGTACCGCCTCCAGATCCTTCATTCCTTTGTCATCGTTTTTGTCAACATAGGTTGTCAACAATGTCTCTGGAACTCGACAACTCACCATGGAAACCCTCTTTGTCAACAAACAAATCAGTTTTGTCAACAAACACAAACACCTCAAAAATGGTTCAATGTTACCTTGAATGATTTTTGCCCAACATACACTTTACTTCTTATAATGTTCCTATACTTACTTGGTTACTATATTTAAATACACATATTTTATTGGCATATTGTATTCAATACCCAAAAAGTACATTAGAAACATCAATATGATGAATATATGTATACTGAAGAAAAACGAGTTCTTGCTTATTCAATTCAGTTCTTTTCATTTTTAAACTTCCATAATTTTATTTCATTATATGTGATGCAAATAACCTCCTGTTAAATAACCAACCTTGTTGTTAAAAGACGTAGTGAATGTGCCTTTGGCGTTGCACTTACCACTGACATTTTCACATTGTCTTTCAATTTATTCGCCATAAGAACAAAAGATGATACTTTCTTTAATATTCTTATTACTTGACGAATGTTACCTTAAAGACAATGAAGCGCTTACTCTATATCGTTCGTTTGTATCCTTAAATGAAACTAGAGTAATTGAGTGTAAAAGGTATAAGAATGGGATGCCATGAAAGATTACGAACTTTCTTTCACTTTAAAAAAAGCGAGTACAATCATCACATTCATATCTTGCTTAACTTTCTCCTTGGAAACTTCTTGGAGATGAGACTTCATGCAATATCACCCATGTCGTGATGTAGCGACCATAACTAACATCAGACGTTGATGATAACATTATGATAGAACCATCATATGCTTAATTCATGAGTCTCTTGTAAGCAATTTTACACCCACGCTTGCTGAGGTGGCTTAACGGGTTAGGACACAAGCACCTTGAATTTTCAATATAGTAATATTAAGCGCGAGCGCCGATACTACATTTTGTAAATTTGTGCTAGTTTAGACATTAACTTTGTCCAATATTTATCGCAGTTTTTTACTTGTGGTATTACTTTCCATTCTCTACAAAATAAACTTTAGCATATTAGTACCTTTTATGTTGATTACTGAATATGACATTACAGATTAATTTGATCATTAAATGTCTCCCATTAATTTATTGAATTCTAAGAACCCTCTGTACTAGAATTGGAATACTCTATCGTTTGAGTATTCTAGTCTCAAGGATCCCTATATCTCCCTCATAGTCTACAAGCTATGACTACGCAACTACTCGGAGGGTCCAAGGTAGAATTTTGGCTGACCAACTCCATTATCTCGCGGTTCCTTGATCTGTTGAGTGAAGTCCCAACTTCAAAAATCATTTCTTGATTTACTCAACGCTTGCCTCTAAAATTACAACAAGCTAGCTATGACTATTTATTTGTTGCAATTTTAGTTAAGTCGACTCACCACTCTTATAAGAACTCCCTGGTAGTAAGAGACACCCTCAGTTAAGGCATGACCGACACCCCAAACACCCGATTTTGTTCAAACTTGAATGATGGAAGGTCGTAATGACTTAATATTACTTTGAGGGTTTTGTGTTTTTCTCTCTTGACGAATGTAATCCATTTTTATTAATCTTGTTCATCTATGTTGTCCTACTCACAATTGAACATTTATAGAAAAACACCCGTCGCTTCTTTATGCATTTTGTTATTTATTACTTTATGTATTTTTCCACTGTTCTAAAATGCATAAAATAATAAATAAATGCATAAAGGTAAACTACTACTCGACCGGTCTTGATAATCTAAATGACATAAGAGCATCATACCTGAGTCGAATCTTGAATCATAATGTACCTTTCCCCCCGTCTTGTATGTTCGTTTCTCTTCTGAAGTATCGCCTCGTCTTGGTGGGGTCCACGTCACGTCTTGGAGTACCACCTCATCTTTGTAGAATCCACGTGTCGTCTTGCACCGTCTTGATCAACGTACAACGCCTCATCTTGGCGGGGTCCACGTCGTTCACTGTCTTCGTCCGAAGTACAAAGATACTTGGGCGCAGGCGAGGGGAACTAGGGATAAATGTACTTCTGGTAAAAACTGACCGCGCAGGCCCTTATACATTTTAACCCAAAAGAAAGACGATGTGTAGACCGTCTATTTAATTAATTATAGACATCACATGTAGTTAAATAATTAATTAAATAAATAATTAAATGCAGACATATAAGGGTCGGTGCTCAAGGCCAGCAGACAGGTAAAATCAACGCGTGATAAAATAAATTTGCATTAAATAAGTATGAGGGTTATTTAATCAAATTAAATGAATTAAATGAATTAAATAATTTAATTATTTATCGTTCCTTTAATTAATTTAATTTTATACCTAAAATTAAATTAATTAATCAATTTAATTAAATTTAATTAATTTGAATTAATTTGACTCGGGTATCAAAAATTATTTAACCATAAATTAATATTTTAATCAATTTAATTTAATTTTAAAATTAAATTAATTATAAATATTAATTTGATTAGCTTGGGCTCCGAGAACCCCATGCCGGGCCTCTGCAGGTCGGACTGAACCCACGCAGGTCCATACCACGCCATGCAGGACCATTCCGGGCCAGGCAGACCTGCCCAGACCGATTCTGAGTTAGGCAGATCCGCTCGGGCCATTTCGTGGTTAATTTGGTCCTATAGAAGACAAACATGGGCAAGGAGGTGTACCTCACGGTCTGGACTGACTGTGGCACACAACGTTCAGACGAGTCGGCAGGGGAGGCCGATGCGGCGGCTTGCGAGGGCGTCCGAAAAATCGGTCCGACAACACCGGTGCGGCCCGGTGAAGGAGGCCGGTGGCGGCTAGCGCCGCACGACGGCGGTGGAGGGCAGCTGCCGGGAAGGTTCGCCAGGTGTAGGGCGTCCGGGCAAGGAGGATGTCAACGGCCGACTGGGGGGGTACCGCGAGGTGGGGTGCCACTATGGCGACGCGAGGAGGGCGAGGGCCGCGCGGGGTGCGCCGTGCGGGCTGAGAGGAGGCCGGGAAGGCCGACAGGCAGGCGGTCTACTGGGTGTGGGTGCGGTGAAAGGTGGACGCCGGGACCGGGGAAGCGCCAATGGGAAGTTGTGAGGGCGGTGCGGCTAAAGCTGGGCGGTGACCGGGAAGGTGGGCTTCGACGTCTGCTTGGGACAGAGGGCGGCAGAGGCCAGAGTCGACCCGGACAACGGGGCCTCCTGCGGGTCGGCTGTGCGCGGCGCCCTCCGGTGGCGTACCGAGGAAGACAACCCAAGGGGTCCGCGCGAACCCCCTTTTTCCCCTTTTTTTTTGTTTTTTTAATGCGCCCCCTTTTAGTTTTTTTTTCATTTTTTTATTTTCCTTCCCTCCCTCTTTAATTTTTTAAAAGTCAAGTCCACACTCCTTTGCCAAAACTTATTTTGTGTATTTTCCTACACACAAATTTTTCTAAAGGCTACTTGATACCCTTTTAATTTAATAATAAAAAAATTATTATAATAAAAAAATTTATTATTATTATATTATTATAATAATAAAATAAATATCATTATAATAATTAAATTATTATGCAAATTATTAAATTATAAAATTATAATTTGCAAAATTTTAATTATATCCGATGAATCGATCTAAACTTGATCGGTTCTGCTGGATGAAATAAAATTTTAGAACCCGAGATCAAACCGCATATTCGATCCAATCTGAAAATTTAAAATGGCCATAACTTGGCCGTTCGAGATCGGATCGACGTGCGGTTTGAACCGATGAGACCGTTTTTGAACCCTCTACTTAATTGTAATGAAAATTTATTTTTCTAGGCTCATAAAATCTATGTGATCGTTCTGATACCACTGAAAGGTTCTGGGGCCCCCAGCAGAAGCCGGTGGGCTGGGGATTTTAAAATTTTTCATCGACGGGTCGACGGAACTTGTCGAAGCCGACGATCTTAGCCCCAATAAGGTCCGAGGATCTCACACAAATTATAAAGAGCACAAAATAAAAATGAATACATACCCATTTTAAATGTGAAACTGTGGTCGACTGCAACTGGTTGATGACGATCGTCGCTTGAAGGATGCATAATAGGATCCCTCTAGATCGTCCACACGCGCTTCTAGAATTCGCTGGAAAATCGATCGTCGAATTTCGAGTGCTAGCGCGACGATCTGACGATGTCTTCGACGTCCCGACGATCACCGCATTGAGATCCCTTCGATGCTTGAGGAAGATCTTGATCCATGCTCTTGGATCAACTACTTCTCTCTCTGGGTAGTAGGAGGAGAGAGAGACTCATTTTTCATTCCATGAAAATGAATGAATAGTTAGAAAATCCTAACAAGAGAGAGCGCCTCCTCCTTTATTTATAGTGGTGTTGCTAAATACCCGGTTGGGTTCCCCGACTCCCGTTTATTTCAACGTCCACTAAAAAAATAATTTTGACGAACTAAATTGTGTCAATATTATTTATTATTTTATCACATATTTGTAATATATATAAAATATATTATGTGATACAAACTGATCTATTTAACTCGACTCATTGTCCCGCTTAATATTAAACGAACCTTGAATATTAAAATAATACTCGTTCGATTAATATTACCTTGTATTTACTAAACTTGTAAATACATCAAATAAATTCAATCCCAAATATTCATAACTTGAATATTAATGAATTTATTTAATTCTTTTGGTGATCGAAAACTTGAACAACACTCGGGCCCCATGGTGGGGCCCACTATGTCCATGTACATATTCAACTGAATAGGGAAGATTATTTTTTACGCTATTATGTGTGACCCTCTAGGCCCTTATCTCGATAGCAGTGAATAAAATCCACAGACCAAGAGCGGAGTCTAGCAACCCATCATGTCCCCTAAACAGATAAGGATTGTCATAGGAACGACAACCAACCTACGATCACTGATTGTGTACTATAATCTCTTTGTCTTAAAAATCTCATAAAGCAGGACACACACTTGTTTCATCATCCTTTTCTTGCTTTATTATTTTTTGATCTATCTGGATGGATTTGCCTTTCAACTGCTTTGGCCAAAGACTTATAAAGACAACACCATCCTAATCAATTAGGCCTGAGATATACAACTTCCTAAACTTAGAAGCGACAAATCATTTCTTGACCATTCAACCAATGTCATACCACAAACGACGCACCCAACACAAGCTACCTTGCCACAATTTCAATACCATGGTTTTTTCCTTGCATCAAAGTACGCAATCAAATGATACACATTGGTAATGGTCTTAAGTCAGGAGACCAATACACATGTCCGTAGATATGAACAACCAATGACACCCAAAACATATGGTGTTTCTATTGGCGGGTCTGTCCTCATGGGCTCACTACTAGAGATCACCAAGTGCGAATTTCATGAGAAGAAGTCTCAATGCTTATGATCCCCCAACACCTGATAGTCAAACACCTGTTGTGTCCAGTCAATAAGATGTATCTAGACCATAAAACATATATTTAAGATTAATGTTATAGTATATCTCAAGGTTCTCATTATAACATGAGATCTGCTATAACCTCTCGACACGACAATTAATATTTGGACATTACCATTTCAATAGTGAATGCAGAAAAGTCTACACTATAATGGTAAGATGACATCATGGATAACTAACTGTACACATGATATGGTAATCAAAAGTACAACATAGTTGGGTCTAGGGCACCCACTATTTCAACATTCCCACTTGCAGTAGAACCGACTTGCTAACCAAACTTGTTAGCTACTCACATGATAAAGATCATGGTTTTGCTGAGTAATGACTTTAACTCCTGGGCCTGCCACGTTTTTGTCGTGTGGCATATCTGTTGTATGCTACCTCATCTCCTTGAGTAAAACTTTTCAAGATAAGTTATCCCCGAATATATCACTCTTGTCCATTTCATAACTTGACAACTTGGCTAGTAAGAATATCATAATTTACATTATGACAATACTTCTTTCACTAGGTGCGATTCCAAAACTGGAACAAATCATTGCGTTTAACTACTTCTTAGCTGCCTTAGAAGCTGCAACGTACTCAGTATTTGTAGATATGGCTACCACTGACTATTATGAGCTTGACTCGCTCATCTCCTTTGCCTAACTATGATACTAGATCAAATTGATCTAAGGATTACTAGTTTGTGTCCCACAAAAACTAGTATACCTTCTTCTCCATATACCCGGTACATATCATTTGTAGTTACCAAAGTACAAGATGATAGTTCTGACTGCTTCACTTCCAGTGCTCTTGGATATAATTGATATCTGCCTACTATAAAATATATCCCAACAGTATCAATTTTTGTACATATCATGGCATACGTGATTGATCCATTGCTGAAGCATATAGAACTCAACTCACAACTTTAATCTCCTCTCCTCTCCTGTAATGTCTCCAAGCCTACGGGCAATGTAATACCTAAGCCTATGGGCCTTGTAAGGGTTCCTCCTCATTCCTTGAAAGGGGGGTTATCAGAAAATCAATAAAAAAAGGTCTTCGAGCCATTCGGTCAGGTATGTTCCAAACATGTCAACCTGGAGAGTTTAAGCCATGTGACATTAGCAACAATTCTGAATTGGAATTGTTCCAACTTTTATTTTTCAATACCATGTCACTATGTACGATTGACTAGGTCCAAGCAACCATTAGATCTACATCGATAGATCGAGTTCCCTAGAACTTAGGTTGCTACTTTAAGTCAATCACTGGAGAATTACTTTTATCCTAGTCCCAATTAAATATAAGACCAATATCTATTTTCCATATGTTGTCGAACATATTTCACTTGGAAAACTATGGCGCTCCCGCTTACCTTTGGTAGACACAATGCAAAGATTCATTCGAAACGAATGCTCTAATATCTTGTTGCTTACTTGAATCCTGAACTGGATTTCAGTAACTTGCAACCTTCATTTGCATTCAATGGTGTCATCATCCCTTTCTGGTTGCGTCGAACAAACACCTTCTAAGAAAGATGATCTTGACATCCAATGACCAATATAATGATCTTAGAGGTTAGCTATGACAAATAAAATTCTAATGGATTTAGGCATACCGATTTGGTATAACCAATCGAGCCTCATTGGTACCAGGCTTGTACCATCCATGTATCATCTCATTTGATTACCCACCACAATATTCAATTTATATGCCCCTTTTCAATGTGATACATGTAATCCGTTATTGAATTTTTAATTGTCATTTTAATCTTAGCTAATTGTCATATACTGCTTACTTGTAGGATTTATTATTCTTAATGAATAATTTATCACTGGCTACAGTGAATATAAAACCATCACCATGGTTTCATCCTTCTTACGCAGTATGTGTCACTGGAACATTCCTATTCCACATGTACTTGTGGAACTTGTTCTTATGCCAACCATTTACACATCTAAAGCATTGACTAAACCCAAGTTAATCTTGCTCCCACTATCTCTAATAGATATGGGCACCCTTATATAGAAATGTAGTCTAATACTTAACTACATCTTTTCTATCTTAGGGATTTATGTAATATCCTAAGCAACCGTTAGGATAATTACCTTAGATGCACAATGTGGTTAACTTGATGCATGCTTGTTTAAATCTTAACAAACGCTTTGCATCTTTAACACATATCCTATGGCATAATGGATTTTCATCATACTAGGAATCATATGATATCCATTTGTTATTTTAGTTGGCATATTGGTTTTGGGTTTACACCGTTATTTGTAAAGCACATCTTGAAATATGATGGAAGTTACTGCAGGTTGTAACATTGATACTACTTACATCATAACTTTGATGTATAACATATGCGTTTAGGAATTTCTCCATGCTACATGTTTGTTGATCAATGTTAACATAAAAGACTTTATCATCAATCCTCCTTATGAACATCAATATTGTGATGTAGATGAGGTAACATGCGTTTCAGAATTACTCCATGCTGCATTATCATGATCGATGAATGTTTGGTCAAGATATTTTTTGGCATGCCGATCCGAAGCCACTCATATATTTTGACCATGCACTTACTTCAATTTACCATTCTTTAATTGCTTAAAAGAATCTTATGAAGTATTTTTACCTCTAGCTTCTCTTTGGAATAGTTCACGCTCACTTGTTGAACTAACCCCGAAAGCTTTGTGGAGTACCTTTATTTCTAAAGGTTTATTATTCTAAACTAATGATGTCAATAATACCAAAGGTGTTTAGTTGTACCGAGTCTGAATACCATACTGGGTATATTCTTGACGTCCACTTTTAGTTTTACTTGACAAAGAATCATCTTGCCACAACTGGATAAGTCTTACATTTTTATATTCATCATGTATTGCCATTAATTGAAGTATGTCTGAACTATTTGTTGAGTATGTTATACCACAAACAACATTCATTATTGAACTTGGAATAATGTCTCATTATGACCAAATGGGCACACGATATAAATGTTTTGGTTATACTCAACAACTTGTTCAATTTGAATCAATGACTTGGCAATTAGAAGTTATGTGTTTCTCACCGCTGACTTAGGAATCACCCTTTTTTAGCTACTTGGAGAAGACAATTTACTTCTTATAATGTTCCTATACTTACTTGGTTTTACTTTATTTAAATACACATATGTTATTGGCATATTGTATTCAATACCCAAAAAGTATATTGAAACATCAATACGATGAATATATGTATACTGAAGAAAAAGTGGGTTCTTTCTTATTCAATTTAGTTTTTTTTGCATTTTTAAGCTTCCATAATTTTATTTCATTATATGTGATGCAAATAACCTCCTATTAAATAACCAACCTCGTTGTTAAAAGACGTAGTGAATGTGCCTTTGGCGTTGCACTTACCATTGACCTTTTCGCTTTGTCTTTCAATTTATTCACCATAAGAACAAAAGATGATACTTTCTTTAATATTCTTATTAATTGGAAAATGTTACCTTAAATATAATGAAGCGCTTACTCTATACCGTTCATTTATATCCTTAAACGAAACTAGAGTAATTGGGTGTAAAAGGTATAAGAATGGGATGCCATGAAAGATTATGAACTTTTTTTCACTTCACACAAAGCGAGTGCAATCATCCCATTCATATCTTACTTAAATTTATCCTTGGAAACTTCTTGGAGATGACACTTCATGCAATATCATCGATGTTGTGATGTAGCAACCACAACTAACATCAGACATTGATGATAACATTATGATAGAACCATTATATGCTTAATTCACGAGTCTCCTGTAAGCAATTTTACACCCACACTTGCTGAGGTGGCTTAACGGGTTATGACACAAGCACCTTGAATTTCCAATACTGTAATATTATGCGCGAGTGCCTATACTACATTTTGGAAATTTGTGTTAGTTTAGACAGTAACTTTGTCCAATATTTATCCCAATTTTTACTTGTGTTATTACTTGCCATTCTCTACAAAATAAACTTTAGCAGATTAGTACCTTTTATGTTGATTACCGAATGTGACATTACTGATCAATTTAATCATTAAATGTCTCCCACTAATTTATCGAATTCTAGGAACCCTCTGTACTAGAATTGGAATACTCTATCGTTTGAGTATTCTAGTGGCAATGATCCCTGAACCTCCTTGATAGTCTACAAGCTATGGCTACGCCACTACTCGGAGGGTCCAGGGTAGGCTTTTGGCTGGCCAACTACATTAAGTCGCAATTCCTTGATCTGTTGAGTGAAGTCCCAGCTTCAAAAATCATTTCTTGACTTACTCAACGCTTGCCTCTAAAATTATAACAAGCTAGATATGGCTATTTCTTTGCTGTAATTTTAGTTAAGTCGACCCACTACTCTTATAAGAACTCCTCGGTAGTAAGACACACCCTCAGCTATGACATGACCGATACCCTAAACACCCAATTTTGTTCAAACTTGAATGATGAAAGGCCGTAATGACTTAATATTACTTTGAGGGTTTTGTGTTTTTCTCTTTAGACGAATGTAATCCATTTCTATTAATCTTGTTCATCTATGTTGTCACGCTCACAACTAAACATTAATAGAAAAATACACGTCGCTTCTTTATGCATTTTATTATTTATTACTTTATGTATTTTTCTATTGTTCTAAATTGCATAAAATAATAAATAAATGCATAAAGGTAAACTACTAACCGACTGGTCTTGAACATTTAAACGACCTTAGGGCATCATACCTGAGTCAAAGCTTGACTCATAATGCAACTAGCCCCTGTCTTGTATGTTATCTTCTCTTCTGAAGTATCACCTCATCTTGGCGGGGTCCACGTCATGTCTTGGAGTACCGCCTCATCTTGGCAGAATCCACGTGTCGTCTTGCACAATCTTGATCAACGTACACCATCTCATCTTGGTGGGGTCCACATCGTTCACTGTCTTTGTTCAAAATACAAAGATTCTCGCGCCCAGGTGAGGGGAAGTAGGGATAAATGTACATCTGGTAAAAACTGAGCGTGTAGGCCCTTATACATTTTAACCCAAAACAAAGACGATGTGCAGACTATCTATTTAATTAATTATAGATATCACAAGCAATTAAATAATTAATTAAATAAATAATTAAATGCTGACATACAAGGGTCGGTGCTCAAGACCAGCAGGCAGGTAAAATCAATGCACGATAAAATAAATTTGCAATAAATAAGTATGAGGGTTATTTAATTAAATTAAATGAATTAAATAATTCAAATAATTTAATTATTTATCGGTCCTTTAATTAATTTAATTTTAATACCTAAAATTAAATTAATTAATCAATTTAATTAAATTCAATTAAATTGAATTAATTTGACTCGGGTATCAAAAAATATTTAACCATAAATTAATATTTTAATCAATTTAATTTAATTTTAAAATTAAATTATTTATAAATATTAATTTGATTAGCTCGGGCTCCGAGAACCCTATGCAGGGCCTGTGCGGGCCGGACTGAACCCACGCAGGTCCATACCATGCCATAGAGGACCATTTCGGGCTAGGCGGACCTGCCCAGACCGGTTCCAAGTCAGACAGATCTGCTTGGGCCATTTTGAGGATAATCTGATCCTACAGAAGACAAATAGGGGCAAGGAGGTGTACATCACGGTCTGGAGTGACCGTGGCAGCACGTGGCATTCAAATGAGCTGACAGGGGAGGCCAGAGGTCGGTGCGGCGGTCTGCAAGTGTGTCTGACGGATCTGTCTGACAACACCGGTGCGGCCCGGTGAAGGAGGCCGGCGGCGGCTAGCACCGCACGACGACGGTTGAGGGCAGTGGCTAGGTGGGTTCACCGGGTGCAGGGCGTTCGGGCAGGGAGGATGTCGGCGACTGGCTGAGGGGTGCCGCGAGGTGGGGTGCCACTGCGGCGACGCGAGGAGGGCGCCGACCACGCGGGGTTCGTCGTGCGGGTTGGGAGGAGGCCGACAGGCAGGCGGCCTGCTGGGTGTGGGTGCGACGAGAGGTGGATGTCAGGATTGGGGTGACACCAGTGGGAAGCTGCGAGGGCGGTGCGGCTCAAGTTGGGCGGTGACCGGGAAGGCGGACGACGATGTCTACTCGGGACGGAGGGTGGCAAAGGCCGGAGTCGACCGGGACAATAAGGCCTCCTACTTATTGGCTGTGCACGGTGCCCTCTAGTGGCGTATCGAGGAAGACAACCTTGGGGGTCCATACAGACCCCCTTTCCCCCCCTTTTTTTGTTTTTTTTCATGTGTCGTCCCCCCTTTTAGTTTTCTTTCTGATTTTTTTATTTTCCTTCCCTCCCTTTTTAATTTTTTAAAAGTCAACTCCACACCCCTTTGCCAAAAATTCTTTTGTGTGTTTTTCCACACACAAATTTTTCTAAAGGCTACTTGATAGCCTTTTAATTTAATAATAATAGAATTATTATAATAAAATAATAATTTATTATTATTATTATATTATTATAATAAAATAAATATCATTATAATAATAAAATTATTATGCAAATTATAAAATTATAAAATTATAATTTGCAAAATTTTAATTATATCTGATGAATCGGTCTAGACTTGATCGATTCTGCTGGATTAAATAAAATTTTAGAACCCGAGATCAAACCGCATATTCAATCCAATTTGAAAATTTAAAATGGCCATAACTTGACCGTTCGAGATCGGATCGACGTGCGGTTTGAATAGATGAGACTGTTTTTGAACCCTTTACTTAATTGAAATACAAATTTAATTTTCTAGGCTCAGAAAATCTACGCAATCGCTCTAATACCACTGAAAGGTTTCGAGGCCCGCAATGGAAGTCGGCAGACTGAGGATTTTAATTTTTTTTTTCGACGGGTCGACGAAACATGTCGACGCCGATGATCTGAGCGCCGATAAGGTCTGAGGATCTCGCGTAAATTATAAAGTGTACAAAATACAAATGAATACATACATGTTTCAAATGCGAAGCCGTGGGACTGCAACTGGCCGATGATGATCGTCGCTTGAAGGATCCATAGCAGGATCCCTCTAGATTGTCCACACGCGCTTCTAGAATCCGCTGGAACGTTGATCGTCGAATTCCGGGTGATAGCGCGACGATCCGATGATGTCTTCGATGTCCCGACGATCACCACATCGAGATCCCTTTGATGCTTGATGAAAATCTTGATCCATGCTCTTGGATCAACTGCTTCTCTCTCTAAGTAGCAGGAGGAGAGAGAGACTCTCATTTTTCATTCCATCAAAATGAATGAATAGTTAGAAAATCTCGACAAGAGAGAGAACCTCCTGCTTTATTTATAGTGGTGTTGCTAAATACTTGGTTGGATTCCCTGACCCCCGTTTATTTCAACGTCCACTAAATAAATAATTTTGGTGAACTAAACTGTGTCAATATTATGTTTCATTCATCTTAAACCAAAGGACAATAATCACCACTATCTTTTTCAATAAAGGCATATATATTTCATTTAATGGGCCAATTTTGATTAAGAATAGTTAAGCCTAATAAAATCAAACTGAATCTAAAAATCTAATTATATCGTATCCACCAATTGATTTTAATGACTCATTTGACTTAAATCAGCTTTAATCGGTTTATGTTGGTTCAATTTGGTTAGTTTTGGCTGGTTTGGTCTAAGCTACACACCCTTGATGTTATACATGTGTGTGCATGTTTATAAACGTTAAGTGGTGTGCATTTTATAAATGTTTTGTGTTTATGCATCATCTAATGATTTCTGTGTGCGTGCATGTTGCGTTGTGTTATGACTTATGTTTTGTGTGTGGGTGTGTGTTAAGTTCATGTGTTGTGTTGTGCATCATATAAATATTATGATCCATAATCGAATGTGGAGTATTACATGTTCTATGTGTGTGAGATGTGTGTTGTGTGTGCATTATCACATGTTTTGTGTGATGTGTTGTGTTCTATCATGTTTTATCATATTATGTAGCTATATTTATGTTTTTGTGTTTATATATTTTGTTTATGAATGATATATATATATATATATATATTTGAAAAGGTTGAAGGTCAAGCCTTATTTATTGAAATGGAAAAAGAGAGAACCTCTTTAGAGCTGGTAAAGTGGGAACCCATTACAAACAAGGATATTATGTTCATGAACGATATATAAATAAATATCACATGTTTTGGGTATATTTTAAATTTTATGATATTTTGGGTATGAAATAGGGAGTTCTTTTTATATAGATTTTCGATGTTGCATGGTGGTCTTGGTGACCTTGCATGATTGACCAAGCAACATCATGGTCGAGGTATGAGTTCCACGATTGGTGCACGTTCCTAATGATCGTGTAAGGTAACCGTGTATGTCTTGTTGGGATTCAAAACCACCGATCACCAGAAGATTCAAGAACAGAACAAAGCTCCGAAAATTCCCAAGATCAGAATAACCCCATGATATTGATGTATCATAACTTAGAAGTTAAGTGGCACTTAATCCATCACATCAAGTTGAACTACTCAAACACTCAAACAAGCACATCTCACAGGAACAAGCATTCAAGAGAAATAAAGCAAATAAGAACTGGACAACAAAGATTTATGTGTGGTTCAGACTTTAGTCTTACATCCATGAGGGAACACAACTGTTTCCTTTCATTTCATAGAAGTTGAAAGATTACAAATAGAGTTACTCTTATGTATAGTTTTTCAACCTTTACATATCAACAATGCTAAACTCAATGCACAAGTGCCCACATGGTCCCACCCCAATTTTATAGTGGGGCACAACCGGTCAACTGGTTCCACTGTCTTCCAATATTTGCAAGGGACCCATCATTTACCTTAGTAACCTCCAATTGCCTTTATGTACCTCTTCTTCGATTGCTAACTTTTGATAAGTTGAGCAAGTTACCCCAACATATCACTTTTGATGACTCTTATGTAATTCTTTTACTGTTGAATTGTGAGGAAACCCTTACACATTCTCATCGGTGAACCTTTATGCATGCCATTACTTTCTCTCATCCATCATCTATACCATGACCATCTGTACACTAGGTTACAGAAAATCAACTTCTGGACCATTGAATTCACTGGATTTCATCTATCGTGAGACTTCATCAGGCCAAAACATAAATCCCAGAGTTTCTCCTTCTGGATGTCTGAATCAAATCTTGAAACAGACTTCACATTTCCCAACAAGCTCTCACTCGAAGACCACTTACAAGGAAACATGACAACCACCAACACTTAGGAAAAACATTGATCATCCCTACAGAGACCCGGTTTTTGCCTTGTAAGACTTTAGAATATTTCTACATATATTTTCAGAGCCAAGTGCTGATACGACGTGCAATTCTGGGGCCCGATGTGTCCGGAATAAATTATACAAAAATATTAAGTATATTGTATACTATACACATGGCAGAAATGGGTTATCTCTTAAATGGTTGTTCGGATTAGAAATCCGAGACCACAATTGAGTCCGGAGCATGCCGTTTACCCTAAGCGGGGTATAAATTTTGTCGGTGCGGGTCTTCGATAGAAAATGTCACTGAGGGCATTTTCATAAATAAAATAATTAAATTTAATTATTTTATCTTCAATGCCAAATAAAATTGAAAGGTTTCGGGGCCCGCAGCGGAAGTCGGTGGGCCGAAGATTTTAAAATTTTTCATCGACGGGTCGACAGAACTTGTCGACGCCGATGATCCGAGCCCCAATAAGGCCCGAGGATCTCGTGTAAATTATAAAGAGCACAAAATAAAAAAGAATACATACTCGTTTCAAATGCGAAGCCATGGATGACTGAAACTAGTCGATGACAATCATCGCTTGAAGGATCTATAGCATAATCCCTCTAGATCATCCACACGCACTTCTAGAATCCACTGGAACATCGATCGTCGAATTCTGTGTGCTAGCACGGTGACTTGACGTTGTCTTCGATGTCCCGATGATCAGTGCATCGAGATCCCTTCGATGCTTGAGGAAGATTTTGATCCATGCTCTTGGATCAACTGCTTCTCTCTTTAGGTAACAGGAGGAGAGAGAGGCTCTCTTTTTTCATTCTATGAAAATGAATGAATAGTTATAAAATCCTGACAAGAGAGAGCACCTCCTTCTTTATTTATAATGGTGTTGCTAAATACCCGGTTGGGTTCCTCGACCCCCATTTATTTCAACATCCACTAAATAAATAATTTTGACGAATTAAACTGCATCAATATTATTAATTATTTTATCACATACTTGTAATATATATAAAATATATTATGTGATAAAAACTGAGCCATTTAACTAGACTCGCTGTCCTGTTTAATATTAAACGAACCTTGAATATTAAAATAATATTTGTTCGATTAATATTACCTCGTATTTACTAAACTTATAAATACATTAAATAAAATCAATCCCAAATATTCATAACTTGAATATTAATGAATTTATTTAATTCTTTTGGTGATCCAAAACTTGGACAACACTCAGACCCCATGGTGGGGCCCACTATATCTATGTACCTATTTAATTGAATATGGAGGATTCTTGAATACGCTATTATGTGTGACTCTCTAGGCCCTTATCTCGATAGTAGTGAATAAAATCCACAGTCCAAGAGCAGAGTCTAGCCCCTATCATGACCCCTAAAGAGATATGAATTTTCATAGCAACGAGAACCAACCTATGAACACTGACTGTGTACTATAATCTCTTTGTCTTAAAAATCTCATAAAGCTGGACATACACTTGTGTCATCGTCCTTTTCTTGCTTTATTATTTGTTGATCTATCTGGATGGATTTTTCTTTCAACTGCTTTGTCCAAAGACTTATAAAGGTAGCACCATCCTGATCAACCAGGCTTGAGATATACAACTTCCTAAACTTGGAAGTGACAAATCATTTCTTGATGATTCAACCAATATCATACTACCAACGATGCACCCAACACAAGCTACCTCACTGCAATTTCAATACCATGGTTTTTGTCTTGTATTAAAGTACGCAATCAAATGATACACATTGTTAATGGTCTAAAGTCAGGAGACCAATACACATATTCGTAGATAGGAACAACCAATGATACCCAAAACATGTGGTGTTTCTATTGGAAGGTCTGTCCTCATGATCTCACTACTAGAGATCACCAAGTGTGAACTTCATGAGAAGAAGTCTCAATGCTTATGAGCCCCCAACACCTGATAATCAAACATCTACTGTGTCCAGTTAGTAAGATGTATCTAGAATATAAAACATATATTTAAGATTAATGTCATAGTATCTCAAGCTTCTCATTTTAGCCTGAGATATACTATAACCTCTTGACATGATGATTAATCTTTGGACATTACCATTTCAATAGTGGACGCAGAAAAGTCTACACTATAATGGTAAGATGACATCATGTATAACTAACTGTACACATGATATGGTAATCAAAATCACATCATAGTTGGGTCTAGGGAACCCACTATTTCAACACGAGCAGGGACTCAGATTGGAAATCTAAGACCGCCGTTGAGTTTAGAATGACGTGTTTTGCCTAAGCGCGACATAAAAGTGTGGGGCGCGGGAATTTCAGATTTCTACACTGAGCGAGGCTTCTATAAATAGAAGTTTAAGAGTTTAGGATTAGGGTTAGCCCTAATCCTCTATCTCTCCTCTCCCTCCCTCCCTACCAACCTTTCTTCATATGTTCTTTGTCGGATCAAGGAGCAATCTCCACCAAAACCTCATCAGATCGAAGCAGAATCGCAGCGAACACGTCAGAAGCAATAAACAGATTAATTGAGCTAGGATTTCTTATATTTTTGAGTTCTGATTCAAGTTTTTAAATTGAAAATCCTTCATCGCCTGTTTATTTCTTCATTTTGATTATCGTCATTGATGGCCTCACTAACACGACCATCAATCCATCCTGTAAACAATTTTATTCTCCGTGTTCTTCGTCGTTCTTTGTGGCGTTCGTCGTCAATTTTATTCGATGCATCAAATCTTCAACGGATCATTGAGCGAGTTTTGGGTATGTGAAGAGCTCGATCCAAGGATCTTGGGACAACTTTCATATCTGAAATCGGACGAATGGTGGAGTCGCGGTGGTCCGCAGAAGGGACCACCAGAATTAGGCCGGCCTGCGGCGCATGACAGTCACAGAGGGAGGCACGGTGGAGCAGCCGTGATTGGTGGCCGGAGGCTGCAGGCGGAACCAGGGTTAGGTGCTGGACCGACGGTGCGAGGTCGGTTGTGGGTCGGCGATCAGTGTCGTGAGGGCGAAGCAAGCAGAGGCCAGATGCCGGCCGGGGCGGCTAGCGGCATGCGGCATGCAGGAACTCGGCGATGGGGTTTCTTGGGCGACCGACGGGGGGCATGAGGACCTGCATGATGTGGGTCTTCCACGTTGATGCGAGAGCAGGGGGGACCAACCATGAGGGCCAATCGGTGTCGGAAGGCGGGCCGCGGGCCACATGGCCTGGTTGTGGAAGAACGGGCTGGACCCGCGGTTGGGATGCGGGTTGGTGTGGGCCGACTTAAGAGGAGAGGGTCCGACCAGTTTGGGCCAGACCGACCCAGTTTGGGCCGAGATCCTTTAAATGCTTGTTTCTTCTAAACTGCGCATCCATTTGATGCATCGTCTGTGGCCAAAAGACCCTATCATAAAGACATATCTTTTTAGATCGGGCTGGGACATTTAAGACTTGTTTTCATTGTTTGAAAGCGTGGTCGGTTTTCACCTATCAATTGTTCAAGTTTTCGGTGCTCTGCTAATGTGTATAGCAGCACTCGGGTCGAATCCTCGGTGATGATGCATTTTAATAGTTGATTGTTTTTAGTTGATTGTATTTTGATTGGAGGGTTTGTTTGTAGAGCTTATATGAAGTGATTAATAATTGGTGTTTGATTTAACAATTTGATAAAGATTGAGGTGAGTTCATTTTTAGGGAATTAAGCTTGTGATATCATTGAGCTTTTCTTTATATTGCATTTAAATTAACACCAACTTCACAAGATAACGTTGATTGGAATTCCTAAGTGTTAAGGCTTTAATCCAAGCCTTAACTTAACTTAGGGTTCTAATATCAATCAGAGCTTGTTTATGGTAGTGTATTAATGGTTTCTATAATCCATGGAAACCACACATTAAACAAAACAAGTTATTAATCCTTGACATGTTAAGTCCAACATACACAATGTTAAATTAAAGAATACTCATCGAGCAAAAGCTCTCAATCTCTTAACATCTCTAAATAATGACTCACACCAATGGTAGATTTAATCAGCCATAAAGATGGTTATTAATCTGGTAATATATGATTATGGTGATGAATTATAAATAGAACAAAAAGAATGAGATAAGAAAAGAGTAGTGCGTCGAACACACACGATCGTTGAAGAGAGTTAAAAAAGGCTTTCGATTGAATGAGGAAGAAAAAGAAGGGAAAGGGTTATAAATTTATTTAAAATATTTTAAGAACATTAATATTAAACTATAGAAGGTGGATAATAATAAGAGATATTGAAGAAGAAACTTGCATTAAAATAGAGTTACAAAGACAAACACTTGTGAAATTACAAATGAAGGAAACTACAAAAGTAAATTAAAACAAAGAGAGGAGGAAAAGTCTCTCAAGTGAAAACTTGAGTATTGCAGGTCCTCCCAAACCTTTGGAAAAGCTTTGGTCGTGCCAATATGTTCTCATCTCTTCTGAAATGCCAACCAAATGCAAGAAGAAGAGGGGGTTGTATTTATAGTCCAAGGAGGTGGACAATTTGAATTCCAAATATTCCCCTCCAATTGAATCTCCAATTTGGCCATCTAGACAGCTGAATCTCTAAATGATATCTTCTTACAAGTTGTATATTTTGATATTTACTGTCATCCCTCAAAATGGGGAGGCCATTGGACTTTTTGAGCCAAAGATATAACTATTTTACTAAACAGTTTTCACCTTTTCATTTTTATCAACACTTTTTTTGAAGGATGAAATGTGAATGGGTTTTTGAAGAGGAATATTCCCTCAAATAAAAATAATTTATTCTAACAAGTTTTCCATAAATATCTTAGATTTCACACTGAAAAATCCCAGCCTTATTTGATGATTAAATCAGAAGAGAATTCAGGAATATTGTCTTGATTTTAATTCCCGGCCAGAATGGTGGGCTAAACTTCAAAGCTTTATTTGGCCCCCTTGTTTTTGGATTTG
Organism: Viscum album; assembly: GCA_963277665.1. NCBI lineage: Eukaryota > Viridiplantae > Streptophyta > Magnoliopsida > Santalales > Viscaceae > Viscum > Viscum album. The sequence continues at coordinate 1,981,980,403 of OY728133.1, forward strand.
GGCCTTGTAATTTTAATTCATGACTCCTTGAATTGTTATACGAATGTTTGATGATAATTAATGAATTTTCACTTCTGGATTGAGCCCAGTAATTCACTCTTCATGGATGGTCCAGTTTCTTCACAGATTATGTGGGCATTCTTGTGTGGTCCATATGACCCTTCAAATGGCAGAATTGACCAATAATTCATTGTAATGATATGTGGGAAATTGAATAAGGTATCCTAAAAAATAAGAACCACAAAATTTGGATCAGTAGGGTGATATTTATTATTAAACTAGTAAACTGACTTGAATCTGGATGAATTCAAATAGTGCTAAAAAATTATAATTAATATTTAAACATTAATATTTCACACAAATTATGCACATTTCATATAAAATCAGTAAAAGGAGTATATAAAAAGTTATGAAAATATTAATAACATCATTGTTTGGGTGCACAAAACACCTATGTTAAATAATAATAATATAATAATTATTATTTAGAGATCTTGTATCAGACCTACCTTCTAAATGGAATCTCTATTTGACACACCGTCAGAGGTGTTGTGACCCTAAAGTTTAAGTGGACTTTTCAAGACAACTTTTGGGTTTTTAAACCAAATTTGAAGTGCGGGCCCACGAGGGCCGAATCACACGTGTTGCAGTGAAATACAACCTTTTCATTGGGTATCTGTTCTGGTCAAATGAGTAGTTCATTTCGTGTGTTTTTCTGAGAGGATCATAATGACACGATTCATATAATTTGTTTCGGGACCAAGGTGTGGGCCCCATGGGACGTATTTCAGGCATAATGCGATGACTTGCTACTTTTCCACCGGATGTCCATTTGGGGCGAATGAATAGTCGATCTTACGTGTTTTTCTACAATGATCGCAAGGGTGTGATCTGTTTGGACATAATGAGCCTTTTTTGTGATCTCATTAAATGTGGAAACATGAAAGGAATATCGATGGAAGATCCTTTTGACGTGTTTGAAGAGAACCCATGACTTGGGATAACCTCGACTCTTGTGAGATTGGAGAAGATGTATGAAGAGATGCAATCAAATGTTCTTGACCAGTTTGAGGAGGTGTGCTAGCGTAATTATGCGTTTGGCCCTCTGGATCAACGACGAACACCATGCACTCGTCGACCTTTTGACTAGGCATGTCAAGTACTCTAGGAGTAAGTCGACACGTCTAGGGGTACTTGTTCGTAGTTTAGTACCTGAGAATGGTTAAGTACACGACTAGGCGACGAGGCGGGGACACAAACATGTGGGCCCCACACACATTGTGTACCACTTTACAAATATTCTATCTCTCACATCTCTTTCTTTTGGACTCGTATTTTGGCATGTGTGTAGCCTATCCTAAGTGTTTTTCCATGTAGAACGCGATGATGCTCTCCATAGATGCTTACGAGTTGCGATGTGAGATGTTTCAGGTGTGACGCTTATCCAGGGTGACGCCTAATGACTGCAATAGTGTTTTCCCGAGAGATACCATCCAACATGGATGACCAATTCTCCTCAATGCTTTTCCGAGAGGTACCATCCAAAAACAGGGATGACCAGAGTAGTTCTAGGCATACCTCCAGTTGGGATGGGCAATGGGTCCCCGATGACAGAGTCGGGAATACCTCCAGCTGGGATGGGTAGTGGGTCCCCAATGACATATCCATGCATACCTCTAGTTGGGATGGTCAGTGGGTCCTCATCAACTTGTGACACGATCTCTCGACTGTATGACATAGTGATGAGATGTGGTTTGATGTGACTTTGGACTCTCAAGAAAGAGGGACACTTTTCCCACCAATACACATCCTTGTGACGCGACCTAAAACCTTGAGGGTGAGACAATTCCATCCAAAGCGGATAGTATCAAGGTGCAGTGATTGAGCCCCTTTGACTTGCAGTTTAGGGCAGACGTGTGGGATGCTGGGCATCGATGGTGGTTACTTCTGGAATTGTTGGCTACTCTTTTTCTAGGATGAGCTTGTGAGATGGAGATCCCATTACTCTCTCATTTGGGTTTCTTTGATTGAGTATATATATATATATATATATATATATATATATATATATATATCCTATTTCTAGTACCCACTCCTTGTGTTTTGGTCACTCTCCTTCCAGGAGAGGTGAAGACGCGAGGGGTATTCCACATGCTTTTCGTGTCTAGCTTCTCATGGTTGGACGAGTCTACTCTCTTGTTATAGATAGCGAAGACTCAACGATAAGTTCATCTTCTCACCTTTTCTAGCTCCTTGTGTTTGTATGAGCTTACTTCACTTTCTTGTCGGGTTGAGCTACACTCCTTTTTCTATACCTTGTTCTATCTAATGCTCCCCTCTTCAGTACCTCTATTGTTGCTCCCTTGAGCCTTCAGGCATCCTACTGATTATTTTTATACTCACCCTTACTTCAGCTTTGCCCACACTTGGTGTCCCCTTGCAGACTATGTACATGTTGATTGTGACTTTAGAGGAGCTTAGGGATATGGGGTGCTTGGACAACAAGCGGTGGTCGTAGCTTGGGATCTAGGAGAAGGGCTCTCCCAGTTGTTTTACTTTTATACCTTTTGTCGGGTTGTGGCACTTTTCTGGTTGGGCGTGTATTTCCCCCTTTTTCCTTTCAGTTTACTTTTTTGTACTTGTACTGTTTAGAGGTTGAGACATATTTGTGGTTTATTTATAGCAGTGTTGTATCTTGTTTTTCCTTTCCCTCTGCACTTTTTCATTGAGTTGGCTGCGTGTGTGTGTACAAATTCATAGGCAAAGGCCTCCTTGAGTTTTTTGTGCCTTCGACGCTAGTCGCCAGCCCCTGGCCTATGGAGCCGAGCATGAGGTAGTTGCGACTCGATCCCGGTATGGGTCAAATCATGAAAAAGTGGCATCATAGGTGGTTCGTTCTTTGGGATGTTGTTCGAACATTCCCTAAAAAGGAATTGGTTGGGTTTTAGGGAAACCGTGTCAACGTGTCTCAAGAGCATCTTTCAAGCCAGGGAGTCCAGTGATGGTGTGACAACCAACATAGCCATTCACCGGGATCCTGATTACCCGCTTGTCGACTCAGCATGCTGAGACATTTGTTGCAGGGAACAATGGTACATGCATCATCTAGGAGTGAGTCTTTGACTGTCCTTATTGAGTCAACTCCCCTTTGTTGTTTATATATATATATATATATATATATATATATATTCTCTTTTGACCTTGGTGCTCCTTGATGGATTCAGGATGCCTCCGCGATGACAACCAGCCAGGATATTAGCTCTGGTTCATGACGACGATTCAGTGAGTGACGAGGCCTAAGTTTAGGATCTATCATGCGATCCCTTTCCTCCAGGTGGGAAGATAGCAACACCTCCACCTGTTGAGTAGCAGTTAGTTCTAGCAGAGCAGGCTGAGGATGTATGCAGGTTGAGTTCACTTAGCGAGTTCTAGCGATAGAGACCGTTGAGGTTTCGCGGTGAGCCAAACCCTCAGGCAGCAGAGGTTTGGCTAGAGTCAATGGTTTTCCTCTTCAGGCTTGTTCGGACACCGACAGATCAGATGGTAGCTTTTTCTTCCAGCCTTTTCCACAAAGCATCTAGACGTTGGTGGAGTCCGATTACTCAGATGTGCATGAGTGGCTTTGTCAGCCAGCCTTTTCCAAAAAGCAGCTAAACGTTGGTGGAGTCTAGTTACTCAGATATGCATGAGTTGGAACTCACGTGAGATGACTTCCAACAGCTGTTCTATGAGGAGTACTACCCCTCCTTCTTATGCTCCCTCTAGATTCAGGAGCTTATGGAGCTCCAATAGGGAGGGATAACAGTGACTGTGTACGTGACTTGGTTCACAGACTTTGCACGCTACTCTCTGGACATGATCCATGATGACAACTTCTGGGCATGGAAGTTTGAGAAGGGTCTCCATAGAGGAGATTCATTCCAGTGTAGTGCCCTTGTGTATCCCTAATTTTTTCGAGGTGCAAGAGTGAGCACTAGTGATAGAGTGATTTTTGTCAGAGGGGCGCCAATTGGTCAATTTTGGCAGTGGGTGCAACAGAGTTGGGATGTATGCCGCAACTAAAAGACATCAGTTGGAAGGAAATCGACGTAGGAGGCCTCCCCTTGATAAGACTCAGACACATGGTCGGGGACAATGTAGAGCACCGGGTCAGCCCTAGATGGGCCGGTGCTATACTTGTGACGGGCGAGGTCACATGGAACAAGACTGCCCGACCCAACCTACTGAGTTTTCTAAGAAGTTTGTAGATGTACCACCACGATAGAGGAAATACCGTGATCAGGGATCTCCCAGGAGAGGAAAGGGTAGTCCCTAGGGAGGCGGTGTTGGCAGAGGAGCAGGAAGAACTGTGGTTGGTGGATGATGTTGTGAGGTCCTTCCACCACCACCGGGCAGCCCACGTCAGGCTCATGGAGCTGGCGGTCGGGGTCGCGGGCAGCTATATTCTTTAGATGTCTACAATTCTACAGTGCATGAGATGGTAATAGGTATGCTCTGTGTCTCTTCTACCTTTTTTCAGTAGAACTTGTTAGACACTGTGTGAGGTACTCTTTCCTCCCTGCTTCTTGCTTGATGTTTTACCAGGGTGACACGAGGCATCGGTGTAACCCTGTGTCAGTGTTGTTCAATGTATATTTGAATTCACAAGGAATATAGGTTCTTCCCCCACCGAGACATGTTTTTGTGACATGAGAAAAACCGTGAGGGTGAGTTAGTGCCGCCCAAATTATATATTATCAAGGTGCGGTGGATGAGTCACTCTGACTTGTGTGTTCATGGAAGGGTTGTGCAGTGGAGTGTCAAAGTAAGTCCTGACATTTCTGGTGGAATTTTTCTACTTGACATCCTTTTGCTTGAGATGCCACTAGTGGGATCAGTAGAGTGCCTGTTTTGGGGATTACTCTCTTTCTAAGAGGGGAAAAGATGCGTGGGGTATGCCATGTGCTTTCCGTGTCTAGACACTTACGGTTGGATGAGTTTACTCACCTACCCTATTCGTTGGTACCTTGTGTGATCAACATCAATCTTGATACTATATTAATCAAGTATAGGTCGAGGTTATGGTGACCCCATGAACAAAACGATGCGACTCACTATCTGGAGCTGGCAGCAGTAGTCTTTTCCCTGAGAATGTGAAAATGCTACCTTCTAGAAGAGCACTTTGTGGTTTGCACAGACCACCAAAGTCTCAGGTACATCTTCACCCATATAGACCTGAACCTGATGTGGTGACGTTGGTTGGACTTCCTATCAGACTATGACTTCGAGATAGTCTATACTACGGTCACTGAAAATGTTGTAGTAGATTCCCTTAGCAGGAAGTACTAGGCTCACATAGATCTGGAAGTTTTGGACACTGCTGGAAAGGCAGTCTATACAAATAATTTTAAATCATCAGTATAGGCTGGAAAACTGTTGGTATATCCTATACCAATGGTTTTCCAATCTGTTGTCTAGCTAGGAATTGGGATATGCATATCCCAACAGTTCTACTACAACCGTTGGTATAGAGCTCTGTAAATGTCAGTATCCCAATGGTTTCAGAACAACTATTGGTATATATTTATACCAATGGTTTATTAACCATTCGTATATAGTATAATTTAACAATTTACCAATGGTTTTAAAATCATTGGTATAGAGTTTTACCAATGGTTTTAGTAAACAGTTGGTATAGATTTTTTCTATAATTCTGTATAGCAGCCAGCTAGAATCCCTTCCATTGCATATACCTGCATACAACACTTAAAATAACACAGAAAACACCTGCAATAGCACATAAAAACAATGTAATCTTCCAACCATGGCATGTACTAGAACATAGTATTCATTTCAATCTTCATATGACAACCACTCTTACAACTAACCCATTTCAATTTCTTTGGTGAAAACATCTCAAAATTTTGACTTTACTCAAAATTTTCAAAAATATTTTATCATCAAGTAGTCAATGGTGTGTTATCTACTACACCATGACATAGTTAAAACTTCTTCTTTAGAAAATGACATGAAAAATTATCATTTATTAGGTTGAAAAGATCTTTTACTTCCCATATGATCATTATACATCCTTGTTGTGTTCCTATTATTGATTGATGAGTTTTGTATTTACAACACTAATGATTTTTTAGAATAGTTTATTGATGGTAGGTACTGATTTTTATAGACGTATTTAAATGAAGGGTTGTAATGAAATTGAGTAGAATACTTACTCAAAGAGATATTGAAGAAACCATCCATGAATTTATGGATAAAGGGAGCCATCATCATCACCCCAATGGTGAGAGACCAATTACCTTTAGAAAGTGGTAATGAGATTGGATCAAAATTGCATCCCATAATGTAAAGAATCAAATGACAATGAATCAGATTAAGACGACTAAGAAGTGGTATAATGACAATGAATACGCACAAGTTCTTCATCCAAGAATTTGAGTGTATTCTTTGGTGGATCGTGTGACTCACCGAAGACTGCTCAAGTAGTGTGAAGGGCCATTGAGCGTCCATTGAGAGTCTAATAGACGTCAATGTGATGATTTTTTTTCCATAATTTTGTAAAATGATGTGTCTATGACCACTTCCATAGACAAGTCCATGAGTAGTGGAATAGTGCACTCCACCATGTTCTTGAAAAGATGTCATGGCACTATGAGAGGGTGATAAATAAATAACATGGAAGGGGATAATAGGAGGGGCCATGGACATGGGTGGTTTTGTTAGGGAGGGTGGTGCATTGGGGAGGGTGTCATGGATAAGGATGGGTAGGGTTGTGAAATAGCTTTGATACCATGTAAAAAATAGAATTCATAGAATCCAATTATGGATAAATAAATAAAGATAAAAGTAAGACCATCGACCTAATCAATCCTTTGAATGTTGAATCATATATTAAATATCCAAATACCCTAATTACTTTATCAAAAAATATGGCAATACATTGGTAAAAAGTGACCTGATTAAATCTATATAGTATTTAGGCTACCCAAGACAAGTATAATGTGACCTACCTGATAAAACATATATTCAGTCACAACAAATCAGCAAAAATCAAATGTCAGTAATATTCGTAAAAAATGTAACAAATCAATTTGTCCCTCATCACCATCACTGTCACTATCATCACCATCATCATCAGCCTCATCCTCCTCCTCGTCCTTATCCCTACCCCTGTCTTCATCCCTGTCCTCATCCCAGTCCTCATCCCCAACCTCATCCTCGGCATCATCCTCGGCCTCATCCTCGGCCTCATCCTCAGCCTCATCCTCACCCTCATCCTACGCCTCGACCACTGCCTCTCCCTCAGCCTCAGTCTCATCCTTATCCTCAGCCTTGACATCATCCTCATCCTCAGCCTTTTCCTCTCCATCGTCATCGCCAGGAATGACATCGTCTTGACTACCACTAGAACTGCCACCTGGTTCACTATATATTGAACGCATCAACGACATATATTCATCACAAGCTATGCTAACCTTTGGTGGAAGTGATGGACATAAAACTTTCATCAATTTCATAAATTCAATGTTTTACCTAGCATACCATTCTTCCACCAGTGTGGCCCTTTTTTCAGCCTGTTCTACCCATGCCTTAACATTTTCAAACTCAATGGAACTAAAACTAGTACCTTAAGAGGGCCAATACTTCATTGAGACTATACTCTTCCAAGGTCAAAAACATACTTATCCAGAGTTCTCATCTCCCAACACCTGATGTAAATGATCATTTGGCCCAAAATTGTTAGGTTCCTGGGCATCATGAGCCTCCAAAGTAGCCTATTACAAATATAAATAGATTATTAAGTTACAAAATAGATATTAAAATTTGAAATCAAAAAAGTAAAACTTACAATCTTCTACTGTGTCGGTTCATTAACCGCACTTCCATCCTTTTTCCTTATACTCGAGCAAAATAGTTTTTCTCGAGGCACGCTTACTTTAATATTCAATACCTGCCTCTGTAATGACATTGACTATAAGAAACCATAATTAAAAAATAGGTTACCAATAATGAATTTCATAATTGAAATTATATAAAAACTTTAGAAATTGAATAAATTATGGAGGAAACAATATAAAGTGCAAGTCCTAAAGAAAAATTATAAACTGTCGTACCTGCTTCCTCTCATGATATGGCATCGTAGTATTCCCCAAAGTGTGGATATATTTTTTTGCATCAATGTTTTTTTTTTATTTTTTCCAAATGATTCCTAAATAAAATTCAATAATACAAAAGATAATATTAATGCAAAACATGAAAATTTTCATTTAAATACCTCAAATGTGATTAATACCTTAAAATTGATAGTTATCCAGTGAGTAATCATTTTCTAATACTATTCTATTGGACAATCATCCTTGATAGGTACCACCTCAAACTCCGTACCAACTCTAACACGCCGGACAATATAAAACTCATGCTTATAGGCTCTCCAAAGCTCACCTAACTCCTTTAAATGTGCTGGCCATGCACCCTCACCATCGGGAAAATTAAACCAAAGTTGGCACCAAGATATCAATTCATATAAATAAAAAAAATAATATAACATTAAATCCAACATATTTTTTTACCCATATATGTGCCAAAAATTATCCTTGACTTCGTTTGACAACTGTCTCAATGAGATCGGGTTGACATGAATGATGTCGAAGTATTTGGAAAGCGTCTCAAAAAAACTCCAAAATTACTGCCATGTTTTTTCGATCATTTGGTTATCTTCGTTGTAGTCCACTATCAACTACGTGCAGCGGTTTCACACCAAATACATGCGTGCATGCCCCCACCCCACTGCCTATTATTAGATGTATTCGTTATGATAGAAAAACAAATATTATATCAATACATGTTATAATGAAAATAAATTAGGGTAAAAAGATTTATTAGGGTTCTAAAATATACCTATAGTAGTCTACTCAATGGGCACATATAGATTTGATGCCACTGAAGGAACATCACCTTGTAACGATGGAATGGGTCCCAATGTATGCTTCGTAGGCACATACTATGTCGAAGCAGGAGTCGAAGAAGGAATGTTGAAGCTCAGAGAAAAATAAGTAGATGGTAAAGAAGATGGAATGGATGTTTGACCAACTGCATAATATGGATGAGGATTGATAATCATCATGAGATACGATAAAGATGGGTAAGGAGGCTTAGATGTAAAGGGTGGTGAAAACACAGGAGGCCTAAATATCCCATGTGTCCCTAACTACACAGTGGGATCAAAATGTGTGGAGGATGGTACTCTAGTGGGAGGGGCAGGGTCTAAACGGGTAAACCGACTGGAGTGCCTAGCTCTCATACCACCCCCCTCGTACCGCCGGCTTGAGTAATGAGACCATTAATAGGCTGCTCGTCGAATAACTGGCACCTAAGTGGTGGATCCTGCATAAAAGTTTAAAAAAAAATCAATCACATGACATTATATTTTATTGATATATATATATATATATATATATATATATATTTGAAATAAAATACTCATAACATGCACCAATGGAGGAATGCCCATCTCAACCATTTGACGATTGTTGTCTGTCATATTTTTTCTTCGCTGCTCCTCATATGGTTTCATTTCCTTCATTTGAAAACAAATATAGAAGTAATTAGAAAAGGATAACTACTGTGTAACCAAAAAAACAAAAAATTTGAGACATGGCTTATTTGTCTTAGGTCATTTGGTTCATATTTTCGATTAGGTAATTTAGCTATTTTGGGTTAGGTTATTATTTTGATTAGTTTTTATTTTTATATCAATTAGTTTAATATGTCCAGTTCAATTCATCTAGTTTTATGTTACAATTTAATTGTTTCAGTTTGGTTTGGTTTGGTAGTTATGAATATAGTTCAATTCAATATTATAAACTGAAACTCAAAGAAAATTGAAACTAGTAAATATTGAAAATGCATATGAAGGTCTTGTTGGATACAAAATATTTTTAATCAATAGTAAATCAATTTTTATATCACAAACCTCAACAACTCAAGTCGAGCTAAACCAATAGAACTGAGAACACAAACAAATGCTTCTATATATTTCCCACCACAACTTTAGTTTCGCAATCAACTCTAACAATTGAAGTATTGGAGTCATCATAAATAATAAATGGATCAGGGCCAATGGGAAGAAGGGATGGTTTCAATTCCATCATCACCATCATCAAAAATATTTCTTGGTATTACTTCAATAATGACACCAAATTCAGGTTGAAGATGATCTTTGACATAAAAAACCTGTTTTTCCATTGATACCAATACATACGTTTCATCAATAGTAAGAGTCCGAGTCATGTCAATAACTCAAAATCCACAATCATTAATAAAGGTTCCTTGCCTCATCATCGAATCAAACCACTGACATTTCATCATAGTGACTCGACCATGAGAGTAATAATCTAATATTATTATTTTTTCAACAACTCCATAATAAGCTAAATTTTTAAAATGAGGTCTATTATCTGATGAATTGGCATAATAGTATGTTGTGGTAGTTAGAATAACACCATCGTGTTGTGTTCTCATGTTCTTTGCTCATTTAGTGATAATAAATCTGTACCCATTGATCACAATTGATTTACATTCACGAACCACAATATTAAGACCAAAATCCAAAGCTCTTATTTCCTCAGAGACAGTGTCAACAGGAAAAATCAATACCTGAAATATAAATAAATATTAAACATAATTAAATATTGATTTTATTTATTTATTACCTTAATATTTATACCTTCAATTTCAACTAATAAAACTCTTTTCTATGAAAAGTCTCTCTCATTCTCAAAGATAAAGAATGATACTTTTTATTTATCATTTATTTATGTTCCATATAGATGAAAATAGAAATAGTTTAACAGATATGTACAATTACAATAGATGAGATAAGATATACATGTTCAATTTACTTACTTGATGTAGTCATCGAACAAATCACAGCTGAACAACACTGTGCGATGTGCCATCTCCCGCTCTTAAAGGCTTAATTTCATTAATGTATATGATCTGGGAATTACTCTTATTTGAGGAAGTGATGGAAAACTGAGTTCAATTTTCTCATACTATTCTTCTTCATTTATCATTGGTCTGTTCATTCTTGTAGTAAGATCAGACAAATACATTGAGCAGAAATCCATACATTCTTGAGCCAAGTAACTGTTCATGATAGAACCTTTGGGATGATTCCTATTCTGGACATAAGATTTCAATGTGTAAATATTTCTTTCAGTTGGATACATCCAACAAAAATCAATAGATCCTCCAAGAAGTATTTCAGTTGGAAGGTGCACAATCAGATGAAACATGCATGTGAAAAATGATGGAGGAAATATTTTCTCTAACTCACACAAAATTAATGGTGTCTCTGCCAACATTTTTTACAAGATTTGTATAACTTCTTAGTACAAAGATCTCTAAACAAATGGCACACCCGAATAACTGACACCCTTACATTATTGGAAAAAAGATGACGGATTTCCATTGGAATAAAATCATTCAGAAGGACGTAATAATCACGAGTCTCCAAATATTTCAACTTCAACTCTCTTATGTCGACCCATTTTGATATATTTCTTGAATAGCCATCAGGAACTTTAATAGTATCTAGCACTTTCAGAAATTGATTTCTTTCTGCAGGTGTCATCACATAAGAAGCACACGGAACTTTCCATTTATTTTCACTGATACACACAAGATGTAATTATGGTATGATCCCCCAATCCACTAAGTCACACCGAGATCATAAATCATATTTTGTCTTTCCCTTGACATTTAGAAGAATCGAAAGCAATATTTCACATATATTCTTTTCAATGTGAATTATGTCTAAGAAATAGCGTAACAAATTGGTTGACCAATAAAGCAACTCAAAGAAGATACTCCTCTCTTTCCAATTGTAACAGGTATCATTGAAAACATTTTTCCTCTTTCTAGATTTCATTTGACCCTTCCTAAATGAAAAACCAAAATCTTTTAATTCATTAAACACATCAGTTCTAGACATACACTGAGGTGGATCGTTGGTCTCCATGGTATTTTCAAATCTTTGATGATTATTTATATATGGATGGTCCATTAGTAAGAATCATCGATGTCCCATAAAACTAAAACTACAATGATATTTTAGTCTTCTAGATTGAGTATTATTTATACAAATAGGACATAACGATTTTCCCTTCATGCTCCATACAAATATCATTACATAAGCAGGAAAATCATTGATTGTTCACACAAGCGCAACACACATTTAAAATATCTATTTCAAACATACATCGTATGTACGCACATCCACATCCCAAAGAAGTTTCAACTGTCTTATTAAAGGTTGGATGTATACGTTTATATCATTGCTGGGATCAGAAGGGCCAAATATGAGTATACTCATGAAAGTGAAAGGTTTTTTCATACACAACCATGGGGGAAGGTTATAAATGTGTATAAAAACTTGTCATGTTCTGTGCAAAGTAAGCATCTACCCAAACAGATTAAAACCATCACATGAAAGACTCAGTCTCACATTACGCATGTCAGCTGAAAAAGTAGGATATCGAGTATCAAATCTCTGCCATGAAAATCCATCTATAGGGTGAACTGACTCTTTATTATTCTTCTTTCTCTTGATATCATGCCATCACATTTTTATTGATATTTCATCTAACATGAAAAGATTCTGTAGTTTGGGGATCAATAGAAAGTGCCACATTACTTTATGTGGAACACAGGATGATGTTCCATCATCTTTTGGCTTCCATCATGATGTTCCGCATTTTATACAATCATTTCTTTCAGCAGTTTCCTACCAGAACAAGCTGCAATATTTCAGGCAAGCATGAATTTTGTTTTTTTTGAAAATCCAGGTTCTTCAACTAACTTCCATTCCATATAGTGGTTTGAGGGAACATCTGCATCATCTGGAAGTAAGTCCATTAAGAAGGTAAGAATGTAATCGATGGAAGTATTAGAAATCCCATACATGGTTTTCCCATGAAACAATTGGATTAGAAATTCCAACTTTTTCATTTTACCACATTGCTGATATACTGGCGTCATTGTAACATCATTAAAATTTTTCACCCTATCAACATCATCATTTTCATTGGATGCATCATGTGTGCTCGTATCAAAGTATTCTTGGGTCAACATCCTTTCCTTCTCATGATGATGAATAAATGAAAACCGGTTATATATCAAATTATCCAATCCAGACCTCTTATTTAGATAATCAACAATTTGAGATTCTATTTTCTCCCCATTGTGATACCACACATAGTAGTATGTTCAAAAACCATATTTTGTTATATGGTAGCTAACTTCTTTATGGATCAACCAAGGTCTTCCAAAAAAATTATAACATAGGCAGTGTATATGACCACTATCTGAAGCATTGTCAAATGTGAAATCTAAAAATCTCTACAATTTTTTTTGAAAATTGCTTGAGATCCGATCAGTTTCATACATCCAACTTCTATACATTCTGTAAAAAAATTGTAATAAGTCATTTCGTGAAAGAAATTCAATAAGATTAAAGTTCAATCAAAAATATATTTAAGTAAATGAGAATTGTTCAATTTATATAAAACCATATCTGGCACACTACTCTATATGAGAATCATAATATGAAAGATAAGAAAATACTATATATATAAAAAATACTATAAATATAAAACCATGATATTTAATTGAAACATGGTGGATATGATGGAAAATCATTGTATAAATAATGAACTCTCTAGGATAATTATGAGAAAACTGTTGGAATTAAGTCTAAATTTATAGAGATCATTGTATTTCATAATTAATGATATATTTCTAATCAATGGTGTTAGTGTAGTATTAGTGATAAATGAAATTTTTTATAGGGTGAGCTATTTAAAAGGTATCCATCTTGGTGTCATAAACTAGAAACATGTAGGTGCTCAATGAAAATGATATAAATACAAAAAGATGAGTTATTGAAGGGTTGATGGACTTCAAGGTATAACCCAATGCGTTATATTTACCTTACTCCAATACATGATAATATTTTCAAGGGATACCCGGGTTCCTCAAGGGACACCTAGCCCACTATACTCACTTCGGTCTAAGCTAGAATACCTCTTTTGATATTTCACCCTATATATTGGTATATATATATATATATAAGTATGTATTCATATATATTCACTATATATTTTGTAACATATATACCCATATATTTAGATATGTAGTACTAGCCAAGACCTGAGACCTTAATCCAGTGTCCCTGTATAATAATAGGAGTCTCATAATTTAAATAAGGGTCACCATACCCATCTTTCACATAGAAAAATAATGGGAACCACGATTGAATTTTATAATTAATATAGAATGTCATGCTGAGTATCATAATCAATGTAGGATTCAATGCCAAGTCTTATAAATAACACTGATAGGGTTCACACCCTTCATCTCAATAGAGGGGCATGGAATGTCATTCCTAGCACCCTAAGTGATGTGAAATTCCATGTCAAACATCCTAGACCAAGGGGGTTTTAAATTCCATTTCCACAAAACTAACCAAGTTACCTCTATAATAATTCAATATAATGTAGTCTCACTTTCCCTATGATACCTTATCTAAGGAAATCCATAAAAAGGAACCCGACATCGCTCAAGGTCTAGTGTACCTTCATTATATTAATTCAATTAAAAATATAATAACAACCAATGAGATCATACATTCCTTAATATAATTCATCAAAAAAAAATATTAAACAAATTCTAATTCAATTAATATAATAGTATTGATCAATAGATAAACATCAAGCATAAAGCAAGATATAAAGGGTAAAGGGTTCCATCACAACCTATTTCAATTTATTAAATCATTTATAACATTCCAAGAAATTTAAATAACACACCTAAGGGGAGGTTTAATCCCTAGTCAAGAATGGTAAAAAATCATGTAATTGCACTCAGAATCAACATCTATGTGTATAAAGATGCAGAATCAACATCTATGTGTATCAACATCTATGTGTATAAAGATGTAGTGTATCAATACATATATGATATAATAGGTTTTTACAAAATTAGTGTATATAGATATCATATATGAAAAATAATAAATGAATATATGTGTATACAGATATAGTATATGCACCATAATAAATACATCTAAATGATGAGAGATTGAAGAGCGATGAGGAAACTAATAAAAAATGGAAGAAATAATACTCACCAATTTGAAGATAAATATAGGCAGAAACTGATTTTAAGTGGAAGAAACCGAATTAAAACAATGATGGATCGTCGGTGGAAGAGTGGTCGCCGAATGGAATAGGGAGCTATGACAACCCTGCTTTTAATACAAACTTAAACATGATTTATTACATAAAACTTCACTTGATACAACAAAGAAGATCTAGAGGTTTAGTGTCTTTGGGGCTTAGGATCATTACATAAAAACTTGAAACATTAAATACAACATCTTTATTGAAAACTTCCTTTACATGACCACTACATTCCCTCGTACTTAGCATTGCACGGGATAACCTGAGGACATGCATAAGAAAAGGGTGAGCTATAAAGCCCAGTAAGGGAATACATATGGAATAACATGAGGAGTACAATACATGTTAGACATTAGGCATATCAATAGAGCACAAGAGAAACATGAACATAAAGGCATGATAAAGCATGATAATCATAACATGTAAATGTGGCAACAACACTTAACATGGAATTAGCATGAGCCAAGGCTCATTGCACATGGAGAATGAGTAAATCCTTATTGCACTTGAAGCACAAGTAAACCCTAGTTGCACTTGAATTAGCATGAGTCAACACTCATTGCACATGACGTATCATGATACTATACTTTACCCAATGCATTGGAGCGTTATAAGGGCGCACCCTTCTTAAACATTTCATTTCATGCATAAGTGTGCCACATGGATCATAAAACATGGATTCATAAAACATAATCATTTATTCCACGATAAAGGAATGTGAAATTCATACATGAAACTTTATAATCAATAACTAAACGTGCATAAAGGTGAATACCCTTGATGGAGAAATGGGCATGGTATTCACTACACAATGACATTGGCTTAGAAAATCGGTGCGATTTCACCAGCGTAACGACGTGACATAAGAATTCATAAAAATGGATGATGAGAGAGAAAGGGGTTCCTCATCATATTTACATGTAATGGACAGTAAGGAGGTCATATAGATACATGTCCCAACAATTGTAATGGAATTTAGATTCATGATACAAAAGTATTTCTTGAATGTAAAAGAGGAGAGAGAAGTTCCTTTCGGAATTCCGGCATAGTAACGGGTGTACATGGGAGGCATTTAATGAGAGAGAAAGGGTCTCCCATCATTCAAACATAAAGAGGGCAGTATGAGGGAGGTGAAAAACTATACCCTAATATTCATAATTGAAATTAAAAGGGCAAAACAACTTAAAGAAAATTGGACAAAAATGAGAAAGGAAGAAAAAACCCTTACTTGGAAGTGTGCTTCCAAAGGCTAGAGAGAGGCTTGTGAGAGGCTTCTTGGGAGCTTGGGGAACCTTGGGAGGATTCTAGAGAGAGTATGGAAGAGGTTGGACGAACTCCAAAGGCTTTGAGTGAGGAGGAAGTGGGAGCTTGGGTGGGTTTATATAGGAAAGGTGATGGAATTCTTTATTATTTAGGTTTGGGTCCCCTTATATTAAATTAATCCAAACCACAAACCATCCCATGTTTTTGCCCATGATTTTTGGAAAAGGGAAGAGGAAAAAAAATATTTTATAAGGCCAAAGTCCTAACTTCTTAAAATAATAGGGTTGCTTATGTGGAGGTGAGTCATACTCCCATGGAAATTAATTTAAAAAGACAAGGTGTTTAATAAGTCTTGATGGGTCCATTAATGCTTTGAAAAGTAAGCAAAACAAACCCAAAATCACATTATTTTAATGGTAAAACATATATTGTCCGAACATAAAGATTATAGTATTTTATTACATCACTATTGGGTCATTATGATGTCATAAAACACATTATATATTTAAACAGTATTTAATTTTTACCCAAAAATTTGACTGTCTCAGAAAATTATGAAAAATTCACCGTTGGATAATTTTGACATCTTGATTCTAGAAATAACATTTATTTTTTCTAAATAATTTTCTAAATATGTCAATTTTTACTTTTAAAATAAAAACCGACATTTATCGAAAATTCACGGGTTTTGACAGAAATGACTTTCAAACCTTAATAAAAATTACAATTGTATTCATAAAATTATAAGATCATTTATATTTAATAAAAATTAATTTAATAATAATAATGATAATATTTTATTAAAATATTATTTAATTAAAAAAATCCCTTAATTAAATAAAATAGAATTCTTAATTAAATAATAACTAAAAACATTATTTGTACTGTAAAAACTATTTACAATGCATCAATAATGACAAGAAATTATATTCATTATTATATACAAAAAAATAATGTACATGAACATAGTAATATCAATTAGTTACATAACCCCTTAAAACAGCCGCATAAGACCTAAGGGTAAGGTGTGCGATGATGACAGACTCTTGGGGTGGCTCGGATAACATTGCTCGAGTGATAATTTCTATCAACTTCCACTTTTCCCATAGACGGTCCCGTTCAAGCTTGACATGATGAAGCTCATCTTGGGATTGGTCAAGAGCGAAACCCAAGGACGCCACCTCTTTTCTGAGCTCCAACAAATGGGATTCGTATGGAGCAATTCTACTAGATGAGGCCATCACTTCTTTTGTCTGAGTAAATTTGGATTTGTTAAGGCCCTATATTTATACTAATCATGTGATCACTTCTCAATGACTATATTAGCAACGATCAAAATTCTTAACATAAAACCAATGAAGTTGACATTTTATATAAACATAAAGAGACATTTAATTAGATCAAGAGGGATTTCCATTAATGAAACTTTGGGTCGTTTCAATATTCCCCCCTTAAGAAATTTCGCCCTCAAAATTTTCCTTTTCCCACACTAAAACAGATGTGGGTAACTCAGCTTCATCACTTCCTCTGATTCCCAAGTCGCTTCTTCAAACTTGTGGTTTCTCCACAACACCTTGACGAGGGGCATTGTCTTATATCGTAGAACGTTTTCTTTACAATCTAAGATCTTCACTGGTTGCTCCTCGTAAGAAAGATCATCTTCCAATTGTACCACCTCAGAAGAGAGTACATGTGAAGGGTCCAGTATGTATTTCCTTAAGAGGGATACATGAAATACATCATGTACTTTGGTCATGGTTGGTGAAAGTGCTAGTCGATAGGTCACAGCCCCGACACGATCAAGAATCTCGAAGGGGCCGATGTACCTTGGACTTAACTTCCCTTTCTTTCCAAACCTCATGACCTTCTTCCATGGAGATATGCATAGAAAAACCATTTCTCCAACTTTAAACTCAAGGTATCGTCGACAGTTATCTGCATAACTCTTCTGTCGACTCTGGGCTGCCTTGATATGCTGCTGAATGGTTTTCACCTTCTCCACCATTTCTTCGACCATTTTCGGTCCAAGAAGCTTACGTTCACCAACCTCATCCCAACATGCCGGTGTTCTGCACCTTTTCCCATATAGGTCTTCATATGGTGCCATTTGGATGCTCGAGTGGAAACTGTTATTATAAGAGAACTCAACCAGAGGAAGATGTTGATGCCATCCTCCTTTAAAGTCCATTGAGCATGATCTCAACATGCCCTAAAGTGTTTGTATAGTTCGCTCAGATTGGCCATCAGTTTGAGGATGATATGCCGTAATGAAGTTCAGTTCAGTATTCAGAGCATGTTGAAGACTCTTCCAAAACTTAGAGGTGAATCTTGGATCTCGGTCAGACACAATAGATAGTGGTACTCCATGCAACCTTACCACTTCTCTGATATATATCCATGCCAGTTGATCCAATGAGAAATCCTCCCGAATAGCAATGAAGTGTACAGTCTTTGTAAGATGATCCACAACAACCCAGATTGCATTGTTGCCTTTGGATGTCCTCGGAAGTACGATGACAAAGTCCATGGTGATGTTCTCCCATTTCCATTCTGGTATGGGCAATGGTTGCATCATCCCCTTAGAATTCTGCCTCTCTTCCTTCACTTGCTGGCACACCAGGCACTTTGATGTATATTCAGCGATCTCCTTCTTCATATTATCTCACCAAAAGTTTTCTCAGAGATGTCGATACATCTTTGTGCTCCCTGGGTGAATAGAGAAATTTGAACTATGTACATCATCCAAAAGTTCCTTCTTCAGCTCCGGACTCGATGGAACACATAGTCTTTTCCCAAAGCACACAATTCCTTCTTCATTAACATTAAAATCCGAGGATTTCCCTTTTTCGATAACTTCCACTTTTTCTTGAATTCCCACATCATCCTTTTGAGCATCCTTTAACCTTTCCAAAAGAGACGGTTGGGTAATCATTTGTGAAAGGATTGATGATGTTACCTTCTCTATGATTCCCATGTCCATCTTCATCAAGTCTAAGAATATTGGATCCTTCTCAATTCTCATCATTGATAGAATTGCTGGATCCTTTCTACTTAGGGCATCTGCCACCTTGTTCACTTTCCCAGGGTGGTAATGGATTGAACAGTCATAATCCTTGATGAGCTCTATCCATCTTCTCTGGCGCATATTAAGCTCTTTCTGTGTGAATATATATTTAAGACTCTTGTGGTCAGTATATATCTCACATTTCTCTCCATAGAGATAATGCCGACCGATTTTCAAGGCAAAGATCACCGCCGCCAACTCCAAATCAGGCATTGGATAGTTTCGCTCTTGGATTTTCAACTGCCTTGAGGCATAGGATATAACTTTATCATTTTGCATCAGCACACAGCCTAAGCCCTTCTTTGAAGTATCACTGAAAACAACAAAAAGTTCCCCACTTGTGGGTAAAGTGAGAACGGGCGCAGTGATAAGCCTCCTTTTAAACTCCTTGAAGCTTTCTTCGCATTCATCACTCCAAGAAAACTTTAATCCCTTTCGAGTTAGCTTGGTAAGAGGGTTGGACAATCGTGAGAAATTTCTCACAAATCGTCGATAATATCCAGCTAACCCCAATAAGCTACGGATATCCGTTACCGATGTTGGCCTCAGCCATCCCTCAATTGCATCTGTTTTGGAGGGATCCACAGATATCCCATTGCTTGTGATGATATGGCCCAAGAATGAGACCTCCTCAACCAGAACTCACACTTGCTGTACTTTGCATAGAGCTTCTCCTTGTGCAAAGTCTCTAGTACAGTTCTTAAATGCTCCTCATGATCCTCCTTAGTTTTGGAGTATATTAGAATATCATCTATAAAGACTACCACAAATTTTTCTAGGTAATCTCTAAAGACTCTATTCATTAAGTCCATGAAGATTGCTGGAGCATTAGTGAGTCTGAAAGGCATTACTATGAATTCATAGTGCCTGTATCTTGTGCGAAAAGCAGTCTTGGGGATATCTTCCTTCTTTACCCTTACTTGATAATATCCCGACCGCAAGTCCACCTTGGAGAAGTATTGTGCTCCACGCAGCTGATCGAATAAGTCATCAATTCTTGGGAGAGAATACTTGTTCTTTATTGTGATTTTGTTAAGTTCACGATAATCGATGCAAAGCCACATTGACCCATCCTTCTTCTTGACGAAGAGGACTGGTGCACCCCATGGTGAAGCACTTGGGCATATAAACCCTTTATCCAGATTCTCCTGTAGTTGTTTCTTCAGCTTTTCAAGCTCTACAAAAACCATTCTATATGGAGTCTTGGATATTGGTAATGCCCCGGGTATAAGTTCAATTGAGAATTCAACATCTCTTCTAGGAGGAAGACCAGACAGTTCCTCAAGAAACACTTCAGCGAATTCCCTCACAATAGGCATTTCTTCAAGGATGGTTTCTTCCTTGGACTCAATCATCTGAGCTAGATAAGCGTGCTCGTAGTCTAGTAATATCCATGCTTGAGATGATGGAGCTAAAGGAGATTCATCTTCCTCCTTACACTTGTAAGGAATTGGGGGTCGATTCTCCATATGGAGAGTGATTTCCCTCTCCCAGCAATTTATGTTGGCTCTATATAAGGAAAACCAATCCATGCCAAGAATTGCATCAAATTCCACCAAAGGGAGTATGAAGAGGTTCTTCGGGAAATTCAATCCACAGATTATAATAGGGGAGGACTTATATTCATGGGATGCAATGATTGCCCCATTTTCCGTACTCACCGACATCTTCACTTCCATGATTTGTGGTGGTGTTGTGATTGTTCTACTAAACTTTCGAGATATAAAAGAATGTGTAGAACCTGAATCAAAAAGTATGTTCGCTATTCTTGAATGAATAACTAGCGTACCTGTCACCACTTCATTGTCGGGGTTCACTTCGGCAGAAGTGATGAAAAAAGCTCTTCCCTGATGCCTTGGAGGTTGTTTATTGCCTCCGAAAACCCTTGGATTAGGGCACTGATTTGCAAAATGAGCCGGTTATTTGCATTTGTAGCATTGAACAACATGTTGAGGTTCGAACGGAGCATTCCTCTCCTCTTTCACAGCCGTGGGTCTTTCTTGCCTACAGTTAACAGCTAGGTTCCATTCTCTTCCACACCTGAAGCATTTCCTCGCCCCCTTAAGGCAATTTCCAGGGTGCTTCTTTCCGTACTTTTGGCAAGTGGGGTGCTGGATCTTCTTAGTACCGTTGGATTTATCCATCGGACCACCAACATTGAATTATACCTTATGCTTCTTGTCCCCATGATACCCCTGTGATTATCTGATCTCCATTTCGACCTTGAGGGCACATCGAACAATTTTCTTATAGCTGTCGAAGTCACGGATCGCTAATTCTTTCCACAGGCTAGGATTCAACCCACCAAAGAAGCGGTCAACTTTTCATTCTGGGGTAACGACAAAGCCGGAAGCGTATCGTGCAAGCCTTGTGAAGTTTTCCTCGTACACTCCAATAGATTCTTCGTCTTTTTGCTTGAGGGAAAGGAAGTACATTTCCATCTTAAGCCGGAGGGTGCGCGGAAAATATTTATCGAAAAACATCTTCTGGAAATCCTTCCATTCCAACGCATCGATCTCCTCCTCAGGCTTCGTATTTTTGATCAACGTCCACCATTGATCAGCTTCACCCTCCATACGATAAGCTGCCAGGAGAACCTTCTCTTGTTCAGAACATTGAAGGATGGAGAAGATCTTTTCAATGGAGTTGATCCATTGTTCAGCGATCGTGGGATCGGATAATCCACTAAAAGTAGGAGGCCTTTGTCTCATGAAGCTCTCGATAGTGACATGTTATTTCTTAGGGGGGGTTGAACGTTCCTCGTGACCCGTGTTTCTATTCAAAACTTGAGTTAGCTGAGAGAGAAGCATGACAAAGTTCACGATTCCCACTCCCATTGGATTGGGCATCTCATTAGTACAGTCATCACATTGATCTTCACAACGGTTGTTAGCCCGAGTCCTCCTATTACCGGCCATTGGCTGGATTAAAAGGAAAGTTAGGGGTAACACATAAAGGGTAATCCAAAGACAAAAGTTGATGACTTATAAATAAACTTTTATTTCTTTAACTCATGAGTCTATAGGTTTCAATCTAAGATTTTCATGATCTACTTTCTAACATATATTCTTAGGGGATTTTTTTTAATTCCCTTTATAAGGGTTCATACTAAGATTGTGAATTTATCAAAACATATCCCCTGGGAGTGTCGTAACCAAGAGTGCAGCAAGGCCCGTTGTCGTGCACCAGTTTCCGTTCGAGTCTAGCTCAAAGCGGTGTTTTCGGGTTTTACCCCTAGGATACATCTGTGCCAGAGTCGCCTCTACCTGGTCGTATCCAGACATGGATGTATTTGTTTGATAAACCACTTACTCAGTACTTAACAAAACTTAGGAATATTTTTATTATACTTAGTCTTGTCTCTAAGGCTTTACTAGGGTTTTCTAATCCTAATCCGAAAAATAACTAAACCTATCATTTGATACCAACTGTGACAACCCTGCTTTTAATACAAACTTAAACATGATTTATTACATAAAACTTCACTTGACACAACAAAGAAGATCGAGAGGTTTAGTGTCTTTGGGGCTTAGGATCAATACATAAAAACTTGAAACATGAAATACAACATCTTTATTGAAAACTTCCTTTACATGACCACTACATTCCCTCGTACTTAGCATTGCATGGGATAACCTGAGGACATGCATAAGAAAAGGGTGAGCTATAAAGCCCAGTAAGGGAATACATATGAAATAACATGAGGAGTACAATACATGTTAGACATTAGGCATATAAATAGAGCACAAGAGAAACATGAACATAAAGTCATGATAAAGCATGATAATCATAACATGGAAATGTGGCAACAACACTTAACATGGAATTAGCATGAGCCAAGGCTCATTGCACATGGAGCATGAGTAAATCCTCATTTCACTTGAAGCACGAGTAAACCCTCGTTGCACTTGAATTAGCATGAGTCAACACTCATTTCACATGACGTATCATGATACTATACTTTACCCAATGCATTGGAGCGCTATAAGGGCGCACCCTTCTTAAACATTTCATTTCATGTATAAGTGTGCCACATGGATCATAAAACATGGATTCATAAAACATAATCATTTATTCCATGATAAAGGAATGTGGAATTCATACATGAAACTTTATAATCAATAAGTAAACGTGCATAAAGGTGAATACCCTTGATGGAGAAATGGACATGGTATTCACTACACAATGACATTGACTTAGAAAATCAGTGCGATTTCGGCAGCGTAACGACATGACATAAGAATTCATAAAAATGGATGATGAGAGAGAAAGGGGTTCTTCATCATATTTACATGTAATGGATAGTAAGGAGGTCATATAGATACATGTCCCAACAATTGTAATGGAATTTAGATTCATGATACAAAAGTATTGCTTGACTGTAAAAGAGGAGAGAGAAGTTCCTTTCGAAATTTCGGCATAGTAATGGGTGTACATGGGAGGCATTTAATGAGAGAGAAAGAGTCTCTCATCATTCAAACATAAAGAGGGAAGTATGAGGGAGGTGCGAAACCATACCCCAACATTCATAATTGAAATTAAAAGGGAAAAACAACTTAAAGAAAATTAGACAAAAATGAGAAAGGAAGAAAAAACCCTTACTTGGAAGTGTGCTTCCAAAGACTAGAGAGAGGCTTGTGAGAGGCTTATTGGGAGCTTGGGGCACCTTGGGAGGATTCTAGAGAGAGTAGGGTAGAGGTTGGACGAACTCCAAAGGCTTTGAGTGAGGAGGAAGTGGGAGCTTGGGTGGGTTTATATAGGAAAGGTGAGAGAATTCTTTATTATTTAGGTTTGGGTCCCCTTACATTAAATTAATCCAAACCACAAACCATCCCATGGTTTTTGCCCATGGTTTTTGGCAAAGGGAAGAAGAAAACAATATTTTATAAGGCCAAAGTCTGAACGTCTTAAAATAATAGGGTTTCTTATGTGGAGGTGAGTCATACTCCCATGGAAATTAATTTAAAAAGACAAGGTGTTTAATAAGTCTTGAGGGGTCCATTAATGCTTTGAAAAGTAAGGAAAACAAACCCAAAATCAAATTATTTTAATGTTAAAACATATATTTGCCTAACATAAAGATTATAGTATTTTATTACATCACTATTGAGTCATTATGATGTCATAAAATACATTATATATTTAAACGGTATTTAATTTTTACCCAAAAATTTGACTGTCTCAGAAAATTATGAAAAATTCACCGTTGAATAATTTCAACGTCCTGATTTCAGAAATAACATTTATTTTATCTAAATAATTTTATAAATATGTTAATTTTCACTTTTAAAATAAAAACTGACATTTATTGAAAATTCACGGGTTTTGACAGAAATGGCTTTCAAAACTTAATAAAAATTACAATTGTATTCATAAAATTATAAGATCATTTATATTTAATAAAAATTAATTTAATAATAATAATAATAATATTTTATGAAAATATTATTTAATTAAAAAAATCCCTTAATTATATAAAATAGAATTCTTAATTAAATAATAACTAAAAACATTATTTGTACTTTAAAAACTATTTACAATGTATCAATAATGAAAAGAAAGTATATTCATTATTATATATAAAAAAATAATGTACATGAACATAGTACTATCGATTAGTTACATAACCCCTTAAAACAGCCGCATAAGACCTAAGGGTAAGGTGTGCGATGGTGACAGACTCTTGGGGTGGCTCAGATAACATCGCTCGAGTGGTAATTTCTATCAACTTCCACTTTTCCCGTAGATGGTCCCATTCAAGCTTGACATGATGAAGCTTAGCTTGGGATTGGTCAAGAGCAAAGCCCAAGGACGCCACCTCTTTTCCGAGCTCCAACAAATGGGCTTCGTATGGAGCAATTCTACTGGATGAGGTCATCGCTTCTTTTGTCTGAGTAAAATTGGATTTGTTAAGGCCCTATATTTATACTAATCATGTGATCACTACTCAACGACTATATTAGCAACGGTCAAAATTCTTAACATAAAACCAATGAAGTTGACATTTTATATAAACATAAAGAGACATTTAATTAGATCAAGAGAGATTTCCATTAATGAAACTTTGGGTCGTTACAGAGCTGCGTGCTATTAGGAAAAAAGAATGAATCTCGAATGGGGAGGGGGAAGGCTCACACTAAATTTGGGGGAAATCTATTCCATTTTTTTTTAAAAATCATTGGGATATATCATCTATAACAACGATTAATTAAAACCGTTGGTATAAAGTGGTTTTGACAACCCTTTCCCAATGGTTTTGAAAAAACATTAGGAAACCACACTATGCACCCTTTCCCAATGGTTTCAGAGAACCATTGGGATAGGGACATAGGTAAAAACTATAATTTCAGTAGTGGGAGCAGTTGAATTCCCTAAAACTGAAACTGGTGGAGTAGGAGGGTGCAATTTTTTAGTCGATGGTGTTGAATCCTTTGCTTCCTGAGTGTTTAAGAGAGTCTCGGTTGTGTAACATCAATTGTGAAATCTTGCATGATCAAATATCTAGAGGTGACATACCATATAGATATTTTGAAGGAGGGAATCACGCTACCCTGTTCTAGGGACAAACCATGATTCTAGTTGCGACATGGAATATAGAGGTTCGATCGAGGAAGTAAACTATCCCCCTTAGTTTCTTTGGGCTGTTTGGAACCGTGAAAGAGATGGCGAGGTTGCCTACCAACTTTACCTAACCCCAATAGATGGAGTGGGTGCACGATATCTCCCACGTCTCGTAGCTGAGTAGAAGCGTGTGTGATCCTACGCATGTCATTGACAGGAGAAAAACTTATGAGGACGAACCATTCCTTTGGTTCACATGCTGTGGTAGCACGAAAACATGTAGGTTTTTTTAGGAGCGGGAGAGCCTGATGTGAGATTAGTATCCCGAGTTGTTTCCCTAGTTTTGATTTTCAGGGAAGAAAATCTTGAAGGAGGGAATGATGTAGAGACCCATTTTTTTCCTTGTAATACTTTGGAATATTTCTACATATATTTCTAGAGTCAGGAGCTGAGACGAGGTGTAATTCCAGGGCTCGATGTTCCTAAAATAAATTATACAAAAATATTAAGTATATTATATACTATAAACTTGGAGGAAATGGTATATCTCTTAAAAAATAGCTCGGATCAGAAATTTGAGGCCACAGTTGAGTTCAGAATGTGTCGTTTACCCCAGGTGGGGTATAAATTTTGTCGGGGCGGGCCTTTGGTAGAAAACACCACGAAGGGAGTTTTCGTAAATAAAATAATAAAATATAATTATTTTATCTTGAATTCCAAATCAAATAACATTTTAATGGGGACTCGGATTGGAAATATGATAGCGCCGTTGAGTTCATAATGACATGTTTTGCCTAAGCGCGATATAAAAAAGGGGGGCGTGGGAAATTTGGATTTTCGTACCAAGTGGGGCTTCTATAAATAGAAGTTTAAGAGTTAAGAATTAGTGTTAGCCCTAATCCTATCTCTCTCTCCTCTCTCTCTCTCTACCTTACTCCCAACCATTATTCATCCATTCTTCATCAGATTGTGGAGCGATCTCTGCCGAAACCTTGACAGACCGAAGCAGAATCACAACAAATGCATCAACAGTGAGAAACAGATCAATTGAGGTAGGATTTATTTTACTTTTGAGTTCTGATTCAAGTTTTTAAATTGAAAATCCTCCGTTGCCTATTTGTTTCTTCATTTTTATTATCATCATTGATGACCACACTAACATGACCATCAATCCATCCCGGAAACATTTTATTCTCCGTGTTCTTCGTCAATTTTATTCGACATGTCAAATCTTCAATGGATCATTGAGTGAGGCTTGGGTATGTGAAGAGCTCGATCCAAGGATCCCGAAACATCTTTCAAATATGAAATTGGACGAGCGGTGAATTCATAGTGGTCTGCGGAAGGGACCACTAGAATTAGGCCGATAGGCGGTGGCAGTGCGTATCGGCCGCGGAGGGCAGCATGGCGGAGCGGCTGTGGCTGGTGGTTGGTGGCTGGAGGCAGAACTGGGGTCTAACACTGGATCAGCAGTGTGAGGTTGATTGGGGTTTGGCAACCGGTGTCATGAGGGTGGAGCAGGTGGAGGTCAGATGCCAGCCGGGGCGGATGGCGGCTTGCGGCATGCGGGAACTCGGTGGCTGGGTTGCTGGGGTGACTGACGAGTGACCTGTAGGGGGTACGAGGACCCGCATGATGTGGGTATTTCGTGTTGACACATGAGTAGGGGAGGACTGTCCATGAAAGAACAGGCCAAACCTACGGCTGGGCCATAGACTGGCGATCTGAGGTGGGCCGACCGAGGTGGGCCAGCCCAGGAGGAGAGGGTCCAGCTAGTTTGGGATGGACTGGCCTAGTTTGGACCGAGATCCTTTAAATGCTCGTTTCTTCTAAACCGTGTGCCCGTTTGATGCACTGTATATAGCCACAAGACCCTCTCATCAAGATGGATATTTTTAGACTGGTCTTGGACTTTTAAGACTTGGTTTCATTGTTTGAGTGCATGAAATGCCTAAGTTAAATAATAATAATATAATTATTATTATTTAGAGATCTTGCATCGGACCTACCTTCTAAATGGAATTTCTATTTGACACACCGTTAGAGGGGTTTTGACCCTAGACTTTAGGCGGACTTTTCAAGACCAATTTTGGGGTTTTAAACTAAAGTTGAGGTATAGCCCCCATGAGGGCTGGATCACACGTGTTGCAGTGAAATGCAGCCTTTTCACCTGGTATCTGTTTTGAAAAAATGAGTAGTCTATTTTGCATGTTTTTCCGAGAGGATTGCAATGAAGTGATCTGTATAATTTGTTTTGGGACCAAGAAGTGGGCCCCATGAGACTTATTTCGGGCATAATGCGGAGACTTGCTACTTTTCCATTGGATTTCTATTTGGGTTGAATGAATAGTCGATCTTGCATGTTTTTCCACAAGGATCACAAGGGTGTAATTCGTTTGGACATATAGAGCCTTGTTTGTGATCTCATTAAATGTGGAAACATGAAAGGAATATCGGTGGAAGATCCTTTTGACATGTTTGAAGAGAACCCACAACTTGGGTCGATCTCAACTTTTGTGAGAGTGAAGAAGATGTATGAAGAGATGAAGTCAAATGTTCTTGAGATGTTTGAGGAGGTGTGCCAACATAATTATGATTTTGGCTCTCTAGATCAACGATGAGCATTTTGCGCTCATTGGCCTTTTGACTAGCTGTGTCAAGTACTATGAGAGTAAGCCAACATGCCAAGGGGTACTTATTCGCAGTTTAGTACTCGAGAATGGTTAGGTACACAGCCAGGTGATGAGGTGGGGGCACACGACATATGGGCCCCACACATGCTGTGTACCTCTTTATGAATCTTCTATCTCTAATATGTCTTTGTTTTGGACTCAAATTTTGATATGCGTATAGCCTATCCTGAGTGCTTTTCTGCGTAGAGAACATGGTTCCCTTTGTAGTGGCTTATGAGTTACGTTGCAAGATAATCTGAGTGTGAATCCTATTCGGGGTGACACCCAATGATTGAAATAGTGTTTTATTGAGAGATACCATCCAACAAGGATGATTGGTGCTCCTCAATACTTTTCTGAGAGGTATCATCCAGTAGGGATGGTCAGAGTAGTTATGGGAATACCTCTAGTTGGGTTGGGCAGTGGGTCCCCAATGAAAGAGCCGAGCATGCCTTCAGCTGGGCTGGGTAATGGGTCCCTGATGACAGATCTAGGCATACCTTCAGCTGGGCTGGGCAGTGGGTCCCTGTCAACTTGTGACACGATCTCTCGACTATACGACACCGTGAAGAGACATGGTTTGAGGTGTCTTTGGAATCTCGATAAGTAGGGATGGTTTTTCTACCAAGATGCATCCTTGTGACCTGACCTAAAATCATGAGGGTGAGACAGTGCTGTCCAAAGTGGATAGTATCAAGGTGTGGTGATCGAGTCCCTTTGACTTTCAGTTCAGGGTAGACATGTGGGATACTGGGCATCAATGGTGGTTACTTTTGGGACTATTGGCTACTCTTTTCCTGGGCCGAGCTTGTGAGATGGAGGTCCCCTTACTCTCTCATTTGGGTTTCTTTGACTGATCATATATATATATATATATATCCTATTTCTAGTACCCACACTTTAGGTTTTTGTTACTCTCCTTCCAAGAGAGGCGAAGAAACACGAGGTATGCCATGTGATTTCCGTGTCTAGCTTCTCGTGGTTGGATGAGTCTACTCTCATCTTATAGGTAGTGAAGACTCGATGAGAAGTTCATCTTATCACCGTTTCTATCTCCTTGTGTTTGGATGAGCTTACTTCACTTTCTTGTCGGGTTGAGATGCACTCATTTTACTATACCTTGTTCTATCTACTGCCCCCTCTTCAGTACCTCTCTTGCTACTCCCTTGAGACTTCGGGTACCCTACTGAGTATTTTTATACTCACCCCTGCTTGGGATTTTCCTACACTTGGTGTGCCCTTGAAGACAACATAAAGGTTTATCGTTACTTCAGAGGACCTTAGGGATACGTGGCACTTGGACTTCTTGCGGTGGTCGTAGCTTAGGATCCAAGAGC
This sequence comes from Viscum album, assembly GCA_963277665.1. Taxonomy (NCBI): domain Eukaryota; kingdom Viridiplantae; phylum Streptophyta; class Magnoliopsida; order Santalales; family Viscaceae; genus Viscum; species Viscum album. The sequence goes on from OY728133.1 coordinate 1,982,010,539, forward strand.
GAGGCTCTCCTAGATAATTTACTTTTCTACCTATTGTCAGGTTGTGACACTTTTTTGGTTGGGCGTGTATTTTTTCCCTTTTTTCTTTCAATTTACTTTTTTGTACTTGTACTGTTTAGATGTCGATGCATATTTGTGGTTTATTTATAGCAGTGTTGTATCTTGTTTTTCCTTTCCCTCTGCACTTTTTCATTGAGTTGGATGCATGTGTTTACAGGTTCATAGGCAAAGGCCTCCTCGAGTTTTTTGTGCCTCCGGAACTAGTCGCCAGCCCCTAGCTTATAGAGGAAGGCTTGGGGTAGTTGAGGCTTGAGCCTAGCATGAGTCGGGTCATGAAAATCCTGGCTTCCGTAGCAACAAAAAACAATATCACCATCCCACCTTTCAGTCACCCTAGTCTCACTGATCCACAATATTGCCTTAGAATTTCCTATACTAAAACCTTGGTAAACATGTGTCACACCCCAACCTCACTTTTCCATACTGTTTTATTTATTTATTTAATGGATTTTATTATTATCTCTTGGCCTCAGGTTGGCTTTCTTTGAAAATTGTGAGGGACTGGGGTTGTTGTGCATGTGGCACAATTTGCGCACGGTCAGTGCAAACTGTGTGTCCCGACCATGCAAAGTCTACAACTCTTTTTAGAGGTGATTGCATGGTTGATGCATAATTAATCAAACTATGTATCTGAATCATGCATGACACCCTTTTTTAGGGGATGTTCCGTACAGTTGACACACGATTAGTAGAATCGTGTGACCAACCTATGCATCGTACTCTGGGAGCATCTAATGTCATCCGCACGATTGGTGCATGATTTGATAAACTATGCGACCAAACTGTGTGGATTGTCCAAATTGATTAAAATGATGAAATTACCTTTCCACCCCCTTTGAATCTAACACTTTGACCCCACTCCTTTCTCACCACTTGAACTCCCTATAACACTTGAATGTTTTTATGAAATATTTTCTTTAAATAATTTTAATTATTCAATAGTTTGCATTGCATGAAATCGTGAGTTTAAACGAACCACAAGTAGCCCTTAGTATAAAATTACTGTTATATCCTAGCGGTTAGGTTTTCAAGAATAAGTATAACTAACTTATGAAAATACATTGTGAATTCATTGGCTACCAATTATTTATGAAAAATATAAATCAATTAGATATTTTTATTTTTGAGAGAATTAATTTTGTAATGAAATTAATGAGATATATATGTTATACACATAATAAAATATTTTTTGATATTCATCCAATGGATATTTTAGTCATAGGATATGAATAAACCCTATTTGATGTATAAAAAAACTACATTTTTTAAAAGGGTAATTCTACATCTTTAAATAGATAACCCCTTTTAAATTAAGATTTTGATACATTAATAATTTTTATATGACAACATAAACATGTGATTTTGAAGAAGTATATGAAAATTTACTTTGGATGAATTTCTGATAACTTTCAAGTTTTGATGAATAGTAAAAATACACTAAATTTTATGAAAACAACTTTTTTCATCGAAATAATTTATATGGTTAAATTATAATATTGAATGGTTTTAATTTATAAGTATAATATATTTTTATCATTAAATATAATTTATGTTATTATCATTAATTTTACATTGAATTCAGATGTAAAACCATTTCAATCTTTTGTAATGTTTTAGCTTTTAAAACTCGTTCTCTATTTCTGACAATGGGATTAATTTTAAATTAATTACTGCAATTTTTTTGGTTTGAATTTTGAAAAATGGAGTCCATAATTTTAATCCGTAGGTTCAAATTATGTAAATAGATTTTTTTTAGCATTATGAATAGCAACTTTGGTAATTTTTATTAATACGGTAAAAGGGTAAATCGGGTAATTAAGGGTAAAAATACTATTATAAAATTACCATAACACTTGTATTAATATCATTGGATGAGTGTTTTTTGACTTAAATAATCCTTGGGTCTAAATGGTATCCATTTGAATCCACTTGAATGAGATTAGAACATTTAATTTATTTTATTTAAAGAAAGGTTAAACATGCCTCACTCAAATTTTAATAACTAAATAATTTTTAATATAAGGTTATACTAAAGATAATTTCAATTATAAATACTCCTTTGAAATATAAATTTTTTTCCTTTATCATGGTAATTTATTTTTAATTTTTAGGAAATAAATAATTACCTTAACAGCTTATACATTAATGATACATAAATTATTTAATTTATGAAAAATCAATTATATAGTATTTATTAAAATAATAATACCCATTAAAAGATCCAAACACTTGACCAAATCTTATTGGTCGAGTATATCTTGACCATAATCATCCAAGAGTAGAGTTATGGACTATTTGGAGCCTTATAAAAGATATTATGACACTTATATTATTTTATTTAAAGTGATGTTAAAGTTGTCACCTTCATAATTTAATAAGTATAACATTTTAGATATTTTATTTTTCAAAATATAAATTCGACTACAAGTATTATTCTGAAAACTAGTAGATTTATCTTCATCATAGTATTTTATTTTTATTTTTTATTCAAAAAATAAGCATATTAAATAATTACACAAAAATGTTGTAGTAATTATTTTATTAAGAGAAATATCAAATAAATGTTATTAAAAATATTAATGTAAATATAATTTGGTCTAATTAAAATGTATAATGAATTTTAAAGATAACATTGACCTCCTAAGAATATAATAAAATTTTTGGTTCAAAGTTATCTTTTTATATTAATATTTTTAAAAATCAATGAATTGAATAGTGTCAAAATTGATACTATTGATTGTTTATCAAAATAATGTTTTATTAAATTATTTAAAAATTATTAAATTTTTTTAAAAAATATATAATAATCATTATATGGTATAAAATGATATAATTTATTTATTTATGGTCATTTTTACATCAAATAAGTAAATAATGTACCCTTTTAATATTGAATTATTTGTTACCCTAGTTAAAAATTAAATAGAATAACTAAGTGTTAATTAAAAAGATATGGTTTAAATTGATAGAAATACTTTATAAAATTTATTGGTTGATGATATTACAACCCTATCTCATATCATCTTCAAAATTGGGACATTTTGGAGGTTTTTGGGTAGGGTTTGATTTTATTATAAATTATTATTTATGGAGTTTCCAAAAGTTCACCTCACCTCAATTATAAAAGGGAACCTCCTCTCTCACCTCTTTACTTCACTTTTAACCTTAAACCTTGGAAATACCATACCATTTTTCCTTCTCAACTTTCCTATTTATATTATAGAGGTTCTGGTAATCTTCAAAGACCAACTCTAGTGCTCTAAGAAGAGATTTAGAGGAAACACGTCGAGGAAGAGGTAATATCTTCTACTAATTCTTTCAAACTTCTTTTTTATTCTACTTCCTCTCAATTAGTTGTTTCATTATAAAGTAATAACATAAGTATCAATCATATACTGATATATTATTATAATTATGAAACAACCATATTCCACCTTCTATCTATCCTATGAAAAATGAAAATCACCACGCGTGCGTACGTACGACTTACCATCTCCACGCCGTGGTGTAATCTATTTTTCACCACCACCTTACTTGGATGGGTATAATGATGGAAATAATAACTATATATAATTATTATAATATTATACTAATTCTAAAATTTTATACACCATCCACTTCAATACCATTCAACAATTATGGGAATGATATCGTCACTTGTGCGTACATACGACCTAACGTCTCCATGACGCGATGCGATTCATTCTACATAATCTTCATTAAACCACGATTATATACATGAATAGAATGAATAAATATGATATATATTATACTAATATCATTCTGTAAATGATATAACTATAACATAAGAAGTGGAATATGAACTTATCCAATAAAAATTTCATAAGAACATAAAGCAGTTAATATCCGAATAACGAGTGACAATGAAACATTACTAACAAAAAGATGATAATATGATCATATATGATATCATAAAAATGACTATGATTTTGGAATAAGTCAATAACATTATTTAAATCATTATATAGGAGGTTCAGATACATACTAAGGATATCAAACCTAAGGTAAGCGATAATTTTGAAAACTCATTATTATCTAAGATTGTTTATACGTACGTATTTACTGGGTTATATTTATCATCCAAATCCATGTTTCCCAAGTATGTAATATTATTTATATTCTTATACAAATTTTTAAAGATAATTTTACCCTTTTTTTAATTTTATATAAATGGTATAAAAGGAATATTTTTTCTTTATTCGATATGAGGTACTTTTTGACTTTTCTGGAAAAAGTTTGAGGAGAGTGTTTTTTTAAATTATACAGAATGATCGAATTATTACATATTTATAACGCCTTATTTCCACGAATCTTACTTTACATGATTTCAAGTTTATTTTCAAATAAATAATTTTCTTTTAAAATTGGGAGACATTTTGGGAAAAGAAAATGTTTTTGAAGAAGAAATGATATTTTTCTCAAGAATTAATTTCAAGTGTTTTATCAAAATTATTTTCCATCTAAGATGATTCTATTTAAATAGGGTTATGTTTATATCACTATTATTAATATTATTTGATTGTTTTAATGATGGAATGATATTTTATATGGATTATTTTATAATGGAATGATGTTTAATAAACCCATTTTATTTCTTGGGTTATGCTATGGTGAATGATTTATGATTTTTTGGAATACATAAGAATGATTACATTATGAGATGGGTGAGATATATATCTCCATCCAATGAATTGGGTAAAGATTTATATCTCATGAGATAGACATGAATGGAATGACTAGTAAATCTGGTTCAATAATACAGGGCTAGAACAACAAGGAAAACCGGTTCAGTAATGGATATTGTCTACTATGTTGGTCTTAACAATGAGTCTTGACTAATATTAAATGATTTTCTATGATTATGTGTATTACACAAAACTTCATGTCTTATATTATGACTTTTTGGATTATTTCTATTAATTCTTATGAACTTTTATCCCATGACATGATATCATGATCTTTCATATGCAGGATAAGACTTCCAAATGTTATGTTCTTATGTATTATGATTATGATATGATTGATATTTCACTTTTTTAACCTTACTAAGAATTTGAGATCACCCTTTCATATGTTTCTTTTCCCTAGGTTATTAATAATGGTATTAACTAAGATATGTCAAAAAGGAGTCTAGTTTTGAAGATATAAGAGAGAGATAATGTAGATGTTTTATGAACCAGTTGTTTAAGTTTCCCAGTTTCTAAAGACAGTATACATATACGGTCCTATCGTGTCTTTATTATATGTTGTAATGAATATACTTCAATTTTGAAGTAATATCAATGTATGTAAATATGGGTCATTATAGTTGGTATTGGAGGAAAGGTATAGTTAACCTTTGGAAACTAGGATGAGAAAGCCTTAGTAAGAACCCTAAAGATATGTCTAAGTATATGTTACATCCTAGAGTTTTAGAAATGACCATGAATAACCTAGTATAAAACCTAAAGTTTCCTAAATTGAAATTTTATTCTTGATTATGTAATTTTCCTATTATGATTAGTTTTTATCACACTATGCTTCTTGGTTTTAGTCAATGGCTAGAACCTGAAGGAACCATGTTAATGATGAATGCGACGGGAAATGCAATGATTGTCCTCCTGAGTAAACAAATGTTATAGGAGCTAGAATGAAATTTTTTTAGCTATGATCACACAACTTTCTCAATATATGAATCAAGAAGGACTTCCAAACGAGCAAAGGAGAGAGAAACATTCTGTTGAGTCCTTCATGAGGTAGCGTCCACCGCTTTTCATCAAGTCTTATAATCCATTAATGGTTGAACAATGGATCAGTACCATTGAAAATATATTTTTCAGTTATACAATGTTCTGAACATGATAAATTCATCTTAGCAGTCTATTGTTTGGAAGGTGAAGCTGATCAATGGTGTAATCTTATCAAGAATACGAGTCAAAGAGATGAAATTGAGTCCATGGAATGTGACGAGTTCAAGAATTTATTTTTCAATAAGTACTTTCCTCTTATTCTCTGAACAAAGATGGAGAAGGATTTCCTTTAAATTAAGAAAAAAGATGATGAATCCATTGGTACCTATGAAGAAAATTTTACAAGACTTGCAAGGTATGCTTCTGGAATTATTATTCAACCTGAGATTAAAATTGATTGATTCTTTAGTGGCTTAAAACCAAGTCTCTAAATGGCATTATCCATAAGGGACTTTAATAGATATAAGGAAATCATTTGATGTGCTCTCAAGGTTGAGATGGTTATTGGAGTAACCCATCAGTCCTATGGGTTTGATAAGAAGATAAAAATGGAATTAAAAGGAAAATATAAAGACCAAACTGAAAAGAAGATGAGTTTTCCCTTATGCTCAAAGGGTGGAAAGAAACATGGATGAAATTGTCTTAAAGGGACTAGTAAATGTTTTAAGTGTGGAAAAAAGGTCATCAGGTAGTTGAATGTCGAAGTGATGGAAAAAATATGTCTAATGATTCAAATAGAGAAAAGGCTACACAAAATGCACCTCCTACACTTCAATGCAACAAGTGCAAGGAAATGGGGAATTATGCCAATCAATTCCCTAATCCAAGGGTTATTGATGATAATCAACATCAGGAAACTCTTTAAATACAAAGACAAAGGAAAGTCACATGCAATCATTATCAGTGATGTGGAGTACGATAATGAAGCGGTGAAAGGTATACTTACCATCCAATCTAAAGTAGTAAATGTTTTATTTGATTTTGGATCCACCCAATATTTTATTTATAAATAATTTTCTAAGGGTATCACCATATTAACTCAACAATTAGATTTTGAGTTAGTTGTGACAACTCCTAATGGCACAAATGTCACATCAAAAGTTTATAATTCTTCTTTGGTTGAAGTTTGTGTGAAAGTGCTTCCTTCAAATCTTGTGATTGTGAGGACCCAGCTCCAGAAACCCAGGAGTTGGTGCCTTCTGAACATGATGTTTGTCTTGAAATAAAAACATGCATTGATAAACACACATCATGTCCCATACAGAGGAATGAGTGTGGTTCAGGCTCTGGGAAACCGAAAACTTCCAGGATGTTCTATCTGATAAAAAGCTGTTACCTGAAAATTTTAAATCAAAACGTAGGGTGAGAATAAAGATGCCCAGTAAGGGTTTTTTTTAAAAACAAATAAACCCAAAGTAACTTTTAAAATCATTCTTTAAAACTATGCATGAAAAAATGTATCACTTGTAACCTAATATAAAAAAATGCTCAGTCAGGATACATAAATTAATTAAGACATTTTTCAAAGGAGTAGTAAAGGTTATCATAAATAAGTATGACATATGATTATTTAAGCACAAATTAAATAGTTTAAAGTAATACATAATCAGAGTTGTGCGTGGAGGAGACAACTTAAATTTCATATGCTGGTTACTATTTTACTGAGTGATAAACACAAATCATGCTCCAAATTATACTTGCAAAATAAGAACTTTATAAAAACATAAAGGAAATGGTCATGAAAGAATGGGCATATCATCTTGAAAAGAACTTGTAACATAACTTGAATTATGTGGCATCGACATTTAACTTATACAATCATTTCCGTATCACCAAGGTCCATCCCCAAGGTGTCATAAAATTACCAAGGTTATTCACCAAGGTATCGTTAAAAAGTAATCTCTAGAGATTAAGTCTTTACCCAATGCATTGGAGCGCTATCATGGAGCACCCTTAAATTTGTCTTTATTATCATGTGAGCCACATATATCATACTTTACTTCAATGGAGTTTTATATTCAAGATGTCCCATACCACCTTGAATAATTCATTCTTTTTCATATTACCCAAGGTGTCCCATACCACTTTGGGTAATTTATTTTCTTAGTTCATTATCGTAACATGTCATAGGTATGAATTATGTACAATAATAAATAATGAACCATTACACATTTTTCTAATACATGAAACAATAGTTAACATTGCAAAATATGTCAATAACTAATCAAAGGCATACATAGTTTAGTAAACATTCTTTGCACACAAGCTAACTACTAAATCATATAAAATGATGATATAATAAATGATGAATCTTTAAAATTATTATTTCATGGTAAAGAAATGCTTAAATAAAATACTTTCCATTAGTTACAGTGATAAACATGCCACTGAATTTGCAAATAAATTAGACCATAACTTGATTAACTAGTAACATTCACCAAAGTTGGATCATTGTGTAATAAGTCAATAAATGAACACAACATGATTACATGATCCCATAAATTCTAAATCTTATAATATATTTTAATCAAGATAAAATACACACTTTATCATAAAACACATCATGGGTAATGTCAAATAAACTTCTTTAATAAAACATGCCCAATTATGTGTAATTATATATAAAAGACATGTTGGTTTAGCAAACACCAAAATTAACTTTTATTAAAATCTTATATGTATTAAATCATAAAGTCAGTCCTGGTAATCATTGCTTAGAAATAAAAAAATAGGGTTTTGGAAATTATACCTATAAATACATATACGCATAACCATATATACACAAAGCGTATATACAATTTAAAAACAAGGTCTATTAAATTCCTTACGTACTGAATGTTTCCAACCATTAGTCAATTACTTGATTGAAAGCTAAATCCATATAAGGTTTGTTATAAATGTAACCATATGTATAGAAATTAAGGTTTTATAAACATAATTCCATTTAAACCAAAAGCATAGTTTGCATATAAAAAGTTATCTAAAGATTGATACCCATCCTTTAAAAATCACAAATTTTGATTTTTATTGGACTACATACTTATATATTTAAGTTTATAAGGTATATAAAAAGTTTATACTTAGGGGTTTGGCATGATACAACCAGCTTTAAAATAATCCTTATAATATTTATCTCCCTGGTATAACACCCATAATTACTTTAGAACTCAAAAAAAATTAGTTTGAATTTGGGTTATATGTATATATGTATATATATATATACAAAATCGTATATACTCATTATACAAACATACAGGTTTTATAGAAATAAACTGAACAAAGTTAATCCCCTGCACCGAAAAATCCTCAATAATCTTCTTTTAACACATTTAATACCCAACAGATTGATACAATATATATATATATATATATATATATATATATATATAAAACCGTATACATAGATCAACATGTATAAGTTTTGTAAAACAGAACCGTTTAAAAAGAAAACATGCAGACCCCTAAACATGCAAGCCTCCTTGTAAATCGTAGGGAAATACCCTTAATATAATTTTAAAACAGGAGGGTTGGTATTTTACATTTTATATATATACAAACTGTATATAAAAAAACATAAAAGAACAGGATGTTCATAATGGAAATGAACCATAGAATACCCTTACGTGATTAAGGAGGATGCTCGGATCAAAAGGGAGCTCGTTGGTTTTGCTGGAGAGTTCGGAAAGAGTTCGGGAGGAGAAGAAATTCCGAGAGGGGGGGAGGTTTATGTAGGGCTTCGGTGCACTTAGGTGACTCGACCCAAGGGTAGGCTGGAATGAGGGAGATGAGAAAACAATGCCCTAGGTGATGGAGTGTGCGAGAGTCAAGGGGAGAAGTGCAATAGGAGAAGGCCGAGGCGTCCTCAGGTGTGTAGGCCTACTGGTGCGGGACCCCAATGTGAGGAAGGAGACGACAGAGGGGTGCATCGTAGAGATGAAACGGATGGCCCATATTAGAATAGGCGAGATCAGACGGTTGGAGGAAGGGAGGGAGATGGGTTGAGTGGGTTTAAAGGACCAACAGTTGGGATTAGATCTCGCGAGAGATCGGACGGTCACGGAAATACGCGGGGGAGATCGCGCGGTTAAGGAATCAGAAAGATGCGATCGATGCAGGATTCGATCGAATGGTTCAGATCGTGCGGAAGGCATCCCACATCGAAATGAACCGAAGAGGAGGCACGACTTATAAGCCATAGCGTGCTGCCTTCGGGATAATAACACAAACACACACACCAGGGCCTTATACACAGGCCCCTATTCACCTTGGCCCACCCTTACGCAACGCATGCCGTAGGCCTTATACATGGCCCCATGTGCGACTGGACGAAACTCTGCTCGGCTCAGACCTGGTTGACACCCTATACACTGCTCAGGATCCTGACGGTCAGTACCTCGGGTCCCAATGGGCTCGGTCTCGGCTTTGAGGGCTTGTCCCCAAAGGATTCCCTTGGCTTGGCCGGGTCCCAACAATTTTTTTTACTAAAAACTTATTTAGATATACAAAATAATTAGTACAAGTATACTTAGTTTCAAAATAGTGTGAAATATGAATATTGGTAAAATTGAGTTTTTACACAATAAAAACAAATAGTTTTAACTTAAAATTTTCAAATCTAAAATCCCATTGTAGATTATGAAGAATACTTTATATTTTGATATAACCCTTTTAAAAGATATATATTTCATAATTAACATACTAAAATTTTATAAATATCATGAACTTATATCTTTTAAAATAAAAAATCCAATTTATAACATACTCCACTATTTGATTCACAAAATTCTTTTTAAAAGACCAATAGTTTTCCCCAATTCAAAATACATAGTTTTAGAGATCCAATAAGATATATTTTTCAATTATTACAGATACCCTTTATACATGACTTTTAAAACATTTTAAAATACTAAGTTTTCCACCATATAGATATCATCAGGATTTTGTAAAATCAAATAGATTCATTTTCAAGAATATTATTTTATTTCAAAATTAAGATACTCTAAGATAAAATTATAATATTTTGTACATATTAAAATATTGAAATACTATAAGATTATAAGAGCATTATAAAGACCAAATTTTTATAAAAAGATGCATTTTATCCATGGAAACCCAACGGTCATATAACAGTCATAATTTCTTAAAGGACCATTATAAAAATAGGGGGTAGGGTGTTCCGCATTTTCAAAACACTTGACCCTAGGTGGATGGCTCTCCTCATACCATTGGTGCTGAGTACGTGTGTTGTGGTTCTGGTTATTATGTTTTTCACACGGACAAACCCAGAAGATGACTACTATCCAATTACTGGAGTTGTGGTTCTTAGCAGCCTTTTCATGACCATGTTAAGTCTTGTACATGGTGTTCTTGGTTAGTTTGGGTCTTTGTTGCAATGTAACATTTTAATGTATACCAGTTCACTTTATTCTCCTTGTTTTTCATCTATTTAGTTTTCAATACCTTCATTGGTACTAACAACAAACCAAGTAAAACAAGAAACATCATTATAAAACATTTCATTGTTTACCCAGTCAAGTTCATAAATCCTGGGGCATCACAGTGATCCTTCCTATTGTGGAATTTGATTTGATTCTTGGATTGGATTGGATTTCTCTGTATAGAGATCATATCAATTGCCAAGGGAGGGAAGTCACATTTCATATTCCGGATCAATCTATGATCATCTATCGATGCAAAGATGAATATAACCTTCACCTAGAAATTTCTTCCATCTTATGGGTCTTGATCCCTATAAATGAAGATTTTCTATCTCAAATGGTTGGGGAGAAACTCACAATTAAGAATACAACCATTTTATAGGATTTTGATGATGTATTTCTAGATGAATTTCTAGGTATTCCACTAAATTGTGAAGTTTATTTTTCAATAGAACTCATATGAGGTGATATGCCTATTTAAAATACACCTTATAGAATGACACCAGTTGAGTTGTAGGAATTGAAGATGAAACTCCAAGAGAATCTTGATATGGGATTCATAATCCCTAGTGCATAACATTGGGGAGCACCTGTTCTTTTTGTTAAGAAGAAAGATGGATCAATGAGACTATGCATTGATTATCGAGAGCTTAACAAGATCACTATCAAGAAAAAATATCCTCTTTCCTGCATTGATGACTTATTCGACTGACTAATCAGAGCTCAATACTTTTCCAAGATTGATTTTTGTTCAGGATATCATTAACTAAGGGTCAATAAGGAAGATATACCAAAGACGACATTTCATACAAGGTATGGACACTATGAATTTATAGTGATGCCTTTTGGTCTTACTAATTCCCCCACTATCTTTATGGATCTAATGAATAGAGTCTTTAGAGGCTATCTTGATCAGTTTGTGGTAGTCTTTATAGATGATATTATTGTCTATTCAAAGAGAAAGTAAGAACATGAATACCACTTGAGAATTTTACTAAAGACCCTAAGAATGGAAAAGATTTATGAAAAATTTACCAAGTGTGAATTTTGGCTTCAGAAAGTTTCATTTTTGGGTCACATAATCTCAAGAGATGGGATATACATGGATCCATCAAAAATAGAAGTTGTTGAAAGTTAGCCAAGACCAAAAACGGTAACTGAGATCCAATGTTTTCTTAGTTTGGCTAGATATTATCTAAGTTTTGTAAAATATTTTTCAAGATTATCTAATCCACTCACCAAGTTGACTTGGAAAGGAGTTAAGTTCAAATGGGCAGAGGAATGTGAAGAGAATTTAAAAGAGCTAAAAAGAAGGTTAGCTAGTGCACCTATTCTCACACTACCTTGTAGTGGAGAAAGGTTTGTGATATACAGTGTTGCATCCAAGAAGGGTTTGAGATGTGTTCTCATGAAAAATGATATGGTGATAGCTTATGCCTCACGATAGTTGAAAATCCATGAACAAAATTATCCAACTCATGATTTGGAGTTAGCTACGGTAATCTTTGCATTAAAGATATGGAGACATTATCTTTATGGTGAAAGGTGTGATATTTATATTGATCATAAAATTTTAAAGTATATTTTTTACATATAAGTATCTGAATATTCACCAAAGAAGATGGTTGGAGTTGATTAAATATTATGATTGATCAATACATTACCACCCTGGGAAAGCAAACAAGGTGGCATATGCTTTGTGTTGACAAGACCATGCTAGCCTATCCGTGATAAGGATCACAAAAGATCCAATATTTTTGGTTTTACAAAGGATATATCTTTAACTTTTAAAGGAAGGGGATAAATATTATCTTTCTCAAATGAATGTTTAACCATCTATACAAGTGAAGATTAAGGAGGCATAGAATAAGGATGTATAGCTAAAAAATAAAGTGATAAATGTTCTTGAATTCAACTTTGATTGTGATGGAATAATAAGGTCCAGGAATCAGGTTTGTATTCCTCCCATATCAGAATTAAAGGAGCTATTGGATGAGTCTCATAGTTATTCATTCTCTATTCACCTAGGAAGCACAAAGATTTACAAGGACCCAAAAGAGTATTTCTGGTGGGATGACATGAAAAGAGATGTTTCCGAATATGTCTCTCGATGCTTGGTTTGTCAGCAAGTTAAGGTTGAGAGACATAAGTCTAAGGGGATGTTACATCCATTACCCATACTAGAATGGAAATAAGAAAACATCACTATAGACTTTGTCTTCGGACTTCCCAAAACATCCAAAGGAAATAATGCTATCTGGGTTATAGTTGACCTCCTTACGAAGTCGACACACTTCATTGCTATTATAGAGGATTTATCTCTTGACAATATTGCCATGATATATGTAAAGGAAGTGATAATATTGTATGGAGTTCCACTTTCCATTATATCTGATCGGGATTTGAGGTTTGCCTTGAAGTTCTGGTGAAGTATTCAGAATGCTATGGATACAGAGTTAAGTTTCAGCACTACTCATCATCCTCAGAAATACGGTCAGTCTAATAGGACAATTAAAACTCTGGAATACAAGTTGAGAGCTTTCTCTATGGATTTCAAAGGTGGTTGAGATCAACACCTACCTTTGGTGGAATTTTCTTATAACAATAGCTTTCACTATATTATTCAGATGGCTTCTTATGAAGCCCTCTATGGAAAGAAGTGCATAACTCCAACTTGCTGGGATGAAGTTGGGGAAATAAAGCTATTAGGACCTGATCTTGTTGATGAAATGACAGAAAATGTCATATCTATTCAACAATACATAAGAGTATCTCCTAGTCAAAAAAAGTTATACTAACAACTGAAGAAAGGACCTAGAGTTTGAAGTGGGTGATAAGGTGTTTTTATGAATATATCCCTGGAAGAGAGTAATGATATTTGAAAAAAAGGACAAGCTGAGCCCTAGGTATATCGGTCCTTTTGAAATTTTGGACCGTGTTGGGAAGGTAGCTTACCGATTGATGCTTCCACCGAATCTCTCTCAAGTTCATGATGTGTTCCATGTATCTCTCCTAGGAAAGTACATACCCGATCCTTCAAATGTACTAAACTCAGAAGTCATACTATTGGATCAATATCTTTCTTATGAAAAACAACCGATAGAGATTCTGGATCGTAGCAAAAAAGTTCTACGAAACAAGACAACTCGCTTGGTTAAAGTTTTATAGTGGAACAACCAATTTGAGGAAGCTACGTGGGAACTTGAGGATATGATAAAGGAGAGGTATACTCATCTGTTTGTTTCCAAGTGACAAATTTCGAGGGAGAAATTCAGTTTAAGGGGGGTAGAATGTAACACCCATATGTTTTTATGAAATATTTTCTTTAAATAATTTTAATTCTTCAGTAGCTTGCATTGCATGCATTCGTGAGTTTAAAATTTTTTCGAAATGACCTTAGTATAAAATTACTATTATATCCTACCCTTTAGGTTATCGGGAATAAGTATAACTAACTTATGAAAATGCATTGTGAATTCATTGGCTACCAATTATTTATGAAAAATATAAATCAATTAGATATTTTTATTTTTAAGAGAATTACTATTGGTAATGAAATTAATGAAATTAATGAAATTAATGAAATTAATGAAATTAATGAGATATATATGTAATATACTTTATAAAATATTTTTGATATTCATCCAATGGATATTTTATTCATAGGGTATAAATAAACCCCATTAGATGTATAAAAAAACTATATATTTTTTAAAGGGAAATTCTACACCTTTGAATAACGAACCCCTTTTAAATTAATATTTTGACACATTAATAATTTTTATATAATAAAATACACATTTTATTTTGAATCGGTATATAAAAATTTTCTTTGGATGAATTTCTGATAACTTTCAAGTTTTGATGAATAGTAAAAATATACTAAATTTTATGAAAACAACTTTTTTCATCAAAATAATTTATATGGTTAGATTATAATATTTAATGGTTTTAAAGTATAAATAGAATATATTTTTATCATTCAATATAATTTATTTCATTAGAATTAAATTTACATTGAATACAAATATAAAAACATTTCAATCTTTTACAATGTTTTAGCTTTTAAAACTCGTTCTCTCTTTCCAACAATAAGATTAATTTTAAATTAATTACTGATAATTAAATGTTTTGAATTTTGAAAAATGGACTCCATATTTGTAATTAATAGGTCCAAATTATTTAAATATATTTATTTTATTTTTGGGCATTATGAATAGTAACTTTGGTAATTTTTATTAATACGGTAAAAGGGTAAACTGGGTAATTAAGGGTAAGAATACTATTATAAAATTACCCTAACACTTGTATTAATATCATTGTATGAGTTTTTTTGACCTAAATCATCCTTGGGTCGAAATGGTATCCATTTTAATCCACTTGGATGAGATTAGGACATTAATTTATTTTATTTAAAGAAAAGTTAAATATGTCTCACAAAAATTTTAATAACTAAATAATTTTTAATATAATGTTATACTAAAGATAATTTTGATTATAAATACCCATTTTAAATATAATTTTTTTCCTTTATCATGGTAATTTATATGTAATTTTTAGGAAATAAATAATTACCTTAATAGCTTATACATTAATGATGCAGAAATTATTTAATTGATGAAAAATAAATAATATAATTTTTATTAAAATAATAATACCCATTAAAAGATCCAAAAACTTGACCAAATCTTATTAGTCGAGTATATATTGACCATAATCATCCAAGATTAAAGTTATGGACCATTTGGAGCCTTATATTAGGGATTATGACACTTATATTATTTTATCTAAAGTGATGTTAAAGTTGTCACCATCATAATTTAATAAGTATAACATTTGAAATATTTGATTTTACAGAAGATAAATTTGACTAAAAGTATTATTTTGAAAGCTATTAGATTAATATTTATCATAGTATTTTATTTTTATTTTTTATTCAACAAATAATCATATTAAATAATTACTCAAAAACCATTGTAGTAATTATTTTATTAAGAGAAATATCAAGTAAATTTTATTAAAAATATTAAAGTAAATATAATTTTGGATAATTAAAATGTATAATGAATTTTTTAGAAGACCTTGACCTCCTAGTAATATAATAAAATTGTTGGTTCGAAGTTATCTTATTATATTAATATTTTTAAAATTTAATGAATTGAATAGTGTCAAAATTGATACTATTGATTGTTTATCAAAATAATGTTGTATTAAATTATTTAAATATCATTATTTAAAAAAAATATAATAATAATTTTATGGTATAAAATGATCTAATCTCTTTATTTATGTTCTATTTTACATCAAATAAGTAAAAAATGCACCCTTTTAATATTGAAATATTTGTTACCCTAGTTAAAAATTAAATAGAATAACTAAGTGTTAATTAAAAGGATAAGGTTTAAATTGATATAAATACTTATCAAAAATTTATTGGTTGATTATATTACAACCCTATCTCATCTAATATTCTAAATTGGGACATTTTTTAGGTTTTTGGGTAGGTTTTGATTTTATTATAAATTATTATTTATGGAGTTTCCAAAAGTGCCCCTCACCTCAATTATAAAAGGGCACCTCCTCCATCACCTATTCACTTCACTTTTAACCTTCATGCTTGGCCATACCCTGAAATTTTTCCTTATCAAATTACCTATTTACATTGTATAGGTTCTGGTAATCTTTAAAGACCAACTCTAGTGCTCTAAGAAGAGATTTAGAGGGAGCATGTCGAGGAAGAGGCAATCTCTTCTACCGATTTTTTCAAACTTCTTTCTTCTTCTAATTCATCTTCATTAGTTGTTTCATTATAAAGTAATAAAATCAGTATCACTCATATATTTATATGTTATTATAATTATGAAACAACTATATTCTACCTTCTATCCATCCTAAAAAAATGAAAATCACCACACGTGCGTACGTACGACTTACCATCTCCACATCGTGGTGTCATCTGTTTTTCACCACCACTTTACATGGATGGTTATAATGAAGGAAATAATAAATATATATGATTATTATAACATGATACTAATTATTAAATATTATACACTATCCACTTTAATAACATTCAACAATTATGTGAATGATATCGTCACTCGTGTGTATGTACGACCTACCATCTCCACGATGCAATGCGGTTCATTCTACATAATCTTCATTAAACCATGATTATATACATGAATGGAATGAATAAGTATTATATATATTATACTAATATCATTTTGTAAATGATATAACTATAACCTAATAAGTGGAACATGAACTTATCCGAAAAAATTTGCATAAGAACATAAAGTAGTTAATATCTGAATAATGAGTGACAATGAAATGTTACTAACAAACGGATGATAATATAATCATATATGACATCATAAAATTGACTATGATTTTGGAAAAAGTCAATAACATTATTTAAATCATTATAAATGAGGTTTAGATACATATGAAGGATATAGACCTAAGGTAAGGGATAATTTTGCAATCTCATTATTATCTAAGATTTTTTATACATAAGTAGTTACTGGGTTATATTTATCATCCACACACATATTTCCCAAGTATGTAATATTATTTCTATTCTTATACAATTTTTTAAAGTTAATTTTATCCTTTGGTGATTTTTTTAAATGCTATGAAATGAATCTTTTGTCGTTATTCGATATGAGGTACTTTTTGACTTTTTTGGAAAAAGTATGAGGAGAATTTTTTTTTACTTATACGACATGATTGGATTTTTACATCTTCATAACGTCTAATTTCCATAAAGATTCCTTTACATGATTTCAATTTTATTTTAAAATAAATTCTTTTCTTTTAAAATCGAGAGACATTTTGAGAAAACAAAATCATTTTTGAAGAAGAAAGGATATTTTCCTAAAGAATTAATTTCAAGTGTTTTATCAAAAAATATTTTCCATCTAAGATGATGCTCTTTAAATAGGGTTATGTTTATATACCTATTATTACTATGATTTTATTATGTTAATGATGAAATGATATTTTATATGGATTATTTTATGATGGAATGATGTTTAAGAAACCCATTTTATTTCTTGGGTTATGCTATGATGAATGATTTATGTTTTTGTGGCACACATAAGAATGATTTGATTATGTTATTGTTGTGACCTATATCTCCCTACAATTCATTGGGTAAAGATTTATATCTCATGAGATATACATGATTGGAGTGTCAAGTAAATCCAATTCAGTAATAAAGGGATGTAATGACAAGTAAACCCGGTTCAGTAATGGATACTGTCCACTATGATGGTCTTGGAAATGAGCCTTGACTAATATGAAATGGTTTTATATACTTATGTGTATACCAAAAAACTTTGTGTATTATGTTATGACTTTTGGGACTATTTCTATTAATTCTTATGAAATTTATCCCATGAAATGATATCACAATCTTTCATATGCAGGATGAGACTTCCAAATGTTATGTTATTATGTCTTATGATTATGATATGATTGGTATTTACCTTGTTTACCCTTACTAAGCATTTGAGCTCAACCTTTTTTATGTTTCTTTTCCCCAAGTCATGAAGAAGGGTATTAACCAAGACATGTCAAAAAGGACTCTAGTTATGAAGATATAAGCGAGTGACAACATAGAAGTTTTATGAACCAATTGTTTATGTTTCCTAGTTTCTAAAGACACTATACCTATACGGTCCTATCATGAATTTATTATATATTGTAATGAATATAATTAAATTTTTAAGTAATATAAATGTATGTAATGTATGGGTCATTATACCCCCACATTCCAGACGCCTCTCCCCCTTGTTTTATCTTCCTCTAAGGCTTCTCCATGGGTTCTATTCATGGTTTGAGGTCTATTATTCAAGGTAAACTCATATTGACATCTTCCTCCCTTACTCTCCTTCCCTTTTCTCTTTTTCTATTCCCTAGAATGGTCATGGATACTAAGGGTTTCGTTTTGTATGAATTTAACTTGGGGTTTTCTTATGTTAGGGATTGTAATGTCTATTTAAGGGTTCCTCTTGCATTGTTATGGCAGTTTATTTCCATGATAAGTTGAAGTGATGGATTGAGGTTGTTTGCTTCATGCTTGAACCATTAAATTTAAAACCATGATTCCTTGATTATTTCTCCCCTCATTTTCAATGTTTTAAAGGTTTTATCAAATATATATAATTATTCATTTCTACAGTGTTTGATTTCTATCTTGGTTTTTATCTTGTATAAAGGTTTTTTTCTCATATCTGAATACCCAAAAATATGCTTTTAATTATCCATGTAAACTTAGTGTTCAATTAAATGCCTGAATGGATATTCTAATAAAATTCCTTAAACTAAAGGAATGTTTTAGTTTTCAAACTAATGTAATGGGTTTTTCTTTCTAATTAAGGGTGTTTTGGGGTTCCTTAAAAATGTTGTCTTAACACTTCTTGTTCATTTGAGATAGTTGATGAGATTAATTTGATTTGGTTTTAAAAGAGATATTTTATTACTTGGTTTCTAAAATGATGTTCTAAATGCCCGATTGACACTATGTAAAGAGGGGTTCTCAAAGTAAATGTGCCCTTGAAGTATTCCCTCATTGGTTGTTTGTGTAAATGGATGGAAATGTCTCATTCTGGGGACATGTTATATATATATATATATTAATTTCCTCATTAAAAAGGGCTGTTTTTGTGAAGGGTGTTTAGAGGTGAGACTGTTCTTTGATCCTTGTTTAGTATATATTTCTATTTGTTGATGTAAGAACCCGGATCTTCTTTCAGGTACGTTTTCCTTTTTCTGGAGTTTTTTGAGAAAAATGAATTTTCTGGAAATTTCAGAAGTACACGCCGTGTACTTTCTGAGTACACGCCGTGTACTCTTCCCCGACTCGAAGCCGTGTGCTGGCTGTGTCCGGGCCACACACATGGTGTGTAAGGCTGAGGTGGAGGCCGATTATTTCAGAGTATGGAAAATTCGAAGTACACGCCGTGTACTCAAAAAGTACATGCTGTGTACTTTTTTTTCATTAAACGGACCGGGGTCATGCCTAACCCCCAAATATGTCTTCTTCTTCAGTTTTCAACCGTCCGGAAGTGACCGTACGAAAGGATCTTTGACGGGCTCCCGCCTCACCGTCCGTTCTCCGATTTGAGCACGGTCGATTGAGTTGGAAGCGCAACGGTGAGTTCTTCCTTCTGCTTGAGCCTTGTTTCTTGATTTCTCCTTGTTTTCAAGTTATCGTGGGATGAACGTTTTGTGCGTTTTATCAGATCTACGCCGTTCTAAGGGGAATCTGTCGTCGAGGTTCACATATATCGATCTCCTAGGATCGAGGTAGGTGGTTTGTGTCTTTCTGTAGAAAGTTGATGAATATTTTGTGCACTTTCCACCAATACCCCTGAACGGGGTATTGCGTGTTTTCGGTTTTTCCCTTATTGCTTGCCTGCTTTTCTTGATTGCTTTAGTAGAGGTTATTTCTTGTGATTAGAGTAATTTGTTTGTGCTCAGATTGCTTTGCCATGTTTGTCTTCCTGTTTGGCGTTTTTCCGGTTACCATGCCTAGTTGTAGGATAGTGGAACTGTTGTTTTATTTTTGCTGTTGAGCCTTAGTTGATAGCCAAGTAGTTCTTGAGGTTTACTTGGACGATATACACGCATTGAGCATGTTTAGTTACTCAGGACTATGAGAACCTAGAGTAGTAGACCAAAGGGAGAATTGACGGAAGGGCTTCTTCAGAGTGTCTTTTAATCACGATGCGAGACCAAGGGGAGAATTGACAGAAGGGAATCTCCAGAGTGTCTTTTAAATACGATGTAGGCCACAGGGGGAATTGACATTGAGTGCTTCCCCAGAGAGCCTTTAACATGATACAAGACTATAGGGGGAATTGACGATGAGTGCTTCCCAGAGTGTCTGCTTAATTACGTAGCTGAACTAGAGGGGTGAGACTGTGTGTGCCTCCCAGAGGGTTTCTAGTACTTAGAGGTTGAACCATAGGGGTTAGAATGTGAGAGATACCTAGTGG
This sequence comes from Viscum album, assembly GCA_963277665.1. Taxonomy (NCBI): domain Eukaryota; kingdom Viridiplantae; phylum Streptophyta; class Magnoliopsida; order Santalales; family Viscaceae; genus Viscum; species Viscum album. The sequence continues at coordinate 1,982,031,794 of OY728133.1, forward strand.
GTTACCTATTTTCTTCTCGTTGTTGGCTGCTTACTTGTGTGATATACTTGTTAAAACTGTGGATTGTAGCTGTTTGTGATTTTCTGTTTACTACTTCTTGTTTTAGTACCGCCATGTATTCATTGACTATTAGGCACAAATCTTTGGGTGATTGCCTACTGGGATTATATCTCACACCCTGTTTGGTCCATGATTTTGGGCCCATGCAGACTATGTTGCTGTAGGTATAGACAAGGGAAAGCGCCCTTCTACTTCAGGATCTTGATTGCACCAGGAGCTGGGGAGCATGGGACCGAGCTGTGGCTCGCGATGCTGAGGAGATTATTTTTTTTTTCTTTTGTACTTGGTTTCAGTTGTATTTCAGCACGTTGTTTTGTTTGCTGTTTTTCTTAGATACTTGTACCTGCTGCATCATTTTCATCATAGTTATATCTCTACATTGCTTCTGTTGTTTGGTTTTTGTTGTTATGCATGTTGTTTACTGCTTCTGCTGGTTATTGCTGTTTCTTACCTTGTATACCTTAACTAATGAGGGCATAGTTTCCCCACTGACTCTCCAAGGCCCTCGCTGCTAGTCGGCAGCCTCTGGCATTCGGGGAAACGCGCTTGAGGTCTTGTGGAGAACCGGGTACTGGGCACCAGTGGAGGGGCTCTGGACTTGGGACGTTACAAAGTGGTTTCAGAGGGGTTCTTTTCTCTTGTCTTACTATTTGGAGACCTTACCAGGGATAAGACGGATTTGGTACTTAGCATTAAGCTGTGCTTGGGAGTAGCTAACCCATGTACTGGGAAAAGCCATACTACCTCGTTAATTGCAGTTTTGTGGTTTTGAGATTTTATGGTTGGTATGTTTTCACCTAGAGTGATTCGTATGACTTGTGCGGTTATTGTTTTGATATTTCGGTTCTATTTCTGTCGCAACCCGATGAGATTAGGGTATTCAATCTCATGCATCATATAGGCACTTGTAGAAATCACATGTCATGCATTCTTTCCATGCCATCTAGGGTGCATTAGCGATTGCATGCTATTGTGATAGGCTCTGTGTAGATTATGCATGCTGTTGTGATAGATACTTGATAGATTCTATGCTGTTATGTTAGAAAACTGTTTGTTTTGTTCCTTGCTTAAAAATGAACGCCGAATTTTGGGTTCTTGAGGTGTTATGGGCCCTCACGGATCAGAATTTGGCACCTTTTCCCTTGTTTTAGTGTTCCTGGAATTCTGCGCAGTTTCTGAGCTACTGCCCAGAAAAACCGAGAATACACAGCATGTACTTTTTAGATACACGCCGTGTAGTTTTTAGGCCGTGTCACTGACCGTGTGGGCAGAACACGGTGTCATTGGGGTAACTTTGGGAACACGCTGTGTACCAGTGGTACACGCTGTGTGAGTTCAGAGCCGTGTACCCGGCCGTGTCACTAACAACACGGGCCGGGGAAGCTTGGGTAGAACACGCCGTGTCCGTAGGTAACACGCCGTGTAGTCCTGTCCAGGTACCCGGCCGTGTCACGAACAACACAGGCCGGTGTGACCTTCCATTCCACATGCCGTGTTTTCTAGGAACACACCGTGTAGTCCTGTCCAGGTACCCGGCCGTGTCACGAACAACACAAGCCGGCGTGACATTCATTTCCACACGCTGTGTTTGTTCGGAACACGCCGTGTAGTCTTTCCCAGTTACCCAGCCGTGTCACGAGCAACACAGGATGGTGTCACCTTCGCCTATACATGCCGTGTTTGTTCGGAGCACGCCGTGTAAGGTTCAACCGTGTAGAAGACCGTGTGCTTAAAAACATGGGCCACCAAAGCCTTGTCCAGTACACACTGTGTGTGGGGGTCAACACGCCGTGTAGTTTGTAGTGTACACGACTTGTAGGGCAGGAGTACACGCCCATGTCAGTGGTTTAAGAAGACACGCCGTGTAGTTTTATACACGCTGTGTAGTCGTGTTTTGAAATCTCGTGTGTTTTTCTTTCCCTGTCCCCATTTTTGTACTCTTGTGTTCCTTGTCCTTGTTTTCCTGATCTAAGGTGTGATTTTGATCTTTCAGAGCTATGCCTCTGAGATGTCCTCCGGTCGTACGTTTGTCGTCAGGTAGTGATCAGATGCCAGACAGGGCTGATCAGGGACTTCCTGTCGATCCCCCAGCTGAGCCAGCCTTGGCACCGGTTGTTGTACCAGTTGCAGGCGTCGATGCGCAGTTCAGGGAGGGTTTCATGAGGATGATGCAGGCCTTCCAGGGAGCACCGCCTCCTGCCTCATCTATAGAAGACTTGACGCGGGTCTTTCAGCAGCAACATCCTCCCACGTTCTCGGGGAAGGGAGGACCTCAGGCTGCAGAGTCATGGTTGGAAGCCATGCTGACTATATTCGAGCATCTGGAGATGCCTCCAGAGAGACGGGTCAAGCTCGCCACCTACATGCTCCGAGACTCCGCCAAGAGGTGGTGGGACGTGATCTCACAGGCGGTTCAGTAGTAGGCTATGGCTTGTGAGGAGTTCCAGCACGTGTTCTACGACTACTTCTACCCAGAGACCCTGAGGGCTGATCGAGCCTGAGAGTTCATGAGCTTAGAGCAGGGTACTTTATCTATCATGGAGTATTCCTCTCGTTTCACTGAGCTGCAATGTTTTACACCCCTTCGGGATGGGAGTGGGGTGTTCTTGGTAAGGAAGTTTGAGGATGGACTCAAGCAGGAGATCCGCTCGCAGGTGAACATCTTCCAGCTGACTTCCATTACTTCCATCGTCAACCAGACACTAATTACGGAGCGCAATCTGAGAGACTTTGGAGCCACGAGTCAGGGCGGTTCTGCTTCCAGAGCTAGCTTCCCTTCAGATGACAGCAAGAAGCGTCGTAGAGAGCCTACGCGCGGTGATGCGAGGAAGCGAGATGCATCATCAGGAAGCCAGGTGACATGTTACCAGTGTGGCTGGACAGGGCACACGAGGCCGAAGTGCCAGAGGGACCCCGTGGAGTGCCGATCTTGCTGCAAGATGGGTCACCTTCAGTGTTTCTTCTAGGCTTTCTCACCAGCAGCTAGTGACCGGGGTTCTTCCATGACTCCTCATTCAGGAGCAGCCCCACCAGTCTCTCACCGGTCAGGGAACTGGAGTTATTCCGACCATTCGGGCCGGGGTGGAGGTCGAGGCCGTGGCGGTCAGCCACCAGTTCCTCAACACCAGTAGGGCGGTTCATCTCAGAGTGGTCAGTCAGGGGCGCAGGGCCGCGGTGCAGGCCAGTCTTTCGCCATGGAGCAGACTTATCATGAGCAGGATCCCGACCCTTCTACAGTTCGAGGTATGATTTTAGTAGCCTCAGTTTTATCTTCAACCCTTTTCGATACTGGTGCTACGCATAGCTTTATCTCCGTTGATGTAGTGGAGAACCTTGGACTCTGCATCTTTTCTTCTGCCGACTCATTGACACTAGACACACCTTTGGGAATGAGGACATCTAGTGTACGCAAGTGTAGAGAGTGCCCTCTTGAGGTTGTAGGGTATCACTTCTTATGGGATCTCTATTAACTAGAGATGACAGGCTATGATGTTATTCTCGACATAGACTGGCTGATTCCCTTCCAGGCAGTCATTGACTGTTATCGCCGCAGAGTTAGTTTCATTTCACCAGAAGGTGAATCTTTTCTTCATAGAGGCGAATGGGATGTTCGGGCGAGTCGGGCGGGACTCGAACATCTTGGGATAGGAGGGGTAACAGCCCAGATTGCTAGTCTTTATCTGGATGATCAGGGGACTCCATAGTTGGACTTTTTTCCAATGGTGGATCGCTTCAGGGAAGTCTTTCCAGAAGACTTTTCAGGGTTGCCTCCGGAGCGTGAGGTAGACTTCTCTACTGAGCTTGTGCCAGGAGCGGCACCAGTATCCATTCCTCCCTATAGGATGGCCACACCTGAGTTGCAGGAGCTCAAGAAGCAGTTGGAGGAGCTACAGGCTAAGGGTTTCATCCGACCCAGTACTTCTCCTTGGGGTTCGCCTGTTCTGTTTGCAAAGAAGGCAGACGGTACCCTTTGGCTTTGTGTGGATTATCGGAAGTTGAACCAGTTGATGGTCAAGAACCGATATCCTGTGCCGAGGATTGATGACCTTTTCGATCAGCTTCGAGGATCCCAGGTGTTTTTGAAGATCGACTTGAGGTCTGGTTATCATCAGTTGCGCATTAGACCATCAGATATACCTCTGACAGCCTTCAGAAGCAGGTATGGTCTATACGAGTATACAGTCATGCCGTTCAGTCTCACGAACGCACCTGCAGTTTTCATGGCATTGATGAACCGAGTGTTCCATCCTTACTTGGATTCCTTTGTCATGGTCTTCATGGACGATATCTTGGTGTACTCTCACACTCGACACGACCATGCCACACATCTTGATATCGTTCTGAGTACACTGAGAGAGCATCGACTTTATGCTAAACTCTCAAAATGCCACTTCTGGATGGATCAGATTCACTTCTTGGGTCACGCCATCTTAGAGGCAGGAGTATCTGTGGACCCAGAGAAGGTGAGAGCTGTAGTTTCCTGGGAGCATCCGAAGAACGTTTTTGAGGTACGGAGCTTCCTAGGGCTGGCTGGATACTACAAACGTTTCATTCGGGACTTTTTCCATTTAGCAGCACCCTTGAAAGGTCTGACCAAGAAGGGGGCAAAGTTCTTATGGTCAGATTCTTGTGAGTCAGCCTTTCGGGAGCTGAAAGGGAGGTTGACGTCAGCACCGATACTAGTCTTGCCAGAGCCAGGCAAGAGCTACACTATTTACTGTGATGCTTCGGGTATCGGGCTTGGAGCTATGCTTATGCAGGGAGATGGAGTCGTTGGGAACGAGTCTCGGCAGTTGAGTCCACATGAGAAGAACTACCCTACGCATGATCTGGAGTTGGCAGCTGTTGTTCATGCCTTGCACTGTTGGAGACACTATCTTCTGGGAGATCACTTTGTGGTCTTCACTGACCATAAGAGTCTAAAGTATATCTTCACTCAGCGTGATTTGAATCTGAGGCAGTGCAGGTGGGTTGAGTATCTTCAGTCTTTTGACTTCGAGCTTGCCTATATGCCGGGAAAGGGCAACGCCATTGCAGATGCGTTGAGCAGGAGAACTCAGATTCAGGAAGTTCAGGAGGCCAGTAGTGAGTGGAAACGGATGGCTCTGTTCTTTGAGATGCTTCTAGAGGTGCACGACAGACGGGGACAGACTTTTATATCTTCTGTAGCTGTTACCTCCATGCTACTTGATCGGGTACGGATGAGGCAGCTATCAGACTCAGAAGGATTAGTCCTACGGGAGAGTGTGTTAGGAGAGGACCCTCTTCCTGGATGGACAGTGGGCGAGGATGAGATCTTGTGTTTCCAAGGATGCGTATGGGTGCCAGCAGACATACGCGAGGAGCTGATGCGGGATTTCCATTCCTCAGTTTGGGCAGTTCATCCTGGCGTCACCAAGATGTATCGGGATCTTTATCGCCAGTACTGGTGGCCAGGTATGAAGAAGGATGTTGCTGGTTTTGTCATGAGATGTTCTACTTGTCAGCAGGTGAAATCAGAGCATCAGCGACCAGCAAGCCATTTACAGCAGTTACCCATTCCAGAGTGGAAGTGGAACGATGTTGCGATGGACTTCATGACCGGGTTGCCGAGATCACCTCGAGGGAACGATGCTGTTTTGGTTGTCATTGACAGGCTTACGAAGGTTGCTCACTTCTTGCTGATCAAGGAGACCTTTAGTGTCGATGATCTGGGACGACTTTACATTAGAGAGATTGTGCGTCTTTATGGAGTTCTGCGATCTATTGTGTCAGACAGAGTTGCGTGCTTTACCTCTCGGTTCTGGCAGGGACTTCAAAAGGCCTTGGGTACACAGGTACTTTTGAGTACAACATACCATCCCCAGACTGATGGCCAGTCTGAGCGCATGATCCAGGTGCTTGAGGATATGCTCCGAGCTTGCATCCTTGACTTTGGTAGTTCTTGGGAGAAACATATTCCTCTGGTGGAGTTCTCCTACAACAATAGTTTCCAGGCGACCATTCAGATGGCACCATACGATGCTTTGTACGGTAGGCCATGCCGATCACCCTAATGCTGGATGGAGGCAAGAGAGGCAGCTTTGCTGGGACCTCATCTTGTTCAGGAGACTTCAGAGCAGATAGAGCTGATTCAAAAGAAGATGACTATAGCGCAGTCTCAACAGAAGTCTTATGCTGATCAGCGGAGACGACCTCTGGAGTTCGAGGTCGGTGATCAGGTTTTCCTATGTGTCGCACCGAGGTTGGGACACAAAAGGATTTAGAGACAGGGTAATCTTTCTCCGCTGTACGTCGGACTATTTGAGGTCTTGGAGAGAGAGGGGATGGTCGCCTATCGGTTGCAGCTACCTCAGAGGTATCGGGCCATGCACGACATCTTCCACGTCTCTCAACCCTGACGTTACTTTTCAGACCCTTCTCACGTCTTTCAGCCCAAGGAATTCGAGGTTGAAGCGGATGCGTCGTTCGAGGAGCATCCTATCCGGATTGTCGATCGTAGTACGAAGGTTCTCCGCAGGCGGTATGTTCCTTTGGTACGAGTGCTATGGCAGCACGGGCGAGTACAAGATGAGACCTGGGAGAGGGAGGCCGATGTACGATCGCAATGGCCGAAGATTTTTGGGGTTTCTTCTTCTCTGACTCGTTAGGGAAATTCGGGGACGAATTTCTTTAAGGGGGGAAGTTTGTAAGAACCCAGATCTTCTTTCAGGTACATTTTCCTTTTTCTGGAGTTTTTTGAGAAAAATGAATTTTATGGAAATTTCAGAAGTACACACCGTGTACTTTCTGAGTACATGCCGTGTACTCTTCCCCGACTCGAAGCCGTGTGCTGGCCGTGTCCGGGCCACACACACGGTGTGTAAGGCTGAGGTGGAGGCTGGTTATTTCGGAGTACGGAAAATTCGAAGTACACGCCGTGTACTTTTTTTTCATTAAACGGACCGGGGTCACGCCTAACCCCCAAATATGTCTTCTTCTTCAGTTTTCGACCGTCCAGAAGCGACCGTATGACCAGATCTTCGACGGGCTCCTGCCTCGCCGTCCGTTCTCCGATTCGAGCACGGTTGATTGCGTTGGAAGTGCAGCGACGAGTTCTTCCTTCTTCTTGAGCATTGTTTCTTGATTTCTCCTTGTTTTCAAGTTATTGTGGGATGAACATTTTGTGCGTTTTCTCAGATCTACACCGTTCTAAGGGGAATCTGTCACCGAGGTTCACGTATATCGATCTCCTAGGATCGAGGTAGGTGGTTTGTGCCTTTCTGTAGAAAGTTGATGAATATTTTGTGCACTTTCCACCAATACCCCTAAACGGGGTATTGCGTGTTTTCGATTTTGCCCTTGTTTCTTTCCTGCTTTGCTTGATTGTTTTAGTAGAGGTTATTGCTTGTGATTAGAGTAATTTGTTTGTGCTCAGATTACTTTTCCATGTTTGTCTGCCCGTTTGGCGTTTTTCCAATTGCCATGCCTAGTTGTAGGATAGTGGAACTGTTGTTTTATTTTTGATGTTGAGCCTTAGTTGATAGCCAAGTAGTTCTTGATGTTTACTTGGACGATATATATGTGCTGATCATGTTTAGTTACTCAGGACTATGAGAACCTAGAGTAGTAGACCAAAGGGAGAATTGATGGAAGGGCTTCTCCAGAGTGTCTTTTAATCACGATGTGAGACCAAGGGGAGAATTGAAGGAAGGGATTCTCCAGAGTGTATTTTAACTACGACACGGGCCACATGGAGAATTGATGTTGAGTGCTTCCCCAGAGAGCCTTTAGCATGATACGAGACTATAGGGGGAATTGACTGTGAGTGCTTCCCCAGAGAGTCTGCTTAATTACGTAGCTGAACCAGAGGGGTGAGACTGTGTGTGCCTCCCAGAGGGTTGCTAGTACTTAGAGGTTGAACCATAGGGGTTAGACTGTGAGAGCTACCTAGTGGGTTACCTGTTTTCTTCTTGTTGTTGGCTACTTAATTGTGTGCTATACTTGTTAGAACTGTGGATTGTATATGTTTGTGATTTTCTGTTTACTGCTTCTTGTTTTAGTACTTCCATGTATTCATTGACTGTTAGGCACAAATCTTTGGGTGATTGCCTACTGGGATTGTATCTCACACCCTGTTTGGGCCATGCTTTTGGGCCCAAGCAGACTATTTTGCTGCAAGTATAGACAAGGGCAAGCGCCCTTCTACTTCAGGATCTTGATTCCACCAGGAGATCGGGAGCATGAGACCGAGCTGTGGCTCGCGATGCTGAGGAGATTATTTTGTTTTTCTTTTGCACTTGGTTTCAGTTGTATTTCAGCACGTTGTTGTGTTTTCTTTTTTTCTTAGATACTTGTACCTGCTGTATCATTTTCATCATAGTTATATCTCTACATTGCTTTCGTTGTCTGGTTTTTGTTGTTATGCATGTTGTTTACTGCTTCCACTGGTTATTGATGTTTCTTACCTTGTATACCTTACCGAATGAGGGCATAGTTTCCCCACTGACTCACCATGGCCCTCGCTACTATTCGGTAGCCTCTGGCGTTCGGGGAAATGCGCTTGAGTTCATGTAGCGAACCGGGTATGGGGCACCAGTGGAGGGGCTCTGGACTTGGGACGTTACAGTTGATCTTTGATTTCTCAACTCTATTATATATATATATATTATGAGGAACCAAGATTATCTTGGAAGGATATCCAGTTTCACATGTTTCACTAGCATATAACATTTCTCTGCTAGTGGCCCCAAGTGAGGGTACAACTTACTTTGAGAAGTTTCCCCCTAGTCAAGTTAGGTAGGTTAAGACTGAGTTTTATGGTTATTGAATCACATTTAGCATTGATTAGATGGATTCTATATTAGTTTTGTCCTATATTGTTCCCAGATCTCTTAGGTGTTCTGATGATTACTAGTCCTTGATTATATATATTGATAATTATGATTCCTACATTTCTATGATAATTGACTTAAGATCATTCCATGTGATCATTATTACTACCATGGTTATTATTATGATTTTCTTTATTTCCATAGGTATTTTTGTTTTAAGAGAATAAATTCGACTTTTGATTTTTCCTTATTTTAAATAAAATAGTTTACAAAGGCTTGTAATTTCCTTTGTTCTTCTTATACATACTATTTTATTTTGAAATATTTAACTCCCATGTATTGAATAAAATGTTTTCAAATTATGATCTCATGTCATTGGGTTTTAATAAAAGTGAAAAGATTATGTTTATATTTGTATTTCAAACTACACTACTACAAATATTCCCTTTAATAGTGTGAAAAAAGAATTTTAATAGAACTAAAAAAGCGTTGTTAAGTGCATTGCTCATAGGGGGGGGGGTCCCCTTTATCAGTGCTAAAAAATCACTAATAAGGGGGTCCTTTATCCATGCTAAAAAAATACCTGATAAAGGACCCCCTTTATCAACGCTATTTTTAGCATTGATAAAAAGGACCCTTAATCAGCACTCGAAATAACACTAATAAAGGCTTAACTGGATGCAATGTGTTGTTAATATAATAGAACACCCAGCAAAAACCTATAATTTCAAACAATGCTATATACATTTAACGTGACATCATGAATACAAAAATTTCCTTGCATGATGTATATAAGAAAAAAACTACTATATACATTTCAAAAAATGTTTTACATTCTTACCTTTACAATTATCCAACAAACATTTAAAAACATTAATGTTCATATTTTAACACCTGTGATCCCCTCTCAAAAATGTTCGTCCATGGTAGAAGTTGCTGAAAAAATCATCTTAACTCAATAAAAATATTCTTTCTATATAAGAAAACAAATATCATGTTAGTAATACTATAATGAAATAAATTAAACATGAATATGAAAGAATATATTAGTAAAATGTCAAAATTTAATAAAAAAGACACATTTGGAGTTACACCAGTCACAAAATGAATCACATTTAGGTGGGTTTGATTCTTACATGTAATAAATGAGTTATGTATCATTGTTATAAAATATCAAAACAAACTGAATGAGTTTTCTTGGTTTTGAGTATGTCACTTGTTCTTTTACTAAAATCAATGTCAATTTTAAATAATGACACACGTGGAGTTATATTAGTCACAATGTGTATCTAATTGAGGTGAATATGATTCATACATGTCCAAAATTATTTATGAATCATGTTCCTAAAGTATCAAAACAATCCAAATGCATTTGCTTGGTTTTTAGTATGCTAGTTCTGTTTTTTTTACTAAAATGTCATTTCAAACCAGAAACATGCATTTTGGGTCATACTGGTCGCATCATGCATTGGTTTGATGCGATACTACTTCCTACATGTAAAAAATGACTTATTAATCACCATCCTAAATTATCAAGACAATCAGAGTTCATTTTGTTGGTTTTTAGTGAGTGACATGTTTTGAATTAAAATGTCAATTTTAAACTGATAATAGACACTTTTAGTCATACCGGTCACACAATTCATCAGATTGAGGTGTGGTTAATTCCTAAACATCAAAAATGACTCATGTATTGTTTTCCTAAAGTATCAAAATAATACAAATGCATTTTATCAGTTTTTAGTTTGTCACTTGTTCTTTTTTACTTAAATTAATGTCAATTTTAAATAAAAAGACACACTTGGAGTCATAATGGTCACGCTGTGCGTCGTATTGAGGTTAAATTAACTCCTACATGTCACAAGTGACTCATGTATAGTTATACTAAATTATAAAAACAATCAGAATGAATTTTCTTTGTTTTTAGTATGCCAGTTGTGTTTTTTACTAAAATGTCATTTCAAATTGGAAACATGCATTTTGAGTCATACCGGTCACATTGTGTGTCTTTTTGATGTAAGAATGCTTCATAAACATAAAAAATTACTTATGAATCTCTATAATAAAGTATCAATACAATCAGAGTGTGTTTTCTTGGTTTTCAATGAGTGAAACGTTTTGAACTAAAATATCAATTTTAAACTGATAATGAACACTTTTAGTCATACTGGTCACACCATACGTCGGATTGAGGTGTGGTTGATTCCTACACATCAAAAATGACTCATAGATCATTTTACTAAAGTATAAAAATAGTTTGAATATTTTTTCTTAGTTTTCAGCATGTCACTTATTCTTTTTTACATAAATTAATGTCAATTTTAAATAAAAAGGCACACTTAGAGTCATACCAGTCACACTGTGTGTCGTATTTAGGTGTGGTTGAATACTACATGTCAAAAATTACTCATGGATCATTTTCATAAAGTATTAAAAAAATCTGAAAGCATTTTCCTAGTTTTCAGTATGCCAGTTGTGTTTTTTACTAAAATGTAATTTCAAACTTGAAACACACATTTTGAGTCATACCAGCTACATTGTGTGTTAGTTTTATGTGATATTACTTTATACACATAAAAAATGAATTATGATTCACTGTCATAAATTATCAAGACAATTAGAGTACATTTTCTTGGTTTTCAGTGAGTGACATATTTTGAACTAAAATGTCAATTTTAATATGATAACAGACACATTTAGTCATACCAGTCACACCATGCATCAGATTGAGGTGTGTTTGATTAATATAAATAAAAAATTATCATGGATCATTATGGTAAAGTACCAAAACAATACAAATTTGTTTTCTTGGTTTTCAGTATGTCACTTGTTCTTTATTTAAATTAATATCAATTTTAAATAAAAAGACACACTTGGAGTCATACCGGTCACACAATGTGTCGTATTGAGGTGTAGTTGAATCCTACATGTCAAAAATTACTCATGGATAATTTTCCTAAATTATCAAAAAATCTAAATGAATTTTCATAGTTTTCAGTATGCTAGTTGTGTTTTTTACTAAAATGTCATTTCAAACTGGAAACATGAATTTTGAGTCATACCAGTTGCATCGTGTGTCAGTTTGACATGATATTTCTTCATAAAAATCAAAAATGACTTATGAATCACTTTATTAAATTATCAAGATAATCAGAGTGTGTTTTATTGGTTTTTAGGGAGTGACACGTTTTGAACGAAAATGTAAATTTTAAACTGATAATGAATAATTTTAGTCATAACAGTCACACCATGCATTTTATTGAGCTGTGGTTGATTCTTATATGTCAAAAATGACTCATGGATCATTTTCCTAAAGTATAAAAACAATATGAATAATTTTTCTCATTTTTCATTATGTCACTTGTTCTTTTTTACTTAAATTAATGTCAATTTTAAATAAAAAGACATAATTGGAGTCATACTAGTCACACCGTGCATCATATTAGGGTGAAGTTGACTCCTACATGTCACAAATTACTCATAGATCATTTACCTAAATTATCAAAACAATCCGAATGCATTTTCCCAGTTTTCAGTATGTCACTTGTTCTTTTTACTAAAATAAATGTCAAATTTAAATAATCAAAACTATCAATGTTACCATGATTTCCATTTTCTTTCTTTGTAAAACTAGAAACACTAAAATATAAATATTTATCACTTTCCAATAATTTACTTCCACTACCTTTGAAGGAAAGTTATAAATGTGGACACTATAGGGGTGATAAGGTTTTAAGGGAGAATAAGTCTATGGAAGACATTGTGTGCATGAGTAGTCAAACATTTAATTTATATTATGTTAATATATTAGAGAACATATAATATTATAAATAAAAACATAGTATATTAAAAAAACATTACCTTCTCATTGAATTATGAGTTGCATCCATGAAGTCCTATCTCTCACAAGCATGAGAATCTTTGAACAAACCACCCTAACTTGAACAAAGGAATCCACCTATATAAAAAAAAATTATTATGTGAGAAATACTAAAAATAAGTAAATTAAACATAAATACAAAACAATCAACTACTTCTATGGAATTCACATCTTCATGCTATTTGTGTACATTATTTTATCTATTATGCTGCCCATTTGTTTCTAAGAAAATTTATATCGTCTTGTGAATATGATTCTTTTTGATAGTCATAGTTGTATTGGAAAAATATAAATACAAAAAGGATTAATAAATATCTTAAATGAAATAGCAATTATCTTTAAAAATACCTCTTTGGGGATGCTAGTTTGTTCATGGAATACAATCTCTCTCATAAATTTACAAACATAATAACCATAATATTTTCCATTTGTTTGTTTCAGACACTACAGAAACATTAAGGAGAATAAGTAATTTGTTTTGATATTTGTTTGGATAGTGAAATATTATTACATATACCCGGATAATTGTCCAGTCATAGAACTTGTTAGGGTCCTTAGGCTTATCCCCTGGACTCATTCCTTGTTTTTCATAATATTGATGCACCACCCTATCATAACAGAATCCCCATTAAAAGATAATATAAATTATATAACTTGATGTTTAGTTATAAAACATTGGATGTAGTGTATTAGAAATTAAAAAATTCCATAACATGTGGTCATTTTGTTGGATATATATTCATTGAATCTATAAAATAAATCTTTGGAGTATCCAAATTGACCGTAATGAGCATCCAATGTTGCCTAAAAATAAAAAAAAAGAATAAGTAATGAAAGAAATGAAAATATATTTGATATGATTAAATTGTAGAGTTTTACCCCTACATCATTGGTATTAATAAGAGTATGGAATCTGACAGTTTTTATTCAAATGATTTGACCAGGCCTATCACTATTTCATCCTTTTTTTTGGATTCTATTTTTGGTTGTTCTATAGAGGTGATGTGAGGACTAACGAGTCCAATTTTTTTTCATGGGAAAATTCCTTCAATTTTTTTTGATATATATGTCTGCCAAAAATATGAAATGTTTTTAGTCATAATTAACATAGTATATCAGCTTTTGGAAAATAAAATCATGAAAACATACCTCATGTATACATTTAAAATTTAGGAACCTATCCAATCATATTCAAGGATTTCATTTACATTCTCAACACCAACGTAGTCTCCAACTTCATCTCCATACATATTTTATTAAAAATAAATTATGTGACTACTACTATCTTTTAACTTTGTATCCACATGAACCTTCAATGTTAGTAAATGAAGATATAGAACAGGTGGGGTAATGTTGATTTTAGTAGATCTTTTCGATTATTTGGTCGATCCTGTAGATAGTTTTGAGCCAATATTTCATTTCACCCCCTTCCCTTTGTCTATCTGTAATAACATTTATTGGTTCATACATTTTTTCATTAATTGTTAAAGGTTTAGTTTGAATAATAAATTAGAAATTAATAAATCCTTATCAACATGTTTTTTACAAGATGTGATGACCATGTGATGAATGTTAAAATAGCTCGGTCAACTATATGAATATTGTCATCATCAAGTGGAACAGGTAGCTTGACACTTATCTCATGAGATACACTAATCACCACTCTCACATAACCTGTTGCAAGTGGTCTCTTTTGTAGACTATTACCTTGGATATTGAACACCACAACCCTCGCTACAAGGTGATGAGTGGGTGATGATAGATATAAATCACATTCATTTTCACCTTATATAATATCAGTTTAAGAAAGGTATCAATGTACGTATAATTCAAATTTCATAGAAAAAATTGTTATAATATTTATTACCATGACTAAGAAAACTCTTTAAGGGGAATGGCTCATCTCAAAGCTGGTTGGGGTGGGGTAGGATCTTCACACGATGGTCGTTATTGAGTTGTTTCTTCTCTTTTCTCCCCCTATAAAAGTTGCTAGAAACTCAATTTACTATTTTATTTTTTCTTCAATGGTATATATTCTTTCTCCCATCAGTTTCATTTCTTCACTTTGATCCTCCTATTGGTTTTTTCTCAAAATATGTTCGGGGTGTCACCCTAAAACCTGCACCTATGACACAACCATACTGTTTTAACCACTTTAAGGCCATCGATAGTTGATGTTCATCTAGTAAAAGTGTTGTTTGATTCCTATAACTATGTCTGATAGAAAATATAGGAAAATATGTAATCATTTATATGTAATATTGATTTAAATAATTTTTTTATTATGTCATACTTACACTTTTTTCCTACACTTTTTGTGTGTTTTCATCTATTTGTATCCCATATTTATTTTCACTTGCCTCCATCTATAACACATGATGTGGGATGGAAGCGGCTTTGTATTTAGATTCATGAATATTCATATAAACATATGAACACAATTATACTATTGTTTCATGCCACATAAAATTATTACAATATATTTATAATACGTACAAATTTTTTTTTTCAAGTGAAGTGTACCCCATCCTTACTTTATAGTAGGGGTACATTGGTTTGGATACCCATTCCTTATTTTCAACATGAAATTTCTTTTTCATAAATAAAAAAAATTTCAATCAAAGTGATGAATACATGTATCGTTAAAAAATGTATTACTAGCCACAATGTACCTGAAAAGACACATTCACACAAAATCTAGTAAATGGATCCCACACTTCTTGGGTTATCAGGTGTGCATAGATAAGCGGTGGGTGTAGGTTTATTTTCCCTTCAGCATCTTTAAGATGATGTCTCATTAAAATTGTTCAAAATCCTCTGTGAATTCTTATAGAAAGAATTAATATATATTTCTTATTGGATCAATATACTATAAATGAACTCTGTAAAGGATGATGAAGAGTAAGTAAATGTTTTATTATTTTATTTTTTAGTAAAATAAAGAAATTATATCATAATATTATTGTAATCTATTCCCACATCAAGGACTTAATCCCAAACACTACATGGTGCCATGAATCTACATCAATCGGCATGCGTTACAAAGTGGTGATTCCAATATAACTACTGAACATGGCCTTGTCAGGGTTAACATGCTATACCCATATATTCCATCCAATCTCATATTTTATTCCTTTGATTTTAGCCTTAATTATTTTTTTATAAAACCATCAAACTACAACGCTCCTATTTTTTCTGCATTGTCGGTCCTTCATCGCTTTCCATTTCCTCGAATTCAACATCATCAATATGTTCCTCTGGAGTGGTAGCATCGACATGTGCAGATGGTTGTTGTAACTCTACATTGGGATCCACAAAAAGTTAAGAAACCTATTGTTCCTTAGTATTGGGAGAACCAACATGTTTATAAGTTCATTGTTCCTCTGCACTTCCAGTAGCAGCAGGTTGAGAGACCTATTTTTCCTCAATATTGTGAGCACCAGTACGTGCAGAATTCATTATTTATAGAAGTGGTTTAACATTTGATTTATAGCACATAAATTCAATAGAGAAAGAATAATAACATGAGGTAACACTATGTATATTACAAAAAAAATATAACCTAATTATTGAACTATTCTTTTAAAGGATGAAGGGATTTGACCCCTCTATCGACTATCCAAATCCCTTCATTGTGGTATCCTCTAGCATAAAAACACCATCTACATTGAGACCACTGTGAAATGATTGTGACATCCCAATGAAAGGGTCATCCTTATTATAGATTAGGAGCAGGCCCACCTTTATGTTTTTCATAACAGTTTGGAGGTTACCTCATATGTTGAAACCCACAAATAAATTCTTAAGAATTTGAATCTATCAAGGTCTGAAAGATGGATATCAAATAAAAATAATCAATGGTTTATAGGATGGTTTCAGTACCATATTTTTAATGGGTTAAATGAAAATCTAGATTCAATTTTAATGGTAATATCCTCTAGCATAAAAACACCATCTACATTGAGACCACTATGAAATGATTGTGACATCCCAATGAAAGGGTCATCCTTAGTTGAATTTTCATATGATCTTTTAGTGGTTTGGTCGATAATAGAATAATTGACCACTTTTAGTTTTTGGGATCTAGAACATAGAATACTTGTACTTCTTGGGATTCCATTATAAATGATTTTTCTTTGTACCATTTCTTAATTAAATCACCTTTCATGAATACCAATTCATCTATTTTAATAACACTCCTGTTATTAATCCACTTGCATTGAAAAATCATCACTTTTAATGTTGTATAATCCAAATCCCATATTTTTTTGATGATGCCTAAGTATGAAATATTTGTGTAAATTGGATTTCTAACCTTAGCACCAGAAACATGCATCGCTTCAACCACAAGTATAACTCCACTATTTTTTATGGTACTGTCTTCATCATGTTCATTTTTATAGAACATATTACCATTAATTACATAAATATTTTAAGATAATACATACAAACTTGGTCTTCTATTTAGCCATCGAATTCATTCTAAAATTGAATCTAGATTTTCATTTAACCCATTAAAAATATGGTACTGAAACCATCCTATAAACCATTGATTATTTTTATTTGATATCCATCTTTCAGACCTTGATAGATTCAAATTCTTAAGAATTTATTTGTGGGTTTCAACATATGAGGTAACCTCCAAACTGTTATGAAAAACATAAAGGTGGGCCTGCTCTTAATCTATAATATTGATTGTGACAATATCTCTTCCAGAAATTCCTTCACCAAAAAGCTGCTTAGTGTGAAAATATTTCGGTAGAATAATGTTTTCTAGACTATACATGTATTCGATATATAATTCATTGCCTTACTCAACAATATTTCACTTCATAATACAACTTTCTAACTGACTTTGATTTTTGACATACCCTTTGAAAATATTCATATACCATTCAATGGGGTACATCCATATATAGTGTATTGGAACACATAGTCGAATCTCTCTCACGAAGTGAACCATCATATCAATGAATATTGATGGGAAGAACATTTCAAATTCAAAAAATATGACAACAATTTATCTTTACATAGTCGTCAATTTCTCTGGTTTTATAAATTTTTTGCACATAAATTTGATGAAGAAATAGAGCTTGGTTAATGTATGATGAAAATTCTTGGGAAAAATTCAACATAAATCTATAGGAATTAGATCTTGCATCAAAACATGGCAGTCATGTGATTTCAAACTTTTTAACTTTAAATATTTCATTTACACAATGTTTTTTATATTTGATGAATGACCCTATGGAACCTTTAAATCATTCAAGAAGTTTTAAAACTGATATCTCTCATACCTGGAAAGAGTGTAAGTAGCTAAAGGAAGAAAAGTTCATTTTTACCCTTCACTATGCCAAATATTCTCACATTCCCATATCAACCATGTACAACATATCCTTAATTCAATTATTTGTTTTTCTGAATGCATTTAGCAATGTGCCGATGAAACTATCACCTACATTTTTTTTCAACATGCATAATATCAAGAAAATGTCTGATGTAAAGATAATTTCATTATGGAAATTAAAAAAATGATATATTTTCCAACCAATTTTGGTAATGTTTTTCAAAAATGGTTTACCAAAAGCAGTGTCTACATCTTTTATTTTCTAAAATAGTTGATCACCTGTTAGTAGAGACTGTGCTATATGTTCTTCTGAACTTCCATAAAATGATGTCGTCTAAGATCAGTATTTATGCCATCAGGGTAAAAATATTTGATATCCTAGAAAAATGGTTTTTGATGAATGTTTCAACCTAATTGACTGTGTACCTTGTTTGCAAATGGGACACCCTTGAGTTCCTTTAATGTTATATCCTAAAAAATTTCCATAAGCAGAAAAGTCATTTATCATTACTCAATTGTTTTAGTCCTAATATAACCATAGATAACATGAGGCATTTTTGTTTCATTCATAATTATGGTGGAAATTTATAATTTACCAACATAACTAGCCATGTACTGTGAGTGATGCTTTGAAATCCAAAAGGATTCACTCCATCTGTAGATAATGCAAGAATAATGTTTCATGGATCATTTCCAAATTCAGGATACTCATGATCAATTATATTACACTAAGGAGAGTCTATTGTGTGATGTAGTTTCCCATATTTAATTCTTATATCTACATGCCACATCAATTTCCCTACAGTCTTTTCACTTCCATATAGGCACCTAAAATTTGGAATGATTGGAAATTTTTATACAAATTTTATAGGACCAGATTCATATTTCTTGTATCAAGAAGCACCACAATTTGGTAAATTTTTAAGTGATTTTTAGTCCTTGTGAAATAGTATATAGTTATTTAGATAGGCCTGTATTCTTTCACAGATCATACCCATCGAGCATATCATTCATTTGGCGGTGTATATTCAGCTCGAGAGCTCATTATCTTATAGGATCATGTCATTAAAGAGAGAAAGTAGTTTTGAAAACTGGATTCACTCAATACTTTTCCTACTTTTAAATTATACATCTTCAGTATGACTGAAAATGCTATATATTTAGTGAAACTAGCATACAATGTCGTCTTTTCACAACTCTTTAACTTCTCAAACAATTTTTGGAAATCATGAAGTTCATATTCAACTATCCTTGTATTTTCCTCAATACGATCTTCATCATCATTCACATCTACAATCACATCCTCTATACAATATTATTCATTGTCCACACTTGTAATTATATCGGATGATCCATAAAATGTAGTTCTATCTTAGCCACTATCTACATTCACTTTCCCCCCATGTTTATTCCAACATTTATAAATTTGATCTATTTCGTGATAAATCAAGTGTTATTATAACTATTCTGGACTAATAAGTATTGAATAAAAATAGCATAACCATGGAAAAATGATTTGAGAAGGTTTATATTCATGATATTTTGAAAACTTGATGAACTTTTTCACTCAATCATCATACTCTTTTATCAGAAGATTGGAATACATCCATTATTTATTAATATCCATCCTATTTGATTCAGTAATATTAATATTTATCAAAATAAATACACAAAATTGGACTTTCAAATAAGGGGAACTCAAAATTTGACTGATAATTATTATTTCATTTTGTTTCATGAGACTTATCCCCTTAAAATCTAACACCAAGCCAGAAAGAAGATGTAATTGTAGAGGAATCCCCTAATTTAAACCATGTAGGTGATATTGGATGAAAAGTAGGTTTAGGATTTGGAATGGGGTTAAACATTAATTCACCTTTTATGGGAGTGAGGTCATGATGGATATCTTATGGGTTGAATAGAGCTAGTTACATGCCCTTTATATGGTGTTATTATCAATCTACTTGTCTACCCAATATAATGTAATGGTTTTCCTAATTCTATAAAAATATAAAATTAAAAGATTATGGAAAAACTAAATTTCATATGTCCTTTGAAACTATTTATAAAAAAACACTTGAAATCCCATTAAAAAACAAACCATTGACACAAATTCCTCTTTAAAATAACACACCATTTTAAAATAAACAAATCAATTCAAAGCACTCTTTCACAAACACACAATTCATTTTTTTAAAGAATTCAAGGAAACTTCATGACCCAATAATATTAATCATTTAAAATGAGAAAAAACCCTCTGTATTTTACAAAATTTCATTTAAAACTTCATAAACCTCTTGTTAAAATGAAACTAGCATTAAATACACTTTCAAAACATTCACATCCCTTTATGAAATCTAATCGGGTGAGTTGACAAACACTTGGCGTGCAACCTAAGTCAATACCAAGTGTTCAAATCATTTAAAGCTATTTAAAACCAAAAAAGGGTATGTTGAACACATATAATTTTTTAAGAAACATTTCAAAATAGTTGAATCATTTTAAAAGATCCACTTAAGAATTTTCACAAAGACATAAATCCCAAGAGAGGAACTTTATAAAAAATATATGAATAAAAAATAACCAACATTTTATAAAATATAAAGCTATAAAAGGTTTACACATGATCCAAAATATAAAGGTAAACCAAAAAATAAAATTATTTTCAAGATAGACACTTTATAGTAAATATCTTAAAACAATAGAAAATGAATATTTTCTCTTTATGCCCTATGTTGACCTCTACATCCCATTATCATTATATCTTTAACAAGTGGCTATGGAACACCACTATAAAAGTGTGACCATTTCCTTTTACGTGTATCATATACAACTAAGTCTATATATATACCAATGTGTATATGTATGGTGTAAGAAAATATCCTAGTACGATATCATCAAAAAAATTATACCCTTCATTTTTTAAGACAAACAAAAAAATTACAGTTTTATGGAAAATAATGAAAATAACTTTATTACAAAGGGTTGAGTAAATAAAACTAAAAAAACATATATATATTTTAATGCAAATATAATTTAACAAGATACAACCATAAGATAAAATAATAATAAAATATGAAACATAAACCATTAACGGGTACCTACCAAAGGCATAAAGAGATAATCTAAGTTGAAAAATTAAGGGAATCATCACACTAGAATATTTTTGTAATACAAATACAACACAATCAACTCACCATTAATGGATTCATTGTGAAGGCAATTCCAGTAGCTGGTGTGAGACCTAAGATAGGGGTACTATAAATGTGTGACCATAATATTATAACTCATGTCTCTAGAATTCCCACATCTCTACCTAAATATTCTCATGATTTATTTCTAAAATCCCACCACTAATAATAAAGTAATTTTTTTTATAAAACTATCATGTCAACATGGTATAACATAAATTGAATTATACACTTACACATAAACACCCATAATTAAACAAGATAAAATTTCAAATCTATATTAGAAAACCATACATAGAAAACACCTCTATTAATCCCAAATCAATCATCAAAATGTTAATCAAAATCCAAACATAGATCCCAATTTCACTATAATTTCCAACTCAAAAGTTTTTTATCTTATTTATCCATGAAAAAATTATATTTTATCCAAGATACTCACTAGAATCACTCAATTATACTAACAATCATGATACATTTCACCTAAAACAATCCCTATAATGTTTCTAATATATCAAACCACCTCATCCAAACATGTTCTGACATTTAGATCAATCCAAATTCAAAAATTTTAATTGTATCAAAATCCTATACAACTATACATTGAAAATTATTAAAAGTTTCATAGAATATGCCAAAAAAACTAATCAAACACTTTACCAATAAAAAAACCATTGTCTTACACTAATGAATAAAACAAAACACATAATTCATACATAAAAAAGATTTCAAACACTAAAAACCTATAATTAATCTTTCTCTATTTAAGAATTCCAAAACCTTAAAGAACACACCTTAGATTTGGAGGTCAGATGACAGCAGTAGGGTCTGGTGGTAGTGAAGTTAGGGTAGGCGGTGGCAGAGGGAAGCGATAGAGATGGGTCGGCAACGATGTACGCGTCGGTGGCGACGACAACGACACTGGGGGAGAAAAGGCAAGAAACAGAGGGATAACCCGCCCATTTTGATGGCCCAAATGCCATGTGGACATGAAGTCCATTACATAGACTGTAGCCCAGGTGCCCAACACCTACAACTATTTTTTTTACTAGTCGTGGACATCGCCTGCCTACTAGAGGAGTCATCCTACTACCGTTCTGTTGACATATGCTCGTGCCATCGCCATGTTTGTGCCACCACCAAGAGACTCACGCATGTGTTGCCACAAACCAGCCCACATCTGGGTGTAAATCCAATCAAAATTTGCTGCTGCCCGGATTTGAACCTGGGTTTGTGATGCGGGATTACAGGGTTGTTATTATCACTAGGATACAACCCCAATTGCATAAATATATATTTATAATTATGTCTATAAATAATTATATATTTATTATAATTTTTTAATTACAAATAAATAAATATTTATTTATAGTTATAATTATAAATAAATATTTATTTATTTAAATAATTATAAAATTATAAAAAATATATTTATTATACTTATAATGTTATAAATATATATAATTAAATAAATATATTTATAAATATATACAAATATTTATAAATAAATACAAATTTTTATAATTATAATTATAAATAAATACAGTTATATTTATATAATTATAAAATTATAATAAATATATTAATTATATATATTAATAAAATTATAAATATAATAAATATATTTTTTTATAATTTTATAATTATTTAAATAAATAAATAAATAAATATTTATAATTATAAAATTAAATAAATATATATTTATTATAATTTTTTAATTAAAAATAAATAAATATTTATTTATACTTATAATTGTAAATAAATAAATATTTATTTAAATAATTATAAAATTATAACAACTATATACAAATATTTATAAATAAATTCAAATATTTATAATTATAATTATAAATAAATATAGTTATATTTAAATAATTATAAAATTATAATAAATATATTTATTATATTTATTAATAAAATTATAAATATAATAAATATATTTCTTACAATTTTATTATTATTTAAATAAATAAATTTATAATTATAACTATAAATAAATATATTGAAATACATTAAAATATAATAATTTTCTATTTTAGAAAAAAAATAATGAAACCAAATGACATCATATTACATATAATGAATAAAACTTCTTCCATTCAATAAAAAAACCATTAAAAAGTCCAATTAGTGATTAAACACTTTTGAAACATGAAATGAGGATACTTTCTTTAATTAAAATAAGAAAAAAGCATATATTTATAAATATATTTATTTAATTATATATATTTATAACTTTATAAGTATAATAAATATATTTATTATAATTTTATAATTATTTACACACACACACATATATATATATATGTATAATTATAAGATTAAATAAATATATTTATATATATATATATTTGTATATAATTATAAATATATTTATGTCTATATTTATAATAGATATATCTATTGTAATTTTATAATTATATATATATATATTTATATAGTTATAATTATAATTACAGATAAATATATTTAAAAAGTTTTATATATAACTAAAAATTTATAATTATAAACATAATAAATATATTTATTATTTAATATATTTATTGTAATTTTATAAGTATTTATGATAATATAATAGATTAATGGGCATAACATGAATGAATCATATACCTAGTAAAGTATAGATCACAAAAAATGAGTCATCACATATATGGAAAACATGAATAGTATTGAGGGTGTAATGTATAATTTTTTTAAAAGGTTGAGGCTCAAAAGAACTCTTTATTTAAAATTAATAAAAGTGATAGATAAGGAACCGAAAAACCACAGTGATACAAAAATAATAACAAAAGACCTTAACCCCCTCTAGAGAGAGTGCTCATACTGTGATGAGGAATTTTTCCACCCCTACCATGAGGGTGTCATCCCCTCCTCCAGGTCTTGGCTTGTATCCATGATCCAACACTATCATCCAAAGGTTCTACCACAACATCGATCTTCTCGATTTCAGATCCCAAATCATCATCCTTCTTTTTTCCATCATCGCCACTACTGTTGGCAGAAAGCATGTCAAATGAATTAAAAATAATTACATTACTTTCTAGATTTCTCATCTAAGATTAATATCTTATAATTGAAGGAACAACTGCCATAGGATTGATTTCTTCAGTTCTCACCCTTCACTATTCTTCAGGAGGGTGTGTCAATTGGGTCCCTACAGATGCATTACTTGCATGATTATTATGGCCACCAGAAAACAAAATGGGTGACACCTGCTTAATTCCAAGATTGGCAGTAGAAACCATCCGCTGCTCATCATTTCTCTATGAAACACCATCCTTTAGCATGGAAAACATTATAGAGTCTGCTTTATACTCTTGTCCAGTAGTCATCTGTTCAGATGCCATACATTGACCTGCTTCAACAGCACCAGTCGCAGTATTTCCCATCCTTAAAACCAAATATTTATCAAGTGAAATAATCAAACAGTCCTTTTCATTTTCATCTTCAGCCACCCACTGAGGGCCTTGAGCAACTAATATCACATTACATACAGGAGTGATTTGCATACCACTATCAATTTCATTCATATTATCAAGTATGTCAGTAGTATAGCGAGTAAGAAGAGGAAAAGAAGCAGAGTCCAGTGAATCCGTATTATATCCAAAAGTCTTGATTGAACTATATTTTTTGGGAGTACCAAATCCTTACCAGTATATTTCATAGGGGAAGAGGAATATTTCACTATAGGAATAAAGGGAAGTGCCATTTTTCATTTGAAATTGGAAGTGACCATCTTATCCTTACCTTTGTGGTGTTTAAAAGAGGTCATTTTTTGTTATTGTCACAAGGAGTAATCCACTTCAACATGAATTTTTATTTAATGTATATAAATAAACATTATTTTTGAATATAAATATAATAATTTTATATACATTAATAATATTATTTTTCAATTTTTTATATCAGTGCTAATAATAGAGCTGATAAATCGATACTTTATCAGTGTTAAACAAAGCACTGATAAAGGGTACACCTTTATCAACCCTGATATAGGGTATATTTATCAGTGCTTTTAGCTAGCACTGATAAAGGAACCCCTTTT
This sequence comes from Viscum album, assembly GCA_963277665.1. Lineage (NCBI taxonomy): Eukaryota > Viridiplantae > Streptophyta > Magnoliopsida > Santalales > Viscaceae > Viscum > Viscum album. The sequence continues at coordinate 1,982,057,109 of OY728133.1, forward strand.
ATCATCATGTATTCCTTATCACTGATAATAGACGGTGTTTCCCTTGCCTCGATCTGTGGTAGTGCTAGCATTAAATGAGTTTACTTTTAAAGGTTATATAGGAGGTGTAGAAAGGATACTTAATGGTAATTTTTTCTCATGCTTATCACATTACAGGTTCAGTATGGGTTCCACATGGATGCAGTAATTGGATGTTGGATATCTGATTTGGGTATATTGGAGGCGATATGTGAAGAAGATGTTTCACTTGGAGAATAGAGACAAGTGGTTGTAAGCTTTGTTTTATTTTGGCAATTTTGTTGATGCATCATTCCACGTTGACACTTATGCTCAAGATTTTATTCCTTGGGTTTGTATTGAAGTTTTATTTAAATTTTAGTGTCATTGATGTTGAGATGTTTTTGATATGTATCATAATTAGAAAAATAGGCCATAGGTTATAACCACAAGCATAACATCTGTGGATATAAAATCTGTGGCTACAATGTTTTGGCTATAGCCACATGTGTTGCCCTTGGAAATAGCCTGTCCAATGTGAAACCTAGTCCATAAAGGACCAATATCCATGGTCAAGGGGCCCATGGCTATATCTTATCCATAAGGGAGACCTACTGCCACAATCACTTGACCATGGATATAAGTTTATTTTAAAAAATATATTTTCATCGGGTTTTCGACCACAGTCTACCATATATATGATAAAGGTATTTTTTATAAATCCATATCAATAAATTATTATTTTTCCAATAATGAAACATAGTGCACACCCTAGGGCCAATATCTCAAGGAGGATGCTCTCACATATCATTCTTCATATTATTACTATTTATTATCTAAAAATATAAAACAAAAGGAAAACTAAAATAATGGGGGGGTTTTTAAATTCTTATGATATAAGTATAAATATATATATGATCTAAAAATATATAAAAATTAAAAATAATACACAAATCTATTAGTAAGAAAGAAGATTGGTGCTCTTAAGATTTCACAATGATGTTATCATTATTCTTTTAAAAAATAACAATCTCATTATCCCATTTAATGTATAAATAAAACCTATCACTCCAAACCCTCTTGTTTGAATTGTTATTATCCTACATTAACCCTATGAATGTAGGAAAATATCCCTCACATTATCTTTATAATGTTAATCCACCATATGCAACATTATGAAAAAAAAGTAGAGTAAAAATGATGAATAAGAGGAAGAAGACAATAGCGGGGAAAATGGAGCAACCACATAACCTTATAAATTTATCCACTACTAAAATCTTATAATGAAATAATAGGAAAAAAATTTAGCACGAAGAACTCAAACCATCACTGCTCCCCCTTGAACAACAACAAAGGTTAGTTCTCCACAATCATGGAGATGAGAGAAGCACGATGGGGAACACACAAAAGAGAAAATGAAAATATAAAATTGGGATGAAGATAGGACTAATATATAATATTTATAAAAGTATCACATAATAAAAATGGATAACTCTTTAAATGAGGTGGAAGTACAAATTTATAGGCATGAGGGGTGGAAAATTATGGATCTAAATTAATCCTTTTAAAATTTACACATATTTAGAAAACTTAATGTCTAAATATTGGGATGTTTCCTTCATTTAATTTTTTCTCCCATATCTCCTATATCCACTCAAAAAATTTCATATCCTTTAGACATGTGTAGAGAAAGTTATCATTGAATTACTAAATAAAAGTTTGCTGGCCTGAAAGACTCTTCATAATCCCATCCTCCATTTTACAATGCATTTATATCCATGAAAATGGGTGAACAACATGAATACATAGTTATTTAATGCGTTCCTAGACCTTTTCTAGGTCTAATTTTAAAATTTCATCTCAATTGGACCATCCGTTTGTGAGATATGGTCCCATTAATAAAATTCTCCAAAAATGTGTATATATTTTGAGGCCCAAATTACATGCTTCATTTGGTCCATCAATGATTGGATTCATCTCAATATCCAGTTGAATGAAATGTTTAAAAATAAATAAAAAAATCAATTTAAATCAATAGATCAATATTTATAGCTAAAATACTAGGATGATATAAAAATACTCAAAATTTCAAAATGAATCCAATTTTACAATAAAGTCCAAAATATTATTAAACTTTAATTTTTTTACTATTATCCTTAAAATATAAAATAGGTTGGATTAAAAAATTTAATTACATAATAAAATGTATAAAAATATTAGTTTCATCAATCTACAACACTTAACCATTGCACTCTTGGACAATCATCTATACTAAGGTCGAAACAAAGTTCTCAAGGTACAATTGGAAACACTAATCAACTCTCATATCTAAGGAAGAATAATTCCTCTTATATAGATATAAATTACACAACTCCCAAATTTGATTATGAAATTTCATTCAATCTCAAGATAATATCCATGTTTATGTCATACCTATCTCTCTAAAAATGCATTTCTCACTTCACTTAAGGTTTTTTCATATGGAGCAGTTATTATTCCCAATAGCATGCATGATCTCCACCCAATTATAAAAATTCACATTTATCTACATCACGAGACATGAAAATTCTTTCAATCATAAGGAATTTTTAGGTTGATTTGGTGGGAATGGGTTATTGGGTAAAAAACATTTAAAAATTTATGGCCAGAAAGAGGAGGTTAAAATCTTATATACAATTCAAGAATATTTAAGTGAAAACATAGGAAATATAACTCACTCAATTACCCTTACATGATGTGAAAAATAATACCCACTTTTTGAATGACATGATACATGATTAAATAAAATATTACAATTAATAAATTCATAACAATTCTCATTTCCTTTTTTTATTTTTTTTATTTTAATTTTAATTTTTTTCTTTCTTTTTCATAGAGGATAGATGGAAATAAAATAAAATGAATGTATTAAAATCCATTCCCTATATTCTTGATAGGGACTTGAGTTATATAAGTAAGTAAAATGAATAATTTAAGTTCATCTCAATTTTTTCCTTTTTCTATTTTTTCAAATTTTTCTCTTTTTTTGGAGAAAATGATGATATGGATGAAGTAAAATGAATAATGAATAATGATCATATATCAAATTTCCAAAATGTTTACATACACCTCACACCACCCTATAATTATCTATATCCCATAAAACATACATTAAAGGACTTTCCTCTACACTCAAACATGAAACATACATGAAAAAAATATTAAGAGTGAAGGAAGGAAAAAATTAGCTTAGAATATGGCTTAAAATTATAAGAAAACTCATATCTTCTAAGGGTTAAATAAGGATAAATGTAAAGGGTAGGTATTATTGGATTTGTTATTCTAAAACCAACTATTTTTACTTTGGATTACCTATATATTCAAAGAATTGAATATTAATTTAAATATCTTGTTATATATTATTCATAGTTCTATTGGACTTTAATGTAATAATGGCATAGCGTATCTGTCTCATTAAAAGGGAATAGTAGTTCCCTATTATTATGAGAAATTTGAAATTCCATGATGATATTCTTAAACCAAGTTCTATGGTCAGATAAAATTCTATGATAGGGAACATAACATTTTTACTATGAGGTGAGAGTACCCATAATCAGATGATACTTCTTCTCTGAAAGTTTGCACTTGGTAATAACTAAGATGAAATATTATGAGAACATACCTGTCGGTAGGAATTCTATATGATTATGTGTCATTGTATATTCTTGTCTGTGAGCATTTTTAATGGTAATTATACTTTAAAATTATTATTAATGCTTGTTATGACTTATGCACTTAGATGTATTATAGAAAACCATGATAATAACAGTTCATAAAGAAGATGGGTATGTTGGATTTATCATGATTGATGTGTTATTAATGAATAAGTTGAGGAAGGATTTGTATCTTCCATATGAAAGGAATTAGAAATATCAATATTTTGATTGAAACAGAACTTTTTCATTAAATTACATGTACATGGTGTAATAATGAGTTTATTTCAAAATAGTCAAAGAAATATGTATCAAACGTATAGGTTGATGACACAGGTGTGAAACCTTCTTGATGAGATATTGTGAAAAAGGGATCATATTACACACTGAGTAATCATATGTGGTTGTGGATATTGTGACATTAAATTCTTTATCTTGGGTTCCCTGACCCATTTCTATACTTGGACTTTAGGAAATCTTGCCTAATGAAAATGAGAAAGAAGCCTAAAGGGATGCAGACTAAGTGTTTCCATTGATCTTAATTGAATTCTATTTGAATTTAATTATTTGAATAAATATTATTCTCAAGACGGATGAATGATTTTATTCAATATTAATGATCACATAAATTAATTAAATATTTATTCATAAGGTAATTTTTAAATTATGTGGATATATAACATTTATTTATTTATTTAATGAATAATATTTAATTTATTCAAGTATTCAATAAATTTCAAGGACTAGAAGACCAAGATTGAGTCTGGTGATAAATATTAATTTAAAATATGTTAAAATAATATTTATCATTGCGCTAGTTAGTGCACACCATGGAATACAAATAATAATATTATTTTAATACATAGCATGAGGTTAGACATGATTTTAATATTTTATTATAGGAAATTGTACAATTATTTAAATTAAAAACCTTTATCCTAGGTTTATAAAAATACCACTAATACATTCTAAGATTGGTTAATTGATAATCACTATGCATAAAAAATGCTCTCTAGAATCCCCATTTTCCTTCTCACATCCTTTCAAGAATGAGAAGACCAAGAGAATTTCTTCAAGACTGAAGAAATGTGAAGCGATCAAGATGAATAACATAACATGATCAATCAACTGCGCTATCACCCAATGATTCATTTGTGTCATTCAAAGATCATATAATCATGTGTGAATAACTACTAGATGGATTCTACACTTGGATTTTACAAGAAAAATGACAGATTACCTAAAAGGGTTTCAAATGATCAATATCTACTATGAAGAAATATATCAAGAATTAGGGTTTTTAATTATAAATTTAATGTAAAAAATACCTTCTCTTGGTCTCAACATCCTTTATGGTCAATATTCAATTGGAAAATTTTTATTGGTCATGGTGTTTTTGTATTTTATAATTTTAAAATGATTTTTTGAACCCAACATTTACTGAGTCGAGTTTAGCCTCGATAAGTGCTTCCACTACGCCTGAATCTATCAAGTGGTATTAGAGGGGTCACATTAAAATTTATAATTATTTATTTGATTTTTGATCATTTCATATTTAAAAGTTAAAATTATTTTGAAGTTTTAATTCATTCTTGATCTATCATCAAAATCCCTTCTTCCCCTTCTTTGTTTCTCAGTCATATTACCAAGACCGATTAATAATTAATGAAGATCACATATGGAGGTTCCATGAATTATGGATAGATAATAAAATATTACATGACATGTACTCCTTTGTTACAAATAGTCTAACCTTGTTCATTTCATGAGGACACTCATGTGGATTCCGAGTCATCATGTAATTAGTGCATGCTGTATGCAATAAATGAATTTCATGATGACCAGCCATGGTGGCACAAAAATTTTTTAGACTACACATCATGTAGATTGACTACACACCATGTATTCCACATGTTTTCAATGTTTAAAACATGTGATCAACCCAAATCATGAAATTAATTCACCATGTGTATTTAATACACAACGTATGCAAGCTGGCAGCCGTTTAACTCGAAGTACACACTATGTACTTCATTAATGTCCATGAGAAGTACACGTCGAGTCCCTAGGTCTGTACCGTGGATATCCGATGAAGAAAAGTACACACCATGTGGATTTATTTTAAATTCCTTGAACTTTACCTGTTTACATGGAAATATTAAATTTAATTTATTATTCCATTAAACCTTATCAACTTGAGTTCCGTGGGTCATTAAATTGACAGTACACATCAGTTGATAGGTTTTATATTATATTAAATGCTTAATTAATTCCATGTAATATTCAAAACTATAAATCATGTATGGTTATTGTATACTAAATAATCAACACATTAAAGTATATAGGCTATGTAATTTTCATCTGTTCTATGTGGTATTAAATTTGCAGTTTGCATCATGAAATTTTGACACATTCCATGTACAAAATATGTCGTATGATTTCATTGTTTAAAAATAAAACTATACCAGTTAGTTTCAATAGGTACTCTCCAAGTTGCTTATAATTACAAATTTGTGTACTATTTTATTGAGTTTTAAATAAAATGAAATATTTTATTTTATTTAAAATCATAGTGGATAATAATTTTAGGATGATTGGATAGAATAAGATAAAATGAATGAATTTATTAATAAGACAATTAATTGAATTAATTAATGTGTGTTTTATATTATTGGAGAATGAATTGAAATGAATTCCAACTAGTTATTTTAAATTCATAATTGTCACATGCGTATGACCAATCATGGGTGTTGACTAGACCTATGTATGTGTTGGATTTATTTAATTTAATTTATTACATGGTTTTTCAAATATTTATTATGAAATTAAATATGACGGATTGCATGTCATCCCTACCTCTTTTATTATGAAGGATATGCATGTCCAAGATTGTCTTATGCAATTCCCCCTAACCAATCCTTTGGTTCCCCTCATCTGCATGTGATTTATAAAACATATGTAATAAAGTGAGTATCTGAAGGTGCATGGATTCAGTTAAAGGTGAATTAGAGGAATAGGTGGTTCAAGATGGAACCAAGATGAAACCAACACAGGAGATTGTTTGCATCGGAATTTGGGGATGACCTCATTGATTGAAGGTTCAAACATTCCGATCGGTTTCTAACGGGTTTGTTCATAGAACTGAAAACATCCAATGATTCCATATCCATTTGGACCTATTTTCCAAAGGTAGGCGCTCATTAGTTGTGAACTGATGAGGCTTAGGAATTTTCATTGGTCGAGAGGATGGGAGGTCGGACTCATCACACCTTTTTGAGGGAAATTATTGTCTACTCCGGGACTCTCTTTATAGATTTAAGTTATTTTCGTGAATCCTTATTACATTACCAAGTATAAAATGAGATTTCATTTAGTCTGACAATCAATTATTGATATGTAAGAAATTCAGAGAATCTTTTATATGTATTTGTGGTTCTTCATTGATGAAGAGTCATCTGTATTTGTTAAAGATTCTTAGTTGATGGTATCCTTAAAATACATAAAAGTCTCTTGGTCATTATGATGACCATATTGGTTTTAAAGCCACCCAGTGGGGCACTTGAAGTTTACTGTCATTCAGGAGGACATGGATTATTTCAGAGTTGGGATCGAACCCACAGATGGGATACCTACATATCCTTTGTTTAGAAAAGGAATCAGAACCCACGTAGTTTGATTAAGGGAGTATGATTTTTATGATTGATGGCTCAAAGAAGGATGTCATAATTACTTTTACACTCTAAGCTCACGTGAGTCATGCTCGGTGTGAGAAACAAGAGGTATTGGTAAAAATCATACAATTGTTCCATGAAAGATGCAATCATAAGAAATAATGTGGGACTTATGTATGTTTGACTGCCCATATAAATGAAGATTAGGATTTACTTCAGGGAAGAAATCCAGGAACAGGGTCCATAAAGGTATATGTGCTTCATGGAGATTTGAATACTCTAACTTGGGGCTTACTCCTGAAAAGGCGGCCCATATTTGAGACTGGGGATTACTCCTGAAAAGGAATCCCAGATCAAAGGTAAATTAGGATTGGTTAAGAGAAATTAAGAGTGGGGCTTACTCATGAGAAGGAGGCCTAGGTTAAGGGACTTGAAAAATTAAGGGACTTGGGGCTTACTCCTGAAGAGGATGCCCATATTTGAGACTGGGGCTTACTCCTGAAAAGGAGGCCCAGGTTAAGGGAATTATGGTTGGGGCTTATTCCTGAAAAGGATGCCCATATTTGAGACTTATGACTAGGGTTTATTCCTAAAAAGGAGGCCCAGGTTAAGGGATTCTCTCATCTTTAAAGGACGAGGTTGAATGAATGAAATATCAATCTTTAGTGACATAGAGATGTGTAAATCACTAGATTTTGAGAGATATTCCACATAATTCCTTTCAGATAAGAAAGTCAAATAAAGAAATCATGCCATAAATGGATTTGAAGAGTGTCTTGAAGATTGAATCTTTGAATAGGAGAGGTGGAATGGCATAAGAGGGGTGAAATGGGCAAAAAGGGCACCCAAAAAGGAAGGGGCACGCAAGTCCTGGCAGGCACGCAGGTACTGTGTGGGCGCGCAAGTCCTGGTCGCGTAGGTATACCTGCACGACACATGGGTACTTCCACGGTGGTTAACTAGTAGGGAAATACTTGAGAGACTCTTGGTTAAAGCCTTTAGAATCATCTTGAGGTTCTTCCAGAAGAGTGGCGCGTAAGTTCTATTGAAGGAGTTAGGCGGTGCGCAAGTGTGGCCATTTACCTTAAGGGCTGGCCACTTAGGCGCGCAAGTGTTGATGAGTTTCAACACTTAGGCCTTCCTCCCCCTCTTTAGATCTTCCGTTCTAGGTAAGAAATTACCTTAGAAGTGTTTCGGAAGCTTTGAGAAGAGACTAGGGCGCTGGGAGCTCAAATCTGAGTTTCTGGAAAAAAATTCCTCCCCTAATGGGGGGCCCACAGGGTCTATTTATAGGCTGGAGAAGACCCCGGGTAGTTATCCTTTAGGGCACGCAAGTCACTTGCGCGACCATTAGGTGTCTTGCAAGGGGACTTGCATGATAGTGATGGAACTTGCGCGACATATGTGCTTTTGAAGCCTTGTTCATGCCTTTGTCGATTTTTGATGTTTTCTTCAAAGGATGAATCAATTTGTGCTAAGTCATTTCCCTTTACATTCTTTTTAGACAATGTGACGAAAAAAGAGCATCAACAAAAGTCCCCCCTCAGAGTTGGATCCGAAAGAAATGAGGATGTGACTCTGAGGAAAAGAAGAAAACCAAAGGAAAGGCGGCGCGCAAGTCTTTCAGTGCGCAACACTTGGCACGCAGGTTAGAGTTGCGCAGGGCTAGAGTGCACTGGATGGAATGCGCTGGGTGTAGGCGCGTAGGTGGGCCGCCTGGCCTATAAATACGTGGTCATTTGCCGCACATAGCATCTGATTCCGGATTCTTGAGCTCTCGCCGCGCAGGTCCCCTTCACCGCGCAAGTTGCTCATTTTTCACTGTTTCTTTGTTTTCGTGCTGTTGTCAAGGTAATAGGACTTGCGCGGTGATACTTGTGTGCCAAAAACTTGCGCAACACATTAACACTTGCGCGACACATCCATACTTACGTGACACATCCATACTTGCGCGCCTTAATGCATTAGCCATTTTTTTTGAAATTCCTTCACAAATTTTATGAAAACAAAAATCAACTTACTTAAAAGTTAATTTATTCAACTTTTCGTGTAGAATCAATGGCTCTTAGAACCGGAATAGTTGATGAACTGGATAACAAGAGGATTGATGATATGATGAACATCATTGGCCATGATTATTATACCATCAAAGATAGTACTCTTCCAGATTTGGCTAAGTATCTGAAGAAATATCATTGCAACTTTCCCCAAAGCACTTATCTGCCTTTGTATGGCTATGGTCATCTGCGAGAAGTCACTATTCTAGAAGCAAAGAACTATCTTCCATTTTCATGGTTTCAAAATTACACCAACTTTGCTTCAGCAAATATCTCATGTGGAGGAGGATTTATAAATGATGGAACAATAGAGAAGGCCCACATGATGCATCATAACCCTTGTACACCAGATTTAAAACCTCATATGCCTGAGCTGCAACCACATTGTCATCCTTCAATCTTCTGAAACGCTTATATGGATCAATCCAAAGGCTGGAAGAAAATTTGGGACTTCCGTCCAGGGGGAGGTGTGAAGCCAACTTGGATGTGGGCATACTGGGTGCGACAAACCTGTTCAGAGTTTGTCAAGGATCTGAAAGGAGTGGTGATATACGATGCTATTTGGGTTGGGAAAACATATGTTTACAGACATGATAACTTCATGCCGGAGATACTCAGCCACTGGAGCCCAGAAACTAATTCTTTTTATCTGACTCATGGAGAAGTAGGTATCAGTCTGTGGGATGTCCACAAGATCTCAGGGGCTCCAATTTTGGGCGATATGTATGATGAATTCATTCCTCCCAAGGTGACCTGGAATGATTCAGAGAAGACTCCTGCTTTAGCTCGGGAATTATTTAAGATTTTCCACAGGCTCAAGAGTTCAGAGACCTCGTTAACTAATTCTATAAAGGATATTCATCCGGAGGAGTGGATGAATATATTTATTATTGAGAAGAAAGAGAAGGAGCCAAAGGATAAGGAGTTGAAGGAGAAAGGATCCATGAAAAATAAATCCAAGGATAAGAGGCCCAAACCTCCTACCACCTGCCCAAAACTTGAGAAGAGGGGTGCTCCTGGCACATTATGGCCTACTTTAGAAGCATGAGAGTTTGAGAAATGGGGATATGAGGTGAATCAAAAGATCCTGAAGAAGACTCATCTGGCGGGCTTCTTGGCTTTGTGGCTCAGCGTTTATCTCTTGCCAGTCAGGGATTCGAAGGGAGGCGTCAGGCCAGGGACCTTCGTCGTTGCAGCAAAGGTAGCTGAGGGAAAAATGGTTGGGTTGGATACCCCCATTTTAGCAAAGATTCACAGGAGTTTACTTCATGTCTTCATGGGTAAATCTCCTTTAAGAATAGTGGGACCATTCCAAGTTTTATGGGGATGTATTTCCACTCACTTCAGGACTTACAATGCACAAAATGGATTACAAATTCTTGGAAGTTCTTTCAGGCCGTCAGTGCAAGCATTCTCTGAAGTTTCTCCATTAGATGTTAATGCCTACGACATGAAAGTGAGGCTGAGCATGTTTAAGGAATTCAACTTCTTTCCCTATGGAAATCTGCCAACCAGGCGGTTTGTTGATGATGGAACAACCCATTTGGATTTGAGTTCATACATGCTAGCTTGCAGGGATGGTGTGCTAGTTTCCAGGATTGATGGAGAAATTATATGCGAGGCCTATGCTCCATATAGATTTGCACGTCAATTCAAATGTCTGCAACAGATTGTTGTATCTCCTCTAGTACATGTCAGGTTAGAGCAACATCTGATGGTTGCTCGACAACTATGGTTGCTGATGTCAAGGGAGAAGACTGGGGCGGTATTTGATCTACCAGTTGAAAAAGCAGCACATAACCTAACTACATATTATGCCGAGCACTGGATAGCATCATACCAAAAAGGGGTATTGAATCACCCAATTTATCAGGTGGGGAAAAGGAAGAGGACTGTAGAGAAAGAAACCCTTCCTCATGAAGGTGATGCTTCCCCACTTGAAGCTGATTCGCCAGACTCCTCCTCTAGGATTGATTCACCAGATTCCCATGATGGGGATGATGAGGCACAACAAGTGGAAAAGCGGCCTTGTGCCCAATATAATCCTCCGGTCAGAATCAAGAGACTTACTCCATCAACTCCCTGTGAGTTAATTCATTGTGGTAATTTAATTACTTCTACTTTATAAAGCAATAAGTATTATTTTCTTATTCTCTATCTGCAGTTGCAGGAGCTGAGAAAAAATTGAATTCAAAGATTGTAGGACCTTCCTCGCAGCCTTCATATCTAAGACCAGAGGCTGTCCAGTTATGGAAGAGTTTGTACTATGGTACTAAGACTGCCTAGCTGGATTTATGTGAGTGCCTACAACTTCCTGGAATAAGGAATCTTCTGGATTCTACAAATATCCAATACGAGGATAACCCCAATGAAGTGCGGGCTTACATCAGAGAGCTGGAAATGCTCATATATGCCAATAATGAGTCCGTTCCTGTCACCAGGCGGGTGAAGGAAATGATTGATCATGGTGCCACTGAGGGGGCTGGTGGTTTTGAAGATGAGGAGTGGCATGATTATGTGGCCCCTAAAGATGTATGTTTTCTTTCCTTATTTTCTTTTCAACTTGATTCCAGTAGAAGATTTATTACTTAAGGAAGTTATTTTCTTCATCTTGCAGCTTGGAAAGAAAGGAACTGAGGTTCCTTCACCACAGTATAGCCCTGGTGGTACTGTCATCAAGGCTGTTGCTGATTCTCCTTGCAAACCGGGTGAGATATCTTCAGGTCAGCAGGCCATGAATGAGGCGTTGGACATAACCTTCCATTCGCCAATCCAAGTTCCAATAAGGGAGACTATCGATACTCTCAAAAAACCAAAGAAGCAAAGGCAACGAAGGAGGAAATCCACGTCTAAAAGCTTCATTAGTAGCGGTAAGTCCTTCGGGTAATCATGAGTCTATACCCATAAAAAGGTTACTCATATTTCTGGGGATTGCAGGGGCTTCTTCAATTTCCCCCTTGAAGGAAAGGACTGATCCTCCTTCAAGGACCACAGAGGGTGCTATGGAACAATCACAGATTCAAGCTGACTTGGCTACTCCTAGAGAAGAGCTAGTATCTATTCCCAGTATCCCTCCTACTGCTGTTGCAGGAACAGAAGAACCTGTTTCTGGTAAGTTAACAATGCTTCATTAAAATATTGAATGAAGCACCGACTGACTTCCATTCTATGATACTTCAGGTTCAACTCCTGCATTAGAGCTTCTGGTGGCTGTTGCAACTGATGTCATGATTTTATCCGAAGATGCTGTCCAGGGTCAGGGGTTGTAGGATGTAAGCCGTCACGAAGACACATCAAACGCTCCCACTGGTGAGACTAACCAGGATTCTGAAATATCATTGGATGAAATGATGAATCATGGCATGTCTTTAGAAGAATTTTATGATCATTCTAAGTTTTCATGTGATTTAGAAGACCTTGGGAATGAGTTTTATCCTTCACCCAATAAATTTTCTTATAATTTACACTTCTAATCATGACTGAAAATAATATGCAGTTCCATCCATAGAAGCTGCTGAACTGCCAATGCCTGAAGAGGGTGTGGAAATTGATGTCAACCCTACCATTGCAGAAACATTAGCTCAAGTAGAGATAAACCTAGTAAACCCTCCTGAGACCCATCTTGAAGATCCTATTGAGATTGGGAAAGATGGGGATGAGTCTTCTCAGGTTGTCGATCCACCGTCGGGTAAGGGATAACAATATTTGTGATTGTACTTAATTTTCAAGACAATAGATTCTTTTATTATCCTTTGAAGCTAACCAAAGCTTTCAATTAATCATGCAGGGCCATCAACTACAGTGACTAGATCTGGAGGTGAGGCCTTAGCCTCTTCCCCAACGGGAATTGAAAGCGAAGAAGCACAAGTCAGGGAGAAAGGGCATAACAGGGCACTTCTTTAAGTGCATTAATCCTAGATTACATGCCCCCCTGTGATGATGATGTTGAATCAGACCCAGAGGTGCTTAAAGCGTTCAGATTTTCATGATGCAAGGCATGGAACAACATATGGAAAATCATATCTGAGGTGCCTTTAGAAGAGATATCATCGAAGATCCCTGGATTTTCATCCCAGTTTGTCATGCTAGGACTTGGCGGTTTTGGATATGAAAAGATCCATGCCGTGGTGAAACATGTCATCTTCAGGAGGGAGCAGGAGAAAAAGTGTCGCGAAGATCTGACTAGGGTGAAACTGTCAGTTAACATCGGAGAATTTGAGGCTACGGTATCCCGAGATGAGGCTGATTATGCTGCCAAGATGAAGGAGCTGAAGCATAAAATCAAAGAAAAAGTCGTCCAACAGGTGCAGCTCTAGAAACAGTTAGATGCTGTTATTAGGGAACTTGATCAGCTCAATAATTCATTGGAGGGATCTCAAACTAATGGTATGAAAGCCATTGCAGATGCCAAGAAGGCACTTCATCAAGTTGAGAAGAGTGAAGCTGGTCGAGTGTATGAGCTTCAAGTAGCTGCTGATGAAGCTCGGGATGTTGTACATCAAGTGAAGACTTATGTTGACAGTCTTTTGTAATCTCCTGAAAAAGAGAAAAGGCTCCAATCTGTAGATGTCCCTCTAACTATTGTGCATCAATGAAGAGTACTTTTATCTTCAATCATTTATGCTTGTATTCTTTCACTACCTGCTTTAAATTTTACCTAAGCCAATGGGCCTAGTAAGCATAGTTTGATTTTTACTAGGATTAATATAAATAACCCTACAAACTTTGAAACTCTTAATTGCTCAATATTACCTAAATCATACAAAATGTATGTTTAGTGAGCTGGAACTTGACTTTTACTCAAAGTTCCTTTGTCTTTTGTGGGCAGTTTAAAGTCATGCACATCGGACATAAAGAGTCTAATGTTTTAAGGTCGAAATAGCTTTGACCAAATGAATTAAAATTGACTCAATTCCGTGAAAATTTATCTGAAAACATATTACCATACTCAAGTATGAGGGAAAAAATGTAAACTATGGCTTAAGAATATTTGAATCTGAGGAATGATATGAAAAAGAGCTAAAAGGAATTAGAAGAAGTAATTTCTATGAATGAAGTTACTATTATTTAACAAACCCATTAGGGGGTTGAATTATGCAGGGCCACCTAAGGGCATTGGCTGCATAGTCAAATAATAGTGTCTTTTAGCTGACAAGTCTGTTATGTAGACTGTTTATGCAAGGCCGTTTAAGGGCACGTGCTGCATAGTCAGACAAAAGAACTCTCATAAATTTACCTTTCTACTTCTAAAAGCCAATGAAAGTTTATGGAGATTCAAATTTTCCAAAGTATAGATTTTGTTGTATGGAAAGAGGTACTTGAATATGGAGGAGATATTTCCGAAAAATATTATCGAAGAACTGGATGGATATCACTTCTATGAAGGTCTGACCCAAACATAGGGAAGGAGAATATAAACCATAGACTTGAATACTTTCAGATCATGAAAAAGGATATGGGACAAATATGTTAAGGATGACTATTTTTGCGGATCCCTACATACTGTCATTTAAGACCAATAAGGACAAAAGAGGATTTCTTCCCAAGAATGAAGTTACCATTATTTAACAAAACTGTTATGGGGTTGAATTATGCAGGTCCACCTAAGGGCATTGACTGCATAGTCAAATAATAATATCTTTTGGCTGACAAGTCTGTTATGTAGATTGTTTATGCAAGGCCGTCTAAGGGCACGTACTGCATAGTCAGGTAAAAGAAATCTCAGAAATTTGACATTTTTGTGACTAAAAGTCAAGAAAAGGGTTATGATGATCTGGAAATATTTAAGGTTAGTATTATGACACATAAATATGGGTATTGTCCAATGTATACAAAGATACACAGATCAATGCTAACCATAATCATGTTGTGGCTGGGTCCTGAATGGAAATGTCAGACTTCACTACGTATCCCATAAGGATGAGAATCAAGACATACATAGTTCTTAAACTACAGTTTAACGTCGTGTGGGACAAAAGGATTAGAGATCTTAGTTTAGGGTCATAGAGCTTGGACCATTGTAAGAAATACACAGTGTGTGTTTTCATTGGGACTTTTCAGCCAAGGGAATGGAAGTGGAATTTGGGGTTAGGCCCAAAAGACTTGGGGCTGGATTCGAGGGACACTCAAACATTCCTATGTATCCCATAAGGATGGGAATCAAGCCCACGTAGTTCTATAAATACCCTCTGTACAAATTTGGTTTGTACATGTGAAGGGTGAAAGGGGACTTTAGTACAATGATGGTTTAACCCAAAAAGGTTTGGGAATTTCCATGTATGCACATAGTCTTTGAAATGAAAACATGATTGAAAAATCAATGTAAATAATGGTTCCCTCTCAGGTGAGGGTATCAAAGAATATTTTAGTTTATTTTCATACTGGAAAAAAGTGTTGTATAGTTTAACGTCATATAATAAGGACAAAAGTGAAACAATGTAAAGATATTGATTCTAAGGGCGGTTTCACGAATCAACATCGTATGGGATGGAGGTGAACCGATGTGAAGAGATTGGTTTTGGGATTGAAACTTGGGAGGTTGCCTACGTACCCAGCCTGGAAGGTAAGGATCAAAGTCCAAGTAGTTCAATTAAAGAATGAATTAATGATCAAGTTGTTCTTGGAGACAACGACCTAAAAAATGATGTTGTTGGGACTTACACATGGTTAGTAGCCCAGAGAGAGTGTTATGGTTGAGGTTTGCTCTAAGCTCACGTGAGTCATACTCGGTGTGAGAAACAAGAGGTAGCAACAACTCTAATGATGCACAGTTTAATGTCATGTAGGAAATATGAAGGGACTATGCAGTTTTAAGGTCTTGCAGTTAGGACTATTGGTGCTGCACAGTTTAATGTCATGTAGCAGGGACAAAGTACAGTTTAATGTAATGTAGGACGTATTAAATGATTTTCTGTATAGTTTAACATCATGTAGTTAGGACGATGGGGAAAATACAGATTAACGTCTTGTTGGACAAAAGGGATTTTCTATATAGTTTAACATCATATAGCAAGGACGATGAAGGGGGGACACAGTTTCACGTCATGTTGAACGTATTAGGGACTTTTTCATAGTTTAACGTCATGTTGGATGAAATTGCGAATAGTTTAATGTCATATGCATGGACCGTGGATGGTGCAGTTTAACGTCATGCTAGACGTAAGGGACTTGCAAATAGTTTAGGGTCATATGCATGGACCGTTGATGATGCAGTTTAACGTCTCGCTAGACGGTGATGTAGTTTAAGGTCATACCGGACCATGGTGCAGTTTAAGGTCATACTGGACTGTTAGTGATATATTTTGTGTTTATACAAAATACTTCTTCAAAAATCTGGCATTGGTTGGAGTAGTGATGAGTTCTACATCCATTGAGATTAAAGAATAAGCTCCATTGGAGTAGACCCTATGTATTGAGTAAGGTCCTTCCCATTTTGGCTCAAGCTTGGGAGGTTTATTTCTTGGTATCATTGGAGTTCTGATAACTAATACCAATTCTCCCTGAGTGAATGAACGAAGACAAACTTTTTTGTTAAAAGATCATGCTATTCGATTCTGATAGACTTCCAAGTGGTGCAAATTACACAATCTTTTCTCATCTTACCATTCCAATTCATTCAATCGCTTTTGATATTGTTCATCTATAGATGATTGATCAAAAATGGCAATTCTAAGCGAGGGTAGTTGAAATTCAATGGGAAAGAGTGCTTCCGTTCCATATACCAATGAATATGGAGCTGACCGCGCTGTAGTGCGGGTGGTAGTCCGATAAGCCCATAAAGCATGAAAGAGTTTATTAATCCATGACTTCTTATCTTTATACACCATCTTTTGCAGTATATTTGAAAGAGTCTTATTGAAGGATTTTATCTGCCCATTGGCCGCTGCATGATACCGAGATGAATGGTTGGATTTGATGTTGTATTCTTGATACAACTTCTTCACGTCAGATGAACAGAAGTTGGTGCCATTTTCCGTCAATATGGTATGAGGGACACCAAATCTGGTAATGATGTTAGACTTGATAAAGCTAACAACACATTTAGAACTGACTTCCTTGAGAGGTATTTCCTCTTCCCATTTGGAAAAGAAGTCAGTAGCAGTAAGAATGTACTTAAACTGCTTGGCCGTAGCCGAAGGGTAAGGTCCCACCACATCCATTCCCCATGTGGAAAATGACCATGAGTATTTAGTTGTATGAAGAAACTCTGGAGGTTGATGAATGAAGTTGGAATGTACTTGGCATGAATGACACTTCTTTGTGAAATCAACACAATATTGTATCATTGAAGGCCAAAAGTATCCAAGCCTTCACATCTGATCAGACAATATATGCCCAGACTGGTGGGCACCACAGACTCCTGCATGCACTTCTTTCATGACATCCATTGTGTCTTCACCATCAATGAATTTGAAGAGAACTCCATCAAAACCAAATTTGTAGAGAATTTTCTCTAGGTGATCTGAGCTATCATAAAGAGTAAAATTGACCACACATCACCGGATTTGTTCTTTCTCAGCTCTATCAGGTGGAAGTGTTCTATTTTGAAGGTATTCCCTGATAGGTGACATCCATTCTGTAGCATGACCATACAGTTTAGGAATGGGACTAATTTCATTAATTTCCTCTGTTCTGATTCGAACATAAGGTGAAATTTCATGACAGTGGGCAATACTGATGGTTGTCTTGTCCCGATTTGGATCTTCCAGAGCTGTGGCTATATTAGCCAGTGCATCAGCTTGATCATTTTCTGATCTTGGGAAATAAGAAAATGTCGGTTCCAAAGGGAATTCCGCCATTAACTCTCCGACGTAATCATATAAAGGGATTAGTTCTTCTTTTCTGATGTCATAATCCCCATTGACTTATTTGATTACCATGTCTAAATCACCTTTCACCTTTAAGTGATTCACTTGTTCTTGAAGCGCTAATTCCAAGCCTGTGATGAGAGCTTGGTATTCTGCTTCATTATTGGCACCACCTTCTCACAATAAAAAGGAATAAGGTAACACTGCCTTTTCTGGAGAAATGAGCACAATTCCTAAGCCAACTTTGCTGAATTTAGGATTTTCCATTTTCCTCCCTGTTGGACTTCTGGAAGCACTATAAAAATACATTTCCCATTCCTGAGGACTTTCTTGAATAGAGAATACTTCCTCATCAGGGAGTTAAACATCTGAAGATGTGTCTTCCACTAAAGGGTGTTCAGCTAGGAAATCAGCCAGAGCTTGGCCCTTTATCACCTTTTGAGACATATACTAATTGTCGAATTGCAGCAAAATAACTGCCCACATTGCCAGACGTCCTGTAAGCATTGGAAGACTAAGGATGAATTTGAGCGGGTTATTGCGAGATACCAATTGGACCTCATGATGTTGCAGGTAGTGTCTCAACTTCTTAACTGCAAAGATTAATGCCAGGCAACATTTCTCAATACTTGAATACCGGGTTTCTGCTTCAAGCATAGTTCGACTGAGATAGTAAAGGCTGTTTTCATTCCCAGCATCATTCTTTTGAGCAATAAAGGCACCCAATGATCACTCAAGAGCTGTCACGTAGAGGATAAGTGGTCTTCCTTCAACAGGTGGCATGAGTACCGGTGGAATAAAGAGGTGTTTCTTGAGAATATCGAATGCTTATTGACATTATTCAGTCCACTGGTAAGTGACTCCCTTCTTCATCAATTTGGTGAAGGGTAAACTTTTTCCTGCCAAATTGGCAATGAAACGCCGAATATAGGCTAAGTGTCCTTGAAGTCCTCTTAATTATTTCAAATTTTGAGGAGGTGACATACCAAGGATTGACTTGGTCTTCTCAGGATCGATTTCAATACCACGATGACGTACAACAAAGCTGAGAAATTTTCTTGAGGTTACCCCAAAAGCACATTTTAAGGGGTTCATCTTCAAATTATGTTGTCGAAGCTTGCGGAATATGACCTCCAAATCAGCCAAGTGATTAGAAAGTTGTTTGTATTTAACCACCAAATCGTCTACATAGCATTCAAAAAACTTCCCTAAGAAGGGTTTGAAGTACGATGCATGGCACACTGATATGTTTCACCTGCATTCTTTAAGCCAAAGGGCATTAACTGGTAGAAAAACACACCCTGAGGGGCTCTGAAGGCTGTGGATTCCTCATCTTCTGGGGTCATTCGAATCTGATTATATCCTAAATACCCATCCATGAAGGAAAGTGCTTCATAGCCAGCTGTTGCATCAATTAAAAGTTCTGTAATCGGAACTGGGAAATCATCCTTAGGACAATGCTAATTAAGATCTCTGAAATCGATGCAAACTCTAATTTGTCCGTTCTTCTTTACAAGGACAATATTAGCCAACCACTTGAGATATTAAACTTCTATAATGAAGTTAGTTTTGATAAGCTTATCCACTTAAGCCTCAATTTTGGAAGCATAAGTTGGGTGTGTTCTTCTCGCGGATTGCTTAAATCCTCGATGTTCTTCTGGTAAACCCAAATGATGAGTAGCAACATCAGGATCAAGCCCGGGAATTTCTGTATAGTTCCAAGCAAATATATCTCTATTTTTCTTTAGAAAATAAATATACATCTCTTGCTCTTCAAGAGTCATGGCCGCACTGATTAAAGTGGGGCGTGGATCTTCTTTTGTACCCAGATTTATTTCTCTGAGTTCATCCACAGTGGTAGAGATACCCTCTTCAAATACTGGAGGAGCATCTCTGAGATCTTCCTCTTCTTCTTCATCATGTGTTATTTCTTCCATTTCTACTTACATAGTAGATGATAAAGCAGAATATTCATGATCAGAAGAGATGTCAAAATTTTTACATCTTGAAGAAGAAGCTTCCATTTCCGACCCGATTGATGATGAAGGGTCTTCTTTGGGTAATAAAGAGGAGATGATGGATTGAGAATCGACATCATTGTTCACCTCCGATGTTGCTATAACTTCTTCTGGCCTAATTGACAAAGTATAGACTTGTTGGATTTCAGCAGATGAAATGAAGACATCACCATTTGTGCTTTCATCACTGCTTGGTGGGTTACCAATTTCTCCCATGTTTTCTGGCTTGATTTCCGTAATTGACATTATGGATCTTTCCATAAGATTATTTTTATTTGGGTCTATCTTGTCAATTTGACTGATAGGCAACACATAATATGTACTCACATGTGTAAATGGATTTACTGGAATCTTCTCCAAACCATATGGAGAATTAACTTTGGTAATCTCCTTTGTTGTGGATTTCTCCCTTCCCTTCATGTGATAGAATTCCGCCTCAATGTATTGAGACTCACATGTCTTGAACATGGCCTTATCACCATACAATGTCCTAACTTGACCATCGAAACAATATTTGAGACATTGATGGTATGATGAAGGGATAACCACGTGTTGATGTAGCCAGGGTCTTCCAAGCAAGATGTTGAAAGCTGAGTCTTGATCAACAACCATGAAATCCGAATTGGATACAAGATCTTCAAACTGAGTTTTGAGTGTAACTTTGCCCAGTGGTTCTTGTTCATTTTTATCATATCCTTGTAACATCATGGTAGAAGGAGATAAATCAGATTCTGTGAGGCCCAATCGACGAAGTGTATGAATGGGCATGAGGTTGACTCCTAAACCATTGTCAATGAAAGCTCTTCGGACATCTACGCCATTGACCATTCTAGATAAGTACAAAGGTCTAATATTCCCATGCACAACATAATATTCATCTTCATCAGTAAAAGATATTATTGCATGGCATTCTATAGGATTATTCTCTATGTGATAGACTTCAGCTGCAACAATTTCAGTTTCAAATTCCTGAGGACTTGAGAAAGCCTCAATGAGTGCTTCCCGAATATCTTTTGACAGATTCAAAGCATCCAGAATTGATAACTTGGCTGGTACTTGGGCCAAGTGTTTCAATACATCATACTTTTGATCCAGAGGTCTGCGTTTCCCAATAGGAATATGTGGTTTAGCAGGTACCTTGGAAGCAGATGCTTTGGAAGTTGATGCATCTTGTATTAGGATAGGAGTTGGCAATATTCCTGGTTTTGGAAGATTAGACCGATTAGATCCATTTACTTACTGAGAGGAAGAAGATGGAACCTTCAAATGATCTTCCAAAATAACTATGCCAGGACTGAATTTGATATTGGTAGAAGAACTTGCTTGTTCTTGCTGAGCTCGCTGAAGGGATCTACCACGAGTTTCTGCTGCGTACACAGTTCTAGCAGGGGTAGAATTGGAATAGTGGCTTCTGAAAGATCCACGTCATCCCCTGTATCCTGAGCCTCTGAAACTTCCTCTGATTCCCCTATTTGATATAGGGAATTCAGGCTCATCAAAATCGAAACTGCGACTGGCACATGGATCTTTTAATTGAATCATATTAACAGAACCGAAGATTAACTCTTCGTCTGATGAAGTCTCCGCCTGATTAGCCTGTTTAGGTTGTGCTGTTTGGTGGGGCGGTGCCCGTGGCTTTGAATTAGATGGCATGAAGTCCACCAGAGTCAAAGAAAACTTAGGCTTTGACACATACTCATCTTCTTCTAATTCTTTTTCTTTTTCTTTCTTTGAATCATGCCGTTTCTTTGAGGACTTTCCCTCTGATGAAGAGGGTTTTTGCGCAACATTCATGGTAGAAGACACAATCAGTTTCTTTAATTGTGTTCGAAAAATAGCATGAGTTTGGTTCATTGTCTTTCTAACCATCAAATCATCATACTTTTGTGCATTTTTTCTTTTGACTTCTTGCATTCGCTTTCCTCCTCTGGAACTATACCAGTAACACATGCTACCTGAGCTGAAGAACCTTTCAGTTTGACTTGTCCCGAGTCGACCATCTTTTTTAGGAGGTATTTGAAGAAAAAACACTACTGGATGGGATGACACAACATTTTATGAAAAGGGAAATAATTGGGACGGTCTTCATCTCCTTCCTTGTTTGGAATCTTAGGCCTTGGGAATTGAACCAAATTATTTTCCAGAGCCGAAATGAAGTAACCAGGAACTTTTTCATTTTGGAAAGAGTATGTTTTACTCTTCAGATCCTCAAATTGTTTTTGTCTTTGATATCTTTGATCATCTGGACGAAACAAACTTTGTTGTTGGTGCTCAGGAGGTGGAGCCCTTCGTGAAGATGAAGGTTTTGAAGTAGAAATAGGTACAGGTGCTTGTTTAAGCATAACTGTTGCAGTTTCTGCTTTACCCATTCTCCTTACTGAAGCTGATAGAATTACATGAGATTTAAACTTAGCCTGTATAAGGGAATCTTTAATCTGCTGAGCGATTGAAGTAAGGTCTCAAAACCCTCCTGTGTATTTCACAGGGATCAATGGTGTGCATAATTCATCACGCAGATTTGATACACATATTGGCAACAATTCCTCTTGAGGGAGTGATAAGCTTAGAGAATATGTTAATCCCTTCCAGCGAGAAATGAAATATGAGACTCTTTCATTTTCTCTTTGCTTACAGTTTGTAAGATCGAAAACTGTTGTCTTTGGCAAAGTTGAGTTGAACTGAAGAAGGAATTTTTGGCGAAGATCCTCCCATCCAGTAATTGACCGGGATTACAAGCTTGTATACCAGAAAAAGGCTGGTCCTTTCAAGGTCCATACGAAGCAACTAAGTTTTACTGCTTCTTACTGCTCCGGAGTTCCCATCATAGGATCACAACAAGACACATAATGCATCAAATGTTGTTCAGGGTTGCATGATCCATTGAAAATAGGGAATACAGGGTTTCCAAAACTGGATGGAGGAGAGATTGAATCTACCCATTCAGGGTAAACTTTCTTTTCTGGTTGAACCTGCACACGTTTCCCTTCCATAGTTTCTAACCAATCTGTTAATGACTCAATGGTAGTTATTAAATTTTGAGAAACATCAGGTTGAACTTGGACTTGGGTAGGTTCAATGACTGGAGCTTGGACATATGTGGTGGTTAGTGCTGCAACTGATGGTAGCACTGCCAACTGTTGTTGCACTTGACCCATAGGATTAGACCTCTGAGGGTGTACTGATAGAGGAGGATATTCTTGATCCGTCTTAGTAGCTACAACAAATTCTCTTGGCTGACTAACTCCAGCATGCTTAAGAAGAAGACTACCCTGAAGTAGTTCTGCATTCAACCTCCGTAATTCCTTCATTTCTTCCTCCTGTTGTGCAAACCCTTGCTCTAGTGAGAGCGATTGGCCTTCTCCAGAGGAAGGATATGTAACCTGATTCTTTCCCCTCCCTTTGTTGGATCCTTTTCGGAGAGGGGGAAGTGGGTTACTTGAAGGATTACCTAGGTTCTAAGTAATCCTTTGATTTCGTGTACGCACACCTTCTTCATTTGTGTCAGTGCGTACATCTTCTTGAGCAGGAACCTCTTCATCTAAGTCCCCTGAGTGAGCCTCATCTGGTGGATAAACAAAAACGACATTGATGAAATTGATTGATGCATAATGCATCACATCCCTTGTATCAACATTTCTGTGATATTGTCTTCTTCCATGTCTTTGATGAGACATTTCCTTTTGTTGATTCGATCCCTCAGGAACTTCTTGACGAACTGTAATTTGGAGAGAATCTCCTAATAATTTGGCTCTTCGTTCCTCTTGAGGCTTCTTCCCCAATCGAGAAAAGACCGACTTTATCTGAGGGGGGGATTGATGATTTGAAAAAGTCCCCAGTCTGGTGGACTGGGGCTGTTCCTGCTATTCCCACTCTACTCCTCGAATCCTATTTGTTGATTCCGAGGGTTAGTTTAAAAGATTCCCCAGTCTGGCAAGCTAGGGTGGCTCTTGACATGCTATGTCTAAGACTTTCTTAAAATCTATCATGATCTTGTGAACCTTAGTCCAGAAATTAGCTGGATGCATTAACTTGTATCCACTTTTATCACCTGGTTCAAAAGACCTTTGGATGATTTATGACACTTCTGTCACTTGATGATGTGCTTGCTCCATACGAGAGGCCTGTTCAATATTATCGTTTGCTTGATGAAGGATTAATTCAACAACTTGTTCTCTGTATGCTTGATTTTGAGAGGAACTAGTTGAAGCCTGTTCTTGGGCAAGCTTTTTATTACAAAAAAAGCCCATTGACTGTGACCAGCCATGGACAATAACATTGCATGAGACCATTTTTGGCGAGATTTGCAGACTGGAGATCACAGTGAAATGTAGTGCCCCATGAACACCCCATCCCCTGACATGAATACCAGATGGGGAATTGACAATTAACTGACACAATCTTCTTAGTGTGCCAAGGCATGAACATTGAAGAGCTCTCTACTGCTTTTCAGCCTTCGGATATCGAGAGACTGATAGAGATGCCAAATCAATCTGACGTTGTAACCCTTCTATCATCTTAAGATGATTTTCACATTCATCATAAGATAATACTTTCTTCTTCAACTGAGAAAGAGTTTTCCACATGTTGAGACGAATATCATGGATTCCATCTTCCGTCAACATCTTTGGAATGTCATACTGAGAGTCAGCCAGAGGCCAAAACATGACTGGTACTTCACCTTTTGCCAGTTGTTTTCTCATGTCCAGCATTTACTTTTTATCATTAAATGAAGATTATTATACCTGATTTGACCAGAGCTGGTGCTTCCTTGTTACTTTATCGGATTCAACAAGATTGGTAGAGAGATCACTGATTAAACTAGAAGATGCATGACTTAGGGGTGGTTCGGATAATGACCTACACCCTGGGCTATCTTCTGATTGAGAAAGTATTTCACCTACTAGCGATGAAGCATTAAACATGAATGGTTTCGAATTTTCAAGTGCCTCAAGATAAGAGGGCTTTCTTGGCACTACATTGTCCACTGGAGCATTTTCTGGGCAATGTGCATCACTACTGCAGAGAGGACTTTCGCAGCGAAATTCATCATCATGGGAAGGACCACCATGGTGGGTTACAACAAAAGATGAGATATCTTGCTCCTTGGTCTTCTGACCACACAGAGGGTTCCTGTGGCTCTCATCTAAATATGAAACTCCAAGATCGACCAAATTGTCATGAAGCAAGCCTTCATGAGGAAGTGTCTGTTGAAGACCTTCGGAATTAATGTTCCCAATATTGGGAAACGAGGGAGTAGAATCTTTAATTCCAACAGATAACTGTATGAGGGCTTCAAGAACTCCAGCATCGAGAAATGCCTTGTTACAGATTGGTTCTTGGTCTCCTGACTATGCTAGGCAGGTCTTTTTCATAGACACCTTCTTACTTGCCTCGGAAACCACTTGTTGAAAAAAGTGGCTGATCTGAGTAGGTGTATGTGCCTGATCAGGAAAGATGGCCAGGTTAGGCTGATGATCTTCACTCAAATCAGGTGTATGTGCCTAACTTGGTTGTCCGTATGATATGGGGGAGTATGCCCCACAACCCTCTTGGACTGGAACAGATGTGTGTGTCTGTTCCAGAGTGAACTGTTGATGTGTTACTCCATTAGTAGGGATAGATTTATGTGTCTTTCCTTGAGGTACCGTTGAAGTTGTTATAATATCCTAGCAAGCATCCAGAATATGAGCAGGGATCTTCTTCTGCTCTTTCACCATTGATAGAATATGCTTGGCGACTTCAGCTGCCAGAACGGGGATATATTTCCATTCCGTGTTTGGAGTAGGTGTATGTTCCTGCTCCTGTCCTCCTTTTCCTGTCAGTGAATCCTGATAGTACTCAAGTGTGGGGGCAGAGAGTTGAGTCTGCCTACCATTTGTCGTCGGAGCTTTCTGACTGACTTCTCCGTGTGCTACCAAGAGAGACTATTGGTAGGCTTGATTAATACTAGAAGGTGTATGTTCCTGCTGATTTTACTTCTCTGAACATGGTTGACGAGCTCCATCATATGTAGTCAGACGAGCCTACTGACTAGCTGATGATGTATAAACAGGTGTATGTTCCTGCCTATAGTACTCCGCCGGAATTGCCTGGCGGGATTGATGTGATGCTGCCAGACGAGTATGCTGGACAGCGGAATTAAAATGGGCAGGTGTATGTGCCTGCTCGTTACTTTCCACCAAGTTAAGTTGGTGGACTTCTACGGAAATGGCAGAGATGAGAACCGGCTCACTGTTAACCGGATTCCGCCTCTGACGGTTCGTCTTGCCTGCTTGGGTTCGAGGAACCTAAGCCGAACGCCTGGAGTTGGTACCCTCATCATGTTGAGGGTGTACTGCCGCACGATTCTGGCAACGATTGTTGATAGGATCCCTCAGGAAATACTCCTTCTTCTTTGAATTAAGGCCGTGAGGGACCTTCTCATTCACCTCCCCAGAATATGGGAGTGAATGGTGATTGCGTTTCGGGGATAACGACCCAAAACGGTTGGAGATGGTGGTTAGCACCGCTTGCTTCTTGATCACTGGTCATCATTGTTTGGACGACTGGTGTGAGTTTTTCACTTGGAGGGCTTGTTGGGAAGCCTCCAGAGTTGGGATGGTACCGTGTTGACGGTACTCCTTAACCAGCGCATTTGATGCCCAGCTTTGAAGACGCTGAGTAGGTGATGTCATCCTTAGAGTGGATGATAATCTAGCAGGAGTAACAGCAGTGGAATTTGCAGCAGCATTATTCACTGGTGTGAACTTGAGAGCATCCATTCTGGAAATGCAGAAGATCTTGGAAAAGAGTTCCAGTTTGATATAACAGACATAATCAAGAAAAAATCAGCCACTACATCTTTTGGATGAGCACATATGTCAATGATTGTTTTTGTTGGCCCTCTCATGGAGTTTTAAATAGGGGCCTAACAAATAGGTAAAACACCATTTTAACTTGGTTAAGGATTCATGTCAGGTTCACCATTTTTTGTTTCCCTCAGAATTTGGGGATGACCTCATTGATTGAAGGTTCAAACATTCCAATCGGTTTCTAACAGGTTTGTTCGTAGAACCGGAAACATCCAATGATTCCATATCCATTTGGACCTACTTTCCAAAGGTAGGTGCTCATTAGTTGTGAACTGATGAGGCTTAGGAATTTGCATTGGTTGAGAGGATGGGGGGTCGGACTCATCACACCTTTTTGAGGGGAATTATTGTCTACTTCGGGACTCTCTTTATAGATTTAAGTTATGTTCATGAATCCTTATTAAATAACCAAGTATAAAATGAGCTTTCCTTTAGTCTGACAATCAATGATTGATATGAAAGAAATTCAGAGAATCTTTTATATGTATTTGAGGTTCTTCATTGATGAATAATCATCTATATTTGTTAAAGATTCTTAGTTGATGGTATCCTTAAAATACATAAAAGTCTCTTGGTCATTATGATGACCATACTGGTTTTAAAGCCACCCAGTGGGCCACTTAAAGTTTACTATCATTCAGGAGGACATGGATTATTTCAGAGTTGGGATCGAACCAGCAGATGGGCTACCTACGTATCCTTTGTTTAGAAAAGGAATCAGAACCCACGTAGTTCGAGTAAGGGAGTATGATATTTATGATTGATGTCTCAAAGAAGGATGTCATAATTACTTTTACACTCTAATATCACGTGATCCATGATTGGTGTGAGAAACAAGAGGTATTGGTAAAAATCAGACAATTGTTCCATGAAAGATGCAATCATAAGAAATAATGCGCGACTTATGTATGTATGACTACCCAGATAAATGATGATTAGGATTTACTTCAGGGAAGAAATCTAAAAACAAGGTCCATAAAGGTATATGTGCTTCATGGAGATTTGAATACTCTAACTTGGGGCTTACTCCAAAAAAGGAGGACCATATTTGAGATTGGGGCTTAATCCTAAAAAGGAATCCCAGATCAAAGGTAAATTAGGACTGGTTAAGAGAAATTAAGACTGGGGATTACTCTTGAGAAGGAGGCCCAGGTTAAGGGACTTGAAAAATTAAGGGACTTTGGGCTTACTCTTGAAGAGGATGCCCATATTTGAGACTGGGGATTACTCCTGAAAAGGAGGCCCAGGTTAAGGGAATTATGGTTGGGGCTTATTCCTAAAAAGGATGCCCATATTTGAGACTTATGACTGGGGATTATTCTTGAAAAGGAGGCCCAGGTTAATGGATTCTCTCACCTTTAAAGGATGAGGTTGAATGAATAAAATCTCAATATTTAGTTACATAGAGATGTGTAAATCACTAGATTTTGAGAGATATTCCACATAATTTCTTTCATATAAGAAAGAAAAATCACGAAATCATGCCATAAATGGATTTGAAGAGTGTCTTGAAGACTGAATCTTTGAATAGGAGAGGTGGAATGGCATAAGAGGGGTGAAATGGGCAAGAAGGGAACCCAAAAAGGCAGGGGCGCGCAAGTCCTAGCAGGCGCACAGGTACTGTGTGGGCGCGCAAGTCCTGGTCACACAGGTATACCTACACGATACATGGGTACTTGCGTGATGGTTAACCAGTAGGGAAATACTTGAGCGACTCTTGGTTAAAGCCTTTAGAATCATCTTGAGGTTCTTCCAGAAGAGTGGCGTGTAAGTTCTATTGAAGGAGTTAGGCAGCGCGCAAGTGTGGCCATTTCCCTTAAGGGCTGGCCACTTAGGCACGCAAGTGTTGATGAGTTTCAACACTTAGGACTTCCTCCCCCTCTTTAGATCTTCCGTTATAGGTAATAAATTACCTTAGAAGTGTTTCAAAAGCTTTGAGAAGAGACTAGGGCGTCAGGAGCTCAAATCTGAGTTTCTGGAAAAAATTCCTCCCCAAATGTGGGGCCCACAGGGTCTATTTATAGTATGGAGAAGACCCCAGGCGGTTATCCTTTAGGGCGCGCAAGTCACTTGTGCGACCATTAGGCGTTGTGAAAGTGGACTTGTGTGATAGTGATGGAACTTGCGCGGCATATGTGCTTTTGAAGCCTTGTTCATGCCTTTGTCGATTTTTGATGTTTTCTTCAAAGGATGAATCAATTTGTGCTAATTCATTTCCCTTTACATTCTTTTTAGACAATGTGATGAAAAAAGATCATCAATAGAGATATATAGGTGCACATGAGGAATGATACACCTCATTCCATGAATGACATAAATGAGTTTTTCCCTAGAGTAATAGGTTGATTTATTGCATAATCAATAAATTAACCATTATATATTATCATGTTCGTTTCATTCATTCATTTATATTTTTTTTCTTATGCATACTTTATTTTATGGATGAATGGCTGAAATCACATAAATAAATGAACTAAAATGAAAAGATGGAATTAAAATACATGGGCTATGAATAAATGTTTTATCAGAATGTGGTTAATACCTAAAGTAAAATTCACTTTATATTAACAATACATGTTAAATATTAAACAAGAAAAACTATGTATAATAAACAAAATCTCACAAGTTAATATTAAGTCATTAAGCCTTCCATCATCTTAATTAAGATGAACCCAAGTTAAAGTGTTGGTTTAACCTCCATCGAGGGAACTTTTAATTAACATAAGTCTTAATTAAGATAGTGTGGTGACTTAAAATAATATATATTGGGTTTAATTTCCACCATCTATCCAATACAAATTTGGAGGTAAGTGTTAAAGAAATTCAAGTCCAAATTTTTGGATTGGGGATTCCAATCAATGGTTTAAGGAGCTTCCAGTTTGTAGTTGGAAATACCACCTTATCTAATTACTTTATTATAATTTTCATGGACACCATATAGAATATAAGTAGGGAAATATGGACCCTTTCCACTATAATGACTACAGTGATGGGATATTCTGAGTTCAATGGTGAGGGCCATCGAGACTTGATAAAATAGTGGGATAATTAATAAAATTAAAATTATTATGGTTTCAAATACATTATTATTAAGTATAGTACTGATAATATGCTCTTTTATAATTATAGAATAATGGAAAGTTAGTTAACTACATTATGA
The DNA here is from genome assembly GCA_963277665.1 of Viscum album. NCBI lineage: Eukaryota > Viridiplantae > Streptophyta > Magnoliopsida > Santalales > Viscaceae > Viscum > Viscum album. The sequence goes on from OY728133.1 coordinate 1,982,087,362, forward strand.
TATGAAATTTTTTGGAGAAAGACCATCTACTTACTATAAGTAACTTCTAGGAATGGTTCAAACACCTATGAGTAGTGTTTCACCATGAACAGAAATAATACATGCTAGAATCATCATCGCCTAATCTTCCTACTTAGCAGGTGACGGATGATGAGTTCTCTATCTATGATAAGAAACTCAATGACATGGTTGAAGTTCAATGTTTAATGATTTTATCCATGTAAAATGAAATCATGAAGCCATATGAAGACATGGATTCTTATAGCATGCTCCAACATCTTTGTGGTCTATATTAGGAGAGAGCTATATGGGAACTGGTTAAGATATCCAAGGCACTCTTTCAAAGAAAACTTGGAGAGGGTGAACCATCTTGGCCTCATGTAGTCAAACTCATTAGCTACATTGAGCGCCTATAGGTTCTAGGGTTTACGCTACCCAATAAACTATACATCGATCTTATTATTTCATAACTCCATTAGAGATTCTATATCTTTGTTGTTAATTTTAATATGAACAACATAGAGAAGTATCTCTCAGATCTCCTCAATCCACTTCACTAAGTTGATAAGGATATAAATAGTGAAAAGACTCTCAACCTTATGGTGAATAAAAGGAAAGGCCAGGTGAAGAGCTCTAAGTCTAAAGATTCTTCACAACACCCTTCCAAGAAGAGAAATATCAAAGGGAAATCATGGGAACATGATTCTTTTGGTTTCACATGCGATAAGAAAGGCCAAGGGAATAAAAAATTCATATAGACAAATAATCAAGAGGAATCATTAGGTGTATTAATTTTCAAGTGTAATTTATCTGTTTCTACTAATTGTGTATTAGACACAACATTTGGTGCTCACATATGTATTCAAATATATGAACTAACTAGATTTTAGAAAATTTCATGAGGATAGATAGATCTAAAATCATCCAATAAAGCCAAACTTTTTGTTGTTTCTATTGGGGACTACCGCCTCACATTTATAATGAGAATGATCTTGGTTTTGAAAGATTATTATTATGTTCCATCAGTTACCAAAAACATTATATATGTATCCAACTTGATACAAATGGATTTATTTTCAAATTTTGAAATAAGTGTTTCTTCTTTATAATGAAATTATTTTTTATTGTAAGTAATATTTAAATAATGGCCTTTATATGTTGGATTACACAAACCAAGTAATGGAAATTGATAACAAGAACAATTCACATGATTCATACCACACCCAACTATGGAAGCACTGTCTAGGTCATAAAAATGAAAAATGTGTGACTATATTACACCAAGATGTATATTTAAAATTCATTGAACTAAAACCAATTGGTTTACATCATGCATGTTTACAATGAAAAATGAAAAAATCTCTATTTAGTGGAAAAGGTGATAGGTCCATTAAGCTTCTTGAGTTGGTTCATACTATTGTGTATGGACCATGTATGGTTAAAGAAAGTGGTGGGAACTCATAGTTCATAATTTTCAATTATGATTTTAGTAGATATGGATATGTATACTTAATAAGGTATAAGTCATATTCTTGTGAGTGATTCAAGGAATATAAAAATGAAGTTGAAAACTATCTTGGTAAGAAGATTAAGAAACTATATTAAGACCATGGAAGAGAATATCTTAATCATGTATTCATTGATTATTTATAGGAGTTTGAGATTCTATCCCAGCTCACTCCTCATTATACACCATAATAGAAAAATTTAAGTGAAAGGAGGAATGAATACCTATTAGATATGGTGATATCAATGATGAGTTATGTGAGTCTTCCCTTATCCTTTTGGTGATACACATTATAGACAACAACACACATTCTAAACTAAGTTCCAACTAAAGTGTAAAATGGTTTTCCATATAAAATTTGGTATGTAAATAAACCTATGTTTCTGCATGTACGAGTGTGGGGATAAAAATCATTTGTTAAGGAAATTTATTGTAACAAAATTTCACCGTAAGGAACTAAGTGTATCTTTATAGGATATCCCAAAGAAACAAGGGGATACTACCTATACGACCCTTTAGATAAAAAGAAAGTGGTTGATAGATGTACCACATTCCTTAAGAAGGATCATATCTATAAAAGTCATAGTGGGATCGAGATAGACTTTGGAGAAGTCCAGGCTCATGGTACATAAGAGTTGAAATAAGAAAATATTCCACAAATCCCCATAGAAGATAACATTTCAGAGATATAAGTACTACATTAGAGTACAAGAGAGGTTAAATAACCTAAAAGATACGATTTTATAGTCATCGAGTATGGTGACTCATTATGAGTTGATAATAATGATCCTCTAACTGAAAATTAATAAGTGGCACAAATGTTTCCAAATGAAAAGAATCTATGAATTCCAAAATGGATTCCATATACCAAAACTAAGTCTAAATTTTGGTAGATCCTCTAGTGGATGTAAATCCTATTGGTGTTAAATGGTATTTAAGAATAAAATAGACATGGATGGATAATTCATTACTTATAAGGCATGACTGGTTGCAAAATGGTTCAAATAACATTAATAAATTTACTATGATGAAACCTTTTCACTAGTTTCTATGCTGAAATCCATCAAAATTATACTTACTATAGCATCTTTCCATGAATATGAGATTTGAAAATGGATTTCAAAATAACCTTCCTTAATTGGAACCTTTAGGAAGATGTCTATATGAAACAACCTAAGGGGTTTGTGACTCCAAATAATTTCAAAAAGGTATGCAAGTAGTAGAGATCTATTTATGGATTAAAGTAATCATCTAGGTCAGAGAAAATTTATTTCTATGAATCCATGAAAAACTTGGTTTTATAAAGAATAAATGTGATCCTTATGTATATAAAAATTTTAGTGGGAGTGTGGTCATTTTCTTAATAGTTTATGTCAATGACATACTACTTTTTTAGAAATTAAATACTAGCCTTATAGCCCGTTGAATACTAGTTGAACACATAATTCTCTATGAAGGACTTAGGCAAATCAACATATATTCTTGGGATCAAGATCCATCATGATATATTTGAGAGGCTTATCAGTCTAAGTCAAAGTATATACATTAACAAGATACTGAAAATATTCAATATGGAACAATCCAAGAGGGGAATGTTTCTAGTGTCACATGAAATTCATATTTCTAAGAAAAATTATCCCTAGACACATGAGAAAAGACATAGGATGACATTGATTCCATATGAATCAGTGATTGGGTTAGTCATGTATGGTATTCTATGTACTAGGATAGATGTCACCTATGCCTTAATCATGGTAGGATAATATCAAGCTAACCTAGGTGATCACCACTGGATGGAATTGGAGGCTATCCTTAAACATCTGAGAAAAAATAAGGATATATTCCTAGTTTATGGAGTTGATAAGGATCTAGTCATCAGAGGATATGAATATGAAAGTTTCTAAATAATTAAAGATGGTCTGAAATCAAAGACGAGATACACCTTCATTCTCAATAGAGGTTTTTTTGAGTTGTAAGAGCTCAAATAAAGCTATGGCCATATATTCTAAAGTAGAGTTTGAGTATATTTTGGATTCTGAGGTAGCTAAAGTATAAGTTCAGATATGAAACTTTATCTAAGAGATTGATATGATTCTTATAAGTAAGGATCCCATCACACTCTATTATGATAATACTGCAGTGGTGGCCCTTTAAAAGGATCCAATATCTCATCAATGAATGAAGCACCTAATTTATAAATATCATATATTGAGGTATTTTTATCATAGAGGTTAAGTTATTGTGAGCATAGTATCCATGAAAGACAACATGACCTACCCCTTGAATAAAGCCTTAACTCAGCAAAAACATGATCACCATGTGTGGTCTATCATACTGAAAGTCCTAGAAAGTTGGATCTAGTACAAGTGGGAATTTTTTAGAGTTGGTGTTCTAGATTCAACTATTTATTCTTTTGATTACATATATATTCAAATAAGTGAATATTAATTTAAATATCTTATTAAATATCATTCATAATTATGTGTGACTTTAATGTAATAATGTTCTAGAGTATTTTTAGAATTAAAAGGGTATATAAACTTCCTGCTATGATGAGAACCTTGAAATTACATGATGGTATTATTAAATCTAGTTCTATGGTTAGATAACATTCTATGACATGACACATATCATATTGGCTGTCATATGTGACTACTCCTAAGTAGATGCGACTTATTCTCATGAAGTTTACACTTGGTAATCTCGAAGATGGGAGATTATGAGAAAAAAACCACCAATATAAATTCCATATGTTTATGTGTCATTGGATATTCCTATCTGCGATCATGTTTAATGGTCCTTATACTTTAATATTATTATTAATTCATTTCATGACTCGTGAACTTAGATTAATTGTTGTAAACTATGATGATAACAGTTCATGGAGAAGTTGGTTATATTGGGTGCATCATGAATGATGTGTTATTAATTAATAATTCAAGGAAGGATTTTTTACTTCCCTATTAATAAAAGTTGTTATCTTGACCCTTTGATTAAAATAGAACCATCCCATTAAATTTTGTGGCCATGTTGTAACAGTGAGTTTATTTCAAATAGTCAAAGAAAAATGTATCAATCATATAGGTTGATGACACAAGTGTGCAACCTAATTGATGAGATATTGCGACAAAGAGTTTATATTACACAATGAGTGCTCATATGTGGTTGTCGATGTTGTGACATTAACTTATTTATCTTGGGTTCCTTGACCCATTTCTAGATATTAGTCTTGGACTTTACGCAATTACACCTAATGCCAATGAGAATGAAGCATAGAGGGTTACACACTAAGTGTTTCTATTAATACAAATTAAATTCTATTTGAATTTAATTATTGGAATAAATATTATTCTAAACATAGAGGAATAATTTTATTCAAGATTAATGATTGAATAAATGAAATAAATATTTATTCATAAGGTAATTGTTAAATTACATAGATATATTGTAACATCCTGTTACCAGCTTTTATGCACTTATAATATATTATTTTTATCATCTTTTTTGGGGTCTTGTTTTGTGTAATTTCTAGAATTTCTCAAAAAAATTTGGAGGTTTTTGAGGCTGTGTATGGTTAGAACATAGTTAAGTGAAAAGCATGAAGTTTGGACCAACAAACCATGTTGTTTAGCCCAACAAACCATGTTCCATGTGATGGTGGAGGGGGGCGTGTGGCAAGTGAAACCATGTTCCCCCCTCTAGACCATGATACCTTGGATAAAGGGGGTTTATATAGTTATTGAATGTTTATTATAACCATTAGGCCAAATCATTCACCCTTTTTAGAATTCTAGTGAGGGTGAATAGTTAGGCACATGGTTAATACTAACCCTATGACCTAACCTAGAAAACCATGCAGATGGTTTTTTAATCCCCTGGAATTTTAAATTAACATACCGAAACCCCTGTTATAACCTATAAACACCTACCACACGACCCTAATTTGATCTTTTAGTTTTTGGAGGCTCTCAAGAGGCTATTTTGAACCTCCAACCTCTCTTATTCATGGATAAATGTTCCAATGGATGCAATTGACCACCCAATGGTAAGTGAAACTTCTCTCATTTGGAATCACTAATTTCTTCTCTATAATTATTATTATATAGTGATGGATCCTCCTTTTATTGATGTATATAAACCTTGATTTTATAGATTTTTATTCTAGGGATTCCACTTTGATCTTCCTCACCTTTGATTCTCCATTGGTGATTTTTTTGTCTCAGGTGATTGATTCTTTGATCATTTAATAATGCGACTTTAAGGTAGGTAGTTTCATATGGATTTTACTTATAATTGATACCTTGATTGATTTATTTAATTGAAATGGATTTTAAATTTTTTTCTAAACTTTGAATTGGGTTTTTTATGATTTATTTCAAAGGCATGGGATTTGTGAAATAAAAAACTATTTTCAGAGGCTTTGAAAATATGTTGTGGTTTTTAAGAAAAGATGTATTGAGATGAAAAATTGATTTTATGAGATTATTTGATGTTTTTTATTGATAAAAATGGCTTTAAATGAGAGATAAATGTGAAAGGAATGAATTTGATGAAAATCACTATTTTGGTTTAGAAACTAAAATGGCATGTTGAACTTGAAATTACACATTTAAACTATGAATGATGGATTGAATTCAAATGAAAGATTTTTTCTTGTTTTTTTATCAATTAATTTATTTAAATCACATGTGATCATGATTAATTAGTGTGTGATTAGGAAAAGTATGTTAGGACTATGATTCCATAGAAATGGATTGAAGATGAAAACTATAACTAAACCAAGTTTAACATGATTTCCCAAAATGGGGTGTTGATTGATTTTATCCTGATGGCCTAAGAATTAGGGATGTGTGCACAAAAATGATTTGTGTTGATTGAATAAGTAGTGTAAGGATCATAGAACCTAAAAATAAAAAATCTCATGGTATATGAACATGATGCTTTATTTTATTTTATTATTACATGCCAATGTTTATTTAATTGTTTTACTCATGTCCTTTATGTTTTATGAAAACTGTTCATTTGAGATAATTTTTGATAGTACTTCCATCTATCTAATTTGAAATCATGTTTTGAATAAGACTGTGGAAATGGTATTCCATGCCTTGTTTTATTTAAATTGAAGCATAAATGGTTTATTTTTGTTGGAATTGCTTATGAAATATTTGGTGGAATCCTATTGGTATAGTTTTTCTCACACCCTACATTTGCATTTGAACATTTTTTAGATTATTTTATGCTAGGTCTGAAAAAATATAAAGCACCACTTAGGGGTAGATGGTGTGATTGATTCATAGAACCTTTGGTGATGGTGGTTACTAGTGGAGCTATCATCCACTCATTGAATAGAGAATATGAGACTTCGCTTTGATGTATGTTGCGTTATTTTATTTTGGATGATGTAATGTTTGGGTTTTTTTCTATCTATCTACTTATGGTAATTTTCTACTTTAGGTGTGTTTAACATACTAACCGTGTATTGATTTTCCCTATATTGTTTTATATTGATGGTTTTTTCTTGTGAAAAAACTATTCCCTTTTACTCTTAGTCGATGTCAGACACTAGTCACCAACCCATGGGTATTGGGAACACCCTTCAGGCTATGTTAGTGTTGACTTAGTTATCTGTGTACTAGGATATCTGGGTTGGTTCTTGGAAAAATGGTATCAAAGGAGGTTTTGTGTCTCTCTTTGATGTTAGTATATAGTTAGGATGTCCTAGTAGACATGCGGAAGGATTTTTAGGACTGAAGGGGTATTTTATGAACAAGTTCTTGGACAGATCTCATCATTGTGATCCTTGAGTCACTATGAGTGTTTGGGAAAAGTATCTTTGAGGAGTAATTTTACCCAATTCTAATCTTTTCACTAAATTTGATTAGAATATATTGAAATATCAATAGTTTTAATTCTATTAATGGAATTTATATACCCATGTATCTTGATTGAGTTGATGATATGGGTATCCTTGCAGATGTTTTTGTGTTTCCTGTTGATGTTTTATAGTACCATGACCTTAATAAGACATTTGAATAAACCTCAGGAGGGAGATGTTAAATAAATCATATAAAGTGAACCCTCCTTCAGAACATTGCTGATATAGTAGTGTGTTCCATACAAGATCTAGGATAGGTTTCCACATCCATTCCCATTCAGGATTCAATGGTAGAACCTCAAAGGGACAAAACTAGAGATCATTGTAAAGATTTTATTCAATAGAAAACAATTTTTTTCCAATGATTGAATGACCCTCAAGAGGCCGAGGGTTGGTTGAAAATGATAGAGCTACTTTTTGAGTTCTTGGAAATTACAGATTTGATAAAGGATAAATGTGATACCTTTAAGCTTGAAGGACCAAAGAGAAGGTGATGAGATTAAATGGTTATAGAGAAGAAACATTAATTCTTGGAGTAGAAATACTTTAGGGATATTTTCATGAAATATTTCTATAAAGAATAAATGGTTTTAGTGAAGTCTATGGAATTTATCACCTTCCAGAAAGATGGAAGAATCTTGATTCAATATGAAAATTGCTTCACTAAACTTGTTCAATTTTATCTTAAGGTAGTGACAAATGAGAATTTGAAGGCCTACAAATTTGAGATGGGTCTTTGACCAGATATCAGATCCTAGGTTTTCATGTTGAAGCTTACCTCTTATATGGATGTCATGGATAGAGTTTTTATGTATAAGCTTGACCTAGATGGTAATTTAGGGTTGGATGGATTTTCATTTTCTCCTAGTGGAATTTATATTGGTTACTTTAAAGGAAATAGGACGTGTGATGAGTCTCATGGTAGATCATAACATAAAAAATCACCCATACCTTATATACTACCTAAGATAGGTTCATTAACTTTCTTGTAGTGTGGAAAGGTTGAGCATTTAAACCGGGTTTGTGTTGAGGCACCAAAGATCCGTGGTTCATAGAGTCTCTCAGGATACCTGCAAAAACTTTGTCAAATATTTTCTACTATGTGCTGTGGAATGATCTCATCATCTCCAAAAGGCACTGTATTTAAATTAGATGCTTCAAGAACTAAGGGTTTCCAACCAAAGGCATCTGGAACAAAGCTTCTTCGTGTAGTGGAAGAGTCTCTAGAGGAAGTTGATGCAGGTCTAGTGACAGTGAGAGGTAACAACACTATAGATCATCTTTAGTGAATTTTTTATTTGATATTGGTACATCTCATTCATTCATGTCGAATCATGTTTTAAATATGTTAAACCTTACTATCAATATTATGTTTTATGTGATGGATATTTCTATGCCCCATGAAATAGAGAGAGAGTAGGGTCTCAAATGTCCCTCATGTGAATTCTATTTATCGTAGATCAAACTTATCAAGGATTTTATGGTCCTTGATATGAAAATTCTATATTTTATTATTTGGATGGATTGGATGATTTCCCATAAGGCTCAAATTGACTATTATATTTGGTGGGTCTCCTTTACTACACCCAATGGGGGTTGTTATGTTTTTTAGAGAGAGTGGGACCTGATGTTGAGTATAGCTGGAATACCCCTTCTATAGTTGGGTATAGTGATATCTATGTTCTCTTTTTTAACTTGATCAAGAATGATTGAGGGGTGATATTCATTTAATTATCACTAAGTTTATTAACGTGTTTTTGTTTTAATTTTATGGTTTACAATCATTCAGGGAAGTTGAGTTTTGAATTGACTTGGTACCTGGTACCTAGGCCATCTCTATTACTTCTTACCGTATAACACTGACTAAGCTTAAAGAGTTAAAAACTCAGTTGGATGATATGTTAGATAAAGGATTCATTTTCACGAGTGTGTCAACTTGGGTGATGCCCATTATTTTTTTCAAAGAAATTTTATGGGACATTTAACCTTTGTGTTAATTATTGAAAACTCAATCGAGTGATGATAAATAACAAGTATCTTTTACCCTATATTTATGGTTTGTCTGATCAGTTGAAAGGGATAAGTTTTTCTCAAAGATTGATCTTAGGTTTGGTTATCACTATATTAGGATCAAGGAATCTGACATTATGAATTCTCCATTTTAGATTTAGTAAGACCATTATGAGTACCTTGTTATTCCTTTTGTCCATACCAATGATCCTTTAGTTTTTATGGAACTAATGAACAAGATATTCCATGAGTATCTTTATTCTTTTAGGGTGGTATTTATGGATGAAATATTGGTTTACACTAAAACTGAGGAGGATCATGTACGTCACCTAAGAACTGTTCTAAGAATTTTGGGAGATAATTAACTTTATGAAAATTTATTGAAATGTATTTTATGGATTCAATAAATTAAGTTCTTGGGACACATAGTCTCTAAAAATTATATTTTAGTCAATCCAGAAAAGGGAAAGGATGTTATGAAATGAGAAAAACTGCAAAATGTTTTTGAGATTCATAGATTCTTGGGATTAGTGGGTTATTACCATCAATTTTTAAAGGATAAATTGAATTTGGTTTCTCTGATGACCGTGATAAGTTGTAAAGGATTGAAGTTCATTTGGGATTTGAAGTTTCATAATTATTTTGATGAGTTGAAGCGCCTTTTGACTTTTTCCCCAATGTTGAATCTTCCAGAGGCTGGGTAGGTCTATGTGGAATTTTTTGACACATCAAGTTTGGGTTTAGGCTACATTCACAAATAGGGTGATTAAGTGGTGGCTTATGGTTCCGGATAGCTTAGTCCACATGAGAAGAACTATCATACTCCTAATTTTGAACTGACAGCTGTGATGCATGCTCTTAAGAGTTGACAACATTACCTTTTTGGAGAGTGGTTTACAATTTATTTTGATCAAAAAATTCTAAGTTATATATTCTCCTAAAAATATATGAGTCTCTATTAGATATGACTGATAGAGTACCTAAAATCATTTGATATGACATCTTCAACACACCTTGTAAGGGGAATATCATTACTGATGCATTGAGAAGGAAACTTCTAACTTAGGCCATAAAATAATCATCAAAAGAGTGAAGACTGATGGTTCTATTTTCTCATATGAATTTATGAGTTAAAGAGGATGGAAATAAGATTTTTATTACATGTGTTCAATTAAACTACACTCTTCTCAAGAAGATACTTCAGGATAAGTATCTTGACGAAGAGTTTTATGGAATTGGGTACTCTCTTTATAGTGGGGAGACCATCTCTAAGTGGTCATTATCTTTTGAGGGTATCCTTGGTTTCCAAAACTGGTATGTTATATCCTCAACCATAAGAAAGGTTGTGGTGGGTGATTTCCATAATTCCAAGTGGTTAGTGAACCCTGGTACCATGAAGATGTTCTATAATATATAGTGAATATTTTAGTGGCCAGGTATGAGATGAGATATCTTTGATTTTGTTTCCCATTATTATAACTATCAGTAGGTTAAGGAATAGAACCAAAGACCTTTTGGATTACCGCATCCTCTTCCAATGATGACTTGGAAGTGGGATGATAATTTTATGGATTTCATGGTTGTGTTTCTGTGTACCCCTCAAAAGAATAATGTGATATGGGTGGTGATAGATTGACTGAATAAATTGTATTACTTATTACCCATTTAAGATACAACCAAATTCGATGAATTGAGAAGTCTGTATGTGAAATAGATCATCATATTTCATGGAGATCTATCTATTATAGTTTCTAATAGGGATCCCCAATTCACTTATTATTTTTGGAGAGGCCTCTAGGAGGCGATGAGATACCAGGTGATATTGATCATGAAATATCATCTATAGACATATGGATAGACATAATAAGCTATACAGATCTTGGAAAATATGCTTCATGCTTCCGTTGTGTTGGTCATAGATTGGAGAAGCTTCTTTGGTTGGTCCTAGTTTATTATAAGAAATGAAAATGAAGGTTTAGTTGATTCATCAGATAATGGTGATGACTCAGAGTAAGTAAAAATCCCATTCTGATCATTTTTAATTCCCTTTGGAGTTTTCAGTTGGTGAACAGGTGTTTCTGAGAGTTTTAACTAGGTTGGGTCATTGATGGATATTAAAACAAGGAAATATTGCACTAATATATGTGGTATTGTTTGATATTTTGGAGAATATTAGAAAAGTGGAATATATTTTGGAATTTAAACCTCATCTTACATTGATTCATAATGTGTTCTATGTATCATATCTCAGAAATTATTTTTCTGACCTATCACATGTCTTGAGCTTGGAAGACCTTGATGTGGAACATGATTTATACATGACTGCACATCCAATTTGGATTATTGATTCTTTGATGAAGGTTATTTATAGAAAATCCATACATCTAGTTTATGTGATTTGGAAGTATGGTTTTGATTCTCATGAGACTTGAGAGAATGAGGTAATAATGAGAGAGTAGTGAACTAACATATTTGATATGAAGTCTTCTTAATAGGATTTATAAGGGAAGAAAGCATTTATGGAGGGGAGATTGTAACATCCTATTAACATCATTCAATTGATTCCAATATCTTATTTTCGTCATATTTTATTTGGGTCTTATTTTGGGTTGTTTTGGGAGTTTCTTATATAATTTTGGAAGTTTTTGAGGCTGTTCGCGGTTGGGGAATGATTAGGGAAAACTGTGCGGTTTGGCCCACCAAACCATGTGCCACATGATGCTATTCTAGAGGGGGTGAACAGTTTGTGAAAATAGTACAGACTCCCCTCCAAACCATGCATCCATGGATAGAGGGGTTTTTATAGTTGGTATATGGTTAGTATAACCATGTATCCAAACTGTTCAACCTTTCTAGTATCCTAATGAGGGATTATAGTTAGGCACATGGTTAGTACAAACTATGAAATCTAATCCATCACACCGTATAGAAGATTTTTTAAATCCCTCAATTTTTTTAATCAGAATCCTAAAACACCCTTTATAACCTTTAAAATCCTCCAACTCAGCCATTATATGATCCTTTTTCTTTTGGAGGCTCTCAAGAGGAAATTAGGATCCTACAACCTCTATTCTTCTTGAATCAAAGTTCTATTGGATGCGATTGATCTCCCATTGATAAGTGAAACTCATATAATTTAGAATTCATCCTTTATTATCTTCTCTTATTCTTAAAGAGTGATAGATACTCACGTTATTTCTGGATCTAAACCTTGATTTTATAGATTTTGATTATAGGGATTCCTCTTTGATATTCCTCAAATTTGATTCTTTGTTGATGATTTCCCATCTCAGGTGATTAATTATTTGAATGTTTGATCATGTGACTTAAATATAGGTGGTTCCATATGTATTTTATATATAATTTAAACCTTTATTTCCTTCTTGAATTGAAATTTATTTTCAATTGTTTTCTAAAAATTTAATTGGGATGATTTTTATTACTGATTTCAAAGGTGTGGATTTTTTAAAATAAAAACTATTTTTAGAGGCATTGAAAATATTGTTTGATTTTTGAGATAAGATGGCCTAAAATGAAAACTTTATTTTATGAGATGATTTGATGTTAGTTATTGAGAAAGAAAATATTTAAATTAAATATGAATTTTAAAGGCATGAATTTGATGAAAATTATTATTTTGGTTTAGAAATTAAAATGGAATGTTAAACTTGAAATTAGGAATTTGAAATGTGAATGATGAATTAAATTAAAATAAATGATTTGTACAAGTTTATTTATTTGATTGATTGATTAAAATAATATGTGATCCTATGTTTTTGGTGGGTTATTAGGATATGTACACTAAGACTCTGACTCCCTAGAAATGGATTGATTATGAAAACTCTAACTAAACCAAGACATTTCTCTGTTTTTTTCCTCCGTCCTCACCGAAAGGAGGCCTCTGAGCGGAATATCTCTCCCCTTTTGAGGAAACTAGGGTTTTCCTCCATCCTCATGCTCCTTCCCTCTCCGGCCGCCTTATCCCTAGTCTTCTTCATCTGGTTCGCCTTGTTGGATGGGCGATGGCATTGCGTGGCTGGTATAACACGTCTGTGTCCCTTTGAAGTCTGACGACGGAGCTGGTCCGGTCTGAGGTGGGGAGTTCTTTGCTTCCATTTCTATTTGTGATGTTCTTAATGGTTTGAAGGTTCCCTCTCTAATGTCTTTAAACTAGTGCTTATTGAGAAGGTTGTGCTAGGGTTTCCCTCCGGCGCCTCCCTCTGGTGGTGGTTTCTCTACGGATCCCTCTGGGCTCTTTGCAATGGTTTTGGGGCTTCCTCTCATGCTGTGGATTTGCGCTATGGGCTTCTGTGGTTGCTATTTTAGTTCTGCAGGTGTAAGAATGGGCCTTGTCGTCGACATACTATTCGGAGCGCTCCAGGTTTTCCTCGACAGCTCGTTGGTCCTGTGGTGAGTTTCTCAGCGTTTATAGGTTGTCTCTTGGCCCATGGTGGATGAGTGGTTTGAGGGTCCTATGAGGTCTTCTCCAGCGGTTGGGTTGGCGACTTTGGAATTTTTCTTGGTGCTTTCTTGGTGGTTCTGCGATGTTTGTGAATCGCTGCAGTTTTCTTATTTTCTGGATGATTTGGTTTGTGATGTGCATCAGTTGCAGTTGAAGGTTAGTTTTGAGATTGTCTGTGGTGCGGGTGATGTTTTTTGTGGCTTCTGGATTTGCGACGACGACGACGGGCTCTTGTCGGCATTGATGTTGAAGGCGACGATAGACGCCGGTGAAGCTCACCGGCGATCCAGTGTAGTGGATTTGTATGCAGATCATGGTGTGTCAGACCTGGTGAAAACTCGCGGCTCAAGGTGTCCGGATCGCGGATCGAGGCAATGATGGCGGTGTTTTTGAATTTTGAAATTTCATCTGTTTGTGATTGTGGCTCCGGGTTTTTGTTCTATAGGTACTGGAAACCCATAAACCGGTTTTTAAAATGGGAAAAAAATGACTTGCAGCAACTAAACCAAGTTTAGCATGATTTCCTCAGATGAGTTATTGGTTGATTTTATCTCGATGCGTTGATCCTTAGATACATGTGCACACACTTGATATGTGTATATTGAATAATTAGTGGGAGGATCCTAGATCTAGAAAATAAAAAATATTAGGGCATATGAAAATGGTTCTTTGTTTTGATTTGATTATTACATGCCAATTTTTATTAAACTGTTTTACTCATTTCCTTCATGTTTTATAAAAAAATGTTAATTTAATCATATTTTTGGTATAACTTATATATACCAGATTTAAAATAATGTTTTGATTGAGACCATTAAAATGTTATTCCCTAGACTTCTTTATTTAAATTTAAGCATTAATGTCTCATTTTTATTGGAACTTCTTATTAAATTTTTGGTGGAATCCTACTAGGATATTTTTTTTCACACCCTACCTTGGACTTTAGGTAGTTTTATATTATGTTATTATAGATCCATAAAATTGGAAAGTTACACTTGGAGGTGAAATATGTTCTAAATTAATGGAACCTTGGGTTATGGTGGTGACCGATGGATTATTTGTCTACTCATTTCATGGAGAGTGTGAAACTTTATCTTGATGGATGTTGTGTCATTTTATTTTTGGATGGCATACTATTTTGGTTTTTTAAATCTATCTGCTTATGGTAATTTTCTCCTTGAGGAGTGTTTATAATACTGACTATGTATTTATTTTTATTTCTCTGTTCTATATTTTTGTTTTTATTATTATGGAAAAACCATTCCCTTTTACTCTTAGTTGATACTAGGTGATAGTTGCTAACCCATGGGGATCGAGAATGCCCTTAGGGATATGGTAGTTCCAATTGAGGTATTAGTGTTACAGGGTATCTAGGTTGGTTCATGAAATATATAATATTTATTTATTTAGTTAAAAAATATTTAATTTATTTGGGTATTCAATAAATGACAAATAGGATTATCATACCAATATTGATTCTGGTGATAAATATTAATTTACAAGATGATAAAATAATATTTATTATTGTTCCAATTAGTGTAAACCATGAAATAAAAATAAAAATATTATTTTAATACATGGAATGGGGTCAAACATGTGTTTAAAATTTTATTAATTGTACTTGTGAAATTTATTAAATGACAAACCCTAACCCCATGTCTATAAATATAACACTAATACATTCTAAGAGAGGTAAATTGAGAATCATTGTGTACAAAAAACTTCTCTCTAGAATCCACCTATTTCTTCTCACATCCTCTCAAGAATGAGAAGATCAATATAATTTCTTCAAGATAGGAGAAATGTGAAGCGATCAAGATGAAAAACATAATATGATCAATAGATTGTGCTAGCACCCTATGATTCATCATTTTCTTTCACAGATCATAAGAGCACACATAGATCACTATTAGTGGAATTCTACACTTGGATCCTATAAGTGAAATAATGGATTACCGAAAAGGTTTTTGTACGACGAACATATACTATGAAGAAATATTTTATGAATGTGGTAATAATTTTTACAATTTAACTAAATTAATTATAAATTTAAAATAAAAAATATTCTCTTGGTTTCAACATCCTTTCTTTTCAATATTTGATTGAAAAAATTTCATGGGACATGAAATTTACATCTTGTACAATATGTGATTGATCAGTAGAATTTGAAATTTTTTTATTTGGGATTTTCCCCAATAAGGACTTCCACTAGAACCATATGGTCTCAAGTTAAATATATGGCTAGCCAAGTAAATGATGCAATAATGTTAACAAAATTTATGAATTCCAAATATTTGAAAGAGAAAAATCACAAGTTATAGATCAAAGAACATGACTCGGGACTCTCAAGAAAAATAGAAATGTAAAGAATATTCCAAAAAGGTTTATAAACCTCCCAGGATAGTAAATATATTCAATTTAGATAGTACTATCTCACATGAGTTTCACAATCAATTGAACTTTCATCAATAAAAATATTAGAAAATAAGAAACAAAACTCATTCAAAACTCATTTAAATCCGAAAATATTTAAATTAAGTAATGTGACAAAAATACCAAGATGATTTGAATTTTCTAATGCATTTTATTAAGCTCAAGAATCCAGAAATCACACAAAAAATAAAAAATGGAAAAACATGAAAAATTCATAAAAATCCTAAAAAAATGAAGAACACAAAAAATTCCTAAAAATAAGTTTAAATCCCCATAAAATTAAGATTTAAATACTCTTACATTTAATAAAAAAAATAATTATAAATATAATGGCATAAAAACCAAAAGGAAGGAAAGACATAAACTATTTTTTTAGTGACATCCTTGAGTTAAGATTCTAACTGCTGCCAGTACAGAACAACAAGAAATAAAGAACAAAAAATGAGAAATTTATTGAAATAAAATAATTAAAAAGAAATAGAAATGGAAAATAAGTGTTGGTTTAAGTACTAGTTTTTAACTTCCACCAGTTGGTAGTTTTAGCTGGTTATCCCCAATCAGAAGGTGGGTGTGGTTTCTTACTCATGAACCACCAAATCCATTTAGATCCAATGATCTTAAACTTTCACTACTTTTATAATACACTATGTAAATGGAAAATTAGCTCCATACCCTTAGAAATGTATTATAACTTTAAAGTTGGGGGAATTAGAAAGAACGACCTCCTCTTTAACTTGATCATCCAATCCCTTCTCATATGAAGCGGTTTTAGAAATTTAAACAAAGGGGAAGTTAGTGAAATTATTAAATTGAATAAAATTTAAATATTAAGAATTAATAGAAAAATATTCCCCTATAATTAGTCCGTATTGGAACATTATTTCTTTATAAAAGACTGTTGTTAACTTGTCCTCAGAAAGCGCACCTTATTATTCAGCTTTCAACAAGGCAATCCATGTGTTGGAAAAATCTAAAAATTCAATGTAGTGAGAGTAATTTCTCAATTTATTTTAAATAAAATCATAAATAAATGAGTTTAAAGAAATATATCTCCTTGATTAATCTCATCTTCAATTTATTCTTCTTTTCTTAGTGCCTCTTGGAGTTCGGTTATCGAATTTGGAGGCAGATAGTTAATATCCTCCAATTTTTCTTCAAATCCTATCACTTGGGTGGTACATTATTCCCAATAAAGGTATAGTTAGATATTTATGTATTTTCATTTTCAAATATTGGATAACCACATACCTTTTCAACTTCTATAAAATCAGTCCAATATTCATCTAAATCATCTTGATCTCCTATAACAACATCAATTGGAATATCTACTTATTTAACCTCCTTAGGAAATGGAATGAAAAGTTTGGAGACTAATACCTCCATATTTTCACACTCACTTGGTTCTTCAATTGAAAAAGTTGAAAAAATAATATTTGGTTCCTCCTTTTCTTGAGTGGCTTTTCGAGCATCTAATTTCTTAAGGGAAGTTGAGATGATTTTCATTTGATTCCAAAATTCTTCAATCATTTTTGAATTATTTTGAAATTGATTCCAACATGATTCTTACCTACTATGAAAATCCATCTTTTACCTAAGAGAAAAAATATGCAATGAAAAATTATTTTTTTAGTTTTTGAAACTTATGAGTTTTTTTATTTTTTATGAAAAATAGTGCATGAAAGTTATTGACCTCCCACACAATGGTGCTAAATTGATAAGAGGTATTTTTCATGAATACCTATTAATAAATTCTTATTTTTATAATCATGAAACATAGTGGACACCCTAGGGTCAATCTCTAAAGTAGGACAGTCACACACAACATTTTTACTATTTCCACTATTTATTATATAAAAATATACCAATAAATTAAAGATAAAACAATGGGGGTTTTGAAATGCATATGATATAAATATAAATATAAATATGATCTAAAATATATATAAAAATTAAAAATAAGATACAAAGTATCCAATAATAAACAAGACCACTTCTATTTGGAGTTCATAGTGATGTTATCATCATTATTTAAAAATATAATATGATCATCGCATTCAATGTATAGATAAACCCTATAATTCTGCACCCTCTTATTCAAATTGCGATTATCCTACACTGACCCTCTACATGTAGTAAAGTCTCCCTCACATCATCACCATTATTATACATTATTGTATGTAACATTACAATGAAATAGTATAGTAAAAATTATGAATAAGAGGAAGAAGATAGTAGTATGGTAAAGGGATAAATCACATACCCTAATTAATTTAACCATTACTAAAATCATAGAATAAAATAACAAGAAAAAATCATATAATAAAGAACTCAAAACACTACCACTCACCCCTTGAAAAATAGTGAGGTTTAGATCTCAACAATCATGGAGATGATAAAAGAATAGTGGGGGAGACACAAAAGAGAAAATGAAAATATAAAATAGGGATGTAGATAAGACTAATATATAATATATAGAATAGTATTACACAATAAAACCCCTACTAAGATATTGAAAAATTTCTAACTCTTTTGAAATGAGGTAGGGTAACAAATTTATAGGCATGAGGGGTGGAAAATTTTGGATCCAAATCTCTCATTCAAAAGTTTATAGTTGTTTGATAAACTAAATGGATGAATCTATTAAAGTTACATTTAATGAAGTTTTTCGTCCATATCTCTTTCATCTACCCACAAAATTTCTGATCATTTAGAAAATTCACTATAAAAGAATATAGTTAACAATGTATTTATTTAACTTTATCTATTTTTATAAATGTGGATAAATCATTTACCAATTTTTTGTAAAAATACTAGGAAATAAGGTGTTGGTAAATCATGGGTATTTAAACCGTATTTTTAAACACGTGTAAATAAAATATATTTTACCCATATTTAAAAAATCTGGTAAATAATGTTTTATTTTAAAATTTTAAAATAATTTTTACCTCACCCAGTTTGAAAACCTTGTCTCTTACCATCACCTCCCCTGATACACCTCTCCCCTGCCTGAAAGACCAGTAACTATATGTAACCCCAAACCTATCACCTCTCACCTCGCCTCCCTTATCCATAAACACACCCCATCACCTCCCTATTGGAAAATTAAATTAGAGATTAACTTACATTAATCAAGGATTAAAAATATAAGATTATTATATTTTATAAAATAAAAATAGTTTACATAAAAAAATGTGTACCTATCATTTGTGTGTTGGATCCAAATATCCAATACTTAATTGGTTTATTGATAGGTACACACTGAAATTTATGTGTACTATTTTTATTCTATATTGTTGGGGGGGGGGGGGTCACACTCTGGGGTGTTATTTCATCCTATATAATAGATGCATGGGCACTAAGACTTTATTAAAATTATCAGGGGTTCACTTTATGGGGTGTTCCTCCGCTCCCCAGACTTAATACATAAGTTATAGGGACTTTATGTGTGCATTAGGATTGATTGAGGTATGAGTGACCTAACTATCTTGACCTATGCGATCCTAGTCCTATTTACCATTGTGCTATGGTTTGTGCTATTTTACACATGATTTGAAAAATGTAATTGGTTATTTTAAATATTTTTTAGAATTGTTTTACCTAACTTTGATTTGGAACTATGAAAAAAGGGACCTATTTAATATGCTTTTGATATTAAACTGTTTAACTTCTTATCATGTTGTGTTTTCTGTAAATTGATCATTTGAGATTATTTTATGAAGACCTGACATAGAATGCTTGGATGAGATCCTACTGAGCCTATTTAGCTCATACCCTACACATTCCCCTAGGAATGTACATACCTTGTATTATCTTCTGATGCACGAAAATACAAGGTGCCACAATGAGGTGATGATGTTTTATATTAGCTGAGTATGAGTATCTGGTGGTGAGATGATGGGATGTTTCCCATATATCACATGGATTAGTAGTTTCTTTCATTATTAATCCATTTTGGTTGCTAGACATGTACCTCAGTTTTTACCAGCTTCTTTAGTTATATCGCTACCACTGTATTTCTTTGATTATGACATGTATTCTATTTATGGTTTTCCTTTATATATATATTCCATGTATCTTATTTTAGGTTGGGTGAAATTGTTACCCTTATTTTTTGGTTGATTCTTGTATTCTAGTCACTAGATTAGGGGAATCGAGAACACCCATAAAGTCTATAGCAGATCAGTTTGGGTACCAGTTTTAGAGGGTATCTTGGGTCAGTTCATTAATTGCAATGATCGAATTCAAAATTACCTTTATAATGGATTTTAAACCTCAATGATCAATAATTTTTCACACTTAACATTTATGTGTAAAACAAAAAATCATTAACTTGATTGATTTTATGACCTACTCACCATTGATCAACTTACTGTATGATTGGAGACATGACATGATATGGAATTCTCAATTAGGGCCTTAAAAGTCCATGTATAGGCCTTTTATCCTATGAGACTTCGGGCTATCAAAAATTGTAATTGGCCTTCAATACAATGGAATTTTTGGCCATGTATCATCCTAGTTAAAAAATAATAATAAATGGGTTGCTTCCCCTACCTATTAAAAAAATATTATACATATAATTATATTTTAATTAATATACCATATTAATAAAAAAAATCCCATTATCATTAATTAAATATCAAATAATTAATTAAGAAAATAATTTCCATATAATCTGTATTAATTTGTGGAAAATTTAGAATCAAATATTTATTTAGTTAAATAATTAAATTATTGAGTATTCAATTAAATATTGTATTCAAATTAATTTATTAAAGTTCTGATTCAATTATTTCCCAACCCTTTAGATTATTAATCTATATTTTTACATATCATTTTATAATCCTTAAATTTTTTTATAACATTGATAATAATCATTAATCATATCATAGTTATAAATATACAAGTAATAAAAGGTCTGAAATTTTTCAATGAGTGTGACAATTTTCCTTCTGGCCAATACATTGCACATGAACATAAAACGAGGATAATGTCGATCATGTATGACCCTAATCATTTTTTCTCAATAATATGAGTAGATTAATGAGATAAATTAATACATATTATATATTTTTATAGACCCCCACTATTGGTGGTAGGGTGGTAAGGGTTGGTGGGGTCAGGGGAAGGTTGTGGGATCAATTCCACAAGCCTACATGTTTAATTCAATTTTCTTCCTTGTGTTGTGTTCTATGGTGACGAATGTAATCGACCTATTATATAGAAATGACCATATATTTATTGTCTCAATAAATTGAGGGTCATGGTGTTATTAACTCTTTATACATGTGGTCAAGCCTCATTTTTCTCAAGATAATATTCCTCTCATGATTAGTAACATTTTTAAGAAGGCATTTTTAATCAATTTCAAAAATGATGTAGGAGAAAAGTCAAAAAATTAAAGTTTTCATTTTAAAACTTCATAGTATCAGTATGATTGGAAACTATCATAATTAATCAAGAAGCATCATGAAATTAATGAAGTTGTTTAGATCTGAGTAAATATTAAAAGAGGGGTGGGGGTTCCTTTTAAAAACATTTTATAAATTAAAACAAAGTGAGATGAAATTAAAACAATTAAAGTGATAAAAAATATTATAAGAGTTAAGTGAATTGAAAATATAAATTTCAAATAAAAAGGAAAATTAATTGATAAAGGAGTTAGACAATAATCAACAAGGATTTCCTATGTATCCTCCTCTAAAGTATCATTGAGAGGTTTTGGTTTAAAAATTTCTTTTTAATGGTTGTATCAAGAAACCCAAACCCTTAATTTTTAGTGGTTGTAGAAAGGAAACCCATTATAAGAATTAATACCCTTATATTTTAGTGGTTGGTACCAAGAAACCCAAACACATAGCTAGTATTTTATTATATATGTCTAGAAACTTAATCTCCCCCAATTTAATGGTAGTGATAATCTATCCCCATCACACTCAATGATAGTGAGAAACCAATCCCTCACTTTAAAGGTAGTGATAACCTATCCGCATCACACTCAACAGTTACGATCCATCAAGAAAATGAAAAATAAGAGACCTAATTTATGTAAGACCTTTAAATAAAACTCAATCCTACAGTAATAATACAATAAGAAGATATGGGAGGATGAGATACAATTTTGATAAATAGATTTAGAATAATGAAAATGAAGCCTAATGAGGTAAAAAATTATCTTAAAGATATCCACATGAATCCAAGAACTCTTTGGGGTGTATTTATAACCTCCCATAGCCTTACAATAATTATGAAGGTGTTGGGGGTTGAATAGATCCATTAGGGGCCGAATTAAGGAATGAGAGGCCCTCTCCAATGATTATTATTTTTTCTCTATCTGGATGCCATCAGATTTATGATGACACCGAGACAGAACCAAGGTTCTTTAAAGACCCCACCAGCTAGCCGCTGGCACCTATTGGTGGAAGACTATTAAAGGTCCTCTATTATCCTTTTAATCCCTTCATTTGGTTCAGTACATTCAATACAAAATTTATAAAATAGAAATACTAAAATCCATTAAAAGAAAATATTAGAAATACAATTTGGTGTTTTTGATCATCAAAATCACCTAAGATAGTGAGATGTACAAAATTATACCCCTTTTTAATGATTAGAAACACTTAATCAATTGATAATAAAAGAATAGGCATGATTCTTTTCCCATGAATATAACTAAAAAAATTTCAATATTTCATAATGAAGTTCATTAAATATTTTTTTTCAATGTTTTAAAAAGTAATTTTGAAATGTATTGAAAGAATGATTTCAAAAATTATTTCATCAAAAACTTCTCCCCATTCGTGATTACCAAAAATCCAAAATTAGATAATTTCCATAATTCAAGAATAATTTAATTTCAAAACTATTTAATTTTCAAAATAATTGAAATAAGTCAATATTCCTTTAAAAAAATTACCTTTTCCCCCATAAAAACAAAAGTTCCTTTGATTTCAAAAATATCTCCCCCCCTAAGAAGATATAAATCCATAACTATTAAAATTATTGAGAGATATTATAAAT
Source organism: Viscum album (assembly GCA_963277665.1). Taxonomy (NCBI): domain Eukaryota; kingdom Viridiplantae; phylum Streptophyta; class Magnoliopsida; order Santalales; family Viscaceae; genus Viscum; species Viscum album. Next base: position 1,982,110,669 of record OY728133.1, read on the forward strand.
TTTATTTCATAACCTTCTCCCACATTATAATTATCATAAAAATAATAAACAAGGGTTATATAAATAAAGACAATTCATTTATAGTAAGACGAAGTTCATTCATATGAGATAAAAAATAAAAAATGAGAATTTCATAACCCATAAGGTTTCATCAGGGGAGTTTATAACTAAAAATGAATTTGAATAATTGAAAAATTTAATATTTCTATATGTTCAAACTTTAAAAATTGTTATTATAATTTGAGAGAAAATAAACACCTGGGAATTTTTTAATAAAGGATAACCTCAAGATCTTAACATGCTTATTTTTTTTCTATGACAAGTATCTCTAGGAATAGATTAAAATATAAAAGGATATTTGAATCCCCCTCAATTAGCACATTAAAACCACAATCCAAGATTCTCACAAAATCATATTTTAAGAGAAAATTTCAAATACTAAAAGATTCCAAATTTCAAAATATATTTTAATAACCAAAAAATTCCCACCCTTGTGCTTTGAAATTAAATTTTTAAAGCTAATAGAGTATAAAATAGATTTTATCATGCAAGATATCACCAAAAAAATAATAATTTTCCCTTTAGAAACATTTAATATTTAAAAAAGTTGGATCCCCCTCAAATTATAAATATTTTTAAATGTATAAGGGGCCACCAGAAACATGTAAATTAAGATTTAAATGAGTAAAAGAGAAAGGAAACAAAAATTCGCCTAAAATAGTGACGTAAATCATTAAATTAATTAAATATTTAAATAAAAGAGATAAATGAATCAATGATCTCAAGATTTAAGGATAGATCAATGATTTAAATATTTTAACACTATCTATGATAATAAATCACATAATTCAATAAGGTTTAATGATGAAAAAATACGACATAATTCAACACAACTCATTATTATTTAAAAAAAATAGAAAAACTCTCATGATTTCAAAATTTAAATTAAATACTAATATACAAGACAATTTAACTCCCCCTCATGAAAATAAAATCATTTTCAAGAAAGGTATTTTATATATGAATAATCTTGAATAATAGAGATTATAAATTTAATTTCAAAATAAAATATCTCAAATATTTTTGAAAAATAATTTAAAAAATTTAAATAAGAAATAAGATTGGATTTCAAGATGAAATTAATTTGCTAAATATGAAAATTAACCTTGAATAAAATCTAGTGAACATAATGTAAATGTCAATCATTCTAATAATATTACTATTCGACATGCTCAACATTGATTTTTAAAAGATGTTTCCACTAGAAACAAGATTTACCCCTTAATAAAAAAATTTATAGAAAGGGGTTTAACCAAATTAAAAATAAAAGATTTAATCAATTGAATTTTAAAAAGATTTAAAGAATTAAAAACCATTATTATGTCACTATATAAGTGTCTCGAGCACCTGCTATTCTTGTACCATGTTCCTCTTGTTACTTTCTTATGAAAAAATAGTCAAGAGACTAAGGATTTTTGTACCAAAAAGTAGGGTCCACAAATATTAGATAAAAGTGATTTTGGAACCCTTAATTTTAAGGTGTTACCTTAATATATATGATAAATTATAGAAAATATATTTAAAGATAGGTGGAGTGATTTTGGTCATCCATATTAGGTATTTTTAAAATTACACTCAAATCACATGTTTAGTATTTCTATAATAATTAAAAAATATGTATTGGGAGGTACCTCTTATAAAATGGTAATTATGGTATTTTTAGAGGATTTTTCATATAACCAAGGATATAATTATTTTTACCATACCTTTGTGAGCCCAAAATTAAATTAAAAATTTTCTTACCTTGAGTGAACTTAGAAAGTGATTTTTAAGATCTTTAATTATTAATTCCAATTTTTGAACTTCCAATTTCTATTTCAATTTCAAGGATATATCCTTATTTTATTTTTAGAGTTGACACTTCTCACTCACAACAAGATTATATTTATTTTTTATCTCCTTGAATTTTATGGTGAGTTCACAAAATGCTTTCATTAATTTTTCTCTCTCATATTTGAGATCTTTATAATCAAGATGGATAGAGGTGCAAGGAGCAGTGGAAAAATTTACCTCTTTATTTAACTCAATTTCATCCATAAGTCACTTATGGATTCCATAACTAGAGTTATATGAGGATAGGGAGTCATAAATAGCACTCCAAGTTGACACTTTGACTGACTTATTACTTTCCTTCTTCTCCTTAACCTTCTTTTTGGATAAGGGGAACTTCAACTTAATCTGACATTTTTTTCTTGTAACCACAAAACCATAAATTTAATTCAACTTTTTTAATTCTCATTTTTATAATTATAAGATGATTTATTCTTTTTCATAAACTTACGTAGCTTCTTGGACAAATGTTTATGAGCAAAATCACTTCTGGATGAATTTTCATCAATTTCTTTGAAGGAATTGTTATTATTTTTCTCCTTGACCTCTTTACTTCATTAATGAATTAAATTTTCATTATAATCTCATAGGTCATGATTAAACTATTGATATATTCAAATTTAATATCCTTGATGTCCTTTAATTATTGTATTTCCATCACTTTAGGTGACCAAGAGCTTGACAAGACCCAAATGATCTTATTCACAAGCATCTTTACGCTAAGATCATAACCTAATTACTTCATTCCATTAAAAATATTAGTGAAATGAGTAGAAATTTCAGATATATACTTGTTAGGATGAATAATAAATATTTCATAATTTTGGCAGTACATATCAAGACTAGTATACTTTAATTTATCGGTACCTTCATGTGTAATTTCTAATAATTTCCAAATTTTATGGGAAGTTTTACACATAAAAATTATACCGAATTAATTTATATCTAACACACAATGTAGATCATTCATGACCTTTCCATCAAGATAAAAATATTTTATATCATTAGAGGCCCATTTTTCTTATTTTTCTTGTGTAGTGATATAACCATGCATTAAGATTCCACAAATAGGATATCCAATACTCATAAGAAAATAGACATCTAAGTTTTCCAATATTTGTAATCGTTTACATAAAAATATGGTGCTCTTCCCATAGAGAATATTTTTAGTGCACCTTGGGTATTTGAGGTAGAGGACATCCTTAAATGATTGATCCTTGAAACTGGTTAAGGTTTTGAAATCAAGGTTGGATTTGATACCAATTGTTGGTTTGAGTTAAGATGGAAAGAGTAGGTGTGAATGGAGTTTTAATTTTTTTATAAATAAAAAAAAAGTAAGGTGAAATTCAAATAATTAAATGAAAAGTATAATAAATTGATAAAAGAGTTAAAAAAATATTCCACAAGGGATCCATATGTGTCCTCCCCTCAAGTATCCCTGAGAGGTTTTGGTTTTAGAATTTATTTTTAATGACTGTAGAAAGAAACTCAAACTCTTTATTTTTAGCAGTTGTTGTTTGAAAACCGATTACAAGAAGTAAAACCCTTGGTATTTAGTGGTTGGTACCTATAAACCCAAATACATAGCTATCCTTTTATTTTTTGTTACTAGAAACCCAATATCCCTCACTTTTAAGATAGTGATAACTTATCCCCCTCAAACTCAATGGTAGTGAGAGCCCAATCCATCACTTTAAAGGTAGTGATAACCTATCTCCCTCATACTCAATGACAATGATCACTCAAGAAAAGTAAAAATAAGAGAGTTTCTTTATTCCAAACCTTTTCATCACACTCTCAATCCTCCAATAAGTATATAACAAGAAGAGATGGGAGGATGAGAGAAAATTTCAAGAGAGAGCTTAAGAATGATGAAAATGAAGCACAATAAGATCAAAAATGATTTTCAAGGAATCCATATGCATCCCAGAACCCTTGGGTTGTATTTATATCCTCCCATATCCTTAGTATCATCATAGAGGTGTTGGGAGTCAAATTAGAGCATGCAAGACCCTCTCTAATGTCATTTTTTTGGTGTTTGGATTCCACCAGATAGCCGGTGGGTGTGATTGGATAGCTAGTGGTACTTAAATAGAACCAAGGTTATTTTTAGACCCCACTAGCTCACAAATGTGGTCTACTAGAAATCCAATAGTATCCCACTAGGGAGGTTCTGAATCTTGTTAGTGTAAGACTCTTAAAAGGTCCCCCGTTCTCATTTTGAGCCTTCTATTTGGTCCGGCGCCTTCATGAAAAAATTTATAAAATAGTGAAGGTCCTTCGTGATGTTTTTCTAAAATATTTTTATATTTTTTGAAAACTAATTTTTATTAAATAATGTTTTTTAAAATTGGAAAATAAGAGTTTCAGAATGTTAGAAAGTCATAATTTTTTGGAGATGAAGAAAGAAAGAATTTCAAGAAGTTAGAAAGTTACTAACTTTATAATCTGAAGTCAGATGATGATATTATGATCATTAAAAGTTCCTAATATCATGGAAAACCTCATAATAAAATCTTTTTTATCAAAATAAAGTTGAATTTTTCTAGACACGAAGTTCCAGATAGAGTTCTCAAAATAATATATGGTGTTGTAGTTTCTAAGTTTTTATGAAGAAAGTTTTGCAGAAAGGCATTATATGTAGATCATTGGATATACCTGAATGGATGATGACTATTAGATGGACCCGAGTTGATGTTTTTGAAATAAAATATATTTATAGAGTTCTATTAGAAGAACCTGATTAGATTCAGATAATCATATTATGTTTTTTTAGAAATTTTGTTTTTACATTTTCTAAGTTCGTACTAAGTTAAAGATCATCAGACAAAGAATTTGTTTGATTTATATAAGTGTTAAAGTTTCAGAGTTTTTATTAATAATTTTTTTATAAAGGAACCATACATTGATCACTAGATAAAAACTTTTATAAAAGATATATGTGAGGAAGTTTGAAGTTGTAAAAGGTTAAAAAGATTAAATTTATAATCAAATAAAGATGACTGGATAGAAGGGAGTAGTCTTAGTTAAAATAATGGAGAACCAATATAGAAACTTGTGGGGTTTACAAAATGCTGAGTTTTATGTGAAAATAAAAAATGAATAAAATGAAGTTTCACAATAAGAGTTAATGTGTCTACTGGAAAAAACATTTCAAGTAACTAAATAATTTATAAGTTGTAACAATGTAGTTAACAATCTTCAGTTATCTTAAATAAAGGGATAAAACAATTGTTACTATGTTTTGAATTTAGTGGTTTAAGAGAAAAATAAGTGAGTTACTTAAAATGGGTCAAGAATATCAGATTTTGGTAGGTGAGTTTTTATGGACATGTAGTTTTCATGAAGTTTTAACAGAAAATTTATGTTATGAGACAAAGTTCAAAGTTGTAAAGTTTTGAAGTGCTCGTAAAGAAAGTTCATCAGATGAAATTTTTGTAAGAAAGTGCATCAAATGAAATTTTTGTAAGAATGTCTACCATACATATTTATTTGAAGAAACATATGATTCCAATGAACTAAGACAAGAATAATTATCAGAGTCAACCAAACGAATAATCTTAAATAATAAGATAAGAAAAAGAATCATAAACAAACATTTTCCGAACATAATTTTTCCTAATAATATTTACATAAATTTGTAATGTCTTCAAGATTATAAATGTTGTGCTGAGATTTTTATTTGGTTATAATAATTTTCTGAGAAAAATAAAGTTGGATTAATTTCTTAAATATATATATTTATGAAAATCCAAATAAGTTTATAAATTATGAAGGATTCAAGAAGAGTTTATAAGATATAAGAAATTTCTAAATTTGTATAGAATACTTGATAAGCATTGAAGTATAATTTGAATGTCTGTGAAATTAGAATTTGTAAATGTCAGTGAGAGGGAAAATGAAAAATAGTTCCCACCCATTTCCACTTCTAAAGATATTATAAATAGAGGATGGAAAGAATACCATAATTAAAACTATTCAGTAAAAAAAGATGGGATGTTGAACATTTTGTGTTGAAAATTGAGTTTGTCAACCGAAGAACTTTTTGTGTTGAATAAAGTTTTCTAGAAATATTTTCCTGATAAGAATACGAGATTGAGGAAAGTCTAGATCACCAGATAGAGGTTTACTGGATAGAGAATATGACATATGAAAAATATAGTGATTCTATATAGGGAGTTTTTGAGTCGAAAGTTTTGTTAAACTAGTAGAATAGAAAGTTTGAAATAGGAACAAATTAAGAAGAGGTGAAACAGAAAGTGGCCATTGGACATAGGTACACTATATGGAGTATTTATAGATAAATAAGATCAAAAAGAGGGTAGATCAGATAGATATTTAGGATGGAACCTCTGTGGAGTTTTTGGATCAAAGTTATATTTTTTATGGCACAAATTTTTTAAGAAAAAATTTTAAACTGATGAGATCCAGTATAATCATTCCTATTGGTAGATAGAAGTTTTACAATGGGAGTTGAAAAAAAAATTATTCACTTATTAGAAATAGTTAATTTTTATGGACCCATGGGAGTGACCATGAAAGGGATTTAGGCTCTCACACTAAGTCCAAACCTTGTAAATATTATTATTTTTTACTTTCCTACATTTTCATGCATGTGAGTTTGTTAAACGTTGATAAGGAAATAACTCTAATAATTTTTAGGGGTTAAGTTTCATAAATTTAGAAACTTGTAAAAAGAAAAAAAAATGATTGAACTCCCCCTTCTCATTTATTCTATGATCCCAAGTAACCTTAAGCAGTATCAAATAGAAGGTTCCCCTATCAAATCCTTATAATATAAAATCTCAATTCCATTAATAATAGAGGTATTACTACCTTCGATGGAAAACATTATCATTGATGGAAAAATAGAATTATACCTTATCTTCTATCACTTGGAATGAATGTTATTGATTCAGAAACAATTGGGATTCCACCTGTTGTGATAAATGGTCCCATGAATTTAGCTAACAAAAAAATATCAAATTTTATGGAAAGGTTATAAATTCTATTTTTATGTATTTATAAGAAAATATTTTCATGAAGGTGATGGGTATCAAAACAAATAAGGAAACATGGGAAAAACTCAAACGTATCTTCAAAGGGAACACTAAAGTTAAATAAGTAGAGTTAAGAATATAGTGAAGAAAGTTTGAAGATACATGAATGATATATAGAGAAACTATTGATAATTATTTCACCAGATTTAACGAAGTTGTGTGCAACATAAGAGGATTTGGAGATATCTTGTAAGATTCTACAATTATAAAGAAAATCATGGTAAACTTACCTAATAGGTTTGAATATTATTTTTTATTTATAGAAGATAAAGATGATTTATCTCTTAAAATATTTCAAAACATTCTTTTTGCTTAAAAAATGAGGAAATTCCCAACATTAACAAATAATATCAATGATGAAATGGATTTTGAAGCTAAGATAAAGCTGAAAATCAAATATTATGAGAATACTGAAGTTAGTGATACGGAAGACAAGGAAGATGATGAATTGAATGACAATATCACGTCTCTTATCTCAAAAAACTATCATAGAGGATGAGAAAATTATGGAGGAAAATTTCCACTCAAATGTTTTGAGTGTGGAGGAATTGGGAATTTTTATATAAATTGACTCAAGAAGAAAGTTGGTGAATTTTTGGATGATTCTGATGAAAATCCTCACTGGAATAAGTTTAACAAAACCTATAATGAAGTTAAGTAGTACACTAGTGGTAAGAAAAAATTCACTAGAAATAAAAGGATCATGTTGAGTAAGAAAGTTGAATATGATTGTACTGACATAAATTATTCATAATATGAATGTTTTGAAAGATTAAAAACCCTCTTTCAAAATGTTTATAAAGTAAGATTCTTCAAACAGTAAACAAGAAGTAGGAGGTGAATAAAGTTACAAATAATATCATCTGAGATCAGAACTTGTTTCTTGCCTTAATCAAAATAAAAAACTGAATAAGGAGATCATAATGTTGAAAATTTATTATGGAAAAAACAACCAAGTATGTAAATATTTACTTAAATATAAATATGAATATATTTAGGAGGTTGTAAACCTCAAACTGAGACTTGATGAATAGGGAAAGATAGTGGAAGATCTTAGTAACAAAATGTAAACTAAGGAAGATGAAGTTTGTAAAAATAAATCCAAACTTCTTAAGGTTGAAAGTTCCTTAAGAAAGATGATTGAAAATGTCAACAAGGATTTATAGGCAAAATATGAATCATCTTGAGATGATGAGAAATTTCATTCCAAGAATTAGGTGAAATATTCACCCTCTCAAAGTAAAAGTTCATCTAATATTTCTAATCTTGCAGGTGTGAAGAAAAATTTTGGGAAAGATTTTATTAATAAAGGACGTGAAAACCTATCAAATAAACAAATTTTAAAATAACCCTTTAAAGGAAGCTATTCTACAACATAATTAAATAATACTAGAAAGATATTTTGAACCTTGTAAAAGTTTCCATAGGGAAAGATCTCGTTTCTTAAATAAAATGAGTTTTGATGGTTTTTCTAGTGTTGTGTAATTTATGAGAATATTTATTATAACTATTGGTATAAAATGTAACTTATAGGAAATAGGCATGAACCAAGGGTGATCATTTATGAAATAAAAATGGGTAACATTCATAAGTAGAAATAAGTTGGAAAAGTAAAATCTCAAGATGTTAGAAAAACTATAATGAAAATTTAGTTTCATTGCCTAGAGGAAATCTATGGAATATGTGACCAGATAAGTCACTTTTCTAAAGAATTGATGATTACACTTCCAAGGTAAAGTTACTATGATAGAAAATAAAAGGAATATGAAAAGAATAAAGTTGAGGAAATAAATTTTATTATTGAGAAAAATCTAAAATAAAGTAAAAAGATCAAACCATGGATTCTTGATAGTGTTTTTTCCTCACACATAATAGGTGCTATAAAAATATTGAAATATTTTGAAAATATTGATAGAGGATCATTTACTTTTGGAAATGATAGTTCCTTGAAAATTAGAGGAATAAGAACCACTGAGATAGAATCTCAAAAAATAAAATCAATAGAATTTATATTTATTGGTGGGATCAAGAACAAACTTCTTAGTGTGAGTAAAATTTATAATGATAGAAAATAATAGATGTTCAAAAAATACCCTTGCATCATCAGGAGTGTGGAAGATGGAAAATTTTCTATAAGAGGATAAAGAACTAGTGGAAATATTTTTTAGATTAGCGAACTTAGTGATTCATGTTACTTAAGCACTAAATATGAAAAAAAGTTGTGGTTATTTTATTACATGATTATCTTATGGTGTATCCATGGTTACTTTTGATTATTATTTTATGTTATATCACATGTAATTTTTATATTCCTTTCTTTGTGAATATGAAAGTATTTTTTTAAAAACCAAAGGATGATTTAAAAAATATTTTTATCTTAGAATTTTTTTTTCTAAAAATAGATTTTTTCTAAATATAGAATTAACTCAATCGTGATATTATACTTTTTATTGATTCTTTGGTAAAATCCTACTAGGATTCATGCTGACACCCTAATTTTTTATTTGTGTTGATTTAGATGTTTTTTTGTAGGGCTCAAGTAAAGGAAAAAACATTGCATAACATGAAAGTTTCTCTTGTTGTCATCATCTTCATAGAGGTATGGTTTGGAAGTGATAGATGGTTACATGTAGACTTGTCGATATTGACTTATCTTACTTTTATGGTTTATCTTATTTGTCTTAGATTATATGTATCATGGATATTTACTCTTTTATTATGTGTTTTACTTTGTTTGATCTTCATTTATACATGAGACTTGTATTTATTTGTTACACATAACTAATTATGATGGACCATCTCAGGTAAATTTTCTAGTTAACCCAGGTTGGTTCTTTAAAGAATGTTATCAGAGGGAATACCTATCTTGAAGTGTGATAATACTACTCGGGTTTGGTTCTATGTATTGGGTAGGTAGGATTTTGGACCATCAGAATTTGGGTTGTAAGTGTGTGAGGATTCCTAGCCTGATCACTTCCTTGTATGAACTTGAGTTTCCATAGGTGGTTGACAATTTTTACCATGTTTTAACTTGATGTTTTAGGTCTTTTGAATAAAATGTATTTGGTATTTTATTTAAATTGACCTAATCCTTTTTAATGTTTTGTCGTTTGTTTTAAGAATTCATATTTATTTAAATTATTGTTATTTTAAGGCATTATTATGAATTCTTGAAGTTGGTATAATGGTTTTAGAATTTTATCTAAAGATGATTGGTTATTGTCTTGTGTCTTCAGACACTATCTCTTGGAATATATCATTTAAATTCAAATGAGGAAGCTACATGAAAAGTTCCACAGAAAAATCCTCTTGTGAACCCTTATTTAATGGAATCTATAATCTACACAATTCATACTCTGGGTCAAGTGGGTGTTAGGAACCCAAGACATGCAATGTATCATAGATCAAAATTCACTAAGAAACATCCAACAATCTTCTATGGTGACAAAGGACCCTGGGAATATGAGGAATGAATTGATTGGATTGAAAGGATATTCAACTTTATGAAAATTCATAAGGTCTCTAAGTTTGTTTTTTCTATGTACATGCTCAAGGGATTGAGAAGATAGTGTTGAGACTCTATTGTGAAAGAAAAGTTGCAAAAAGATATTACTTGGACTTCCTTTACGAATATCTTCAACTAAAAGTTTTATCCTGATATTTTACATGTGTCAAATAACCAGGAGTTTCTTGACCGTAGAGTAAGGAGAGCGTATCATTCTAGAGTATTCCAATAGTTTTGTTGAGTTGGTGCATATGGTACGAGAGTTTGTTACCAAAGATTACCTAAAGGCTTTGAGGTTTGAGTTGGTATTGATAGATGATATTCAATCAATACAGATTCTCTTATTCCTTCTGAACTTTCTATAGGTAGTCGAAAAAGTAGATATGAATGAGGTATACATAACAAGGAAAATAGTTTTGGGTGGATCTTTAGTTGGTTCAGTTGTTAGCTAGAATATATATTTTAGCTGAAAAAGGAAGCACAAGGGTGGTTAGTTTTCTTCAGGACCATTTATAGGATCTTCATTAAGACAACAACAGGTTTATGTTATCAATGTAGAAGGAATGGTCATATATATCCTAATTATATGAAGGCTCCAAATACTTTTCATTATTGTGTACAATTTGTCCAATTAAGGAATTTTTATGGAAGGATATCATAAGCTAGTAAGGTTGGATCCACTCTAATCAACAATTCATAGGTTTGTTCTGATGCTTCTAAGGGTGGTGAGTCTAATCCTTAGGCCAAGAGGGATGTTCATGTGGATAAAATTTCTCAGGGAGGAGATGATACTAGAAGTTTCTATAGGACAGAGTATTCACTAGAGAAAATTGAAGTAGGACCAAATATAGTTAGAGTTACAATGTTTATTTTATCTTCTATGGGGGTAGATTTTTTTTATACAGGTGATACTCATTATTTTATATCTTCAAAGTTGATTGAAATGTTGGGATTATGTTTGGATATTATGACATTATTTCTATATCTTTCCAATCCTTTGGGAAATATTTCTAAATAATGTTTTAAGTTTCTCTTGTGTCAGGTGACGATAATTAAATTTGTAGTGGCATGGGGTTTATTAGTGATTGATCTAGGTTTATTCTACTTGATTATTAGAATCAATTGGATGATCAATGTTAAGGATCAAATAAACAATTATTGACATGTATTTTAGTTTTTATCTTCTTATGGGGTCACTCATGTATCTCAAGGTGAGTTAGGCTCTAGATTAGGAAGAGTGGGTCCTATTGTTCCTTATGTTTGGGTAATCACATGTCAGTTGTTAGAGATGTTTCTAGATAGAGTTGATCCTAATTTGGGTAGTCCACTTTCTATAGTGGTGTGTGAGTACCCTAAGGTCTTTCTAAATGTTTTTTATAATTTTCCACCACTGAGAGAGGTCAAGTTCAATATTTACATGCTTAATAATACATTTCCCACTTCTATGCCATCTTATCACATGACACCTATTGAGTTGGTGTAACATAAAGTCCAGCTTGAGAAACTTAATTCTAATGGATTTATTCATCATAGAATTCCACCATGCTATTATTCTATCTGATTTTCTAAGAAGAAATATGAGAGACTCATACTTTACATGGATTATCAAAAGTTAAACCAGTTGACCTTTAAGAACAAATATTCCTTACCAAAGATTAATGATCTTTTTAATCAACTTAGAGGAGATCATTGGTTTTCAAATATTAACATTTAGTTAAGGTACCACCAGTTGTGAGTCCAAGAAGATGATATATGTAAGACATCATTTAGGAGCTGGTATAGGAATTACATTTTTTTTGGTTATGCCATTCGGTCTCATTAATTACCTTGTGGTGTTTATGGAATTAATGAACAATATTTTTCATTGGTTCTTGGAATATTTTTTTCTCATGTTCATGGATGATATTTCTATGTAATAAAACTTAGATGAGGAGAATATGGAAAACTTGGATATCATTATTAGAACCTTGAGTGAAAATCATATGTATGGTAAGATTTCTAAATGTGAGTTTTGGATTTAGGGAGTGAATTTTTTGGGGAATGTTATATTTGATAGGGGTATCTTAGTGGATCATGAAAAGATATAGGTGGTTATGTCTTGGGTGCATCCTAGAAATGTGTTTTAGATACAAAGATTCTTGGGGTTTTCTAGTTATTACAGGTGATTTGTTTAGGAATTATCCAAGCTCGCATTTCCAATAAAAAATTTGACATGTAAGGTTGTAATGTTTGATTAAAATGATAAGTGTTAGAGATATTTTGATGAATTAAAGGTTAGGTTGACTTCAACACTAGTTTTGACTATTCTTGAACTAATTTTTGGTTATGACATTTTATATGATGATTTTGGAATGGTTTTTTGGTGTGTATTGATACAGGGGAAATAGGTTGTCGCCTAGGGATATTTCCAGTTACACCCTCATGAGAAGAACTATCCTACCTGCAATATTTAGTTATAAGAAGTTATGAATGCACTCAAAATGTGTTGTCACTATCTCTTTGGAAAGAAGTTTACAGTGTATTTTGATCATAAGATCCTGAATTATATTTTCACTTAGATGGATTTGAACATGCAACATGGATGATGGTTTGAGTATCTTAAAACTTTTGATTGTGATATTTAAATACTCTGAGGAAGAGAAATGTGTTCGCTAATGTGTTGAGAATAAAATTACCGACTCAAGATGTGAATGTGTCAGTGTAGGAGTAGTCTATGATGATTTTTTTACTGAGATGATATTGGGATTGGAAAAGGTAGGTGGGAAAGTGTTCTTAGCTTTAGCGAAGGATGACTCATCACTTTTTGAGTGGGTTCATCTCAAGAATGTTCTTAACGTCGAGTGCTAGTGACTTAGTAAAATACTTAAGGGCGGAGATCCATTAGCTGAGTGGTCTTAGTCTCTTAGTAGTGCTTTTTGTTTTCATAGTAGCTTGACCCTTCTGATTTCTCTGAGACATGAGTTGATGGATAATTTACATTGGTATTGTTGGTTAGTACACCATGGTGATACCAATATGTATCACGACTTGAGACATTAGTATTCGTGGTTGGGGATGAGATGGTCTATTGCAGACTTTGTATCACAATGTCTCACATATCATAAAATTAAATCAAAACACCATAGACTCGCCGGTATGTTGTAACACTTACCCATTCTGGTATAGAAGTTGGATGATATTTCCATGTAATTAATTATTGGTTTACCATAGAATCTTAGTATTAAGGATTCAATTTTGGTGATCATTGATTGAATTATGAAATTAGAATATTTCCTACCCATCAAGGAGACAACAAAGGTAGAATAGCTATAATATTGTAATGCCTGAGAGGTTTTGAAGCTTCATGGGGTTCCCTCAATGATTGTTTCTAATAGGGAACTAAGGTTCACATTCAATTTATGTAAATTATTATAAGAGGCAATGTGTTACCAGTTAAAATTGAGCATGACATATCATCCATATATGAATGAGTATAAAAAGAGAGATATCAAGGTTCTTGAGGATATACTCTAGGTTTACATGCTTGATTTTAGTGGTTCTTGGAAAAAACATATTCCTCTAGTCAATTTTTCTTATAAAATTAGTTATTGGGACTCGATTAAGATAATTACTATTGAAGTGTTGTATGAGAGACCATATAGATATCCCTTGTTCTATGTAGAGTTGCGATAGTGGTACTTGGATGGACTACATCTCATTCAAGAGATTAAGGAAAAGGTTTAGTTGATCTAGAGTTGGTTGGTCACGATGTAGATTTATCAGAAATCTTATGCGTACCTTCATCGTCAGGTGCTTGAGTTTTAAGTTGGTGATCATTTTTTTCTTAGAGTTTCAGCTCACTTAGGACATTGTCGATTGGGTAAGTAGGGTAAGTTATTATCCCCCTTTGTGATCATGTAGAAACTTGGAAAGGTGGAATACCATTTGGAATTACCTTCTCATATGACTTCAATTCATGATCTATTTCTTGTTTCCAAGACAATGAGGTATCAACCAGACCCTTCCCTGGTGATTGAATGGGAGGATGTTAATATTGATCCTAAAAATACTATAGTTGAGAAACCAGTTCAGATTATGGATCGCTAAGATAAGGTATTATGTGGTAAAATGATCCCTTTGGTTTGTATACTATGGTACTAAGGATGGGATAACCATGATATGTGGGAGAATGATTCATTAATTAGGCAGTAATGACCTTCTCTTTTGTGAGTCCAAAACATTGAGTACATTTTAGGGATATAAAGCTTTCATGGTGGGTAGAATTGTAACACCTACTAGATCCTAGGTGTTCTTTAATTTAATCTTGGTTTTTCTTTGGAGTCTCTCTAGAGGTTTCCATGGAATGAGGGTTAAAAATAGATATTTTTGGAGAAGATATAAAAAACACATGGTTGGCATACAATTAGTACTAACCATGTAGTAACCATATGGTATGTCTCTATGATATTATAGAGGAGTTTCATAGTTTGATAACAATTAAACAAACAATGAAACTCGCTAAGGTAACCATGTAGGGTTTTATTGATTGTGAGGGGGTTGTTTAGGGATTTCACACATAGTTATAACAAACTATGCAACCCATACCTAGGAAACCATGTGCCTTAATTTTCAAAGGGATATAGTCCACACACTATTAGTTCATGGTTAGAATAACTATATGGCCTAACTGTGCACATCCCTCTTAGCCTCTAAAAAGTTCTAAACACCCATTTTACCTTGGTAATTTTTATGAATAATCTACTCCTAATATTCATTTGGATCAACCTAATAATTCCCTAATTCTCTAGTGGCATCTTACTTGATATTCTTGACATTATACCTTCGTTATTAATGGATCTCTCAAAGTATGTTCAGTTTTTATAGTAGTTTCCTCTTATTTTCATAGAACCTTGATAGATATCTCCTCCCCTTGTCTCATTGGAACTCGTATGAGCTATGGTTTCATGATCTAAGGGGTTTTATGGAGTTTTTTTGTTGTTTCGTAGGGATCTAGGATTGTGAGGACCTTATATACTCTATCACAATATCTGTTTTCAAAGGTGAGTAGTTTTCCATCTATTATAGAGGTGGGTGTCTCTATAAAAAGGCTTAACACATGAATTTATTTAAGTTCTTATAAATTACTTTAGTTTATTCAATTAATTTTATTTAATTTTTATTATTATGGATTTTTTAGATAAATATTCATGTTTTAAAGGGATTTTTTTAAAAATAGTTTGTGCACACCACAAGTTTTATGAAATGATTAAATGGTTGTTTTGGTTCTAAAATGGGGTTTCAAGAACCACATAAGATTTTATTTTCTTTGAAAATGTTATAAAAATTGTGAGAATGAATTTTAAATGTATTTTGGAAAAATTATCACCTTAGGTTACCTTGTGTGCTTTGGGAATTAGACTTTTTTACTTTAGTGCGTGTAATACCACTAAATGTTTTATTTCACTTTAGAGAGTGTAATAACACTAAATGTTATAACAGTTGTATCCACATTATGCCTGTATTAAGGCTTTCTTTTCATGTCTAGCACATTCCCATATATTAGATTGAAAGTTGTGTCCTTTTTTATTTATGATTGGTTTATCACATGATGGTATTTTCATGGTTATTTTCTCACGTGATTATATTATGGTGTATCCATAGTTAGTTTTGATTATTATTTTATTCTATATCACATGTACTTATCATATTCCTTGATTTTTGAATATGAAAGGATATTCATAAGAAACCAAAGAATTATTTTTAAAAATTGTTTTATCTTATGAACAACCTTTGTAAAATTAGATTTTTTTAAAGATATAAATACCATATTATTGATATTATACTTTTTATATATTATTTGGTGAAATACTACTAGGCTTCATGCTCACACCCTAATTTTTCCATTGGTTGATTGTAGATGTTGTTTTCCAGGACTCAAATAAAGGGAAGGGAATTGTGTACCAAGATGGTTTCCCTTTTTTTCATTGTCTTCATAGTGGGATGGTTTGGAGGTGATAGATGGTCACATGAATATTTTTTGGTCTTGTATTATCTTACTTTTCTAGTTTATTTGATTTTCCATGGATTTTATGTCATGGATATTTAATCTTTTCTTCCGCATTGTACTCTATTTGATCTTTAGTTATACATGGGACTTGTCTTTCTATATTAAACCACACCAATTTTGATGGACCCTCTCAGGTGTCTTGCCTCGTTGACCTGGGTTGGTTCTTTATAATTTTGAAGGGGGTTACTATGTATAGGAATCTGGTTATGTTTCCTTTGAGATTTTTGGGGCTTTATCTCACACTTATTCCTTTGAAAGTGGTGGTTATCCTTGAAGTTTCAATCAAGGTAGAAGATCCTCATTATCTCCTTATTTACATGCATGTGTGGGGACTTCTTGCTTTTTACTTAATTTTTGTGGATAGTAAAGTTCATCATAAAAAGATAATTAAATTTCTAAATATTAAATTGTTGGGAATGATAAGAATTTTCATGTTTTTACTAATTTTTTGATATTTACTGTATAATTATAAATGCTTGTTAGCATTGTTGAAAATCATACCTGTTAGGAGACATTATTTTAATATATTTGTGATAATTATAAATTCCTTATTGTGTTTATTTCTTGACCTCATAATAAATAAAAGTATAAGAATGTATATATGACTAATGAATTAATTTCCTGTGAAAATATGGAATTTTTGTGAGAATACTCATGCTAAGTAATGAATTAAAGTAAATAAATCCCTTTTTTGAATCTATAATATGGTGTTGTGGAAGCCAAGATGTGTTTCTATGTGTGGGTATCTGCTATGTGGCCTTCTGTGATGTAGAATATTGTGTGGTGATGGTGGTGACTAGTTGGGGTATGGAATATATTGGGATGTAAAGTGGTGGCTGGTTGGCATGGGGTGTGAATGGGATGACATGTGATGTGGTGATGGGATGGTTGTGTTACAATGATGATTTGGCTTATATTGTGTTGTGGTAATGGTTGATGAGGGGTGGATGAGCCATTGTTGGGTGTGTTTGTTTTAATTGATAATTTATCCCTGAAATGAACTTGAATTTATGAAACTAAAATGACATGGGTTGGTAAATTAATAAACATTGACAGGAACTAAATTTAATAATAGGTTAAACTTGATGTGTAGTTAATGGAATAAATGTTTTTAATGGAGAATTAATGAGCCATATTAATTTTAATGAAATTTCTTAGTAAATGAGAGTTAGTGGAAACCCATTAATTTTGGAAAATGGTGGAATCAGTAACTGAAAATGGAAATTGAGTGGATATGTGTGGTGGTTGTGTTGTGTGATGAATTTAGTGTTGGAATCTGTTGTTATGGATGTTGTTTGGAGTAGAAAAATAGAGAGGGGGTGAATTTAGTTTCTAATAAAATCGCTTCTAAAAAAATTTAAAATTTAAATCCTCCAATTTAATAAAAACACTCATTTAATGAAAATTATATAAATATATAATTTTATTTTTTAAATAGATTCTCAAATCAGGATCAAGGATCAGTTAAAACATATTTTAAAATACTTTAACTTTTGAAACTAAATTATTTAATCAAACACTTTATATAAAACACAAATTAATATTAAATATCAAAGTAAAGTTTTGATAGATATTTTAAAATAGATACTGTTCTGATATTTAAAATATTGAGAATAATAATAATAAAAAATAGTGAAGTTTCAACAAGGGGGTTGGTCTCAAGCTGAAAATTAATCCCCTCCACTTGGAAATCACCTACAGCCAAGTATTTTATTATAAAATAACTGATCCACAACCTAGATTGGTTTTTACAAACAACAATCCATAAGTCCGTCTAGAAACAAAGCCACTTACATAATTATTTGTGGGATAAAACAATTACAGGTCACACATGAACTCTTCCTGTAGAGACCCAAGCATGACATACATGGACATTACATTACTTTTATGGAATACTTAATACATAACAAAAATATACGCCAAAAGACCGTATTAGTTTAGTGTCTTTGGAAACTTGGAAAAAAATCTTCTAATCACGGTGAAAGATCTTACCCTTTTGTTTTCTTACCTAAAACCTTTCTTTATATCCTAGGGAAAAGAAAAAATAAAAAGGGTGAGCTCAAATGATCAGTAAGGGAAAACATGGAGAACATAAAACAACCCATAAAAATTTGAACGTAAAAATATAAACATAAAACATCAAAATCATGAGTAATGACATAAATCATGGGAGTACATAAGGCATAGATCATAAAAGAACATCAATCATGATAAAATAGCATGGGAATAAAACTTTTAATTCTGGAAAACCATTAATCACATGTTATGATTTCCATAGTATCCAAGGCATTTCTGCCAAGACCATCATAGTGGACAATGTCCATTATGGAACCAGGTTTACTTGCCGTTCCAGCCCGGTATTACTGAACCAGATTTACTTTCCATTCCAGCCATGTCTATCTCATAAGATATAAATCTTTACCAAATGAATTGGAGGGAGATATAGGTCCCACCCATCTCATAATTAAATCATTCTTTCATGTGCCACAAAATAAACATGAACCATTCATCATAACCCAAAGAATAATATGGGTTTTATAAACATCATCCCATCATATCATAATCCATATAAAACAAATGGATATCATTTCATCATAAGAAAAATCAAACCATGTAAATAATAGAGATATTATACTTGAAACATAAACATACTAAATAATTTCATCTTAGATGGAAAATAGTTTTGATAAAATACATGAAATGAATGCTTGAGGAAAATATCCTTTCTTATTCAAAATAATTTTCTTTTCACATAATGCCATGAAATTTTAAAAGAAAAGGATTTTTGTTGAAAATAATCATGAAATCATGTAGAGGAATCTTCATAAAAATAAGGTGTTATGAAACCGTAAAAATCCATTCACACCGTATACGTTAAAAATATATTCTCCTCATACTTTTGCCAGAAAAGTCAAAAAGTACCTCATATGGTAAACAAAAGAAAGGTTCCTTCCATACCTAGTGGTAAAAGTAAAAAAGGTTAAAAATGACTTTAAACATACATGTAATAATAGTAAAAATTTTATGAAAACATTTTGAGAAAAAATGGACATGGATGATAAACATAACCCCAATAAATACTTACGAATAAATAATCTCGGATAAAAATGAGATTGGAATAATTATCCCTTACCTTATGTCCAATTTATTTCATATGTGTCTGAGACTTCTGTATAGTGGGATTAAACATATTATTAACTTATAATAGAACCATAATAATATTTATGATATCATATATGACTCACTTAGGACTTTACATTACCCGTTCATTTGTCAATTCCATGTTAAAGCATTGTTTTGGGTAAAATCGTTTCATTTATCGTACATGTTTTGACTTGTAATTATTCATATGATTACTTAGATCATGATTACTTACTTAAATAATGTAAAACATTATTTATATATAATATATATTCAGAATATATATATAATAGATTGATAAATGGAATAAAATACACCGTTCATGGAGACGGTAGGACGTACGTACGCATGAATGTAGATTTTGTTTCCTTATTAAATTGAATGGAAGTAAGTAAATAACATATAAATAAACAAAATATCATTATTATGTCATATATTTCATGATTATTTATTATATATACTTTATAATCATTCTGGAATGGTTAACATGGAGAATTAATCTCATCGCATCGTGGAGATGGTAATCCGTATGTACGTACGAGCGATGATATCATTCCCATAATTGTTGAATGGTATTGGAGTGGATGATAGAATATCTCATAATTAGTATCATGTTATAAAAATCATATATATTTATTCTTTACAACATTATACCCATCCAAGTAAGGTGGTGGTGGAAAACAGATTACACCATGGCGTGGAGACGGTATTCCATACGTACGCATGCATGGTGATTTCATTTTCTGTAGGATGGATAGAAGGTGAAATAGGGTTTATTAATATTTATAATAACATATCAGTATATGAGTGATACTGATTTTATTACTTTATAATGAAACAAATACAAAAGAGTAAGTGGAAGGAGAAATAAATTTGAAAGAATCGGTAAAGGATATTACCTCTTCTTCGACGCGCCTCTTCTAAACCTCCTCTTAGGGCACTAAAGTTGGTATTTGAAGAAGATAAATACCTCTAGTATGTTTATATAGAAGTGGATAAAATAAATGGATAGGGTTTGGCCAATATTGAAGGCTCAAAATGTTTTGAAGAGGAGAGGGAGGATGTTCCCTTTTATAAGATAGGAGATGGACACTTTTAGAAACCTCAAAAATATTAATTTATAATAAATTAAAACCCCACATAAAAACCTCAAAAAATGACTCAATTAGAATATGAGATGATATATGGTTATAATATCATCAACAAATAAAATTTATACTTGTTTTTATTTTATTTTAAACCCTATCATTTTGATTTATCCTTATTTAATCTATTTAATTTTATTTGTGGTAATAAGATTGTAAAATCTAAATTGTTATAAATACTTACTTATGTGTTGTGAATTGTCCATAATTGGATACGTTATGAAATTTTATACCATATAAATTTCAATTTATATTTTTTTAAATATTTTTGGGATTTTTAAACAATTTAATAATGTGTTATTTTCATAAAATATCAATAGTGTCAATTTTGACATTATTCAATTATTTGAATTTAAATAAAATCCACCTAGAAGATATATTTGAACAAAAATATTTAATAGATCCCTAACATGTAATATTCATCTTAAAAATTCGTGGATCACATTAAATAGTTCATATAATATTTATTTTAATATCTTTAAAACCATTTATTTAATATTTCAATCAATAAAATAACTTCTACATCACTATTGTGTCACCATTAATGATACTTATTTAATCTCTAAAAATTATAAACAAATTCACATGATGTAGATAATTTTATTATATTTGGGGTGACTATTTATGTTTGAAGTTTTTTTTAATTTTATCAGTAAATTAAAATTATTACACTTATAAGATATAAGAGAGTGACATGTTGTCACTTTCTTTGGTTTTAATAATAATTACATCATTTTCATGGTCAAAAGACCATGAAATGAATCTATTTAGACCCTTAGGTGATATGGTTCGACTTTTATTCATACAATAAAATTTTTTCAGGTGTTATGGTAATTTTATAATCTTATTTTTACCCTTAATTACACGATTTACCTTTAACTATAGTAAATAAAAATTATTGTAGTTACTATTCGTAATATCAAAAAAAAAATAAAGTGACCTATTAACATAATTTGGACCCACTGAATTAAAATATGAAATCCATTTTTCAAAATTCAAAACACAGAAGTTGCAGTAATTAATTTAAAATTAATCCTGTTGTTAAGAAAACGAGTTTTAAAAGTTAAAACATTTCCAAAGATTGAAATGTTTTTACCTATGAATTTAATGTAAAATTAATGATAATAACTTAAATTATATTGAAGGGTAAAAATATATTCTATTTATACTTTAAAACTATTAAAATTTATAATTTAACCATATAAATTATCTTGATGAAAAAAAATTTAAGAAAAATTTAGCGTATTTTTACTATTCATCAAAATATGAAAGTTAATAGAAAAATATAAAAAATTTATCCAAAAGTAAATTTTTATATCCTTATTGCAATGAATAAGTTTATTTTTTCCAATTTAACTTATAAACGTGTCAAAAACTAGATTTAATGTGGGTGCTCCATCAAAAGGCGACAAAACTGCATTTTTTGAAAAATACTTATTTTACCCGAAAAATTTATTTTGTTCTCAAAACATGTTCTAGAATATGTGTAAGATGAATTATTATGTAATTAAATTTAAAATTTAGTTAATACTATTCATAACGGCTAGTTCATAACAATATATCGTTGTTTAGTGAAACTTGGTATTGCGTACAACACACGCTATCGAGGAAGGTCGCTTTTGCGTGCAACACAAGCCAAGAATAGTGTTTACATATTCTACAAGATAATATGGTGTTGCGTATAGCGCAAGATAATATTGGTGTAGCGTAAAACACAAGACATCGAAGAAATTAAAAAGAATATTTCTCATAAAATCTCAGGGTGTTACATTCTACCCCCCTTAAAATGAATTTCACCCTCGAAATTCGTTGGGGTTATAAATAGTTTACTACTTGAATGTTTCTTTCATAGAAACCCACATCATAAAAAGGAATACTAAAACTTAAATTTAAAAAGTAAAGTAAGAAATGTAACGGTTACCCAAATTAACTCATCACTGGGTTTCCACATAGGAGAACATAGGTGAAAACATGGATATGGAAGATAAATTTAACCATCAAGTTCTGATGGAGAGTGGTAGAGAACATGGCTATGAAAAATCCAACAATCACAAATCCATAAATTTGTGATGATCTAAGGTACCATCTAATTCCTCGGATATGAGGGTACTAGGACAACATTTTTGGTTTTTAAGATCATTTCCCTAAAGTTGAAGAATTGAATTTGAAGAAATACTTACTTGATTTTGGTACAATCTCACCATTGGTCGTTCCTTGAACAATTTACACTTCATATCTTAAATAAATAAAGTTTAATTTGTCATTTGTGAAGTGTTAGCAGATCATGTGATAGAATGATGGGTCATTCCATCTATATCAAACAAAAGGTTATCAAAAGTTATTAAATATACATAAGTCCATATTTGGTGCGATTAACCATATATGATTACAAAAATGGACTTATAATTCATATATCATACCATTTAATAAAATAAAACTAATTTCTACTAACCAGGGACTTTCTGCAGGCCAGTGGTAGGCGATAAAGGCCTGTTGCACTTTATTTGTGGGTTCGATTCCCGCATCCTTGTCTGACGTGACGGGTTGTTTCCCATCCTGTAGGTTGTACTTTTTCTAAAACTATACTATTATAACATTCCAAAAATAATATCGAAAAAAATTTGTATCCTTAAACAATACTATCTAATGTCCAACTTAATCCATTCCAATCTTTAGGCTTATCCAAAATACTTTTGTCCAATCTCATAGTATAAAGAAAATGATTTCTAGAAAGGTCATATAACAAGCATGTCAATACCATCATTTATCCCCCATATATCATAAGATATATCTTGTTGGTCACATTCCAAACATTTTACGAACTTCATCATGCATCCTCTTGAAATATGATAATAACATAAATTACTACAGAACCTTAGTGATAACATTAATTCCATTAAAATTAACCCCTTACATACACTAAATATACCAAAAATTATATATACTCAAACCATGATATCACATTTTCCTTTTATCAATCATGAGCTCATTAATACTATCAAACATCTCATTATCCCTTTATCCCTTCATTATGTGCATATCATCTGCTTTCCAAAAATATTTCAATCACTTTTCATGGTTATCGGTGCCATTCAACATATACTTTCAAATACTCAAGGAAAAACAATAGTGTAATAATCCTTATATTTTTCTTTATTCCATAGTACCATACATTATTCTTGATAAACATGAAATCATTCTACTACCTTCTTAAACCATTGACTGAGCTTCATCATTTTATTCCTCAACACTTCTTTTATCCCATATATCATTTGTAGTCTCTTCATCATAATCCACATAAATACTACCCATACGACCATGATGATTCTCTTCATGAGATTTTCCCTTAGGGAATTGGTTTGCATAATGCCCGTACATTCTACATTTAAAACATTTAACCATTGTTGATGTCTTAGAAATACCATTATCCTTGTCCGTTGTGTTAACTAAACCTTCTCCTTTGCAATTACTGGATTTGTGTCCTTTTTTTCCACACCCAAAGAATCTTCCAGTTCCTTTTAAACATTCTCCTTGATGCCTCTTCCCACATGATTTACATGAGGTAAATTGAACTTTCTTTCCTCTATGATCATCATGAAACTCCATCTTTCTATTATTAGATGAGTCAAAAAACTTACCAAAGTTTATATTATTGATCATGTTATGAGATTGCTGATTAGGCATAACAATGATGTTTCACCTTCAAAATCCAATTTCATTTGGTTTCTCATGAAGAATATCATTCCATTGTCCATCATATTCTCCATTACCATGAATCTTCCTATTTCCAGCCATTTTCTAAAACCTAAAAAAGAATAGTATGAGAGGAAAAAATCTTTCTAGGAAAACAACATAACAAAGGGGGATTAACTTCAATATCTAACATCTTAGGTTTAATTCTAATATCATTACCATAATTCTAGGACTATAACCTATACTTATACTTAACCTTAGGGACATCCCTAGACATACCTTAGAAATATCTCTATGGATGTCACTAAAGTTTCCACATTCTAGTTTCCAAAGGTTGACTAAACCTTCACTCTGATACCAACTGTAGATACCCAAGCATGATGTACATGGACATTACATTACTTTTTCGGAATACTTAGTACATAACAAAAATAGATGCCCAAAGACCGTATTAGTTTAGTGTCTTTGGAAACTTGGAACAAAATCGTATAATCATGGTGAAAGATCTTCAACATCTCCCATAAAGATCTTCCCCTTTTTTTTTCTTACCTAAAACCTTTATTTATATCTAGGGGAAAATAAAACATAAAAAGGGTGAGATCAAATGCTCAGTAAGGGAAAACATGGAGAACATAAAACAACCCATAAACATTTGAACGTAAAAACATGAACATAAAACATAAAAATCATGAGTAATAACATAAATCTTGGCAGTACATAAGGCATAGATCATAAAGTAACATTAATAATGATAAAATATCATGGGAATAAAACATGTAATTATGGAAAACTATTGATCACATGTTATTATTTCCATAGTATCCAAGGCATTTCTGCCAAGACCATCATAGTGGACAATGTCCATTACTGAACCGGGTTTACTCGTCGTTCTAGACCTGTATTACTGAACCAGATTTACTTGTCGTTCCAACCATGTCTATCTCATGAGATATAAATCTTTACCCAATGAATTGGAGGGATATATAGGTCCCGCCCATCTCATAATGAAATCATTCTTTCATGTGCCACATAATAAACATGAACCATTCATCATAACCCAAAGAATAATATGGGTTTCATAAACATCATCCCATCATAACATAATCCATATAAAACAAATTGATATCATTTATTCATAAGAAAAATCAAACCATGTAAATAATAGAGACATTATACTTTAAACATAAACATACTAAATAATGTCATCGTAGATGGAAAATAGTTTTGATTAAACACTTTAAATGAATTCTTGAGGAAAATATCCTTTCTTCTTCAAAATCATTTTCTTTTCACATAATGCCATGAAATTTTAAAATAAAAGGATTTTTGTTGAAAATAATCATGAAATCATGTAGGGGAAGATTCATGAAAATAAGGCATTATGAAACCATAAAAATCCATTCACACCGTATAAGTTAAAAAAACATTCTCCTCATACTTTTGCCGGAAAAGTCAAAAAGTACCTCGTATGGTAAACAAAAGAAAGATTCATTCCATACCTTGTGGTAAAAGTAAAAAAAGGATAAAAATGAATTTAAACATACATGGAAGAATAGTAAACATTTTATTAAAAAATTTTGAGAAAAAATGGACATGGATGATAAACATAACCCCAGTAAATACTTACGAATAAACAATCTCGGATAAAAATGAGATTGGAATAATTATCCCTTACCTTATGTCCAATTTCTTCCATATGTGTCTGAGACACCTGTATAGTGGGTTTAAAAATATTATTAACTTATAACAGAACCATAATAATATTTATGATATCATATATGACTCACATATAACTTTACATTACCCGTTCATTTGTCAATTACATGTTGAAGCAACGTTTTGGGTAAAATTGTTTCATTTATCATACGTGTTTTGACTTGTAATTATTAATTTGATTAATTATACCATGATTAATTACTTCCATAATTTAAGACATTATTTATATATAATATATATTCATAATATATATATAATAGATTGATAAATGGAATGAAATACACAGTTCATGGAGACGGTAGGTCGTACGTACGCATGAACATTGTTTTCATTTCCTTATTAAATTGAATGGAAGTAAGTAAATAACATATACATAAATACAGTATCATTATTATTTCATATATTTCATGATTATTTATTATATATACTTTATAATAATTCTGGAATGGTTAACATGGATAATGAATCTCATCGCGTCGTGGAGACAGTAATCCGTACGTACGCACGAGTGATAATATCGTTCCCATAATTATTGAATGGCATTGGAGTGGATGATAAAATATCTCAGAATCAGTATCATGTTATAATAATCATATATAGTTATTCTTTACACCATTATACCCATCCAAGTAAAGTGGTGGTGGAAAACAGATTACACCATGGTGTGGAGACGATATTCCGTACGTACGCACGCGCTGTGATTTTGTTTTCCGTAGGATGAATAGAAGGTGAAATAGGGTTGTTTCATATTTATAATAACATATCAGTATATTAGTGATACTTATGTTAATAATTTATAATGAAACAAATAAAAAAGAGGAAGTAGAAGGAGAAATAAATTTGAAAGAATCAGTAAAGGATATTACCTCTTCTTCGACACACCTCTTCTAAACCTCCTATTAGGGCACTAAAGTTGGTATTTGAAGAAGATAAGGACATATAGTATGTTTTTAGGGAATTGGAGAAACGAAATGGATAGGTTTTTTCCGAGCTTGAAGGCTCAAAATGTTGTGAAGAGGAGAGGGAGGACGTTTACTTTTATAAGAGAGGAGAGGGGAACTTTTGGAAACCTCAAAAATATTAATTTATAATAACTTTAAACCCCACTTAAACACCTCAAAAAGTGACTCAATTCAAATATGATATGAGATAGGGTTGTGATATCATCAAACAATAAAATTTAGACTTGTTTTTATTTTATTTTAAACCTTATCATTTTCATTCTCCTTATTTAATCTATTTAATTTTATTTGTGGTAATAAGATTCTAAATTTTAAATTGTTATAAATAATTAATTATGTGTTGTGAATTGTCCATAATTGGATAATTTATGAAATTTTGAGACCATATAAATTTAAATTTATAATTTTTAAATATTTTTGTGATTTTTAAACAATTTAATAATATGTTATTTTTATAAAATATCAATAGTGTCAATTTTGACACTATTCAATTATTTGAATTTAAATAAAATACACACAGAAGATATATTCGAAAAAAAATATTTAATAGATTCCTAAAATATAATATTAATCTTAAAAATTCGTGAATCTCATTAAATAGTTCATATAATATTTATTTTAATATTTTTGAAACCATTTATTTGATATTTCAATCAATAAAAAAATTTCTACATCACTATTGTGTCACCATTAATGATAAATATTTAATCCCTAAAAATTCTAAATAAATTCACATGATGTAGATAATTTTATTATATTTCTAGTGACTATTTATTTTTGAATTTTTATGAATTTTATCACTAAATTAAAATTATTACACGTATAAGATATAAGAGAGTGACATGTTGTCACTTTCTTTGGTTTTAATAATAATTACATCATTTTCATGATCAAAAGTCCATGAAATGAATATATTACGACCCTTAGGTGATATGGGTATAATTTTATTCTTCCAATATATTTTTTTATGTTTTTATGGTAATTTTATAATCTTATTTTTACCCTTAATTACCCGATTTACCTTTGACTGTAGTAAATAAAAATTACTGTAGTTACTATTCATGATATAAAAAAAAATAAAAGTAACATATTAACATAATTTTTACTCACTGAATTAAAATATGAAATCCATTTTCTCAAAATTCAAAACACAAAAGTTGCAGTAATTAATTTAAAATTAATCCCGTTGTTAAGAAAACGAGTTTTAAAAGTTAAAACATTACCAAAGATTGAAATGTTTTTACCTATGTATTCAATGTAAAATTAATGATAATTACTTAAATTATATTAAAGGGTAAAAATATATTCTATTTATACTTTAAAACCATTAAATTTTATAATTTAACCATATAAATTATCTTGATGAAAAAAGTTGTTTTTAAGAAAAATTTAGCGTATTTTTAATATTCATCAAAATATTAAAGTTAACAGAGAAATATAAAAAATTTATATAGAGTGAATTTTTATATCCTTATTGAAATGGATAAGTTTATTTTGTTTAATTGAACTTATAAACATGTCAAAAAACTATATTTAAAGTGGGTGCGCCATCAAAAGGTGGAAAAACTGCATTTTTTGAAAAATACTTATTTTTTAAGAAAAACTTATTTTGTTATCATACCATGTTCTTGAATATTTGTAAGATGAATTATTATGTAATAAAATTCAAAATTTAGTTAATAATATTCATAACAGCTAGTTCATAACAATATATCGTTTTTTAGTGAAACTCGGTATTGCGTACAATACACGCTATCGAGGAAGGTCGCTCTTGCTTGCAACACAAGCCAAGAATAGTGTTTGCATATACTATAAGCTAATATGGTGTTGTGTATAGTGAAAGCTAATCTTGTTGTAGCATAAAACACAATACATAAAAGAAATTAAAAATAATATTTCTCATAAAATCTCGGGGTGTCACACTTCTATAGTTTTTCAATGGAATAAAAATGAATAAAATTAAGAGATAGTGTTGATATGTCTCCAGTTTGGTATAGGAGACTTTTTTTTACACCTAAACAACATAATATTAAAAATAACTCAAATATAATTCAAAAATAGAAAGATAAGGATATTAGTGATGATAAAATGTAGTGCTGCTCAATCCAAATAGCTTTAGTGGGTCTGAAATCTTCAATTTCCCATTGGAGAATCTTACACCAAGTTTTCATAGAAAGTGTAGTAAAAAAAGTGTCATGGAAGTATGAAAAGTCTTCTATTTTCAATCCATGATTGTCTAGTGATCTTCAAAACACTTTTGTATCAATAATTATTTTGTTTCAAAATATGAGAGTTTATATCTCTATGTCCATGAAAAGCATACATTTCTACATAAGGTATTTTTTTTAACTTTATAAAATTCCATGCAATCCAATTATCTATTGTAAGATATTAATAATATAATATAGATATTTATACTAAGAAGAAAATATATAAATATTGACATTACCTTTAAGTTATTTGAGAAGTTATTTAAGAATAATCATTTCTAAATCCATGTACTTCTGTCCAAAATTAAATGCCTTAAATCTATGTACTTCTAGAAATCCACGGTAGCTTCACTGGAGGTAGATGCCATGATGGTACTATTTAGAACTAGTATTATCAGTCTTCAATGGTATATCACTAGTGGTAACATCTCCAAGTGGAATATTCTTCGATAGTAGCACTGATGTGGTGATAGTGGTAGCAAAACCCGATATTAGCATGATATAAAGATGGATCTTTATAGAGACACCTATTTTTGGTGGTAGAACTATTCAATTATAGTAGTAATAATATATATTCCTTGGTGGTAGAAGATACTAACGATAGAAAAGTTGAACTAATGGTACTTGAAGCGGTATCACTATCTAACTAATGATAGACTTTTATAACCAATGGTTGATCCAAACTTGGCCAATTTCACACTTTAGATAAAATACTATTTACTATCATAAAACATTAAACATATTAAAATCATAAAAAATATGATTTGGTATCATTAAAATAAGGAGGCGACGAATTAAGCCAACAATGGATGTCATTTAGTGTAGTGATGGTGGTGTGGGATATGTTAGTACATTTGATGTTAACCCATAATTTGGGTACTATATGATATATATCTATCATGTATTTTATGTTATTTCCTTACACACCACACCCGAGTTGGATAAACATACCAAATCCCAATTTTTTGGGGTTCTTGGGTTTTCCCCAACATATAGGAAGGTGTTTATATGGATGGATGACTACCCATCTTTCTTATCTTCCTTCAATAGTTGTGATGATATGATTTGGTGTTGGAGATTACCAAGTGATGATATGGGTTGGTGGTGGTGATTACCCAGTGGTGATGAGGATGCGACACATGGTGGAGGTCATGCATGGTAGGAGGGAATGAAGTTGATTTCCTTCATGTTTATGATACTATAATACCTTGGTTATGCAATGAGGTTGTAATGATAGTAACATATTCTAGATAATGTGTGAGGTTTAGATAGGCAGGGATGTATCCCGACCCACATTAAAGATAATTAGACACGTGACATGTTATTAATGGAAGGGATTATAGAATAATGAATTTAAAATTGGGGCATGAGAGTGGAAAACAGTGGGGAAGCGTCTTTAGAGCACCTTTTCTTTTTGTTATTTTATACTATGTTAATATATTGGATGTGTGATTTGTTGATAATTCCATGGTGAGTATGTGTTTGGTTATTTGACCTATTTAGGTGTGTGTTGGTTCTGTTATATATTCATCGGTGCATTATTATTCTCTTTTCAAATGTACACAAGAGACCTTGAGTATGATCCTAATGAGTATACATGTTATGCTCACCGTATGTATATAAAATATTTTCAAGTTTACATAAGGATTTTAGGGACTAAGATCGACATTACTAGCTTGTATTTTGGAGTTATTATTGAGTCACTACTTTAAGACTTGACTTTTGGTATTAACTTGGAATTTTTTTTATTTTCTGACCTTGTTGATGTATTGTGGGAAAATATTAGGTTTGATTTTATGTTATGTGTTGGATTTTCTTGGTGGATATATTTTTATCTCTAAATATCATGTTATTAATAGGCATAATTCCTTTTATACATGATATTTTTATACCCTTGGTGCCAGTCTCCAACCTGGGGCCTACTGAAGTTGGGACTTGGGGGTCCATTATCTCTATTACTTTATTCCTGGCCCAGGATGGGTATCTTTGGAGGGAGAGGATAATTACAAGGTGGTATAAAATGTTTTGTTTGAGATATAGGATGAATTTTAGAGTTAGACACTATGATAATTTCATGGATTAGTAGGGACAAAATTCTAGTTGATCTTGGTGGATAGAATAGGTTTATGGAGGCCAGCTAAGACAAACGATTTTAGGCCCCCCATGATCCAATGTAAGGAATTTGGGCTTATTGAATGACTAAATGAGGTGGAACTATTTATAGGGTAGATACCTAGAAGTTGTAGATGTATCATGATTGATTGTATTCATGTATGGGTTGGGTGATTTTGGTAAATCAAAATTAATTTATTAAATGAACTTTGATAAAATTCCATGCAACTAGACTTAGGGTTTCTCATTTATTTCCTAGAATGGATCCTGGTAATCATCTATATGAAGCTTAAGAAGCAGGGGTTTACTTAGTTTATCTAGTTGATCATTATAGGATCGACCCACCAGAGGATTATGAGGCATGATAGAGAGTACCGTGTGCCTTTTAGCGGTAGATCATGGGGAATTATAAGGGGAGAATCTCTGATCTGGAGACAGAGTGATGGTTGGAGGATCTTGATATTTATGTTATCCTTTATAACATTAAAAAATAAAACATTATCAAACTCATCAAAGACTTTTCATATTTCATTTTCAAATTTAACATAATGCACATTTTTACTAAATCAATTATTTCTAAAAAAAACTACACTTGAAACCTTCCAAGTACAATAAATTTCTAATACATGTGGAGTTAGGTTTACCTATAATTTCAATTATTTAACCTTTATAGTCATAACCACAAAATACCATTATCTCCATCCACTTTAGTAATTGTGTTTGTTAGAGTATTTAGATATTTAGGTTATTTAGATATTTAAGATATGAACAATGGTCAATGTTTTGACAGATTCAATGGTTTGACTTGTATTTATGATTTTGATTATATCTACAATATCTTCATCTATAAATATGAAAAACCTGAACTTAGATAGAGGAATGAATTTTGGGTATTCTTTTTTTGCATGGTATCAGATAATATTCCTCAAATCTAAAGATAACCTTAATAAATCCCCCCTAGGGGTGTGACCTCCTGACCAAAATCCATTATAATAGCTGGTTTCCCCACAAACCATTCTTTTCTCATTCCCATGATTAGCGTTGACCCCATATTCATTGCATCAAGCATTAAATCAGTTGTGCTTCTCTCCCATTGCCCAGATTTCTATAAAGCCTCTCAATTGATACCTAAAATTTTATACATCCAAATTATTGGTTCACAACCTCATTTTTATGACCAAAGAAATTGATTAGATTTTCTCAAATCACTCCAGTCTCCTTGGATCATTTTTTAGATTCTTCATCGCTACCTGAATAGACATCAAGATTTTTCATCACAACAAAGATTATACTACTGATCTACCTAGATTAATATCAGGTCATTTTTGGGTCTATAAAATTGAGCATCGTATCACCCAATTTTTTGGGTTCTCAAAATTAGGTGTCGTATCACCCAACCTTTTAGGACTATAATTTGGGTGCCAATTTACCCGACCTTTTGGTTGGAAAATCGAGCATCATTTTACATGAAAATTTTGAGGCATATCGTTGATATTTGTTTCATATAGCATATTTGATCTCTTGTTGGCATAAACATTGGAGTTAATTGGGTGACACATATTTTTCAGTAAAAATGTTTTTTTTACTTCAGCACACATATTTCTATAATAAAGGGGAGTGACTTTAGAGGAGGATGAACTCCATTTTTTTCTATTTTTTAATGCAATCAAGTTGGAAATGCATAACTTAAGAGGGGGTATTAGAATTATTTTTTTCTTATTTTTCTTTTATTAGGTATTCAAGATAGGTAAACCTTGTTAGAGGGAGAGAATTTGATCATTTATATATTTAATATATTTAGATATTTAAGGTACGAGTCAATGGTCAACAGTTTTACTGAGTCAATGTGCTTACTAGTATTTATGGTGCAACTTGTATCTATGATTTCTTCATCTATAAATGATAACAAACCAACCTCACATGTTGGAATAAATTATGGGTATTCTCATTTTGTAGTGTTTAATATACTATAGTTTTTAGACACATGTAAGTGGTATATACTGAACATGTTTCTTAGAAACATGAATTTCATTGGATTTATTGAATAACATAGTATGATTTGATTGATTTCATTAAAATTATTGATTCATTATTAACTTAGTAAGTCTATCAAGCCATTCCATTAATTACTGTGTGAGACTATATAGATATTTTTTGATATTTTCTCATACATTTCAAAAGGAATTCCTAATGTTTAGTTAATGGAGTGGCTAATGTGGAAAGAGATAATTTATAATGTTTAATTTTGATTTAGGTTATAATGTTCTAATGTAGCAAGTATAATATTTATAGGTTAACTCCTTTTCTATAAGAAAGACTTCGCATCTTTCTATTATATAATTAACCTGGTCTTCTATTATGAGCACTCATTTACATCTTGCTGATTTATTTTATTTATTATATATATATATATATTATATGACACATATTAGAATTATTATCTTTCTATCATATCATTAACTCATTACTCTATCATGAACACTCATTTACATATCATTTATTTCTTTTCTTTTATCAATTTTATCACCTCATGATTTTTTTTCAGTTTTATTATCTATTATATGACACTTTTTCATTTTTATGGAATCTCTAATACTTATTGATTGTTTTTTTATAATTGATTTTTTTTCAAGATTAATATGGATAGTGCATGGATGGGATTTTATATTAAGTGAAATATGTAAGTCATTTTTAAAATTGGTCATGATGAATAATTAAAACTCTATCAACTTTGACACTAGTGTAGAAGCAAATATGTCATTGAATTTTGACTTTAATTTTTTAAGAAAACATTTATTTATTTTTCTTTTTTTTCTTTGTAGGTTTTTTCTCCTCTCATAGAGTTGAGGTTTATTTTTTGTTTTATGTGAAAGGACTTGTATAGGTAATAAAATAATAATTATCTATGTAGTTTAAATCCCAAGGGTAAATATTCACTTATGATTTTTTTCTTAAGTGAATCAGTAAAAAGAATGTTTAAAGATGGTGAAATATAATCCAAAAATATAGTTTTTTATAGATTGTGTCAATACATTTGTAACCGTTTTATGTGGAAGGGTTAACAAAATAACATATTTGAGCACTCTAAATTTTTTCAAGTTTTTTGAAGTTCATGGATGTGAAAAAATATGATAATTCTAAAATCATAAAGGGGAAGATTTAAGGCCCCACCTCGCCCTATGTGTTTGGATGGAAGAGGGGGGTTTAAATGGAAGCCCCAAAATTTCATTATCTAATTTTTCATTTCTTCCCATAAGAAAAATATAAAAAAATAATAAAAAATTAACATTTTAAAATTATTTTTAAATATCATAATATTATATTAATATTTAAACATGATAGAGCATGTGAACCTAATAAAATCATTTAGTATATTATAGTTAGCAATAGGTGTGATAGAGAGTGTAGAAGATAATAGGAAGAGAGTTCAAAGAAGAAATATTTTTAGGAAGATATTACTCTCTCACTCCCACCCAAGCCCTACTAATATTACTCTCTACCCCTTCCTCTCCCCTTCCCATTAAGTATAATATCGAGGAAATTTCTAAAAAAAACTATGTGGGGACCATGTCAGGTTGTTGGGTTAGTTACTGGGACCTTTTTACCACTCTTGGAGTATACTTTCTAGGTTACAAGGGTATCCCTTTCCCTATCATTGTCCCCTCCTTAAAGATCATTCTTTTCCTCAATATAAAGGGAAATAAATAGATTGTGAATGAAGAGGTAATCTTCCAAGGATGCTTCCTCTACTAGGCACCACATCCGTTTTGACTAACCATTGGTACACCACCACATTGTCATGCCAGATGATTTATTTGGACATCACTTTTTTAGGCTCAGTCCCTTCTATAGAGTCCCTGTCCATGTCAATAGGTAGAATAGAATGAAAAACCTGATTCCCAATGCATTTTTTTGAGTTGGGAGACATATAAAATAAAATGAATTATCACTTCATGGGGTAAATATATCTAATAAGTGATATGATGGAGGGTGATTTTCACACCCTAAACTTGGTTAGCTCTTTTATTTATTTTTGAGTCCCTTTTGTTTATCTATCTTCCTAGGTGGGTTTTCACTAAAATTTAGAGTTTTTGGTCATGTAGTTTATGTCACACAGTTTTCCAAACCATGTGAAAAGTTATGAAATTTTGACAAAGACAATCACATGGTTATAATAAACATCATGGGCTTATAAAATCCCAATTGGAATGAGCCTATATCATTTTATCTATGAAAAAATATTTCATGTACCTATGAAGCTAGAACATAAGGCCTACTAGGAAGTCAAGGGGATTAATATGGAACTTGAAAATCTATAAAAGAAAGGATACATCATATTAAATATATCTAAGAAATAAGAAGTGATTTTCTTAAAAAAATTCCAAAATTTATAATAAGAGATCAAGAATGATACATGAAAAGTTGATCTAATAAATAAACTTCTATCCCAGAGAGCAATTAATTATTTATAAATCAAGACTAAAATTAATTCTAGGTAAGATTCATTATATATGAAAATAATCATTTACTATCACTAATACATATTCATTTGGTGTTTTGAAGATAATAAAAGAAAGATAGAAGATATCATTCAATGTCATGGACATAGGATGAAGAAATATTTTGACCATCTGCTATAGACACTAGTGAGGAAGACCACAATCCAAACATTTGGCCAATAAAATCCTCAGGTTGTACCTTTCCTTAAATTTTTTAATTTCCTTACTTATATTAAATTTTCTCAAACCTCTATTTTTATTAGAATATATTGAGGATGCTATATCATTCAAGTGTGAGGGAGATAAACCTTTGTAGCTTTTATGAATTTCAAATATTTGTGTTTTTTTCATTTTTGTCTGTTTTTGAAACTTGTTGAGCTCAAATTGAATACCTTTGTAATTTTGGAACCAATTACAATTGTGAGTAACTTATTTTACCAGAAAACTTAACTTAGATGAATGATAAAATGAAAATATTTTTAAAATTTAAAATTTGAGAAATTCATGAAAATATTACTTATTTTTGAACTCCATACCATGTGATACTGGTCCAATATTAAAATCACTTATCTAAGAGGCTTCTAATCCATTTTTTAATTTTCTTTACAATTCCCTCATTTCATGAGAGAACCAATTCATTCTTGAATAACTATATTTTTTTTTGTGAATTTTACTCAAAAACTCGGATCATTGGGGAACCTGTGTTGAAAATAATTGAGTCATTATTTTTATTGAAAAGATATTTTTACAATAATATTATATTTTGGCCTACCTTTTCAGGTATCAAAATTACAATCTTGAAATCCATAACTACCCAACACTAGAAGTAAATACATGATCATTGTAAACTGAAGTGCATGGAAGATTCTATTTTTTGAACACATTTAGGGAGAAACATCAAATATTAAGAAACATGGGAGGGAAATATCTTTCAAAATTGGAAATATAAGTTCGAAAAAATATTTGAAGTTAAAAAGATTCATCTCTACCTTAAAAATTCAAATCTTTTCAGAATTGATAAAAAAAGAGAAATGTAGTTACTAAAGAAAGTAGAGAGAAGAAATATAAGCTATTTATAAATTTATTATTACATGAACATTCCATGATAATTCATAATTATTTGGGTGATGAATATCTATAAGGGAGAGTGAGGTTACCATTCTTGAGGGTAAACTATTAATGATGAATTTTTATTCAATTGGAGCCAATCTCCTCATCCTATCTCAAAATATTTTTACATTAGAGCCTACCAACCCTTGGCCATAGAACAACCCTAAAAATTTATCATGATAAAGGAAAAAAATTGAATCATTGGGTGGATATTTAGAAACATAATAAGCCTATGGTTTCCCCTACTTGAGTTTGAATTGAGAAAACCTTTTCTTAAAATTCATACTTTGAGTGATGAGAGAAATACATCTAGGAATATAGGTATAAATTAACATGAATGAATGAAAAAATTAGAAATGAATTAAATGTAGTTTATAAAGAAAATGGAATAAATAAAATATAGAAGGCATGATAAGCTTTAGCAACCAGACCAATAAAAAAATAACTCACATTGGCTAGTGTTTTGAATTTTGATTGGGTAATATTTTTGATATTCACTTGTCCAAGAGTATAAAGTTTAAGTATGGAATAATTGATAAAGGTAATAAATGAAGTATATTTGGTTTATATTATATTCATTTTATTCACTCATATTTATAGATTAATTAATATTTATGATGTCTTTGAATTAAAGATATTTTCATTGGATTTTTTGAATATTTCTTAAAATGAATGAAATTTTGAATTTAATTGATTAATTAATTTTATAGAATAAAATTAATGGAAAAATATGAATAACCCTTTGATTCTTTATTCTAAAGAAATTTGGATGAATCAGTTGAAGTGGATAGATTTGAAAAAGGATCGTGCATAAAAGTCACCAGGCTTCATATGTAAAGGTAACTTGTTGTTTCATTGATACATAAAGGTATTTTCCTTTGTCTCTATAAGTGAAGTTCCATGCTTCTCTATGATACATAAAAGTTACCTTGATTATATATAAAGGTAATCCTATATTTTCACTAATATAGAATGATCCATGAATTTTTCATTATAAGTGAAGTTATGTGCCCCTGTGATAAGTAAAAGTTAGTTCCTTTATTGTTGGAGAGTTGAATGATGATACGTAAAGGTTAACCGGCCAATGCGTAAGGTTCATTTCATCATTGTGTATTTTAATATGGGTATAAATATTTTTAAAATACTCAAAAGGAGTGATGACCATAGATATCATCTTGCTTCTATGTGGATCCTGTACATGTAGAGGAAAATTAGAGAATATATTCGAATCAGGGAAGAATGAAGCTCACAAATCCAACTATCTATCGATGTAGGGAGGAAAGAATTCCGGATGCAAATTTTTAGGAATCATGAAATCTTAAAGGGGATATTCAAAATCAAATAATAAAAAATCTCTAAATTTTGACTGAAATGAAATAGGGAAGGATGAATCTACAAAGGAGGATGGAGGCTGAGAAGGAAAGGGGGAATTGGGATTTTGAGTTTTGTTCTGTTGTTGTTTTTTTTTATTTTTTTTATTTTCCACTGCTTATTACTTCTTTCATAGAGTGGTGAAACCTTTTTTGATTAGGATAGGAGGAATGATGACTATTTTTTAAAGCTTGAGTTTCACTTCAATGAATAAAAAGCTTCTTTTGTTGATCAATTTTTGTATTTAGTGGGATGGTGTTATTTTAAATGCAATATTGTTTGGTTTATTATTTCTGTGAATTATTTACTACTTGGGTTGATAATCATATTTTTTCCTCCATTTAGTTTTGTTTATATGATATGTGATATAAAATTTTGAGTGGTGAGTATATAGCGATTACTGATACGTGTGTGGAAGATAGTAAAATGTCTTTGAATTATTTTGGAGTAACTTAACCCAATTGGGGTTTCCGAAGTAGTTTAGGGCTAGTTTATTATCAAGGTTTCATTTTATATCTTTCTATAGACATAGTAAGGAGGGTTTATTAGTAGTGATTACTTCTTGATTAAACCACACAATATCTCTTAACCTAGGTTAAAGCATAAGATAGTTCTTTTATTAATATGATAACTTATCCAATTGAAAATGTGGATGTATTACGTGTTTTACTCAACGATTAATGGTGTTGTCTTGTTACTTTTTACTGGAATTAATTTATTACAGAAACTAAATGAATTTTTAATTAGAAAATTGTTATATGATGCATAGTTTTAGTGTGTAGACATTGTTGTAACTTTTTCTAAAGTGTATTTTTTTTTAATTTTCCCTACTATTAAGATCCTTTATTCGGTATTTGGTATGTTGATAATTTTCACCAGAAATAAAATAATAAAATAATAAATTAATTATAGAAATAAAATTATTTTATTTAGTTTTTTATACGAATAATATAATAATTAATATAATTATAACTTATAAATACCATATAATTTAAAATGTAATTAAAATTATATTTACTATTTTCATAATCATATAGTTCTAATTAATAACTTTAAATATAATAATAAATATAATTTAATATAATTATAATAAATATAATATAATTAGAAAAATAAAGAACAATTTAATTAAAGTGTAATGAGTTTGATGGAGGAAGAATAATTTGGTCATTATAATAGTTATATTTAACTATTATTACAATGTGAATAAATATAGTTGTAAAAATATTATTTTAATTTAAAATATAATTAATTTTAATTTATATAATCAATATAATTAAATATAACTATGATAATGATAATAATTATAATTAAATATTTTTTTAAAATAATTATTACAATTAAAAATTTATAAATATTAAATATATAATTAAATAATTAACCATAATAATAAAATTAACCATAATTTAAAATGTAATTTATAGTATTATTATAATATTTTTAATAATTATATTTTATTGTTTTTATAATCATATTTTTATATTAAATTTTATAAATTAATTTTCATGGAATCGTCTTAATTCCATGGTTCATAAAGTGAAAATCAAGTTAATCATTTTGAGTGGAAATGGTTTCTATGGAGGAGTATAATTATTTATACTGAATAACTTATTTCTTATTCTTCACATATATTTTCATTTTATTCTCTAAATTTCATTATACTTGTCCCATAATTCATACTACATAAGTGAGGTTGAGTTTCTCTATTTACAGAAGAAGATAAAAGATACAAGTTCAAGATAGAGAGAGATTTTAATTTAAAAATATATAAGATAACATTGACCTAGTCAAAACCCATATCCAAAATATATAAATACTATAACCCCCCCTCAAGTCAGGTTTACTTATTATGGATGAATAACAAAATAAAAGAAAGTAAATACCCTCCTAATGCTTCCCCTTAAGTTAGACATGTCCAAATTGACAACATAAAGTCCCGACACATAAACATGAATGAAATCAAAAGGTGGTGATGCATGTGAAGTCTATTGAAAAACATATGTGGTTCAATGGTACTTGAAAAACTGAAAGGATTCACAATGGAAAGAAAGACGCTAACTGGGGGTTAGAAAGAGCTTATGTGAAACCCGTGTGGGTGGATGATCATAGTGGAAATGAATCACCAGAGTTTGGGTGGAAGTGGAGGGAAGAAAATGGAGATCGACACATCAAATATTGAACCCTTCATGCAAGTGACCTCTACCAAGCTCCATGTTCATCAAATGCTCATGAGAAATAATAATGAATGAGAATACCATAATAAAGTTCAATTCCCATGTAATCTTATTGATAAATAAGAGATTTATAGGGATGCAAGGGACATGAACCACTGATTTCAACTCTATGTGGGGTTTAATTAGAAAGTACCAAATTATATAATAGGATCAGTGAATCTACCAAATATTGTGATAGTAGTAGTTTTGGAGAAAGGTTGATAGGTGGTAACCATACTTTCATTACCTATGAGATGATTTGAGGCATTTGAATCTAATATCCAAATAGTTGAATAATGAGAAATGAAAGTTTTAGGTATACTTATTGAGGCTAGAGATTTTGATGAGGTATCGAGGTGGTATGATGAGAGGGTATAAGATCTAAATCTTTTGTTGAAGGGACTAGTATGGAAGAGGATCGGTGGTAGACCTGAGGAATAAACCAGAGTAGCCTGAACTGATCGGTTAAGTGATATACCATTAGGATCGTGAGGGTGTACATGCAACCAACATATTAGTCAAGGTGGTTGCATACTCAGGATCTATCCTATAAATAAGATTAAAGATACAAAACTGATCCTACTGAGACAAAGTCACCTCTAGTATTTAATAAAGTGACTATGACTCGAGGATATTATCATGAAGAACTTTACTTTTGGTAAAGTATGTTGGAAATGGAAAATGTTGCTGATAGATGAAATAGAGATATTGAAATCTAACCAAGGCCAAAAACTGATTATTGAAATCAAATTACATAAGGGTCAAGGAGTCCCCATAGTTTGATTTTGTTTGTAGTGTGAGTAACTTATTTAATCAATAGTTTCTTAAAATTTACAACTATGGCAAAAAATTTTCTATCAACAAGATTCCATACCTTTTATTTTGGATCAACTAGTGGTGGTGGAGGGTTAAATATTTGAGAATTGATATTTATATTTATGAGAGACATGAGGATAGTCTTACACCTAATAGAGAAATTTTTCATGTCAATATTTTATCTATAAGGTGCATGGAGGCCTTGATTACCTATATAAGAATGAATAAATTAGATTCCAAATAATTTTATCTAATGGAGATTAAAACATGGTATAATGGACACACAAATCATGAAAATAATCACTACTAAATCATCTAGAAGAGTTGTTAAAGAGAATATTCTAATAGGAACAACTAGATCAAGATCAGATATTTGGTCTTAGAAAGAACAATTTAGAAGCATCGAGGTATGCAATAAAAACATGCACTGTTCCATTGGATGCATTGTTGATAGAAGATAAAGGTTCCATGATTCATGATTTTGAAAGGTTGCGCTTGAAGGGAAGTGTTTGGAGAGGGGCATGCTAGGCGTAGCTCATGGGATAATCATTGATGTAAATACCCATAAATTTCAAGGAAATTTTTTTCTTAAATTCTTTGGGATTTTATGAGTACGCAGTTTCTGACGGCACCTGATTCCGAGGCCCGGTGTGCCTGGAATCAATTTCTGAAGTTTAGCTCGGGCACGTTCAGTGAACGAACGAGCAAGTTTTTCTATATTTTGAACTGATGCTCGGAATTAAAATTTGAGGGTACTGATGGAACCGCAGCGCCGGTAATTTCTTAAGAGGACCTTTACCGAAGGTGCGTTTGCTTGGGAGGAGTTGTAAAAAAATGTAGATTAAATGAAAAGTAAAATAAAATTGTGTTACAATTTTATTTATTTTTCTAAGTGATTATATCCTAGGTGTAGCAGTTGGGGTGGGATCCACTAGTTACTAACTACCCTTGAGAGGATAAAGATGAGGTGGGGACTACACTAGCCCCAACTCTTAACATTCCCTAACCCCTTAACTCTCCCCCTTTAAACTTGTTAAACCCCCTTGTAATTAAGTGGGTGACTTCTCCTCTCCCCACCTTCCCCACATTAAATCATGCCAACAAACTTAATCAATTAAGAGAGTTAGGTGTTTGAATTTTAAAATTTAAATTCATGGCTTGGATTAATAAAATAAGATGAGACTTATTTTATTTTGGGGGTTAGCTTGTTGTGTTAAGAATTGGGGAGAGGGCTCTAGTTC
This sequence comes from Viscum album, assembly GCA_963277665.1. Lineage (NCBI taxonomy): Eukaryota > Viridiplantae > Streptophyta > Magnoliopsida > Santalales > Viscaceae > Viscum > Viscum album. The sequence goes on from OY728133.1 coordinate 1,982,153,399, forward strand.
CTCTCGTGAAGAACGTCACCCTTCGACGAAGAACGCTGTCACCACAAGGAGAGACGACGTGCCATTCCTTCGTCTCTTCGCAGCTAGAGTGAGACGTCGTCCCCTCCTTGGACGCACGCCAATGCCATCTTCAAAACCTCACCTCACGACGCCATCTTCCACGTCGCCAGCAAACGTCATCATTTATCGAGGTAGGTGTTATCTTCATTCAAGTTCAATTTAATGTTCTTCGTTGATTAATTTGGCCAAATGTTACCAACGTAACGGGAGGAGATCGGAGCACACAAACATGGACAATTTATCCTCCCCATTTTATTGTTTATCAACAATGACGTATGAGGCGAAGGAAGCATGGTGTCATCGCACCGTGCGGGAATGAAGGGAACCGCGACCGGAGCGGGCCGCAGCGGTGGGGCGCGGCGCCGTCGCGCCACGCCGGTGAGGCCAAGGGAACCACGGACGGGGCGGGCCGCGGCGGTGGTGTGCGGCACCGTCGCGCCGCGCTGGAGAACCCGAGGGAGGCCGCGACCAGAGCAGGCCGCGGCGGAGGGGCGTGGCGCTGTCGCGCCGTGCCGATCGAATGGGAGTCGCGGCTGTCACCAGCAGGGGCGGCCGGGCTCGGGCCGGCCGCCGGCACTCCAGGAGGTGGGACCCCTGCGGGTCCCGTGGCAGATCACACCGGTCGGCCGTTTCCAATGAAACCAGGGGGCGTAAACCCACAGATTTGCCTAGGGCGGACCCCACCAGGGGGGCCACCGTTTCCGAAACAACGGGGGTCGCGCCCCCTTCGCACCCCGTTCGGCCGTGAGTCGAGCCGCAGCCAGCTTCTAAGCCAGGTCACAGGCCGCGCCCAGCTGGGACAGGCCGGGCCGAACCCAGACCCGGGTCGGATTGACCCTGTTCGGGCCGACCCAGGGGGTATTGGGTCGGGTCGGACCGGGCCCAAACCCCTAATTTCGGACCAGGTTCGTTCAAACGCCCATACCTTGGGCTACAGACCTCCGATCAATGCACCGTCAGTTGCGTTAGGATCCTTGGATCGAGATGGTCTTTTCGGTATATTACACACAATGTTTCAGCGAAGTTTGGATATGGATGGGTTGGTTCGAACCCGAAACCAACCGGGGCCTTGGAGCTGAAACGCTTATAACTTAACGACCGGACATCCGAATGACGTGCTGTCAATCACGTTGTTTTCCTCTTAGTGAGATGGTTATTTTGGATTACTCCACTTGAGGTTTGGATGCAGTTGGAGTACGGTCGGGTTTGTTTTAGCTTAAAAACCAACCGGGCCCCTGGAACGGAAAAGCCAATATCTCTCAGACCGGGCGTCCGATTGACGCGCCGTCTGTCGCGTTGAGTTCCTATTGACGAGATGGAACTTTGTGATACATCAAATATGGACTTCGTGGCAGTTGATGTATCGACCCCTTGGCTCATTGAGCGGACCCTCCCAGAATTTTCACGACCCGACCCAACGGGGCTCGAGCCGCGACTCCCCAAGCCCTCCTCCAATAGGCCAGGGGCTGGTGACCAGCGCCGAGTAGACTATCACACACATGGGAGGCATTAGCCTAAGGTACCTGTACACACGCACCCACATACACCTCCATGAAACAGTGCAGAGATATATAAAACTGAAAAGAAAATGCATGCATACACTATCTCACAACCAGAGTATAGCAGAAGTACAAAGGGCAAAACAGGGCCCACCAAAAGTAAACTACAAAAGCGCGTCCAACCTGCTCTGAAGAAGGGAAACACTGCCACAAACACCGCCGGAAAGCTCCCTCAGCATCGCACCGGCAAACCCCCGGTCAGTCTCGCTCACTCAACTCCGCCTGCTCCAGGTCCTCCTGGGACTCCGTCGAAAGGCCTGTGGTCTGTACAAGACACAAACATGTGCGGGCAAATCCCGTGCAGGGGTGAGTATAAACATACTCAGTAGGCACCCCAAAAACCCAAAACAAAAGAGAGAAACTGAAAGGCAACAGTCCGCTCATCCCAGCCAGAGGGAACCCATACGAGAGAGAAACTCCATCTCGTGACCATCCTTGGCTAAACACAACTAGTCAGCTCAGCTTAGGTGTATGCCCATACATACACCTTAAACAATCCAGATAAACTCAGCTCACGCCACAAAGCCACAAGAGGTATCGAACTCATCGCCAGCAACTGTCCACAACCAGGAGAGCACACTCTATGCTCACTGTCATCCCAGATGATACTCATCTGAGAGATACACTCCATCGGGTCCCAAACAAACATCTCAGATGCTCACCCGAGAGACCACGCTCATCGGATAACATCACTGAGGAAACATCGCTGAAACAACATAACCACCAAACTCCTCAGATAGGGGATCGCCGCTAGGGTCCTCTAGGGGATACCAAGACCCACTCCGGTATACGTATCTCACAGATAGGGGATCACTCCCAGGGTCCGCTGGGGGATACCACAACCCGATCTGGAATACGTAGTTCTCACAGATAGGGGATCACACCCAGGATCCGCTAGGGGATACCACAACCCGATCTGGCACTCGACAGAAGTACATCACTCAGATAGAGGATCATCGCCCATATAAAGGTGGTCATGATGATACCGAAACCCTATCTGGTATAACTTGCGATGTATGGGATCGAACCGATGATGCCGCAACCCTACCGAAACCACACGCTGAGTAGGGGATCACATAACCAGCGATACCGCAACCCTACCAAAACCACGCGCTGAGAAGGGGATTGCATAACCAGCGATACCACAACCCTACCGAAACCACGCGCTGAGTAGGGGATCACATAACCAGTGATACCACAACCCTACCGACACCAAGCGCTGAGTAGGGGATCGTATAACCAATGATACCGCAGCCCTACTATAAACCTCATGTTGAGTAGGGGATCATATACCCAACGATGCCACAACCCTACTGAGTACGACCCACCGCGTAGGGGATCATAATCCCGATGATTCCACAACCCTACGGGGTTAACCAGCTAGATAGGGGATCGCCGCCCATGGATAAACGGTTACAACGATACCAAGAACCCGATCTAGGGAAAAGATGCTAGAGGATCCTGCTCCGGGCCCACCGGAGGGAAGCCACAACTCTAATAGTTTAAACATCCCATCGAGAGGATCACAAACCTATATGAAGGTTGTGATGCCGCGTGAACCCTCGTGGGAACGAACCAAGGGAGCACCCTCAACCACTGCTGGTACAAACATCGCTAACCCGAGAGACCCACAACAACACCTCACTGCGCACCTCCAAGGCCGATACCGAGGCCACCATCGCGATCCACGTGAAAAAACACGCAGGATAGGCTGCTCACTCGCCCGAAACGGACTACCGGTGAAAACAACACTATTCACCATAGCTAACTCGTGCGGGGGCCACACAACGATCCCGAAACCGATCGAGCGGATCATACCACGATGATCCCCTCAGAAAAACAAGCGGAATCGACTACTCGTTCGTCCAAAATGGACACCCGGTGAAAAAGGAACTATTCACCGAAGGCCAGCTCGGGTGGGACCCACACCTCGATCCTGAAACTCATCAAACGAATTGCACCATTGCGATTCTCTCAAAAAAACACACAGGATCAACTATTCATCCGCCAAAATCGGACTCCTGGTGCGAAAGCTGTGTTTCTCCGCAAACGCCAAAACCCGACCTCGTGGGGCCCGCACCCCGAGCTCTGTCCCAACATCCAGAAACCTTCTCAAAAAGTCTATCGTACCATCAGGGTCTCAACACCACTAACGGCACGTCATTCGGATGTTCCGGGAAGAAGTTACAATGACCTGAAGTCGTAAAATAATAAAATATTATTATTTTATAAGACATTTCTAGCTCCCGGGCCACGATCCCAAACCTTCAAACCCTCAAACCCACACCAGAGGGTTCGCCTTGTCGTCAAGGTCGCGTCGCCGCAAACAGCACGCGAATCCGACTCCCGGATTGCAAGATACGGGGGTTTAAAGACCCCCGTAGAACAGAAAGAGGCCGGACCGACCTGGACCGGCCGCCGCCGCCGGCAGCCCTCCGCCGCCCGGCGCCTGGCGCCTGGCGCCACCGCGCCGGTGCCGTGCCGGCGAACCTTCCGAGGTCCGCCGGAGGCACCTCGGGGGTCCAAACGCAGATCCGAAAGCATCTGCACGCCCCCCGGGACCCGATCTACCCATATGCAGGTTCAAAACGAAGAAAAACGCCAAAATATGGGATCCGGGATTTTCAAAACGTAAAACGCCTACCTGTTGGCGGATCACCGACGCTTTGGATGTAGAACGGCGCTCGCGACGCCCTGAAGCTGGATCTGCAGATGAACGACGTTGAATTCGGACTCCCGAAGCTCGATTTGGAGAAGAACGAAAGAGGAGGAGGGAGGTGCCGTCCGTGCGCGTAGGCGGATTTGGGGGAGGGGGGATGAATTTCTGTTTTAATTTTCGTTTTTAAAAAAACAAACTCATATTACTCCCCGCCAACTAGCCTCCGACCTGGCACCCGATATAGACAAAGGTAAGGTCACCCCTAGGGTAAACGTGCCGTTCTGAACGCAACGGCGGACTCAGATTTGCGATCCGAGACTTCGTTCAGAAGTTATTTGAGCCAACGCTCGTAAACTAACTTCTCCATTTATTTACGAAAACGCCTTAGGTGGCGTTTCTCACCGCAGGCCCGCACCCGCAAAGTTTACACCTCACATAGGGTAAACGACACGTTTCGGACGCAACTGTGCACCCAGATTACCATTCTGAGCTACCATTTAGGAGATATAACACCCCCTCCATGTGCATAGTATAAAAATAATTAATATTTTTATAAAATTAATTCCGGGCACACCGGGCCTCAGAATCGCACGCCGTCTTCGCGCCTAGCTCTGGAATTATTCATAGAAAAATTCCAAAGTCTGACAGGGCCAAAAACCCGAGTTGCTATAAGAATCGAGCGTGCTGTGTGTGGAAACCCTATAGCTGGCTGCGACTGCGATGACGATGACGAATGTACTTGTATCCTATGTGGGTTCGGCAGCGAGGAAGACTGTACTTGGATCCTACGTGGGTTTGGCAGTGAGGAAGACTGTACTTGGATCCTCTGTGGGTTCGGCAGCGATGACGACTGTACTTGGATCCTCTGTGGGTTCGGCAACGATGGTTATTGTACTAAGATCCTACGTGGGTTCGGCAACGACGACTTCTATTCTTGGATCCTACGTGGGTTCGGCAGAGTAGATGATTCAGAGGCTACATCTAATCATATTCACCCCTCTTCGTGAGTAATATACCTGTGTGAGCTGAGTCTTGACTTTCAATCATTATCATCAATATGATTGACTTTCTTTCCTGTGTGGATTGGGTTGTGTTTTCCTGTGTGGACTGGGTTGTACTTGGGCTCGTGAGATGGAGACGAACTGGAAATGATGACTTAGGTATATGTATGGGCATATACCAAAGTAGAGTTAGTTGATACTTCATGTTGTATCATTCCTTTGTGATTTATACTTTGTGGATTCTGGGAGACCTTCGGGGGTCTCGGGGTCCCTACTGAGTATCATATACTCACCCCTACACGGGCTATGCCCACACTACATTATGTTGGTTGCAGACGACGGATAGTGTTGATCGTGGTTGAGGCTTGTAGAGTGGGACGGTACCCAGAGGTGGACTATCAGGCAGTATGTACACGGAGTGGACGGTCGGACCCAAGGAGCTGAGGAGACCATCTGTACCCACCCTTCAGGTGGGATAGCCAGAGGACGACTCGGTGGTTGCTGATTTACTTTACTATTGTTGTACTTTCTTTTCAGTTGTACTGTACTTTCAGTTGGGTTTGTATTCTGGCCCATTTACTTTTCAGCACTTTTGTACTTAGTTTACTTAGTGTTTACATCAGCGTGTGTACTCTGTTGTGTTTCTTTACTTATATAAAGACAATTCATTCCCATTTATCGAGAATTACACCTTGGGTGCTAGTCGCCAGCCCCTGGCTTATGGAAGGCGGGCTTGGGGTAGTCACGGAATGGGCCCTGAGGACGGGTCGTGACAAATTGGTATCAGAGGAGTCGGTTCTACCGCAGAACTCAGGACTCTGATAATTTCTTCTATGTGAAGCAATAGTGTTAATGGTATTGAGTGTGGTTATCAGTCCAAGGAGTCCAGTGTTGGTGCAGCAGTCGACGTATCCATACACCAGGACCTTGACTTCTGATTTCCGACTCAATGCACGAAAACATTGATTGCATATGTGTTTCAAAAGTTTTCTTTGTGATTACTTTGTGTCAGCTCACCAGGTATACTTTATTAACTGTGGCACACTTTTTTCTTTTCAGTATGGAACCACGATGGAAACCGGCTAGGGTTCCGAGCTTTGTGCGAGATGGCAGCCCACCGAGCGACAAGGCCTTGGTGCATGGCCCCATTACAGCGGAGCCACCGATAGCACCTCTACCCACCGAGCCACCGATGCCACCAGCCCCAGCAGCTGAGAGTGCACGTCGCCTAAGTGCACTGCATGAGTTTCAACATCAGAGGCCGCCCAGGTTCCGCGGAGAGACGGACCCTCAGGAAACCGAGGATTGACTGGAGGCTGTTGTTCAAGTCTTCAGATTAGTAGGGACACCAGCTGATCTCATGGTGATCCTTGCGGTGAGTCTCCTTCACGTAGCAGCAAGTAGATGGTGGAGCCTGATGCTCCAGGTGCACGACGAGGCATCTATTCTATGGATGGACTTCGAGAGTCTCTTCCGCTCAGAGTTCATTTCAGCCACCCTCCGTGCGGTGCACATCCAGGAGTTACTATAGCTGCGTCAGGGAAGCATGACAGTAGACCAGTACTCGGCGAGATTTACCGACCTCTTGCGCTACTCCTCGGACATGGTACGAGACCCATTCTTCTGGGGTCGGACCTTCGAGTAGGGACTGAGGCCTGAGATCAAGGCATCGATGATCTCCCTCAGCATTCAGACGCAGGCAGGAGTACTGGAGCGAGCCCTTCTTGTGGAGAGATTTCTTGCTGAGCCTACACTAGCAGTGAGACCTACCGCAGGGCGGTACGTAGCAGATTCTTCTGCATCCGGCAGTAGATAGATGTCGCAGAGGTCCAAGCGGACCAGACCATTAGGTGGGTGGCCTCAGGATACTAGTTTAGATATGTGGGGAACACGTAGCAGAGCCAGTCATACGAGAGGCAGACAGTGCTATGCATGCGGCAGGTAGGGCCACATGGCTCATGACTGCCCGACCCGCCATGCAGAGGAGCAGCAGAAGATTGAGGGACCACCCAGGCAGAGGCAAAGGTTTGACTGTGGTGGTCCACAGGGAGAAGGTGGACAAGGTAGAGGAGCTGGCTGAGCAGCAGGTGGTGGACGACGCTTTGGGGCTCTACCACCACCACCACCAGGAGGTCCACCCCGACCACAGGGAGATGGCGGGAAGAGGCAGGCTCAACTTCAGGCAGTGGAGGCCTATGACCACGACACACCTTAGATGATTCGAGGTACTATCTATGTCTACTCCACCCTTGTTGTAGTTCTTATAGACACAGGAGCGAGTCATTATTTCATTTCTGCTGCCCTTGTTCAGAGCTCGGAGATTCCGACGGAGCCGTTGGCTCAATCCTTATGGCTAGAGACTCCTACAGGAGTAGAATCGACGATTATTCACTGGTTCCGGTAGCGTGAGATTACTCTAGGAGGTGAAAGATTTGGCTGGGATCTTCTTGTAGCGGCGTTGAGGCCTTACGACGTCATCTTGGGCATGGATTGGTTATCTACGGTCCATGCTCAGATCGACTGTATTAAGCGCAAAGTACGGTGTGTCCGCATAGATGGGAGCAGGTTCATCTTCACCGATGAGAAGGGATCCTTTGCAGCACAAGATGGAATCACACAGAGGAGAGGATAGCCGATCAATCACCAATTGGCTAGTCTCATCCTAGGAGCAGTTGATGTGCGGAGTCCGAGTTTTCCTATTGTGGTGGATCAGTACGCAGACATTTTTCCTGACGACGTTCCAGGACTACCTCCTCGTAGAGAGTTAGACTTCTATATTGACCTATACCCCAGGAAAACCCCGATATCTACTCCACCATATCGGATGGCTCCTACTGAGCTTCGTGAGCTGCGGGTACAGCTAGAGGACTTGCAGGGAAAGGGATTTATCCGACCCAGTGTTTCACCCAGGGATTCCCCGATTTTTTTCGCCAAGAAGGTGTATGGCAGCTTGTGACTATGTGTTAACTACCGTCGCCTGAACCAGGTGACCGTGAAGAACAAGTATCCACTTCCAAGGATAGATGATCTCTTCGATCAGCTCAAGGGAGCACGATGGTTCTCACAGATAGACCTGAGGTCAGGCTATCATCAGCTCAGAGTTCGAGATGAGGATGTGCAGAATACGGCCTTCTGGTGTTGGTATGGACACTATAAGTTCTTGGTTTTGCCTTTCGGCGCAACCAATGCTCCAACAGTGTTCATGAGTCTCATGAATAGGATCTTCCTGCCTTACCTCAATCAATTTTTCATCGTCTTCATCGACGACATATTGATTTACTCGACCACTAAGGAGGAGCATGCCTACCACTTGCAGGTTGTACTGGATACACTCCGAGAGCACCAGATTTATGGTAAGCTCTCGAAGTGTCAGTTCTGGATTTGAGAGGTCCACTTCTTGGGACACGTCATCTCTGAGGCGGGATTTGCGGTGGATCCTGCAAAGATCGAGGCATTACTAGTTTGGGAGCCACCTAGGAGCATGATAGAGGTGTGTAGTTTCCTAGGTCTAGCTGGGTACTATCAGAGATTTGTGCTAGACTTCTACAGAGTTTCAGCACCACTTTAAGCTTTGACGAAGAAGGGGAAACCCTTCGTGTGGTCAGATAAATATCAGCAGAGCTTCCAGGAGCTGAGACAGAGATTGACCAGTGTACCCATCTTGAGGCTACCAGAGGAGGGATTAGGGTACGTAGTTTACTGCGATGCATCAGGGACCAGAATCGGGTGTGTCCTGATACAGGAACGGGCATTGATTGCCTACGGTTCACGACAGTTGGGGCAGAATGAGAAGAACTATGCTACCCATGACCGGGAGTTAGCAGCAGTGGTCTTTGACTTGAAGATGTGGTGGCACTATCTGATGGGTGAGCGCTTTACAGTCTATTATGACCACCAGAGTCTTAGGTACATCTTCTCATAGAAGGACCTGAACCTGAGACAATGGAAATGGCTTGAGTTCCTCCAGGACTATGACTTTGAGATAGACTATACTCTTGGAAAGGGGAACGTAGTAGCTGATGCTCTCAGTAGGAGGTCAGGCATTCAGCTACTTGGAGAGGCGAAAAAGCATCTAGCTGCGTTGCAGATATCCTTCATAGATAGAGATGGGGAAGCCTTTCTACAGTCACTCACAGTCACTCCTCCACTACTTCAGCGGGTCAGGGAGGCACAACGTGGTGACATTGACTGTGAGGCATGACATACTCAGATATCCTCAGGGCTGGCACCCGATGGATTTTCTAAAGGCGGGGAGCACGTCATCCTCTTCTGGGGACATACCATGGTACCAGTTGCATTACAGGAGGAGGTGTTGAGGGATTTTCACACTTCTCCTTTGGCGGTACATCCACGAGTAGAGAATATGTACTAGGATCTCAGACGACAGCACTGGTGTCCAGGTATGATGAAGGCTGCGGCAGAGTTTGTTTCACGATGCCTCACCTGCCAGCAGGTGAAGGTGGAGAACCAGGTACCAGCAGGCTTGGTACAACCCTTAGAGGTCCCAGAGTGGAAGTGGGACTATATATATATGGATTTCGTGATGGGACTTCCACGTACTTCTAGAGGACACGACTCCATCTGGGTGATCTTGGACCGACTCACCAAGTCTGCCCAATTCTTACCTATCAGAGAGTAGGGCTTAGTGGATAGCTTGGGATGCCTCTACGTTAAAGAGATCATACATATTCATGTTGTTCCATCATCTATCGTCTCCGATCGAGATGCTCGATTTACTTCTCGGCTTTGGAAGGGGTTTCAGGAGGCATTCAAGACGCAGCTGCGCCTGAACACCGCCTTTCACCCTTAGACAGATGACTAGATGGAGAGGACCATTCAGACTCTCGAGGACATGCTTCGTGCATGTGTCCTCGACTTTGGTCGCAACTGGGAGGATCACCTACCTTTGGTGGAGTTTGCGTACAACAACAGCTACCACTCCACCATCGAGATGGCACCATACGAGGCATTGTACGACCGAACTTATAGATCACCTCTATGATGGACAGGCCTTGGGGAGTCTGCACTTGTAGGACCATAGATGGTCCAGGATACGACGGAGAAGGTGCAGATCATCCAGGAGCGGATGAGGACTGCCCAGAGCTGACAGAAGTCCTATGCTGATAGGAGGCTGATACCACTAGAGTTCGAGGATGGTGACCACGTTTTCTTACGGGTCTCACCTTGACGTGGATTATGGAGATTTGGCCGGGGTGGCAAGTTATCTCTGCACTTCATCGTACCATTCCAGGTTCTCAGTAGGATAGGATAGGTAGCTTATCGCCTGGCTCTTCTACCACAGTTGCACCAGGTGCACAACATCTTCCACGTATCTCAGCTGAGGAGATATGTGCATGACCCGACGCATATCATCGACCATGGGGAGCTGGACATTGATAATGGGGCGACTTTTGCGGAGGTCCCAGTGGAGATCGAGAATCGACAGGAGCAGGTCCTATGTGGATGGTCAATTCCTCTGGTGCGCATCTAGTGGCAGCACGAGAACCTCCAGGAGAGCACATGGGAGTGGGAGGCTCAGATGCATGCACAATACCCTCATATGTTTCCCTAGTTTACGATGTAGCTTTATGGGGACGTAAAGACCTGAGGTGGGAGTAATGTAAAGACCCGTAAATTTCAAAGATTTTTTTTTCTCAAATTCTTTGGGATTTTATGAGTACGCAGTTTCTGACGGCACCTGATTCCAAGGTCCGGTGTGCCAGGAATCAATTTCCGAAGTTTAGCTAGGGTATGTTCAGTGAACGAACGAGCAGGTTTTTCTATCTTTTGAACCGGTTCTCGGAATTGAAATCAGAGGGAACCGATGGAACCGCAACGCCAGTAATTGCTTAAGAGGACCTTTACTGAAGGTGCATTTTCTTGGGAGGAGTTGTAAAAAAATGTGGATTAAATGAAAAGTAAAATAAATTTGTGTTACCATTTTATTTCTTTTTCTAAGTGGTTATATCCTAGGTGTAGGAGTTGGGTTGGGACCCACTAGTCACTAACTACCCTTGAGAGGATAAAGATGAGGTGGGGCCCACACTATCCCCAACTCTCCACATTCCCTAACCCCTTAACTCTCCCCCTTTAAACTTGTTAAACCCCCTTGTAATTAAGTGGGTGACTTCTCCTCTCCCCACCTTCCCCACATTAAATCATTCCAACACACTTAATCAATTAAGAGAGTTATGTGTTCGAATTTTAAAATTTAAATCCATGGCTTGAATTAATAAAATAAGATGAGACTTATTTTATTTTGGGGGTTAGCTTGTTGTGTTAAGAATTGGGGAGAGAGCTCTAGTTCCTCCCGCGAAGAACGTCACCCTTCGACGAAGAACACCGTCACCACAAGGAGAGACGGCGTGCCATTCCTTCGTCTCTTCGCAGCTAGTGTGAGACGTCGTCCCCTCCTTGGACGCACGCCAACGCCATCTTCGAAACCTCACCCCACGACTCCATCTTCCGCATCGCCAGAAAACGTCATCATTTATCGAGGCATGGGTTATCTTCGTTCAAGTTCAATTTAATGTTCTTCGTTGATTAATTTGGCCGAATGTTACCAACGTAACGGGAGGAGATCAGACCGCACAAACATGAACAATTTCTCCTCCCCGTTTTATTGTTTATCAACAATAACGTATGAGGTGAAGGTGGCGCTGTGTCGTCGCACCACGTGGGAATGAAGGGAACCGCGGCCGGAGCGGGCCGCGGTGGTTGTGTACGGCGCCGTCACTCTGCGCCGGTGAGGCCGAAGGAACCGCGGCCGGGGGCGGGCCGCAGTGGTGGTGCGCAGCACCGTCGTGTCGTGTCAGAGAACCCGAGGGAGGCCACGGCCCGATCAGGCCGCAGCGGAGGGGCGTGGAGCCATCACGCCACACCGATCGAACGGGAGCCGCGACCTAAGGCCGCGACGGTCACCAGGAGGGGCGGCTGGGCTCGGGCCGGCCGTCGGCGCTCCAGGTGGCGGGACCCCCGCGGGTCCCGCGGCAGCTCACACCGGCCGGCCATTATGGCCGGCCATTTTTGATGAAACCGGGGGGAGTAACCCCCCGGATTTTCATAGGGTGGACCCCACCAGGGGGGCCGCCATTTCCGAAACAAAGGGGGTCGCGCCCCCTTCGCACCCCGCTCGGCCGCGAGCCGAGTCGCAGCCGGCTTCCGAGCCGGGTCGGGCCGGGCCACATCCAATCGGGCCGGACCAGGACCTGGGTCGGGTCGACCCAATTCGGGATGACCCAGGGGCTATTGGGCCGGGTCGGAGTGGGCCCAAACCCCCTAATTTCGGACCAGGTTCGTTCAAATGCCCATAACTTGGGCTACAGACCTCCGATCGATGCACCGTCAGTTGCGTTGGGATTTTCGGATCGATATAGTCATTTAATTATATTACACTTGAGGTTTCAGCAATGTTTGGATATGGCCGGGTTGGTTTGAACTTGCAACCAACTGGGCCGTTGGAGCGGAAACGCTTATAACTTAACGACCGGACATCCGAATGACGTGTCGTCAATCACTTTGTTTTCCTCTTAGTGAGATGGTTATTTTGGATTAATCCACTTGAGGTTTGGATCTAGCTGGAGTATGTTCAGGTTGGTTTCAGCTTAAAAACCAACCGGGCCCCTAGAACGGAAAAGCCAATATCTCTCAGACCGGGCGTCCGATTGACGCGCCATCTATCGCGTTGAGTTCCTATTGACGAGACTGAACTTTGTGATACATAAACTTTGGACTTCGTGATAGTTGATGTATCAACCCCTTGTCTCATGGAGCGGACCCTCCTAGAATCGAGCGTGCTGTGTACGGGAACCCTAGAGCTGGCTGCGACTGCGACGACGATGACGAATGTACTTGGATCCTACGTGGGTTCGGCAATGAGGACGAATGTACTTGGATCCTACGTGGGTTCAACAGTGAGGAAGACTATACTTGGATCCTCCATGAGTTCGGTAGCCATGACGACTGTAATTGGATCCTCCATGGGTTCGACAGCGATGGTTACTGTACTAGGATACTACGCAGGTTCGGTAGCGATGACTTCTATACTTGGATCCTACGTCGGTTTGGAAGAGGAGATGATTTAGAGGCTACATCTAATCATCTCCACCCCTCTTCGTGAGTAATATACATGTGTGAGATAAGTCTTGACTTTCAATCATTATCATCAATATGATTGACTTGCTTTCCTGTGTGGATTGGGTTGTGTTTTCCTGTGTGGACTGGGTTGTACTAGGGCTTGTGAGTTGGAGCCGAACTGGAAATGATGACTTAGGTATATGTATGGGCATATACCTAAGTATAGTTGGTTGATACTTCATGTTGTATCCTTCCATTTTGATTTATCCTTTGTGGATTTTGGGAGACCTTTGGGGGTCTCGGGGTCCCTACTGAGTATCGTATACTCAACCCTGCACGGGCTATGCCCGCACTATGTTGTGTTGGTTGCAGACAACAGACATCGCTGATCATGGTTGAGGTTTGTAGAGCGGGATGGTACCCGGAGGTGGACTATCAGGTGGGACGTACACGGAGTGGACGGCCGGACCGTGGAGCTGAGGAGACCATCTGTACCCACCCTTCAGGTGGGATAGCCGGAGGACGACTCGATGGTTGCTGATTTACTCTACTGTTGCTGTAATTTCTTTTCTGTTGTACTATACTTTCAGTTGGGTTTGTATTCTGGCCCATTTACTTTTCAGCACTTACTTTTGTACTCAGTTTACTTAGTGTTTACTTCAGCTTGCATACTCTGTTGTGTTTCTTTACTTATATAAAGGAAATGCCTTCCCATTTATCGGGATTTACGCCTTGGGTGCTAGTCGTCAGCCCCTGGCCTATGGAAGGCGGGCTTGCAGTAGTCACGACACGAGCCCCAAGGACGGGTCGTGACAATTGATACTATTGGGTTTTTAGTGAGAGTGTTGTGCTTGGATGACATGATTGGTTATCAGGATGCATTGAGAGGGAGCATGGCCCGGGATGGCATAAGACCTTAATAGGGAGGTTCTAATGGATAATGTTTCTTCAGTGGATAGGGTTCCTATGAGAGAGAGGCAAGGGTGATTCTGATTCCATGTAATATTGATTCTTGTACCTCAATGAGAGGTGAACCACTATTTATAAATAGAGATAATAGATACATAATATAACATAACCAATGTGAGACTAATAACAAGTAAAAATGTCAAATCATAGATATGAATGATCTCAATTTTATCTTCCATAATATGATGTTTATTTGAATTGATTTATGTCTCTATAAACAAATAAAAAATAGTAAAATTAGGATGGTACTAATATGATATTAGAAAACTATTAATTGAGTGTATGATTGTTTTTCAAAAGCAACATGAGTTTTAGAAGTTAGAATAAAATTTGAAAAATTTATTATAGATTCAGTTTGTTTCAGCATAAAATACAAGTGTTTTTTGGATAGTTTTAAATAGTTATTTTTGAAAAAAATAAGAAGTTATATTGTATTTGTGTGGTAACAAAATAATCACATTTTTTACTTTCAATTGTAGAAGTATTTTTTAAAAGTATATCTCGAATATCTTTAAAATAAAACTGAAATTTTTTCTTTTTTAGATTCTCCTTTTTCATAAAGTCATTCAGATATGTATGAATATACTTGACTTATATTTTTGGGTGAGTAACACAAAATTATAGGTTTTATAAATAGTTACACATTAATGTGGTTTGAACACATTAATTTAGTGGTCGGAATAGGTATTACAAAAATAAAATAATGCATACAAAAAAAGGGAATAAACATGAGATAAGATAGTGATATTAAATCTCCTTCAAATACTAAGTATGATTAATTCCAAAGAGACACTTGTTAAGACCTCAATCATTCAACTGGGAAGGTTTTTCCCTAATATAGTGTCCTTGAATTATCTTTTATAAGACTATAAAGTAATAGATAACAGTTTATCATACTTAGGTAGGTTCTACCCAAGAAGGGAACCTCTAGATTGTATTTTTTTCAGTATCTTGTTTGTAAGATCCCTTACTTTTTGGGGGTATGTACTTGTTTAAATTTTGGTTTGAATCCATTTTTTTAGTGAATGAAATTTTTCCTGGGAGTATGAGGGGCCTTGAGAGTGTTCTGGGGGTTCGAGGGATGAAAAAGAAGGAAAATCGAGCCAACCTATGCTAGGAGCATGGTTTACACATGGTTAAGTAAACCATGCATCCTACCCAAGAAAACCATGAAAACATAGACAGTGGAATATCACATAGCTAGTGCACGGTTTGTTAAACCATGTAGCCTACCCAGGTAATCGTTTGACCAAGATCTCATTGGGTAGTGGCTTGCACGCGTTTTGGAAAACCGTGCGCCCTTGTAAAAATTGGTATTACAGGATTTTAAGTCTCCATCCAATTTTATCCCCTAATTTCCTCCCATGAAATTAATAAGAACCCTCATGATCTCCCAAGGATCGATCTCTCTCATTTCTAGGCCGTTTGGAGTGTCGTCAGTTGCGAATCGAAGCTCCGGGTTAGTATAATCCTCTCATTCTTCTCTTTTATGGATTAAGGTTTGTATATTGGGAAATCTTCTTCAAAATCTCTAAAACATTATTTATTCAATTATTTCTTGGTTGAGTCTTAAAGGGTAATTTGAATTTGGATACAAGGATTTGATTAATAGTGATTTCATAAATGTATTTGATGTAGGTGGTATACAAGTTATATCCCATGGTTTTTATATAGATATGTGCATATGAAATTGTGTTCTTATGTTCCTATTGTTTTGCTCTCGGTGTTGTTAATGATATTTGGTAAAAATGGTGTCTAAATGACAAATCGAACCCCTCATGATCCCTATGGGATGCATGGAGGATTAAATGACTGATTTAGGGCCACCCATGGGGTGCATCGACCTTCTTAAACATGGTTAATAGAAATGTTAGATGTGAAATTGACTTGTGATTAAGTAGATCCCAAGACAAACATATTAATTGATTAATTTGACTATTAAGAAAGAAATGGGGGTAGTTATGTTTATATGTGGATAATGTCTAAGGGATTGTTTGGATTTACATTGTAATGGGTTAAATGGGATTAGTGGTAATGTTCCAAATGAATTGTGAATTGTATTGAAATTCATTAATGGGTTAATACATGGAAATGATAAATATGTTAAGTGAATTAATATAGGGAAATAGTTGGATATGTTAAATGGGTTAATATAGGGGAACTAATGAATATGATTAGTGAGTTAGGCATAAAAAATGGGAATTGGGATAAATGGATTAGGAATATAAATTGTAAATATGTTAATGGGTTATGACAAATGTTAATTCCCATGATGATTTTGGTATGGTATATGTGTGGTGAATGGGAAAATGGGAATTAGGATAAATGGATAAGAAATGTAAATTGTAAATATGTTAATGGGTTATGACATGATGTTAATTCCCATGTTTGATTGTTATGAATTGTGAATTATATTGGTGTTGGTTATGTTTGATTATGGTATGGTATATGTGTGGTGAATGGGAAAATAAACATATGTCCATGCGTTGGTAGATTAGTGTATTGAAATAAGGATCTATTCCCACAGGTTGAGTTAGATCAAGGCTCTAAATTCCACCCCAAAATTCATGGATTGGGGAAGGGGATTAAGTTTTATTCCCTTAATGGTTTCATTCAATGAGACCACCTAGACTGAGGATTCAAGGTGAGTGTGTTGGATATACGATGATGTGTTTATCCCTGGTGAGATAAAGAAATTGACTTACTCCCCTTATGTATTAATATTAGTGAATATGCCTAACCTATTGAACAAATGATGAAAGTGAATTAAGTAACGGAGATGGTATAAGTAATGAAATTGGGAATAATGCTAGTAATGAGTTAAGTGAACCTTGTTAACTAATGGCACCCGATCTATATTTTATTTAACTGTAATTTATTTGGTACTTGCATGAACTATATATTTAGACTGGATATTTTGTAGACATTGTTGGTGGTGTCCTACTGAGTTTCAATCACACCCTTCTCATGCCGCCATTGGGTACCAAGAGGAATTCATTATTGTAGGACATGACAAGGGTAAGGGCCCCATGCTTGGGAGTTGAGTCAGGATTGGGATGTACATGGATGAGGTTCTAAACTTGGTGTTAGAACCATTTTGGGGATTCCACTATTTTATTTATTTAGGGTTTTCTATACTTATGACACTACTAGAATGACATTGAATATTTATTTTATTTTTTGGTTATACCCAGTTTTGGGATATGTTTATTATGCACATTCCTTAGTTATTACACACTTTTTCCTCTGTTTACATTGTTATATAATGTGTCTTACTCTGGTAAATAGGGTATAGTCTCCCCACATGTCCTATTAGACCCTTAACACTAGTCATCAACCTATGGCATATGGGTAGGTGTGCTTGAGGTCATGTGACAACTCAGCCCAGAGTATTAATTTAGTGGATATCGGGTCGAGGATGTTACATTTTTAGAATTTTCTTTAGGTTACAGTTAACTAGGAAACCCTTAGGAAGGATACCATAGGAATAAAGTTGAGTGAATCCATATGATGTATTTTGATAAAGAGTTATCCACTCAACTATATAAGATTCACAAATATTGTGATTGAGAAGTTTCCTTAACTAAATAATTAAGTGGTGAGAGAAACACCCTAGAGGATTCATTTAATAATGAAATATGGATCTTGAATCACTAAATTAATATGATGTTTAGGGTTATCATTTTTAGTGGTAGAAATTTAATTTAAAGTACTTAATGAAAAGTTATGAAACATAATACTCATATGATAAAATCTTTTATTGTAAATGAATAAAATCATCATCATCAAAATAAACTTTGAGATTAATCCTTGGATGGGAGAAGCTTAATATAAACTCTTAAGACTTGTAGATTAAAAAAAGTTCTCAAATAAATATTATTTATGTTAAATAAATTCCTTCTTTAATAACCAAGAGTTGAAATTGTTTAACAATTGAATCTAGATGTTTATGTAAGAATAAAATGATTCATTTAAGGTTTAAAAAGTAATTATATATAAATTGATATAAGTAATTTTGTTCTCTACTTATATATTCATTATTATTGGATATACCACTGACTTGGTGAAACTTCTAGTTTCCTTGAATCTTAATATGGTTAAGGAATTATTTCTAATTCCATCCATGTAAAAGTTTCAATAAGATGAATAAATTTATGAAAATTTTACCCAATATTATCAAATAGTTAAAGATAGATAAAAAACACATGATGTCTAATTTATGGTACTCTATAGATAGTATAAAAGGGAAAATTTTCAAACCAGAAGAAGAAAATTTGGTTAGTGTTTCCATCAATTTTTTTTCAAGTATCTATCCATGGTCATTTAAACCTAGAGGAAAAATCAGGAAGAGAAAATGAGTATTAGTTCCATATGATGGAATTGTCTTGATTACTTAAAGATTTATAAGAAACCTAGTGGATATTCCACACCAGGTATAAATGTTATAGAATTAAATTCTATCATTCTTTAAAATATAAGATATCAATTGTATGTTTTTCAAAATTTGTAAACATACAAGAGGATAGAAGATAAGAAAATAATTGAAGATTGAATTTTTCTTTTAAGTAAAGGAGAAAAGGAGTTGATGCATTGATAACTTGGATGATTAAATCTTAGAAAAACTTATCAGAAGATATGTATTGTTGATCTCGTTTTTCTCTTGAGAAGAGAATGTAAACATTTTTTTTGAATGAAATGATAATGGTTTTTTTGATACATATAATTATGATTTTTTTCAATACTATAACATGCTTCAAGGAAGACTATAAAAGGACTTTTCTGGTTAGTATTAGCCCTTTTTTCATTTATGGAAATATTATGATAGTATTGTTGAATTTAAAATGTTTACCTAATATTCTAAAAGTGTTGAGAATAGATGAACTAGGAATATGATGTCTAGATCCCGGTACTGTATAGAAAGTGAAAGTCGGTAAAAGTTTAAACCTAAAGAAGAAAATTTAGTTGAAGAGTTAAATAAAGTTTCTTCAAGAATACAATTAGGGGAATCAAAATCTAAGGTTATTAAGAAGGATAAGTAATAATTCTATATGATATGATTATCCAAATTACCTAAAGGAGTTTTTAATACTCTATGGAATGTTCATGTCAGGTATCAGTCTTATAGAATTTAATTATTCAGTTTTGATAGGTATATGATAAAACATGTATATTTTTAAGTTTTGTAAATATAAAAGAATTAAAAATCAAAGGAATAATTTATAACACTTGTAGTTTACATTCATGTTATTAAGAAAAAGGTTTCTTCATCAAATATTTGAATGTAAAGGAAATTTTCAAGCTTGAATGAGTCTAATTAAGGTATGGGTATCTTCATCTTATTTTTCTTATGTGATAAGAGAGGTTGTTAGTTAACAAATAGTTGTTACAAACAACATGAGATGATTGATTATATACATATGGTTTATGATTCATTAAGATTATATAACATGTTTTTCATAGAAGATGTGGATAAAAATATTTTATCCAGGATAAAGTTTTTATTCAGATGGTTAAAATATAAGGGAATATGTTCCTACCTCCCATAGGTTATATATTTTGATAGTATTATTTTTAAAATAATAACGTTCCAATCACATAGAATACCATATATTAATAGAAAAATAGTTTATTTATTAAATATTACTGTTATATGAAAATATTGTTATTTCCTAAACACAAAGTAGTTTTCACATTTTAGAATGATATTTTGAAAGTAATATAGTAACTAAGAGGCTATTAGGAGTATATTTGGACTTAAAGAAGTTCAAAGTTGAAAAATAAAAGATAATATCAATATAATATTAAAGTTATTTTTCATTTAATATCTTAAAAGAGTTTAGGATGTGTGATGATAAATTAAAATGTAAAGAGTTTCATTTAGTCAACATTACAAGTGAATATCACTATTTCATGAAGGAATTTACCAATAAAATGTATGAAGTGAATTATGATTGATGTCTTAAAAGAGTTTAGAATATGTTGGTAAATAAAAATTTAAATATTCATATTAGTTACCGTAATAAAGTGCATGTCACTTTATCCTAAAAGTTTAGGATGAACTAATTATCAACAATGTAAGTAGTCACAACAATCCAGGGAAAAAGTTTGATGGAATGGATTCCATGTATGATGATGATGTATTTATAAAGAGTTATGAGTAGATAATATAAGTTAACTTTATGACATTTGATATTTTAAAGTTAAGGATTTTGAATATTTTCAAGTAGTTAAACATTATGAATATGATTCCTAAGTCTCACCATTATTCAAACTAGATTAATTCATATATATTTATTACTAAAGACTTTAGTGGGGGTGGGGTTATTATATGGTCACATAGAGATGTGGAAGTGATTACTTATGCTGTAATAAGTTAACAAAAATCCTGAAAATATAGCATATATAAGGCTGATTTTGCAGTCTCTCATATATGATATAATATATAGATGATTATGTTGGGTTTGTTAAATACTATTAAGAGAATCTTAAGGATATAAAATGATTATATTAAGGTAAATATCAATTTTATCACTATTTTACATTGGTTTCATAAATGTATATATAAATATGTACATTTTTTGAAGTGTAATGTTAATTATCCTCTCAAAGAATGACTTTGAGTCATCCCTAACTGATGATCATCATGAAGCATTATGGGTTGTGATGATATGATAAAGTTAGATTAAATATATTCTTCTACACAATATAATCAGTTTCATATACAAAGAACTAATTGACAAGGTAATAAGTAGAGAGTTATTATTTGTACTGACTCACCAAAGTATATTTCAGGAAATATCATATAGTCATCGATATACTTAGGGGTGTATTCTTATTATAAATCCTTTTTACCTGAGATTAGTGAGATACCTAGTATGAAAACCTTCATTATATGATAACCTACTTACCTAAGTCAATATATAAACTTAGCTAATACGGTATTGGTTGGGCATGTTTCTGAACATGTCATCGATTGGGGCATAACAAAGATGATATTTTTCTATTTGTATGACTAGTAAAGACATATAAACCTCGATTGAATTAGTATGAAGAAATTAATGATCCCGATTATTTGAGTCACATATGATGTGTTCAACTACTTAGATGGGGGTAATGTGATGTAATCATATGTGGGATTAATGACATGTGATGTATTCCTTGAATTGGTTATCCTTTTTTAGAGAATCAAGAAAAGATGAGTTGACTATACTAGATTGACATGTTCAATGTCTAGCAGTATTTTGATTTCATGGAAAAATAGATTATATAGGTATTCATACGATATATAAAATAAATATTATGGTGTAGATATTCATATAGATATACTAGTATGTTTGATAGAGATGATACTAGACCACTAAGTAGTTTGGTAGCACTGATGATTTTCTAGAGGCCACTCTTTGCTTACATATATTAATTAGGGATTTCATATTTTTTTTTCAGTGATGATAATTCCCATAGTGTCATATAGTTAGTCCGTTGGATAAGGATTAAATTCTGGATAAAGTATTTATTCAAAATGAATAGAACTTGATAAAACTGTATCTAAAAGAGTTTAGTTGGATTCACGAAGTGATGCGAGGTTTTTCATAAATCCCTTTTGAGATTTTAATTCCAGTGGTCGATTCTTGGATGTGGACTAAAAAAATGAATGTGATGCATATATATATATATATGATAATCTTTATATATTTCGTATATAACTTAAATTTAAAAACAATCATATGAAGTATGTATATTATCATTCATATGATGCATGTATGTTGTATAATATATGGTATATATACTTTATATATATATATATATTATAATAATATGAATGAGATGCATATTTGAGTTTCATGCGATGAAAAGGTCTATAAAAATTCTCCCAAATGGTTTCATCAAGTTATAAACCAAAGGTTGATTTATTTTATCTTTTCATTTATTCATTAAAATGAGTTCAGTGAATAATAACCAATAGACAACAAAACATATGATGTGTTACAGAACAGAAGCATTGAGCTTCAACTATATAAAAGATACGATCTCTTCTATTGGGTGATTATAAAGTATTTTGATGCTTTTGATCTCATTATTTCATTGTTTCTAATATCATTAGTTTCATGCAAAGTTGTTGAAACATTCTCCTCTTCCCGAGAACTATTTATCTCACAGACGAAGGTGCTAGAAACCCTTTAGCTGCTTGGGTATCTTCTTGATATGTTTATGGATACTTCGAACAATTTACTACCTCATAGGAAGGAAGAATTTGTTTTCCACTTCAGTGGTCTTTATCAAGTATTCTCTTTGTAAAGATAAAAAGGATTATACTACTGTTGTACATGAATTTTATGTACTCTATTTTTATAATATATTTACATGTTTTATTTGTTGAAGATAGATCTGACTATTTTGGGTTGTTTTACACTTCCAATAATCATAATATGATTAAACAAAACCCATCAAGAATGGATTATTTGATCAAAACTTCAAAGAAAAAATTTTAATACTTAAAAATGTTTTTAGGTAGCATTTTATATGAGGATTGAAACAAGAAATGTGTGAAAGAAGGAATATGATAATGATTGGTAAGTCAATAGTTTGGTATTAATGGAAAAGATGTGATGAAATATATTTAATATTATAAATATTAAATTATTTAAGGGATATTTTTTCAATAATGTATAAAATTAGGGACAATTATGTTCATAAAATGTAGAAAATTTATCATAATTAGAAGGGATCTAGATTCCCTTAAATGATAGAAATGACATTTCCTCTGCATTTTCACTACTTCTCCCTTTTCCCTATACCAAACATAATTTATGACCATTCCCTCACCATTTTTTTTTCAGGTTCTAGTTATCTTTTATCTTTTACTTTGTTTCTTATAATTAATATAATATAATATTTTTGAATAACACCAAATATAAATTTCTATTTTAATTTAAAGGGGGTCCTTATTGGGATTTCTTACCTTATTGCTTCAATAAAAAGTGACAAGAAATGACCCAGAGAAATCCATTTTATATTATAAATAGAAAAAATGAGAAGTACAAAATAAAGGAGAATAGAAACACTAGATTAGATGAATACATTAGAATAATTCTTCTCCCCACTCAATCCACCAATGAAAGGACCAGTTTGGGGTATACCTAACACTGAGAGGGGGGTGGGTAAATCAGTGTTAGGGAATTTTTAATATAATTAAAACCTTTTTATCCCTATACCACTTAGACCTGTTAGGATCTTGATTCTCTTATTCTCTTATTCTCTTTTTCCTGTTGCACACAATAATATTAAAGAAAGTAAAGATGAAACACAATATTATTATGAGGTTCACTACCTAATAAGAGTAGATAGTTATTGGCATGGTATGGAAATGATCCAAACACCAAACCACTACAAAGTAATCCTTTGAATGTTGTTTCAAAAATTAGGAAACACCCTTTCAATTGTAATGCACTATAGTCAATTTAAAATGCATGTTTTATATCACTTGGATGGATCTTTATACTTACTCTGATGATAGTCTCTTCTTTACTGATAAAGGTTTACAGCACCAAGAAATTCCTACACCTATTGAGACCTTTTGGATGTTATAGTTATGCTTTTTTCTTCCAAAATCTTCTTCTTTACTTTGTTACTGCATAACATCATGTAAACAAATCTTCTTACCTCTTCCCAATAGCCAAATAAATGTTGAAAAATATTATTATTCTTTTATCAGTAATAATAATATAATTTTTTTGTTGACTGATGAATTGAATTCTCTCTAAACCAAATAATAATCAACTGATATCAACTTGTCCAGTCACTTCCTCTTCTCCCTTTGATCCATGACACACAAATATATGCGATAGTGTATAGAAGTTTCTTGATCTCTCTTTATTCTTCAGTGCACAACCAAATACACTGAATCACCTTATTCCAAAAATGATAGAATCAAAAACTCAATTTGTGATTATTAAATCAATGAATATTATCTCAACACAGCATCAACATAATTCTTTCACCCTGATCAATCTTTAGCCGAGCACACTCTATTATTTTTAGACACACAATTATATGAAATTGAGTAATAGTGTCTTCATCTCTTTATTTAATACACAATATCATCACATGAGTGTATTAGTTCAATTCTATTCTACCTTGGTGTATCCAATATTTAATGAAACTGATTCACACTGAAATTTCAATATCAATTCATACAAGAATAGTCTTTTACAATCTCAAATTATTCTTTTATTAAATTCTTAACCCAATACATGAATGGTGCATGTGAATTTTCAATATTCATTTTAATCATTTTATGTATTCTCTTGAGTTTTGATTTTATGAATGGAAGGGTGCTTATTCAAATCATATTCACACTTTCAGGCAGTACAATTACTGCCTTGGTTTAATTTGCACGAGTACTTGTTAATTAACCTGTGAATGTACACATGTACACTCTTCACTTTCTTCTCCTTCCTTATATCTCTCTCTCTTCACACAAAAAACAAGTTTTGTTTTCTTAACCCTTTTTTATCAACAGTATGTGTATTCATGCACTTTCTATCATATGAAAACCCAAATAGTGTGAGTTCTTCTTCTTCCTCTTGTAAGTATGAACTTAGGTGCACATCAAGTTCTCTTCACACAAACAAACTATGTAGGTTTGTTATTTTCTTTCTATTGTGTATTAAATAGATAAAAAGTGTCTTTGTGTAAGGTTTTATATGTGGAATAGATTCTCAAAACACTATAAGAGTAAAAAAATCATACACTATGGCTCACAGTATAGTTATTTTCATGAGAAGTAAGCTTCATGGAATTGGTTCTTCTTCATGAATCACAACAAGGGTGTTCACACATTAGTTGCGTTTTCATGTTATTTCTTCTTTGTGAAAGTAAAAAGCAATGCGGAACCAACATTATTAGTGAAGTAGGACAAGGGTGTACTTACACTAGTCATGTGTTATAAGATACTCTTCTTTTCAAATACATTAAGTCTTGTGGGACTCTGATGGTTCGTGAAATAGAACGCTCCAGTGAAACTTTATTTTTCGAGATCTCTGAAGAATGTGGAAGAAAAAATATCAACAGGCTTGATGCCTCTTATTTTATAGGATAGTATCACCGCCTTTCATAGACTCATCCTTCTGCATTTAAAGACCAATATAAAGAGTTTAAGATCTTTGATTTGAATAATTTAAATGTGTAGTAATGATACTTTGAGAAGCCTAGCATTTTCCTTTATTAGTGGCCTTCTCTTTTGCAGTGAGTAAATCATGTGAATGTGTTCATAAATGCATGAAACTCATTTTCTCAAACTCCTGAAGCTAAAATGGCCTCTTGAAACTGAATTTTTAGTTCAACTGATGGGTTTTCTTAGGATTCTTCACATGAATCAAGAAAATAATGTTTCATGATTCCTTTGATCGATTTAATCTCAATGTTTCGACCATAGAATGATCATGGAAGACCTGAGTTTGAATAATGGTGGTTTGGCCATGTCTTTGGTGAAATAACTGGTGCCATCAAATCTGAGAAGAAGAAGAAGACAATGGAATTCTTAAAATACATGGTTGATTTCAAATACTAACACCACGAGAGATCTAACAACCCTAGTTTAAACCAGCAGGGTGCATGATGTGATGGATTGTGACGATTACCCTGATCAGAAGGTCACGTTTATGTTTATATTTTAAGAGGACAAACAATACTCCCAAACTATGTACCAAATAGAACTCTCCAACAAAATAGACATAGTATATCAAACAAGCCACTCTATGGACTTCTCATAATTCTCCTCTCCCTAACTCAGTACAACACTGTACTGGTTCTCTCATGTCTTCGTGCCTCCCTGCATGGTGGCTCCACCTCTCTTACATCCATACACACCTTTAGGCATACATAGGGGCTACACATGGCCCTCCATGTTGCATGTGGGATGGGCTGGCTAGCCTCCCTTGGGAGTGGTTAACCCTATATCCTATGAAATCCCTCAGTTGAGGCTGACTGATCAGTCTAGTAGGCCAGGTCTTTTTTAAAATAAACCCCATAAAAATAATTAGTTAAAAAACCAAGTATTTAATGGAGTTCAATATCAAATTCATGGACACCTATATTCTGAGAACTCTATTATAGAATTATTCAAGCCCTCAACTTATCTTCATGAATTTTTCAAATATTCCTTTATTATCTTCCTCTATTCCTTTTTGGAATATAAATTCCAAATAAATTCTTTATCATTAAAATCACTTTCATATTTGTTTTAAACCATGTATCACCTTTGATACATGTATTTGAACTTAGAACTAGTTCATAAATAATCTAATTTTACAACATGGACAATTTATCAAGAATGAAATATAGTTCTATGAACCTATAATAATTATCCAGGAATCATCATGAAGGAATCCACAACAATTCTCCAAGAATCACCATGAAACTCAAAGTATTGAAACTATTCACATGTTTCTTCAAATTAGAAGTCTTGAGCACTTCATACAAGCTCCATAACTTTAGAACATATTCATCATATTAACATCAATGAGTTTTTATTATCTCATTGATCATATTTAACAACCAATGACAATCCTTAACAAAAAATACAACTCATACACAAAGTGGGATCTTCAATATACCCCTTTTTATTTTTTGGAAATACCATAAAAGTTTTTTCCAAATGAATATATCAATATGTG
The DNA here is from genome assembly GCA_963277665.1 of Viscum album. Taxonomy (NCBI): domain Eukaryota; kingdom Viridiplantae; phylum Streptophyta; class Magnoliopsida; order Santalales; family Viscaceae; genus Viscum; species Viscum album. The sequence goes on from OY728133.1 coordinate 1,982,180,397, forward strand.
GAACAATTATCTTATATATCCCCTTTAATTTTCAAACTTTCATTTCACTTTCTCCCCCATTATTGACAAGAAATACAAATTTCATGGGAAAAAGGGTATCAGTCCATACTTAAGAAATGTACCAACCATCATTTCTCTCTAAGTCAACTTGATCTATGATTGGTGTAGAAAACAAGAGGATTTGATTTAGACAATAAATCCAACCCTTACCAACTGATCATGATACATTATGAAATAAGAACTCATATACTTGTCTTTAAGGGTTATTTAATTTCATTCTAGATTGAAATTACTACATATGATATGATATTTTTGAAAGAAAGATCAACCTGAAACTCCAACACTAACTTCAACAAATAAATCAAAAACATTCAAGTACAATAGATAGGATACGCGACCTTGGGGAAATTATACATTTTTTATGACATTTATTAATTCAATTGCTCCCCCTTAGTAAAATTTTTGTTATTTTTGATAACTAAGGTTGATAGATTAAGAGATATATACCTTTTCCAATGAAATTAACTTCAAGAAATTTACAGAATAATAAGATTTGATACTAATTAAAATAATAATTTTGGAGGATTATTGATTTGTCTCCCCCTCAATGGAAATACTTCTCATCATCTTCATAATGGTGGATCTCGTCAAGAATTGATTTCATGAAATTCTAGTATAGAGAATACACCAGAATGGATTTTCCACTTATGACTGTCCATATTGGAAAACTTTCACAACTTTACCAAGGATTATCTTATTGAACTCTTGTTCTTTAGGATACCAAAAATAAGATCAAACCAATATGGTATCTTCTTTATTCTATTTTTCTAGAATATAACATCATATTCTTCATCTTCATCAAATATGATCCTATATTATATTTGTATTTGAATACCAATTGATATATCATTCAAGGATGGTGACTTTTTCAGATTGGATATCAAGTATTCAAAACCCTCATTTCTTATTAGGATATCCCCCTAAAAATATACTTCACCTTCAATTCCGTACATTATTATAACAAATACAATACACAAAGGGTTAAGGGAATAAGGTGGATCATTCTTGCTTCATTAATATGAACAATAAGGTTGAGATATTTTTCTCAACCAAGTTTCCCCATTTACTCCAGTCTTCATGATTTCACATCTAAACATATGTTTTTGATTGAATTTTAGGTAGCATATATCTCTTCACATCCTCTTCTTATTAGTGTGGAGAAAATTTATTCATAACATCCATCATAGATGATATATTCTTACTCATCTCAAGGACTGATTCTTGTTTTGGTAGCAAGTTTAAATAAAATTTTTCAATGTGACCACATTTCTTTCATCTCTCATATAGAACCTCTTTAAAATAAGAGTTTCCTTTTCTTAAAAAACCCTCATGAACTTTGAATTCATAATATGGAATCCTTTCCTTTCCTTTTTCACTAGCCTTAGGTTGTGCATCATCAAGTTTCCTCATTATTTCAAAGAATTCTGGAAAAATAACTAACATTCCATTAGGAACTATATCCAAAAGTTTGGATCCTAAACATGGGTTATTATGAGTGTCATCTATCATATTAGTTATTTTTGGTGCACTACCCTTCAAATTACTGACTTTAGAATCCAGGGTCTTCACATTTTTTCTTCTTGACATCTTCTTAAGAGAATCTATATTCACAAATTTTTTTAATTTCATCCCAAGGTAGTTTCTTTATTCTTAGACAACTTCTATGTTCTTATTTTCTCATTAACTTCAGACAAATGTTGAGATGATCATATAACAACCTTGTGACCACTTCCATTATATACACTATAGATGCTATCAATAATTCAAAATCTATTTTCAGTATACATATGCTTTTGGACCTATGGATATTATGTCTTAATCTATGGATTTATCCCCTTGACATAGGCTCCCTTTGTACTTTTACATTTTGAGGATTGTAATAACAATTTAATTCAAAATTCACAAATCTATTGTAGAACCAACATTGACCCAAAAATATTAATTTCCTGATATCTTTTGTATCATATTGATGGGTCTTATTCATAATTTTTTGTGCTCCTTGTGGCGAACCAACTTCTACATTCATTTTTCTATCCTCCCTAGTCGCGATGGTAGGTTTCTTATCAATTTTATTCATCCATACTTGTTAATAATTTTTTCCAACCTACATTATTCATGGAAATAGATTTAGAAACATTTTTATAGGATGATATGGATGGTAAATGTTTCTTATCAACTGCTTGTGATAGATTATTGAATAAATTCATGATCTTCATATCACATTTTAGAGGTATTTCAACCTTAGAATCCTCCAATGAACATTGAGTACCAGTTGCAATTGTCTCCTTCTTTTATGAAGTGTCAATATGTGTCTTATCAAGATTGTTCAACTGAGCTTCCAATTATATACATTTCATATTGAGCATGATTTTATGATCTTCAATCATAATCATTTTCTCTTCAAAATACTTATTCATTATTTCAACTTCGTCTTTATGTAGCTTAACTTTGTTTTGTAACAAAGAGTCAATTTCATTGATATTCTTGGATATTTATTCCAATTGTAAACCCTTGTCATCAGTTCTATTTTTCAATTTCTCTTCAAGTACATGGATCTTTTCTTCCATAGTCTTCTTGAATAGATATTTCACTTCAAATTCTTTGATCTATTTTGAAAAACTTATTTCAAGTTCCCTTTTTTATGCTTCAAAGTTTCCAACCCATATGGATTGCTTTAAACATTCTATATATTTTTATTTCAAGATATTCTACAAAAAGTCATCTTATCCCTATAGCTAGTTTATCTCTTCCTACACACATTAAAATATTCCACAAATAAGGGATTATTCTTATTCAAGAATAAAATGCAAGAAAAATATTAATCTATTAACTGATAATTCTTGAGAAGTTGTAGATTGATCATCATCACACTTATTCTAGAATTTTCATCTTGAGGAAAATTTTCAAATGCACTAACACATATCTCCTGATCACTAGAGGTAGGACAATTATTCATTTTCTTGGTGGAAACTTGAGCAACCTACTCATTACTTTCTAAGCCTGATATGTATTCCTTGTCTATAAGGCATGGAGAAATAGAAACTTTATATTCTTTAGATAAGAGGTACTTATTCTTCAACTTTCTCTTCTCTATTTTTCTTGTTCATCATGGTCTTGGTAGATATAGAATTATGCTCAGAGGTAAGTGAATCTTCACCAAAATTTCAATTCATTGTAGAGTTAGGAAAGAAACTCAAATATTCAAAAGAGAATAACTTCCCTATAGATAATAAAATATAGGTGAGCCTCCATATGATACCAATTTAAAGGATCATTTTGGGATATTCTTAACATTGGGGGGGTGGGGTGAATAAGTGTTAGGGAATTTTTAATCTAATTACAACTTTTTTATCCCTGTACCTATTAGACCTATTAGAATCTTGATTCTCTTATTTTTTTTTTCCTGTCGTATGAAATAATATGAAAGAAAGTAAAGATGTCACACAATATTTTTACAAGGTTCACTACTCAATAAGAGTATCTAGTCCTTGTAATGGTATGAAAATGATCCAACCACCCAAACACTAGAAAGTAATCCTTTTAATGTGGTTACAACAAGTAGGAAATACCCTTTCACTTGAAATTCACTATAGTCAATTGACAATGAATGTTTTAAAACACTTAGATGTATGTTTATACTACCTTTGATAAAATTATCCTCTTTGTTGATAAAGTTTTGTAACACCAATAAAGTCTTCCACCTGTTTAGGCCCATTGGATGTCACAGTTATGCTTTGTTCTCCACAACCTTCTTCTTTACCTTTTTACTTGAATAACAGCATGCAAAAAACTATTCTTACCTCTTCCTAGTATCCAACTAAAATCTGCACAACCTTCTTCTTATTTTATTATTCATTATAATATGAATGTGTTTTTTAATGATGAACTGAATTCTCCCTGACCCAAATGATAATAAACTAATATAAACTTGGACCATCACTTCCTATTATACCTTTGATCCATGACACAAAAATATACGTAATAGTGTATAGTAGTGTCTTTATCTCTCTTTCTTATTTAGTGAAAAACTAACTACACTAAATCAACTTCTTCAAAAAATTATATAATCACAAACTCCCTTTGTGATTATTGAATAAATTAATATTATCTCAACACAATATCATCACAATTATTTATCCCTGATAAATCTTTATCTGGGCACACTCTATTCTTTTTAGACACATAATTATATGCAATTGAGTAACAATGTTTTGATCTATTTATTCAATAAAAAATATCAACACATGAGTGTATTAGTTCACTTATGTTCCACCTTGGTGTAGCCAATATTTAATACAACTGATTCACAATGAACTTTCAATGTCAATTCATACAAGAATAGTCTTTCACAAACTCATATAATTATATTCTTGAATTATTAACTCAATATATATATGGTTCATGTGCATTTACCATCATCATTTTAATAAATTTATGTATTCTCTTTGATTTGAGATTTTATAAATGCAAGGGTGCTTATTTAAATGATATGAACACCTTTGGGAAGTAAACTTACTACCTCAGTTTAATTTTCACGAGTACTTGAGAATTCACATATGCATTAACATATACACACTATTCACTTTCTTATCCTTCCTTATATATCTATCTCTTCACACAAAATCCAATTTAGGTTTTCTTAACCCTTATTTATCAACATTATGTGCAAGTATGCACTTGTTGCCATATGAAAACCCGAACAATGTGAGTTTCTATTCTTCCTCTTGAAAGTATGAACTTAAATTCACGCTAGGTTCTCTTTACAAAAAAAAATTGTATAGGTTTGTTCATCTATATATTTTGTGTATAAACTAGATAAAAATTGTCTTTGTGTAAGGGTTTATACACAAAAAACTTCACTAAACACCATGAGAGTAAATAACAGATGCACTTTGTCTTGTGGTATAGTTCTTCACAAGATCAGTAATATTCATGTAACTAGTTATTCTTTGTGAAGCATGAAAAATGTGTTTACCCACCAACTACATGTTCATGGGATTTCTTTTTCCTGAAAAAATAAATCTTCATGGAACCAACCTTCTTCGTGAAGCATGATGATGGTGTGATTACACCAATTGCGTGTCTGCATATCCTCTTCTTTACAAAGCTTTTAAGGCTTACAGGACTTTACTGGTTCAAAAAATGGAACACTCTAAAAAACCTTTGTTTTTTAATATCTCTCAAGACTGTAAACAAAAAAACATCAACATGATCAGTGTATCTAACTTTATAGGTGAGGATCACCAACTTGCATCGAATCATCCTTCCGCATTTTATGTCATGTCAAATACCAATATAAAGATCTGAAAATATCATATTTGAATACTTAAAATATAGATTAATGATATTTTCAAGAAACCTGGTGTTTTCCTTAGTGATAATCCTTATCCTTTTCGGTGATTAAGTCATGTTCATGTGTTCAAAAATGCATGAAACTCAATTTCCCGAACCCCTGAAGCTCAAATTGCCTCCTGAAACTGCGTTTGTCATTTAGCTGAAGTTTTTTCTTCAGATTCTTCACATGAATCATGTAAAGAAGTTACATGGTTTCTTTGATCAAGTTTGTATCAATGTTTCAACCATAGAATGATCATGGATGCCTTAGGTTCAACTGATGGTGGTTCAACCATGTCTTCGGTGAAACCGATGGTGTTTTTGGGAGATGGGAGGAAGAAGATGATGGTGGAAATAAAAAATATGTAGTTGATTTCAAATACCAACACCATGGAAGATCGTAAGAACCTGGTTTAAAATAGCGGGGTTAGGGATGTGATGGACGATAATGATCACACTTATCAGACAGTTGTGATTATTTCCGTATTTTAAGCAGATGAATAGAACACCTAAATTGTGGCCCACATGAAACTCTCAAATGAACTAGGCATGGTATATCAAAAAAAATTCTCCATAGATTGCTTATAATTCTCATATCCCTCCCTTGATATCACACAATACTGGTTCCCTCATGTCTTCGTGCCACCCCGCATGGTGTAATTGCCTCTCTTGTGGCCATACACACCTTCAGGCATGCCTAGGGCCTATACACGACCCTCAATTCCACCTTCATCCTAGCTTGGTTTTCCTCCATTAGGTGTGATCTACCCTTTGTCCCATATAATCCCTCAGTTGAGGATGGCTATTCATCTTAGTAGACTAGCTCTAATTTTTAATAAACCCCATAAAAAAACTTAGTTAATAAACCAACCATCTAATGGAATTCAATATCAAATGCATGGAAACCTATATGCTGAGATCTCCAATATAGAATTATTCAGGCCCTTAAATTCTCATCAGAAATTATTAAAATAATCCTTCATGATCTTCCTCAATTATTTTTGGAATATAAATTCTAAATAACTTCTTTATCATCAAAATCACTTTTATCTTTATTGCAAACAGTGTATCTCCTTTGATATATATATTTGAGCTTAGAAGAATTTCAACAATCATATGATTTAACAACATGGAGAATTTATCATGTGTGACATCCAATGCTATGAACCCATAAAAATTCTATATGAATCACCATGAAGTAATCCATAACAATTCTCCAGGCATCACCATGAAACTCAAAGTCTTCATGCCATTCACATGTTTCTTAAAATTATAAGACTTGGACACTTTATCCAAGATCTATAACTTTGGAAATTCTTTATTATATTGAAATCAATGAGATTTTACTATCTCGTTGGTCATATTTGGAAATGAATGAAAATCTTTGACAATAAATACAAATCATACACAAAGTGGTCTGTTCAACATGGATGCTAGAAATATTCTTCTCTACCCTAGCTCTCTTTCCCTCCACCTTCTTATAAAACTTAATAATGAAGGAATACATAAAAAATATCTATGTGGAGACCAACTAAAGTTGTTAATCTAAGTTCTATGACATTTTCACTCATGGAATATACTTTACAAGATGTGTTGTTGGTGTCACAAATTATATCACTCACCCCTTCTTGAGAAAAATTATTGTTCTTAAGACTAAAGAAAAAAAACTTATTCTAGGTGATATATTCCTCTTCTCATGTAGATTCTTCCATAGTACTCCCATTCCATCTGATTAGCCACTGATTTATCACTACCTTAATCTGTATCTTTAGTCTTATTATGTGTCATCATAAAAAATTATCATTATCCTGATCTAATTTTCATATTCCTCCAAGTTCACATCCTTTAATTCAAATTCATCATAAGATTATTGAGGATCCTTATAAGTTATATACCCACCACCATCCTTGTCAAACAAGAAGAAATATGTGACCATATGATATTCCTTCAAAATTTTGTTTAGATGCATTGTCATAAATACAAATTATCCATAGTTATTTGATACACTATTATCCAAATCCAAAAAAATTATTATATTATAAATCTAATATTTTTTCTGATTCATGTCATATCTTATCAATCCAACCCTAAAAAATTCAAAATTAATTTGATCTCTACTAGTTGTGTCCATCACCCTAAAAAATTATTTTAACAAAAAAGTTTATTCTTCAGAAAGGATATATGAAATGATTCTAAAATATAGTTTCATGAATTTATTCATAGTAGAAAATTGATTCAATTAGACCAATACTACATGATCTAGAGTCCTATCCAAATCCATGTCATCAACCCAAATCCATGGATGGCTCAAGATTTCATGGGCAGTAAACCAATTTTTTAGGTCACTAACAAGCATTATTCTATTTAAAGATTTATAATTTTTAGGGATGGTAGACCAAAAATTAGATGGTAAATCAATTTCTCTTGGAAAAATATCCTCAAATATCTCTTTCTCCATTTATTTCTTAAAATATAGGGACCCCATATAGGGGAATATAAATTATAATCCCATCACTCCCCACTTCTATCTTAGGACCATATAAAACTTACATAGGACTTTAGCTGAAACATAATATGGGATATCAACTACATATTTTTATGTTTCCCACTTTATCATACAATCATCAAGTACTCCAAAAGAATTGGATTGAAGAGACTCAAAGAATAGAATTAGGGGTTCCAGAAACTAATATGATGTTTCATAGAAACCACATTCTTCATTGAAAAAAGAAAGATCGTCAAGAAGAATCTCTAATAACCTCTTAGTATCCATTAATTTCTATTTGATATTTCCAATAAAAATTTTATATGAATAAATTATAAGAAAAATCAATTATCTTGGATCAATAAATTTCTAAAATTTAGACCTTCTTACTTTGGATTACATAAAGATACTTCTTTGGGCACATAGTTGAGTAGAATTGAAATAATAAACCCTTTGTAATGAATTTAGTCAAGAATTTTTTTAATTGACTACTTTTTCATTAACAAAGGTTTTCTTTAAGTTTTCATCATAATCCAAAAATAAAGAATTTTAACTCCAAGAACCATGAAAAACCTATAGATTATATGACCCATGTTCTGATTTAGGAAGACTGATACTTGGATATGTAGATTCCCCCTTAGTGCATTATTTTCTTTGAGTATCATGACCACTTTTCTAAATGAATGACCATGCAAAAAATCAGGATACCAATGATTAAAGATTTCATTTTGTGTTTTTTTATACTACACCCTTTTCAAACATGCATGCCATGAAATATTCTATATGTTGCTCCTAGATTTAGAATATTTGAAATATGATACCATACATGTCTCATCAGGGACCAAACCTATGACTAAAGATCCATATATAAATATCCATACACGTTCTTGAAGTTGTTACATATCTGTGAAGGGATGATGAAACAACATAGGGAAAAAAGGTAAAAAACTTTACATTCAGAACACTAGTGGTTTCATTAATCAGAGTATCAATAGGTGTGTACCTTCCCAATCCACAAGACCATAGTGAAAAATCTTCTCAATTTTTTGAAAATGAGAAGTTATAACTTCCATAACCAATGACTTAACATCAAACCAAGAACCAATCCTTTTATTGATAGCTCAACATTTCTAGAAAAATGCATTTCCTATACCCAGGTTTCTAGATTGTGTATTCAAGACCAATTGTGAATATATTCTTATAACATATTGAATAAATAACCCATGTAATATTGCTTAGGTTGGAATATGAGTGGAGATGCTAAATATATGAACTGTTTGGTGTATTCCTGGTTTATTTCATTCTATAGTGGAGTTTCTATCTATGCATATGGATTATAAACCTTTAGAATACTAAATCACTCCCATAAATTCTTCTTTAAACGCTATCTATGTTACTTTAGGGAGGAATTCCCCTAATATGGTGAACTAGTGGACTACAACACCTTTCATGCTTACCTGTGCAATAGGTTCTTTCATTTATTTGGGTGTCTTATTGATTCAGAAATATAGCTCTAATTGCATAATCTATACTCTCAGATCACATACTTCAATATGGGAAACTCAACCCTCATAGACGAGGATTGATCATTTTCAAGTCTAGTTGTGTGATCCTCTAAAACCACATTTTACCCATATATCCTCATTCCATCTATCTCCTATGGATGTGATTTTGTCATATTAGTCTTCAATGAATTGTTGTAATAGTTAGTTTCCTAGAAAAAAATTTAATAGTACTTTTTGATTACCAAATCATGTATTTAGTGAGTTATACATGATTTATACTTACCATAACAACATTGATATTTCTACATACACTATTTATATGTTAATCTCCTTAGATTTCTTATCATATCAAAAGGTTATAACAGTTCCCAGAATATAATTATAACCTAGAGATACCATGATAATAACCTTAAACTTATGTCCTATGCTCTAGAAACATCATGCTAAAATGACAGAGATGATATCAGGTGTTGGGGCTCATAAGAATTTAGGATTCTTCTCATGAAGCTCTTATTTGGTGATCTAGAGTATGTGTGATCATGTGGACCAACCCACTAATAGAAACACCACATATTTCAGGTGTCATTTCTAGTTCCCATCTATAAAAACATGTAATAGTCTCATGACTTGAGATTATTATCAGTGTATACTATTTGATTATCTACTTTGACGTAAGATGAAAACTATGAAATTAATGTTGTATAAAGGTAGCTTGCATTGGGTGCATCATTGGTGGTATAACATAGATTGAATAATCAAAGATAGAATTTTTCACTTCCAATAGGAAGAGATATCCTGGCCTCAATTGATTTGGATAGTAGTACCTTCACCAAATACATTTCCATGGTAGAATAAGGTAAGTCAATCTAGTAATTTCAATAAACAATAAAGAAATAAAGGGTGATGACACAAAGTGCACGCCCTGCTTTATGAGATATCATGAGACAAAGATTATATTACACAACATGTTTTCATAAGAAATATTCTCATTACTATGTCTTTTCCTCATCTCCTTATGGGCCTTGATGGGTTGCTATACTTCAGTCCTGATTTATGAATAATATTCACTACTATCGAGATAAGTGCTTAGAGGGTCACACACCAAGCATATTCAAAAGTATATTCTATTCTAATGAATATAAGTTAATGACATGGTGGGACCCATTAATGGGGTCCAGGGATGTTTGAGAATATAGGATATCCATGAAATTGATAAATTCATATTATTTGAGTTTAGAATAATTGGTATTGAATTTATTTATGAAAAATATTCACAAGATATTAAGTAAATACATGAAAAATATTTAATGAATTAATATGATTATTCAAATTTCATTTAATTTTTATGGTAATGAAGAGTATAGTTAATGAATATTTTTTATCAAATAATATATTTATTATATTAAAAGAAAGTGATAAAAATATAAATGATGTTTATGACACAATTAGTTGGTCATAACATGTCATTTATGGATTATTTAGTGGGAATTAAATATTTAGGGGTTGAGGATCCATTTATGGGTATTTTGAACCATGATATATAAGTGGGAGGAGACTCTCATTCGTAGTAATATTCATTGTATGAATTTGAAAGTATCTCTCTCTTCTACCCCTCATCTTATAGAGAGAATCTGTTAATCTAAGTAATCGACCCAAGTTCTCTTTCATGGATCAAAGTATCAGTTCAACGATGATCATTGGGATGTTGATGGTTTCATCAGATCTCTACATTATCACCCAGATATTGACGATCAACACTCCTACAAAATTTTAAATTGTGTGTGGATGATCAAGAGGGATCCAAATTCATTTCCTTTGAGTAACAGTCACCAAAGATGAAATTTTTTGTACACATATTCAAATAAAATCCGATAAATTTTTAGTTTAATTTTCATGTTTACATTCTTCATGTGAGATCCTTAAATTTTGTACTGGGATGAAAATAGCTAGAGTTGATGTAGATACATTAATTAGAGATGAAAATTTTAATTCTTTGGACCACCTGCTTCCGTTGTGCACCCCTATACCATCAATTGATATCAAAGGGATCATATAAAGTTTTAATTCAATAAAAATTAAGTTTTCATTAAATTAATGTAGTTGGGGTGGCACCTGAGTGGTAAAACCCATAATCTTGGACCGAAATACCAGGGTTTAAATCCTAGAAATCCACTTGGGGGATTTGCACTGTAGGAAGTGACTTTGGCATGACACAGGAAGGTGGAAACATATTCTTGATGTAGGTAGGTAGTGATGTACACATGATACATGCCTGATGATGGAGAGAGGATGATTCAAGAATGACATTACACAAGGCCTTCTGGCCATGTTCACGGGACACTTGTCCTTGGGACTACAAGATATGTAATGGGTGTCTATATACCCAGATAGAAAGAAATATTTTATTTCATAATAAAAAAGAGGCTTCAACCCCAATTTTTTTTTAAAGAAGTTTGCATTAAATTCATGAAGATGGAATCATTATGGTCCCATATCCATAGACTATGATTTGATCCCACATAGGAAGATCATGTTTCTACCATTATAATATTTAAATTGGATTTAAATTAGTGTTTCCAGGTTTAAAAATTGAAGAACATATATATGTGTTATATTTTTACCCACAATAGGTTGTCAAACATGGTTTTCAATAAACCCAAACTCCAACTAAATTTTGATGAACATAATATTATTTTCCATTCAGAGGTAATTCCATACCTTTATGGATATAAATTAATTTTTCTTTTGTTAAAATACTAATTCTATAGGATTTAAATTTTTTGACATAAAACAAAAATTAAAAATTAAAAAAAATTAAAAAGGGGAAGAAGGTGGTTGGAAAAGGCATATACACCCAAAAGAAAAAATAAACTAAAGGGTTTGGGGGGGGGGGTAGCTGTTAACGGTATCTTAAAAAAACTAAAAATAGAAGGTGGTGCTGCCCCACTAGATGGACTCTTATGGTGCTTCCACCCCACAATATCTGACATTTTTCACTCGGATTCCCCAATGTTGGCCTCCAGCCTAGAACCCCACCCCATTGTACTATTGAACTTCTTTCTTCACCCCTCTTATCATGCATGCCTCTGCTTCTTATTGGACATGCCAGCACCCCCTTCGCACACCTCACTGCGGCTTAACCACTATGCCTTTTGCCCCTGCCACTCAATAACCTCCCTTTCTCCCCACGTGTAGCATACAGGGGCGGCGCCTATTAGCCTCCCCACAGATAAGTCAGGTCGTCCCAACCTGAGTTAGGCTCAGTCAAGCCTAACCCGACCCACCAGACCCATTTCTGGTCCAGTATAGGTGTTAAACCCCTTTCAAAGATTTTCTAGGATACCCAATTCCCAAGAAAACATCATTAAATTTTAAAAAATAATTTATTTTTTCTGGAATAAAATTAAATTTATTTGGGTCCAAATGAAAAACATTATTTGAGTTAAAATTAGTAGAATTAGTTTAATTCATTTTAGTTTTCCTCGACATAAATTTATCTTGGATTTAATTTTTATTATGCATTTAATTTATGTGTTGAATGATCATAAGTGATGAACTTCCAATGCATGTTTGAGTTTTTATTTATTAATTAATTATTTCATGTAGTTTTTTATTAATTAATTAACTAAATAGATGGTCTGCACATCATTTATCTTCCTCATTATGTGTATAAGGGACTACATATCCACAAAAACTATATTGAATGTGTATTATGCATTTATGAGACCCCCTCAACTACATGATAGTATTTATATATTATAAATAATATAGATGAAGACATGGACCATTCCGAGATGAGGTGGTATTCCAGACAAGATGTGGATACATTGGATTGGGTGCAACTATACAATTCAAACACAACTTAGGTTCCCCCCCTAGGGTCATAGTTGATAATTTAAGTGTAAATGGACCAACCAATACAAAAAATCCATGATAAGTAATGTTTATTATTTAATTTATACATAATTTATTATTTTTGTGAATATGAGAGCTTATATAAACACATAAAATAATAAGCATATAATGCATGGATTAAATCAAATTAAGACGTGATGAATGTTTTCTATCTAATGCATGGTCAATTTATGAGTGTGTTTATATAGTACGCGCATATATAATAGAAAATGAATTAATTCATCAAAAAATAATAAAAAAACTCAAAGAAATATTAAGTCACAACGTATTCCATCATTTGAATTTGAACAAAACCGGGTATACGGGGTGTTTATCAGCCATATTTTAGGATGTCTCATACAACTGGGGAGTTATTATGAAAGTGAAGGGTATACTTAACTAAATATGACAACAAAGAAGTATCCATAGCTATATTATTTCATATTTAGAGACAAATATTTTAGTAAATCTAGTTTTTGATTCTTAGAAGCTGACACTTCACTCAACAGTTCAATGAGTCACGAGCTAATGAGGATTTTATAGTCAAATTTCAACCTTTAAACTCTCTAAATAGTGGCTTAGACATAATTTAGACTATGTGGAGTGGTTTCAGAGATTATTTACACTAGAATAATCTAGAGACCGTGGTTTTAGAATCTATTATTAAGGGTTATTGGGGTTTGATAAAATAGTGGAAGACATTTAATGATTTAATTAATCAGTAATGTCTAATCAGTAACCAAGATAAAGTATTAATATGCTTATGTTTATTTTTCTAGAATAATGGAAAGTGTTACCACATTCACATTTCCATTAATTATGGATAAAAACATTTCCTCATTGTCATGAGTTTCAAAGAGTAGTACAAACACTTCTACGAAGTACTATGATATAGTAAATTCTATATGTTGAAGTCCATAGTACTAGTTTAGCTACCTTCGGAATTGAGGGTGTCAAAAAATATTATAGGATACTCGGGTATGATTCATTTTATGTTTAAATAATAATTCTACCACTAATTTTCATTAAGTTATGGAAACAAAATTGAGACATGGATGATATAACATGTTGCCTCATCTTTGAGAAGTCTATGAGGCGAAAGAGAAGCGAGATTTTAAAGAGGTGAAGATTGCACTAAATACGTGTAAATTGAAAGATGAATCACAATATTTAAATACATCCATTTATTATATAAATTTCACCCAATTATTTCAATTTCATTTAGGATTAAAAAATTAAAAGTATGGATAAAAAATCTTAACTACCTTTTTCATAAGATTCACCAAGTAAATAAGAACCTAAAGAAAGATCAATATTTAGTTCTTATGGTAAACAAGTTGAATGGAAAGGGAAAAAGGGCAATGAAAAGTCTGAAACCAAATTCACCTTCACAATATCCTTCAAATTAAAGAGGCAGATCATTATATAGGAGGCTATTTTATTCAAATGTTATTAAATAATTCTATGGAATATAAATGCAATGAATTAAAGTAGAATAGAACAACGACTTCAAATTAGAGAATATTTATCATTGAATGTGATTTTTCTATCATACTTATTAGGTATTAAATAAAATATGCCTATAAAAAATTTGTATTTAAATATAGTAACCAAGTAAAAAAAGGAACCTTATAAGAATTAAGTTGAATTCTCCAAGTAGTTGAGAAAGGGTGATTCCTAAGTCAACAGTGAGAGGTACAAAACTTATAATTTCTAAGTTTAATGGTTATAGTTGATTTTTTTTTATTATTAACACAAATTTATCTTAAATTTTAATAAGATTCAAGAAGAAATTATTCATTTTTGAAATGAATGTTTTTTTTGGTGTCTTATACTCCACTAATGGTTCAGTAGTTCTTAAATCATTATCAATTACTGATGAATATAAAATGTAAGACCATGTTATACCTACTTGTGGAAAGATAATTTTTTGTCTAGTAAAATTAAATAGTTTTCAAGGATATACTCAATATGGTTTTAGTCTCTTTGGATCTAAATACCTTAGGTATTATTGATACATTTAATTATTTTCCATTATAAAAATAAACTTTATAAATAAATGTAAGCCACAAATCTTCCAGAATTTGTTCAACTAGAGAGTGTGAACTATTCCAAGGTTAATTTAGAGGTAAATTCATATACATCAGAAGATTCATCTAATAGTTTTAAGTAATATAAAATTCTATTACAAAATATATATGGTTATAAGATATGAGTTTATTATAGCTAATTTTTCAAGGAATATATTTACCAAGAATTCATTAATCATGAATTTGTAGACTATATTTATTCCTAAACTCATATTTACTTATAAACATAAAAACTATGATGTTAGTAAAGAGGATAAATGATGAGTATAACATGAAAACATATATCATTAAAAATATTGCATGGAGTAATTCCTAAACACAAATTTCCATATACACACCGGAGTTATGATGTTAGTAAAAGGAGCATCAATGTTGAGAGTAATGTTCATTATAGAAACTTTCATTACTTTTCAAGACATGATTCATAAATAGAGGAATTATCCCATAACTATATTCCAACTATAATGAAAAATTGACATCATATGAGTTATGTTATGATATAAATTCATCATGTCATAATAACATGCATTTAGATGAAAAGAGTTAAGGGAAAATTAGTAAAAAAACATTCATTAAGAAAAAAACAATGTGCATCTAAAATAATTATCCTAAAGTTTTATAAGGATGTTACAAAAATCCATGATATAGAAAAGTAATAGTCAAGAAAAAGACTATATTTTTATAAAAGGTTGCATGTATCTCTTTGAGATAGTGGGGAAAAATTGACTTTGGTTTAGTCAAGGATGTATATGAACAACTAGTTGGAATAGAAATAAGTTCCACTAAATCTTGTGAAAAAGGAATGTTTCAAAGACGCATACTTTATAGGAAGGTTAAAACCACATTGGTGGTTTTACATTCACCACAGTTAATGATACATTATTCATTGAAAATAATAGATCCTATCCGATATAATTAAACAAAAATAAGATAATACTGACAAGTTTAATTAAAATTCAATAATGGATTCCATGTATTGATACTTAGTATTTTGAATTTTTCAAATATTTTTTACTATGGTGGGTATTCAAGAGAGACTATACATGGGTGGTACAATCATGGTACCAATAATTCTTGATTGGTTATACCAATCCATCATACCTAAATCCATTAAAATTCTACTTTTCATAGCTACTTTCTATGATTATTATATTGGGAATTGGATATCAAGACCACATTTCTTTACAAGTGTCTATAAAATACATCTAAAAAGATTTTGTGACACCATAGAATGCTAATAAGGGGTACAAATGACTGAATTCTAGTTTTGGGTTGAATTAAGAAACATGATCATAAAATATTCATTTGAAATGAATTATTTCCATGTGTTTACAAAAGGTAAGTGGGAGAGCCACTATTTTACAAAGAAAATATGTTTGATAACATATGGAAAACAACTATTGGTCTTATAGTTAGTTAAGATGAGAATCAAAGTAACTCTCCAGAGATTGACTTAAAGTAGAAACCTAAGTTATAGGGAATTAGGTCTAATAAGGTAAATCTAATGGGTTTATTTGACCAATTAAAAGTACATATGCAGAAAAGATATTGAAAAATAAAAGTTGGAACTATTCAAGAGTGAATTATTACCAATGTCAAATGACATAAATATCTCTAAGAATACATGTATAAGAGATATGAGTAGATTATAATGGTGTGTATAACTCCATAAGTGTTGATAATAGATCTATCACCTATGACATGCTATATACTAAATGCAATATTTCAAAAATATACTTTATGGTAAGAAAATATTAGTATAATCCATGAGTACTTCATGAGAAGTAGTCAAAACTATCCAATTGTACTTGAGAGGGTACAAGTGATAGGTTCCTTGTACTTGGAGAGGATGAGACACTAGTTTAAGAGGACACAAACTAGTGTTACTTTAGATCAATTTGATCTAATGTCGCAATCATACTATGGTAATGAGAAAGTGAAACCCATTAAAGCTAGTGATATCCATATCTACAAATACCAAGTGCACCACAACTTCTGATGTAGCTAAATAAGAAGTGTAAAATACAAAAGGATTTGTTCCATTTCTTAGAATAACACATAGTAAGTAATGTTTTATCATAATATTAATTATGATAATCCTACTATTGGTACCATCTAAAATGTCAAGTTTATAAAATTGAAAAAAGAAAAATAATTGGGGATATTTCTCTTAAGGAGTGGAGGTGAAGTCATAGATAGTAGAATACTCATGAAGTGGAGACATGGTAGGCCCAATTACTAAATACATAACTCAGTATAATCATGATTTTATCATGTGAGAGATAACAAGGTTCATTATCAAGTTGGATCTAGTGCAAGTCGGAGTGTTGTAATAGTGGGTTCCCTAGTCCCAACTTAAAAGGTGTTTTTTTATTACCAAATAATATATACAGTGAGTTATGAATGATGTAAAATTACCATAATAGTGTTGATATTTATGTGTCTACTATTTATATGGTAATGAACTTAGATTCCTTGTCATATTAAAATGTTAAATCAGTTCCTAGCCTATAATGAGAACTTATAAATACCATGACAATAACCTTAAACTTATGTCCTATGGTCTAAAAACATCACGATGAAAGGACACAAATTATGTGTGTCTATCAGGTTCTAGGGGATCATAATAATTGAGTCTTATTATAATAAAGTTTTCACATAGCGATCATGAGTAGATGAGATCATGAGGTCTGGATTTCCAATAGGAACAACACATGTGTTAGGTGTCATTGGTAGTTCCTATCTAGGAAAAAGTGTAATGGTATCCTGAATTGAGATTATTATTAGTGTATTCTATTTTATCACATAATTTGATACAAGATAAAAACTATGAAATTAATATCATAGAAAAGTATCTTGCATTTTGTGAGTTATTAGTGGTATGAAATTGATTGAATAATCAAATATATAATTTGTTGCTTCTAATAGGAAGTGATATCTTGGGCCCAGTTGATTAGAATGGTATTACCTTCACAAAATCCGTGGTCATAGTGGAGGAATTCTAGTTTTTTGAGTAAGGTTAATGAACAATAAATCAAGAAATTATGATGACACAAATTTTTCATCCTTATTTATAAGATATCATGAGACAAAAAGATTATATTACATGGTGTGTGTTCATAAGAGAGGTTATAATTCATATGAATTTTCCTTATCTTATTAGGGGCCTTGATGGGATGATAAACTCCGCTCCTAGTTTATGAATAATATTCACTGTTATTGAGATAAGGGCTTAGATGGATACACACTAAGCATATTCAAAAGTCTGGCCTATTCTAATGAATAAGAGTTAATGAGAATGTGGTCCCCACCACTAGGGTCTGGGGATGTTTGAAAATATATGATTTCCATGAAATAAATAAACTCATATTATTCAATTTTAGAATAATTGGTATTAAATTTATTTATAAAAAGTATAAACAAGATATTAAGTGAATACATGGAAATATTTAATGAACGAATATTATTATTCAAGGTTCATTTAATATTTATGGGAACAATGATTAGAGTTAATGTTTTGCTTTTATTACATAATATATTTATTATATTACAAGAAAGTGATAAAAATATAAATTAAATTTATGAAACAATTAGTTGTTCATAACACATTATTTATAGCTTATTGCCTCCTGGAAGCGCATGACCAAACCGGTTTCGGAGGGAGGGGTGGGCCTTCGGAACATCGAAGATGCTATTCATGGTTTGCAGGGCCGCCTCACTTGGGATATCATCGTGGGGAAGTCCCTGTGGGATGAGTTTTTTAGGAAGTGTTATGGGATGCAAGGGGGAAGCTTCAACAGGCAAGGACTCCGGGGTTCAAAATTGGAAAAGTGTATGGCTTCCCATATTGAGGCACTCTCCGGTTCTGTCAGGTGGATCATCGGTAGAGGGGATGTGCACTTCTGGAAGGACAACTGGGTTAGGACAGAGTTAGAATATCCCGGATGTCCTCTCTCAGAGATCTCCTTCAAGGAATCCAGCGGGATTCTTGGCTTCTCCCAACCGGTTATCCCATCTGAACAGCTCATGCACTTTGAGGAGGTTGTGATTAACGAGGAAGTCGACAGATGCTGCTTCATAGAATCCTCATACGGGAACTTCAATATGAAAGACTACAAGATTCTTGTGTAGGAGCAAAGATTTCAGGATGATTGGGCGGACAAGGTGTGGTGCAAGGGAATCCCCATGAAGATGAACTTCCTCATGTGGTGCATTAGGAATAGAGCCTTACCGACGGACGATAACGTGCAGTGGAGGGGAATTTCCATGGCGTCGCGGTGTTGCTTCTGCGAGATTCCTCAGATGGAAACAATCACTCATATCTTCTTCCAAAGTAGTTGGGCGGATTTCCTCTGGTCGCTTTTTTCTCCCCGCCCCAACTTCGATAATTGTCTGGACTTGATTCAGGGGTTCCTGGGCATATGGTTCCATGGGACATATGAGAGTACCACGGAATGCAGGGTGCGGACAATCATACTCATCTCTCTGTGTTGGACACTATGGGAGGCCCAAAACCATGTTAGGCATGGAAGAAAGAGGTCACCTTTGTTCCTCCAAATGAGGGTCAAGTCTCTTATCTTCGAACTTGGGTCACTTCTCAAGGAGGTCAAGATTTCATATATCTCATGCAGCCTGCCCATTATCCCTCCCTCTTCGTCAAAGAAGGAGGGACGTTGGATCAAATGGACTCCACCCACGGGTGGCTTGAAACTTAACATTGATGGCTCCCTCATGGAGGGTATGATGAGGGGCGGTGGAGTTCTCCGTGACTCCCGACCCTCAGTTCTTCTGGGGTTCAGTGCCTTTTACGGTTCGGGCTCTTCGTTTGGTGCGGAGGTTCGGGCCCTCAATTCCGGTATCAGCCTTTGTAGGGACTATGGTTTTATGGTGACAACTTTCAAGTCGGACTCTGAGGTTCTTGTTAGGTCTATTCAGGGACGGCAGGAGGTGCCTTGGCGTTCTACGTACTTGGTTCAAAGGTGTTTCGAGGGGACTCTCTCTGGACAACAAGTGCACCATATATGTAGAGAGGCCAGCTTTGCGGCCGACTTGCTCGCCAAGATGGGGTGTGCAGACTCCCCAATGATCATCTACGACAGCTTAGGCTCACTTCCTCTTGACTGTAGGAGGGTGATCCAAGAGGATGCCCTCAGTTTACATCATTTCCAGCCCCTGAAAGAATGTTGTTGTGTTTGTGATTATTTTAATAAAAAAGGAATTTTCCACAGTGGGAAATAAATATTCGAGGACCAGGGAGATTTTTTTTATATTTTGAACCCTACTATATAAGTGGGAGGAGGATCCCATTAATATTAATATTCATTGTATTATTGTGAGATCCACTCTCTATTCTCTCCCATAACCTAAAAAGAGAAAATCTTGATCCATGTAATAGGTCTGAATTCTCCTTCATAGATTGAAGGATCGATGTTGCGGTGATCATTTGGATGTTCAGGGCCTGTCTAATCTCTATGATAGAACCAATATATTGATGATTTAAATTCTTGTAGACTTTTGAAGCATGTTTGGATGATCTAGAGGGATCTGGATTCATTTTCTTTAAAAAATGGTCTCCAATAACAAATAGTTGTTAAAAACAAATTCAAATCAGACAAGGGAAATTTTTGGTTTGATTTTCATGCTTAAATTATTCATTCTCCCACTAATATTGTACATTATTTAATGCTCCTACCACTATCGATAGCTTCAAGAGGTTCGTCTACACCGTTTCCATTTACTACTCCATGACTTCCAAATATTCTCGGTATCACATCTCCATTTCTCTCCACCAATAGGGGTGAGGTAGATATCCTGCAGGTCAGATAGATTAATAAGACATAAACTAGAGAAAACCTTTTATTATTATAAATAGATAGAATGAGAATTACAAAATAGAGAATAAGATAAATAATATATTAGATGAATACATGAGATGTATTCTTCTCCCCCACCCAAGCCACTTGGATGACATAAATATTCTTCTCTACCCTCTCTTTATTTCCCCTAACCTTCTTATAAAACTTTATCATGAAGTAATCCATAATAAATAGCTATGTGGGACCACCTCAAGTTGTTAGGATAGTTGCTAGGACCTTTTTTACACTCATATAATATAATTTCTAGGTTGTGTTGCTGGTTTCATAGACTCCATCAAATGGTAAAATGTATCAATTATTTTTTATATTGTAGGTTAATCTATTTTCAAATCATATTAGAAAAACAACGGAACAAATATAAGTATACATCAGCTGCCCAAAATATTTTAGTCCTAGTGAAGCTGTTGAATATGGGATCATTAACAAGGTACTCTCTGAATGTTTGCACTATTTTAGGCTCTATTTATTTGTGTGCATTTTTGTTTATTTAATTTTCCTTGATACATTGTAGTTTATTTACAATGAAAGGAGAACTAGATATAGGGGAGTTTTTTATGACTTGAAGAGATGTTAATTAATTTAGGTACACCATTTATCATGTTGATTATGTTTCTTCTTATCCAGGTATTCTCATTTTGATCATTGAATTGGGTGATACACTATTTCAAGGTTCAATAGTCACATCATGATTGAACTGTGATCAAATCATTCATAATTAATTTTATATGTTTTAAATAACAGAGAATTAAATCAATAACTATGTAACACTTATTCATAATTATCAATTTAAGATCATTTTATTCATAAAAAATCATTCTTATATTATATATTTAGTCTAATTTATAAATAAAAAGTAGGGTGTTTTATGGTTAAAAATATAAGAGGAATTAATTTATTAGTTTTAATTTTATACAAATGAACCTTCATTAATTATGTGATAATGATTTTTTAATGTTTAATTAAGGAAATTTTTTCGAATAATTACAATTTGTGATGAGTTCATTGAGTCCAACAAACGTAGAACTTTCCATGTGGTTTCCTTTATTTGTATATTTATTATTTTATGTTTTAATTCATTACATTTTAATTATATTTTAATGCATGCAGATAAAAAATATTTTTACTTAAGTATTGACTTTAAGTAATTAAAGTTAGAGAAAATTTTCCTTGATAAAAGTGTAACTCAACACAACACAGCCACACAAAACATGTTTTTCATTTGGCACAAAACATTTCTTATAAAGACATTAATGTTATCTTTATTTATGATATCACAAATCTTTAATAATTGAAAACAAATATAATAAATCATCTAAATAAAATTCACATGACATTAGAATTTTTGACAATGAATTGATGCAAAATATATGGATAACATATAACATATTTGAGTACATAACATTTTAGGAAGAACATATGAAAATTGGTGGTAGAACATCTAAATCAAACATGCCATTAGATTATATTATTAGCTTGAAGTTCCATGTTAAACACATAATATGAAATATATTGAAACAACATGAATTATATTACATATAAAATGAATTATGTTGATATAGTATGAGATTTAACACACATAACGTATTTACATAATATGAATTGCAGCACACAAAACATAATCTTCAATGCATAGAACATATAAAAAATAGCCAAAAAAATAAATATTTCCAACAAGAATAAATATAGGATATTGTGAAAATATATAATATAAAGAGCACAAAAATTTACATGTTATGTATTTAAACTCAATTTGATCTTTTATTTGATGGTTACGTGTTCTTAAACATCTTGATATATTAAATTTAATTTTTAATCCATACAAATTTGTTTTTCAGTCATTATTTAATTCTCTTGATTTTTTAAAATATTATTTTTATGTGTTAACATAAATGTGTATAACACAACATGTTCACTGCATTCATTTATTTTTTCATAATATTATTAAAATTTCTTGATAATATTTAAATGTTTAGTGCTATAATTTATTTGTTCTGTGGTGATGAATATGTTATTTACTTGTTATTTTTTTTTTTATTTTTATGATTTATATTTTATTTATTCAAATGATCAATTACATTTATGGGATAGTGTGTTCAACACTAAATGATTTATATTGATAGAACATGAATTACGTTGATATAACATGAACTATATTACACAAAACATGGATTATGTTAATAAAACATAAATTATACATAGAAAATGAATCATATTGATAGAGAATGAGCATGAACATAGAAAACATACTCACATAATATGAATTGCATCACACATAACACTATCTTCGATACAATACATTTTTTTGGTCAGTGTGTATGAGTTAACATATTTTATACTCATTATTTTTATATGGTCAGCATAAATTATATTATGTGTTGTGCAGTTAATATGTTTCTATGTTGAGAACATGTTTTCATATTCTTAATTTTAATATTAATATTTGAAAAAATATCATGTTAATTTATATATATATCCCATGAATATTTATTATACATGTTATGTAAACTTTAAGGAGTAAAATTATTTGTGTGGTAAATTTTCTGAATATTGATTGTTTTTTATGTTGAAAATATTTTATGCGTTGAGGTAGTGAATGAAAAACTACATGTTTTGTAAAATTTTATGTTATGTTTACTCAAAATAATTTTCTATGTTTGTGAAGGTAAATGTTCATTGGAATAGATTTGGGAAAAGTTTGAAGTTGTGGAAAACAAATTAAGGTTTAAATAAAATGTTTTGCAAAATTTTTTGTTATTGCATTGAGTTAAATGTTCCATACTTGATGCTACTATGTGAAGAATAATGTTCAATGTCATGTGGGGAAATGATTTTATATTTTATAATATACCTACACAACTTTTGTTCACTTAATTTAATACCAATCCATCATCTTTCATTATAATAAAAAACTAATAAGGATTTATGTTACGTTCAAATTAAAATAAAGGACAATAATCACCACTATATTTTTCAATAAAGGATTATATATTTCATTTAATTTGATAATTTTGGTTAAAAATAGTTAAGCTTATAAAAATCAAACCGAATCAAAAAATTTAAATATATTTTATTCATTAATTGATTTTAGTTAACTCATGGAATTAAATTAGATTTAATTGGTTTATATCGACTCAATTTGGTTAGTTTTGGTTGGTTTGTTCTAATCTACACACCCTTAATGATATACATGTGTGTTCATGTTTATAAATGTTAAGTGATGTGCATTTTATAAATGGTTTGTGTTTGTCTCAAATGTTCTCTCTGTGTGCGTTGTGCTATGTGTTATATGAATGTTATATATGACAAGTTATGTTTTTTATATTTGTGTATGTGTATTGTGTTATCCATTATCTAATTCTTTATCTGTGTGTGTGTGTTGAATTTTTTTCCTGACATATGTTTTGTGTGTGGGTGTGTTTGTTATTTTTGTGTGTTGTGTTGTGAATCATATAAATATTATGATCCATATTTTGTTTCATGTGAAGGCTCGAATGTGAATTATCACATGTTCCGTGTGTGTGTGAGATGTGTTGTGTGTATCTATTATCAAGTGTTTTTTGTTATTTTTGTGTGTTATATTATGATTTTTATGTTTAATAAATAAATATTATGTGTTCAAACACATATGTTATCATATTATCTAACTATATTTATGTTTTTGTGTTTATATATTATGTTAATGAATGATATATATATATCAATGTGTGCATGTGTGTGTTTATCCTTAAGACCACTTATGTATATATTTTTGAAAGGTCACATATTTGGATATGATAAACTGAATATAAATAAGTGAACAAAATAGTACAAATATCACATAAATACTAAGATCCAATAAATAACACCATCAAAACTAGCACCACAAGAGCAGTAAGAGATTATCGGGGAAAATCTGCAATGCAACAAACTCCAAAGCATAAACATCACCCATGTCATAAGACTTCACCCTAGATACCCACCATCGACCAAAACATTTCAATGGTGTTGCACTAAAGGGGGAAACTCCAGTAGTGTTAAAAATAGAGCTTGAAAATGCTAGAGAAAATGTAACACCAAAATTTTCAATTTTTGGGTAGATTTTAATTTTTATGATATTTCATGTATGAAATAGGGACTTCTTAAATTTTTTATAGATTTTTTATGTTTCATGGTCAGTGAACGGTCTTTTTGACCAAGAATGATTGACCAAGAAACATCATGGCCGAGGCTATGAGTTCTGCAAGGTTAGTGAATAGTCTTAATAATCATGAAACATGACCATTCATGCCTTGTTGGGATTAAAAACCACTGATCACTAGAAGTTAAATCATTAGAATCTTTAAGAACATAAAAAATCTCTGAAAATTCCCAATATTGGAAGAACACCACAAAACTAATGTACCAGAATTTAAAAGTTAAGAGACACTTAATACATAGCACCAAGTTGACCTACTCACACACTCAAACAAGCACATCCCATGAGATCAAGTATTAAATAAAAATAAAGAAAACAAGAAATGGAAAAAAAATATTTATGTATGGTTCACATGTTAGTCATATATTTATGAGAGAACACTGATCCTTCCTTTAATTTCATAGAATTTACAAGATTATAATCATAGTTACTCTTATGTATATTTTTTCAACCATTATATATCAATAGAGCTAATCTCAATGAAAAAGTGAACATATGGTCCCAAACCACTTTTATAGAGGGGACCATTTGGTTAATTGGTTCCACTATCTTATGAAATTTATAGGGGAACCACCGTTTTTGTAAGATCCCAAATTCACATGGGTTGAAAATTCCTAAGGAATTTGAATTTTTGTTACTGAATGGGTCCACTACTTCAAAACATGCTTTTAATAGAATTAAAAATTGTCATTATCAGTGATTAAAAGAAATTAAAATCTAATCGATATTAAAATCCCTTAGCCTTTATGAATGCCTTTTATTTATCCCTGAGAAACGATATCATTTATCAGTGGTAGATAAAGTCCTGATAAAGGGTAATATTTTTCAGCACTTTATCTAGCACTGATAAAGGCCATTTCAGCTACTACATAGCTGTATCCCTATAGAATCCATGAAATGACCCTATAAAATCCAACATAATCAGAATACATAAAAAGGAATAGAAATATATCAAAAAATAGATTGGAATACAAATAAAACATTGCACTATCTTTTCAATTTAATATTTACGTACAAAATATTTACAATTAACAAAAAAAATACAACCCATATACAAAATCAAAACTAGAAGAATCTTTCCAATGATTTAGTTCTGCATAAAAGAATGTCCTTACAATAAAACAAATGTTTATTTTTTTAACATTAAATAAAAAAATAAAAAAATTATTTTTAATGTTATATAATCCACATATGATAAATTATATTGTTAATTACTATATATAATAAGGATATTATTAGTTAATCTTGTGTAGGATTAACATGAGGGAAACTCCTACACGTTATTAATATATTATGGATTATTTTCTTAAATTTTCAAAACAATCTTAGCTTTTTTTCTTAGTTTTAGCAATGTGAGGTGAATTTTACACTAAAATTGCACTTATATTGAAAACAAACTTTTTGAGTCATACGAAACACATCATTTTTTGGATTGATGTGTGTTTGATTACTATACAAAAAAATAAATTATGGATTGTTTAATTAAATTTTGAAAAAAAATCAAGATCATTTTCTTGGTTTTGTCTATGTGAGGTGAATTTTAAACTAAAAGACACTTATACTCAGAACAAACAATTCGAGTCATACCGACCACATAATGTGTCATATTGATGTAAAATTGATTCATACACATTAAAGATGAATTATGGACCATTTTCCTAAAGTTTGAAAACAAACTGATCTTGTTTTCTTGATTTTGGCTATGTGATGTGCATTTTAAACTAAAATGACAATTGTATTTACAACATGTACTTTGAATCATACTGACCATATAGTGTGTTGTATTGATGTTTGGTTCATTCCAACATATCAAAAATATATTTTGGATCATTTTCTTAAAATTTGAAAATAATCCAATCTCATTTGCTCATTTTGGGATATGTGAGGTGTGTTTTAAACTAAAATGATGCTTATATGGAAAATATGAACTTTGAGTCATACCAACCACATGGTGTGTCATATTGACATATGATCAATTCCTACATGTAAAAAATATATTATGGATCATTGTACTAAAATTTGGAAACAATATGAGATCGTTTTCTTAGTTTTGACTATGTGATACACATTTTAAATTAAAATGATGCTTTTATATTGAAGACACACACTTCAGGTCATACCAAACACATTGTCTATCAGATTGATGTGCAGTCAATTAATAAACATACAAAATGAGTTATAGATCAATTTAATAAAGTTTAATAACAATCTAAGCTCATTTTCTTGGTTTTGTATATGTGAGGCATGTTTTAAACTAAAATGATACTTATATTGAAAGCATTCACTTTGAGTCATGCTGACCACATCGTGTATCAAATTGATTTGAAGTAGATTCCTAAATGTCATAAATATATTATAGATCATTATAATAAAGTTTGAAAATAATCAGAGCACATTTTATCATTTTTGGCTATGTGATACATGCTTTAAACTAAAATGACAATTCTATATTAAAGACTTGCACTTTGAGTCATACTGATGACATCATCTGTTGAAATGACATGGGGTTGATTCCAAAAAATAAAAAATTAATTATGGATATCTATCTAAATGTTTGAAAATAATTAAATCATGTTTTCTTAGTTTTGGTTATGTTATGTGTGTTTTAAACTGAAATGACTCTTTTATATTGAAAACACACACTTCGATTCATACCAAATACATCGTGTATTGGATTGATGGGAAGTAAATTTCTACATGTCAAAAATAAATTATTTATAGTTTTACTAAATTTTTAAAACAATACTAGATCATTTTCTTGTTTTTGTACATGTGATAAAAATTTTAAACTAAAATGTCACTTATATTAAAAAAGTTCACTTCAAGTCATACTGACCACATCATCTGTTAGATTGATGTGTAGTTGATTCATACATGTAAAAAATAAATCATGTATATTTTTCCTAAATTTATAAAATTACTTGAGCTCATTTTCTCATTTTTGATTATGTGATAGACATTTTAAACAAAAATGACAGTTTTATATTGAAAAGATGTACTTAGAGATATACCAACCACATCAGGTATCAGGTTGATGTGTAGTTGATTCCTAAACATCACAAATATATTATGGATCATTTTAATAAAATTTGAAAATAATAAAAACTCATTTTATTGGTTTTGGATATGTGATACATGTTTAAAACTAAAATGACACTTTTATATTAAAAACATGCACTCTGAGTCATATTGACCACACCGTTTATCATATTGACATACAATCAATTTCTACACATCAAAAATGAATTATGAATCAATTTTATAAATTTAAAAATAAAACAATCTCATTTTTTTGGTTTTGGATATATGAGGATCATTTTAACATAAATGGCACTTATATTGAAAACATACACTTTGAGTCATACCGACTACATCATGTGTTGGATTGATATGCAGTTTATTCCTACACATCAAAAATATATTATGGATCATTTCTATAAAGTTTTAAAATAATCCAAGATCTTTTTCTCAATTTTGGCTATGTGATACACATTTTAAACTAAAATGACACTTCAATGTTGAAAACATAGACTTCGAGTCACACCAACCATATTTTTTGTCTAAATAGTTTTCAATTGATTTCTACACGTCAAAAATGAATTATGGATCACTATCCTAAAGTTTTAAAATAATAAAAGTTTATTTTTTTTTTGTTTTTGGTCATGTGAAGCACATTTTAAACTGAAATGACACTTTTATATTGAAAAAACACACTTGGAGTCATACTGACCACATCGTGTGTTAGATCGACATGTGGTCGATTCCTACATGTTATAAATGAATTATGGAATGTTTTAATAATGTTTGAAAACAATAAAATATCATTATCTTGGGTTTTTCTATGTGATACACATTTAAAACTAAAATGACACTTATATTAAAAACACACATTTCTGGTCATACCAACCACATCATCTTTTATATTGAAATACGATTAATTCCTACATGTCACAAATGAATTATGGATCATTATACTGAATTTTTAAAACAATATGATCTTGTTTTATCAGTTTTGAGCATGTGACATTCGTTTTATACTAATATGACACTTTTTTATTGAAAACACATACTTAGAGTCATACCAACTACATAGAGAATAAGATTGATGTGAGGCCAATTCCTACATTTCAAAAATATCTTATGAATCATTTTCAAAAAAATTGAAAATAATTCGTGCTTATTTTCTTAGTTTTGGATATGTGATATGAATTTTAAACTAAAATGACACTTTTGTATTGAAAACACATACCTAAGGTCATATGAACTACATCATCTTTCAGATTGATGTGTGGTCAATTACTACTTGTCACAAATGAATTATGGATTACTGTACTATAATTTAAAAACAATATGATCTCTTTTTTTCAATTTTGGCTATGTGAGGTTTGTTCTAAAATAAAACGACACATATATTGAAAACACAAACTTTGATTCATACTGACCAAATTATGTGTCAGATTGATATGCGGTTGATTACTATAGGTCAAAAATATATTTGGGCTAGTTTTACCAAATTTTAAAAATAATACAAGCTTGTTTTCTTAGTTTTGGATATGTGATATAGGTTTTAAACTAAAATTACACTTCTATATTGAAAAAACGCACTTTAAGTCATACTGACCACATTGTCTATTGAAATGATGTATGATCAATTCCTACTCATAAAAAATGAATCAAGGATCAATATCCTAAAGTTTTAAAATAATAAAAGCTTGTTTTATAGGTTTTGGTTATGTGATGTGCATTTTAAATTGAAATGACACTTTTATATTAAAAACACACACTTCAAGTCATACCAGACACATCATATGTTGTATTGACATGAGTTTGATTCCTATATGTCAGAAATGAATTATGGAAAATTTTCCTAATTTTTTCTAGTTTTGGCTATGTGATACACATTTTTAACTAAAATAAAACTTATATTAATAACACGCACTTCGAGTTATACCAACTAACTAATATGTTGGATTGATATTCAGTTAATTCCTAAATGTCAAAAATGAATTATGGATAATTTTCCTAAAGTTTTAAAATAATCCAAGCTCATTTACTTAATTTTGATCACGTGATGCGTGTTTTAGACTAAAATGGCACTTATATTGAAAACACATAATTAGACTCGTACCGACCACATTGGGTGTCAGATTAACATGAAAAAAATTACTACACATAAAAAATATATTATTAATTTTCTTCCTAAAATTTGAAAACAATATGAAATATTTTCATTGGTTTTGGATATGTGATACACATTTTAAACTATAATGACACTTTTATGTTGAAAACGTGCACTTCGAGTCATACCGACCACATCATTTGTCAGATTGATGTGTAGTTAATTCCTACTAATAAAAAATAATTATGAATTGTTTTCATAAATTTTGAAAGTAATTTTATCTTGTTTTATTAATTTTGATCATTTGATGAATTTTTAAAACTAAAATAACACTTTTATATTAAAAACATGTACTTTAAGTCATATTGACCACATTAGGTTTCGGATTGATGTACAATGAATTATTACACATCATAAATGAATTATGAATCATTTTAATAAAGTTTGAAAATAATTTGATCTAATTTTGTCAATTTTGGTTATTTAACACACATTTTAAACTAAAATGACACATTTATATTGAAAACATGAATTTTGAGTCATATCGACTACATCATGTGTCAGATTTATGTGAGGTCAACTCCTACACATAAAAAATGATTTATGGATCATTGTCCTAAAGTTTAAAACAATATGAATTTTTTTCATGGTTTTTATCATGTGACCTGTGTTTTGAACTAATGTGTAAATTTAACAAAATAAGTATTAGATAAAAATGATAAGGAAATTAACTAAAAAATAGATAAAATTATGAGAAAATTAACTAAATATGTAGTAAAAAGTCAACATTTCATGATTTTTGAATATATTTTGGCACCATGTATTCTTACCATTTGTTCCTAAACAAATCAATTTCCTTTATTATAATTCTCCTTGAGAAAAATATCAAAAATAATATATATGCATTCTAATACTAATTATTCACACCCCAAGTGTATCTCTAATGTCTAATCCATACTCAATCACACAAATAGTAGGTAATAATATAAATTTGATGTCAGAAAATATTCTAACACTATATACATTGTCCACTCAACTCTAAACAAATTTAATTATTATTTTGAGTAAGTAGATTTTTGGAAATCTTAGTAGTATTGAGAAAATATAGACAAAAAAATGACTAAGAAATATTTTTAATGAAATTGTAATTACCTTTATAAATTACTTATCTAGGGATGTAGGTCTTTTGATGGTATATGATATCTTTCATAAATTTTCAAAAATAATATCCATAATCATTGCTATTATCTTGCTTCAGACACTATAGAAGCATTGACCAAAATAAGTAAATTATTTTGAAATATGTTTTTATAGTTAAATATTTCTATATATACCTTAATATGTTTCCATTTTATGTAATCTATAGGATTCTTATTTTCTTTCACCGAACTCATACCATAATTAAGCCTATATTTACAGATCAACCTATCATAACAAAATTATTGTTAACATAGAAACTGAAACATATAATTAAAATTTTATCTATAAAATGTTGATTTCATTGCATTAAAAAATCACAATAAAAATCCATGCATTGGGTCTAGAAAATGAATATTTGGGGCATCCAAATTGATCATGATTGGTATCCATTACTTCGTAAAAAACAAATAAATAATGAAAATAAATATATTTCATATGATTAGATTGTAGAGTTCTACCCCTTCATTATAGGCATAAAAAAGAGTCTTTATTCTTTTATTTTATTATCAAATGACTCATTTAACACATCTTTATTCTTATCAATTTCTTTTAGATATAAAGAAATTTCATCCGTAGAAATGATATAAGGATTAATGAATTCAAACTGTGCTTTATAGGGGTTTTACTTTATACAGTAGTAATATAAATTTATGTAGAAAATATAAATAGTTATTAACTTTAATGAAAATATTAGATCATTTTTTGGAAAGACATATTATGAAAATTCACCTTATGTATGTATTCACAATTGAGAATCCTAACCATTCAAACTTGAGGATATCATTTATATTATTAAGACCAACCACTTCTGTAATGATAGTTACAAATATTTATTCTTCATATTGAATATAGGAAACATATGAATCTTTAAATGTGGTGTATTCATTAATTTATAATGATAATATATGTTGTAGTGTAACTGGTGGGGAGATGCTACTCCCTGAAGGTATTTTTGTTTGCTTAGTCAATTCACTAGATCGTCTTGATCTAACCTTATATTTACCAATAATTTTATCCATATGTAATTCCATACATCACTTTAGACATTTTTTCATCAACTATTATAGGTATTATATTTGAAAAAAATGGTAAGGACATAACTCATGCATCTTTATAAGATTAGATGACCATGTTATGAAAGTTCCAATAACATCATTGACCATTATAATATTCATATCATCAAGTGAAACATGAAACTCAACACTCAGATGTTGATCTAATTAAATCCACACTCTCATGTGATCTTTTGGGAGTTCTCTATTATCTATTATGTCTCCCAAGATATTATACACCATAACCATCTCAATAAGGTATTACGTGGGTGTTAATAGATAGAAATGACATACAGACTTACCTTGAAGAATTTTATAAATATAAAGTTATTAATATTTATTTGATTCATATTTAGGAGTAAGAGTAATGAAAAATTTATCACCATAGGTAAGGTATGTGGTTGATTAGAATGAATAGCCTCAAAGCTAGCAGATTCATTTAGTTGTTCATGTTCTGATCTTTGTTCCACTTCCAGTTCTCTTTGATCCTTTCATATATATTGGTATGCCAAACTAGAATAGACCATAATATATTAAAAATAATCTATTTGAGCCTTAAATTATTTAATCATCTGATAAGTATATTCTTGAGGTTTTATATTCTTGAAATATGTTTGAGGAGACACTCCAAAACCTATACCTCTAATATGACCATATTGTTACTACCACTTCAAAGCTAATGAAATTAGTTTTTCTTATAATATAGTCACTGATGATTCTTGTGTATGAACCATATAAAAAATATATGAACATAAATATATATTTTTATGTAATATGATTATAAAGAGTAACTAATTACTATTATTTTATAGTTACACATGTTTCCCATACTGTTTTTGTGTTTTAATCTACTAGTTTACCCTTCTTATTTATTCCGGCCTCCTTCCATAGCACATGATGTGGGATGTAAGTGGATTCAAATTTTGATCCATAAATTTTCATATAAACAAAGGAACATATATTGATTCTTATCACATAAAACTTTTATTATTGATTTAAAATACATACCAATTTCTTTCTTAGTGAAGCATACCCCGTCATTGCCTTGCGATAGGGGTATATTTATTTTTATTCATGTTGTTTATTTTCAAAATTCCCTTTATATTTCATAAATTAACAATTTTAATCAAATTGGATAAAATAAATAATATCAAATAATATATTATCGACTAAAATTCACCTAAAATGATTTCTCATTGTGTAAACTGACGAGAGAATTCCATGTTTCCTACTTTATAATTTGTGCATAAGTAACTGGTGGGTGGGGATTTACTTTCCACTTGACATCCCTACAATAAAACTTGATAAGAATAGTTTGGAAGCCTCTATGGGATTTTCTAGCGGCCATTAAAAAATATTTATTATGGAAATAATATAAAATAAATTAACTCTACAAGGAATAATGAAAATTAAATCAATATTTCATTATATAATTTTTTGGTAAAATAGAGAAAGTATATCATAACATTACCTTAATATCTTCCCAAAGTGTTTCCTTCATTATAGGCTGGACATGGAATGACAAGTCTATATAAATTGGAACATTCATTCTTGGTGTTACCATAACAAAAATAATAAACATTGACTTATTGAGGTCAAAAGGTTGTCCGCGTTGATTCCAACCAACATCAGATTTTACACCCTTGCATATTTCCTTGATAATTTTATCCAACACAGTGACACTACATTATTTTTTTCATTAATATGTTATTGATCCCTAGATAATTCTGTAGTTTCAACATCAACCTTTTGTTATTCCCCGATATTGGTAACATCGTCATGTGTATAAGTCATTGTCTACATGAGTAGTAAAACATTCAATTTAGATTATATAAATACAGTAGAGAACACATAATATTATGAGGAAAATAATAGTATATTAAAAAACACTTTAAAATTAACATTGAATTATATTTCTTTTATTTAAAGGTTTAAGAGATTTGTATCCTCTATTGAGAATCCAAATTCCCTCTTTATGGTCCCCACTAATGTACAAGAAATTATCTACATTGGGACCACTATGAAATGGTTGTGATCTCCTAATCAATGGGTCATCCTTGATTGAATTTTCATATAAACCTATAGTTATTTTAGTCACTAGATGGAAAATTGAAAAATTATTGTTTACTGTATTTGAGATATAAAATACCTACACTTCTTATGATGCCATTATGAACTAATTTTCTTTTTCTAATTCTACACTAAAAGTATCCTTGAAAAATCCCACTTCATCAACTTTCACTGCACTCCTATTTTCAACCCATTTGCAATAAACAATCAGACCTTGAAATGTTGTATAATACAACTTGTATATCTGTTCGATGGTGTTGAAATCTGATATATCGACATAAATTGGATTTATATACTTGGAACTACATATGTGAATCACTTCTGACTTAAGCGTAACTCCACTGTTTTGCATTGTACTACATTAATCATGTTATATTTTATAGAACTTATAACCATTTATTACAAAACTAGTATAATATATAACATTTTAATTTGGTCCCCTAGCTATCCATCAAATTCATTTAACAATTAAATTCATATTTTTAGATAAATCCTTATAAATATTATCTAAAAAACATCCTATAAACAGTTAATTATATATATTTAATATCCATACTTAATTCCTTGATGAATTTTTCAAATGTCTAAGAATTTATTTGTGGGATTCAATTTATGGATCAACGTCTTCAATATCATATAAAATATAAAGGTGATCTCAACCCTGATCCATGATGGTAATTGTAACAGAATATCTTCTAGAAATCCGTACCCCCATAAGAAATCTACTATGATGAGACTTTAGGAGATCAATTTTATTAATATATGATAGGTAATCGGTACAAGAATTCAATAGCTTCTTCAAAAATATATCATTCTACTATACAACCTTCTGGATGACTTCAATTCTTGACGTACCCATTCAAAATATTCATATACTGCTAATTGGGGTACATCCATATACAATGTATAGAAACATATAGCTGGACTTCTCAAACTAATTGAACCATCAGGTGGACCATTATATCAAATAATTATGGTGGGAAGAACATCTCTAATTCACATAATATGATTGCAACCTCCATATTTATTATTGGAAACTTCAAAGGGTCTTTAACTTTACTATATATGGATTTGAAAAATAAGTTGAGTTTGGTTAATGTATGTCATATATTTTTAGGTAGAATAAAAAATAAAGTGACAAGCATCAAATATTACATTAAAACATGAAATACATGTGATTTTAGTAATGTTCCAACAACACTATCAAATAAATTTTTTTCCACATACATGACATCAATAAAATTCTTAACATACAAAAAATTATAGTATATTAATTAAACAAAATTAGTCTATCATCCCAACCTAATTTCATAAGGTTTTCAAAAATGATTTAACAAAAATAGTTTCAATATATTTTACTTCATCAAACAGTTGATCACCCATTAGTAGAGACAGTGTTGTACCTTGTTTGGTATTACCATTGAATGTTTTTATCCAAGATTGGTATTTGTGTCATTGATGTAAAAAAATCGATAACCTAAAAACACAATCTTTGAGAAAATTTTCAACCAAACTCAGTGTGTACATTCTTTACAAATGGTTTGCTACAACATTCCTTTATTGAAATAGCCTACAAATTTTCCATTAAATGTAATGTCATTTATCATCCCATGAAAGATGGAACTCAATTTGAATTCTTCACTTCTATGAGAATTATACATTATAACACCTATATCCCACATAAATTTCGGATCTTCGATCTATAGAGAAAAAATAGACATCAATATCATTACCAGGATGTTTTAGTCCAGATATAAGTAGAGATAACATAATGTATTTTCACTTCATGTATTACCATGGAGGTAAGTTATAATTTACCATAATAACAGTTCATCTATTATGAGTAGTAATTTATAACCCAAAATGATTTATTCTACCAATAGATAATGAAAGACAAAAGTTTCTTGGATCATTTCCAAATTCAGGATACTCATAATCAATTTTCTTCCACTAAGGAGAGTCAACTAGATGAAATAGTTTCCCATATTTAATTATTGTATCTGTGTTCTATGTCAATTGTCTCATGGTTTCCTAACATCCATATAGTATTCTAAACTATGTAATTATAGGAAAGTACCATACAAATTTTTAAGTACTTAATTCACATTTCTTGTATCAATTCATGCCACATTTATGGAATTTTATGAGTAATTTATGGTCCTTGAAAAACAAAATAAAATCATTTTGACAAGAATATATCTTTTAGAGATCATGTCCATTTAATATAGACTTAATTTAGTGTAATATGTTTGATAAGTAAGTTCAATTTTTTATTGTATCATATCATTTTGGAGACCAAGTAGCTCTGTAAAGGTGGTGTCGCTTCATCCGCTTCTAGCTTTCAAATTATATAACTTCAATAAAGTTGAAAATGTTGTGTATTTAGTACAACCAGTATAAAATGGTCTCTTAGAAAAATTATTTAAATTCTCAAACAACTTTGGACAATCAAAAAGGTCATCTTCAATTTCCATTTTCATTTCTTCCATATGATCTCCATAACTATTTACACTTGTATTTATATAAAATGATCCATAGACAATAGTGTCATCCCAATTGATGTGCATGTTTAGTCCAACATTTATAGATATTATCTATTCTATAAAAAATGAAAAAGTTATTCCAACTTTTATGAACTAATTTTTCTTAAATAACAACAATGTAAACACAAATGAAGGATTTGAGAAGGGTTGTATGCATGCTCTATTAAAAACATGAAGAAATATTAACACCATATTCATACTATTTTGTCATATGATTAGCGTGCATCCATTTTCAATTCATATTCATCCTATTAGGTTCAAAAAATATTAATATTGTAAAATAAATAAATAAATACACATAAGATATTCATAATCAAAGGAGAAAATTATTGATAATTATAATAAAGGGAACCCAAAATTTGAATGTCAGTTATGATTCCTGAAAAAGTTATCATTTTACACAAGGGTGACATGAAAATAAATAACCTTGGGGTAAACCCACGGCTATTGGTCTAGGTTCTCAATTTTATGATGTGTGGAAAAAATGGAGGTAATAAATACGTTGGTAAAAAAATTTATTTATTATTGGATAGTAGAATTCTGTTGGAAATTATTATACTTTTTGTCATTTAATTATGACATGGATTTCTAAATTTGTGTAAAGATATATTTCCTCATAACATACATGGTCATGTAATCACTAGATTTTGACACTGGTTCAAGGAAATTTTAATTTCATAAAATGAATGTATGAAACTACTGTTGATGATAGAAGTGAAGTTAGATTCCATGTTACTCTCTTTTTCTATATATTATTCTAGACCATGTATTATAGAAATAACAAAAAATATATTTGTACTATAACTCACTGAAAAAACCTATTTTAAAAATAGTAGGGTTATCAATATGAGGTATATTTCACATATCCTAAAATATCCAAAACTTCTATTCAATTTCCTTAAAAACACCTTAAATACAATCCATTAATAAATATTCTAAAAAATTTATTTCATATGAATTTGATATCGTTAAGATATAAAAATTTTAATTCCACCTCTACTAATGAAATAAATCACTATAATGCATGTCCCACATCTATTAGTCAAAATCTTCATAGGTATATCCAAAATAGTATTACCATTCTTAATAAAATACACACCACATGTATGGTTAGGGAATATTATAATAAACTTTATAAAATTCTTCCACTATCTTCTAATATTGTATGTGTCTGAAATAAATGTGTTTTAAATTAGAAATTTTTATGGGTGACACTAAAACTATTCTTAATTACACACAATAAATCAAAATAATAATAATAATGTGTGCATGGATTAATCAAAATAAATAATGTAAACTAACCATGCATTTTTTTTCAATAGACCATGAATCTATTGTAAATAGATAGTTGATGCCCATATTTCATAATTCATACTTTAGAAGTTCCCAAGACACTCTACACACTAAGACCAAATTTTTATAGGTGTGATTTAGCTTCTCAAAACATTTTTAATGAGTTTTACTCACTCTATCACCTATTTATTTATAAAACATCTTAAATTTCATTGAATTTCAACAAAAAAAAATTCCATTTTCTTAGTTCATGCATGGATAATAGGTATGAATCTTATTTGGTTGGTTTTTTATGATGATTATGGGTTCGAATGATGATTGTAATTCTTATGGGTATTGGGGTGTAGTATGTTTATAACCATGTTGTGTTCTTGGTGGAAGCATGAGTTTATGTTCTGTTGGGATTTCCTGATGGAAAGAGTGTTAAGTATTGGAATTTTCTGGTTATAAGATGAACATTATGGTTGTGATCACCATAGATTAATGACTAATTGGGTGATGTTGTAATCAATGTTTCCATTGGATGGGATTGGATAACCATAATTGTAGAGTTTCAGTTTTTTTTATGGCTATTAACTTAGGTTTTTGGTCAGTTGAGGGCCATGAGTTGGAAGTTGTGACTTGGTAGTGTTTTAGGAAATCAAAAGCTGAATGAGTCTATTAGATAAAAATATGGAGACTGATGTATGTTTTTTGGTATAAATGTATGACCATATAGGCTTCTCAAGGATGATAAGTTTTATGGTTTAGAGTTTGTAATATCCAATGTTCAAATGGGTTGAAAATTTAGAAGGAATTTTAATTTTCATTACTGAACATGTTAGATTTTGAATCAAGACTAAGAATGAAGTTTTGAGAGTTGTAATGTGTCAAAAAGATGTTTTAAGATGAGGAATGATGTTCAATAGGTATCCAAGGTGTTCTGATGAAATTCATAAGCTTCTGGTTATGTTTTGGGAAGTTTCGGAATGTTTTTCTCAGTGGCACGGTTTGGTTTGCATGGTATAAGAGAAACTATGAGACACATTGATGATCCATATGTTTTTAGATCATTTTTAATCGATAATGGTTATGTTTTATAGTTTTATCATGGTTTTGAGTAAACCATGTGAGGAAAAAAGAGAATCTATGTGAGGTTTAAAAGGGTCTAAGGCATAGATCACAGTTGTAGACAAATCATGCACTTTTCTGTAGAAGGGAGGAAATGCTGACTGCATGGTTTGTGCAAGGTTTTTCAAACCATATGGCCTAACCATTTGATTCAGGATTTTTGGATAGTAGGGGGTTCATGGTTTGTGCATATTTTGAAAAAACATGTAGTCAAACTGTACGACTACCCAAAATTCCTTAGAAAAGGAGAAAATAACCAAAATACCCCCTCAATTTTTTTCATTCCTTATTTTTCTTCTCCCATTAGGTGTTCATAAACTATAGGTTTCCCAAAAATATTAATCCTTCATCATATATTCTATTTAGGGTGTGTTCTTGGTGTTTCTTCTTTATTTAAGGTGATATTTCTCTTCCTTCTCCTTCCCTTTCTCTCTTCCCTTGGTTCTTTTTAATTTTAGATGTGTGGGTTTAGGAATTTGAAACCAATTACACCAAATAATGGTGTAATTTACCAATGATAATGAGAATTTTGGTCATCTTGGGTATAATAGATCCCAAGATTGATTCCACACATCGTTTCATGGAGTTTTATTAAGGTATGTGTTCATAGTGAGTTTTCTTAGGTTTTTCCAAATGAATTAATTTATTCAAGGATTGAAATAGTATCTAATACTAGATATTTTCCTGGGATTGGTCTCAGGAGTCTATTTTGGGCCTTCCATGTAAGTTTCTTAAAGTTTCTATTAGAGGTGAGTTCTTTATGGGTTTTCCAGCAATATAATAAGTTTGGGTTTAATGAATCAATTAATTATAATTATTATAATTAATTTATTGTAGATTCTTGGTACGAGGATAGATAATGGATGATTATGTCTAGATATATTGGATTCAAAAGAGGTTGTATGGGACTTAGAACCTTGTAAAGGTCACCATGCTTTGGAAATGTTATTAAAACTTCAAAAATTAGGAAGGTGGTCTAAGAGCTTTACCCATAGTCTTTTTAATTGTATTTCATGTGTATGTAGGTTTTTCCTGAAAGACCATGTGTTGTGTGGTTTCTTCCTTGGATTAATTAATCTATATATGGGATTTTAATTGATACCTTGGATGTACCATGGATCCATTGGTAATTTTAAGACCGCACCTATGACCACCCATGGGGTGTGCTGTTTTCCTAGAATTGGTAAAATGAAATTGTAAAGGGTAAAGTAAGTGGGTTATAAGTGTAAACTGGTTTAGCTTGTTGGTTGGATTGATTGGATGGTTAAGGGATACTTGTTAGTGTTTTGGGATCAATGTTTTGAAAATATTATGAAATGATAGTTTGGAATGATATTATGTGTTAAAATTT
The DNA here is from genome assembly GCA_963277665.1 of Viscum album. Classification (NCBI taxonomy): domain Eukaryota; kingdom Viridiplantae; phylum Streptophyta; class Magnoliopsida; order Santalales; family Viscaceae; genus Viscum; species Viscum album. The sequence continues at coordinate 1,982,221,553 of OY728133.1, forward strand.
TATGAAAATTCCAATGATGATTTTGAAATGGTTTTAAATGTGCGCATTGGGGTTTGAACTGGTTTTGGGTGTCGATGGGGGAAATCTTTGTTTTGAAATGATTTTTTTTTAAAATTAGGTTTTTACCTCAAAGTGGTTTGTAAAAGTGGTTTTAAATGGATTTGAAATGAGTGTGTGGTTACCTTTTTAGTTAAAATACTATGAAAAATCTTTTGATGGTTTAAATTAAAATGATGTTCATGGACCTTCTTTGGTTTCTAAAAGAAAAATACCTATGTTATGAAGGGTTATTTTCAAAAAATTTAATGAGCATGTTTGGTTTTAGAATTTTATGACATCTTAAAGGGTTTAGGACTTGTTGAGTCATGTTTTTTGGTTTTGAAGGCCTATTTGGACCTTGGTATTGATAAAATTATAAAGGGTAAAAATGTTAGTAAATTAATGGTAGTGCACCATTGATGTTAATGTGTTAGAAATGTTAATCATGTTAAACCTTGAATAATATAATTTAATAATTATGCGGTGGATTAGGATGTTAGACTTGGAATTTATCATCCATGTTATAGATTCTATATTGATTATTGTGGAACCACTAGTATTATATATGGTTTAGGATGTTGGACATGGTGTTACTTATCCATGGTTTTTGGAAGGCCATACTGATGCTCTGGGATCTCCAATGCACCATAGTTTTCATAGGATGAAATGATGCTCCTAAATTGAAGGTTATGGACATGGTGTTCCATATCAGTGATTAGGATGTTGGACATGGAATTCCTCATCCATGGTATAGGGGTTGGAGTGATGCTCGATGAACCACTAGTATTATATATTATTGGGATGGCTGAACATGGCATTTAAAATCCCTAGTTGATTACCTAGAATGATGATCTAAGGTACACTGGATTGAAGTAGTTGATAAATGAATTCCCCCTTGAGAATTAAATATTGTGACACCTATAGTATATAGCTTGGACTCTCATCACCATAAGATTAGGCTTGGTTGATTGGGTGACCTTGTAGAAACAAAATGATTAAAATGATAATAATAAATGTTTAATGGTAAAACATGTTTATTTTTTTGTCTTATTTATTTAGTGCAACTATAGATATCTAAAAACACTATTGTACCGATTGGTATTTATTTAAACACCGTTAGTGGTGGCCTACTAAGTTTTACTCACACCATGATCATGCATCCATTGCACATGGGTACCCAAGAAGCCCTCACATGTTTATTGCAAGAATAATTTTGGGATGAGGCTCGTGTTTTGTTTTTAATGGCCAGTAGGTTTGGATTGTACAGTATTGGGTGACTGGATGGGTTCATCTTAAATATGTTGTGGATAATTTTTGTAGTTTATTTTATTTTTGGTATGTCATGTAACTTTCCTAGGGGTAGGATGGTTGTATGTATGAAATGGTCATTAGGGCCTTTAATATATTTCATTTTATTACATCAAGATATTCTTTCTACATATTTACACTTTCCACTTACTTTGATGTGTATAATATTTGGTTATTTACTTCTTGTTGTGAACTATAATATGGGGGTATAGTCTACTCACAGTTCCACTTTAGAACCCCAAAAATAGTCAACATTATTTAGCATACGATAAGGCATGATTAAGTTTATGTGGTGAATCATCTCAGTGAGTTGGTTTAGTAGCATTCAGGTTTGGACATTACAAAGTGGTATTAAAGCAATTACTTTCATATTATTTTACTATTTGGGGGTTGGTAGACTGAAGATATAGGAATGTGTTAAATCTTTATATGGATACAAGGATGATTCATCACAAACAACTATTTTGGTAGGAAGTCCATGTTACTGAGGGATGGGATGGATGTTCTATATTTTTAATGTTATAGTTGTATATGATTTTTTCTTCTAGATATGCACAAGTTGTTTTGATTTGATGAATTATGATGGATCTATCGTTCTCAGCCCGTTGGAAAGAGGCTTGCTATTTGGTTTCTAATATTAGCCTATAGAGTCAAGGGACATCTCATGAATCATTTTAGGCACATAGAAACCACATATTATATGCCTTATAGTGTGTTTTTAATATATTTTATTTTGATGGAAGGTTCTTTGGATGTAAAGTGAGATGAAAAAAAATGAGGATACTGGTGTGTTCTTCATGAATAGTAAGATAAGTGACCATAATGGGTCAATATGGTAAAATTATAGGATCATTAGACCCATTTTGGGTGGTTTTTGTTCGAGGTTGGTAGTATGTACAGGTCCCCTATGGAGTGGTCTGATGTGTAGATTCTCAAAGAGGATGGGTTCCTTAGTTGTGGGAAGTTGATTGGTATATGAAGCCTTTATGGTGTGAGACCCTAGAGGAGGGATTTTTAACTTATTTATGTTGTGTTATGATGATATGAAAATATTTTTGATTCCCCATGAGTTGTGGAATTCTGTGAGTTGGTATAGACCCTAGGTGGTTGAACCCAGTAACCCTTTTGATGTGACTCTAGCTTTGGGAGTTAGTGTCATATGGCTTTTGAGGGTGACTTGTGAGAGGGATTTTACAAGATGTAAGTTCCTATGGGTGAGTGAGGCATGGGTGGATGTTTTGGTAATTTTATAGTGGTGTGAGATAGGTTCAACCTAGTTTGAGGTTTATGTTCACTGAATGCCTGTTGTTTTTTAGGAAGATAAATTGTGTGCAAGTGATTTAGTCTAGTGGTTAGTTTTTAGAGGTATAGGTTCATTAAGGTTCTTATACTAGGTAATTTATGTGTATATGGGTGTTCCTAGTGGTAATTATTTTGTTGGTATCACAATAGTTTCTCAAGAAAATGTTGTTTCATGTGCGATATGTAAAGACCTGAATTTTTTCATGTAATTTTTTTTAATTAAATGGAAATATTATGAGTCCGTGAAAATTGACGGCGCGTGATTCCGAGGCCCGGTGTGCCCATAATGAATTTCTGAAATTTTTTTCTGTTACGTTCAGTAAACGTGCGAGTGGGTTTTTTAACTTTTTAACTAGTGCTCGGAATTGAAAACTGAGGACACTGTTGAACTCGCAACGCCGATTTTTTCTTAAGGAGACCTTCACCTCGACCGTAGTAGGTCAGTGGTGAAAGTTGATTTTCTTATTTTTCATGGGAGAGTTAAAAAACAATAATAAAATAAAACAAACAAGTTTTATTTTATTTTAATGAAACCTACCAATTTAATTCAAGGTGGTGGGGACCACCCGAACACTCTTCTTTAATGTGGGAAACCCTTGGAAACCTCCCAATTTAATTTATGGTGGTAGGGAGCACCCGAACCCCTCTTTTAATTTGAGGAAAATCTTGGTTTACCTCAAATTAATGTGCCTAATCCTTTTGTTTAATTAATAAACTAAAGCTTATTGATTTGGAACCTCACCTCTCGTGGGAAAAGGATTGGAAAAAGAGTGGAGAGCTTTGGAGAGTTGGGAAGATCATTCTCCAACAAAGGAGGTACACCAATGAAGAATAAATTTCATAATCGAAGAACAAGGAATTGAACTTGGAGAATCTTGCGGGAGTAACGAACGATGACATAAATCTTCAACAATTTCGTTTTCTTCTTCACAACACCTCCAACAAAAAATCGAGGTAGGGGTTTTAATTTGATTATGATTAAATCTATTTTTATTGATTCTTCATATTCTGGTTTCATAATGACAATGGCCAAAATAACATGTCCATTATACTTCACTTAAACCTTTCCCCTTTTAATTTTGTTTCTCACATGTTCTTTGTGCGTTCATCAATGCCAAATATTTAATGACATTGGAAACACCAAGTTTTGCTGAGCGTGGCATATGGACGTGGAGCCCTCGACCCGAGGATTGGGAATATGAGAACGACATAATTTTCAGGCTCGGAACAAAGCTGTAATGGATTGTAGAAGAAGGAGGTGTCCAACACCCATCTGACCATGAGGAAGGAAGGGCGACGCGCATTTATGCCGCCAAATGATGAGAAAGTCGCGGCCCGTCGGCCGCCGGTGGGGCAGGAGCTCGCGGCCGCTTGGCTGCGGTGGAGGCTGTAGAGCGGCCGGCTGTGCCGGCCACGGTGGAGCAGCGCCGTGTGACCGTGCCACTGGGAGGAGGACCGGACGGAACACCATCTGACCATTACGGCGTGGCGGGATTCGCTCGGGCCCCATGGTGACTTGGCAGTGCCTATAGGCACTGCCCATTCCCATTTCGAACAAAAGGGGGACGCTCCCCCTTCAGTGCCAACTCGGGCGGGTTGCACCAGCGAGCTGCGCCCAGCACGGGATAGGCCCTCCAGGGCCCAGGCCATCCGGGCCGGACTCAGGTCGGGTCGTCCTAGGTCGGGTCGGGTCGGGTTGGTCCGACTAGGTCGAACCGGACCTGGGCCCATCCACACCCAGTTTCACATTTTTGGCCATTACTTGAGAACCAGACATCTGTTTGACGAACCTTCTATGGCACTGGAATCCTTGGATCGAGATGGACCTTTTGGTATACTCCACTTGAGTTTTGAATAAGGTTGGAGTATGACCAGGTTGGATCGGACCTCAAATCCAACCAGGCCCTTAGAGAAAAAACACTAATAACTTACAGATCGGGCATCTGATTGACACGCCGTCTGTTGCGTTGGGTCCCTTATGACGTGACGGACCTTTGGGATACTTACTCGTGGGACTTTAGGGTGGTTGAGGTATGACTGATGTCTTGGGGAGCAGTTCTCCAAAGCGTGCTACGTACGGAACCCTACGACTGGCGGAGACTTAACGACTGCTGACCGTTTCGACTCGGAGTGACCCAATAGGGGTAGGGAGTGACTCTATGTGATGCGGCATACCCAAGGTACTCGACAGGAGGAGTACCTCAGTAGGCCATGAGGGGGAGCGCCTCTGTGTGACGCGGTAGACCCACGGTGGGGAGCACCTCTGTGTGACGCGGCAGACCCAAGGTACTCGACAGGAGGAGTACCTTAGCAGTCCAAGGTTAATGGGAAGCACCTCCGTGTGACGTGGAATGCCCACTATACTCCATAGAGGAGGATTTATCCAGCATCCAAGTTGTTAGACATTGTGACTAGGGATGTTACTTTTTATTATCCCTAGAGAATCTTGTGGCTGGATATCAGCTTTCATATCGATCCTGTGTGGGTCAACATCATAATCCTGTTTCTTAGAGTTGTATACCTGGTTTGAGTTGAGTATTATATCTTCATGCTATACCTATGTGGTACTTTATCTTCATGGTATTACCTGTTTGTTATTATTCCCTCCTGTGTGAGGTGGGTATATTCAGATAACTTAGGTATATGTACGGGCATATACCTAAGTAGGGTTGACTGTTGTTTCTATGTTTTTTCATTTATCCTTTGTGGATTTGAGAGACCTTCAGGGGTCTCGAGGTCCCTACTGAGTATTGTTATACTCACCCCTTCATGGGCTATGCCCACACCTTATTGTGTCTAGTGTAGAAAACAGACAGTGCTGACTGAGGACGAGGGTACCTGGACTGGAGACTGCTCAGAGGTGGACCTTTGATGTGGTGATCCATAGAGATGATCGTTCGAGAGCTGTACCTACCCTTCAAGTAGGATCCTTGGTGGGTGTTCACATAATCTGTACTCATTTTTACTTGTACTTTCTAGCTTTTCTTGTACTTTTCAGTTGGTCCTATATTTTGTCCCCTTTACTTTCTATACACACCTTGTTTACTATATAGTTTACTTTTTTTCTTGTAATCGGATGTGTTCTTGGTTTATATGATTTTACAGTTTATAAAGACAATGCCTTCCCGTTTTAGGGAATACAACTTTCGATGCTTGTCTCCATCCCATGTCCTATGGAAGGCGGGCTTGGGTTAGTCACAACATGGGCCCTAGGGGATGGGTCATGACAAGTCACACCCTGTTTACTATATAGTTTACTTTGTGCTTGTAACTGGTTGTGTGTTTAGTTTGTCTGATTTTACAGTTTATAAAGGCAATGCCTTTCCATTTTAGGGAATATGCCTTTCGATTCTTGTCATCATCCCCTGGCCTATGGAAGGCGGTCTTGGGGTAGTCATGACACGATCCCTGGGGGACAGGTCATGACATGATAATTTTCTTTGGGTGGTGACCATGCATGCATGTTTTTTTGGTAGAGGCACATATAGGTGTATGTTTCTCTTGAGATGGGATGCACTTGGATTGTTGATGTTTTCGTAGAGAATTTGTTTTTTTGAGAGAAGTACAGATTAGGTTCCAATCCTAGTTATCATTGGATGTGTCTCCTGAAACATAGTGATAACTTATATGATCTTAGTGGAACTTTAAATGATGCTCGGGTTTTGAGTGGTCAAGTATGTGGTTTGAATCATTAGTTGATTTTGGTTTTGGGAAGCCCCAAGGGTGATCCTATTTGGGTAATAGGTACATTCAGGAGAGTCATGGACAATGGATAGGGATTTTAAACCAATGTTTCATAAATTTTTACTTGTTAGATTTGTAATCAGGTTTTTTGGTGGGGTCATGCAAAAGTGTGTGTGATAGTTAAGTGTTAATGTGATCTTGGAGGCACAAAAAGATAATGAAACAACATTTCATTTGGTTTTTGGATCATATTTTATGATATTTTATTCCCAAATATATTGGTCTAAGAAGGTATCCATGAGTTGTATGAGAAACTATGTGGGTGTGATGAGATTCTTGTGGGTAGGTTGGTTCTAGACTTTTGTATGGTTTGGACATGTCCTTGCAGATAGAGGTAAAATTGGAAATTGATGAGTGGAAGTGGTATTCGTTGATGAAACCTTATAATAATCTTAGCTTAGATTGGATAATTCCCAATATCTTGAAATTATCCAAAGTATGTTGGGAGGGAAATGGCAATACACCGATCTAACTTAATGTCATTTATGGTTTGATATAGGGCCTCCTTTGAGGTAGAACTCATAGAGAGGTGTAACTGGAGTCGTATGGTGGAGGTGATTCAATATATATTTGTGAGTAGGTCCTTGTGATAGATTGGATGTCGTTGAATACCAAGGGTATCATTCTCAGAAGAAGGGGACGAGTGATAGTTAATGTTTAGTTTTGTTTTTATAGTGATATAGAGACGACCATGTCCAATTCTTGGGTTGATAGTGAATGTAATGTGGGCCATAGTGCTTGGATTTTCTTAAGAGAGGATATAATTATGATACTCCTATGGTGGGGAGTGATGGTTTGGTCATAGGGTTTCAACCCTCATGCTAGAAAGATCACAAGTGTGTGTAACTGGCTATGGATCGGTCATGGTAACACTGTGATTCTAGTGAAAAAATGTTGAGGTGCGTGCTTAAATTATATAGGGAATGATAATGAGAAATTAGTTTTGGAAGATGATCAAGCTAAGAATTAGATTTGGGATCGAGGTGGTTCTGGAATGTGGTATGAGTATGGAATCCATTGGGCATGTTTGGGTGGTTATGGAATGGCTCTGGGTGTGAGGGCATCATGATCAGGTGAGATGGTGAAAAACAAAATGTTAGAGCGATGCATTTTTTGGGATGATTCAGTAGAGGATAGTTCGATGGGGTTAGCACAAAATGTGGGTGTGTAAGGTTGCAAGATATTTCCATTGTGTCATTCCAAGAATGATAGGTGCATTTTGGGTTTGAGCTGGGATTTTGAGGAAAATTCTTTATGTTCTTAGTTTGTGCATGGACAATAATTATCCGTATACTTCAGTTGGTTTTTAGTGATGAGTATGGGTGCCGATAATTATTGGTATTCTCATTTTTATTGAGTTATGGTATGTTGATAACTATGTTAGGCACTTAGTGGGAGCTTGATTTCAAGTTCTTTTGGGATTTCCTAATGGAAAGAGTGTTAAGTATCATAAGTTGGTGGTTATGTAGCACCCATGGTTTCAAGTAAGTAACCCTTTATTAATAATTTTTAAGAATGAAAATTATATGGGTGAAGTTTGGGATAGTTTTTAGAACATTTGGTGTGTTTTTGGGGATTTTCTATAGGTTCATGGTTAGTTCACGGTTTGAGAAAACCGTTCAACACCTACAGGAAACCATGCACAGTGAGATAGAGGTTTAAGGGAAGGTGCATGGGTGGCGCATGGGTGGCGTATGGTTTTACCAAACCATGATAAGTGTGTAAATGTTTAGATAGTTATAATTTTCATGGTAGGTTCATTATTTGGTAACCATGTGAGTTAATCATGTGAGTTTCATCCTTGAGGTAGTGGATGTCGCACGGTTAGCATGCAGTTTGCCTAACTGTGCGACAAAAGCATGTGTGGTTAAAAAAATAGATCCTAAAAAAGTGGATCTAGTTCAGGTTAATGTTTTAATGAATTTTCCCCTCAAGATGGACCTAACTTATGATTTTTTCCTCTTAAATGTTTGATAACCTCTCCGCATCATTTTGGAATCAATTTAGAGGCTTCTCTTGGTGATTCAAATCTAGATTATCTCAGTAATTCACCATTCTTGATAGTTATTAATGGATTTCTTAGATCTAATTCTCTATCTCTATCATTTTATTAGATCTACATCCAATGTGGTTATATACAAGATAATTTATTCCAAATATTATTATATTTGTATTGGTTTATGATAAGGGAAGAGGTCTAAGGAAGGTTCATGGAGATTTAACTTGGTTTCGTGGACGTTTTTCATGCCATTTATTGTTTTCTCCAATTACCTGAGGTAGGTGGATTCACTCTCGACTCCTCTATTTTGAATATGAAGGATTGATTTCAGATTGATCTTTTTGTGTAAAATTTATTGTGAACTTTTTTTGTAATGATTGTTGAAAACCCACTTGTGTTATGGTTTTTGGAAACATGGAAATTAGTTATTTTGTAGAAAGTGATTTGGTTTTTGATTTTAAAATGTGAATTTTCTAGAATTGTGGTATAAAAATTAATAAAAATTTGTTCAATAAAAGGGATGGTTTTATTGAAATGAATTGAAATGGTTGATTTGAATTTTTTTTTGTAATATTTTCAATAAAATAACAATTTTATTGAAATGGATGAAATGATTATTTTGGCATTGGTTTGGCATAATGGTTGTGTGTGTTCAAGTGAATTCGGGATGTATAAGGGTAATGCATCTCCCTCATCATTAGTGGGATTGATAAGGGTCAGGTACCCCCCATCAAAATGGTTAAATAGGTGAAAAATTAGCGAAAGGATGACTCACTACTTGTGAGTATAGGGAGGTCTAATTTTTCATGCATGGTTAGATGTGTAGATAAGTGAAATGGAAATATTATGTGAAATAGAATTTATGAAATGGTTTTAGATCATTGTTTGTTATCTTTCCTTGGAACTTAATTTTTTTTTGAGAAAATGGTTTCATTGGCACTTGTTTATATTTTGATATAAACAATTTTATAAATTGTTTTATGTAAACTATTTTTATATAAATGTTACTAACATGTTTTATCTTAGTGGTGTGAGTAGGGAAGTCGTTGGGGAAAATATACTAAGTTTCATTACTCACCCCTGCTTGGGAACACTAGTTCTTTTTCATATTCTTTTAATCGAGATGTGGTCAAAGGTAAAGCATCAAACATATTTAGCAGTACTTCATGATACTTGGTTTATTTGGTGGATTTGGATCATGGAGCTTGTTGGAGATTTGGATATTTATTTTTCTCTAAGGCTTGTTGGTTTTATAGTTTTCCATTGTGTACTTTTATATTATAGTCTTCCATTGTGGCACTTGGTTTTAGTTTAGTTTTGATAATATTGAAATTTTTGAGTTTTATTTCATTGTCTCATGAATCATATAACATTTATTTTGTTATGGAATGTTTGGGTTGTTGTTTTTTTCTTAAAGGAAAAAATAGTCCACCGCATGCATTGAAGCCCTTTGGCATTTATTTATAGCCTTTAGCATCTTGGGGATGTCACTTAAGGCTAAGTAATGTTCCCATGTCTTCTCAATCCAATGAGGTGATGGTGAATATTACAAGTTATATTAGTTTTTTCGGTCCAAAACTCTGTTTGAGGTAGGTGGTATTAGCTTGGTCCTTCTGAATATATTTCTAGAACAAGTAATCATCAGTTATTTTGTTCTTGGATTTGATATTAATTTTGGTATTTTACTTCTATCGGGTTGGTAGAAAGGAGTAGGATTGTCAGGACTTGAAATGTAGAGAATAAATAGATGTAGCTAACCTTTTTATTTTGAACATAAAGTTACTAGTGAGTTGGGTACATAATCATTTTGGAGACACTTATATGAATTTAAATATCATTTTCATGGGTTTAACCAATGAGATGAGCATGTCTTGCATTAAAGTAATGACTTCCCACTAGTATTTCATATTTCATTTAGAGTAATGATTTATATTTTATTCTAATGTGTTGTTTTTTAAAAATTCTTAAAGTTATTTTCAAAAGTGATATTTTGAAAGCCGTGAAACAATTATTTTTGGAAATGGTTTGATTTGTAAAAGAAAGTAGAAAATTTTTCAAAAATGTTTAAACATGAGAAATGTTTGTTTTTTGGAAATTATTATTATGATAGCATGATGTGGTAGAAAATTAAATGTTAGGACTTCAGTTAATAGATAATGAGACTTATGTAATTTTTTGTGTTTATAGAAAATGGCACCCAGTAGGAATCGTAGAAACTAAACAGAGGAAGATGCTGAAAATGTGGTTGCACCTGAGCCACAGGTGTACCAATAGGTGATTTAGAGTATAGTATAAGCTTTTCAGGCCATGGAAAGTAGGAATAGTAGGGATGATCCATGGAAAATGGATCATTCCTTCCAATTCTAGAAACAGAATCCACCCATATTATAGGGTGATTTTGAACCAGAGAAGCCAAAGGTGTGGCTGAACAGGATGAATCACATCATCGATTTCATTAGCACACTAGAAGAGTTGAAAGTCAAACTAGAAATATATATGCTGGAGGATATTTCATTCCAGTGGTGGGATTTAGCTTTGTAGGCTAAATTAGACCAAGGTCTTCCTTAGGGATATTTTGAGTAATTGTTAAATAAATAGTTCAATCCTCACATGTTCAAAATTAAAAGAAAAACATAATTCTTTAGATTGAAGTAGGAAAACCTCTCTATCACTCATTATATAGAGAAGTTCATGAATTTAGTGTGATTTTCACCTAAAGTTGCTGCTAGTGCATCCTTGAAGGCACACATCATTGAATCAGGGCTGAGGTAGCAGATTCTGTCAGAGATTTATATGCTCTATATTACAGACTATACAGAGATGATCAATAGAGTGATGGTGGCTGAAAGTAACGTCTTATGAGATATGGTAGGAGGAAGTATGTTGATAGCTATGGGAAATACTAGGAACTCAATTCTGAGGGAAATTAGATGAGGGAAACCTATTTCCAAGGTGGGAGTGTGCATTAGAATCAAATGATTGGATCATTGAATCTTCCTACAAAACCAAAGAGTTAGACTGGATGTTTTCAATGTGGTTCATTTGACAACATGAACCGACAATAGATGGAACCTCCAAGAGCATGTCATAATTACATGGAAATGGGATATATTCAGCACTATTATCACAGTAATCTGATGCCAGGTGCTTGAGACACTTCTTAGGTATCGCAGGCATCATATGCTTTGATGGGGTGAGGGAAACATAATCATTCTCATTAGTAGAATAGAGATATCCATGGTGATTCTAGGAATACCATGACTCCTTAGGCTGTGAAACCTCAACCAGGAAATAAAGAGAAAAGTGTACAGATGAAGCAATTATATGGAGAGATCAGGTTATTATGTATGATTCTCCAGGACCATCTACAACGTGAGGTATGATTCTTTTAAATTCTACCCTTATGAAAGTGTTGTTTGAAATGGGTGCATATCATTACTTTATTTCTTCTAGTGTTGTTGATTCGCTGAGATTAAAACTTGAGATGATGTATTCTATGATAAAACTTCAAACTCCTCTTGGTCAAAGAGAATGTAAATCCTTTCACTATTGGAAAATAAGGTTATACCAACTGTTTTAAACTGTTGTTATAGGCTGGAAAACCATTGGTATAGCCTATACCAACGGTTTTCCAAACCGTGGGGTAGTAAGCTATGAGGAAATCCCTATACCAACAGTTTGATCTAAACCGTTGGTATATCCCACTGTATTTATTGATTTACCAACGGTTGTAGGCTAACCGTTGGTATATGTTTGTATAACATTTTTACCAACGGTTTCAAGAAACCGTTGGTATATATTGAATACTAAATACTATACCAATAGTTTTAAAACCATTGGGATAGTTTTTAAATTTCTCTAAAAGTATACCAACAGTTTAAAACCGTTGGTATTGTGTTTTTCTAGAATAATTGCACAGCAGCCCCTCCAGTAGCCCCTCCTGTATACACCTGCATAAAAAATAGCTCAAAAAACCACATACAAACAGACTTAAAAATGCATAAAAAACACCTAAAATAGCACAAAAAAACACATAAAATCATCAGACTCTTCCAACCATGTCATGTACTACAATTCCCTATTTCAATATTCATATAACAACAATCATCCAGTAGATTTAATAAAAATTTCAATATCTCAAACATTATTTACACCCATTTCAATCTTCATATGAAAACCACTCTTCCAATAGTTATTCACCTCACCCCTGCACAACCCCCCCAACCAGAACAGCCCCCCCACTTCCCCATAAAATTCTAATAGGTAGAATAGTATGATAAATACTTATTATAGTTGAATAAGAGTTTGAAATTGGCTCAAATCCCTTTTTTTTCTGATTCTAGATTTGGGTATGTAATGATTTGTGATGCATTTTTCATTGAACTTGTATTTTTTATAATATATGGTGAAAATGTATTTTCTTAGGAGTCTTGTCACTTATGATCCCATGAGGGAAACTACCAAAATCAGGAAAAAGAGTTTGTGACTATCGTTGATGAGTGTAAATTTCAATTGTTGTATTCACTTAAAATGATGTCCTTTTGAAACAAAAGAGAGACACTTTGATTGGTGTCGGCCACACCGCACCTTGGATTGAGGTGGGGTTAACTCGTACATGTCACAAATGACCCATGGATCGTTTTCCTAAGTATCAACACAATCTGAATGCGTTTGGTTGGTTTTCTATATGCCGATTGTTTTTACTTAAAAGCGTATCCATTTAAAAAAAAGTCACTTTGAGTGGTACCGGCCACACCGTGCCTCGGATTGAGGCAGGGTTGACTTTTACACGTAAAAAATGACTCGTGTATCCTTTTCCTAAAGTATCAACAGAATCCGAATGTTTTTGGTCAGTTTTTCGTATGTCAGTTGTTGTTTTCACTTAAAATGTTGTCCATTTCAAAGAAAAGTGAGACACTTTGAGTGGTTATGGCCACACCGCACCTCAGATTGAGGCGAGGTTAACTCTTAAACGTCAAAAATGACCCATGTATTGTTTTCCTAAATTTACAGTAGAATCTGAATGCATTTGGTTGGTTTTCCGTATGTCAGTTGTTGTTTTCATTTAAAATGATGTCCATTTTAAACAAAAGAGAGACATTTTGAGTGGTGTCAGCCACACCGCACCTCGGATTGAGGCGGAGTTGACTTTTACAAGTCACAAATGACCCATGGATTGTTTTTTTTAAAATATAAACACAATCCAAATGCGTTTGGTCCGTTTTAAGTATGTCAGTTTTTATTTTCACTTAAAATCTTATCCATTTCAAACAAAAGAGAAACACTTTGAGTGGTGTCGGACACACCGACCCTCATATTGAGGCAGGGTTGACTCGTTCATGTCACATATGACCCATGGATAATTTTTCTAAAGTTTCAATAGAATCCTAATGCCTTTGGTTGGTTTTCCGTATGTTAGTTGTAGTATTCACTTAAAATGATGTCTTTTGAAACAAAAGAGAGACACTTTGAGTGGTGCCGGCCACACCGTGCCTCTGATTGAGGTGGGGTTGAATTTTTCACGTCAAAAATTACCCATGAATCATTTTCCTAAATTATCAACCCAATCCGAATGCGTTTGGTTGGTTTTCTGTATGCCGGTTGTTTTTACTTAAAAGCTTATCCATTTTAAACAAAAGAAATATACTTTGAGTGGTACCAGCCACACCGATCCTCGGATTGAGGTAGGTTTGACTTGTACACATCAAAAATGACCCATGTATTATTTTCCTATGGTATCAACAGAATCCAAATGCATTGTTTAGTTTTCCGTATGTCAGTTGTTGTTTTCACTTAAAATGTTGTCCATTTCAAAGAAAAGTGAGACACTTTGAGTGTTTTCGGCCATACCGTGACTTGGATTGAGGCGGATTTGACTCATAAATGTCAAAAATGACCCATGGATCATTTTCCTAAAGTTTCAATAGAATATTAATGCATTTGGTCGGTTTTTCGTATGTTAGTTGTTGTTTTCACTTAAAATGATGTCCATTTTAAACAAAAGAGAGACATTTTGAGTGTTTTTGGCCACACCGTGCATCGTATTGAGGTGGGGTTGACTAGTACACGTCAAAAATGACCCATGTATTGCTTTTATAAAATATCAACACAATCCTAATGCTTTTTGTTGGTTTTAAGTATGCCAGTTGTTGTTTTCACTTAAAATCCTGTCCATTTCAAACAAAAGAGAAATACTTTGAGTGGTTTCGGCCACACCGGACCTCAGATTGTGGTGGGGCTGACTTGTACACTTCACATATGACCCATGGATAGTTTTCCTAAGTTTTCAATAGAATCTGAATGCCTTTGGTCAGTTTTCCATATGTCAGTTGTTGTATTCACTTAAAATGATGTCCTTTTGAAACAAAAGAGAGACACTTTGAGTGGTACCAGCCACACCGCACCTCTTATTGAGGCGGGGTTGACTCGTACACATCAAAAATGACCAATGGATCATTTTCCTAAAGTATCAACACAATACGAATGTGTTTGGTTGGTTTTCCGTATGCCGGTTGTTTTTACTTAAAAGCGTATCCATTTTAAACAAAAGAAAGACAATTTGAGTGGTATCGGACACACCGTGCCTTAGATTGAGACAAGGTTGACTCGTACCCGTCAAAAATGACCCATGTATCATTTTCATAAAGTATCAATATAATTCGAATGCATTTGGTCAGCTTTCCGTATGTTTGTTGTTGTTTTCACTGAAAATGTTGTCCATTTCAATGAAAAGTGAGACACTTTGAGTGGTGCCGGCCACACCGCACCTCAGATTGAGATGGGGTTGAATAATACACGTTAAAACTGACCCATGGATCGTTTTTCTAAAGTTTCAATATAATCCGAATTCATTTGGTCAGTTTTTCATATGTTAGTTGTTGTTTTCACTTAAAATGGTGTCCATTTTAAACAAAAGAGAGACATTTTGAGTGGTGTCGGCCACACCGCACCTTGGATTGAGGTGGGGTTGAATTTTACATGTCAAAAATGAACCATGTATCATTTTCCTAAAATATCAACACAATCCGAATGTGTTTGGTCAGTTTTAAGTATTCTAGTTGTTGTTTTCACTTAAAATCTTGTCCATTTCAAACAAAAGAGAAACACTTTGAGTGGTATCAGCCACACCAGCCCTCAGATTGAGGAAGGTTTGACTCTTACACATCACATATGACCCATGTATTTTTTCCTAATTTTTCAATAGAATCTGAATTCCTTTGGTTGGTTTTTCGTATGTCAGTTGTTGTATTCACTTAAAATGATGTCCTTTTGAAACAAAAGAGAGACACTTTGAGTGGTGCCGACCACACCGCACCTCGGATTGAGGTAGGGTTGACTCGTACACATCAAAAATGACCCATGGATAGTTTTCATAAATTATCAACACAATTATAATGTGTTTGGTTGGTTTTTCGTATGCCGAATGTTTTTACTTAAAAGCATATCCATTTTAAACAAAAGAAACACTTTGAGTGGTACCGGCCACACCGTGCCACAAATTGAGGTGGGATTGACTCATAAACATTAAAAATGACCCATGTATCCTTTTCCTGATGTAGCAATAAAATCCAAATGCGTTTGGTTAGTTTTATGTATGTCAGTTGTTTTTTTCACTTAAAATGTTGTCCATTTCAAAGAAAAGTGAGACACTTTGAGTGGTTCCAGCCACACTATGCCTCAGATTGAGGTGGGGTTGACTCGTACACATAAAAAATGACCCATGGATCGTTTTCCTAAAGTTTCAATATAATCTGAATGTATTTGGTTGGTTTACCGTATGTCAGTTGTTGTATTCACTTAAAATGATGTCCTTTTGAAACAAAAAAAAAGACACTTTGAGTGATGTCGGCCATACCGCGCCTCGAATTGAGGAGAGGTTGACTCGTACAAATCACAAATGACCCATGGATCGTTTTCCTAAAGTATCAACACAATCCGAATGTGTTTGGTTGGTTTTCCATATGCCGGTTGTTTTTTCTTAAAAGCATATCCATTTTAAACAAAAGAAAGACACTTTGAGTGGTTCCGGCCACACCGTGCCTTAGATTGAGGCGGGGTTGACTCGTACACATCAAAAATGACCCATGGATCATTTTTTTGAATTATTAACACAATCAAAATGCATTTGGTTAGTTTTTCGTATGCCAGTTGTTGTTTTCACTTAAAATCCTGTCCATTTCAAATAAAAGTGAGACATTTCGAGTGGTTCCGGCCACACCAGCCCTCGGATTGAGGTGGGGTTAACTCATACACATCACATATGACCCATGGATCGTTTTACTAAATTTTCAATAGAATCTGAATGCCTTTGGTAGGTTTTCCGTATGTCAGTTGTTGTATTCACTTAAAATGATGTCCTTTTGAAACAAAAGAGAGAGATTTTGAGTGGCGCCGACCACACCGCTCTTCGGATTGAGGCGGGGTTGACTCGTACATGTCAAAAATGACCCATGGATCATTTTCCTAAAGTATCAACACAATCTGAATGTGTTTGGTCGGTTTTCCATATGCCATCTATTTTTACATAAAAGTGTATCCATTTTAAACAAAAGAAAGACACTTTGAGTGGTACCAGCAACACCATGCCTCGGATTGAGGCGGGGTTGACTCATACATGTCACAAACGACCCATGGATCCTTGTCCTAAAGTATCAACAGAATTTGAATGCGTTTTGTTGGTTTTCCATATGTCAGTTTTTGTTTTCACTTAAAATGTTGTCCATTTCAAAGAAAAGTGAGACACTTTGAGTGGTGTCGGCCACACCGCGCCTCAGATTGAGGCGGGTTTAACTCATACACATCATTTGGGCGTTTTGAGTACCATCAAGTGTGGATTGAAGATACTAATGAGTCTAATACTCTCTTTGCTTCCTCTTTTTGATTAGGGTTTGAACTCTTCCCTCTTTTCCATTGGGATGTAGGGTGAATATTGAAGAGAGATTAGATTGGGATCCAGGGTCCAGGGAGGAGGGTTGGGGGGGCTGTCCGGGGGGCTGTCTGGGGTCTAGAGAGGATGGTGGGGGGGCTATCCGGGGGCTGTACGGGGTCCAGGGAGGAGGGGGGGCTGTTCGGGGTCCAGGGAGGAGGGTGGGTAATGTATCTAAAACTCTATCTAGGTATCATACATCGAATTCCGACAGGACTGCAAACTACCGCGGGGTGTCATCCTGGAATAGGGCCAAATCACAACATTATCACGGTGTGACCGCGGCGTGACCACGACATGACCGAGGCGTGTTGTCCTGGTCCAGCGACATCTGCGGGGCAACATCTTCCAGCCAGGAATCCAAATAAATCCTATGTAGTTGTCCTTCACATTATAGAAACTGATCTTATGTTATAAAAAACAGACTCTTGATTCGGGATTGTGGTATGATAAAGATATATATTTTATATTCGTTGTTTTTAAAAGTGGTAGTAGGTAGTTGAAACTACTAATTGAGAGTCAAATTATCATACCCTAAACTATCACTGTGAGTTTTCGTAGATAGCTTACCTCCGTTGGAGGGGTTTTATTATAAAAACATGAATTTATTTATCAAATGAAACAATTATATTAAAGATAACTTATTCAAGATATGCAATTCAATATAATTAAGAAGAATTAATAAAGAAGCAAAATTAAATTTTAAGCATTCATAAATTAAAGAGGCTACGAGAGGGATAATTCATGTTCCGAACATATGATTTCAATGTGCACATGTTTCTTTCAGTTGGATATATCCAACAGAAAGCAACGGGTCCTCCAAAAAGTATTTCGGTCGGAATATGGACAGTCAGATGCAACATGCATGTAAAAAATGGAGGGAATATTTTCTCTAACTCACACAAAATTAATGGTGTCTCTACCAACAGTTTTTGCAAGAAGGATTTGGACAACCTCTTATCACAAAGATCACTAAACAAATAGCACAACTAAATAACTGAGACTCTTACATTATTGGAAAAGAGATTATGGATTGCTATTGGAATCAACCCATGAAAAAGGACGTGATAATCATGAGTCTTCAAAGATTTCATCTTCAACTCCTTTCTGTTGACCTGTTTTGATATATTTCTTGAATAGCCATCAGGAACTTTAATAGTCTCTAGCACTTCTAGAAATTGTTTTTTTCAGCAGGTTTCATCACATAAGAAGCACATGGGACTTTCCATTTATTTTCACTGATATAGACAGGATGCAATTTAGGTATGATCCCCCAATCTACCAAGTCACGCCAAGATCATAAATCATATTTTTTCTTCCCCATGACATTTAGAATAATCTAAAGCAACATTTCACATATATTCTTTTCAACGTTCATTACGTCTAAGCAATGACGTAACAAGTTGGTTGACCAATATGACAACTCAAATAATATACTCTTCTTCTTCCAATTGTAACATGTATCATTGGAAATTTTTTTCCTCTTTCTAGATTTCATTACACCCTTCCCAAATGAATAACTGAAATATTTCAATTCATTAAGCACATCAGTTCCAGACATATGCTGAGGTGGATCGTTAGTCTTCATGGTATTGTCAAATCATCAATGATTGTTTCTATATGGATGGTTCATTGGCAAGAATTGTCGATGTCCCATAAAACTAAAACTACGATGATATTTTAGTCTTCTCGATCGAGTATTATCCATACAAATAGGACATGACAATTTTCCTTTTGTGCTCCATCTAGACATCATTACATAAGCAGGAAAATCATTGATCGTCCACATAAGCACAACACACATCTGAAATATGTCTTTCGAACATGCATCGTATGTGGGCACACCCACATCCCAAATAAGTTTCTAACTCTTTTATTAAAGGTTGCATGTATACATCTATATCATTGCCGGATTAGAATGGCTAGATATCAGTATACTCAAGAAATTGTAAGGATTTTTCATACACAACCATGGGGGAAGGTTATAAATGTGTATGAAAACTGGCAATGTGTTGTGCGAAGTAAGCATCTTCCCAAATGGATTAAAACTGTCACATGAAAGACGCAGTCTCACATTACGCACGTCGGCTGAAAATTTAGGATATCGATCATCAAATATCTTCCATGAAAATCCATATGCAGGGTGAACCAACTCTTCATTATTATTTTTTATCTCGGTGTCATTCCATCATATTTTTACTGATATTTCATCAGACACGAAAAGGTTCTATAATCTGGGGATCAATGGAAAGTGACACATTACTTTTTTTGGCACAAAAGATGGTGTTCCATCATCGTTTGTCTTACATCATGAGGTTCTAAATTTGATACAATCATTTATTTCAACAGTTTTCTCCCAAAATAAGATGCAATCATTCGGGAAAACATGATTTTTTTTGAGAATCCAAGTTCATCAACTAACTTCCATGCCATATAGTGGTTTGAGGGAATATTTAAATCATCTGGAAGTAAGTCCTTTAAGAAGGTAAGAATGTAATCAATTGCAGTATTTGAAATCCCATATATAGTTTTCCCATGAAACAATCAGATTAAAAATTCCAACTTTTTCATTTTACCACATTGCTGATATACTGGATTCGTCGCAACATCATTAAATTTTTTCACCCTATCAATGTCATCATTTTCATTGGACGCATCATGTGTGCTTGTATCTAAATATTGTTGGATGGACATCCTTTCTTTCTCATGATGTTGAATAAATGGAAACCGATCATATATCAAACTCTCCAATTCATTCCTATCATTTGGATCATCAACATTTTGAGATTCCATTTTCTCTCAATTGTGATACCACGCATAATAGTTTGTTTGGAAACCATATTTGGTTATATGATAGCTAGATACTTCACAACTTAACCAAGGTCTTCCAACACAATTAGAACATGGGTAGTGTATGCGACCATTATCTGAAGCCTTGTCAAATGCAAAATCTAAAAATCTGTTCAAATTATTTTGAAAATTGGTTGAAATCCGATTAGTTTCATACATCCAACTTCTATCCATTCTGTAAAAAAATTGCAATAAGTAATTTCAAAGAAATTAAATAATATTGAAGTTCAATAAAAAAATATTTAGGTAATTGACAATTGTTTACTTTAAATTAAATCATAACTGACACATTACTCTATGTGAGAATAATATTAATAAATACAAAAAAATACAGTGTATATAAGAAAATAAGATACAGAATTTATAATGCATATATTCAAGGATTTCCTAGTAAGATATTAGAAGTGGATCAAGGAATAGATAATCCTTAAGGGTCTTGTTGGGATTACATGAGTTTTATACTTTACCTTCTTCAGGGAGATCAGGATGAGGAGTAGGATGAGGATCACATCAAAAGTAGGGGTGGTTGTTTGGGGTCCAGGGAGGGGGGTTGTCTAGGGTCCAAGGAGGAGGGGTTTATCCAAGTTCTAGGGAGGAGGGGGGTTTTTCCAGGGTCTGGGAAGGAGGGTGGGGGGATGTTCGGGGTCCAAGGAGGAGGGTGGGGGGGCTGTCCAGGGTCCAAGAAGGAGGGGGGTTGTCCTGGGTCTAGGAAGTAGGGGGTTGTCCAGGGTCCAAGAAAGGTAGGTGCGGGGATTTCCATGGTCCAGGGAGGAGGGGGGTTGTCCAGGGTCCAAGAAGGAGGGTGGGGGGATGTTCGGGGTCTAGGGAGGAGGGTGGGGGGGGGGCTATCTAGGGTCCAGGAAGGAGGGGGTTGTCTTGGGTCTAGGAAGGAGGGGGGTTGTCCTGGGTGGACCTCAAAACACCGAATGGGGTTCCACTCTATAGTTCTAAGAATATATTATCCAAATCTACAAAGATTACACCTGTAAACATGACAACTTTAAATCAGTGCCTATTGTAATTTCATGACATTTAAGGGATATGTGTTTTGTGAAAAGCCTATACATTACAGTGATGTTCATGAATGATGATTTTTTTCCAAATGTGTATGGAATTCAGTAACAAGGATGATTTATTCCATTTAACCAATGTTATAGTGTATTTTTAGGATGAATTCTTGCATTTAACAAGTGTTCTAGTTTATTTTTCGGTGAGGTGAGTTAGAAATAATGTTAGGCATGTCATTAGAACATGGGTTATTCCATTTAACAATGTAGTCTTGAATTTCAGGGATGAAAGTTTTTTGACTGAGATAATTACTACCTACTCTATAGTATGGCCAACACATAATGTGGGCATACCCATGAAACAAAGCCATGTGTAAATGGGAAATTTTCAACACCCCATTTGGCCAAACATACTTTTCACCATAAGGGATTGGCCATGTATATTTACATGGCTAACCAAGTCATGTACTGTGTGTACATTCCCATGTACATTCACAGGACACTATATTATCATAGACACCATGTCAAACTTTATACACACCATGTGAACCCTTATACCATATCGTCATTATTATAACCATTAATAACAACTTATTAAACAACATCACTTGTCAAAGATAATTAAATTGAACATAAATCAATAATAATATTGGATATATAAATTAAAATGAATTCATACTATCTTACATCCAAAA
Source organism: Viscum album (assembly GCA_963277665.1). NCBI lineage: Eukaryota > Viridiplantae > Streptophyta > Magnoliopsida > Santalales > Viscaceae > Viscum > Viscum album. Next base: position 1,982,243,423 of record OY728133.1, read on the forward strand.
TGACCACCCACAACCATGATTAATGACCACAAAGATCCCCTTTCAGCTAAATCAAAAGCGAAAACAAAAACACATAGTTGCATAAAACAACTTCATTTGTGTGAAGAATAATAATCCCATGGCCCTCTTGATATTTGAACCACGCAGTCATGATTTTCGAGATGAACTTGTATCCATGAAACCATATGATAAACACGATTCAATACACGTGTTTTACTGATTTTCTCAAGCATTTTGAGGAACCCTAAATCAGTAAAAATGGTCATTGTGTTTTAAAAAGGTGATTTAATAACTCATGTATGATGTTGAAGGCAGAATGATTAATGGTTATATTAGGAAAAATAATATTCATTAATATTTTGAATTTGAAATTCTATGAATTAGTTTCATGAAGAAGGAAGAAGTAATACATGGGAAAAGGATAGGTCCCACTGAGAGTTCCCTTTGTATATATTTTATTCATAAAGAACATTGGATTGTATGGTTAAGTATTTCTTATTTCTTCTGTGAAGAATAATTAGGGACCACGTACTATTTTTCAAAGTTCAAGAAGATACTCCATATGTTCTATTGTGCAAAGTATAATTGAACAATGTATCATTTTATATATATATAGACTTTGATAGAAACATGATACATACTTGTTATGTAATACACATACTATACAAAAATTTAGATGAATAAGATCTTCATGTTTGACATGATCTTAATGAAAGGAGTGATTTTCATGAAATACTATGAATAGATATTACAAACAATTTCTTATGAGTTCATATACATGAATCTATAATATTTGAAGCATTGAGATTAAAAAAAATATGAATCTTTAAAATTAGAACACAAGAAAGAGATACCATTCCCTTATAAATGTATATGTGTAATGAAAAAATTAATTGGACAATGTGTACATCGATGTAGTGATTTGAGTACACAATTCGTGGAGTAGTGAATCATAAAATTTTCCAAAAACCCTTGAAATTGGGAATAAGGATATCCTTGAGAATAAAAGGATATCCTTGAGAAGAGGTGAAAGGAGTCTAACTTGGTAGCTGATCCGATGGAAGAGGTGCACCTGTGCTGGGGCTTTTCAAGGGATTTTGGGAGTCAGGAATCGCTTCTGGGAGAGTCGCGCATCTGCTTCTGGAATCGGGGGGGGGGGGGGGGGGGTCGCCTACCTTAGTCAAATTTGGGGCATATTTTTCCCAATGGTTATTAAAAACCTTTTGGAAATCATTGTTTTCCCAAAGGTTTCATCAAACCGTTGGGAAAACTCCCACAAACTCCATCTTTACCAACGGTTTATACAAACCATTAGTAAAGATCACCTATTCCAACGGTTCAAAAGAACCGTTGGTATACAAGTGTTGGGAAAAGTATGTTTTACAGTAGTGTTTGCATGTAGAGTAGGTTCTATAATCATTGATGGATCTGAGCTGAAATGATATTTATCTGTTCTTGAGATGGATGTATTTGATATAATCTTGGTTATGTATTGGTTGATGATGTTCAAGGATAACATGTAATGTTATACCAAAAGGGTTAGTTTTACAACTGAATATGGAACTGAGCATATCTTTCAAGGATACCAGAGTGTAACGTTTGGTGAAACATGCTTCTTGGCACTATAAATTGGAATGATATCATACCTTTTGGTAGCTTTGAATTTGTAATCAATGGAATGGATTGAGGATATTAGTTTTTCAGCAGTTGTGGATTAGTTTCCTGATGTGTTTCCCAATAATTTCTTAGGGTTTCTACCAATTAGAGAAGTGAAGTTTATGATTTATATCATTCTGGGGACCATTCCTATTTCCCTTCCATATTATCAAATGGAACAAACAAAATTAAGGGAAATAAAGGTGTAGTTGGAAGAGCTAGAAATAAAATGCTTCATTCAGCCTAGCATGCCTCTATGGGCAGCACTAGTCTTTTTTGTCAAAAAAGGTGGATGGAATAATTCATCTTTGTTTCAATGATTGTAAGATTAACCAAGTTACAATAAATAATCGGTACCCACTTCCATGCATTGATGATCTTTTCGATCAATTGAGGGGAGCTCAATTGTTCTCCAAAATTTACTTGTGACCAGGATATCACCAATCGTGAGTTCAGAAGGAGGATAATTTGAAAACAGATTTTAGAAGTAGATATGGCCATTATGATTATGTGGTAATTACTTTTGGTCTTAAAAATACACCAATGGTATTTATGGAATTGATGAATCAAATATTTTAGAGATATCTGGATTGCTTCATGGTGGTGTTTTTGGATGGCATATTGGTGTATTCAAGAACAAGGGATGATCATGAACAACACTTGGAAACTGTGTTGGTAATCTTGAGAGATCATATTTTGTATGCAAAATTATCAATGTGTGATTTTTAGATACAAGAGGTATGCTTTCATGGCCATGTAATTTCTGAAAGAGGTGTTTCAATGGATCTAGATAAGATAGAATCTATTATCTCTTAGAAAACACCAAAGACTATCTTTGAGATAAAAAGATTTCTTAGTCTAGCTAGTTATTACCGATGCTTTGTTCATGATTTTTCATGAATAGATTCTCCTATAAAATCTTTGACAAATAAGAATGTTTCATTCAAATAGATAAAGGAATGCCAGAATTCCCTTTAATAACTTAAGCTTCGCCTTACATCAACACCGATCTTGATTTTTTTTGGAATCAGGACAAGTGTATATGGAGTATTGTGATGCTTTGAGTCAAGGTTGGGATGTGTTCTCATGCAAGGAGATCATGTTGTTTCTTAAGGATCAAGAAATCTATGAGTGTAGGAGAAGAATTACCCAACACACAATTTGGAGTTAGCTACCATAGTCCCACTAGTGGAAATAATGGCTTTAACGTTGAAATTATGATGTCAGTTTCTTTTAAACTGACATAAAAAATGGTTTTGGACACATTATAGAATCATTTTTCTTAAAACTGAGGCCATAAATTTAAAAAAAATTATTATTTATTTCATTGATATAAAACCAATTCCAATAATTATTTTTTGGATGTTAAAATAACCTCAACTCCTAAAACTCTCATTTTTGGATCTGTCAAAGGATTTTTCTCTTGACTTGCAAAGACTCTGAAGGCCACCCACTAATCCTCAACAACCATTGTTCTTGAGTTTATTAAAATTTTATCATCATTTCACAATCCATAGTCTCAATTATTCATCTTTTATCTTAGTTTCACTATCCATGTAAGTATTTTGTCTTCAGAAATCATTTTATATCCAACCATCAACCACAATTTGATTTTATTTCTCTATTCATGTTTATTATTCGTTTCTACAAACATATTTGTTAGATATTTTAGTGTTTATTCTTATAACAAATTCGAGGGTGAAAATTCATATTGAGGATCAATTTTCCTTGATGAAATCATAATTTTGTAAGTTAATTTTTTCTTTAATTTGGAATTTAAATTATTTATCATTTAGTTATAATTTTGAGTCATTGTTTCAATTATTTGTATATAGTTTATTGTTAGTTATAAATGTTGTTGTGGAAGTTTTTTATTTTGATAAATTTTTTATTTTTTGAAATTATCAAATGCTCTTGCTGATATTATGCAATGAACAATGCTATATGGTGTCATCGTTCATCGATAAAATATACATCACATGTATTAACTGATGATCACTACATTCCTTAGCTATTACTCCCTATAAAAAAGAGGTTTTCAATATCAGAAAGGGTATAAAGAGTTACCATGGGGAGACTGTACCCCCTGTATTAGAATGTTAATTAGTAAAATAAGTAACCATATATCATAGAAAACCACAAAAATTATGGTATATAATTAAATAAACATCCAAAATTATAATATGTGGTGTGGAAAACATACATATAGTGTCAAAATCATGATTTTCTATTGGGAATATGACATATATATAAATAAATAAAAGAAGATAAATTAAAACTAAACAATAGAATATTTTAAAAAATCACGATTTTGGGAATTTCTACTGGGGTCATTAAATGTGATGGAAATTAGATTAGTATGACACACATCATGAAAGATAAATACCTTTAGTAGATTAGTTTTTATTTTATTAATAATAATCATTAATATTTCCTATCATATTACCAATCATTTTTACTATATGTATTTATTTTTAAAATTAATATGTTTATATATAATTTTTTTAAATGTTTTAATGTTTTAATATATTCACTGATTATATTTAAATATCAAGAATTTAATGGATCATAAATGGATAAATTTATGAAGAACCACTAGGGAATATGAAAAAGGAGTTGATGATTTTCTGTAATTTTCTAAACGAAATCATCAAAACATAGATTTGATTTTCTGTCCATGTGTTAAGTGTTTGAATATGAGAAAGTAAAATTCAAGAGAAATCAAGGATCATTTCATTTTTTATGGTTTTAGACTTAATCATACATGTTGGATCTGGCATGGTAAAATAACTAAAAATTAAACATCTAATGTTGATGAAAATATTCATAATGAGGTTAAGGATCGTATTGAATAATTAATTCATGATTTAGGTGTTGAAACCATAAAAAAGAAACTATTGAATGATTGTATATTGATTTAAATAAACCATTATTACCAGGTTTTAGTAAATATATAGTGTTATAAACAATTTTGAGATTTGTTAACTTGAAATCAATAAATGGATGGAGTAATAAAAGTTACTCTAACTTACTTGAGCTTTTAAAAGACGCACTTCTAGAAGCCAAAGACCTTCCAGATTCCAATTATGAGGCAAATAAAAAATTATTACCAGTGGTATTGAGGTATAAAAAGATACATAGTTTCCCCAATGATTGTGTGTTTTATAGGAATGAATATGAATATTTATCAAAATTTCCTACATGTTGGACATCACACTGTAAGATGGATGAAAAATTCAACTCATATTTATTCTCAGGTACTAGCATCTAACCTCATGAAAAATCAATTTTGTACTTTATAATAATTCCATCCAATAACTCCTTCATATAATTCCAATAATTTAGTTTTGATTCATTCTCAGGTATCAGAATCAAAGATCCTACTAAAGTAATTTGGTGCCTTCCAATAATTCCTCATTTGAAGCGTCTATTTGAAAATTATATTGATGAAAAAAGGTTAAGATGACATTCATATGAGTGTATCTTTGATGGTAACTTACGTCACCCTTCTGATTCACCAAAGTGGAATATATTTGATAAACAATTTTGCGATTTTGGATGTGAAGTTAGAAATCTCATAATGGTCTTGTATACTGATAGAATGAATCTATATTGGATCCTAAGTATCCAATATAGTTCATGGTCTATTTTGTTGGTAGTTTACTAATTTTCCCCACATATATGTATGAAGAGAAAATATGATATGATGAGCTTGGTGATTTCTAGACCAAAATAGTTTGGAAATGATATTGATGTATATCTTTCACTATTGATTGATAATTTTAAACTGCTATGGCAGACATTTTTTAAAGTTTTCGATGCATACAAGGAACAATATTTTATTTTGAGTGCTATTATTATGTTCACTATAAATGAATTTCATGAATATGGAAACTTATCTAGATATAGTGTTAAGGGACATAAATAATGTCTAATTTGAGAAGAAGATACTTTATATTATCATTTAAAAAATGGAAGAAAGATAATGTACATGGGACATCAAAGATTTTTTCAAATTGATCATCCTTATCATAGATTGAAAAAAGAAATTAACGGTTTATAGGAATGCAATCTTCCCACATGAACATTTTTAGTTGAATAATATTATGATAGGGAGAAAAATATTGATTCAACATTTGGAAATAAAATAAGTTCTAGTATTCAAAACAATATCTATAAGAAACAGTATCTCTTTTTTGAACTAACTTATTGAATATTTTTAGAGATAAAACATAACATTGATGTTATGCATGTTGAGAAAAACATATGTGATAGTTTGATTGGAACTTTGTTAGACATAAAAGGAAAGAAAAAATATGTATTTCATGCTAGATTAGACTTGATATCAATGGTAATATGTTTATATTTAGATTCCACTATGAAAGGAAATAGAACATATTTACCTCCAACTTATCACACATTAAGAAAGATTGAGAAGATGAATTTTTATCAATTTTCTCATTTTATTAAAGTAACCAGTGGTTATTATTAAATTGTGAAGAATTTGGTGTCATTGGAGGATTGTAAATTAAGAGGTATGAAATCTCATGATTGTCATGTATTGATGCAAAAACTTCTACAAGTCACATTGCACGGTATATTTCTGATAATTATTAGAAAGACTATCATCATGTTATATAATTTTTTCAAATCCATTTGTAGCGAAGTCATTGATCCAAATTTGTTATATTTTTTTGGATAATGATGTCTTTCTTATACTTTTTCAACTAGAAATGTATTTCCTAACTATGTTTTTTGATATAATGGTTCATCTGGAGATTCATTTGGTGTGTGAGATAAGAATATATGGGGCTATTTATTTATGATGGATGTATCATTTTGAAATATATATGAAAATTTTAAAGGGATATATTAAAAATCATTATCGACTAGAGGACTCTATTGTTCAAAAAAATTTATCGGAAGAGGTGATTGAGTTCTGTATTGATTATTTGTATGAAGTGGAGGATATCGGTCTCCCTATATCTTAACATATGGAAATTGATAGTGATGATAGAGGGATTTTAGGCTTAAAGGTAAATTTCATTCCATGTGATGAAGTGATGTAGGCATATTTATATATTTTGAACAACATAGATGAGGTTCAATAATATATATCATCACATATTACTAAATTAAAGTTATGATATATGAAAATAATGAAAAATGGAAGATGATTGAGAATTAAAATATATTTTCTTCATGGTTTAAAGATAAATTCATCAAAAATATATCTGCATCAGAAACATTGAAATGATTGGTAGGGGGACCATCTCTTAATGTGATCGCATGGTCTGGTGTTTCTATTAATGAGTACACATTTTACACAAAAAATCTAGATGACAAGAGTAACATTAAAAATAGTGGGGTAATGGTCATCACTGAAGAACTTCATTTTTGGAGTGTAAAAGATAAAAACCCAATTTTTACATCAATTCCATATTTTAGAGTTCTTGAAGACATATAGGAAATTGATTATATTAAATATTGAGTCATTGTGTTAAATTTTAATTGTATTTCAAGTAATATTGGCATGAAACATGATAAATATGGTTTTAAACTAGTTGATTTGAAAAGATTTAGTTGTAATAAGGAACCATTTATCATGGAGACACATGGAAAGAAAATATTTTATATCATATATCTATCGAATGATCAAGTATTTTTCATTTTTTAGGGGAAAATAATCCATTTTACTAATGAGGATGATAATGATGTTATTGATTTATATGAGGATTATTCGTCTATTACAATATTTCTAGATAACAATGACTATAACACATACATAGTGCATGCAGTACAAAATGATCATGCTGAAGGGATAAGGGAAAACACTCAATTACTCTCCAAATTAATCTTTCAATTATTTACATTATATTTATTTTTTGAAATTTACACATGTAAAAATTATATTATTTAATAACTATTGGATATTTAATTTTATATATTTTATTATTTATATGATTTTTATGTCAATTTTTTATATTCTACGGTCATGGTTAAACATTTTTTCATTTAAATACCTAACATACACTATTATATTTTAGTTAAAGTTACACATATGAGAACACTTTTTTAAACTTTGATATTTAAATTTATAAATGTTTCTATACTTTTAAAAGTAATTTTTATATTTAATAGTTTACCTTCTATATTTTTTTGTTAAGAATCATAACATCATTTTTTTTAAACTTACACATGTGTGCCACTTTTTTTACTTACATATTTCTATTTTCCTTTTTTTTAATTATTCACTTGTCAAATAACATGTAGTTATACAATAATTTCATTACATTTTCCTGTTTCAATGATGGATACAGATACAAGGACAGAGAAACATATGCTGAGGTATTTTAATTTTTTTGTATTATTAAATATCAAATAATATAATTATTTAATGAAAAAACATTTAATTTACAAAAAATAATTGTAGGACTACTGATGAGACTTCAAAGGTGGAGTATTATGCTTTTACTGTTAAGAAATCAAGTTATCAAGTTGGTTAATGTGGGATTAAAAGTTTACTAAAACTGTCACTTGATTTTGGAGATGGGAAATTAAATATTACATTTGATGATTATAATTATGTTACTAGCCCAAATAAAATGCAGTTTATCAGCTATATTTTCATGAAAATCCATTCCAAGATTATCATTTTATATGCTAATTGGAATGAAATCGACAAGATAATGATAGATCATATTCTGAAGGCTGTAATGTTATAATATCTCAATTGATTTATTTTATCTCATATTTTGAATATGATATGTTTTAAATGACTAATATTTATTTTATTCAATTACATATGACATTAAATTTTGAAAAAAGAAATTAAGAAATGATGACTTTCATTAGTAGTGGTTTGATAGAGAGATTTCATGAAAATTTTGAAAAAATATGTCTTTAGAAAGAGAAAAAATGAAAACCCAATCCTTAAGTATGAGTTTTTAGATGCAGATACATGGGTGAAATATTTTTCCAACCAACATGATGAATTATTTATGGTATAATAATTATATTATTTTTTAAAATTTCTTATATATGTGACTAATTAATTTTTATTTAACTTTTTTATACAATAGGCCTCCAGGAAATCCCACGAAAACATATAGTTGTAGAATGTATACCCTCATACTTTATCACTTGGAGGTTATCATTTATTTTAGAAAAAAAATGATTGAGGAAAAGTTTGAATCATTAAGATCTAGGTCTAATATAGGTTCTAATGAGTTCCAATTTAGTCCTCCATCTCCCCCACCCTCCTTGAAAAATAAAAAATAGAGAGGAAAAGAAAAAAATGAAAAGTATCTTACAGAGAATCTAAGGAGGTAGATGAAATATTTGTATGTAATTTTTTTTATTTTTCATGAAAATTTCTATTTTATAAATTATCAATAATAATATACCATTTTAATTTTTCATTTTAGGATGAACTTCATGAGAAATCGAAATAGGGTGATTTTATCCCTGAGGGTAGGATGGTCATCCTAGACACTGCTTTAGGAAATCCTAAACACCCTGACTGCATAATAGGATATGAGGCAGGTGTTAGTATTCCAAAAGTTTTTAGTCTTAAAAGTAAGCAATCAAGAGACCTTGAAATTGAATCCTTAAAAATGGAGATGAAAGATATGAAACAGTCTATGGGAGATCAAATTCAATCAAATTTTCAGGCTATGTTAGAATAATTAACAAGGTAGTCATAATATGCGTAGCCTTTCCAGCCTATCCAACCTTTTCTGATAGCTACACAACCTATAAAACCCTCCCAACCAGACCTACCTCCCCACCCTACCTACTCAGATCCTCCACATCCTCACTTGAACCCAAATTTATACTGTGAGTTGTATACTAAATATCCTCATATACATATTATAGTGTTTAGGGTCGTGCATTTTTTTGGGGATTCTGTACATCACCGACCTATGAAGATGGGTCAAGTTAGAGTATTAGTACATGATATTATTGATCCTACTACTCTAATACTATTTCCAACTAAGGAGGTTATTGAGTTTGGGGATTGTATGGGTCATTTTTTACTTTGGACATCTGGAGTTCTTCGTTATCTTTCATACAAGGTATGATTTTTTTTAATACTAATTACATCTGATTGAAAATTACTTATAATTTTTTCAGAAATTTAAATTATATAGAATGATATAAAATCAAAATAAATAGCACAAATAAAATAAAAGGTTTAGAAACAAAAAACTGTAGATACTTATGGTATTTCTGATGGGATACAAAAATTATCTCAGGATTCTTCTTGGGTAATATCTATGAGCTTCGTATAATGTTCAATATATGTGGAAGAAAGTATCTGTTGATAATATTCCAAAAATTCATCATGGATATAATTTATTTTGAAAAGATCAATTTTTTTGTGTTGTAGTTATTTTCCATGTAAGTAAATTGAGGTTTAAATTCTTATTTCTTTAATTAGAGATGGTTTAAATAGAATAACTATATTACTTTTTTAGTTTGGTATCTACACATTATTCTTATTCAAAATGACACCATATATATTTATGGTTTTATAGATCTGGAATTCATTTCCATAGTTTTGAAATATGTGAAGATTGCTGATAGATTTACATATTTATGTTAGAGATTTTTAAAGATAGAGATTGGGTGTTGGTTTTTTCCATTTTCTAATGGGTAAGAACAAAAATATAAATATGAACTAATGTTCATTCTAATGTCATTAATTGTGAAATTTTTGTATTGTATGGGGAATTAGATGTTATGGGTATTATTACCAAGTGAATGCACCTTATATTGGTTTTTCTGTTTATTAGGTGATGTTTGTAAAGAATTTACCACCTTATTATAAAAGTAAGTTTTCTTATTTTTTATAAGTTCATTATATTTAATTATTATTTTATATACATGTATTTTTGGTTGAAATATATGAAAGTTAAATTCAAGGAATTTTTTTAACAAAGATCACTTGTCGATAAAGAACCCAAATGCAATCTAATATGTGAAAGTAACTGTAATTATTTTTTATATTAGATATTATCATGATTTTTTATATATATTTATTGGTTTTCATTATCAAGTTAATGTTTTATAACCATAATTTCATTCTTAACAAGGATATGTTGAATGTGGTTATTATGTTATATGATTCATGTATGAGATAATCCCAACTGGGGAAACTACTGAATTTGATAAGGTTAGTTATATTAATTATTTTATATTTTCTATCATAGTATTCTATTTTTTAATATTATATCATTTAATGTTATTATAGACATTCAATGATGATGAGTATTATATGAAATATGAACTTACCCATCTTAGATCTTTGTTTGCAAACTATTTGTTAAGTATTATTAAGAATTAAGGTATGTATATTATAATGTTTATAATTAATATTACATTTTCATAAAAAAAAAGTGTTCACAAAATATTTATTTTTTTATAATAGGTGTTTGAACATAATGATCTCAAAAGAATGCTTCAACAAAAAATTATAATGATTATGTTGTAAATTATTAGGTATGTGTTTTTTAATTCTACTTTATAATACAAATGTGTAAATAATGATTTTTTAATAAATTTGTTAAAAGTTTGTTTGTTTTTATAGATTTTTAATCTATGATACATGTTGGTTTATGGCTACATACTTCAGGTACCTCTCCCTCTTGGCTCTCTCTTCCTATAAGTATTCTCTATGGTTTCTCTTTATGATTTGAGGTCAATTCTTCAAGCTAAAATCATATATACCTCTTCCACCCTTATCTTTCTTCATTTTTATCTTTTTATCTTTCCCTATAATGGTCATGGTGACCAAGGGTTTCATTTTTTATGAATTTAAATTGGGGTTCTCTTGTGTTAGGGCTTTTAATTTCTGTCTAAGGGTTCCTCTTTCCTTGTTAAAGAGGTTTATTTCCATTATTAGTGTAATAGATAGATTGAGGTAGTTTTATTAATGCTCGAACATTTAAATTTAAAACCATGATTACTTGATTATTTATCATCACATTTTCAACATTTTAAAGGTTATATCAAATATATATAATTATTCAATGTTATAGTGTTTGGTTTCTCTATTTTTTAATCCAGTATAAAGTTTTTTTTCTCATATTTGAATACCAAAATATGATTTTAATTATCTATACACACTTAGTGTTTAATTAAATTCTTCAATGTATCTTCTAATTTTATGTCAAATGTACCTCAATTCCAACACTTCCTTGCCCGATCAACAAATTATTTTAAAAAATACACAACATAAGAAGGAATTGATGGGTTAATAGAGTTAGTGGTAAAACATTATCTATTTAATATAAGCTTAAAAGTTTAATCCCCCTCTAAAGATTTGTTTATCTCTATTTTTACTGAAAATAAACCCACTTTTACATTAAACATATTGTTTTTTACTCTTATTTTCACTCTTGTTTTCAACTATTTTCTTTCTCTCATTTATTTTGATGTCACTCGTCACTCCTTTTTCACTCTTTATTTTTCCTTTCTCTCTATTTTTTCTCTTTTATCTTTTTTCTCTATTTTCATAATATCTCTCAATACTCACTTGGTCTTGATAAGCTTGAAATATCCTCAAGGGTGTAAGAATAATTGTCCTCTTGTTGTACTCAAAAGAATAGTGGTTGGTGTATCCATCATGTGTAACACTCTTATCAAATTTCCAAGGCCCTCCTAACAAGATATTACTATCATTCATGGGAAAAACATCACATATCACCTTATATTTATACATCTCAATATAAAATGGAACTTTAACTTTCTTAGTCATTTCAACATCCCCACTATTATTTAACAATTATAATCTATAAGGCCTAGGATGCTTGGTCATAGCTAAACCTAATTTATCAACCATCAAACCACATGCTACATTTGTGAGACTACCCCCATTAATGATCAAACTACATAACTTATATTTTATGAGGAATCTAGTATGAAACATTTTCTCCCTTTACTCTTGATCATGTTCACCTTTTGGTTTATCCCTCAAAGAATACCTTTCCACAAGAATTTATCCATATACTGGGATCTCTATTTCCACATCTAAACACTCCTCAAGTGGCAAAATTTCATCTTCACTTGATTTAGCACTATGAACATATCCATCATATAAAATAATAATGGTCCCTTTATTTGGTATTTTTGAGAAAAAATTTATAAATAATTTACATTTAAAACATTTTATATCATGTGATTTGAAAAAAAAATCTTACCCTCTATTTTACCTTTGGATTTTAGAAAGAATGGTTTTGGTTTGGTCACCTCCTTTGAATCTTTTTTGTGTTCCATTAAATTTTCTTATAGTTTTTAATTATTGAACTTAAGAGAAGATTTATAATCCTTAACATAAGATTTATGGTTAATCCTTCTTTCCTTTACTTTCCTCTTTGCTTTAGTATCCATGTAAAGAAGATCCTCCATATCTAAATAGTGGTTCATGTCCATTATTTCCCAAATTTCATGGTTGATTCCGTTTACAATATTATCAATGGTGGGATCTAACTTATCATAAATATTGACCTAAATCAAGATGATATTCATATCTTTATAATTATCCTCAACACTCATAGCTCCTTATTTTAAAACCTAAAACTTGAGAAACAAATCATGAAAATAGTGTCTAGAAATAAACCTTTTACACATTACCACTTTCATCTCCTCCCATGTTTAGATGGTTCTTTATCCAATTTTTTATTGATTAACTTGTAGTTAAGTCCCACAAAATAATAACATAGTCTTTGAATTACAAAACTTCCAAATTCACCTTATTTTCCTTCAAAGAGTTATGAAAACCAAAAACATGATCTACCTTTCATTCCCATTCGAATATTTTTTTGGATCATTCTTACCTTGGAATAAGGGGAACCTCAACAAGAATCATCCAATATCATTGATTTTCATCCATAGTGGTTGATTTATATGAATTATTGACTCATGAAAATCAGATAATTACTCCTCTTCTTTAAAGAACCTCATCCTTGGTGGTGTTCTAGAATTGAAAGGGGATTTAAATTAATCCATCCTCACATTCAACCTTTGTAACTGTTATTATACAGCCCTTATGGATAACTCAAGGTATATTTTATTGGTTTTATTTCCCTCTTCCATTTAAGAATATTGTATGAAAATTTTAATAGAAAGGAATGGGTAACTCACACACTCCGTCATGTATTTACACTTGAAAAATATTATGCTCTCTCGTGTTTCACTCAATTTTGGTTTTTTTAACAAAATGTAACATCTTTTCACTTACCACTCAAATTTATTTATATAACATTTTTACCCAATTCAAACAAATATAAAAGATCATTACAATGTGAAAATCTTAAATTAGAAGTCAAAGATAATATTAAAAATGGATTCAAGAGGAAAATGTGGGAAGGGGAAGATAACAGATGAATACAAATGATAAATGGACGTAGAACTCAAGATGTTCTATATTTTTTTAGCCATTATATTTTTTTGATTTTGGTATTTTTTTAATAAATTCAATAGAAAAAAGATAAATTTTCATTATTTTAAAGTTAGAGAATAAATAATATGAAACATAAAATGGAGTGAAAGTGAGAGTTATGATATAACACCCCTCCCATCCTCATAGGCTTGAGAAGTGATGAGGGAGATACCAGGCCTTAGTTGATATCCCAAATACCCCAAATTATGGAAATAAATGTTGAGGTCCTAATAAACAATTGTGGGATGATTTTACCTTTTAAGATAAAATGACCAAACTAATGATAACCATAACAAAAAAACTTATTAATGTTTCATCAGTATAAAAATGAAATCTAATACAAGAATAAACCTATAGACAATATCAGAGTACAAGAGGAATCAATGAAACATAACCAATGGAATAGAATGAGAAAAAAACTAAAAGACACCAAAGACAAAAAAATTCCCATTCTTCTCCAAGATCCAAATCCACATGCCCAACCCAAGGTATCAAGAAGTGTCACTAAATAATCGAGATACCTTTCCTTGACCTGTATATAAAACATCTACAAACACACCATATTGACCAATTAAGAGTGAGTATAAAACTCAAAAGGATCTCCACAATTAATTCCCAAATCACATCACTATGATTGAACATGTTATCAAATTTCTATAAAATAGTTTAACTTTTTAAAGTAGTTTATATCCAACCAAAATATTTTTCCAAGAAAAAAAATCAAACATTAATTCAATTTGTTTTTCAAGGAATACATAAAAAACAAACAAAATAATTTTTCAAGAAAAATAAAAAAATCTTGTAACCATTTCTAAATTTATTATTTTGTATAAAACATTTACATGTCCACACACATCCTTAATATAAACACACACAATCTTGGTTTTACCATTGATGGTGGAAGTTCATGTCCATACTCTATCCCTTTAATGGTGGTACATCCTGACCATTATCCATCCCATTAAACTCATTCACATCTATTATAACCAAATCATATCAACCCATTTCAATAAAATAATTTTAGCAAATAATTTACATACATAAACCAACTATAATTTTAAAATCACCATTTTAAATTTATAAACAACAGTTTTCCAAAAATCCATCCAATTCCCATGATTTCTAAAACCATAATTCAAATGAGAATTCTATCAAATCACACCATGATTTTCAAAAAAAATTGAAGAAATTAAATCAATTTTAAATCAAACCTTAAAGTTCTAATCAATAGGAGTCGATAGAGAATCCATATACCTATCAAACTTATTTGAAAATGAAGAACAACACAACAACTTTAACAAACTGGCTTAAATCTTCATGATTCCAACTTAGATATCATTCCATTAAATGAAAAAAACAATATCCCATAAATATTGAAATCACACAATAAGAAAATATCCCCAATAAAATAGATACATGATTCCAAAAAAGGTAAGGAGAATATATCTAAGGAAAATGATGAAAAATAAGCATTACCAATAAATCTCGGTCTCCAACGCACTTGCTTTTTCCTAGGTATTACTCTTGAATCAAAAGGAATTTTCTCCACAACCTTGGGAGGAAGTGGATTTCATGTTATGACCGATTTAGGGGGAAATTTGGTTTAGAAGTTAAATCATATTATATTTGAAATTATAGGATCTAATTTTCCACAGTTCGTGATTAGGGAACACAGTTAGGAAAACCATGCGCTAACCATGCATGATCCACTGCCTCCAAACACACCTCACAAGGTTGGGTCAAATAGTTTCAAAAACCATGTTTAAACAATTATATACCCCACTATCTAAAATTTCAAGGTTTCTACTGAGAATCCACATGGTTTTTCTAAATCGTGGCCTAAACGTGTGACTCCCTAGTGTCCACTATTTCAGTTGCATGATTTCCTAGAGGTGTTGCATGGTTTTTACTAACCATTATCAAACTAAAAATCTCTATAAAATCCTAAAAAACATGAAAAATATCCTCCAAAAATCAAAAAACATAACCCAATAATTTTATATACTTAAAATAAATAATTAAAGGGTAATGTACTTGAAATTAAGGGTGCAAAATTCTCCCTAACATTTGTCTTTCCATCCTTGAAATTAGAAAACTAGATTTTTCCTTGAAGAGTTCTATACATTTCTCTATCATTTTATTTTCATGAACCCAAGTTTTCTATAGAATCTGACCATGTTTCCACAAAACTTGCAGTATACCGATGATTTTACAAAAAAAAACTTTCTCTGGCCTATACAGAATCTCTACAGGCTCATGAACCAACATAGTATTCAACTCTAGATCAATATGATCTCATAAAATCACATGGAAGGTTCATGTTGATACTTCTTTAATTAATATACTAGAAACAAATTATTCACTGAAATGAATCCTAGTGGCAAATAAAACCAATATTCTACCTCACCCACCCATTCAGGTATATCAAAATGGCCTATGTATCAAGGAGACTACTTTACCTTCTTCCCAAAGCAATGATACCCAAGACTTGGAGATATTTTCAAGAACACATGAGAACTCACCTCAAATGAAAACATCCATTGATGATGATACACATATGATTTATAATGACTATGTTCCATCTCCATCCTCTTTTTGGTTAACTGAATCTTCCCTACTATCTCTTGCATAAGGCTAAGTCAAACCAGTGAAGTTTCAGCTGTTTTCACCCAATAAAGTAGACAATGATAAGAACACACATACAATTCTTCAAAAGGATCCATATGTATCAATTTATGATAAATTTTTATGTACTAAAACTCCACTATTTTTATCTTCTCCTCCCATGAGCCACCAAAATACATTACACAATCCATAATCATGTCCTTTAATGATTGGATCAACCTTTTATATTTTTTGTCGGTTTGAGGATGATATTCCATGCTCATAGTCAACTAATTCCCATGAGGTTTCTATATATATTTTTAAAAAAGATATGAAAACCTAGGATCTCCATTAAATACAACCAATAATGGACCACCATGTCACTTTAAAACTTCTTGGATATATATTTTTTACAAGTCCTCTACTATATTAGATTCATAGATAGGGATGAAATGGATGGACTTTGTGAGTTGATACACTATCACCCAGATGGAATTGGGTTTTTTAATTATCCTTGGTAGACCTATTACAAAATAAATAGTTATATACTCCCATTTATTTATAGGAATTGGTAAATACTACAACATACCCACTAG
This sequence comes from Viscum album, assembly GCA_963277665.1. Classification (NCBI taxonomy): domain Eukaryota; kingdom Viridiplantae; phylum Streptophyta; class Magnoliopsida; order Santalales; family Viscaceae; genus Viscum; species Viscum album. Next base: position 1,982,260,724 of record OY728133.1, read on the forward strand.
GTGATCTACCTTAACCTATTGACAAGTGATAAATATCAAAACAAACTCATCCACATTTATTTTAATTCCAACCCACCAAAATTGTTATTTCAATTACTTGTACATATTTTTTATTCTAGGATGATGAGCCTATCTCAAATGGTGATAAGCATGAAGGAGTTTTTCCCGATAAGCCAAAGGTATGAGCATACGATCTTAAAGACCCAACATTGATCTTCTATCAAGATTTTGTTCCTCAATGGTCTCCCCACCATTTAGTTTTTACCACATAATAAGAAATTTAGAATCAGATGTTCGTTCCTCATTAACCTTATATACCAAATGTGTAACAAAAGAAACTAGAAATAAAGTAGTAACACAACCTAGATCTTCAAAATACAAGTTCATATTGACAATCACTGACATTATATTCCATTGATTTAAAGCCTCTTTCACCAACTGACTATATGCCTTTTTTTAATGCATCCACCACATAGTTTACTTTACCTGATATATACATTAAGTCAAATTCAAATATTTGGAGATAATATATCCATATTATTTATCTAATATTCAAATTTCTTTATGATAAAAATTTTTTCAAGATCTTATGATCCATAAACACAATGAATTTATCACAAAAAAGATAATGGCGCTAGGTCTTCAAAGCATGGACCACAACATATAATTTCAAATAATGTGTTGGGTAGCTCTTCTCATGCATTAATAACTACCATAAGCCAAAATAAACAAGATGATATCTTTACATGATAACACACCCTAACCCAGATCCCAAAGGATCACAATACACCACATAGACTTATCTTGATTATGGAAATATCATGATCATTGTTGATGTAAGGATAAATGTAATCTATCAAAAATACATTTGACATTGATCATTCAATTTTAATGTAACACTTTTCATTGTCAAAGATATCAATGGTGAATCTAGTCATGAAATGTTATGAAAACAATGTCGGTAATAACCATCCAGGCCAAGGAAACTGTGTATCTCAAAGACATTATTTGGTGGTTTCAAAGAGATCACAACCTATATCTTTTCTAGATCCATAGAAACACCTTTTTTAGATATGACATGGAAAAAGAAACGTACCTATTGTATCCAAAAATCACACTTTGAAATTTTTTCATTCAAATGATGATTCTAGAAGATACCCAATATTATCGCTAAGTGTTTCTCATGATCAACCTTTTTCCTAGAATACACCAGTATATAATCCAAAAATACCACCAAAAAATAATCTTGATACCTTTGAAATATTTTATTCATAAATGACATAAAGATATCTGGTTCATTTGTATGACTGAAATGAATAACCGTATACTATTAATGGACATATCTATTTCTAAAATCTATCTTTGAAATATCCTCCTTCTGAACCTGTAGTTGGTGATATCCCAAATGTAAGTAAATTTTATAGAACCAGTAAGACCCCATAAATAGATTAAATAGATCATCAATGCATGGAAGTAGATACCTACTCTTTATCATAACATGAAAAATCTTATAATAATCTACACAAAGTCTAAGAGTTTTATCTGCCTCTTTTATAAAAGAACTAATGCTAAAAATAGAGATGTACTAGGTTGAATGAAACCTTTTCTTTCCAAATATTTCAATTGTAATTTCAATTCCCTTAATTATATTGGGTCCATCTAATAATACAAAAGTGAGATTGGATTGGTCCCTGGTAAAAGGTAAATTGTAAACTCTACTTCTCTTATGGGTGGAAACCCTGATAAATTATCAGGAAACATATCCATAAACTGATCAATATTTATTTGAAAACCACTATTTTGGATCTCATCCATAGATTCCATGGTTAAGGATACTGAATGGTATGAGATAGTCCCAACTATTGGTGCCAAAAATTATTCTCCACTTTCCTTTACATTCTGATTTTTTTTAAAGAGATGCTAAATTCTATCATCAGTTTTAAAACTAACCCTTTGGGTATAACAATAGATGTGAGCTTTGAAAATTTTCAACCAATCCATACCAAGGATTTAGTCATAGACATCCATCAGAAGCACAAATAATTCCCAAATCAATTCATCCCCGTCAATAGTTATAAAACATTATTTTTACAAATAGGATCAACATTATTTTTTTTCAAGAGGAGTTTGAATTTTTAAAATAGAGGGAATCATCTCAACATGAAAACTCAAAAGATCAATAAAAATATAAGAAATAAATGAATGTGATGCACTCATATAAAAAAAATCTTTTATAAGGTTATCATTTAAAAGAATCATACCTCTCACTATAAAAGGTACAAATTAATCATCCATGATCACTTTCTCAACTCCATACAATTTCTTACTAACTGTTATTTTCTCTTTGTTACCTTGTTTAGATTTCCCTAGTTGAGGATTTATGATATTCCTAGAATCACCATGGCTTGGTCATGTTAACTGACAATATTTGTTCTGTTGCATTCACCCCATAAAAGCATATAATGCCTAAGAAGCATGAGATGTGTCCCTATCACCTGACCTCATAGCACTATGATAATAATTTCATAGATGTCCCATATTATTGTAATTGTGACATGCTCTAGGTGGTGATGTACAATCTTACTTTATGTGATCGAGAGAATGAAATTGAAAACAATCAAGTGTACCCTTTGGTTTAGGAGGAAGATTCATCGATCTCACCATATGATTCCAAGTCATACCACTACCTTGGAAATATGTGTCCATATTCTTATTATTCCTAGCATTAGAGTTCCCACAACTTCCCATTGATATCAATATTCTTCATCAAATCATATTTCTTGAGATATCCCTTTCTTCCACTGTTTCTCTATTGACCATCTCTATATAATCTAATAAAAGAATGATAATCTTTGAAAAAATATATAGCCTCAACCCCAATTCAAAATTTTGTTCCTTTAAAGATGCACTTTCAAAAACATTAGGTGAAAAGTGGAATAAATTCATAAATTCAGCTACATACTCTTTCACTATGAGGTTCACTTGCTTCAAACTGAAGAAGTATATTTTTCTTTCAAACCGAAAAGTATGAGGATATTTATTTTTTTGTTAAACAATTATTCAAAATATCCCTAGGTCATGCTTCGTACAAATTTTCTTAAACTTATAAATCCCACCACTTGAATGCAAGAGCTTCTAGCATGTACATTGAAAACTTAAAATTTAGCTTAGTTGGTGTGATAAGGAAATCAAAGAGTTGATTCATCCTATTTAGCCACACTTCTGATTTTTATGATTATTAATCACCCCAAAATATGGATGGATTATGATTTTGAAAATGAATTGAATGATCCACTTTCATTAGTTCATTATTTATATTCCCCATATACATGGCCTGAAATACATGTACAATATTATGAACTAACTATCGGTTCACCTGTGGGTCATATGCTACCACATTCTCAATAGCCTCATTCGGTTGGTTTCTATGTTACCTACCTGGTGTTATTTTATATAACCAAAATAAAAATCCATTTAGTCTCACTCTCTAGAAACTAAATTCTTAGAAATTTAAAATTTACCACATCACACATATCACAATAAGGATTTAAAAAATTCAACAATTTCCACTTTCAAACCATTTTTAAAACTTTCACAATGCTTTTGAAAATAAAACCATTTTCAACTATTTTAAAAAATCAACAAATTGTTACCAAATCATAAATCATTATTAAAAATGAATTATACACTATTAGAGGGAATTAATTTCTATCAATTCATTTCATTCTCTTCTCATTGGATAAATCCATATTGATGAGGTGACGACTCCTAGAATTGTCTCAAAATACTCATGTACCCAACTCCCTGGTAACTTGAGTTTCAACATAAAGAGGTTAACTATACCTTTTATGATTTATATTTCAAGTTTTTACAATCCTATCTCTTTGATACCATCCCAAGTGACAGATCAATATGTTTTCAAAGTTAAGAACAGAACAAATTGATACCATTTGTAACATCCCACCCCTCCTTATTGGCTTCAAAAGTGACAGGGGAGCTATTTGGTGTTAAGTGACATCCCCAAGACACCAATGGCTAGAAATAAATGTTAAGGGGATCATAAAAAGTTTGGGGAATATTTTCCATATTGATATAAAATTACCAAACTAATGATAACCATAATAACCAAACTTCTTAATAATGCACAAATACCAAAATGAAAGTCAATACAAGACTAAATCAAAAGACAATATCAGAGTACAAGTGGAATTGATGTGACATAACCAATGGAACCAAATGATAAAAAAACCAAAAGACACCAAAAGAAACTCTCTATATGCTCCAACCTCCAAATACACATGCCCAACCCAAGTAATTAAGAAACATCACTAAATAATTAGGATACCTTGTCTTTACCTGTGTCTCGATATATAACATATGCAAATGCACCATAGTTCCCAAGTAGGGGGTGAGTACAAAACTTAATAGGATTTACACCCAATGACTTCCTAAATCATACCACTAGGATTGAACAAGTTTTAAAATTTATATAAAATAGTGTAAAAATAATTTAAATTAGTTTATATCCAACCAAAATAGTTTTCCAAGGAAAATAATCAAACAATCCTTCAAAACCATTTTTTTTTTCAAGGAATAAATCAACAACTAACACAATAATTTTTCAAGGAACATAAAAAAATATTTTAAACATTTCTGAATTTATGATTTGGCATAAACATTTTCATTTCCACACACATCCTCAACACACACACACACACACACAAGCTTGGTGTTACCATTAACGGTGAAACTTCACATATATACTCCATCCCTCTGTTTATGACCATTATCCATCCCATTCAACTCATGCAAAAATTTTATTCCCAAATAATATCAAACATTTTAGTGAAATAATTTCAAAAAATAATTTAATTTCATAAACCAACCATAATTTTAAAATCAACATTTTAAAATTATAAGAAAATGTTTTCTAAAAATTTATCCAATGATTTCCAAAACCATAATTCAAATGAGAATTCCATAAAATCACACCACGATTTTAACAAAAAAATAAAGAAATTAAATCAATTTTAAATCATGACATAAATTTCTAATCAAGATGTGTAGAGAGATAATCCATCTACCTCTCAAACTTAGTAGAAAATTAATAATGGCACAAAAACTTTAATAAACAGGCTTAAATCCTCAAGATTCCAACATAGATATTGTTCCATTTAATCAAAAAAATTATATACCATAATTATTGAAATAAAAAAAAATATATCTATCCTAAAAAAATAGATCCATGTTTCCAAAAGAGGTAAGTATAAGAGATATATTGATAATGATGAAGAAGGATTACTTAATGATGATTCTAAGTCTCCAATGCACTTGGATTATCCTAGGAATCATTCCCATATCAAAAGGAATTATCTCCACTACCTTGAGAGGAAGTGGATTTTTTTGTTATGAATTATTTAGAAAAAAGATTAGTTTTGGAGGTAAATTTGAATAGATCTACAATTTTTGGATCTAATTTTCCACATTACAAGGTTATGTCTCACAATTAGGAAAACCATGCGCCAAACATGCATGAGCCACTACCTATAAACACACCTAGAAAGATTGGACTTCATGGTTATAAAAATTGAACAACAACCATGTTATACACCATTGTCCATAGTTTCTTGGTTTTTACTAGTAATTCACATGGTTTAGCCAAACCGTGTGCCTCCCCAGTTTCCACTATTTTAGTTATACAGTTTCGTGGAGGTGTTGCACAGTTTCTACTAACCGTGCTCAAACCATGCACCTCCGAAAAGGAATAAAAATAAGAAAAATATCCTAAAACCTCCAAAAAAATTTCCTAAGCATTTTATATTTTTAAAATACATAAACTATTGGTCAATTACCTAAAAATAGGGGTGCTACATGCACAGTTTTAAAATTGTAAAATTCATCAAAACATTTGAACCTGTTATATCTCACAATTTATAGCTTTGATTTCAATGGTTCTAGATGGAGAATAAATATGATACTCTCAAATATAGTATTGATATAATGTATGTCAAAAATTATGAATAAATTATATCTGTAGGTGGAGAAAAAAATAGACCAGAATTGATGTCGGACTCATTCAAAGAGAAAATAAGATGAAATAAGGGATAGAAAAATAATTAACCTGATTTATTGAAAATGGGATATGATACAAAATTACACACAATCCACGTCCCACTAACAAGTTTCCTATGCAACTTTTTCAATGTTATCATGCTTATCACTTTTACCTCTCCAAGAAAACAAGTGATAAGTGATATAAACGGTGGAAATAAAGAAGAAAGGAGAGAGTTGGTCAAGGTAGAACTAAAAAAGAACTTGTCTCTAAGAACTATATCCACAAGACACCATAAAGGATGAAAAATCCTTTGATAAGTCAATAATTGAGAAATAACACAACTTTTGTAAGAAAAAATCACTGTAATAATAATACCTTCATTAATGATGTTCGAAGAGTACAAGGGGTGGCTATTTATATCCAAATATTGATAAAAAAGTCTAACACCTATTTTCTACAAGTCAAAATTAAATGAGGCTTTTAAAAAATTTGGAATATGCCCATAACTTTAAGGGACAATTAGAACACCCTTTTGGAATGTGAAAACAACTAGCCCACCACTTTTTACTTTGAAAATTCTATGCTGGGGTGGGCTTGAAATTCACAGCACACCATAGGATGGGACTTTGAAAGCATGTTTGGGCCTTGATTAATGAAAATATATGGCCAAATACTTCTATAAGGCAAGGGTATTGGGACTCCCCTTGGAATTCCATGATTAAACCATTTAAGGCCTCTTTCATTCTCTTCATCTGCTCCCTTGTCATTAGTCCACCAACTCCTTGCAACAAGACTTGTTCAATCATGCGCATTCTGCCCTCCTTATGAAGTCCACCTTCAACCCCTCGATAGCCATGTTTTCCATGAACCCTAAGAAAACCTTAAAAACTTTGAAACACTTAAAACACATTAAAAACTAAAAAATTCTAAACCACTAACCATCAAAATATCTGAAAACCCTAAAAAACAAAAAAACTTAAAAATACCTAAAAATACCTAAAAACGTAAAAAACCCTAAAAACCCTTGAAACCCCTAACAAACCATAAAAACATAAAAACACTTGAAACCCCTAAAAAACCTAAAAATTCTAAAAAACCTAAAAAATAAAAAAAATCCCTAAAACCCTGAAAACCCCTAAAATTCTTAATAAGGAGAGAACTCTATCCTGAGGATAACTTGATGGTGTTGGCCATAGTGATCCTTTCTCCTCCCCCTAAGGGGGGAGGAATCCTTGCCTAATGTTGATCAGAATTTGGTTTTCATCCCACCCCTAGTGCCCAATCTTCTTTTCCCTTTCCCTTGTATTGAGATTTATCCGAAGGTTTATGATTTATATGAGGGATATCTGTAATTATTGATTTCAGTATCAGAGTTCCACGCAGCTTCTGCACTTCACATCTTGACCTTGGTTTCTCGGTTTGTGAACTGTTGGCCCTCAGTGGTCTCATTTGACTTATTCATTTTTGAATCTTATAATATTTATGATCATGTGATTGTAGGGTTTCTGGATAGACTCTATTTCATGATACTCTTCTTGACAGAGGAAGATTTGATCGATGCCTGGTCCTCAGCCTCTCAAAGCTTCAATAGTGTTAGGTTCTTTCACTTTAGGTGGATATTTGATCTTCACAAAAATCGTGACTCACTAATGGTTGCCTCATGGGTTAGGATTCCGGAACTCCCAATTCCTTTCCAAAATCCATCAATCGTCTATATTATAGGGAAAATTTTGGGTCAGTTTCTATGATCTAACAGTAGGACTCAGGCTATTTTCCATCGGGTCACTCCATGTGTTTGTGTGGAGGTGGATGCTTCCAAGGCACTTGTTGAATTTGTTTGGATTGCAATTGGTATGGAATTCTGGTATAAGAAACCAATTATCTTTGAATATACGATGATTTTTTTATCTTATTTCAAGAAGATGGGCCATGTTAGTTCCAATTGTAGGTGTATCATTAGGAGTAGAGAGGCTGTGGTGTTGTGCCATGGAGTTCCTGATGCAGTTATGCCGGCTGTGCGGGTAGATGTGCATTCAGGTAAACTAGTGTTTGTGGTTCCTAGAGTGGTTCTCCGGAATATTTTTTGGTTTTCTGAGCCAAGGGTCTCTTCTGGTTTTGATAGGTTGAAAAGAGACCTTGGAATTATGTTTGACAAGGAGATGGTGAACTCTAAGGAATGGTACATCAGTCTGGTTGTGTAGGGAATCATGAAACGAACGCTGGATGAAGACGATGTGGTGGTAGATGGTGCTTGGAAGATAGAGAATGATAAAATATGGAAGGGTGATGTTAGTGAGGGAATTATTGATGAAAAACCTAGGAAACATGCTCCCTATGGTTCTGATTGTGAGGGGAAAGCAAAGGGGTTGCAGGAGGGCTCTGCCTTGGTTACTGTGGTGCTAGCTGGGGTAGGGAAGTTGGGTGATTTGGTAAATGTGGAGATTAATGGAAGTGGGCATGTAGGAGCTCCTCTTACTGATGTGGTAGGTTCTATTTGTGTGGGAGGTGTGGCTGAGGTGCAAGTCACTATGCGCCTCACAAGTGGGCAGGCTGGTTGAAGGGACGTGCAAGATTTGGCTAGTGCCTCCTTGTGCAATAGGTTTAAGTGCATCAGTGTACTATCTGAGGGTGAGGATTCTACAATGGTGGATGTGGAAGAGTAGGGGATGGTGGAGGAGTAGGGGGAGGTGGCTAAACAGGGGGGAGGGACACAGTTTTCTGATCAATGTTCGTCGGAGGATCCCTTGCCAGTCTCGTATTGCTCTGGTACTGGGAAGGCTGGGCTGCGGGCTCTTAATGAGGGGGCTGCTACTAAGGAACCTGTTAGTGTGGCTAATAAGGGGGAGATGGATGAGTAGGGATGGGTGGATACAGAGGGAGAAATGAATGATCAGGGGCATGTGGATAGGTAGGTTGTCGCTGTTGGGAGTGTGAGGTCTTCTCTATAGCTACGAAGTGAGGTTCAAGCCATCATTACTGGGCGTGGTGGAGGGAGTGTTTCCCAAAATTCTAGTGAAGTTGAGTTGGACATCACTGGGTTCTTGAATGGTGATGTTGAGCAGGAGATAAGGGCATTGCAGGAGCCTATGCACATCCAGGGGTTTCTTAAAAAGATGCCTGGGGAGGAGGGGCAGTTGACTCTTTCTCTACCTAAAGTTAATGTGGGAAACACGGTTGGGCGGACTAATGTTGTGGTTTGTCCTGCTTTGAAATAGAATAAGGGGTTGTAGCGGATGATGGATGGTGTGGTGACCCCTCCTTATCTGGATCTCGAGGAACCTTCCCTAGTGGTTCCTTTCTTCTCACAGTGCGGGGTTCTTGGTATTTGTTCTATCAACCATAAAGCCTCCTTCATCCTTGATCTTGATCTTGAAGTTTTCCAGGAGGATGGTAGAAGAATGAAACACAATATGGATATATTTATTAAGAATAGGGCCTTGCTTTAGGGGGACTTTCCTTATGGGAAGGATATTAAATCTACAGTGGTCTTTGTGGATTCCAGAAAGAGGAATCTGAGGAAGGACTACTCTACTTTCCCAAAGACTGTGTCCATGAGAGCCTCCTACAAAGCTAAAATAGAGCAGAAAAATCTCAGAGAGTATTATAATGCCTTCCTCAAGCAATATGAATCATTTGAATGGGAGTCAGTGAAGTTGGATGCTTTATATGGTTATGGGGCTGATGAGGACCCATATGGGGATGGAGACATTGATTTGTAGTTTCTTTCTCTTATTCTTTCCGGGTTTTTAGGCTTTTTTGGTGTCTTGGGGGGTCCAGGGTTTTTTCAGTGTGGGTCGTTTGACCCCGCCCCACCCTTGTCTGCTTTTCTTTTCTTTTAATAATTTTTGTGGGGCTAGGGATAGCCTGACCCCACACCTTCCTTGCCCTAAAAATCTTAATAATCCTAAAACCCATAAAAAACCTAAAACCCACTAAAAACTATAAAAACCATTTAAACCCATAAAAACATTAAAAAAGATAAAAAAACCATTCAAACCCTAAAAAACTCAAAAAATAGAAAAAACACTAAAAAACAAAAAAAAACCATAAAAACCCAAAAACCCTCAAAATCCCTAAAAACTATAAAAATACTAAAAAATCCCTAAATATCACTAAAAATGTAAAAAAACCAAAAAACCCTGAAAAACCCTACAATAATCAGAAAAACCTAAAAATACTTAAAACCCCTAAAAAATTGAAAATCACTAAAACCCTAAAAAACCCTAAAACATAAAACCCATAAAAACCTTAAAAAACCAACAAACCCATAAAACCCTAAAACCACTAAAACCTATAGAAACCCTTTAAACCCTTAAAACTATTAAAAAACTACAAAAACCTTAAAACGCTAAAAAAATAAAAAAATCTAGAAACCCCAAAAGACCATAAAAACCCTAAAACCTTTAAACCCCTCAAAATCGTAAAAACCCTAAAAACCCGTGAAAATACTAAAAAAGACCTAAAAATCCCTATGAACAAATAAAACCTAAAAAGCCTGAAAACCCTAATAAAACCTTAAAAACCTAAAAACACTTAAATCTCCTAAAAAACCTAATTTATGTGGCTTGAGTCTGAATCCATGCTTGCTGTGAGTGCTCTTAAAAGCAGATCTAGGTGCGTCCCCTGGAGGCTCCTTACCCCATGGATGGACTGCCTTTCCATGTGCCAAAGGCTACATCTCACTATGACACATGTCTACTGGGAGGCCAATGCGGTTGCGGATGCTCTCTCCAAGAAGGCTATTGTGGAACATTATTCTTTTTGTTCCTTTGTTGCCACACCTCCCTACTCCTCCTTTGTTGTGTATGATTTGAAGGGTGAGGTGCACACCCGATTATGTAAACCCCCCTTGTAGCACTCTATTTGTACTTTTTTTTTAAATTTGGGGGGGCCACTTGCCTGGCCCCGAGCCTTCCTTGTCCTAAAAAACCTAAAAAATGCTAAAAACCCTAAAACCCCCTAAAAACCCTAAAAACCATAATACTTATAAAAACCTTAAAAACCCCTAAAAACCCATATAAAACCTAAAAACCAACTAAAAACTCTAAAAACCCTTTAAACCCTTAAAAATGTAAAAAACTATAAAAACCATTAAAACCCTAAAAGACTCAAGAAAACCCTAAAAACCCAAAAAATAATAAAACCCAAAAAAACCTCAAAAACCTTAAAAACCCTAAAACCCCATAAAAATCCTAATAAATCCCTAAAAATCCCTAAAAATGTAAAAAATCCCAAAAAACCTAAGAAATTTTTAAAAAGATAAAAACACTAAAAACCCCTAAAAAATATATAAACTTTTGAAAACCCTAAAAAACCTTTTAAACCCCAAAAATCCTAAAAAAACAAAAAAAAACCATAAAAATCTTAAAAAATACTTAAAAATCCTTAAAAATTTTAAAAACCCTAAAAACCCAAAAAGACCCTAAGAAAACATAAAAAACATAAAAACACTTAAAACCCCTAAAAAACCTAAAAAAAATAAAAACTATAAAAACCATAAAAACCCTAAAAATAATAAAACACCTAAAAACCTTAAAAAACACATAAAAAGATTAAAAATCCAATAAAAACTATAAAAAAATTAAACCCATAAAAACATTAGAAAACTCTAAAACCCTAAAAAAATCAAAAGAACCCTAAAACCCAAAAAACCCGTAAAAACCCTATAAAACCTAAAGACCCTCAAAGTACCTAAATACCCTAAAAACTATAAAAATAATAAAAATATTTTAATATCTCTAAAAACATAAAATACCATAAAAAGCATGAAATTCCCTAAAAAACCTTAAAAACCTGAAACACTTAAAACCCCTAAAAACCTAAAAAACCTAAAAAACCTAAAAAAATTAAAAATCCATAAAAATTTAAAAAAAATAAAAACATTGAAACCCCCTAAGAAAAACATAGAAAATCAGGACCCGTATGTTAGGTAATGTCGTAAGATTAGTTTCCTTGAACTCCCTCTTCCATTTCAAAATTCTTATATTCTCCATATGTTAGGGAACATAGTAAGATAATACCTCTACTCAGATAGTAGGACCCATGCTTTATGCCATATGATTCTTCCCATAATCTATGAAGGGGTGGATGTGGCTAATCTACGGGTCGATTCTATCTATATTGATGTAAGTGACCAACTTCGCTATAAACAACTAGTCATTTTGGAGTCTTGGTGTGACTTCTATTCATCGTGCTCCAAGATGGGACACTTATTAGTGGCGTGCAAGTGTGGATTGAGGTGGATAGATTCTGGTATGGCTATCCCCTATATGGATCATCCTCCCTCTGAAACATTATTGGGTCATGATGATCTTACTGGTCCTCATTATAATGAAGACTTGGTTTTGGCTCAGCTAGCCTCTCCTTATACTATTTCTACTCAATTTTATTTGTCGTTGAATATTTTTAACTCTGCGGGGGATATTAATTCTTACTTAATAAATTCTATTTCTCCTTGTGATATGAAGAAAATGATGGATGATCTAGGTACTGGGCATGAGGTTATTTAGGAGGGTACGTTATTTTGTGTTGAGAATGGAGTAAGCTGATTGGCTCTCAATGTTGGCGATAATTTGTGAACAATAAGCTTGAGGTGGAGGTTTCTACTGATGTAGTGTACAAGCACCAATAGATTCCTATATATGAGTGGAATTTTTTAGTTTCCACTGTCCTTAGTCATTTGAGGTCTGATTTGGGAATTTCTGTCCGCAGAGAGGCAGAGTCCAATTCTATGTCATTGTGTTGCTCCGATTCAATTCTAAGTAACTTTGCTTTGCCTATGATCTATGTGGATCATGTGGAGAATGGATTGTAGGATTTTCATATGATCCCATATTATAGGTTGGATGGAAAATAGTTAAGTCTATATACTTTTAAAGAGTTTGAAGACAAGCGATGGATCTTAATTGATTCTTCTATGAGTGAGGGGTAACGGTTGATCACATAGTTTGAGTGCAGACCACTGAAGTAGTTGGATCAAAATGTATGTGATGATCCGTATGGAGAGTGTAAGGGCTTGCAGATGGTCCCAGTATTTCATGAAAGATTCTACCTTGAGAACCCCCATTTTCTGGTTTTGGGGGATTTGGCTCTGGAGGTTATTAATGTGAAGCCACAGAGTTGGGCGGACATTGCTAATACTAATGATGGTGGCAGTAAAAATGAGGTCGTGGGTGCGGCCAGTGAAAGTTTCTTACATGTAAAGGAGTCTGCGCCAGAGGGTTTTAGTTCTGCACCACCAAAGAGGAGGTCAAGGAGGGAATACTCCTCTATACCAAAGCCTATATATGGATACTAGGACCTCTTCTAAGGATTTCAAAAATAATGTTATTGATTTTTTTGTGAGGGTGACTTGACAAGCCCTCTTCCTGAGCTCAAAATACTTAGGAAAAAAAAGTCTTAGAGACAAGTATTTGGAACTTTTCAAATATCATAAAGAAGTTGAATCTGCATGGGAGTCGACGAATGCTGTAGAAGGCCATGTCTCTGGTTATGGTGGTGCAAATGATCTTTTTGTGTTGTAGTTCCTGGTCCTGACTCTTTTGTATTTCCTTACCTTTATTTTTTTATGAAATTTTTGGGGGGAAAGCATGCTTGGCCCGGTGGTGTTTGCACCTGCCATGGTGTCTGGCTTTGATCTGGGAGGCTTGGCTGCGAGCTCCAATCTGGCTGTTGCTGCGGTCTTTGAGAGACTGAAGCAAGACCTTACCCCGGGGGATAATATGATTTGTGAGAATATGGCTGTTGTTGACCAAAGTGGAGGCGTTGGGCATGTTTTTTTCTTTGAAGTTGCTGATAATGTAGAGGCTCCTGGATCTCAACAGATTGAGCAGGATGTGGCTCAACAGGAACTAAGGGAGGTGATCAAACCGGGGGAGTCCTCTCAATAAGGGGATCTAGAAATGCAGGGATTGGTGGTATGTGTTGAGATAGAGGTGACCAATGTGGTGGTGGGAGAGACTGGCCACGAAGGGGTGGTTGGTGGAAGGTTATCTGAAATGATTACGCAGGAGAGGGTGGAGGAGCAGGGGTTTGTAGAGAACCTGGGGGAGGCCGCTGATCAGGGGGAGGGACAAGGGATGGGGGTTGTTTCCGAGCAGAGAGATGCTGCTGCTCATGCACATGAAAGGGTTTTTTCGGGCTATTCATTTAACCAGGAATCCCCCTTCATTCCCGATCAAGTCCAAGAGGAAAATAGTAGGATGTATCACAACATGGATATGGCCCTTAAGGAGAGGGCCATGCTTGAGGAGGCCATTGAGAAGGAAAACAAGCCTGTTGGGCTCCATGTTGATCCAAAAAGGAGGAAGACAAGGAAGGACTACTCATCCTTGATAAAGACTGTGTCCACAAGAGCATCCTGCAAAGCTAAAGAAAATGCCTCTGGAGGAGGTGAAAGGGCTTCCAAGAAACAACTGAATGTGGAGCAGATGAAGTTAAGGGAGTACTATGCTAATTTCTTGAAGAAATACGACTGTTCTGAATGGGAATCAGCAGAATCTGATGCGGCCCCCAGTTATGGTGCTGAGGGAGATCCCCCTGGTGCAGATTATGATGATGATGGTGAGGAAGGCTGGTAGATCATGTGCAAGGATGTGCTGGGGATGGATGCTTGGTGCTTCTTTTGGGTTTTCTTTTCTGTGGCCTTTGGTTCTGTGTTTGTTAAGGGCTTTTGGGTGTGGGTTGATTGACCTCTCCCCTCCCTTGTCTGCAGTGTCTTTCTATTCTCTAATAATTTTGGGGGGTGTCAGGAATATCCTGACCCGAGCCTTCTTTGCCCTAAAAACTCTAAAAACCATAAAAATCATAAAAATCCCAAAAAATCCTTAAAACAAAAAAATCCAATAATCCATGAAAAACCCTAATAATAAATAAAAAACATAAAAACACTTAAAGCCCCTAAAAAATATAAAAAAACATAAAACTTTAAAAACCATAAAAACCTAAAAAACCATAAAGATTTGAAAAAATCTCAAAAAACATAAAAAAACCTAATAACCAAAAAAATGCTTAAGAAAAAATTAACAACCTAAAAACACATAAAACCCTAAAGAAACTTAAAAAAAAGTAATAACCCTACACCCCCTAAAAACATTAAAAAAACTAAAAACCTATAAAAACCCTAAAAACACACAAAAAACTCTAAAAACCTTTTAAAAACCTAAAAATACTAAAAACTATAAAAAATCATAAGATACTAAGAAACTCAAAAAAAAACGAAAAAAAACCATAAAACCCTAAAAAACCTCAAAATCCATAAAACCCATAAAAACCATAAAATTCCAAAGAAATCCCTAAAATCTCTAAAAATATAAAAAAACATAAAAACAGAAAAGAAAACTTTAAAAACCTAAAATCAATTAAAACCCCTAGAAACTGAAAAAGGTGAAAATCCTAAAAAACCCTAAAACCCCCAAAAAACCCTCATAATCCGTAAAACCCCCAAAAATTTATAAAAATCCATGAATGCCTAAACAATTCCTAAAAATGTAAAAAACCCTAAAAAACCTTGAATACCTAAAAACACTTAAAACCCATAAAAAACTGAAAAATGTTAAAAACCCTAAAAGACCTTAAAAACCTTAAAAACCCCTAAAAATCATAAAAACCTAAACAAGTACTAAAATCGTAAAAAACCCTTTAAACCCCTAAAAATGTTAAAAAATATAAAAAACCTTAAAACCCCTAAAAACTTAAAAAACTCCCTAAAACACAAAAAAAACCACAAAAAACACTAAAAACCCTTTAAAACCCTAAAAACCATCAAAATCCCTAAAAACCCTAAAAACCCATAAAAATACTAAAAATCTCTAAAAATACATAAAAAATAAAAAACCTCTAAAACCCAATGAAAACCATAAAAACCAAAAATCATTTCAAACCCTAAAAAACCTAAATAACCCTAAAACCCCTAAAAATCCATAAAAATCTAAAAACCCATAAAAATCCTAAAAAATGTAAAAAAAATAAAAACCCTGAAAAATCTTAAGAAAACCTTAAATCCATAAAAACTCTTAAAACCACTAAAACCCAAAAAACTCTTAAACCCCAAAAGACACTAAACCCCTAAAAATACCTAAAAAACCTAAAACCCTAAAAACCAATTAAATATCCAAAATCCCTTTAAACCCCTAAAAATGTTAAAAAAACTCAAAAAATGCTTAAAAACCCTAAAAAACAAGAAAAAAAACCCTAAAACCCTAAAAAACATAAAAACCCTAAGGCCCCAAAAACCCACAAAACCCACAAACCCCTCAAAATCCCAAAAAACCATACAAACAATTTAAAACCTAAAAAACCGAAATAAAATCCAAAAACCCTAAAAAACCGTAATAAAAAAATTAAAAAACTAAAAACACATAAACCCATAAAAACCAAATAAATTAAAAAAACCCTAAAAACCCTAAAACCCTAAAAACCATAAAAACCTCTAAAAACCTCAAAAACCCTAAAAACCCATAAAACCCTAAAAAACACTAAAAAATCTAAAAACCCTTTAATCCCCTCAAAACATTAAAAAACTATAAAAAACCTTAAAACCCCAAATAACACCAAAAAATGCAAAAAACCCAAAAAAACCATAAAAATCCTAAAAACCCCTAAAACCCCCAAAATCCTTTAAAACACCAAAACCATAAAAATCCTAAAAAACCCTAAAAACTCCAAAATACATAAAAAACCATAAAAACCCTTAAAGACCATAATAAATCCTTAAAAACCTAAAAAAACTTACAACCTTTGAAAAACATAAAAATGCTAAAACCCTAAAAAACCCTAAAAACTCTTAAAAACCCTTAAAATTCCTAAAAACCATAAAAATACTAAAAAATACTGAAAAATAAATAAAGACATAAATAAACCTAAAAACCTTGAAAGCCCCTAAGAGGTTCCCATGGAGCCTCTCAATGAGCAGGCTACATCCCCGGCGTCTGGTCCTGGTCAGGAAGCGGTAGCTAGGTAGGGGGCGATGCCTCAAGAGGAGGAGTTAGTTTGTGCGGGGTCTGGGGACACTTCGCTGAAGAGTGTTCCACATCAACCGCATGATCCTAAGGTTATTTAAGTGTTTGATAGGCTGAATAATGATCTAGGAATAGTGTTTGGAAAAGGAGGGAACACTTTCGAAGCTAGAAGTAGCAGTCTTGAAACTGTCTGGGACTCTTGAGATGACCTGCCTGTGACTATGCAAGTGACACAGGAGAGGGATGGGGTGTTGGGAAAATGCGCAGGTGGGAAGGGCATGGATGTTCCTGTGAACAACCATTTTGATAGGTTGGCTGAGGAATTGGGCTATGGGAAGGGGCTTGCTGGGTTTATGGTGAATCGATTTGCTAAGCAGGGTCACACTGCTCGGGTGGATTGGAAGGAGGGTGATGATGCACTGGCAGTGGTGGTCTGCCCTATTTCGCATGATGATTATTATCATGAAATGGGGTCCCTGGTCCCAATTGCGATTGACGTGTCAAACACATGCGCTCCTGAAAGGGCACCTGATGGTAAGATAAATGAGTCTAGGCAGATGGGAGATGAAGACAAAGGGAAGTCAATAGACCCGGTTCTGAAAGATAGGGTTTTGGAGGACCCCAATGTGATGTAGGAACCAGTTCATGATGCTTTTTTGCAAGAGGAATTTAATTCCCATGATCTTTTGTTATGGGAGGATGGCTCGAATGATAGTTTCAGGATGACATCAAATATGGCTCAGATTTTGAAAAAAAGGGCCCTACTTGGGGAACCTTCTGGGAAAGAGAACTATGCATGTGGCGTGCCCAGGGAAAGGGTTTTTGCAGGGCCAGTCTTTACTGTTTTCTCTCTCAATCTGGAAGACAGTGCCAATATTCCCCAGTTCAAAAGTATGAGGCGTGAAATTTCTACTTTTGTCTTGAACCAAGAGGTCATGGAGATTCCTATACAGGAGCAGGACTAGGAGGACATGGAAATACCTTCTCAGGGGACACATAGCTCGTCTGGGACTTGAAAAGGAAGGGAAAAGAAGGATTATTCTACGCTACCTAGGATTATTCAAACCAGGGCCTCGTGCAGGGAGAAGTAGAGGCAAAGGGAGTATTATGCTACGACACCGTATGAATCTTCTGAGTGGGACTCGGTAGATCCTGATACTGCTGAAGGCTAAGGTGCAGATGGAGACCCCTTTGGATATGGGCATGAGTATGATGACTTTATGGCTTGACTTTTTCGCTATTTCTTTCTTTTGTGTATTTATTTTCTTGTTTTCTTCTCTTTTTGTTCTCCTTTTGGACTTGCTTCCTTTTATTTAATAAATTTGAAGGGGCCAGGAATAGCCTGGTCCTCACATCTTCTTTCGCCCTAAGAGGACCTATAAACCTAAAAACACATAAAACCCTAAAATCCCTAAAAATGATAAAAACTCTAAAAACACTAAAACTCCTAACAACTATAAAATCTCCTAAAACCTTAAAAAATCCTACAAACCAAAAAAAACCCAAAAAACCACTAAAGACTCTAAAAACTCTTTAAACCCCTAAAAATGTTAAAAAACTCTAAAAAATCCCTAGAATCATACAAACTCAAAAAAAAAACCCTAAACCCCAAAAAAACAATAAAACCCATAAACCCCCCTAAAACCCTAAAACCCCTCAAAATCTCTAAAATCTATAAAAAACATAAAAATAATAAAAACCCCTAAAAATACGTAAAAATTTAATATCCACTAAAACCCATGAAAAACACAAAGAAAACATTAAAAATGCCTAGCTCAGCTCCCACTGCCTCAGCCCTTAGGCATTTCCTCACCTCCCAGAGGCCTATGATTCTTGGTGTTGCTGAGCTAATGATATCGTTTGATAAATAGACGGGTTTCAACTGTGGAAACCTTGGTTAATCCTGTGTTTCCAAGACTGCTAATGACAATGGTCTGGACATCTTATGGGTGCTAAAGCACGATGAAATTCAGTTGACATCTGTGGATTTGAGTACCCAGGTCATCACCTTGTCTGTCATTTACAATGCTACCCCTCTCTCCCTGTACTTTGTGTATGCATCTTGCTCCTACATGAGGAGACGAGATCTATGGGAAAAACTGATTATTCTTTATGGGCTCATTGAGAATATCTGGATTGTGATCGGGGATTTCAACACTGTGTTGCACCCGGATGAGAAGATTGGCTCCAACTTCTCTCGCTCTGCTACTGAGGACTTATTCTTCTGCCTTGATACTTTTGATCTCACGGAAGTCCCTATCTCTGGAGCCTCCTTCACTTGGGGCACCTCACTATTAATGGAAGGCAGGCCAGCAATCTAGACAGGTGTTTTTATAGGATCAATGATGGGAGTCCTCCCCTTGATGTCTTGGGCTTTACCCTCCCCAAATTCCACTCGGATTACAATCCCTTTATTGCTGATTGTTTCATAGGTTCTTCAAGGTCATCACCCTTTCCCTTTAAGTTCAATAATGCCTAGATCAAGGTCACTAAATGTAGGTAAATTATCATTAGTGGCTAGAATGAGGACCTCCGGGGCAGTCACTACTATATACTGGTCTCGAGGCTTAAAAAAATCAAAAACTTGCTCAATGAATAGAGCAGGAGTTGCTTATCTAATTTGGATGATGACATTTGGGCTGTTGAGAAAAAACTTGCCTTCCATCAAGACTCTAACCAACACCTACCCCTGCCCTCTCAGGAGGAGTTGCAGCTCCACCCCAAGCTTGATGATCTTCTGGATCTTAAATAGAAGCTGTCCAAGAACCAGTTCAACATTAGATGGCTCAAAGATGGAGATCGCAACTTGAAATTTGTCCATCAGTTGCACATGAAGAAAAAGGAAAAGAAGTGTCTAAAAGCTGTTCGTATCTCGGGCTCTACCTTCACCTTGGAGGATAATATTTCCACTGCTATTATCAATCACTTCCAAGGGATTTACTCAGATGATGGTGGGGATTACACCCTCCCTTTTATGGACTCCATCATTCCATGCGCTGATGAGCAATAGAACAAGGATCTAACGATTAACCCCTTCGTGGGGGAAGTTAGGGCTAAATTTTTCTCTCTGAACATTGACAGTACAGTGGGAATGGATGGATTCAATAACAAGTTCTTCATGTACTACTGGGATATCATGCATGAGGGAATCACCAGCGCCGTTAGGGAATTTTTCTACTCTTGTGTGTCCCACATGGAGTCAATTCTAATTTCATTGCCTTGATCCCCAAAAGGGACAATGCCATTGACATCGTTGACTTTAAACTAGTGGACATTGGAAACACTATCCCCAAAATCATCAGTAAGATTCTGGTCATGCAAATAGAGAAATTTGTGGGGGAAATTCTAACTCCTAACCAGTTCAAGTTTTTCTCAGGGTGGAACATCCCAGAATGCCTTCTCACGGCCTCGGAGAGCATCAAAATTATGCAGAAGCAGTCCAAATAGGGAAAATTTGTGCTTAAGATCGACATATCCAAGGCTTTAGACACTATCAAGTGGAGATTTATCTCTTAGGTCCTTTACAAGTATGGATTCTTGAACAGATTTATCAGGATAATTATGTCCATTCTAAGCAGCACCTGAGTCTCTGTTCTCTTAAATGGATCTCTGAGGGGGTTCTTCCCCTATTCCCATGGGGTCAGACAGCATGGCCCACTTTTAGAAATCCTCTTTGCGATTGTAGAAGATTACTTGATCAGGTGCCTCATTGACCTTTTCCAGGCTGGTCTCTTCAATCCTATTAGGGTAGGGAGGGATCTTCATGTACCATCTAATCTATTGTATGCTGAAGATATTCTTCTGCTTGGGAAAGCTGAAAAACAGACCTTGGAATCCATCCGGATGATCTTCTGGCACTACGAAAATGTGGCGGGGAAATCTATCAGTTGGAGCAATTCTTTGATCATCTTTGTGGAGGGGGTCCCACGGTCCCATCAGATTTCCATTTCAAGGTCCCCTGGTGTCAAGAGAGGGTCAATTCCTTTTGAATACCTGGGTGTTCCTATTTTTTGGGGATGTGTCAAATGCTATCACCTTGAGAGAATTGCTTCTAAAATTACCCAACAGCTGACGAAATGGAAAGAGGATTCTCTCTCACAAGCTGGAATGGTCTGTATCATCAACTCTGTGATCACTTCTATGTTTACTTATGATTTCTCCTTTTACAGATGGCCGGTTAATCTTGTTAAGGACCTGCAAGCAAAGATCAGGAATTTTTCCTTGACGGGGTGTATAAGCCAAAGGAAATTGGTTACAGTGGCCTGGAAGGACTGCACCAAACCAATTGAGATGGGAGGGCTTGGTATCAAATACCTCAGACGATACAATGATGCTCTTCTCTCTATATTCACTTGGGGGCTTCTTAATCCTAGGGGTGGGGGCTTGGGTTTCACTCGGGAAAGATTCATGCTTAAACTTGGTGATGAATATGCATGTTACTTTCCCTCTTCTGTTTGTCTATAAATTCATGACTCGTATAAGGCCATTATTTCTCACTCTAAGTGGATAATCTCAAATCACTCAGAATTGAATGCTTGGTCCACACCTTGGCTTGATAGGACCCTGTAGGAATGAAATACTCCCCCTCCCGGCCTTAAGATCCTGCCCATTGCAGCGCTCATTCCGCAGCTAGAACAGATTGAGTCCCTTCTCCCAACTGAAGCCCTGCTTCAAATCCAGCGTTATGCTTTCGTCGACTCTGACATCTTGATTTGGAAACCCAACCTGGTAAGGCAGCTAACTTCTAAGGATTATTATCGGTACAACTATGCTAGAGGATCGACTCCCCTGACCTGGCTCTCCAAATTTAAGAGGAATTTCATCCCTCCATCCCGTCATCTCCTTCTCTGGAAAATCTGGAGGAATCAGCTGCCAATGCAAAACCAGTTGCAAAATTCTAGGAACATTCTTGCCTACGTATGTATCCTCTGCCTAAGTGCAGAAGAAAATACTCAGAACACATTCCTCCAATGCAGATTCAGTGTAGAACTTTGGGGTTACTTACAGTAGATTTTTGGGTTCCCAGCTGGCCTGGACATGCCTCTCTTTGAGCTCCCGGCCGACCTGTCCAACTGGGATTACAATGAATAGGTCCGCAACCTCCTGATGGTCGCTGTTGCATCCACTATCTTCTGGATCGCTTGGAATGCAGTTTCCTTCTATAAGAAATGGCTTTCCATTTATGGTGGTGTGGTGATGATCCACAGGGTTGTATATGCGGCTTCCCGCATTCAGACATGCCATATGGAGAATGATTTTAGAAATATCATCATCCTCTGGTTGCTTGGTGTCTTTGGTAGGGCAAGAAAACCAATGGTTCCCAAGTTTATTCGATGGATCCCTCCACTCCCCTCCTGGATTAAGGTCAACGTGGATGGTGCAGCCCTAGGTGCGTCGGGTCCTGCTGGATGCGGTGGAGTCTTCCGCACCTATTGGGGCTTCGTCAAAGGATGTGTCCAGCACTTCATTGGTGATGGGTGTGCCCTTGAAGCTGAATTGTGGGCCATGATAAAGGCGATTGAGTATGTTGTCAGCTTTGGGTGGAACTTCTTATGGCTTGAGTCAGACTCCGTGCTTGCTATGAATGCTCTTAAAAACAGATCTATGTGCACTACCTGGAGGATCTTTACCTAATGGATCTAATGCCTCAACACATGTCAAAGGATGAATCTCACTGTGACACACACCTATCAGGAGGCAAATGTGATTGCAGATGCTCTCTCCAAACATGCCATTGTGGAGAGTTTCTTGTTGTGGTCCTTTGTCGCCACGGTCTCCTGCTCTTCACTTGTGGACTCTGACTTGAAGGGTGAGTTGCACACTCGGTTATGTAACCACTCCTTGTAGCACTCTGTTTGTTCTTTCCTTTTGGTATTATTTTGGGGGGACCAGGCTTTCCTGGTCTTGAGTCTTCCTTAACCCTAAAAACCCTAAAAAAACCAAAAACCTTAAAAAACTATAAAAACCCATAAAACCCTAAAAACCACAAAAAACACTAAAATACTTTTAATCCCTAAAAACATAAAAAACTCTAAATAACCTTAAAACACCTAAAAACAAAAAAAACCCCTAAAAACCCAAAAAACCAAAAAACCCCAAAAAACCCAAAAAACCATTAAAATCCTTAAAAACCCTAAAATCCCCCATGGAGTATGTAGAGTGGTTCACTGGTTAGGTCATCTCACTGTCTGGGGGAACTGGCTCAGGCTCGAGTCCTGCCAGACTTGAACACTGTGCATATTATGCACAGGGTGATTCAAAGCCATTGCTTAGCTGGGGAACATGTGGTGCACATTGGCTTAGCGAACCCTGAATGGGCCCAGACATGTTACCCTTACACAAATTTTTAATAACAAACTATATGAAAAAGAATATGGTTTCTCCTCTGATCTGCACAAGTTGACTTTGGTCGCTCGATCCCAGAACTGGCGCCCTCCGGTGGATGTTTTTGACAAATTTGTCATTGAGAATTGGGATCTGCAAAATCATGCTATAGTGGGTCTTATTGATAGACACCATATTATAATTTTATTTACTTATGAGGAAGAACTTTTTCATGCCTAGTCTGTAGATCCTCAAAAATGCGATGGTTCCCAGTTTGTACTATTTCGGTCGAGTTTTGATCTTAACATGCGCTGTGATTCGATAATGGTGGAAACCTGGGTGATATTTCCTGAACTACCAACCCCCTTAAAAAATTTGTAGATTATTTCAATGTTGGGAACCTGGTGTAAATATACCTATGTGTGTACAGCAGGACTCAATCCCTTTTCCATACAGTTGCTCCAAGGGCTTTTATTGAGTTGGATGCTTCCAAGGCACCGCTGGACTTTGTGTGGATTGCTGTTGGTGAGGAGCTCCGATGGATGTAGCCGATGATTTATGAGACCTGGGATGATTTTTGTTCCTATTTTAGGCATCTTGATCATAAAGGCTGGGTCTATAGAAGAGGCTCAAGGGGATCTACTGTTTTGAATTTGGCTCAGGGGGGTTTGGTGAAGGAAGCCAGACTTCGGTGGGGGGGGGGATGGAGGTTCCTGTGAAAGATTTTAAGTGTGTGCCTCCCCATCCAAAGGTAGAGACATTTTTTCACGATTGAGAGATGATTTAAAATTTGGTGGTGGTAAGAAGGAGGCATGGGCAGGCACCTTTGGGTTAGAGAATCTTAAGAGCAGTGGTGGTGATGAAGGTGATAATGTAGTAGTAGTGCAATCAGTTGATAACATTACCAGTGTGCAGCCTGGAAAGAGGGAGGCACATGTTCAGTGTGACACTTCCTTATTCAATAGGTTTGAGTGTCTTATGTCCATGGATACATAGGGTGAAGTCACAACACAGGAGGATGTGGAGGATCAAGGGACGATGGAAGCACAGGGAGAGGTGCTTGTGCAGGGGGGTGGTTTCCCTGTCGTCAATGACTGTAATGTGTTACATGATGGTAGTTTGGTTGAAGATGTTGTGAAAGCATGGGGATGTGGTAAAAATGAGGATGTTTAAGTGTAGGTTCTTCTAGTGGAGAGCAATGAAAAATCTGGGGAGGATATCTTTGAGGGCATGGCTGGATATAGGATTTCTGGCTTCAATGTGAATCCTCCTGGGGCAATTCTTGATGGAGTTGTTGCTAGTGAGCCATGTTGTGTGGTCGGGAAGAGAAATGTGGATGAGTAGGGGATATAGAATAAGAATGATGAGGTGGATGAGCAGTGGGGAGTTTCTATGAAAGGGAAGGTGATTGAGAAAGAGGGGGGAGCCGAGATGGGAGATGTGGCTCCGTCCGGTCAGAAGCAGGCGGAGGCGGCTGAGCAAGGGGAGGTGTCTGAGCAAGGGGAGATGGTTGAGATGCGCGATGAGGAATGTGATTTGGTTATGGGGATTTCTATTAGGTTTGGATCCCAAATCCCTTCCGGAGATCTGCAGGAAAAGGCAGTTTCCACCCGTAATCTTGATCAGACTGCCTTGGTTGTGTGTGAGGGAGGTGCCTGGCCTTCTTGTGCTAAAGGGACCGTTTCATGCATAAAGGGGTTGAAACCTAGGGGTTATGATGAAGCGAAGGGGGAGCGGTGTAGAAAGGGGGAGGTAGAGGGGTAGGAAGAAGCTTTGGATGGATGCAAACTATCTGGTCAGGGGAAGAAGACCATGGGTATGATAACTGATGAGTCGAGCTGTGTTGTCTTTCAAGGCATGTAGTTTAAGGAACATTCAAATGATTCCAAAAAGGTGAAAGGTTCTACCTCCTCCCCCTCAAAGAGGAGGATGAAGTGAGATTACTCCACTCTTCCCAGACCCATGGCTACTTGGGCATCATTAAATGCGGTGAAACTAAAAGTCAAAGCTAATAAATGGGAGCATCAACATTCCCCGGAACAAGAAAAACGCAGGAAGGAGCACCTGGCGCTCCTCAATATTAATGAGGACTTCGAGTCAGGATGGGATTAATCTGACTTCTACTTTCATGATGTGGATTCTATATATGGTGAAGAGGGTGACCCTTTTGGCATGACTTCTGTTTCAGACTTTGGTGGTGATGTTGACTGACTTTTCTTCATTTTTGGGTTTTCTTTTTTGGGGTTTTTTAAGGGTTTTTGGGTGTGGGTCGATTGACCCCTCCCCTCCCTTGTCTATTGTGTCTCTTTTTCTAATAATTTTTGGGTGGGTCAGGAATAGTCTAGCTCTGCACCGTCCTTGCCCTAAAAACCCTAAAAACCCATTAAAATCAAAGAAAATCCCTAAAAAAACACCCTAAAAAACCTTTAAGCCTTAAAAACCCTAAAAACCCCATAACCTTCAAAATCCATAAAAATCCTAAAAAATATAAAAATCCTAAAAATGCCCTAAAAATGTAAAACTGTAAAAAACCCAAAAAATTCTAAAAAACCCTAAGAAAACCTTAAAACCCCCCAAAAAACTTAAATCCCATAAAAGCCTAAAAAAACTAAAACCCCTAAAAGACCCTAAATATCCTAAACACCCCTAAAAACTGTAAAAACTTATAAAAACCTTTAAAAACCCTAAAAACCCATAAAACCCTAAAATACCACTAAAACTCTGAAAACCCTTCAAACCCATAAAAAAAATAAAAAACTATATAAAACCTTAAAACCCCTAAAAACATAAAAAAACTCTAAAAACCCAAAAAAATCAAAAAAACCCTAAAAACCACAAAAATCCTAAAAAGGACCTAAAAATCCATAAAAGAAAGAAAACCCCTAAAACCATAAAACAATCCCTAAGAAAATCTTAAGAAAACCTTAAAAACCTAAAAATATTTAAAATCCTCAAAAGCCTAAAAAAATGCTAAAATCCCTAAAAAACCCCAAAAAAACAAAAAACTCAAACACCCATAAAAACCACAAAACCCCTAAAAATCTTAAAACCCATAAAAATAGATAAACACTCTAAAAACCCACTAAAAACTATAAAAACCTTTTAAACCCATAAACATGTTAAAAAACTATAAAAGATCTTAAAACCCCTAAAAAGATAAAAAAACACTAAACCCCCAAAAAATCCACAAAACCCCTAAAACTCTTTAAAAATCCCCAAAACCACAAAAAACCCTAAAAATGTTAAAAAATACCTAAAATCACTTAAAACCTAAAAACCATAAAAAACCTAAAACCCCCAATATTTCTTAAAAAACATAAACACACTTTAAACCCTTAAAATCCTAAGAAACACTAAAACACTAAAAATCTCTAAAAACCCTAAAAACAAAAAAAACCCCAAAAAATCATAAAAACCCTAAAACCCATAAAAACCATAAAAACCAATAAAAAGACCTAAATCCCCTTTAAACCCCAAAAATGTTAAAAAATTATAAAAACCATAAAACCCTAAAAAACTCAAAAAAACCCAAAAAACCCAAAAAACCCAAAAAACCCTCAAAACCCTCAAAACCATAAAAATACAAAAGAATCCTATAAAATTCCTAAAAAACTAAAAATATCTAAAAACATTTAAACCCCTAAGAAAACCATTAAAACCTAAAAGAGATTAAAACCCATAAAAAACCTAAAAATTATATAACCCTAAAACCCCTAAAAACCCCTAAAAACCATAAAAATCGATAAAACCCCTAGAAAACCATAAAAATCAAAAAAATACCTAAATATCCATAAAAACTTAAAAACCCTAAAACCCATAAAAACCCAAATAAAACCTTAAAAACAAAAAAAAAACACATAAAACCCCTACATAACCTAAAAATGCTAAAAACCCTAAAAAACCCAAAAAACCCTAAAACCCAAAAAACCCATTAAAACCCTAAAGCCTCTAAAAACTCTAAAAACCCATTAAACACTAAAAAGTTATAGAAAACTCTAAAAAAACATTAAAACCCTAAAAAACTAAAAAAACCCCTAAAACCCAAAAATACCATAAAAACCCTAAAAACCCTAAAAATCTTGAAAACCCAAAAAACCATAAAACTACCTAAAAATCCCTAAAAATTTAAAAAACCTAAAAACCTTCAAAACCCCTAACAAAACCTTAAAAACCTTAAATCACATTAAACCCCTAAAAACTGAAAACGCTAAAAATCCTAAAATCTCTGAAAGCCCTAAAACCCTTAAAAACCATAAACCCATTAAACCTTAAGAAACCCTAAAAACCCATAAGTACCATAAAAATCACAAAGAATTATAAAAATACTTTAAACCCTTAAAAAATTAAATAACTCTAAAAAAACCTTTGAACCCCTAAAAAACTCAAAATAACCTAAAAACCCAAAAAATCCCTAAAACCCATAAAAATACTTAAAAACAAAAAATAATATAAATGCCTTAAAAATCACTAAAAAATTTAAGAAAGATTCCGCCGCTCTCTCCTGGGATCTCCCTCAATACGTGGTGATCTCTAGGGTTCCCTCTTGGAATCCTCTTCAACAGATTCATCGATCCTTTCGAGTTTGAGCTTTTTGATGCAGATGTTTTTCTGTTCGAGTGTCTTTCTTCAAGGCGGAGGGTGGATGGCGCTGGGATCTGGTGGGATGTTTCAGGAAATGGGGGCGATAGCTTGGTTTGGATTTTTCTTCGGTCTGGATCGGTTTTAATAGATCTGATTCCTGCTTCTCCTTGGGAATTCTTCCTTAGTGGCGGCAGTGATGGCTCTACAATGATCTGGGCAAAGTCTAGAAGGTCGATGGCTAAGTCAACGCAGGCACGATGGATGTCTCGACATCTGGATAGAGGGGTGACTGGCCTGATTTTTAGGTATGATTTTCAGATCTAGGTTTTGTCTCGGCTGTTCAGGTCTTTTGGTGCTTGGCGCTTTGGATCTCATCTTTGGTGCGGCAAGATGCTCTGGTGGCTTCGTCTGGGAGAGATTTGGCTTCGGTTTGGGGGTAAGTGGGTTTGGAGGGCTTCGAAACTTCTTGGTGATGGCATTTTCGGTTCTGTGCTCGAATCTGCATTTCTTGTTTGGACCTGAGGAGGGTCTTGCTAGCCTTCCTGGCATCCCGATGGGTCATGGTGGACGAAAAAGGATAGGATGCAGGTTTTCTTTCCTGTTTCCACTTTTTTGTTCTTGGATCTTGCTGCTGATGAAGGTATGGTCATTCTGTGCTGTGTTCATTCTGATATGCTGGCCTGCATGCTCATGTGTTGTGGATGGTTTTTTTGAGTTGCTGTTACTGATGAATGATGGTCGCTGGATTCTGAGGTGTTATATGACGTTCGCTGCTGGTTGTTGGTTCCTTCATAAGTTGATGCTGAACTTTGGTTGGATATTAAGTTGTTGGATGATGAGATAATGCTCTTTGGATACCGCTTCCCTTGAGAGGAGGCGGTGGGTGCTGGAAATCTGGTATGGTGGTGTTGTTTGGTGTTGGTGTTGCTGGTTGCTGAGGTGGAAGTGAGATGATGGCTATCGGAATCGGATGGGATGGATGTTGGATGCTTCCTGGCTGAGATGTGATGTTGCTGATGCTTTGAAGGTGATGAAGTTGCTGAGTATGGTGATGGAGCTACTGCTGCAGGATGTTGGTTGTTGCTTGGTTGGGACTGCTGCTGGATTTTTCTTGCTTGGTTCTGTGTGTTTTTCCTTTTTTGATCTTTCTTTTTTGGGGTCTTTTGTGTTTTGGGTTTGTAAAGGGTTTTTGGGTGCGGGTCGTTTGACCCCTCCCCTCTCTTGTATACTGCATCTTTTTTCATAATAAAATTTGGGGGGGTCAGGAATAGCCCGATCCTCGCATCTTCGTTGCCCTAAAAATTTAACAAACCTTGAAAACCCAGAAAAACCAAAGAAAACAAAAAAACCAAAAAAACCCCAAAAAACCCTAAGAAACCTAAAAAACACTAAAAATTCTAAAAACCCTATAAACCTTAATAAACCCTAAAAACCAAAGAAATACTAAAAAAGACCTAAAAATACCTTAAAGAGAAAAGAACCCTAAAAAACTTAAGAAAATCTTAAAAATCAAAAAACACTTAAAACCCTTAAAAATGTAAAAAATAGTAAAATCCCTAAAACCCCAAGAAATGCTAAAAACCCTAAAAACAAAATAAAAACCATAAAAACCCTAAAACCCCAAAAAACCATAAAAATCCTAAAAACCATAAAAACCTCTAAAACCATAAAAACCCCTAAAACCCTAAAAAACCAAAAAAAATCTTAAAAAGCCATAAAAATACCTAAAAACATGAAAAACCTTAAAAACCCTCAAAAAACCTAAGAAAAACATCAAAACATAATTTTTTTAAAACCCATAAAAAACCTAAAAATATTTAAAAACCCTAAAAACATCTAAAAACCCTAAAAATTGTTAAAAACTATAAAAACCATAAAAAGAATTAAAAAAGACCTAAAATCCATAAAAACTTAAAACCCCAAAAAACCCTAAAGAACCCTGTGAAAACCTTTAAAACCTAAAAAACATAAAAACCTAAAAAATGCTAAAAACGTTAAAGTACCCTAAAACCCTAGAAACCCTAAAAAAATATAAAACCCCTAAAACCATAAAAAAATCCATAAACCCCCCCACAACCCACTAAAAACTCCAAAAACTATTTAAACACCTAAAAATGATAAAAAAACTCTAAAAACTCTTAACAACCCTAAAAAACTCAGAAAAAACCCTAAAAATCCTGAAAACCATAAAACCCTAAAAATATCTAAAACTCTAAAAACCCTAAAAACTGACCCCCCCCAGAAAAATCATAAAAAATCCCTAAAAATGTTAAAAATCTCTAAAAATGTAAAAAATCCTAAAAACAGTGAAATATCCTAAAAAGAATAAAAACCTAAAAACACTTAAAACCTCAAAAATACCTAAAAATTTCTTAAAACCTTAAAAATCCTAAAACCTCTAAAAACACTAAAAACCAACAAAATTCCAAAAAACCCTAAAAAGATAAAAATACTAAAAATTCCTAAAAATGAATAAAAATTTAAAAAAAATAAAAAACCCTAAAAAACACTAAGAAAACCATAAAAACCAAAAAACACTTAAAAACCCTGAAAACCCAAAAAAACACTAAAAATTATAAAACCCCTAAAAAATCATAAAAACCATAAAAACCATGAAAAGCCTAAAAACCATATAAAAAAAAAATAAAAAACCCATAAAACCTTTAAATTTCAACAAAAAAATCCAAAAACCCTTTAAACCTTTAAAAACTCAAAAAAACCAAAAAAACCATAAAAAACCTAAAAACCCTAAAACCCTTAAAATCCCTAAAAACCATAAAAATCCATAAAAATCATCAAAAGACCTAAAAATCCCTAAAAACATTAAAAACCCAAACGAAAACCTTAAAATACTAAAAAAAACTGAAAACCCCAAAAAAACCTAAAAAATCTAAAACCCCTAAAAAACCTAAAGACCCAAAAAACCCTCAAAGTCCTTAAAAACCCAAAAATCCATAAAAATCCTAAAAATTCCCAAAAAATCCCTTAAATGTAAAAAAATATAAACACAGTGAAAAACATAATAAAACCTTAAAAACCCAAAAACACTTTACACCCCTAAAAAACCTAAAAACCCTAAAAACCATAAAATCCCCAAAAAACTTAACAAACCCTAAAACCCTAAAAACAACTAAAAACTCTAAAAATCCCTTTAAATACCTAAAGACTTTAAAATTTATAAAATATTAAAAACCCCAAAAAAATAAATAAAAACTGTAGAAACAAAAAAAAACCATAAAAACCCTAAAAAACCCTAAATCCCCTCAAAATCCCTAAAACCATTAAAACCTTAAAAATACTAAAAATCCATAAAAATCATAAAAAATGAGAAAACCTAAAATCCTTGATATACCCTAAAATCCTTTAAAAACCACAAGAAAACCTTAAAATAGAAAAACACTTAAAACCCCTTGAAAACCTAAAATCAATTAAAACCCCTAAAAACCCCTAAAACCCCCTAAAAACCCTAAAACCCCCTAAAACCTTAAAACCCCTAAAATCCCATAAAACCCTAAACTACTAAAAACTCTAAAAACCCTTTAAACCCCTAAAAAAGTCAAAATACTATAAAAACCCTTTAAACCCCCCAAAACCCAAAAAAACTTTAAAACCCCCAAAAAAACAATGAAAACCCAATAAATACTCAAAATCCTTATAAACCCTAAAAATTTAAAAAACCTTAAAAACACTAAAACCCTAAAAACCAAAAAAACCAAAAAATAGTTTAAACCCCTAAAAACATAAAAAATTATAAATATGCTAAAAAATCCCAAAACCCAGAAAAATGTAAAAACCCTCCAAATCTATAAAAACCATAAAAACATAAAAAATACAAAAAAATGTAAAAAACCTAAGAACTATGAAAAAACCTAAAGAAAACCTTAAATCACTTAAAACCCCTAAAAATATAAAAAACACTCAAATCTCTATAAGACCCCAAAAACTGTAAAAACCCATAAAGGCCATAAAACCCCTAAAACCCAAAAAAACCCTAAAAACCCATACAAAACCTAAAAACCCAATAAAAACTCTACAACCCCTTTAAACTCATAAAAAATTTATTAAACTCTAAAAACCATAAATAACTCAAATAATCCCCTAAAACCCCAAAAAACCATAAAAATGGTAAAAACCCCAACAAAACCCCGAAACCCCTAAAAATCCCAAAAAAACCCAAAAAAACCCATAAAATCCTAAAAAATTAATAAAAATACCTAAAAAGATAAAAAACACTTAAAACCTTGAAACACCCCCCTTGAGAAAAAATTTAAAAAACTAAGAAAAATTAAAACCCCTAAAAACATAAAAAATGCTAATAACACTAAAAACCACTAAAAACCCCGAAAAACCCCTAAAAAACCCGAAAAACCCTAAACCCCTAAAAACCTTAAAAACCCTAAAACCCCATAAAATAATAAAACCCATTAAAATATCTAAAAACCCTTTAAATAGAACTTCGTGGATTTTTTTGTATCATTTTTTGATATTATATGAGTTATTTTTGAGACCAGACGCTAAGACAGCGTGTGATTATGAGGCCCTATGTGCCCAGAATAAATGTTTGAAAAATATTAAAATATTTAACATCACACGTGCAACATTTTCAAAAAAAGTGGAATAACTCTTAAAAATGTTCCTAGATTTGAAATCTGAGAGCACCACAGGATTCAAAGTAGCAGCTTTACCCTAGGCATGACCTAACATTGGTCAGCATGGGTCGTTTGGGAAAAAGTTATTGGGGGTGCGAAATAAATAAAATAAATTAAAAGAAAGATTTATTTTATTTTTATTTGACACAATGACTTTCTCCCCTATAATTTTACATATAGGGCATTTGTCTTAGGGTTGGCTAGTAAAACGTGGATACCTAGGTGCTGTTTGAGGAGAACGTTCTTAGTGGATGACAGTAGAGCAGGATTTGATCATGGATCGTCTCAATAGTTGAGTTGAAAGATATTGTTAATGGTGGAAATGAAACCATTATTCATCGATGATTGATCCAAACTCAATGTATGATGTTTTTATGTGCATTCTTACCCATTTTTTAATTTTGCAATGAACGCAAATAAACCGATAAATGGATAGATTTTCAGATCGATCTCCTTGTAGGATGAGATTTATTTTGTGGGGTTTATTTGGGAGAATTTATATGAATATATTCATTGTTTATCTTATGTAAATGAATCGATATTGACATGAAATTTGATAGAGGTTCATTCCTCTCATTTGTTTTTTTTCTTTTCTCCCTCGATTCATCATTCATCACAGGAATTTTTTGTTTGGCCTGTGTGTTGAATATTTTAGATCAATCAATAGTTGTGAAACATTTTCTTAGTGCTACAATATGATATTGTAGATCTAGGATTGGAATGAAAATATAGATTTTTGACGATGGAGATGGAGTGAATTGGATGATGGATGATTCTCGATTTCACATTCTTTGACGTTCTTCAGCACGAGATGATGAATGACAGTTTGATCTGATTTTCGAGTAGATTCGGAGACAGAATGTATTTTTTTGATGATGTTGAGGCATGAAAGACCTTGGATATTCAATTCTATGATGAATCGACCATAGAAACAAAGGCGGAGTGCCATTCGAGACACATGAAGGAAGAATAATGGTTCTGTAAAATCCCATAGAAAATGACATGTAATCTGAGATTACACGACATGTGGGCCCCCTAGCTATGTTGTTAGGGTTTAGCAAGAGTTAAGGATCACATAGTGTGTGAGCCCTATCACAAAACATGTGACCTTCCCCAGTTGAATCGGCGTTTAATCTGAAGAGTACATAGACATGGGAAATGGTACATGGCCAAATGGCATGCCGTGTACTTAGACATGGACACAGATTGGCGTACATGGACCGATACATGGACATAACTTTGGTACACTAAAACGGAAAGGAAACATGGGAATGGAACCATGTGTCTCGACATGTCGTGTGTGAATCCTACACAATGTTTATATGGAGAGTACATTCCATGTGAGGATTTATACACATGCAAGACTTGGAATAGCTGGACACACCGTGAACCCCCTGGCACATGTTGTGTACTCTCACCAAGAGTACTTAAGTATCTTCTATTTCCCATTTTGGACTATTATAGATTGATTTTATTCCTTTGGTCCTTACCTTAAGGGTACAGTGTGAAATTACATCCACATCACTAGATTTTGATCACCTCTAGAGGTTAGGTCTTAGATAGAGTTGTGGTGCCTCTCTGAGATACTGGAGTGCGATCCTCTATCATCCCTAGTGGAGTTTGGGGAATCAACATGACCTTCTTGAGTAGGGAGTTGATCCTCCCTCTAGAAGGCCTCATCATTAGGGTTTTTTGAATCATTGAAATATGATCCCCTATATAGCAGGTTCATCCAAATTGGGTTCATGTTGTCCCCTAGTGGTTTTGGGTGTGACCCCCTCTTCGTGTATCATAGTCTTCTTTGAATAGAATTTTCTCTTCGTATGGGACCCAAATGAGATAAGCCTATTCATCGAGTGTCACCAATGATATTAAGGCTCTAGGAGTTATTTCTCTTGGAATGATCATGCTTTGAGTAGAATCCTATGGCTGGTAGTTGGTTATAACCACCTGATGGTGTGGTGTATCTCCTAAGTATATATGGTTTCTTATACTACTTGTATATGTTATACATTATTACATCTTGTATTGAGTTCAATATACTTGGTACTTCATGTTTAGTGTTTTTGGGGCATCCTACTGAGTATTGTTATACCAAAAATTTGAACGGGATTTTCTCACACTTGTCGTGTCTTATGCAGATGGTGGCCCTTTTGATAGTGTCCTAGTAGGATAGGGAGTGGGTGGAGCGTAGCTGGAGTTGGGAAGACTGAGGTGTTTACTGAGAGAATTACTTAACCTATTTCTCACCCTTAGAGTAGGTTGTAATTCTTACAATTTCAGTTGGACTTGTGTACAGACTCTTCGTGGTGTGATTATATTTGGACATGTTTAATTTTCCTTTAATTCTTGTTGTACTTTGGTTGTGGGATATAGTTGTATGCATGCATTGGCCACTTAGTGGTTTTTTTACATTTAAGAATTTTGCGGTATTGGAGATGTGTTCTTACGTATAGGTACTTAGGAAATGAATCCCATGTTAGTGATATGCCTACTCGGTGCTAGTCAACATCCCTTGGCTTATTAGAGGCAGAATTGGGGAGTTGCTGAACGAGCCCCATTAGGATGGTCCGTGATAAAGTGGTATCAGAGTAGGTCAGTTCTACTTTAGGACTGAGAGTCTCTGAGGTTGGTTTAGGGAAACTGTGTGAAGTGTTTCTATTTTGTATTTCAGGCTAGGTACTATAGTTTTTGTGTGGTGGTTGATGTATCCATACACTAGGACTCTGATCACCTACCTTTTGACTTAGTACATGAGAACACTGGTTGTAGGAAAAAACAATGGTACATGCATCATATAGAAATTTTTTTGTTTTCCATGTCCTTATTGAGTCAGCTAGCCAGATATATTATATTGACCATGGTACATCTTGTTTTATTTTAGGATGTCTCTATATAGACAACCATATGGGATTCCACCGCGTGATCACGAGGATGATCCTCCCAGTGATGAAGCATCAGTATTGGGGCGTGTACCAGAGATAAAACCTTTAGGTAGTTTACCAGCTATAACACCACCCATTGATTAGTAGATAGTACTATCACTAACAGATGATTATGAATGCGGGCTGACTGAGTTGCACGAGTTTCAAAGGTAGTGACCTCCCAGGTTTCAAGGGGAGCTAGACCCCCAGATGGCTGAGGATAGTCTAGAGGTATTCACCCATGTTTTTCTCCTTATGAGGATGCATGCCAATAAGATGGAAGTTTGTGAGTCTTCTTCAGGTATCTTCAAGGTGATGGTGCAACTTGGTGACTTATTCACATGACAAGATATCTCTCTTATAGACAAACTTTTAGAGTATCTTTAGAGAGGAGTTCTATCCATACATGTTTCTATCGGTACACATATAAAAGATTTTTCATTTTTAGCAGTGAAGTATGACCGTGGAAGATTATTCAGTGAAGTTTATAGATCTCTTGTACTGATATTTGAATATGATAAGGGATCCTTTCTTCAGGTTTTAGAACTTCGAGTAGGGATTTCACCAAGAAATCATGGAATTAGTGGTATCCCTTAGATTGTCTACCTATGCTGGGGTACTTGAGTGAGCCCTGTTTGTAGAAAGTTTCCCATAAGAATAGACATCAATCGTGAGAGCTATAAGTGGGAACCCAATATATGAGACCTCGGTATCAGGTAGCTGATGGTAGTCATAAGGATCCAAGTGGTCCAGTCACTTTATGAGGTGATCCTAGGACTTCGGTTCAGTAATGAAGGGCTCTCAGGGCGGCTTGAATCAACTAAGGGATAGCCGATGTTTCTCTTACGACTGTTGTGGAAATATTACATGAGATTTTCTGAACCATCACACAGCTAATCGAGAGATGGTCGAGAGATCATTGAGACATAGAAAGATATAAAAAAAGGTGATTTGTAGGGAAACAGATGTGGAATAGGGGAAGGTAGGGTTGAAGTAGGTGGTCAGAAGTTTGACCTTTTACCACCACCACCCCCAGATGGTCCATGCTAAGATCATGGAGATGGTGGGTAGGGATGATTCCAACTACGGTATATGGAGGCCTATGACCCCGAGGCTCTAGGGATGACACAAGATATGATATGTTTCTTTTCTACATTAGATACAGTTTTGATAGACACATGTTCTATTCATTATTTTCTTTCCCCAAATCTTGTTAGAGACTTGAATATTTCGGTTGAACTATTGACTTGACCCTTACGCCAGGATACTACTATGGGAGGATACTAGATGTTTAAAAATTGGTGCCTATAATTTCACATGACTCTTGTAGGTGACAGTTTTGGTTGGGATCTCTTGGTAGAGGCGTTGAGGCCTTATGACCCCATTATTTTTATGGACTGGTTATCCATGGTTCATGCTCAGATTGACTGTTTCAGGAAAACGATGTGGTGTGTCTATAGTGATGGAACCAATTTTTCCTTTTTTTGTGAAAATAAAATCTAGGAAGCACAATATGGACTCACACATACAAGGGTGAAACCGACTACTCATCAGTTGGCTAGCCTGACCCTCAGTGCAGTGGATATTATGAGTCCTCAGTTTCCTACAGTGGTGGAAGAGTATAAGGTTGTATTTATTGAGGATGTTCCAAGTTTACCTTCCCACTGAGAGATATACTTCAACATTGATCTACATCCATAAATGAAACCAATATCTAAACCTACATATCATATGGATTTCGTAGAGCTTCGTGAATGAAGGATGTAGTTAGAGGACTTATAGAGGAAGGGCTTCATAAGACCTAGTGTAACACCCCTAAACATTTTATGGTATGTTTCCCTTTAATAAATTTTAGTTATAGCCTATATTTCAAGAATCATTGAGCCTATATGGAACAAAACATGGTTACTTATAGGAGATATCCATAACCTAGGCATAAAACTTCAATTTGTCAGCTTTGTGATTTGAATTTTAAAAATCTAAAATACACAGTTGTGATCAAGATGATAATTAGATTCTGATAGAATTAACTTAATTTTTGGTGAATAGTAACCTACCCTTATGAATAGTAACCTACCCTTATGAATAGTAACATGACTCTTATGAATGGTATCTATGCCCTTGAATGTATAAATGAATTTAGGTACCTTAAAAATGAAGATGAATATTTTAAGTGTTTATATTTTTCGATTAAATAATTATTTTAATTAAATATTTAATTAATCACATTTATAAAATTATTTTTTAAAAATGGTCTTCATTTTTTTATTCTACACATCAAAAAATGGTTAGGGTGAATTTTTGGGATTTTTCTGAAATACTTAATTTTTGTATGAATAGTAAAATCTGATAATTCACAATAAATGCTAAATAATGGATTAATTGAGTCATTGACGATGATATGATGATGTAATCCCAATTGGTTCGAATTCACATGCATATATTACTGTTCTTGTTCATGGAATACTCACTATTGGTTGTCTTGAGAGAAAATAAAAAATTAATGATTATAATATTAAGAAAACTCCTCTCCCCTCCACTATATAAAGCACCCCTCACCCCCTCTTCCTCTCACACAACTCAAGCCTTGTGCCTTGCCAATAATCTGCCCAAGTATCTCCCCAAGATCCTCCCCCATGTCTAAAATCTCCTAGACTCTTTAAAATACCAAAATCTCTCCCCTTAAGAGGTTCTCAAAGGAGGAAGTCTCAAGAGGTAAATTCCTCTTTCCAATTCCTTCAATTCTTTTATATTCTTTTCTTTTTGTTTCTTTCCTCACCTCCCTTCACCATAATGGTATGAAAAATCCATTAACATACATGTACTGGAATTTTTTCATGATAATGGTATATTTCATTACCTTCTCTTCTTTCCCCACCTTTTATTTGAAATAAATGAAAGCACTGTTTGAGATGTGCTAATTTAGCACATTTAAGGACAACAGTTTATCAATTTCTATTATAATCTTTAAATCTGGTCAAGAAACCATTTGTGTTATGGTTGAATAAAATTATTAGATATGTAATATATCCTATTTTTAGTTTTGTAATCCTTTTGTACAAATGGTATTAAGTTATAAAGGAAAACATGTTCATTGTAATCAAACCCACCGTTTAGCCAAAACAGTTGTCACCAAGGTTATATATATAATAATTCGATTTCACTCTAAGTAACCAAATTAAATTTAAAACCATGTATTCTTATGTATTCTCACTAATATAATATAACTACATTTCTAGAAAACCACATTCATCTTATATATTTATCCTAACTTGAATATAAGTGGACTGATCATTTAAAACCAAGTAAACAAACGAGCTCGAACAATGAAATTGAACATTATAACTAATAAAAAAAAGACTTGAATTAACTAAAAATGGTTGTAATAAATCATTTACATATAGAAGTGGTTTTGGACTTATTAATTAATAAGCCTAATTTTTTTATTCAGGTCTTAAATAAAAAGTCAAGAACACCTTCAAGCATAAGGTAAGGGATTGCTTAACTCAAGTTTCATTCTTTGAGTTAAACATCTATTTAATTGGTTAAATTGTTCCAAGAATATGGGTGAATGACCTATGATTTTTTTATACTATATATCCACTTAAAATTTGTGTATTTTTATTTATCACACAAAAAAATTCATTGATTTATCTTCAATCTAATGACACAATATTTGTAAGGGATCCTCTCTCTCACTTTTGTTCAAGAATCTCCCCTATGTTGTGCCATTTTATTTTTAATTTCTAAGGATGGGGTCTGTTTTTGAACCTCCTCCAGATTTCCCTTGTGGCATATAAATAATGTTATACCCCTTTACCTCTCATTAAGCCCTTGCAATAACACTCGTTACCATTATGAAATGTTTGTAAGGGGTTTCTCATCTCACTTTCTTTTCTGTGAGATTTTCATTGTTCGCCACTTATATCTTGTATGTTGTATATGTGTACTGACATTTGATATATAATAACATGATTATATTTATATTCATTTTATTCAATGATTCATTTGAGGTTTATTAAGTTCTGGTCATATGATGCGACCGTTTACATCGTGGTAAGAGTCTTCATCTCAATTACTATTTTGTTGTGACTAACTTTGTATTGTGAACCTAATAATTCTTATGTGGTGTACCTACTACCCATTTGAGATCACATTTCATTTTATAATTATATTTATATTAAATATCCATAGTCTCATTTCAATGATATGTTTGTTGTCTAAACCATATACCATTTTACATACGGTGTTTATTTGGAAAGTTATTTTAATATTGATGAATATGTATACTCTAATCTATACAGATATTGAAAAGGCATATTTATATTGTATTGAATCAATGTATAAAGAATTATTTGGACATGAAGTGGCAGGTGGGGCCCTCTATAGCCCCTCTATGCATCGGTAGGTCTCATGAGACAAATTAGTTTGGCAACAAACCCTTCGAGTTTGTTACCAATAATCAGACGAGTTTCTACCAAAAAAACTAAACTGTTTTTACAGTATTATGGTTTCATGTGCCAGATACATGAAGTCCAATTAATAATAATTCTCTTTATTAATTATTAGTTATTATTATTATCCATGAGGTTTTCACTATGACAAAATCTATGGATGTAGTTTCATTCTCAGTTTATTAATGGCATTAGTTATTCATTTATTCACTATGCCATATTGATTGTGATTCACTTATTATTGTACTCATGCTTCCACTATTTTTAACCATTACTGAGAATTTGAGCTCACCCCTTTCATTTTTTACTTCCAATATGTTACAAATAGGAGAT
Source organism: Viscum album (assembly GCA_963277665.1). NCBI lineage: Eukaryota > Viridiplantae > Streptophyta > Magnoliopsida > Santalales > Viscaceae > Viscum > Viscum album. The sequence goes on from OY728133.1 coordinate 1,982,301,002, forward strand.
CATTTATTGAGATCTTGTGGATGCCATTTATAGTTTTCATTATGTATTGTATTTTGTAAACTTTTCCAATGTAATTCGAGTAACATATATGTATCTAGTTTATTCAAGACTACTAAACTGATCATTCCTTTAGAATTTTAATTCCTTCTAACCATTCCAATATATTAAGTAATTCACCAGCTCCAATATAGAGGGGTCGGGGTGTTACATTTGGTATCAAAGTAATTTTAGTAGGAAACTTGGGAACTAGATTTAGAAAACATAGATTATGGAAGAGTCCCTAAGATAAGACTTTGAGGATAAACATCCAAGAATGTCCTGGAATTTTGGTAAGGAATAGATTATGTGAATCTTTCTAGAAAATACATCCCTATCTGGATACGAGTTGGTAGAGGTGGCTCTGGCACAGATGTATCTAGGGGTAAAACCCGAAAACACCGCTTTGAGCTAGACTCGAACGGGAACTGGTACATGATAACGGTCCCTGTTTCACTCTTGGTTACGAAACTCCCAGGGGATATGCTTAGGATAATTCATATTTTCTTTACAAGTTATTATGAAGGAGTTTAATGTAAAATTTTCTCAGAGGATTCGGTTTGGATAACTCTGGAAAACCAGAACTGAACAATGAAAAACTTACTTAAACAATACTAAGAATGATGTTTTCTTAATTTTTAGATGAAAAAAAAGTACATGTCTTTTTTCTCTTCCAACAGAAGTATTAGATACCATAGTGGGAAAATCATGTGTAGAAAACTATGGGACTTTTGAAAATATTCTTTTATCATGAAAAACCCTCTACCGAGTATCCAACTTTCCTTGTGTACTCTAGCTTCACCATGGAGCAGGTTTTTACTATTACCTCATGATGAGCACACAATTCCCATTATATGTATGACAAGGTAAATACTTCAAGGGTATATTTAAATTTTTTACCCTATCCAATAATTTCTTTTCTCTTGAGGACTTTGAAGTGGCTGCACAAGGGGGAAACCTCCAGGCAACATATCTATGTCAGATTTTGACCTACGGAATCCGTGGTCGAGTTGTAGACTTTAAATCCCTTGAGAACGAGACTACTCATTTGCATTATCATCATTAAGTTCATACTGATGTCGCTCAACTTGATACCCAACAAGCTTCTCTCAATTTTAATTCTAGATGCCCACACATGGTTTACCCTAGTTGCACACATTGCATCTGGACGAAGGAGATAGAGGAATTTAGAATAGCTTTGGGGATCCATTTGTCTGAAAACTGGGGAAATCCCCAACATCGGTTGAATATATGAGGATTCATCTTAGAGGACGTCAGGAAGTCCATACTAGTGTTTTGTGAAAGGGAGCAAGATATTGTGTAATTTCTTTAGTTTTATAAATCATGTCTAAATGAATGATGTTGTGTTCTCTGTTTTGATATGTTTTTATATAAAACAAATAACTTTGTTTAAAATGGATTTTCCATACTGAAAGTTGATTTACTAAAAATTTTCAGATAAAAGATATGAGTCAACCAACCAATATTTTATCACTACCTACCAAGCTGTTAGAGACTATAATTGTCAATACATGCTCCGAAGAGGACCAGCCATATGCCAACTTATGCCTGACTTGTAAAATACTCCATCGGGTATCGAATCATCCAAACATTCTCCATCTTTACCAAGGAAGCAATCTGGTCTATTACTGTATTTCATATTCACAATTTTGTGCATATAGGAAAAGAGGGAAGTATCATGAAGCTCTTTTTCTATGTCTAACTTTGGCTGATAACTACCGAGCTGTGGGTAAATTTCTAGAAGCTACTTTGGATGGTGACCATCGAGCGACCTACCTATTCCAGATCCTGAGTTTTAGTATGTATGAAGAACTTTATGACATAAATATCTTCAAGAATGACGTGGTGCGTGGGAATTATAGGAATTTAGTTCATACTGAAATTTCTGACCTCCACACTTCTTGTGCCTCTCTATAGAAGCCTGAGTGCTTTAAGCACAGATTCGACCCTAACTGTCTACAGTTTGTCTGGGATAAAGAAACCGAGCATCTGAATACTACCTTAGGAATCCACCTAAGATCATCAACACCCTAGAATCTGTGGTGTTCTCGGTAAAGGGACTTCAGGAGTGACGTGTGACTAGTGTTGCATATGGTTCTGGGAGGTTGAAATCTTTGAACTAGTTTTGGGGATTCGTGTATTGGGGGACTGGGGAAACCATTAGCCTTGTTTTACTTTTTGAACCAGTGGTTATATAAGAATATAACTTGTTGTCTCTTATTTTGGTTATTCTTTCATCAGTTATACTTTTGAATGAGTATCACTAAGTGAAATTTCATAATAAGTTTTTATATGGAAGGACAAACCCATATGTTATCTCTTCTTATGGAGGTACTTGAGATTATTGTGATCAAAACCTGTGAAAAGGAGTACCTACCTCTCGCAAACTTGAAAAAAATGTGTAAAAAAATATATGAAGTGACAAACAGTCCGGACATTCTCCACACCTGTCAAGGGAATACTTCCATTTACTACCGCATAACCATGGAACAATTGGTCGAGTATAGGCGAAGAGGAAAATACCACGAAGGTATTTTCCTATGTTTCACCCTAGGCTGAAACTACACGGCCAAGTTATGTTTTCAAGAGGCTACTTTGGAGGGAATCCTTTGTGCGGCCTACATGTACCAAATCCTCAGTTTTAGCCTCTACAACAATTTCTATGACTTAGATGTCCTCAGTCGAGACATAGTTCAGCGAGTTCTTCATGTGTTGGTACATTCATACATTTCCAGACTTTCTACCATTCGAGCCTCCCTCTAGAAGCCCGAGTGTTTGATGCAAGAGTTCAACCCCTTCTGTCCGAGGTGTGTCTGGGTCAGAGAATAAGAGGAGTTGAGCATCAATTTGGGTTTTCCACTGAACGCACCTGAGGATCCTCTACGATGGGAGATGTGTTAAGAACATCAGAGAGCTTTCTTTTGTGGTTATGAAATGAATTGTGAGGATGCAATTCTTCTAAGGAGGGAATAATGTAACACCCCAAACATTTTATGGTATGTTTCTCTTTAATACATTTTAGTTATAGCCTATATTTCAAGAATCACTGAGCCTCTATGGAACAAAACATGGTTACATATAGGAGATAGCCATAACCTAGCCATAAAACATAAATTTGTCACGTCTATGATTTGAATTTTAAAAATCAAACATACACGGTTGTGATCAAGATGATAATTAGAGTCTGATAGAATTAACCAAATTTTCGGCGAATAGTAACCTACCCTTATGAATAGTAACCTACCCTTATGAATAGTAACTTAACCTTATGAATAGTAATATGGCTTTTATGAATGGTATCCATGACCTTGAATGTATAAATGAATTTAGGCACCTTAAAAATGAAGATGAATATTTTAAGTGATTATATTTTTCGATTAAATAATTATTTTAATTAAATATTTAATTAATCATATTTAGAAAACTATTTTTGAAAAATGGACTTCATTTATGGATTATACACATCAAAAAATGGTTAGAGTGAATTTTTGGGATTTTTCTGAAATACTTAAAATTTTCATGAATAGTAAAATCCGATAATTCACAATAAATGCTAAATAATGGATTAATTGAGTTATTGATGATGATTTGTTATTTTAAGACCAGCTGGTTCGAAGTCACATGCATATATTACTGTTATTAGTCATTTAATACTCACCATTGGTTGTCTTTAGAGGAAATAATAAATTAATGATTATAATATTAAGAAAACTTCTCCCCCCTCCACTACATAAAGCACTCTCACCCCCTCTTCCTCTCACACCACTCAAGCCTTGTTCCTTGCCAATATTCTGCCCAAGTCTCTCCCCAAGATCCTCCCCCACGTCCAAAATCTCCTAGCCTCTTCAAAATACCAAAACCTCTCCCCTTAAGAGGTTCTCAAAGGAGGAAGTCTCAAGAGGTAAATTCCTCTTTCCAATTCCTTCAATTCTTTTATATTCTTTTCTTTTTGTTTCTTTCCTCACCTCCCTTAACCATAATGGTATGAAAAATACAGTAACATACATGTACTGGAATGTTTTAATGCTAATGGTATATTTCATTGCCTTCTATTCTTTCCCCACCTTTTATTTGAAAGAAATGAAAGCACCGTTTGAGATGTGCTAATTTAGCACATTCAAGGACAACAGTTTAACATTTCTATTATAATATTTAAATATGTTCATGAAACCATTTGTGTTATGGTGGAACAAGATTATTATATATGTAATATATCCTATTTTTAGTTCTGTAATCCTTTTGTACAAATGGTATTAAGTTATAAAGGAAAACATGTTCATTGTAATCAAACCCATCGTTAAGCCAAAATGGTTGTCACCAAGGTTATATATATAATAATTCAACTTCACTCTAAGTAACCAAATTAAATTTAAAACCATGTAATCTTCTGGATATTCACTAATAGAATATAAATTCATTTATGGAAAACCACATCCATCTTATATATTTATCTGAACTTGAATATAAGTGAACTGATCATTTAAAACCAAGTAAACAAACAAGGTCGAACTATGAAATTAAACATTATAACTAAGAAAAAAAGGACTTGAATGAACTAAAACGGGTTGTAATAAACAATTTTTATATAGAAGTGGTTCTGGAATTATGAATTAATAAGCCTAATTTTTTTATTCAGGCCCTAAATAACAATTCAAGAACACCTTCAAGCATAAGGTAAGGGATTTCTTAACTCAATTTTCATTCTTTGAGTTAAACATCTATTTCATTGGATACATTGTTCCAAGAATATGTGTGAATGACTTATGATTGTTTTATACTATATATTCAATTACACTTTGTGGATTTTTATTTAACACACATAAATATTTCATTTATTTATCGTCACTCTAATGACACAATCTTTGTAAGGGATCCTCTCTCTCACTTTTGTTCAAGAATCTCCCCTATGTTGTGCCCTTTTATTTTTAATTCCAAATGATGGGGTATGTTTTTTCACCTCCCTAATACTTACCTTGTGACATATAAATAATTGAATACCCCTTTACCTCTAATTAATCCCTCACAATAACACTCGTTACCATGCCGAAATGTTTGTAAGGGGTTTCTCATCTCACTTTCATTTCTGTGAGATTTTCATTGTTCGCCACTTATCTCTTGTATGTGGTATATGTGTACTTACATTTGATATATAATAACATTATTCTATTTATATTCATGTTATTCAATGATTCATTTTAGGTTTATTAAGTTCTGGTCATATGATGCGACCGTTTACATTGTGGTTAGAGTCTTTGTCTCAACTCCTATTTTGTTGTGACTAACTTTGTATTGTGCACCTAATAATTCTTATGTGGTGTACATACTGCCCATTTAAGATCACCTTTAATTTGAAAATTTATTTATATTAAATATCCATAATATCATATCATGGATATGTTTTTTGTCTAAACCGTATACCATTTTACATACGGTGTTTATTTGGAAAGTTATTTTAATATTGATGAATCTGTATACTCTACTCTATACGAATATTGAAAAGGCATATTGCTATTATATTGAATAAATGAATAAATTATTCTTTGGACATGTAGTGGTAAGTGGTGCCCTCTATATACCCTCGATTCATTGGTAGGTCTCATGAGACAAATCAGTTTGGCGACAAACCCTTCGAGTTTGTTTCCAAAAATCAGATGGGTTTCTACCCATAAAACTAAACCGTTTTTATGGTATTATGGTTTCATGTGCCAGATACATGAAGTGAAATTAAGAATCACTATCTTTATTCATTATTAGTTATTATTATTATCCATGAGGTTTTAACTATGACAAAATCTATGGATGTAGTTTCATTCTCAGTTTATTAATGGCATTAGTTATTCATTTATTCACTATACCATATTGATTATGTCATATTGATTGTGATTCAATTATTATTGTACTCATTCTTCTTCTATGTGTAACCCTTATTGAGCATTTGAGCTCACCCCTTTTATTTTTTACTTCCTACAGGTGACAAAGAGGAGATCATTTATTGAGCCCTTATGGATGCCATTTATAGTTTTCATTATGTACTGTATTTTGTAAACTTTTACAGTGTAATTCGAGTAACATCTATGTATCTAGTTTATTCAAGATGACTAAACTGATCATTCCTTATGGATTTTAATTCCTTATAACCATGCCAATATCACAAGTAATGCACCAGCTCCAGTCTAGAGGGTTCGGGGTGTTACACCCAGTGTTTCACCTTGGGAAGCCCCAATTTTGTTTTCCAAGAAGGTAGACTGAATCTTGAGGTTATGTGTAGATTGATGGTGCTTAAACCAGGTGAATTTGAAGAACAATTATCCTCTACCAATGATCTATGACCTCTTTGATCAGTGAAAAGGGGTGCGGTGGTTCTCAAAGACTAACCTCAGATCAGGCTATCACCAGCTATGATAATGGGATGAGGATATACCGAACACAACCTTCAGATATTGTTATGAACACTATGAGTACTTGGTGATGTTTTTTGTCATGAAAAAAACATTATTAGTATTCATGGAACTCATGAATCAGATCTTTCAACCTTTTTTAGAATGTTTCTTTGTGGCCTTCATTGATGACATCCTAGTGCATTCAGCATTTGAGGAGGAGCACACATGACACTTGAGGATGGTCTTGGACACACTAAGAGCACCAAATTTATGAGAATCTCTTGAAGTAACAGTTTTGGATTCAAGAGGTCCATTTTCTATGACACCTCATCTTTGAGGCTAGAGTTCTAGTGGATCTTGGGAAGGTTGAGTAAATGCTTGTTTGGGAGCTACCCAAGAGTGTTACTAAGGAAATGAGTTTCCTTGGATAGGTAGGGTACTATTTGAGGTTTGTACCTGACTTCTCTAGAGTGGAATAACCCTTAAAATTTTTAACATGAAAGGGGAATCCTTTTGTGTGTATGGAAAAGTGGTAGCAGTGATCTCAAAAGATAATGCAGAGGTTAATGAGTGCTCCCATCTTGAGGTTACCGGAGGAAGGTGTCGAGTATGTGGTATTCAATGATGCATCTGGAACCGTTCTTGGTTGTGTCTTGATTTAGAGGAAATAGGTTATTTCATATGGTTCATTCCTATTGTGACCATATAAGAAGAATTATGTGAACCAAGATCTTTATTTAGAAGTGGTATTCTTCACTTTGAATATTTAGCAACACTACCTAATGGGCGAGTGGAGTCTCAAGTATATCTTCTCTCAAAAGGATCTGAACATAAGAAAGTGGTGATGGATATAGTTTCTCAATGATTTTGACTTTGATATTTTCTATACTCCTAGGAAGGGGAACATGGTGGAGAATTCTCTTATTAGGATATCTTGTTCACAGTTGTTGAATGAGGTGTCAGAGCAGTTGGACTCATTGCACTTATCCTTTGTGGATAGAGATGGATCATATTACCTCTAATCAATAGTTGTCACAACTCCAATCTTATTTCAATTTAGGGAGAAACAACATAAGGATACTGATTGTGAGACCCTACATGCTCAGATATCCACAGGGCATGCTCCTAATGGGTATTAAAAAGTTGGAGAGCATGTCATTATTTTCATAGGACACACAATAATACCAGTGGAATTGCATGAGGAGGTTCTGAGGGATATTCATACATCCCCTTTTTTGGTACATCCAAAAGTGGAAAAGATGTACTGGGACCTATGATGTCAGTTTTGGTGGTCATGGACGAATAAAGGGGTTGTATAGTTTGCTTCATGAGGCCTCAATTATCCTCAAGTGAAGGATGATCACTAGGTTATAGTGGGTTTAGCTCAACCCCTTGAGATTCCATAATGGAAGTAGGATGGGATATCTATAGAATTTGTGTTGGTATTACCACATACGTCTAGAGGATATGATTCTATATGGGTGATCATTGACCGACTTACCAAGTCGGACTACTTCCTAGTTATCCGAGAGAAAAGTTCATTAGAGATATTAGGATGCCTCTACGTTCAGAAGATAATTTGAATCCATGGATATCCATAAAAAATTGTTTCTGATCAAGATTCCTTCTTTACATACCCATCATAGAAGGGATTACAGGAGGTATTTGGGACCCAGTTATGCTTTAGTACAACATTTCAACTACAAACGAATATCCAGACTAAGAAGATTATTTAGGTTCTGGAGGAAATTATCCAAGCTCTCATGTTAGACTTTGGTTGTAGTTTGGAGGATCACCTACCTTTGGTGGAGTTTTCATACAATAATAGATACCATTACACCATTGGTATGGCACTGTTTCAAGCTTTGTATGGGTGACCTTATAGGTCACTACTTTGTTAGATTAACCTAGGAGAGTCATCACTCATGGGTATAGATTTGGTGCAAGCTACTACAAAAAAATGTATAGATCATCTAAGAATGGATGAAGACTACACAAATCCATCAAAATCCTTTTGCTGACAGGATACATAGGCCCTTGGAGTTTGAGGAAGAAGACCATATGTTCTTTTTGGTTTTACCTCAATGAGGATTACAGATATTTGGGTGGGGCAACAAGCTATCTCTGAGGTTCATCGGCCCCTTATAGATACTACATAGAGTTGGAAAGGTGGCATGATTCTTGGCTCTAACTTCGCAGTTAGACTGGGTACAAAAAATAATACATGTGTCAGGGCTGAGGAGATATGTGCATGACCCATCACACTTCATAAACTAGGGTGAGCTGGACATCAAGGATGAAGAAAATTTTTCTAAGTACCCAGTGGATATCAAGGATCAGTAGGAGAGGATCCTTCATGGGTGATCAATTAATTTGGTGTGTGTCTGGTGGAAACACAAGATTCTCTAGGAGAACACATGGGAGAAGGAGGAAAGATTCATGCTTAGTACCCTCATCTTTTTGAGTATCCTTTGTTTTGTATTTTTGGTGATGTAAATCCTCAAGGTGGGGAGAATTTAACATCTCATATTTTTCCATGTATTATTTTTAGATATTATATGGATTATTTTTCAGATAAGGTTCTAAGATGGTGTACGAATCTAAGGCTCAGAATAAATTCTTGAAAAATATTAGAATATTTAATATCATGCAGGAAAAATTTACTTGAAAAATTATAATAACTCTTAAATAGGTGTTTGCCTCAGAAATATGAGGGCATTTTTGGATTCATAGTAGCGGTTTTACCCTAAGCACGTCCTAAAATTGGTCGGTGTGGGTCATTTGTGAAATTTTTTTTGGGGGAAAAAATAAATAATATAAATTTAAATAAAAATTTATATTATTTTTCTTAGACACAACAACTTTCTCCCCTATAAGTTCACAACTAGTGCCATTGTCTCATGGTTCTCCCCTAAACCCTAGAGACATAGGCACCATCCGAGGAGAATGTTCTTAGAGGATGGAAATGGAGTAGGATCAGATCATGGATCATCTCACCAGTGGAGTTGAAGAAACTCATCAACAATGATAATGTAACCATTCTTCATCGACGATCAATTCAAAATCCAGGTAAAATGTTTTTTTATTTGGATTATTCCCCATTTTTTAATTTTGGGATGAACTCAAATCAATTGAAAAACAAATTTATTTGTAGATTGATCACCTTTAGGGATGGGATTTTTTGTAAGGTTTGTTTGGGATAATTTATATGAATATATTCATTTTTTATCTTATGTAAAAGAATATAGATTGACAAAAACATTCATCGAGGTTCGTTCCTCTCATTTATTTTTGTGCTTTTCTCCCTCAATTAATTGTTCGTCGTGGGAATTATTAGTTTGGATCGTGACTTGACTATTCATGAAAAATCGATCATTGCTCACACTTTTCTTAGAAAAATGATCATATATCATAGATCTGGTATTAGCACAAAATGAAATAGGTGTGATGGAGAAGATAGAGAGAATATGATGACAAATGATTCTCGATTTCACATTCCTTAGCGTTCTTCAGGTCAAGATGAAGAACGGTGGTTTGATTTTATTTTTGAGAAGATCTGAAGATGGAACATGTTGTTCTATGATGGTGAGGATTAAAAGACCTTGGATCTTAGATTTCATGGTGAATCGATTGTCGGATTGAAGACAAAACACCATCCGAGATGCACAGAGTAAGAACAGTTGTTCTAGAAAATCTTGTAGAACACGGTGTGTAATATGGGATTACACGACATGTGGGTCCCCAAGGATGCGACGATAGGGTTGGATAGATTTAAGGATACCATGGTGTGTGACCCCTATCACAAGGTGTGTGACCATCCTCAGTTGAATCAGCATGTACTTCGGAGAGTACATGGACACGAGTAATAGTACATGACCAAATGGCACATCGTGTACTTAGACACAGACAAGACTTGGCATACACAGACTGGAACATAGACAAAAATTCAATACATGAACACAATCAGGCGATACGATCAGGGAATTGTGTGTCTCTACATGCCGTGTACTAATCCTACACACCATGTATATGGAGACTACATGCCATGTGAGAATTTTCACACTGGTAAGACTTGGGATAGTTGGACATGCCGTGTACCCCCTAGGACACACCATATACTCCCACCAAGAGTACTTGGGACTCTTATTTTTTCCTATTTTGAAATATTATAGGTTTATTTCATTCCCGTTCTCCTTACCTTGAGGGTACAGTGCAATATTACATCTACATCACTAAACTGTGATCCCCTATAGAGGTCGAGTCTTAGATAGAGTTTCAGTGTCCCTTTGCGAGATTGGAGTGTGATCCTATATCATCCCTAGTGGAGTTTACAGAATAGGCATGACCTCCTTATGAAGATAATTGATCCTCCATCTAGCGGCCACATCAATTAAGTTTGTCAAATCATTGGAATATGATACCCTACATAGCGGGTTGATCAATATTGGGTTTGTGGTGTCCCTCAGTTATTCTGGGCGTGACCCCTATTTGTGTTTCATAGTATTCTTTGACCAACATGTTCTCTTTTGGTGGGTCCAAAATGATCTAAAGAAAATCATGTATTTGATAATATCAAGGACCAAGGAGTGATTTTTCCAAGAACAAGCATTCTTTGAGAAGAATATTATGGCTGACAGTTGGTTATGACCACCAGATGGCATGGTGTCTCTCCGGAGTATATCTAGGTTCTTGTACTGCTTTTATTTGTTATACATTGTTACATCTGGTACCGAGATGACTATACTTGGTGTTTAATTTTTTGCGTTTTTTGGGTATCCTAATGATTATTGTTATACTCACCCCTAAACAGGATATGGTCGCACATGTCGTGCCTTGTGAAAATGAAGGCCCTTTTAATGGTGTCCTTGGAATACATGGAGTAGGTGGAGCATATATGGAACTGGGAAGAATGAGGTGTTTACCAGGAGTGTATTTTGACTTAGTCCTCACCCTTAGATCATGTTGTACTTATTACAGTTTTAGTTGGAATTTTGTACAGTCTCTTTGTGGTGGGCTTATATTTGGACCTATTTACTTTTCCTTCACTTCCCATCATACTCTAGTTGTGGGATATAGTTATATGCATGCATTGGATACTTAGTGTTTTTCTACCTTTTATCATTTTATGGGCTTGTATGTGTGTGTGTGTAAAGGTACTTAGGTAATTCCTCACATTTTAGTGATATGCCTACTCGTTGCTAGTCACCAGCCCTGACCTATTAGAGGTGGGCTTGCGGAGTCGCAAAACAGGCCCCACATGGGCAGGTCGTGAAATTAAACCCCTAGAAAACATTAAAAAAATCTAAAAAATCTTAAAACCCTAAAATACATGAAAACCCCAAAACCCCATAAAAATCCTAAAAACCAAAAATATACTAAAAATCCCTAAAAATACATAAAAATGTAGAAAACCCTGAAAGCCTTGAAAAAACCCAATGAAATCCTTAAAAACCAAAAAAACACTAAAAACCCCTAGAAAACATAAAAAATTCTGAAACCCTAAAAACCATAAAAACCCGAAAACCCTAAAAACCATAAAACCCTTAAAAACCGTTAAATACACTAAAAACCCATACAAATCCTAAAATAATAATAAAAACTATAAAAAGATTTTAAAACCTAAAAATGTTGAAAAACTCTATAAACCTTAAAAACCATAAAAAACTAAAAAAAATCCAAAACCCCCAAAAAACAATAAAATCCCTAAAAACCCTAAAAAACCTAAAAAATTTCAAAAACCCTAAAAACCCTAAAAAATCAAAAAAAAAATAAATAGTTTTAAAAATACTTAAAAATGTAAAAAACCCATAATAACCCTAAAAATAATAGGAAAAAACATAAAAACCTAAAACAATTTAAACCCCTAAAAACCTAAAAATTCTAAAAAACATAAAAACCCTAAAAAAGAATAAAACATCTCAAAATTTCTAAAAACCCTAAAAACTCATAAAAATCCAAAAAAACCCCTAAAAACCCATAAAAATCCAAAAAAACCCCTAAAATTCCCTAATAACATAAAAAAATCTGAAAGACGCTATGAAAACCATAAAAAACAAAAAAAAATTAAAGATCCAAATCCCTCAAAAATGATAAAAGACCCAAAAAAACCCTCAAAATATATAAATACCCTAAAAACCAAAAAATCCTAAAAAATTTATAAAAATCTCTAAAAACATAAAGAACCCCTAAAACCCTGAAAACCGATATGTAAACACTAAAAACCTAAAATCACATAAAATACTTAAAGAACCTAAAAATGTTAAAAATACTAAAAACCATAATATACCCTAAAACCCAAAAAAATACCTAAAAAACCTAAAATCATAAAACCCTAAGAGGTGTTAAAATCCCTTAAAACCTAAAAAACATTTAAACCCATGAAAAACCCTATGAAGGTGGTGGTGTCCTGACCCCAAGGTTTTGAGTTCAAGTCCTTGCAAGGCAACACACACTATATACTAACAAAAATCTTGTGGGCCCATCTACCCCATTAGGAACTAGCCTAAGCCCAAGGGTTGGCAAAATTGGACCTTTTTGGGGGTGTGCAACGTGCAGGTGGGGAGGCCACCTCAATACCTCATTACCCAATAACACGTTTTGTGGAAGGATGATATCTCTCCTTGGCGATGGCTCTCCTAAGAGATTTTCTCCCCACCCCTAACGGTGGCGGCCACTGCACCTCTCCCTCCCCCCTTTGTGGGGGAGGGTTATTCGCTATCCTTTGATGAAGATCGAAAGGCTTTCATTCCATTCTCAGTTATAGATTTCTACCACCTTTTCCTAGGATTGATCTCTGCCCTAAATTCCCATAATTGTACGAGTGTCATCCACAACTTTCTCTATCGATCCCAAAATTCAATAATGCTTTGTCTCTATATAGCTTAACTCTAATAGATCACTTCATCAATTTACAACCTTCAGTTTATTATTTTGATAGCTTCATATTCGGGAGTTGGGGCCTTCAAGATCGCACTACATTGGGTTTATTTGATGGTCGCCATATCAAGATTCGATTCGTGATGGAGGAGGATCTGATACTCACGTTGTTTGTAGCCCCTCGAAGCTTTAACGGATCCCTATTCTTCCTTTTTAGGTGGAGTTTCAATATCTATATGGATCACGATTCTCCCCTGATTACTACATAGGTGAGATTCCTAAAGTTAACCCTTCCTTTTCAAAATACCTCTATCATTGGTATTCTTGGTAATCTTGTGGGGCGTTACCTTTTATCAGACATCAGGATGCATGGGGTGTTTGATCTGGTCTCTACAAGAGTTTGTATTGAGGTTGATGTGTCTAGATCACCTATTGAGTTTGTGTGGATTGTTTTTGGGGAGGAATTTTGTTAAAGGAAACTGGTGGTCTTGGAATTTTAGGTAGATTTGTGTTCTATTTGTAGTAAGATGGGTCACACCAGCTCATTTGTAGGTGCGGGAGAAAGGGCACCCATGAAGTGAGTCTGTATTGGGTGGCGCCTGATACAGGTGGATTATCTTTAGTTGAATAGAGTGATGTTTCTTCTATAGGGGAACAATTTCCATTTGAGCTCAAGGGGGATATAGATTCTCTGGGGCTGAACAATGGGCTGAAGTTTGGGTATGATAAGGTGGAAGTGGAATATAAATAATGTGACAAGAATATAGATACTGAACTAATCTGTGATGAGGGAGTTGTGGATGATGCTTCAGATGTGAAGGAATACACAGGTGTCTTGGATACATCGGTCCATGTGGAAGAGATAGAAGACATGATTTATGAGCTTGTGCACATTGGAAACACATCATAGGAACAAGTAAGAATCTATTTATGAAACCGGTTTACATGTTTGGATGCTGAGGAGGTGAGTTCTGAGTAGCAGAATTAGGGGCTAGCTAATGCAGTATGGTCTGGGCAGAATGAATCTACTGGAAATGAGGAAAGGCAGTTAGACTGTAGGAACTTGGTTAGGGATTGTGTTTCTATGGGTCCTCTTCCTATTTCTGTGTTCTCTTTGGGTGTTAACATTCACACGTAGAAGTCATTACAGGCTTCATCATGTAATCCATTGGTTTCTAATATTCTCAAGATATTAAACATGTATTTGGGAATTGTTACAGCTAGAAAGCTTGAGTTTTTGTATAATTCAATGGTTTTTTATGGCTCTGTTCCTTTTTTTACTGATAGTGTGAAGTGTTTCTATGGTGAGTAGAATCAAAGAGTGGCGCATGCTGGGGCAGTTTTGAGTGTGCGGATGCCGACACCCATTGGTGATGGTGAAGTGCAGATAGTGGTACCGGACTTGCCTTCGCTTTAGGCTTGTGGTGATGGTGCTAGGAATGATGAAGGGCTGCCGCTTGGGGTTGGCCCACAAAACCCTTCCAGAGATGTGAAAGACAAGGAACTGGCTAGTTGGGGGGAGCTGGTTCAGACTACCATGGTTTTACATGAGGGAGTTTCCCGAACTTCTTGTGTTTCAGGGGCTATTTCGAATGCGTAGGGGTTGAAACCCAAGGGTGAGGATGAAGTGCACGGGGAGAGGTTTGGAAATGGGGAGGTAGAGGGGAAGGAATAAGTAGTGTATGGATTCAAACTGACTGGTCAGTGGAAGCATGCCATGGTAGTGAGGGCCTTGACTGGTGAGCCTAGTTGTGTGGTCTTTCATGACATGGAGGTGGAGGAACGTTCAGGTGATTTCAGGAGTGTGAAAAAGCAGGATGATGGTTACACCTATGCTCCCATAAAGAGGAGGATGAATCAGGATTACTCCACTCTTCCCAGACCCAAGACTACTCGAGCGTCATCAAAGGCGGACAAACTGAAAATAAAATTTAACAAACAGGAGTAGCAACACACTCTAAAGCAAGAAAGATGTAGGGAGGAGCACCTGGTGCTCCTCAAAGTTCACAAGGATTTCGAGTCAAGATGGGAATCGATGGGTACAGGTGCAGACTCAGACTTCTGCTTTGATGATGTGGCTTCTGAATATGGTTTGGAGGGTGACCCTTATAGTTTATTTGTTTATGACTTTGGTGGTGATGTTGACCGACTTGTTTCTCTTTTGGGTTTTTTTTTTCTTTTTTGGTTTCTTGGGGTTTTTAAGGGTTTTTGGGTGTGGGTTGATTGACTCCTCCCCTCCCTTGTCTGTTGTGTCTATTTTTCATAATAATTTTTTTTGGGGGGGGGGGGGATAGGAATAGCATGATTCTACACCATCCTTTCCCTATGAAAACCTTTTAAACCTAAAACACTTAAAACCCAAAAAACCTAAAAAATCATAAAAATCATAAAAGACCAAAAAAAACCCTAAAAATTCTTAAAACCCATAAACCCCCTAAAAACATTAAGAACCCCAAAACCCCATAAAAAACCTAAAAACACACTAAAAACTCTAAAAACCTTTTAAACCCCTGAAAATGTTTAAAACCACTAAAATATCATAAAACCCTAAAAAACTCAAAAAAATACTAAAAACCCAAAAAACCAAAAACCCCAAAAAACCCTAAAAAACCCTAAAACACTCAAAATCCCTAAAAACCCACAAAACCAAAAAAAAATTGTAAAAAAGTAAAAACCAAAAAACCCCAAAAACCCTTAAGAAAACATTAAAAATTTAAAAACACTTTAAAACCCTAAAAAACCCAAAAATCCCAAAAAACGCCTAAAACCCTAAAAACCTCTCAGAATCCTTGAAAACCCTAAAAACCATAAAAATTGTAAAAAGGGCCTAAAAATCCATAAAAACATAAAAACCCCTAAAACCCTAAAACCCCCTAAGAAAACCTTAAGAAACGAAACACTTAAAACCTCTAAAAATACTAAAAAATACTAAAAACTCTAAAAAACCCAAAACCCCTTAAAAACCATAAAACCCTCAAAACCCTTAAAACACTAAAATCCAAAAAAATCATCAAAATCTTTAAAAACATAAAAAACCATAAAAACCACTAAAAACCTTAAAGAAACAAAAAAACCCTAAAGCCCACTAAAAAAATCAAAAAATCCTATAAACCCCTAAAAAGGTAGAAAAAAAGCTAAAAACCCTAAAACCCCCTAAAAAACTAAAAAAACCCAAAAAAACCATAAAACCCATAAAACCCCTCGAAATCCCTAAAAACATTAAAACATAATAAAAATCATAAAAATTCATAAAAATCCATAAAAACACAAAAAACCCTAAAAATCTTAGAAACCCCTATGAAAACTTCAGTAACCTAAAAACCGTTGAAACCCCTAAAAACCTAAATAATGCTAAAACCCCTAAAAATTTCTAAAAAACCCTAAAAACCCTAAAACCCTAAAACCCTAAAAACCCAAAAAACCATAATAACACCTAAAAACCCTAAAAATTAAAAAACCCATAAAAATCCTAAAAACTTCTAAAAACTATAAAATCCCTGAAAACCCCTAAAAATGATAAATACTCTAAAAACATTAAAAACTCTAAAAATATCAAAAACCATAAAACCCCCCAAAACCCTAAAAACACTCAAAAACACTAAAATCTCAAAAAACATAAAAAACCCTAAAACCCCTAAAAATCCTAAGAAAACCTATAAAACCTAAAAACACATTTAATAACCGTAGAAATGATAAAAACCCTAAAAACCCTAAAAACCCCTAAATACTCTTAAAACCCATAAAAACCTTAAAACCCTAAAAATACTAAAAACTCAAAAAAAACCATAAAAAAATAAAAAATCCTAAAAACCATAATAAATATTATAAATACCTTAAAAACCTAGAAACACTTAAAAACCCTAAAAACCTAGAAAACACTAAAAACACTAAAAGACCCTAAAACCTATAAAAACCATAAAACCCCTTAAAGCCCATAAAACCATATAATACCTCTAAAACTCTAAAAACCTTATAAACCTCTAAAATGTTAAAAAATTCTAAAAATATTAAAATCCCTAAGAAAATTAAAATGTACTAAAACTCCAAAAGAACATAAAAACCCTAAAAACTATAAAATCCCTAAAACCCCTTAAAATCCCTAAAAACCATAAATATCTGAAAAAATGCCAATAAATTCCTAAAAACATAAAAGATTACAAAAAACCCTGAAAAAACTTTAAGAAAACCTTAAATACCTAAAAACTCTTAAAACAAAAAAAAACACTAAAAACCCAAAAAATCATAAAACTCTTAAAACCATAAAACCCTAAAAATCCCTAAAACAATTAAAAAAACATAAAACCCATAAAAACCTAAAAACCATTGAAAACTCTATTAACCCATTAAACCCCTAAAAATGTTAAAAAACTCTAAAAATTCTTAAAACCCTAAAAAACTCTAAAAAACCTTAAAAAAACCATAAAACCCTAAAACCCCTAAGAAAGCCTCAAAATCCCTTGGAACCCTAAATAATAATATTTTTTTTAAAACCCTAAAAACCCCTAAAAACATAAAAAACATTAAAAACCTAGAAAAACCCCATGAAAACCTTAAAAACCCAAAAATAATTAAAACCCCTAAAAACCTCAAAGACGCTAAAAACCCTAAAAACACCCTAAAACTCTAAAACCCTTAAAACCCATAAAAACCTTAAAAAACCCTAAAAAATGAAAACCCTAAAAAAATAATAAAAACTCTACAAACCCTTTAAACCCCTAAAAACATTTAAAAACTCTTAGAAACCCTAAAACCCCAAAAAACTCAGAAAACCCTAAAAATTGAAAAAATGATAAAAAACCTAAAAACCCTTAATAACCATAAAAACCATAAAAATCATAAAAAACCCTTAAGATCTCTAAAAACCCAAAAAACCTTATAAATCATTAAAATTACATAACGATCTTTAAAAACATTAAAAACACTTAAAATTTTAAAAACATAAGAAAACCTTAAAAACTGAAAACACTTAAAACCCCAAAAAATCCTAAGAAGTAATAAAAACCCTAAAAAACCCAAAAAAACCCAAAAAACCCCCCAAAAAATCAAAATTCCAAAATTCCCTAAAAACCCATAAAAATTCTAAAAAAATCTAAAATTCCCTAGAAATAAAAAATTTCTAAAAACCCAAAAAAAACACCTAAAAACCCATAAAAAAATAAAAACACTAAAAAAAACTAAAAACCAAAAAAAGAAAAACCCTAAATGTAATGCCCCGACCCCAGTTACCTAGAGTCTGTGCATTATTACATGACATTGGCATGATCACAAGAAAGATCAAATCTCGAAAGAACGATTGGTTTAGTAGCCTTGGAAACACTAGATATATTCATAAAGTTTTACATTACATCATAAAGTGAAAAACTACTACAACAACATAGTCTCCATATCCCACACTCATATCCCTACATACTATCCCTGCAAGTCATTCATAAATTACTTCTTCACATCCTGGGAAAAATAAAACATAGAAAAGGGGTGAGCTCAAATGCCCAGTAAGGATAACAATATAGCGGAAAATTTCATAAATAAGAATAAACATTTAAGGGAATGTATAACTTAAAACAAAAGCCTTTTAAACTTGAACTTCAACATAGTATGGTAAAAATAAAATGAAATAATTACATTTACTTATTCACATGGATATTATACTAATCGAATAATCACATGCAATATCAATTACCACTTTCATAATGATGGAATGCATAATGTCAGACAATCATAACGACATAGCCAAGGCCTCGTGCCAAGACTACAAATAAGATTTTGCCAAGGCCTTGTGCCAAGACACTTGTTTGTCTCATGAGACCTACCGATGCATCTAGGAGCTATAGCGGGCTCCACCCGTCACTTATTAAGTCCAATGCATTCCTCATATGAATAGGTTTAAACATAACATAAACATTCGTATTAAAACTAGCATACGAAATGCCAATACTTTAACCACAAACCATGAATGGTATAAAAATAGCACATCCACAGTCAAACATAACTCATTTGATACAATATGGAAGATTATATAGTATCACATTAACCTCAATCATAAATAATGAAGGATGTTGACATAGATGAAAATAATCATCAAAACTATTTGAGAGAAATATCCCCCTTTTTCTTGAAATCATTTAAAAGTCACACTATTTGTCAAAAATCCATTTAAAAATAGATTTTTGAATCAAAGTGTACCATACCACTTTGAAACTTTTAAAAGGAGTTTTAATTTTAAAACTTTAATGTCCATATAAATAAATCCTTAAAACCATTTTTTAAAACATGGACATTAATGAGAAAGATTTAGAAGAATAAGTCTTTAAAACATTTAAAAATGGTATTTTAGTTAGAGTTTCTAACCAAAAGAGAGACACTTGAATACAAATAATTGAAGTAATAAAAACATTTTAATATCATGAGATTAAAGGAATTCATGATATACTATGTCAAAGTACATTATATACACCACATAAAAGTGATTTGGAGTATAACAACAAAGAAGTCTCAATGGAATGTAAATGGAGATGAAATCTCTCATAAAGGCCGTATCCTTAGGTTAAGGATAAATCAACGACATAATTATGTGTGAAAAATATAAATAAACTAAATATGATTGGATATTCAGTGTAAAACAATAAAAGGACATTCACACATATTCTTGTAAAAACAACACCAATGAATTGGATATTTAACTCAACAAATGGAGATTGAGTTAAAATTACTCTTATCAAGTTCATACCGATGAATTGAGAATTTATCAATGGAGTGATTATGTGTATAAAAATTATATCCACATAAAGGGGAGTGGAAGTTATGACATGATCAAATGAATAGTGATTCTACACATAATCTTGGATTAAAAAAATCAATGAAGTATGCGTAAAGTCGAATGAGTGGAAATTGAAATTCCAAATTCCCATATTGATTTGGTAACATACAAAACATACAACCATGAAAGAAGAATCATACAATGATGATGTAAATATACATGAATTAAAGTATATTACACAATGAATACATACATGGGCAGTACACACACCACATGTAATAAATAAGTGGTGAATAATGGAATTCTCACAGAATTAAAAGTGAGATAAGAAACCCCTTACCATGTTGTAATCAACTGATTCGTATGACCAAAAGTTAATAACCACCAAATTATTTACATAATAACATGAATATAAATAGAATAATGATAATATATATATCAAATGGCAGTACACAATATACTAGTTTCAATAAATTAGTGGCGAAGAATGGAAATCTCATGGAATTGAAAGTGAGAGAAGAAAATCCCTTAACTTGTAATTTTCCTTGGTTAGGGGTAGGTTAAGCTCCTGTATAATGTTGAAATAATTGTTATTAAATTATTCATGAATCATATACATTAATATGATATCATATATGATCTTTTAACATTGCTTTGTTAATAATATCTTAGAATTATCGTCATTTCAGGTGTTAACTTACTCGTTTTCTTTTATATGTTTTGTTACGTAAGCCATGTTTTTCATGGATAGGTTGTCTCATATTCATATCCAGAATGATATCAAGTCCTTAAAAATTATTTTTAAATCATCAAATGATAATTATACTTGAATGGATATGATAGAGAATGAATCTCGTCGTGTTCGTGGAGACGGTAGTCCGTACGTACGCACGAGCGACAATATCATTATTTTGATATTAAAATAATATATAATTAAATGGTATATCATATATAAAGAATCATTATCATGTTATATTTATTATTTTCATGAGTTACACATCATTATTATACCCACCCAAATAATAATATATTGAATAACAATTACACCACGACGTGGAGACGGTAATCCATACGTACACATGTATGGTGACATGTTATTCAAAGGGTGGATAGAATACTGAATATGGTTGTAAAATATTTATAATAACATCACATTATATATAATATACTGGGGTTATTATTTTATAATGGTAATAAAAAAGAAAGAATAAGTGGAAGAAGAAAGGAACTTGAAAAGAGGTGGTGAAAACATTACCTCTTCTCCGGGTTCTTCCTTTTGATTTGATCAAAAGGGATCCTTAGGTTGGCTTTATGATCAAACTAAGGACTCTAGGTTGTAGTGAGGGAATTTGAGAGAGTATTTGGGTAGGGTTTGGCCGAACCAAAAGGCTTTGAAGGTGTGAAGAAATGAGAAGGAGGAGTGTCCTTTTATAAGAGGGGTGAGGGGCACCTTTGGAAAAGCAAAAAATATTAATTTATAATAAATTCATATTCGGTTTCTAATGGCTCCAAAGTTGATTATTCAAAGGTTAAGGTGGGGATAGGTCGAAAAAAATTCAACCAATAGAATTTAGACAGGTTTGGGTCACTATATTAACCTTATCTTTTAGTTTTAACTCTTAGTTAATTAGTTTGACATTTACCATGCCACTTTGTATTTTTATATTATATAGTTAATAAACTTACTATATACATCCAAGATACCACCAAGTGGTCCATTAATGATATACCTATCATGATATAAGTCTCTTGTCCGAGACTTAGATTTTTAGGAATTTAATATCAATTAATAATATAATATTTGTTTTAAAAACTCTTTTATGTCAATTTTGACACTATTCAATAGGTGATTTTTGTGAAACTCATAACAGAATGATTACTTCGAAAAAAGTCCATTAAATCAATCCTAATATGTCATATTATCCTATAAAATTAGTTTAATTCATTAAAAGTCTTAAATTATATTTATTTGGGAATTTATAATATCAATTATTTTAATTTTTCACTATTATGGTAATTACTGTATCATCATTGTGTCATAAATATATTAAATTATTTAATGTATAAAAATTATAAATAAATTATCATTATGTAGGAAATAATATTATATTTCTAATGAATATTTACAATCGAATTTATCTTATGTATAACCCTATATTAAATTTTTTTTAGTAAATAAACTTTGATTTTAACTCTTTTAACTCTTCTTTGAATTAAATAATAATAAATGTCCTAATCTAATCTAAGTGGACCTAAATGATAATATTTTATTCCTAAGATTGTTTTTGGCCGAGATACACTTGTCCAATAGAATTAGGACATGTGTTATGTTAATATTAATATCATTTTTACCCTTAATTACCCTATTTACTTTTAACCGTGGTAAATAAAAGTAAAAAGTTACTATTCACCAAAAATTATTTTCATCTCATTGAACCACATTTTACTCCTTGATATTAACTGTGTCTCTCGGATTTTTGAAATTCCAATCACATAAGTGTTAAAATTAAGTTTTATGAAAAATTCAGTTTTTTAACTACCACTTAGTAGTTTCACTATTCATCAAAAAGTGAAGTTTTTCAGAACAATGCCAAAATTTCACCCTAGGCTATAATTGATATTCTGAATTCAAAAATGATGTCTATTTTACAAAATTCCAAAAATAAAAGTTGCATTAATTAATTTTATAATTAATTCCCGCTGTCACAACAAATAGCGTGTTTTTAAGAAACAATATATATCAAAAGATTGACAATTGTTTATGTCCAATTTCAAAGTGAAATTAATTCTAATGAACACCATTGGATAAAAAGGAAAAAATATATTCTAATTATACTTTAAAACCACTCAAATTCATAATTTATCACTATTAATTATTTTGATTAAAAAAGTTGTTTTTAATTAAAAATTAGTAATTTTCACTATTCATCAAAATATTAAAGTTATCCGAAAAGTACCAAAATTTCACCTTAGGCTAAATTCGATACTCCAAATCCAAAAATGAAGTCCATTTTGAGAGATAAAATTTATAAAATTTTAAAAAGTAGGTATTACTATTCATAACGGCTAGTTTGATTGGTTGTGGTGTGTTAGAATCTCGAAGTTGCGTACAATGCACGTCATTGCATTATTCAAAGGGAAACGTATCGTGGAAGCTTGGGGTGTTACACTAAAACCATAAAAGACCCTAAAACCATAAACCCCTAAAAACCATAAAAACCCTTTAAAACCTTAAAAACCCAAAAAACCCATAAAAACCTAAAAAATAACCAAAACTATATAAACCCTTTAAACCCCAAAAAATGTTAAAAAACATTAAAAACCTTTTAAAACCCGAAGAAAATATAAAAAAAACCCTAAAAACCCAAAAAAACCAAAAACACCAAAAAAACCCTAAAAAACACTAAAATCCCTCAAAATCCCTAAAAACCATAAAAGTCCTAAAAAATCCCTAAAAATCCCTAAAAATAAAAAAACCCAAAAACCTAGAAAAATCCTGGGGAAACCTAAAAAACCTTAAAAACATAAAGCTCTTAAAAAACATAAAAATTATAAAAACCATAAAACCCCTAAAACCCCTAAAATCCCTAAACCCCATAAAAATAAAAAATACCTAAAAATACATAAAAACATATAAAACAATAAGAAAACCTTAAAAACCTAAAAATACTCAAAACACCTAAAAGCAATAAAAACCCAAAAGACCCTAAAATCACTAAACACCCTAAAAACTATAAAACTTCGCAAAAACAATAAAATCCCCTAAACCCAATAAAACCCTAAAAAATCACTAAAAACTCTAAAACCCCTTCTAACCACTAAAAATATTAAAAAATTCTCAAAGACCTTAAAACCCTAAAAAAATAAAAAAAACCCTAAAAACCCAAAAACCGCAAAACCCTAAAAACCCAAAAACCGCAAAACCCTAAAAACCCTAAAAACACTAAAAATCCCTAGAATCCCTAAAATCCCATAAAAGTCCTAAAAAACCCCGAAAAGTCCCTAAAAAGGTAAAAAAAACCTTGAAAAACCCCACGGAAACCCTTAAAACCTAAAAAATCAAAACCCTAAAAAACCTAAAAAATCTCTAAAAACCCTATAACCCCAAAAAACCCAAAAAACCAAAAAAACCATAAAACCCCAAAAAAACCTAAAAAAAATCTTAAAATCCCATAAAACCCTAAAAACCACTAAAATTTCTAAAAACCATTTAATCTCCTAAAATCATTAAAAAACTATAAAAACATTAAACACCTAAAAAATTAAAATAAACCATGAAACCCCAAAAAACCATAAAATCCCAAAAACCCAAAAAATCCAAAAAATACCAAAAACCCCTAAAAACCCTCAAAATCCTTAAAAAACCTTAAAATAATACAAACTTAAAAAGTCCCTAAAAATCCATAAAAATGTATAAAACCCTAAAAAATCCTAATAAAAACATAGAACGCTAAAAATACTTTAAACTATTAAAAAACCTAAAAAACTCTAAAGACCCTAAAAAACCATAAAACCTTAAAATCCCTGGTCTTGCACCTACTTTTCCCTAAAATATCCCTAAAAATCATTAAAAAAATAAAAAAAACCCGAAAAAACCCTAAAAGAACCTTAAAAAACTAAAAACAATTAAAACCCCTAAAAACAAAAAAAAAAGCCTAAAACCCCCAAAAAACCAGAAAAACCCTAGAAACTCTAAAAACCCCCAAAGACCCTAAAGAAGATGGCGGCTCTGCTCTCTCATGATGGTGATTTTACCTTCCCATGGTAGGCTTGAAGACAAAGACAATTCCTACTCCTCGCCCTCCCCCTTCCACAGGGGAGGGGCCTCCACTGGTTCTTGATGATGAGCGTCCTTTTGTCCCATTCTTGGTCCCTGGTCTTCTTCCCCCTTTTCCTCAGGTTGAGATTTTCCCAAAAGTTCCTGAATTACATGAAGGAAATCCGCAACTCCAGCTATCAATGGCGGAATTCAACGAATCCTCTGCCCTACATAGGCTGACCTTGGTTGCTTACTTCTGGAATTGGTGACCTTCGGTGGATGTTTTTGAAAGATTCGTGTTTGAACACTGGGACCTCCAAGATCGTTCCATGGTAGGACTTGTTGATAGTAGATGCATTCTGATACACTTTGCGTCAGAGGAGGATATGATTCTTACCTGGTCCGCAGCTCCAAGAAAATGTAACGGTGCTCATTTTGCCCTCTCCCGGTGGAGCTTTGACCTGCATCTGAACCGTGACTCACTGATGGTGGCATCTTGGGTTAGATTTCCTGAACACCCCCTTCCCCTTTAGTATTTCTCCATCATCTCCATGTTTGGAAACCTTGTGGGAAGGTTCTTATGTGTTGATAGTAGAACGAGATCCATTTGTCACCCTGAGGCCCCAAGGGCCTTTATTGAGATTGATGCATCGAATGATCCGATTGACTTTGTTTGGACTACTATTAGTGAAGATCTGCGGTGGAAGCAACCTCTGATTTTTGAGTCGTGGACTGATTTTTGCCCCTCCTATTGGCAACTGGGGAATAGTGATCGGGCTTGTAGTCGCGACAGTAGGAATTGTGGTGTTTTGAAGCAAGTGCAGGAGGTGGCTGGCGGAGAGAGGTAGGAGCGGGGTGAGGCGCAGGAGGCTATGCACACAGTTCCTCATCTCTTAAAGGTGGTTCAGGTTGCATCTGGTGATGAGGGTCAGGCTCGGTGGGGGGCATATTCAGGAGGTTGCAATGACTGTTCCAAGTGGGCATTAAAGGAGTGGTGCTGAGCGGGTGGCAAATGCTTTTGGTCCTTATTCTGGATCACTGGGCCAGAGGATTGTGCGGCCTGATCTTCCAGTGGAGCTGGGGGGTCATGGGTCCGCAATAGGTGATCATGGTGTTGGGAGGCTGGTCGTTCAGTGCCAGCCAGAGCCAAAGGTGAGTGATATCTTCAAGAGACTGAGGAGAGACTTGCAGCTTTCAGATACTGAAAATTCTGCAAACAGGGAGGGTGATGCTGGCAGGATGCATATCTCCTCTGATAACAGTATGGTGAGGAGGCTGGAAGCCTTTCCAACCTTCAATCATTTTCAAGGGCTGGATACTGAGGAGGAGGTACAAGGGTCTCTGCTTGCTGACTCTGGGAGTGCGAGGCCTTCTGCTCAGGGGAGTTGGGTGAAGGTTGTTGATACTGGGCGTGACAGAGGGAGTTTGGAACAGTAGCCAGGATCTTTGGGCCAGGTCAGAGGGAATGCATCCTTGGTGGCTTATGAAGTAGCTCGATCTGCTGGTGAGATGGAGGCGTTTGTTGCTACACCTGGAGACGTTGCTGAGTAGAGGGTGCTAGAAGAACATGAAGAGGTCTTCCCTGGGGTGGTGCTTAGGAGGACTGCTAGAGGTGACTGTCAAGTTTCTGAGCAGGAGAATTCGGAGGAGCAGGGGATAATGGACAAGTTGGAGGAGGTGATTGAACAAGAGGGACCGTTGGTGACTGGGATGGCGTGCGGGCAGGGGGAAAGAGCTGATAAGGGGGATGATCCTAAGCGGGGGGATGTCGTCGCATAGGAGAAGGTGATAGGGCCAGTTCTGGAGGCACATGAGGAGACTCTTGTTGACAGGCCTGGCTGTATGGGTTTGATTGAGTTGCAGGGGGATGAAAGCAAGTAGAATAGGTAGGTGGGACAATTGCAGCCGGCCCTGACAGGCGTGGTACCCCATCCCTATTTGGATATGGAGGATCCCGCCCTGGTGGTTCCTAGCGTGCCCCAGTGTGGAATCCTTTTCTCCCTTAATCAGGAAGCCACCTCCATCCCTGACCAAGATTATTTCCTAGAGGATCGTAGAAAGATGAATCATAATATGAATATGATCATCAAAGAGAGGGCCTTGCTCGAGGTGGTCATGCCAGATGGGAAGGAAAACAAACCTGCAGGGGTCTCTTTAGATCCCCGAAAGAGGAAGCTGAGGAAGGACTATTCGACCCTTCCTAAGATAGTGTCCATGAGAGCCTCTTGCAAAGCTAAGGCAGTTTCCTCTAGCAGGGGAGGTCGTCCTGTCAAGGCATAGCTGAATTCAGGGCTGCAATGTCTCAGATAGTATTACACTGCCTTCCTAAATCAATATGATTCATCTTAATGGGAGTCAATGGAGTTGGATTCTTCTTCTGGTTATGGTACTGATGGGGACCCTTATGGGGATGGAGACATTGACTTGTTGGATGAGAAGTGATGAAGCTACTGCGGTGTTTTTTCTTTTTTGATTTTTCTTTTTTAGGGTCTTTTGTGTCTTGGGTTGTAAAGGGTTTTTGGGTGTGGGTTGATTGACCCCTCCCCTCCCTTGTCTGCTTTTTTACATAATAAATTCTGAGGGGGTCGGGAATAGCCTGGCCTCACAACTCTTCTACCCTAAAGACCCTGAAAATACCTAAAAACCCTAAAAAACATAAAAAATAAAAAAAATCCCTAAAAACCCTAAAACATAAAAAACCAGTAAAAAACCTACAAACCATAACGACATAAAAAAAATTAAAACTCCTAAAAAAGCTGAAAGATGGTAAAAACTATAGAAAACCTTAAAAATACTAAAAACCAACCAAATCCCTAAAACCCAAAAACCCATAAAAATTCTAAAAAGAACTAAAAATCCCTAAAAACATAAATCCCCTAAAAACCATGAAATACCCTAAGAAAACCTTAAAAGTCTAAAAACACTTAAAAACCTTGAAAAACATAAATAATTCTAAAAACCCTAAAAACCCTAAAACCCCTAGAAACCATTAAAACACTAAAAAATCCCTAAAACATCTAAAAACCACTAAAAACTATAAAAACACACTAAACCCATAAAAATATAAAAACCACTAAAAAACATAAAAAACCTAAAAAGTTAAAAAACCCTAAAATACAAAAAAAACATAAAAACCCCACAAACACAAAAAAACCATAAAACTCATCAAAATCCTTAGAAACCCTAAAAAACCAAAAAAAATCCAAAAAAAATCCAAATAATATAAAAAACCTTAAATCCTAAATAACCCTAAGAACACCTTGAAGGCCTATAAAAATTTAACACCCTAAAAATCCTAAAAAATGATAAAAATCCTAATAAACACTAAAACCCTCAAAATCCATAAAAACTCTGAAAACAATAAAAAACCAAAAAAAATCCCTAAAAATCACTAAATATGTAAAAAACCCTAAAAACCTTGAAAAAACTAAAGAAAAACTTACAAATCTAAAAAAATTAAAAACTCTAAAAAAATAAAAAATGCTAAAAACCCTAAAAGACCCTTAAAACCCTAAAAACCACTAAAAACCATAAAACACCTTAAAAGCTTAAAAAAACTAAAAACCCATAAAAACCCATAAACTAATATAAATTATAAAAACCATTTAAACCAATAAAAACACTAAAAAATATATAAAACCTTGAAAATCCTAAAAAATTAAAAACAACCCTAAAAATAAATAAATAAGCATAAAACCCTAAAAACCCTAAAAATTCTCAAAATCCCTAAAACCCTTAAAAACATAAAAATCCTAAAAAATAACTAAAAATCCCTAAAAACATAAAAACCATAAATATCATGGAAACCCTCTAAGAAATCTTTAAAAACCTAAAAAATCATAACACACCTAAAAATCCTTAAAAATGCTAAAAACCTTACAAACCCTTTAAACCCTCAAAATCCCTAAAAACCCTAAAAACCCAAAAAATCCTAAAATCACAAAAAAAAACCATAAAACATAAAAATCATTAAAACCTAAAAACCCCTAAAAAACCTTAAAAACCTAAAACCCTTAAAAACACCAAAAAATCTAAAAATTGCTAAATCCCTAAAAACCAAAAAAAACACCCCAAAACCCTAAAAATCATAAAAACTACTAAAAATAATAAAACCCCCCAAAAAATAAAAAAACCCTAAAAACCCACTAAAAACTCTAAAAACCCTTTAAACCCCAAAAAATGTTAAAAACTCTAAAAAATATTTTAAACCCAAAAAACTCAAAACAAATCCTAAAATCTAAAAGAAACATAAACCCATAAAAACCTAAAAACCCTCAAATTATCTAAAAACCCAAAAAACCATAAAAATACCAAAAAAATCCCTAAAAATGAAAAAACCATAAAAACATTGGCTTATTGGAAGGGCTGTTTTGGCTGCGCACTGGTTCTTGATTTTGATGCTAGTGGTTCTCAGCCCGTGGTTGTGCTATTAGGTGCGATATGATTAAATGTTGGTTGTTACTTGGATGGGATGTGATGAAGATGATGCTTCTGTTTCTGGTGCTGGTTGTTTTGTGCGGATGGTCATGGAACTACCTTGCATGGTGGCGCTGGCTAATGTGGAGGTGGCGATTTTGGCGCTGGTGGTTTGATGTCGCTTGTGGTGAGTCCTTTTGGTGGGACAGATGTCACTGCTTGATGGGTACTATTGTGATGGTGTTTGACTTGGGGCCGATGGAGGTTGATGTTTGTGACTTTGTGGTGCTAAATTTGGTTTGGTGAAACTGTTGAAGATGATTTTGGTGTTGCTGGAAGATTGTTGATGATTGCTAGATTTGGTGTTGATGGATTCTTGCTGCTGATCAGTTGGGAGGTGATGTTGGGGACTTCTTTGTTTTTCTACTTTGTTTGGCTTGGTGTGATTTTTGGTCTTCCTTTTTTGGGAGGTGTGGGTTTGGGGTTGTAAAGGGTTTTTGGGTGTGGGTCGGTTGACTCCTCCCTCCCTTGTCTGTTGTGTCTTTTCTTTTAATAAACTTGGGGGGGGGGTCGGAAATAGTCTTACCCTCGCATCTTCCTTGCCCATAAGAAAACCATAATAAAATAAAAACACTTAAAACACCTGAAAACCTAAAAAACACTTAAAACCCTAAACCCTCAAAAAAACCCTTAAAAATTGAAATATCCCTAAAATCCATGGAAGACCATAAAAATAGTAAAAGGCCTTAAAAATAAATAAAAACATAAAAAACCCAAAAAACCCCTAATAAAACTGTAAAACCATAAAACCCTAAATACACTTAAAACCCCTAAAAAACCAAAAAATCAAAACAACCTAAAAACCCTAAAAACCTTAAAAATCCACATAAACCATTAAAAACCTTAAAATCCATAAAACCCATAAAAACCTTAAAACCACTAAAAATTCAAAAAAAAACCCATTAAACTCCTAAAAATGTTAAAAAACTCTAAAAACCTTAAAATCCCTAAAAAACTAAAAAAACCTTAACCCCTTGTAAATAATAACCCTAAAACCCTCAAAATTCCTAAAAATACTAAAAAATCCCTAGAAGTCCTAAAAAAGCCATCAAAATCCCTAAAAATGTAAGAAACCTTGAAAACCCCTAAGAAAACCTTAAAAACATAAAAATACTTAAAACCCCTAAAAACATAAGAAACTCTAAAACCCTTAAGAAATCCCTAAAAATCCTAAAAAACCATAAACCCCTCAAAGTCCCTAAAAACCCCAAAAACCATAAAAACTATAAAAATCCATAAAAGTCCATAGAAACATAAAAACCCTAGAAACCCTGAAAAACCCTAAGGGAACCTTAAAAACCTAAAAACACATAAAACACCTAAAAAACCTAAAAAATTATAGCATCACGCTTTGGTGGTCTAGAGGTGGCACAACTTCTGGTGGGGAAGGCTGCTGCACAGGGGCTGGTGACAGCATCACCCCTCGGTGGTCTGGAGGTGGCACGACTTTTGGGGAATCGGGGGGTTGCTACGGGATTGGGAGGGGTGGATGAGGGTTAAGAGGCCACGATTTCCTATAGTGGTCATGTTGGACATAGGGAGGCACTAGCCTTGGATGGTTCCCCCTTGAGTAACAGATTTGTTTGTCTTAATTTTGTGGAGTTGGATGACATGGATGATGCATAGGGGGGTGTGGAGGAGCAGGGGGTGACAAAGGAAATGGGGGAGGTTGCTGATACTAGGGTCGTGTCTGCTGCTAGGCCTGGTACCATTGTTGAAGAAAATGGTCCCTTAGTGAATCCTCTGCCTGGTGATGTTTGTCATAGATAGGATGTGCTGGAGTTTCCCTTGCTTATGGCTCATGGTGATGGTGCGAAGGATGAGGAAGGCCAAAGTGAGGCATCAATGGTCCCTGGAGGTGATATGTAGGATGGGGTATGTGCATTGCGCGGTGGAGAAAGGGTGGCCCAGATGGGGGAGGAGGCTAAGCAGGGGGAGGTACCTGGGCAAGGGGAGTTGGCGGAGCATTGTTCTGTGGTGATAGAGGGCTCCCCGATGCATGGGCTGGGGCCTTTGGCTTTTCTGGTGCATGAGAGGGTCTCTACTAGTGAGTCTTCTTTGCAACGGGCTCTGGCTCGGTTTGTTCATGAGCAGAGGGAGGCTGCTGAACCTAGGGAGGTGATGGAGCCGGTTG
The DNA here is from genome assembly GCA_963277665.1 of Viscum album. NCBI lineage: Eukaryota > Viridiplantae > Streptophyta > Magnoliopsida > Santalales > Viscaceae > Viscum > Viscum album. The sequence goes on from OY728133.1 coordinate 1,982,332,441, forward strand.
TGGAGGTCTACAAGCAGACTAGGGAGGAGAGGAAATTACATATATCCCTAACTAGTGTGGCACCTAGCATGCCATAATGTGGGGTTCCTTCCGCATGCTCCCTAAATCAGGAATCCTCCTTCCTCCCTGAGCATGTTTTTTTCCAAGAGGATGCTCAACGAATGAATTATAATATGGCTATGATCGGTAAGGAGAGGGCCTTGCTAGAGGTGTCCATTCCATATGGGAAGAAAAAAAATCGGCAAGGGTCTCTTTAGACCCCCCAAAGAGAAAACCAAGGAAGGACAATTACACTTTGGCAAAGATAGTGTCCACAAGAGCATCTTGTAAAGCTAAGGAAGTTGTCTCTGGCAGGGAAGGTTGGCTTGTCAAGGCACAACTTAATGTGGAGCAACAACACCTTAGAGAGTACTACAATACCTTTCTAAAGCATTATGAATCATCTGAATGGGAGTCGGTGGAGTCAGATTCTTCCTCTGGTTATGGTACTGATGGGGACCCACTTGGGGATGGAGACGTTGATCTGTAGTTTCTGCTTTTTTCTCTTTTTCTACTGTGTTTGGTATTTGTGTCTTTTTCTTTCTTTTTTTTCCTTTTGGGGATTGTTTTTTGGGTATGGTTCGATTGACCCTTCCCCTCCCTGGTCTGTAATGTCCTCTTTTTCTTAATAAATTTGGGGGCGCAGGAATAGCTTGGCTCCCACATCTGCCTTTGTCCCTAAAAATGATAATTTTTTTTGAAAAACCTTAAAACCCCTAAAAACAAAAACAAAAAAACAAAAAAACTGAAAAATCATTAAAACCCCTAAAAACCATAAAAACCCCTAAAATCCCTCAAAATTCCAAAAACCCCGAAGAAAGATGGAACAAGGGAGCCAGGCCACCTTGGGGTTCCCGTGCGACCCAGATAGTGGGAGATTCAGATGAAAAAAATGGAGTTTCAACGGCGGTTCCACTGGACCGGTCGGGCATAAGGATCTCTTCTAGCTCTACATACCTCACATGAAAGGGCCAGATGCCCAGGTAGCGGCTCAAAAGGTATTGGGTTCCAAGAAATTTGCAAAGGTGGTGAAATTGGATGCATCCCTTACCTTCAAAGAATTTGGTTCCCATTCTCATGGTTGTGTGATTTGGAATGGTCGTGTGGCACACATCTCAGCAAATTGTGAAGCGATTGATGAGAGCACTAGTTTATGCCGCTTTTCCATCATCGCAAGGGTGACTGTACCGAAAGGGGAGAGGATTTACAAAAGTGCTGATCTGTCCAAGTGCATTGCTGATATTTGGGGGTTATCTGAATAGAAGATGATAGCTATGGGGAGAGGATTTTATCACATCATCTTTCCCTCAAATGATTCGAAAAGGAGATCCTGGGGATTCGGTTCTCTTAACCTCAATCTAGGTCGTCTTCAAATCTAGGATTGGGACCAAAATTTTGACCCCTTCAGTGTGAAAAATACCTTTTCATAGGTTTGGATCAGGATCTGTAAGTTTAACTGGTTCTACTAGCACCCCAGAATCCTATGGGACATTGATTCCTTGGTTGGATTCCCTATTATAATTGATAGGGAGAAGAATAATCCGAGGTATGGGAATTATGAAAGGGTGCCTGTTGAAGTTGATATGGTGAGAACCCTTGTTGAGGAGGTTGTTTTCAACACTCTTGAGGAAAATATCAATCTGGAAATTCAATATGAGTGCAAACCCAAGTATTTCCCTACTTTCACTTTTCTTGGACATTCCTTATTAGAATGCAAGAGATCTAATCCTTGCTCTAGCTGCAACCTATAGGGGCATGACTCTAATCGCTAAAGGAGGAACCGGGAGGTGCATAAGGCCACCTCTGGACCCACTGGGCATCCTATGCATCAAGACCCCTCTACGTCTGAGGGGATGGAGACTAGCTATGTGGGGAAATTCCCATGAGGATGCTGGGAATTCTACTCCCTTGGGTCTAGCCAAAGGTCCTATAGTGGTGGATGATGGTTGCAATCATCCCCAATAGCTCCTCTACCACATGGAGCCCCAAATGTTGTGGTGGATTCTCTTGGTGGTACCATGGATCAACCCATGCAGTCCCAAAAAATGGCCCACACTTCATCCCTAGAATGGGTAAATGGATTGTTGCAGATGGTCACGGATAAGGTTCTGGTGGTAGCTCCTGCACAGACCTTAGCACCTCTGAGCCTCATCGGGTGCAGTCCTCCTTCAACTGATGTCCATGGTGCTCTAGCTGCTACTTCACCCATTGACCGATAGGAAACATCAAATGACTCATCTTCAATTTTCCTAGCCACTCCATATCTGGCTGTGGATATAGTTGATATTCACGGGAATCCAGAGGGGAGGGATTCTGATGGATTTGTGGTGATTTTCCCAAGAAAGGGTGTGAGGAAGAAGGTTGCTCCACCTAAGGAGGCCATCTACACCTTGAACCAATTTAGTCCACTGAATGGTGCCTCTTGGAGTGATATGATGGATGAACCTCAATATCAAGATGGTCATAGTGGTGTTGGTGCTGATCACTCAGATCGTCCAAAAGACAAGCAGAAACTGGCAGAGAGATATCTTGTCCTAGAGCCAGCAAAACAGCCCACTGGTAATCATACGAGGAAGGGTATGAAAGGTAAGGGGAAGAGTGATACACCCTCCTCTTCAACTTCCAAGACTCTTCCCCAATGAAGATTATGTTTTGGAATTTCCAGGGGCTAGAGAATGTTCCCACAACCATGACCCTCCGACATTTTCTTTCTCATAGGCCTATGTTAATTGGGATGACAGAGCCCATGATTAAATTTGATAATTTAAAGTTTTTTAATTGAGGCACCCTTGGGTACTCCCTTGTTTCCTCTAATGGTGAGGGTACTTATATACCAACCCTATGGGTTCTAAAGAGTAAGTAGGTTCAGGTTATTTCTGTTGAAGAGAACTCCCAGCTGATCTCCCTTACCATCTGCTTCCATTCTTCCACCCTTACACTCTCGTTTGTGTATGAGTCCTATTCATACATTAAACGGAGAGAGATTTAGAAAAGAATGGTACAAATGAATGAGTCCATCACCCAAAATTGGATTTATATTGGCGACATTAATTCTATTTTGTGTCTTGAGGAAAAGATCAGCCCTAACTTCTCCCGCATGGCAGCAGATGATTTTGCCTCTTTCCTGGATCAATGTGATATTACTGAGACAACTACTACTGGTGAAACCTTCACATGGGGGGGGGTATACCATCAATGTTCAATAATCTAGTAAGCTGGACAGATGCTTCTCCCAAATCAGTGACACAGGTCTTCTCATTGCTATCTCCGGGTTCACTCTCCCAAAGTTCAACTCAGACAGCCACCCCCTTGTTTCCCTAAGAGAGAGTAATATCAAGCATTTCACCATGCACTTAAAATTTAATAATGCTCATCTTATAGTTACAGGGTGCAACGAAGAGGTGATCAAAGGTTGGAATAGCACCCCAGTGGGAAGCCCCCACCATGTTGTGGCCTCTAAGCTCTGGGAGGTTAAGCTCCTCCTGAAATACTAGAGCAAGAAGTCTTTTTCAGGGTTGAAGGATGATATCAAGGTGGATGAATCCCAACATTCTACTTACCCAAATGCAAACAATAAGTAGCACACCCCCTATCAGGAGGAGCTTCGTCTGCACTCAAAGTTGGATGAGCTTCTAGCTCTTAAGGAGAAACTTGACAAGGCCCAATTCAATGTCAAATGGTTGCAGGATGGGGATCGCAACTCCAAGTTCTTCCACTGCCTACATATAGAGAAAAGAATAAAAATAACCTGAATTATTTACGATTTGGGGGACCCAAATTCACCTCTATGGAAGATATCTCCAAGGCTATGGTGGAATATTTTCACAGGTTGTACATGGATGATGGAACCGATTCCTATGTACTGTCAGACTCCATTTCTCCATGCATCTCGATACATGAGAATGAGGCTCTTACGGCTGTCCCCTTTGAGAAGGAGGTTAAGGCGATTCTCTTTTCATTAAACATGGATAGGGCAATTAGGATGGACTATTTTGGAAACAAGTTATTTATGTTTTATTGGGACATTCTGCATGTGGATATTACCAATGTAGTCAGAGAATTATTCCTCTCCAGATCGATTTCACATGGGGGGAACTCAAACTTCATTTCTTTGATCCCAAAGAAGGATAATTCCATTTACATTGGTGAATTTTGGCCGGTTTCCATTGGAAACACTATCCCCAAGATTATTAGAAAAATTCTGGTTATCAGGATTGGGAGGATTTTAAAAGACATCACCACCCCAAACCCATTTGGTTTTATTCCAGGAAGAATCATAAAAACATGACTTTTCACTGCCTCTGAAGGGATCAACATCATGAAAAAAGCCATGAAAAATGGGAGTTTTGATGTGAACCTTGATATCTCAAAGGATTTCAACACTATAAAATAGAGCTTCATCTTCAAAGTTCTTAACAGGTATGTCTTCTCGAGCGGTTTCATTAAGCTGATCAATTCCATCCTCAACAGTTCCAGAATTTCTTTTCTCATAAATGGATCCCCAAAGGGATTCTTTCACTACTCTTGTGGTTTTCGGAAAGGGGATCCAATCTTTGGATTTCTATTTACAAATTTTTAAGACTATATGAGTAGATTAATTATTGAACTGGTACAGGCGGGGCTTTACTATCCAATTAAGGCAGGATGAGATCTTTATGTCCCCTCCCATATGATGTATGAAAATGATATTCTTCTATTTCGAAAAGCTAATAGGAAAACATTATTATCAATCCATGGGATTTTTATCCATTATGAATTTGTTGATGGATAGTCCATAATCTGACAAAAATCATCGATTTTCTTTGGCAATGGGGTCTCCCATTCTAGGTAGCTCCACACTGCTAGATCCCTTGGGGTGAAGAGGGGCGCACTCCCCTTCACCTATATGGGCGTCTCGCTTTTTTGGGTAAAGGAAAAAGATGTTAATTTTAGGGTATTTCATCTAGAATCATGCCTAAATTGGACAAGTGGAAGGGAAAATGTATCTCCCAATCTAGAAGAGATTGTCTGATTAATTCAGTCATTACCTCTATGTTTTTCCATGATTTTTTGATCTATCGATAGTTTCCCAACCTTGTTAAAAAGCTAAGTGCGAGGATTAGGAACATTTCCTGGATGAGACATATCAATTAAAGGAAGTTGATTGTAGTGGCTTGGAAGCATTACACAAAACCAGTTGACCTAGGGGGAATTGGTATAAAAGAGCTTAGGAAATTTAATGATGCCCTACTTGGGAAGTTCACCTAAAGATTGATTAGACCAAACGGGGATGGCCTGTACTTCCTCATGGAGAGGTTCACTTGAAGACTTTATGATGGCTTCACTGGGTATTTTTTTACTAGGTTTGTTCGGCTATTGGATCCTCATATATGCCATTATATCTCATTCAAAATGGATTGTTTCCAAGAACTTGACTCTGAATTGCTGGACTACCACATGGATTGAGAAGCCTTTTGCAGATATTATGATGCCTACCCATGAGTGGAGGAATCTTTCCATCACTGGCCTGGTCCAGAAAAGGGATGATTTACTGGTGAGCCTAACTAATCAGATTTTTTTGTTAATGCAGCGATATGTTTTCATTGATAGTGACATTCTTTTTTGGAAACCAAGTATGGTTGGTTAGTTTAGTACTCGTGATTATTATCGAATGAAATTTCCTCAAGGAACCATTTCCCCATCGTGGATTATAATGTTCAGAATGCCTTTCATTCCACCTTTTCAGTATATGATCACGTGGAATGTTTGGAGAAATTAGCTCCCTACTCAGGAGCAACTGAAGAAGGATGGATGGGGCCTTGCCTCTGCGTGTTCTCTCTACAAGAAGGCTGAGGAGAGCATCCACCATGTTTTCTTACACTGTAAGTTCACTACTGTGCTTTGGGGTTACCTGATGCAATGCCTTGGCTTGAGATTTAGCTTTCAAGCGAATTATTGCAAGTTCATCTGCGGGTTGGTGGAGTTGAAATGTAGTGATCAGGTGCATAACTTGCTACTTGCTGGTGTTGCGGCAACAACTCACTATATTTGTGCCGCTCGAAATGATTTGGACTTTAGCCTCCAACCTCTATCTTTTCATGGAGGAGTTGTGAATATCCACAAGGTGATCTAGGATATGTCCCATATTCTGGAAAGTTTGATGGAAAATGATGTTAATGATCAGATTTTGCTGTGTTCTCTTGGAGTGGCTGGCAGGAGCAGGATACCGCATGATTTAATTTTTTTTCGATGGATTAATTTGATCCCATCTTGGATAAAGGTCAACATGGATAGTGCATAATTAGGTTATCCCAACCCTTCGAGGTGTGGTGGAGTCTTTCGTACCTGCAGAGGATTTGTGAAGGACTGCTAATATCATTTTATCAGTGATAGTTGTGCTTATGAGGCAAATCTCTGGGACATCATCAAAGCTGTTAAATTTGTAACCCAATTTGAGTGGAGTCTAATTTGGATTTAATCAAACTCGATGCTTGTGGTGAGTGTCCTTAAGAATAAATATAGGGATGTCCCATGGAGGCTGTTTCCACAATGGATTGAATGCCTTACTCTTGCTCATACCCTTAGAATATGTGTCACACATGAATACAGGGAGGTCAACTTGGTCACATATTCTCTTTCTAAAATAGAAATTGAAAAGAATAGATCCATGTGGGATTTTATTGCTCCGTCCTTTTTTTTTCCTCTGGTGGACTCTGATATGAATAGTTATTTTCACACATGTGCTTGCAAACCCTCCTTATAAAAATTTGTTTTTATTAGTTATTAATAAATTTTGTGAGGCTAGGTATACTTAGACCCACACCTTCTTCACCCTAAAAACCCTAAAAACATAGAAAAATTATAAAAATTCCTAAAAATAACTAAAAATAAAAAAAAACCATTAAAACCCTAAAAACCCCTCAAGAAACCGAGAAAAGAAAATATGGCTACTCTGATCCGCTCCCGCGATGGTGCCTCTGCCTCCTCGTTGCTAGCTTGAGGACGTCGATGATGTTTATGCCTTTTCCTCCCCCCTCTGTAGGGGAGGGGCCCTCACTGCTTGCTGGTAAAGATAGATTCTTCCCTTTATTAGATCCTGACTCGCTTCCATCTTTTCCATGGATTGAGCTTTGCCCCAAGGTTCCGGGCTTGCATGAAGGTCTTCTGAAGCTTCCACTATCAATTGTGGTGTTCAACGAGGCTTCTGATTTTCATAATCTAACTCTGGTAGCTAAGTTCTTGAATTTATGCCCCCCGGTTTATGTTTTTGAAAGTTTTGTGTTTGAAAACTAGGGTATTTGGGATTATGCCACTATTGGTTTGGTCGATTCCTATCACATTGTTATTCAGTTCTCTTCTGAGAAGGATCTTATCTAGGACTGGTCTGCAGCTCCTCATAGATGTGATGCTGCTCATTTTTCCATATTCTGGTGTAACTTTGACTCCCATCTGCATCGTGATTTCCCATTGATGGAAATTTGGGTGAGGTTTCCTGAGCTCCCCCTCCCCTTTCAAAACTTGTCTATTATTACAATGTTGGGAAATTTTTTTGGATGGTTTCTGTGTGTGGATAGCAGAACTAGGGCCCTCTGTCACCCTGTCTTTCTGAGGGTCTGTGTAGAAATTGATGTTTTGAAAGAGCCGGTCGACTTTGTATGGATTGAAATTGGTGAAGAGCTTCGGTGGAAGCAACCAGTGGGGTTTGAATTATGGGTGAGATACTGTGAATCTTGATTTACTATTGGCCATGTGAAAAGGGATTGCAGACGTAGTGGTAGTGAGTGTCTTGTGGCTGGGAGTGTTCAGCAGGCCATCTCTCCGATGTTGGGGTTGACAAAGGAGATTGAGTCGAGGAAAGAAACTCTACGGGATACCCTACTGGATGTTTGGAGGGATTCCAGGTGGAAAGAAGGGGGACCCTCCTACCAGAAGGGTGTTGAGGGGAAATCCATGGTTAATGACATTTTCAAGTGACTTTAGGGTGACCTAGGACTGGTGGGTGATGCCCCACCTTCTATTGAGGTGGGAGTGAAGCTCCTGATGAAGAAGGGAATGTGGCCTCTATTTTATAGGTTGATCCTATCTGGGATGAATACGAGCATCCGAGACTCATTGGTGATGTGGTGGAGAGGGATCCATTTCCAAATCCTCCAGTAGTTGTTGTGTAAGGACAATTCTAGGGGCAGGAGTTGGTCTTAACCTCTGATCAGTTTGCAAGCTTGTATCCTATAAATTCCATAGGAAATGAGGAGGGGGGGTCTTGTGAGTCCGGAATTGCAGGTTGTGGCAGCTAAGGATGATCCTCATGACCTTCAGGATGCAGCTCTGCTTCTCTTTTGTGATGGATTGAGGCAATTGGGAGCGGAGTATCTTTTACATTCTGTGTAATTGCTGGGGTAGGTGCTGGCTGATGCTGCCGTGCTTGGGGACGGTCCGAGGGATTCCCCTCAGCCTGGACAATAATCTGATAACCTTCCTATGGATAGGAGGACTGTTGACCAACCTGATCCGAGCTCTGCTTTTGTTCTATTTGAGATTCTACCTCCTTGCGTTGAGTTGTCTAAAAAGATAATGTTATACTATCCAGAAATCCCCTTTGAGCAACATCAAAAAGAGATCCTATAAAATCCAGACCTGCAACCGGTGATCTTCCTTGGGGATGCGAATAACGAACATATAAGGTTGGGGGAAATTTTTGGGGATCGTGATGACCTTATGTATAATAATTTGGCTAGGATTAGAAGGGAGCAGGCTTTGATGGGTCTCCCCGGTTCCTCTGGCTTGGATTCATGCCACCGTAAGAGGAATCCATGGTCTATTCCTAGATCTGGTAGCCAAGGATGTGTGGTTGAGCCTGCTTCTACAAATCACATAAAGGATGGTAATATCTAGCTCAAGGCACTGAGTGCTGATGATGTGATACAAAGCAAGATGGCAGGGCCTGGTGCACCCCCAATGAAGTGGAGAAAAATAAGGTATTACTCCTCCCTTCTTAGGCCAATTTCTACTAGACCCTCCTCCAAGGCAATTAAAGGTGAGGAAAATGTCCATGGTAGGGAAGGTCGGACAGGCAAGGCACAACCGAATGTGGATCTCAGGAAGTATTGTTCCCCCTTTATCAAGCAATATGAATCTTCTGAATAGGAGTTGGCAGAGTCAGACGCTTCCTCTAGTTATGGTGTTGATGGGAATCCTTATGGGGATGGAGAAGTCAATTTGTAGCGGTCTCTTTATTTCGTCTTTTGGGTCTTTTGGACTTTGGTGCGTGGGGGTTCCAGGCTTTAGTGTGGGTCATTTGACTACACCCACCCTTGTCTTCTTTGATTTTATTTTATAAATTTTGGGGGGTTAGGAATAGCATGACCTTGCACCTTTCTTTCCCTAAAGAAACCTTAAAAACATAAAAACAATTAAACCCCATAAAAACCTAAAAAATGCTAAAAATTCTAAAAACCATAAAAAAACCCAAAATACAACCTAAAAACTCTAAAACCCCTAAAAATCATAAAACCACTAAAAATCTTTAAAAACCCTAAAAACCCATAAAAACCCTAAAAAATATGAAAATATCTAAGAACCTTTTGAACCCCTAAAAATGTAAAAAAAACTCTAAAAAATGTAAAAATACTAAAGAATAAAATGAACCCCTAAAAATCCAAAAAACCATCATTACCTTAAAAAATCTAAAAACCATAAAAATATGAAAAATACCAAAAAATCCCTAAAAATGTAAAAAATCCCAAAAAACCCATAATAAAATCTAAAAAACCATTAGAAAACCGTAAAAACCTTAAGAAAACCTTAAAAACTGAAAAACTATTAAAACTTATAAAAAATCTAAAATGCTAAAACCCTAAACCCCCTAAAAACACTAAAAACCCTAAAAACCTTTAAACCCCTAAAAATCCCTAAACCCCCCAAAACCCATTAAAATCCTAAAAAATCCATAAAAATACCTAAAAATGTAAAAAACCCTAAAACTCATGAGAAACGATAAGAAAACCATAAAAACCTAAAAACACTTAAAACCACTAAAAACCTAAAAAACACTAAAGACCCTAAAAAACTAAAATACATAAAAACCATAAACCCCTCAAAAACTTAAAAACCCTAAAAACAGATAAAAACCCTAAAAACCACTAAAAAGCTAAAAAACCATTAAACCCCCAAAACATTTAAAAAACTCTCAAAACCTTAAAAACCTTAAAGTCTCAATAAAACTATAAAAACCTAGAATACCATAAAAACCCTATAACCCTAAAAAACCCCAAAACCATCAAAATCCCAAAAATCCTAGAAAACTATAAAAAACATAACAAAGCCGCCAAAATCCTAAAAAACGTAAAAAAACCTAAAAACCTTGAAAAACAATTTGAAAACCTTAAAAACCTAAAAACACTTTAAACTCCTAAAAACATAAAATAATGCTAAAAAACCTAAAAACACTAAAAACCACAAAACTCTCAAAATCTCCAAAAACCTTAAAAAATCCTAAAAAGCCCTAAAAATCACTAAAAATTTAAAAAACATTGAAAACCCTCAAAAACCCTAAGAAAACCTTAAAAGCCAAAAATCACATTAAAAACCTAAAGACCCAAAAAACCCTAAAACCCCTAAAAACCATAAATCCCATAAAAACATTAAAAAACCCTAAAAATACAAAAAACCTTAAAAAACCACTTAAAACTCTAAAAACACTTTAAACCCATAAAAATATTAAAAAACTCTAAAAATCATAAAAACTTAAAAAAACTCCTCAAAACCTAAAAAAAACAACACAAATCCCTAAAATCCCGAGAAAACCCTAAACTCCCTAAAAACCTAAAACCCCATAAAAATCCTAAAAAAATCCCCAAAAATACATAAAAATATAAAAAACCGCAAAAAACCTAGAAAACCCTAAGAAAACCTTAAAACCTAAAAACACGTAAAACCACTGAAAAACATAAAAACAATAAAAATCATAAAATACCCCAAAAAATCCAAAAAATTCTAAAACCCTAAAAAATCACTAAAACCCCTCAAAACATAAAAATTCTTAAAATTACCTAAAAACACAAAAAACCATAAAAACCTTGAAAAAATAAGAAAAACTTAAAAACCTAAAAATGCATTAAATCTCTAAAAAACCTTAAAACACTAAAAACCTTAAAAACCCTAACATTCATAAAAACCATATAAACTCCTAAAAACCGTAAAAAATCATAAAACCCTAAAATCATCTAAAAACTCTAAAATCCCTTTAAACCCCAAAAAATGTTTAAAACATCTAAAAAAAATTTAAACAATAAAAACTCAAAAAACCCCAATAGATCCAAAAAAACATTAAAAACCATAAAACCCTAAAAAACATGAAATTTATAAATACCCTAAAAACTATAAAAATCCTAAAAAATTCCTAAAAATCCCTTAAAACGTAAAAAACCCAAAAACCATTAAAACCCCTAAGAAAACCATAAAAACCTAAAAAAAATTTAAACCCATAAAAACCTAAAAATTTATAAAAAATACTTAATAACCTCAAAATCACTAAAAACCCTAAAAATATTTAAAATCCCAAGAAAAACATAAAAATCATAAAAAATACCTAAAATACCTAAAAACCCACAAAACCCCTAAAACACCTGATGAAAAAACTAAAAACCTAGAAACACTTAAAACCCTTAAAAAACCTAAAAAATTATAAAAACAATTAAAGACCCTAAAAATTCATAAAAACTCTAAAAACCCCTAAAAACTATAAAACCCCCAAAAAACTCTAAAAACCCATAAAACCCTACAAAACCACTTAAAACTATAAAACCCTTTAAACTCCTAAAATTTTAAAAAACTCTAAAAAACCTTTAAAACCTTAAAAAGTCATAAAAACATAAAAAACCCATAAAACCCATAAAACCCATAAAACCCCTAAAACCCTTAAAATCTCTAAAAAACCTAAAACCATTAAAATCCTAAATAATCCTTAAAAATCCCTAAAAAATAAAAAAACCTTGAATACTCCTATGAGAACCTTAAAAACCTAAAAAAAATTAAACCCCTAAAAAACACAAAAATACTCTAAAACCCCCCAAAACCATTAAAAACCCTAGAAACCCTAAAGAACCTAAAAATCCATATAATCCCTGAAAACCATAAAAATCCTAAAAAATCTCTAAATATCCCTAAAATATAGAAAACCCTAAAAAAACATAAAACCTTAAAAAACAAAAAAAATCAAGGCTGCTGAACTTCGATTTGCCTCCATTGAATCTTCTAATCAACAACTACCTTTTCCCTCTCTCAGGAGCTGCAGATTCATGCGAAATTAGATGATCTTCTAGCCCTTAAAGAGAAGTTGGCCAAAAATCTGTTCAATATTGTAGAGACCCAAGTTTGACATACATGTACATTACATTACTTTTTCAGAATACTTAATACATAACAAAAATAGACACCCAAGGACCGTAATAGTTTAGTGTCTTTGGAAACTCGGAACAACATCTTCTAGTCATGGTGAAAGATCTTCAATATCTCCCATAAAGGTCTTCCCTATTTGGTTTCTTACCTAAAACCTTTCTTTAAATTCTGGGGAAAAGAAAACATATAAAGGGTGAGATCAAATGCTCATTAAGGTTATGCATGAAGAAAATAAAACAAACTATACACATTTGAACTAAAAAAACATGAACATAAAGTTTAAACATCAAAATCTTGAGATGTGAAATAAATCTTGGCAGCACGTAAGGCATAGATCTTAATGGAACATCATTCATGATAAAATAGCATGTGAATAAAACATGTAATTGTGGAAAATCATTAATCACATGTTATGATTTCCATAGTAGACAATACATTGTTGCCAAGACCATCATAGTGGACAAAGTCCATTACTGAATCGGGTTTACTTGTCGTTCCAGCCTTGTATTACTGAACCAGATTCACTTGTCATTCCAGCCATGTTTATCTCATGAGATATAAATCTTGACCCAATTCATTGGAGGGAGATATAGGTCCCACCCATCTCATAATGAAATCATTCTTTCGTGTGCCACAACATAAATCATTCATCATAACCCAAAGAATAAAATGGTTTTCATAAACATCATCCAATCAAAAAATAATCCATATGAAACAAATGGATATCATTTCATCATAAGAAAAATCACACCATGTAAATAATAGAGACATTATAATTGAAATATAAACATATTAAATACTGTCATTTTAGATGGAAAATAGTTTTGATAAAACACTTGAAATGAATTCTTGAGGAAAATATCATTTCTTCTTCAAAATCATTTTCTTTTCACAAAATTCCATTCAATTTTAAAAGAAAAGGATTTTGTTAAAAATAATCATTAAATCTTATAGAGGAAGCTTCATAAAAATTAGGCGTTATGAAGTCGTAAAAATTCGTTCACGCCGTATAAGTTAAAAAAACATTCTCCTCGTACTTTTCACGGAAAAGTCAAAAAGTTCCTCGTATGTCAAACAAAAGAAAGATTCCTTCCATAACACAATGTAAAAGTCAAATAGGGGTAAACATGACTTTAAACATACATGGAAGAATATTAAACAGTTTATGAAAAGAATTTTTATAGACATGGATGAAAAATATAACCCCAACAAATACTTACGTATAAGCAATCTCGGATAAAAATGAGATTTGAAAAATTATCCCTTACCTTATGTCCAATTGCTTCCGTATGTGTCCGAGACTCCTGTATAGTGGGATTAAATATATTATTAACTTGTAACATAACCATAATAACATTTATGATATCATATATGATTCACTTATGACTTTATATTACCCGTTCTTTTATAAATTCCATGTTAAAACAACATTTTGGGTAAAATCATTTCATTTATCGAACGTTTTTCGTCTTGTTGTTCTTGATATTATTACTTATATCCTGATTTACTTAATTCCAGAATTTAAAACATGATTTATATATAATATATATTCAGCATATAAATTTATATGATAGATCGATAAATGGAATGAAATACACCGTTCATGGAGACGGTAGGCCGTACGTACGCATGAACGCTGTTTTTGTTTCCTAATTGGATTGAATGTAATTAAGTAAATGAAACATATATGTACATAAATCCATTACCATTATTGTTGGTTGGAGTGGATACTCAAGAGGGGGGTGAATTGAGTTCCAATTAAAATTTCTGTTAAAAACTTTTAGGATTAAAATCCCCCAAGTTAAAATGGCCCAGTCAATTAAGGAAGTAGAGATATAAGTGACTTATTGTTCAACAGGTTTCTCAAAGGTTTATTACTCCTCAGTTGAATCAGTATGAGAACTAATTCCACTTTTGAAACAAGTTTACTAAACAAATCACATATACACACTAACCAAAACTAACTATCAGAGTAAATGTAAAAACAGATTTATGTCTTTGCTAATATAAGCACAACAGATAAATGTAAAATAGAATAATGGAAAGATGAACACAACAATTAAACAAGAGGTTCATTCTTAAGTCAAAACTTAGTCCTCTCCACTTGGTGATCACCTACCACTAAAAAATTATATTAAAAAGTGATACATAGCCTGTATCGGGCTTTACAACAGTTTTCACAAACTGTCCTGATTTTGTAACGTCTACCACAGTTATATGTGGGAAAAATAAACTACCAAGCCACACTAGGATTCTTCCACAGTTATACGTGGGAAACAAATGAAAAGAGAGTTTGGTATGGGGATTTTCAGTATCCTTCAGTTCAAGCACAAGAGTCAGTGTGTGTAACATAGACACACTACTCACAAATGTAAGATACTTAAACACAATAGAGATTAGGATAGTAGGGATAGGTTTAGAATTCTCTGTTGTGTTGGTAGATTAGCTCTAGACTCGATGGAATGAAGGAAATGAAGTTTTGGCCCTTCTCTGTAAGTTGCCTCCAAAACAGAGTGTCAGAACTTCCAGGTTCTGACTTGCAGATGTAGAGATAATCAGCTTCTTGAATTTAAAGCTCTTTGTAGCACACCACTATAGCTTGAGAAAGGTTCTTTCAAAAGATCTTCATGAAGCTCTATGTTCCTCCGAATGAGTGCTTGAGTGTTCTTCTTCTTTAGATGTTGTATGTTCCTCTCTTATGTGTGTATCTTCAATGTGTCCACCCTTGTCTCTGTTTTCTTTCTCTACTTATATATATACACTTTTCCAGCTTTTTCTCATTTGGTTCAGCAGGGGCCGACAAGAGAAATGTTTCAACCACGTGTAGTCTTCCTCGTACATCGTACTGTTTCCTAATATGCCTGCAAATAACATTAAATAATGTCAGGTTCATTAATTTTTCCAGACATGACCGTTATGATATTAATAATAAAACCGGTAAAGAAAATAATAGAATATCATTAGACTGGTAGCAGATGCATGTCACACGGTGGACTTCAACGGTAGTCTCTCCAAATGTGGACTTCATCGGTAGGCTATTCAACTGTGGGCTTCATCGACAGGCTCTCTGTTTGTAGGCTTGTAACAGTGGACTTTGACAGTAAGCTTCTAACAATAGCTTTGTAACATCAGACTACTTCAACAGTGACCTTTCCAACGGTAGACTATTTCAGTAGGTAATTTCATTAACAGTGGAATATGTCCATCAGTAGAATTTGAACAATAGTCGACTATCTCGACAATAGGAGTTGTCTAGCGGTAGCATTCTACTAATGGTAGACATGTCCAACTATAGACTTGAATAGTGATGCTCTCAACAGAAGACTTGAGAAAGAGTCTGACAGTGGACTTCTAACAGAAGCCTCGCCACAACAGTGAGCTTGTGATAGTGACTCTTTTTCTGTTAGATTTGATAAGAAGATCAATGGTAGACTTGTGACAGTAACCTTGTACCGGTATATCAGTGACAATAGATCTTCAACAGTAACCTTCTAGGATCAGTGACCTAGAGTAATAGTGAGCTTTAACGGTGACCTTGAACAGAAGGCTCTTACCAGAAGCCTTTAACATTGAACTTAAATTTAGATAAATGTAAACTGTAAGATGATGCAACTGAATTATGAGACTAATAATATAATTTGTTCAGGATAAATAATATAAATACAGATTAAAAAGGGTTATCAAATGGCTTAATATATCATGGTCAATATTTAAACATGATTTTGGATTATCAAAATAGGTGAGTCCAACAATCTCCCCCTTTTTGATAATCACAAATTATGCCAGTATGTATTAAAGATAGATATCATATATAATATAGTTACTAAACATAGATAAAAAATGTCTCAAGTATCAGAGATTAATAAGAGTGTAAAACCAGAAAATATTGGTACATGGTATCAGAGAGAAAGGCAAAAAAGATTCATCATAGGATCAAATTAGAATATTAGCACATTTCTCCCCAATCACATGATTAGTCTAGAATTAGCATATAAATAGCACAATATTTCTCTCTCTTTGTGATTAGCAAAAAGAAACACAAATAGATAAAACAGAGAAAGCTTGCATTAATGAAAGTGCATTACATGACCCAAAAAGAATACATAGTCCCTATCAAAAGACATAAACAGACTCAATCCACATCATCTGTAGGTAAGTGATCTTTCCATTTGGAAGAAGAAGATGGAGGATGAGCTAGTGGATCACCAGGTTTAGGAATTACTGCAGGAATGACTGGAGGGGCAGCAACAAAAGCTCCTGTGGGTCTGTAGTGGGTAGCTCGTTGAGGGATCAGTGGAGTAAGGATTCTAATAGCTTCAGTAGGAGACATCGTGGAAGAACCATTGGGTTGAGATGCAGGTAAGGAAGGAGGTATGATGACAGGGGTACAATCCACATGGAGAAAGGGTAGAAGAAGGTTTCTGAAATCCATAATAATGCTTAATCCTCTTTCCATAGAAGATAAAAAATCATCTTTATTCTCCAAAAATTTATCCAAAGAAGGGGTCAATTCTCTCAGTTTGCTAGCCTGCTCCCTGAATGCCTAATTCACTGGAGTCAACTTCATATTCTCTATCAAAATATTGAAGTGGTTGGTCATTTGGTTCTTGGTATAGATCTTCTCAAAGTAAGAATCTACGTTATTCTTAATGGCTTCATGAGTAGCAGTAGCTGCTTGCAAGTGTTCACGAACATAACTGTTGACTTCCCTAGTGGTAGCAATTATCTGAGAATCAGAGGTTCCACTGGTACTGGCCTTAGCAAGCTCTTCCTGGATCACATTTTTGATCTGGTCAATGTTCACAGAGGTGCTAGATGATGGAAGGGGTTTGACCGAGAAAGCTACTGTCTCTTTGAAAGACTGAGTCAAATTACCTATCACCTTCTGTGCATCCTGACTGTTCATGTGTTCTTTGACTGATGTATTAAAATCCTTAAACACTTCCACAAACTGCTTTACTACTTCTTTGATATATCGAATTTCAGCATTCACTTGGTTTTGAGAACTGCTCATGGTGGTCAATGAAGCAACCGATTATCTCAGAGCAACCACAGCTCCTGTCCAGTTTTCAATTTGAGTATGGCACAATTTAATCTCATTCAGCATTTATTCACTGGACTAGACACATCACATCCCAAAGATAGCTCCAGGGATTGCTCCACATTCCTCATCTCTTCAACAAGGCCATTCTTCAAATATGCCATTGATTCTCTCAGGGCCTCTTTCATTTCAACCTTTATGGACTCAAGGTCCTCCTTGGTTGCCAAATTGTCAGCCACAACTACTAGAATACTTTCAGGTAGGATAACAGAATCACTTTGAGGTTGTTCTTCCTCATTAGAATCTCCATAATTGAGTCCAAGTACCATGTACCCTGGATATGATGACCAACCCTCTATTTCATACAGCACAGAAACTGAACCAACATGTTGCTCCCCCTCACTTAGAGCTCTCTCCTGAGTATTCTCCTCTACTTGTTTTTCTCTAGGAAACTCCATAACTTACTCTACAACTCCATCAGATTCAACAATAGTTTGCTCTGTTGGTTCATTAGTGGGGTGAGTCACATCCTTCACTGAGTCATCAATTACTTCCATATCAATTCCAGTAGATTCCACTCCTGCTTCCTGATCAGACATTGTCTTATCTGTATTATCTATCATAGGGATCAAATTGAGCTCTTCTTCTTCATTGTCCTCACCATCAGCTTCAGCAACAACCTCTTTTACTTCATCCTTATCACAAGCTTCAGGTAGTACGATCCATTTTTGTTGGCAAAACATTCGGTCCATCCTTGGGCATCTATGCCTTTAGCACTAATGACTTGCTCGACAGCAGCCATTCTCCACTTAATTCCTTCTCAGCAAAGATTTCTCTCTTGGTTAGATGCGGGTTGACAGGTCCCGTCGGGGTATTACTGGTCCCACTGGATTCGTATCGGGTTCTCTTTGTCCTTGGCGCATCCTCATTGACAGTCGGGGGTCGCTTGGCTCTAGCCATAGAGATTGAAGAAGATTCGAGGGTTCAGATGAAGAGTTAGGGTTTAGAGATTTTGAGAGCAAGGTTCAAGATTGAGAGAGGAAGGTGGATTGAGATATGTTCATCGCCTTTGGTTTTATCATTTAGGGATTAAAAAATAAAACAGAAATAATAATAGGAATAAAAAACGATTCGAATTCCCGCAAAAATAAAGACAAACAACGAGGTATCCAACAATGAAATATACCAGTGAGGTACACCAGTGAGGTGCAACGGTGAGGTGTAACCGTTAGGTTTATCAGTGAGGTCCAACTGTGAGGTCTGATGGTGAGGTCCGACTGTGAGGTCCAACGGTGAGGTCCAACTGTGAGGTCCGACTGTGAGGTCAAACGGTGAGGTCTAACTATGAGTTCTAACAGCGAGGTCTAACTATGTGGTTTCCTATGCTGAAAGTAATCATTCCCAACTCATGTTTGATGTAATTTAATCTCTCATAATTCAAAATCTTTGTGAATATATCATCCAATTGATGTTCAGTGCCAATGAATTCAAGAGTGATATCACCCTTTTGATAATGATCCCTCAAAAAGTGATGTCTCACATCAATATGCTTTGTCCTAGCATGAGATACTGGATTTTTGGAAATGTTAATAGCACTTGTATTGTCACACTTTATAGAGACATGTTTGAATTGATATCCATAGTCCAGTAAAGTGTGTTTCATCCACAGAATTTGAGCACAACAACTTCCAGCAGCTATATACTCAACTTCGATAGTGGATAATGCAACAGTGTTCTGCTTCTTACTATACCAAGATACTAGTGACTTGCCTAAAATGTGACATTTCCCAGAGGTGCTTTTTCAATCTAACTTGCAACCAGAAAAATCTGCATCAGAATTACTCAACAGATCAAATGATTGTCCTTTTGGATAAAATAATCCTAAGTTGGGAGTATGTTTGAGATATTTAAAAAACTTTTTTACAGTAGTTAAATGAGATTCTTTTGGATTGACTTGAAAGCGAGCACACATTCAAACACTAAACATAATGTCAGGTCTACTAGCTATAAGATAGAGTAGACTTCCTATCATACCTCTATAGTTGGTTTGATCCACTGGTTCTCCAGCTTCATCAGTATCCAACTTACAGGTGGTACTCATAGGTGTGTCACTACCTTTACTACCATCCAAAGAAAAACGTTTTAAAAGATCCTTACTATATTTACGTTGATTCAAAACAATTCCATTTTTATTTTGAAAGATCTGAAATCCAAGGAAAAATTTGAGTTCTCCCATTAAGCTCATTTCAAACTCATTTTGAATCATTGTTGAAAAATCAATACATAATGATTTTTTAGAAGATCCAAAAATAATATCATCCACATAAATTTTTACTATCAAAACATCTTTAGAAATCCATTTAATGAAAAGAGTTGGATCATCTATCCCTTTAGTAAAACCTTTTGAAATAAGAAAAGAGATGAGCCTATCATACCATGCTCTTGGTGCTTGTTTTAATCCATATAAAGCTTTAGATAGTTTAAAAACATGATTGAAAAAATGGGGATTTGTAAAACTAGGAGGTTGTTCAACAAACACATCCTCAACTATATACCCATTTAGAAAAGCACTTTTAAAATCCATTTGATAACGTTTGAAATTCAGATGATCTGCATATGAAAGTAGTATCCTAATAGATTTTAGTCTAGCTACAGGTGCAAAGGTTTCCTCATAGTCTATTCATTCCTCTTGACTATATCCTTATGCAACTAGCCTTGCTTTATTTCTAACTATATTCCCAGACTCATCAACTTTGTTCCTAAACACCCATTTAGTGCCTATGGTCACAGTGTCCTTAGGTCTTTCTACTAATTCCCAAAATTTGTTTCTTTCGAACTGATTTAGTTCTTCTTTCATAGCCATTACCCAAAATTCATCATTGATAGCATCATTAATATTTTTGGGTTCAAGCTGTGAATGAAAATCTTGATGTTCAACCTGGTTTCTTAGAGAAGCTCTAGTTTGTGTTCATATATTTAAATCGCCTACAAAAACATCTAGAGGATGATTCTTGAGAGTCCTAATACCTCTAGGAAGGTTTGAACTAGATTCCTCATTGTTGTCTGTTGGTTCAGAACCAGTAGGAGCAGATTCTAAAATATTTCCAGAACTGGATACTTTTACAGGGGATTCACTATCCTTATCATTAAAGTTCAGATTTGAAAAATCTTCCTCAATATTTTCAAGAGAGGTTTTAGGCTCATGTGGATCAGTCTCATCTAATTTTACATGAACTTATTCTTCCACACATTTGGTTTTCTTATTGAACACTCTATAGGCTTTACTTGAGATAGAATAACCCAGGAAAATTCCTTCATCACTTTTGGGAGAAAATTTATCAAGATTATCTTTGGTATTAAGAATAAATACTTTGCAACCAAAAACTCTAAATTAATTAACCTTAGGCTTCCTATTATTCCAAAGTTCATAAGGGGTACTTTTTAGAACATGTCTAATTAAAACTCTATTGATAACTTAACAAGCTGTATGTACAACTTCAACCCAAAAATAAACAGGAAAGTCATACTCATTAAGCATAGTTCTTGCAATTTTTTGAAGGGTCCTATTTATTCTTTCAACAACTCCATTTTGTTGAGGTGTCCTAGGGGAAGAGAAATTGTGACTATAGACATTGTGTGAGCAGTAAGATTCAAACTCATGATTCTCAAAATCAGGGCCACGATCACTTCTCAAGGTATTAATTTTAAGTCCAATAAGATTTTCTACAGACTTGGAATATTTGACAAAATAGGAACAAACTTCACTTTTGTGAGCTAGAAAGTATACCCAAGTATACCTAGAGAAGTCATCTACAAGAACATAAACATAGTGCTTCCCATTTAAACTTTAAACTCTTGATGGTTTAAACAAATCCATGTGAACCAACTCAAGTGGTTGAGAATTTGAAACTTTTTTCTTTGGTTTGAAAGAAACTTCGTGTTGTTTTCCCTTTTGACAGGGATTACACACTTTATCAATTGGGAATTCTAATTTAGGTAAGTCTCTAACTAAACATTTCTTAGATAGATTCCTAAGTGAGTGCACATTACAGTGTCCTAATCTTCTGTGCCACAACCAAGACTCTTTATGAAAAACATTTAAGCAGGAAACATTTTGTTTGGCTAAGGAATTTAAATCAACAGCATATACATTATCATTTCTACATGCAGTGAAAGATAAATCATTTTTTGAATTAAAAACATTGAATGAATCATTTTCAAATTTAATATTAAATCCATCATCACATAACTGAGAAATGGTAAGTAAATTATACTTTAATCTATCAACAAAAAGTACTTTAGAAATTAATATTGTATCAGGGTTACCAATCTGGCCAAAGCTGACGATTTTTCCTTTTGCATTGTCACCAAAGGTGACATTCCCACCATCAACTTTAATTAGACTCTTGAAGCAAGAATAGTATCCTATCATATGTCTTGAACATCCACTGTCCAAGTACTATAGAGTATTACATGAACTCTTTAAACAACTTCCCTGCAAAATAGATTAAACATGGGGTAATTTTGGTACCCAGATCTTCTTGGGTCCAGAGAGGTTAGCAAGTAAAACTTTGGGAACCCATATTTTCTTTATAGGTTTTCTAAGATAAAAAACACATTTTGAGACATAAATACTTTGTTAGGTCCTTTAGAAAATTGTTTCTCAAAATATTGTCCAGAACTAATAGTGAGTTGTCCTGATTTTGGAACAAATTTGGTTTTTCTAATTTGTCTCTGTCCAGGTTGATATCCTAGACCAGTTGTATATTTTGGGGCAATATGTTTTCCTAGAAACTGTGTCAAGTTATCCTTACCAACAGTGAACTTCTCAATATCCTTTCTTAATTTTTCATTAGATAATTTTAACTCTTTATTTTTCTTTAGCAGTGTAGAAAATTTCTCTTTTTCAATGTCCAGATTTTACTTGAAATTCGCATTTAAAACATGTTGTCTTTTTAATGAATTATATTTTTCTTTGAGTTCATTAAAAGTGTCCTTAACCATTTCGCAATATTAAAATAATTCTTCCTTAGTAATATCTTCATTATTATGAGAGTCACTTTCATTACTAGAATAATAAGTATTATGCACAGGGGAATTAATTGTTACCTCGGATGTATCTGTCATAAAACATAGATTGGCATGTTTGTTCTGTTCTGAGTCTAAAGAATTAGGTTCACTCGAACTATCTTCTGAAGCACTCCAGGTTTCTTTCATAGCATTTTTATAACTTTTTCCCTTATAATCATATTTCTTTTTGAATTTCAACTTCGGGTAGTCAGCCTTGATGTGTTCTTTCCTCTTGCATTCATAGCAGACTATATCATATTCCTTATCAGATTTCTTCCAATACTTCTTCCACTTACCTAGTTGATCATACTTTCCCTTGTAGTTTGGTTTTATGAAAAACTTCTTCTTCCTATAGAACTTATTAAATCTCCTGGCTATTTGAGCCATTTCTTTATCACTGTCTGAATCTGAATTTTCACTAGTTGAACTTTCAGTAGGTACATGTATTTTCTCCTTGTCTTTGCTCTTTGAAGTAGTAGACTTGAATTCCACGGATTTTCTCTTGGGTTTATAATCTTCTTCTTTGTTCACCTTCAGTTCTTCTTCATACATCATTAGTTTACCAATCAACTCCTTAACAGGTAGCTTGCTGATGTCACATGAATCTCGGATAGACACAGAAGTGCCTCTCCATCTGTCTGGCAATCATCTCAATATTCTCATGATCTTCCCCTTCTTTGGAACTGCTTTTCCTAGTGAACTCATGGTGTTGAAAATCTCATTAAACCTAAGGTACATGTCAAAAATGGGTTCATTAGGTCTCATTTTAAAATTATCATATTTAATAGTATAAGTATTTAATCTCATTTCTTTCACGTTGGTTGTTCATTCATGAGAAACAACCAAGGTGTCCCAGATTTCATGAGCTGTTTTACATGCAGAATTTCAGTTAAATTCCTCATCTCCTAAAGAGAAGTAAAGGGAATTCATAGCTTTACAGTTATTGTTATAGTCATACTTTTTAGCATCATCCCAAGTAGATCTAGCAGTTTTGGGGATCTCATATTTTTATTCTATAGTAGACCAAATATCAAAACTAATACTTTCCAAATGAATTTTAATTTTAATTTTCCATTGAGAATAATTCACACCATTAAAGAAAGGTGGAATGTTAGTAGCAGCACCTTCTAGTATATTGTCCATAACTAGATTTTAGAAAATATATTAAAGAGATAAAATTTAGAACTAACAGAAATTTAAGATCTTTAAGATAAAACTAAAATCACAGTTTGAAAAACAGAGGGTTTGAAAACTTTTTATAAATAAGAATATAATCCTTTGATACCAAATTTTGGTCGGAGTGGATACTCAAGAAGGGGGTGAATTGAGTTCCAATTAAAATTTCTGTTAAAAACTTTTAAGATTAAAATACCCCAAGTTAAAACGGCCCATCCAATTAAGGCAGTAGAGATATAAGTGACTTATTGTTCAATAGGTTTCTCAAAGGTTGATTACTCTTCAGTTGAATCAGTATGAGGACTAATTCCACTTTTGAAACAAGTTTACTAAACGAATCACATATACACACTAAACAGAACTAACTAATAGAGTAAATGTAAAAAAAGATTTATGTCTTTGCTAATATAAGCACAATAGATAAATGTAAAACAAAATAATGGAATGATGAACACAACAATTAAACAAGAGGTTCAGTCTTAATTCAAGACCTAGTCCTCTCCACTTGGTGATCACCTGCCACCAAGAAATTATATTAAAAAGTGATACACAGCCTGTATTGGGCTTTACAACAGTTTTCACAAACTGTCCAGGTTTTGTAACCTCTACCACAGTTATACGTGGGAAAAATAAACTACCAAGCCACACTAGGATTATTCCACAGTTATATGTGGGAAACAAATGAAAAGAGTTTGGTATGTGGATTTTCAGTATCCCTCAGTTCAAGCACAAGAGTCAGTGTGTGTAACACAGACACACTGCTGGAAAATGTAAAATACTTAAACAAAATAGAGCTTAGGATAGTATAGATAGGTTTAGAATGCTTTGTTGTGTTGGTAGATAAGCTCTGGACTCGTTGGAATGAAGGAAATGAAGTTTTGGTCCTTCTCTGCAAGTTACCTCCAAAACAGAGTGTCGCAACTTCTAGGTTCCGACTTGCAGATGTAGAGATAATCAACTTCTTAGATTTAAAGCTCTTTGTAGCACACCACTACTACTTGAGAAAGGTTCTTTCAAAAGATCTTCATGAAGATCTATGTTCCTCCGAATGAGTGCTTGAGTGTTCTTCTTCTTTAGATGTTGTATGTTCCTCTCTTATGTGTGTATCTTCAATGTGTCCACCCTTGTCTCTGTTTTCTGTCTCTACTTATATATATACACTTTTCCAACTTTTTCTCATTTGGTTCAGCAGGGGCTGACAAGAGAAATGTTTCAACCACGTGTGGTCTTCCTCATAAATCATACTGTTTCCTAATATGCCTGCAAATAACATTAAATAATGCCAGGTGCATTAATTCTTCCATACATGACCATTATGATAGTAATAATAAAATTGGTAAAGAAAGTAATAGAATATCATTAGACTGGTAGCATATGCATGTCACACGGTGGACTTCAACGGTAGTCTCTCCAACTGTGGACTTCATCGGTAGGCTATTAATCTGTGGGCTTCATCGGTAGGCTCTCTGTCTGTAGGCTTGTAACGGTGGACTTTGAAAGTAAGCTTCCAACAGTATCTTTGTAATATCAGACTACTTCAACAGTAACCTTTCCAATGGTAGGCTATTTCAGCGGGTAATTTCATTAACAGTGGAATATGTCCATCAATAGACTTTGAACAACAGTTGACTATCTCGACAGTAGGAGTTGTCTAGTGGTAGCCTTCTACTAACGGTATACATGTCCAACTGTAGGCTTGAATAGTGATTCTCTCAACAGAAGACTTAAGAAAGAGTCTGACAATGGACTTCTAACAGAAGCCTTTCCACAGCAGTGACCTTGTGATGGTGACTCTTTGTCTGTGAGCTTTGATAAGTAGATCAACGGTAGACTTGTGACAGTAACCTTGTACCGGTATATCAGTGACAGTATATCTTCAACAGTAACCTTCTAGGATTAGTGACCTAGAGTAACAGTGAGCTATAACGGTGACCTTGAATAGAAGGCTCTTACCAGAAGCCTTTAACAGTGAACTTAAATTTAGATAAATGTAAACTGTAAGCTGATGCAACTGAATTATGAGACTAAGAATATAATTTATTCAGGATAAACAATATAAATACATATTAAAAAGGGTTAGAAAATGGCTTAATATATCATGGTCAATATTTAAACATGATTTGGGATTATCAAAATAGGTGAGTCCAACAATTATTATGTAATATCTTTCATGATTATTTATTATATATAATTTATAATCATACATGAATGGTTAATTATGGAAAATGAATCTCATCGCGTTCGTGGAGACAATAGTCCGTACGTACGCACGAGCGACAATATCATTCTTTTGATATTAGAATCGTATATAATTAGATGTAATATCATATATAAAGAATCATCATAATGTTATATTTATTATTTATATCATTTATACTCATTATTATACCCATCCAAATGATAAAATGTTTTAATAACAAACTGCACCACGACGTGGAGACGGTAAGCCGTACGTATGCACATGTGGTGACTTTTTCATTCATAGGATGGATAAAATAACTAATATGGTAGTAAAAAATTTATAATAACATCACAATATATAGAAGATACTGGAGTTATTATTTTATAATGGAAACAACAAATAAGGAGGAAGTGGAAGAAGAAAGGAACTTGAAATAGGTGGTGAGATATTTACATCTTATTTGGGTTCTTCCTTTGATTTGTTCAAAAGGGATCAATAGGTTGGCTTTATAACTAAAGGAAGGCCTCTAGGATGAAGGGAGGACAATTGAGAGAGTATTTGAGCAGGGGTTGGATGAGACAAATGGCTTTGGAGGAGTGAATTAGAGAGAAGGGGGAGTGCCCTTTTATAAGAGGGGTGAGGGGAACCTTAGGAAAAACATAAAATATTATTTTATAATAAATTCATATTCAGTTTTTAATGGCTCCAAAGTGACTTATTTAGAGTCTAGGGTGGGGATGGGTCGAAATCCTCTCAACCAATAGGTTTTAGACAAGTTTAAGTTATCATTTTAACCTTATCATTTAGATTTAACTCTAAGTTAAATAATTTAACTTTTATCGTATCTTCTTGTATGCTTACACTATATGGTTAATAAACTTACTATAAACTACCAATAGAACCCCAAATAGGTCATGAATGTCATATATATTATTATATAAGTATTTTGGCCGAAACTTAGATTTTTAGGACCATTATAACAATTAATAATATAATATTTGTTTTAAAAACTCTTTTATGTGAATTTTGACACTATTTGGTATTTTGTTTTTTATAAATTCATAACATCATTATTACTTCAAAAGAAATTCATCTAACCAACACTAATATGTTATATTAACCAATAAAATTAGTTTAGTTCTTAAAAAGGCTCAAATTAAATTTATTTGGGTATTTATAATATCAATTATGTTAATATTTCATTAATAAGGTAATTACTGCATCATCATTGTTTCATAAATAAATTAAATTATATAATGTCTAAAAATTATAAAAAAATACCATTATTCAGGAAATATTTCTATCTTTATAATGACTATTTATAGTCGAATTTATATTATGTATAACCCTATATTAAAAATGTTTTAGTTATTAAACTTTGATTTTAACTATTTTAACTCTTCTTTAAATAAAATAATAATAAATATCCTAATCTAATCCAAGTGGAACTAAAGGGTAATATTTTATTAATAAGGTTGTTTTTGGTCGAATTACACTTATCCAATAGAATTAGGACATGTTTTAGGGTAATAATAATATCATTTTTACCCTTAATTACCCTATTTACTTTTAAGTGTAGTAAATAAAAGTTAAAAGTTACTATTCACCAAAAATTATTTTCATCTCATTGAACCACATTTTACTTATTGATATCAACCATGTCTCTCAGATTTTTGAAATTCAACTCACAGAAGCTGTAAAATTAAGATTTATGTAAATTTGCAAATGCTCTTAGGAGGTGGGTAAATGACGGTAAAAAGTTCAATAAAATTTTTATATATCTAAAATTATTATAAAATGTCTCCAATGAATTAAATTGAACTTATTTAGGTATTATGCATCTATTTGACCTAAAATAAATTTAAATAAAATAAATTATTATTTAAATAAAATGTCGGTTTTAACCAATAACTCAGTGTTTTCACTATTCATCAAAAATTGAAAGTTTTAAGAAAAATACCAAAAATTCACCCTAGGCTAATTTCGGTATTCCAAATCAAAAAATGAAGTCCATTTTGAATGATAAAATTTATAAAATTTCAAAAAGTGGGTATTACTATTCATAACAGCTAGTTTATATAATATTCTAATAACATATCGTTGTTTAGTGAAACTTGGTATTGCGTACAAAGCAAGCTATCGAGTAAGGTTTATCTTGCATGTAACAAAAGAAAAGAAAGTGTTAAATATACTAAAATATAATACGGTGTTGTGTATAGTGTAAGATAATCTTGGTGTAGCATATAACACAAGACATCAAAGTAATTAATAATATTTCTCGTAAAATCTCGGGATGTTACATTCTACCCCCCTTAAAATGAATTTCACCCTCGAAATTCATCTGGGTTATAAATGGTTTACTACTTGAAAGTTTCTTTCATAGAAACCCACATTGTAAAAAGGAATACTAAAACTTAATTTTAAAAACTAATGTATAAAACATAATGGTTACCCAAATTAACTCATCATTGGGTTTCCACATAGAAGAACATAGGTGAAAATATATATAGGGAAGAGAAATATAACCATCAAGTTCTGATGGAGAGTGGTATAGAACATGGCTACGAAAAATCCAACAATCACAAAGCCATAAATTTGTGATGATCTAAGGTACCATCTAGGACAACATTTTTGGTTTTCAAGATCATTTCCCTAAAGTTGAAAAAAATTGGAATTAGAAGAAATACTTAATTGATTTTGGTACAATCTCACCATTGCTCATTCCTTGAACAATTTCCACTTCATATCTTAAAGAAATAAAGTTGAATTTGTCATTCATGATGTGTTAGAAGATCATGCGATAGAATGATAGGTCATTCCATCTGTCTCAAACAAAAGGTTAGCAAAAGTTATTAAATGTACATAAGTCCATCTATGGTGATATTAATCGTATATGGTTCCTAAAATGGACTTATACTTCATATATCATACTGATTTATAAAATAAAACTATTTTCTACTAACCAGGGACTTCCTGTAGGGCAATGATAGGTGATAAAGGCCTGTCGCACTTCAGTTGTGGGTTCGATTCCCGCATCCTTGTCCGACACGACGAGTTTTCCTTTTTCTAAAACTATAATATTATAACATTTCAGAAATAAAATAAAAAATTTATAGCCTTAATCAATACTATCTGATGTCTAAATCAATCCATTCCAACCTTTAGGCTTATCGAAAATACTTCTGTCCGATTACTAGAAATCTCATCTACTAAGCATGTGAATACCTTCATTTATCCCCCATATATCATAAGATATATCTTGTTGGTCACATTCCAAACATGTAAATACCTTAATCATGTATTCTCTTGAAACATGAATTACCATAGAATCTTTGTGAAAACATGAATGCTGTCAATAATTAACTCTTTCCACATACCAAAATCCCAAAATTCTATCTACTCAAACCATGATATCACTTTGTCCTTATATCATTCATGATCTCATTAATACTATCAAACATATTATTTTCTCTGTATCCATTCATTATGCGCATATCATCTTCTTTCTAAAAATATCTGAATAACCTTTCATGATTACCAGTACCATTCAAAATATACTTTCAAATACTTTAGGAAAAGCAATAGTGTAACAATCCTTAGATGTTTCTTTATTCCATAGTACCATTAAAATAACCCTAGATAAACATAAAATCATTACACTACCTTCTTAAACCATTGACCGAGATTCATCATTTTATTCCTCAACACTTCATTCATCTCATATATCATTTATAGTCTCTTCATCATCATCAACATAAATACTACCCATATGACCATGCTGATTCTCTTCATGAGATCTTTCCTTATGGCATTGGTTTGCATAATGCCCGTACATTCCACATTTAAAACATTTAACTATTTTTGATGTCTTAGGAATACCATTATCCTTGTCCACAGTGTTAACTGAACCCTTTTCTCTGCAATTACTGGCTTTGTGTCTTTCTTTTCCACACCCAAAGCATCTTCCAGTTCCTTTGAAACATTCTCCTTGATGTCTCTTCCCACATGATTTACATGAGAAAAATTGAACTTTATTTCCTCTAAGATCATCATGAAACTCCATCTTTCTCTTATTAGCTGAGTCAGGAAAGTTACCAAAGTTGAGATTATTTATCATATTATGAGAATGTTGATTAGGCATAATAACGATGTTTCGCCTTCCAAATCCCGTTTCATTTGCTTGATCATGAAGAATATCATTCCATTGTACATCATATTCTCCAATAACATGAATCTTCCTGTTTCCAGCCATTTTCTACAACCCAAAAGAATACTGTGAGAGGAAAAAATCACACTTGGAAAACAACATAATCAGGGGGATTACTTTCAATCTCTGAAATCTTAGGTTTAATCCTAGGTTATTCGTGATCATTATAATAATTCTAGGACTGTAACCTATACTTATACTTGACCTTAAGGAAATCCCTAGACATACCTTAGAAATATCTCTAGGAATCTCAATAAAGTTTTTTCATCCTAGTTTCCAAAGGTTAACTAAACCTTTCCTCTGATACCAACTGTAGAGACCCAAGCTTGACATACATGGACATTACATTAATTTTGCAGAATACTTAATACATAAAAAAAATAGACACTTAAGGACCGTAATAGTTTAGTGTATTTGGAAACTCGGAACAACATCTTCTAGTCATGGTGAAAGATCTTCAACATCTCCCATAAAGGTCTTCCCTATTTGTTTTCTTACCTAAAACCTTTCTTTAAATCCTGTGGAAAAGAAAACATATAAAGGGTGAGCTTAAATTCTCAGTAAGGGTATGCATGGAGAAAATAAAACAAAATATATACATTTGAACTTAAAAAAACATGAACATAAAGTTTAAACATCAAAATCTTGAGTTGTGAAATAAATCTTGGTAGTATGTAAGACATAGATCTTAATGGAACATCAATCATGATAAAATAACATGGGAACAAAACATGTAATTGTGGAAAACCATTAATCACATGTTATGATTTCCATAGTAGCCAATACATTGCTGCCAAGACCATCATAGTGGACAAAGTCCATTACTGAATCGGGTTTACTTGCCATTCCAGCCCTGTATTACTGAACCGGATTCACTTGCCGTTCCAGCCATGTTTATCTCATGAGATATAAATTTTTACCCAATGCATTTTAGGGAGATATAGGTCCCACCCATCTCATAATGAAATCATTATTTCGTGTGCCACAATATAAATCATTCATCATAACCCAAAGAATAAAATGGGTTTCATAAACACCATCCCATCATAACATAATCCATATAAAACAAATGGATATCATTTCATCATAAGAAAAATCACACCATGTAAATAATAGAGACATTATACTTGAAACATAAACATATTAAATATTGTCATTTTAGATGGAAAATAGTTTTGATAAAACACTTGAAATGAATTCTTGAGGAAAATATCCTTTTTTCTTAAAAATCATTTTCTTTTCAAAAAATTCCATTAAATTTTAAAAGAAAATTATTCTGTTGAAAATAATCATGAAATATTGTAGATGAATCTTTATGAAAATTAGGCGTTATGAAGTTGTAAAAATTACTTCATGCCGTATAAGTTAAAAAAATATTCTCCTCGTACTTTTTTCAGAAAAGTCAAAAAGTTCCTTGTATGGTAAACAAAAGAAAGATTCCTTCCATAACACAATGTAAAATTCAAAGAGGGGTAAACATAAATTTAAAAATACATGGAATAATATTAAACACTTTATGAAAAACATTTTTATAGACATGGATGAAAAATATAACCCCAGCAAATACTTACGTATAAGCAATCTCGGATAAAAATGAGATTTGAAAAATTATCCTTTACCTTATGTCCAATTTCTCCCGTATGTGTCCGAGACTCTGGTATAGTGAGTTTAAACATATTATTAACTTGTATCATAACCATAATAATATTTATTATATCATATATGATTCACTTATGACTTTATATTACCTGTTCTTTTGTAAATTCCATGTTAAACCAGCATTTTGGGTAAAATCGTTTCATTTATCGTACGTGTTTCATCTTATTGTTCTTGATATTATTACTTATATCCTGATTTACATAATTACAGAATGTAAAACATGATTTATATATAATATATATTCAGCATATAAATTTATATGATAGATCAATAAATGGAATGAAATATATCGTTCATGGAGACAGTAGGCCGTACGTACGCATGAACGCTGTTTTCGTTTCTTTATTGGATTGAATGGAATTAAGTAAATGAAACATATATGTACATAAATCCAGTATCATTATTGTGTAATATATTTCATGATTATTTATTATATATAATTTATAATCATACATGAATGGTTAATTATGGAAAATTAATCTCATTGAGTTCGTGGAGACGGTAGTCCGTACGTACGCACGAGCGACAATATCATTCTTTTGATATTAAAATCATATATAATTGGATGGTATATCATATATACAGAATCATAATAATGTTATATTTATTATTTATATCATTTATACTCATTATTATCCCCATCCAAATGATGAAATGTTTGAATAACAAACTACACCACGATGTGGAGACGGTAAGTCGTACGTACGCACGTGTGGTGACTTTTTCAATCATAGGATGGATAAAATAAATAATATGGTTTTAAAATTTTTATAATAACATCACAGTATATAGAAGATACTAGAGTTATTATTTTATAATGGAAACAACAAAGAAGGATGAAATGGAAGAAGAAAGAATCTTGAAATAGGTGGTGAGATATTTACATCTTCTTCGGGTTCTTCCTTTTGATTTGTTCAAAAGGGATCCTTAGGTTGGATTTCTGACTAAAGGAAGGCCACTAGGATTAAAAGAGGATAGTTGAGAGGGTATTTTGTCAGGGTTTGGCCGAGCCAAATGGCTTTGTAGGAGTGAATTAGAGAGAAGGGGGAGAGCCCTTTTATAAGAGGGGTGAGGGGAACCTTAGAAAATACTTAAAATATTATCTTATAATAAATTAATATTCGGTTTATAATGGCTCCAAAGTGACTTATTTTGAGGCTAGGGTTAGGATGGGTCGAAATAATCTCAACCAATAGGTTTTAGACAAGTTTATGTTACCATTTTAACCTTATCATTTAGATTTAACTCTAAGTTAAATAATTTAACTTTTATCGGGTCTTCTTGTATGCTTACACTATATGGTTAATAAACTTACTATAAACTACCAATAGAACCCCAATTGGTTTATTAATGTCATATATATTATTATATAAGTCTTTTTTCCAAACCTTATATTTTTAAGACCATTATATCAATTAATAATATGATATTTGTTTTAAACTCTTTTATGTCAATTTTGACACTATTTGTTCTTTTGTTTTTTTATAAATTTATAACAGCATTATTACTTAGACAAAATTCCTCTAACCAACCCTAATATGTTATATTAACCTATAAAATTAGTTTAATTCATAAAAATTCTCAAATTTTATTTATTTGGGTATTTATAATATCAATTATGTTAATATTTCATTAATAAGGTAATTAATGCATCATCATTGTGTCATAAATAAATTAAATTATTTAATGTA
This sequence comes from Viscum album, assembly GCA_963277665.1. NCBI lineage: Eukaryota > Viridiplantae > Streptophyta > Magnoliopsida > Santalales > Viscaceae > Viscum > Viscum album. Next base: position 1,982,365,881 of record OY728133.1, read on the forward strand.
TAAAAAATATAAATAAAATACCATTATGTAAGAAATCTTATTATATTTCTAATTAATAATTATAGTTGAATTTATCTTATGTATAACCCTATATTAAAAATTTTTTAGTTATTAAACTTTGATTTTAACAATTTTAACTCTTCTTTAAATAAAATAATAATAAATGTCCTAATCTAATCCAAGTGGACCTAAAGGGTAATATTTTATTCCTAAGGTTGTTTTTGGTCAAATTAAAATTATCCAATATAATTAGGACATGTTTTAGGGTAATAATAATATCATTTTTACCCTTAATTACCCTATTTACTTTTAACCGTGGTAAATAAAAGTTAAAAGTTACTATTCACCAAAAATTATTTTCATCTCATTGAACCAAATTTTACTTACTGATATCAATCGTGTGTATCTGATTTTTGAAATTCAACTCACAGAAGTGGTAAAATTAAGATTTATGTAAATTTTCAAATGCTCATAGGAGGTGGGTAGAAGACGGTAAAAAGTTCAATAAAATTTTTATATATCTAAAATTATTATAAAATGTATCCAATGAATTACGTTGAACTTATATAGGTATTATGTATCTATTTTTACCTAAAATAAATTTAAATAAAATAAATTATTATTTAAATAAAAAGTCGGTTTTAACCAATAACTCAATGTTTTCAATATTCATCAAAAATTGAAAGTTTTAAGAAAAATACCAAAACTCCACCCTAGGATAATTTCAATATTCTGAATCCAAAAATGAAGTCCATTTTGAAAGATAAAATTTATAAAATTTCAAAAAGTGGGTATTACTATTCATAATGGATAGTTTATATAACATTTTAATAACATATCGTTGTTTAGTGAAACTCAGTATTGCATACAATGCAAGCTATCGAGGAAGGTTTCTCTTGCATGTAACGCAAGCCAAGAATAGTGTTGCGTATACTATAAGATAATATGGTGTTGCGTATAGCGCAAGATAATCTTGGTGTAGCATACAACACAAGATATCAAAGTAATTAATAATATTTCTCATAAAATCTCAGGGTGTTACAAATATCAGGTGGCTTAAGGACAAATATCATAAATCTAAATTCTTTCACTGGCTACATAAGGAGAATAAGGTTAAGAAGTTATTGAATTTTGTTTAGATTTTCAAGTCCACCTACACTTCAGAGGCTGATATTTCCATCACTATAGTGGATTATGGGTTGTACACTGATGATGGTGGAGATTTCTCCCTTCCTTTGACGGATTACATCCTACCTTGTGTTGATGAGCAGAAAAATCAAGCCTTAATGAATGATAATCTGGAGGAGGAAGTCATAACTGCTCTTTTTTCTCTAAACATAGACAATACATCAATTCCAGATGGTTTTAACAATAAGCTCTTCATGTTCTATTGGAATATTATGCATGTGGAAATAACTAATGTCGTGAGATAAGTCTTTCAATCCAGTTATTTACCTCATGGAACCAACTCAAACTTCATTTCTCTTATTCATAAGAAAGAAAATTCTATAGACATTGGGGACTTTCAACCAATCTCAATTGGGAACATTATCCTAAAAATTATAAGCAAAATTTTGGTCAAGAGGATGTGAAAATTTATGGGGGAGCTTATCACCCCAAATCACTTTGGGTTTGTTTCAGGGAGGAACATCTAGAACTATTTATTCATAGCCTCGGAGGGAATAAAAATCATGAGGAAGCGCTCAAAGCATGAAAATATCTCTTTAAATATGGACATTTTGATGACCTTTGATACCATTAAGTGGAACTTCATCTTTCAAGTGCTCCACAAATATGGTTTCTCAGATAGCTTCATTAAGATGGTTTCATCCATATTAAATAGTGCAAGACTTTCTGTCCTTATTAATGGCTACCCTAAGGGGTTCTTCCCTTGATCATATTGAGTAAGGAAATGAGACCCTATTTCGAGTATTCTTTTGAGATTTATGAAGAATATTTGAGTAGATGCCTCATAGATCTTATGTAGGCTGGACTTTTCAAACCAATTAAGGTAGGAAGAGCCCTCCAGGTGATATCTCATCTTTTATATGCTAACAATATTCTCCTCTTTGGGAAGGCTGAAAAGAAGACCTTATCCTCAATTCGCATGATTTTCAATTATTATGAATTTATGGAAGGAAAATCCATTAGCTGGAACAAATCCTCTATTGTCTTCGGGGGATGGGGTTTCCCCCTATCGACAGTTACACATTGCTCAGTCCCTAGGGTTGAAAATGGGATCACTTCCCTTTGTCTATTTGGGTGTCCCTATTTTCCAGGGAAGAGTCAAGAGCTGTTATTTTGAGAGAACAATGAACAAAATCACCCAACAAATTACCAAGTGGAAAGGGAAGTGTTTAACTCATTCTAGGAGAGTCTGCCTCATCAACTTGGTTATCACCTCTATGTTCATCTATGCCTTCTCTATTTATAGGTGGCTGGTCAACCTCATTAAAGACCTGCATGCAAAGATCAAAAACTTTGCCTAGACAGGCTGCATTAGTGAAAGAAAATTGGTCTCTGTGACTTGGAAATATTACACAAAACCAATTGATTTGTGATGGATTGGCATTAAGGACCTTATAAGATTTAATGATTCACTCCTTTCCAAGTTTACCTGTAACTTGTTTGATGAAAATGATAATGGTATGAGCTTTTTCCGGGAGATATTTGTGCTGAAACTATGTGATGGATTCACAGATTACTTTCCCTCATCATTTTGGCCATCAGTCTGAGATTCTTATAAAGTAATTATTGACCACTCAAAATGGATTGTCTCAAGGCATTCGACCATGAATGATTAGTACACTACTTGGTGTGATAGGCCTTTGCGGGATTCTGGGGCTCCTCCTACTGATATTTGAAACATGTCGATGGTTGATCTTATTCATCAATTGGGAGAGTTTGAGGTTTTCCTTCCATCAAACATTCTCATGTAGATTCAGAGATACACATTTGTTGATAATGACACTTTAATTTGGAATCCCAATCTTGTTGGGAAGCTCAATGTCAAGGACTTTTATTGGTACATGTGTGCTCATGGGACAACCCCTCCAGCATGGTTGTTAAGATTTAAGAGACACTTCATATTACTGGCTAATCAAATGATGCTTTGGAAACTTTGGAAGAATTGGCTATTGCTCTAGGATCATCTTCAAAAGGCTGGGTATAGCCTGGCCTCTAATTATTTCTTTTGTCTTTACGTTGAGGATTCCATAAAATATACCTTTCTCTAATTCTGGTTCATAGCGGCATTTTGAGACTACTTGAAGAAGCTATTTTGGTTCTAATTATGATTGAACAAGCCGTTTCTTGAGCTGTTGGATAGCCTTGTTAATTGGACTTGTAGCAAGAAGGTCTCCCACTTCCTGCTCATCACTGTTGCTGCCATCATTTATTATATTTGGGATTCCTAGAATGCAGTTTCTTTAGACAAGAAGTGACTCTCCATCCATGGTGGGGTCATGACAATTCATAAAAAAATTCATACATTATCTCATGTTTAGATAGGTACAATGGAAAATGATGTTAATGATTTTATTCTTTTGTGGCTGCTTGGAGTTTCTAGCAGGGCAAAGAAACCTCAGGTTCTAAAGTTCATCCGCTGGATCCCCCTGATCTCCCAGTGAATTAAAGTTAATGTGGATGGTGTGACCCTAGGAGCACCGGATCCCTCAAGATGTGACAGGGTCTTTCCCACTCAATGTGGTTTTGTCAAAGGCTTATTTCATCACTTTATTGGAAATGGGTGTGCCTTTGAGGCTGAATTTTGGGCTATGATAAAGGTGGTTAAATTTGCAGCTCATTTTGGATGGAGAATTCTATGGCTTGAATTGGACTCAATGCTCGCTATGGAGGCCCTTAGGAACAAATTTGGGAGAATCCCTTGGAGGATTTTCTATCAATGGATGGAATTTCTCACCCTTTTCCAAGGGCTGAATAATAATGTCACCCATGCTTACCGAGAGGTGAAATCGGTTGTGGATGTGTAGGGTCCTGAAAAATCCTCAAAGGAGATTCTACCCAAGTCCCCTAAGAATTGGGGAAAATAATCAAAGAAGAGACACAAATAGGACCGGTCCATGAACTGGTCCCATGGAAGCACAGAGTGGCCAGGCCCTGTGAGGCACCCCCCCCCCTCTGTGAACCATTGTCATTCGCGAAATGGAGGCGGAGAGCCTCCGCGGTCGTGAGGAAGATGGACGCTAGTCCGATTCACCATCACGAACTGCCCCAACCGCGGACCGCATCGACCGGTTCAAACCGCACCCGCTATCATTCGTGGAATAGAGGCAGAACCCTCCGCAGCCGCGGAGTAGTCCCTGAGTTCGCCTCGCGGAGGGGGGGAGTGTTCAATACCCACCGTGAATCGCGGATTGACCAAGTTGGTTGTGAACCAGGTATTTGGTTATGGGCCTCCGCAAAAGGTGCTGTTTGGCCACAGATACATCCCTTTCCCCACTATATAAAATGGGACCAAGGGGGAAAGAAAAGGGGAGATCATAGAAACTAGAATCAAATTCAGAGGGATTGGAGATTTAGAAGGAGATCAGTTGAAGGAAGGCTTCGGATTTTGCAAACAGCGAAATTCCCATCCACGAACCACGCCAGGTATACGAATTAACAAGGAATTGGAAAACTCATAATAATTTGGTGAACTGCAAACCTAAAAATAACAAAAAAGGAGAACTGTGAACACTACTCCCTCCGCGGATGACTTCCCCATGGACCAGGGAATTTATGCCTCTTTTAACATCCGTCATACCGCGTAGCACTCTCCTACGCGGGAGACGCCCCTACTGACGAGCCTCCGATCGGCGCCACCCTTGGCCACCGCTGCCCATCTGGAACCCTCCTCGAACCACCCTGGTTCACGGATTGAACAAAAATCCATGAACCATTCTGGTTTGCAGGACGCCAATCAGTCCGCGGACCACCCTGGTTCGCGGACGGCTTCTCCAGCCACGTGGCACTTCCCCGCGTGAAGGGAACCACCACCCATACCTCTCGGTGGCTCGCCAAATACTTTGGTGTTCTCATTTCCAGAGCCAGGTAAAATCCTTCCGATCCAGCCAAGTCCTCCGCGACTCCCTCATTGGCCTATTCATCGGCCCCGAGCCGAGGCCTCCGCCAGAGCCACCAGATCCATGTGGTGTAACTTTTAGGCACATCAGCGCACCATTTTGAGTTCACATACCCACGGTAAACAGGGGCAAAGGGGTTGCCCCAACCCTTGAGAAGATTCCCGAAGCATTCTTGGGTTCACATTCCCATGGTAATGTGGAGTTTGAGCTCGAGAATCCTTTTTCTTCCCCTCCACTTGTTGAGGGTTATTCGAAGATGATAAAATAGCCATCATAAGGAAGCCCTCATGCACTGCAAGAGAGGAGATGGGCATAGGAGCACCCCCTTTCCCTCTCCCACTGGGCTTTGTCGCCCTGGGCGTCCATCTCAGAGTAAGCCCTGACCTTATGGGCCTCCTCAGAGTGTAAGCCCCAATTCATAATCCTGGGCCGCTCCATGCGTAAGCCCCACTTCGCTTCTCACGGACGCACCTTTTGCGACGTGATCCTCTGGTCCCTGCTGCCTCTTGTTTCTCACACCAAGCATGACTCACGTGGGATTAGAGTAAGCATCGAACATGACATCCTATCATGGGCCTCCTCAGAGTGTAAGCCCCAATCCATCATTATGGTCCTCCTCAGAGTGTAAGACCCAGTCCATCATTCTGGGCCTCCTCAGAGTGTAAGCCCAAAGCCAAAGAGAACTACGGGGACTTTGATCCATGCCAAAGCATGGTACGTAAGAAGCCTTCATGAGGTTCAAGCCCACCACTTGGTCGTTTCTTCACGTCGAGTTCCACCCTCGTCCAGCATGACGTTAAACTGTATATACAAACTACGTGGACTTTGATCCCTACCTCCTAAGTAGGGTACGTAGGAAGCCTCCCTGAGGTTCAAGCCCAACAACCGGTTGATCCGATCATCTCCATATCGGTTCACCGCACCACCCCTAGTGCCGACTCAAGCGAGTTCCAACCCTTCGGGGTCATTAATCCAACAAGGGATGGTAAACCTCGGGCATAAATGATTCCGAACCCCTGCGTCCAGTTGACCGTTTCCCACCAAGGTTAAATCCGTGGATACTATGTTTGGGTATAAACCAAAGATTCGCGAACATATGTATACGTCTTAAATCTATAAGAGATTCCCGGAATAGGCAATAATTCACCCCAAAAAGGGTGTGATGAGCCCGAATTCCCATCCTCTCGACCAATGCGAGTTCTTAAGAGTCGCTGGTCAGACCATCCGGTGAACGCCTTCCTTTGGAAAGCAGGTCCATCAATCATTGGATATGGAGCCATTGGGCGTTTCATGGCCGAAAACTAGAGCGAAACAAAAAATGGTGAACCCGACGTGAATCCTTAACCAAACATGACGGATTCAACTTAATCCCACACTATGCCCCCCTATGCTCTAAAGGAGGTCCAAACAAGGTCATTAATTACGCATGGGATTATGAGATGCTGCTTTGATGGGTTTGCTGCTTGTATTTGCTAAAATGTTTTTTAGGTACCTCTTTCAGAACTCCCTTCGATCCAATGGCATTGCAAAGGAACTCACAAGTGTGCATTTCCAATGACGCAAGGACAAGTCTTCCTCAACAACGGAGGACCCCATCACCCACCCAGCATCTTCAATGCTGGGTTTCGGACACGCTGATCTGAGAGTACCACGTGAATGGTACTCTCCCAATGGTGGAGGCGGCCATGCACGCCCTCCAATCCATCAAGATTCGCTGTTCGCCTTCCCAGCAGTGACCACAAAGGCAGATCCAGAAAGCCCTTGTCACTGTCTCCAACCGTTTCGGGAGCCTATCCCCAGAACAGGACAATGCGTACCTCCCTTATCTTAGGGAGGCAGATGAGGTCGACATTGAGGACTTCATCCTCACCGAACATGGGTTCCGCTCCAAGGCCCCCGACGGAAGGCGTCATCACGGTCACACCACGACTCAACATCCTCACGCCGAGGAGGATGTCTCCCTGAGGATTCAGGCCCATTCTCCCCGAGCTCTGGCCCCTCGGACTGCCCGATGAGGGCGGCAGACGTACAGTCGGGGAATGGTCATCACCCTGGTCCCTGAGGAGGAGCTTCGCTGCCCAGCCACAGAGACGTACCACGAATAGGCACCTACACCTGTTCGCTCCTCCAAAGCTCTCCATCTAGACATGGCAGCATCATACGAGCCGACGCGCATCCCCGCCGAGCTCCATCAAGCCCATCGCTCATGCAGGACGACACTTACTAGGCATGCACCTCTCCCTGCCCAGGGTCGTGAAGCCCACCAACCTGACATGGTGGCAACCCGACACCTGTAGGACCAGCTCCCGGTAGTTGCTTCAGATGACCGCCATCCTGATATGGTAGCGATCAACAAATCCTGCCACCCAGATGTGGCGGAAAATCATAGGCGGGCACGTCTCCCCACCAACAAAGGCCACTGACTCGATACGGTGGGAAACCAATATATGCAGGGCCAGCTCCCTGCGGATGCAAGTAAAGACTTCCACCCTGATGTGGTGGAAAACGGAGAGAGAAACCGGCGTATCCCGGTACAGGGGCAGATTCATTCACCTGCCCCGACACAGGATAATTGTTAGTACCCACTGACCACTGGAGGACTGGAGTAGGATATTCCTACTCCGATACCATAATGGGCCTTTATACCCATTCCAGCCAAAGATGTCTCTTTTCATATCCTGGAAATGATGGAGGAGCAGGTATCGATCCCAGATCATATCTTGCAGACTTGCCAGCATGTAATTGCATCAGCGGAAACAAGAAGGACTCGGGCCCATGATCCCATCTCCCAAATTGAGGTCACTCATCTAAGAGATGAGATAGCCGCCTCAGAGCAGATATGCATCCCTACTTCTACCCAGGAGGGTCTCCGGCCATATTCCGCGACGCAAGGGAAACCGTATCGAGCAGCTTCACTCGTTCCAGCTGGGGGACACCCATCCATCATGGTGGATGCTCCAGAGTAGGCATATATCCCTTCTAAAAGTCAAGATGTTCATCGGCATATCCCGACGGCATCCCGGGATCCAATTAGACAGGGACCCAAAGGAGGTGAAGGCCATTGTCAACAGCATACGGTCCCCGCTGCCTGTAAAAGAGCACCCCGAATGCGCCGAAGGCAGCCAGAAAATAAAGAGCAGGTTCATGACTCTGCTCTGCTAGAAGCTGGGGTTCCCGACGCCGCTAAGCACACATCAAAGGCTCAAAACCCTTCCCACCCATTGCCATATTATGGGAGCAGCAATAGAAGTTGCGAAGGTCCTCCCCGTAATGTCGCTACTAGTAGCTCTGAAGGTCCTCCTCGGAGCACTCGTGGGGGATTCCCCCACGGGCATATAACGATCGGTCACAAGAGCTTCTCTCTTGATGCGAGTCACGGAAACCCTCCACATGACTAGAAGATCAAGCAGCAAGAAGGTCCTCCACTTGTTGCGGTCCACCCTAAAGGTCCTCCCCGGGGTATACACTGCAATCACTCTCCATGCAGTGGGACCACATATTGTGATGGTAGTCCTTGATATCATGGTCACAACTACGGAGGTCCTCCCCATAGTGACGTCTCATCACGATAAGAAGGCCCTCCCTTGTCGTGGCCTGCCCGGAAGGTCCTCCCCAGGGGTCACGCTACAACGGAACTCCACGTAGCCAGGAATCAGTTCACAGTGGTAGTCCTCGCCACCCTGATAATGGAGGTCCTCCCCGTAGAGACGTCAAGAAATGAGAAGGCCCTACCCTCATTACGGTACATTCTAGAGGCCCTCCCCAGGATGTATCCTACGGATATTCTCCCTGTGGTAGCCATAATGGTAGTCCTCGCCATTGCTGCATCTGTGATGGTAGTCCTCTCCACCACAGCCGCCATTGTGAAGGTCCTCCCCGCGATGGCCCCAAGAAACAAGAAGGTCCTCCCCTTGTCGCGGCATGTCCTGAAGGTCCTCCCCAAGATGCGCGTCGAACGTCAAGCCATGATGGTCATCCTCTCCATGATGGCATTTTTTGCAAAGGTCCTCCCCGTAATAATGCTACGCAGCCAGAAGGTCCTCCCCTTGCTACAACATGCCTTGGAGGTCCTCCCTAGGGTGTGCACTGCAAAATTCCTCTATGTAGTGAAGCGTCAAGAAGTAATGGTAGTCCTCACCATTATGGCCTTCATTGCGGAGGTCCTCCTCGTGATGAAATATTATTTCCACAGGAAGGCCCTCCCCCTACCAAAGCAAGCACCAAAAGGCCCTCATATGCCGAGGCACTCAGAAGGACGGGATCAAGCATGTCAGATTCCCATCTTGTCGCTAGCGACGCCCTTCCTCGATCAGGTGTCGTTCCAGGGCCGCGTTCATCTTCTAAACCACCTCGGAATCTCCCACAAGACAATTCAATACCTACCGGTCCCACTACCTTTGACTACAGTGAGCGCCTTAGTTGGGCTGATCAGGTAGAGGAATCACTGGTAGAGGAGTATGTCGATATGCTGCACCTGAGGAAATGACTGGCCAGGAATGATATACCAGTTATGTTTTGGCCCACGACCACCTCTCAGTACGACATACCCAGGGAGTTGTCGGAAGAATGCATGCACGACATCTGCCACAATCTATGGACGACCCTCCGCCAAGTAAAATAAAGCTTCCTGCCCTATGACAGGTATGTAGACCACGTTAAGACGATGGGGGACCTCCAGTGTCACATCGACCTGGAGGACCATTCCTCGACGTGACAACAGCACCCCGAGAGGTGAAAATGGAATATGGAGGCAGCTTGCCTCCGTGCACTGCACAAACTGCACTGCCTCATCGGTGACGCTCTGATGAGAGTCCATATCAGGGGATGGGGGGAACACGGAGCTCTTCATTTCACTCCGTTCCCTGCCCAAACAAACCCGTTCGGTATGGTGTCTTGCAAAGTCATCACGGCAAGACGACAATAGAGTGGACCCCCTGCTCAGGAAAGGCAACACACCCAACAGAGTCGGGCCTTGAGTAAGTACCAGAAGCATCAGGCCCAGCGGGAACGAGCCATTCAAGAACTTCTGAATCAGGCCACCGAGATCATCCAACAGTCCTCTCGCCTAAGAGAGGCCAATCAATGATCTTTGCCTGCCTCTCCAGAAGGGGCTGATTCACAGGTGAATTCGACACCAGATCCTATTCACCCCCAGATGGGGGCACGTGAGATTAGGCAGGTCATGATAGCCGCAGCCACTTCCGCAATCCAAGGTCAACCCCATCCTGCAGGGCTAGGGGAATTTTTAACAACTAATGCCCCCGTAAGACCAATAAAACTGGGAAGATACTCAACGTCCAGGGAACGGAGCCAACCCCATCCCTCAGGGCTGGGGGCATTATTACCCCCTCAACAAAAACCTCTCCCATGAGAGTCGGTATTATCTCATCTAGGGAAGACAGTCAGAAGAGGAGGATATCATCCTATCCCGTTATATGAATCATCATCCCCTCTGATAGGAAGGCACACCGTAAGGTCGCATCAAAGATCTCTCTGCATCACCCTTCGTCAAGGAGTCCGACGGCAATCCCAGGTCATGAAAGGGAAGGCCAACCGAAGATGCAGGAGATCCTCTTCCTATTTGAAATATGATGTCCCCTCAACCCCGAAATATGCGTTCATCAATGCCATAGAGGATAACGCCACGGGTGACACCAGAGAAAATAAAAATCTGGACGGATCAGGAGATGACAGTTCCGGTCAGGTTGTGACTCACAACGAACCCCCAGGTGTGCACACCCGGAACCAGAGGGACGCTTTAAATATGGACTCCCCTTCAGCTGACCTACCTCTACCTACCCTGTGAGATTCCAACAAGGATAATAATAAAGGAATGGTTACCCTGAACCCGTCCCCTTCCCTCGATAAAAATGAGCCACTTACGCTCGAAGAGAGGATCGCTCAACAGGAAGAAGAGATGAAAGAATTGAGATGGCTTAACGCCGAGTTACTCCAGAGGAACCTCTTTATTGAAAGTGCATCCCAAGAAGAGCCACAACATGCACTCCCAGAAAGTGCACCTCAAAGGATAAGGTTTTTTCCGGAAAACAAAATACGGCTAGGGCTCCCATCTAATGAGGCGCCTGGCCCGTCCAAATACCTAAACATGGATGATGAATACCAAGATTTACCTCCACTTAGGAGGCAACCATAGAAAGTATGCCCGAACCCTCCAAGGGTGCCCCGAACGAAATATGCACCCTTGGTGCCGGCCAAACCGGATCCTCAGGCAATGCCTCGGGATACGCCTGCCCAGGACCGGGCCCAACAGGATGTAAAACAGGGACTCACCAACACCATCAAGGCACTAACAGCTCGATTGGAAGCGATGGAAGGTCGATGCGCTCTGATACAGCCATAGCAGAAACCTTACCCAGACTGGGTGACCAACACACCACCTCTAACTAATTTTGGGAGCCCTGTATTCCCCATATTCAATGGATAAGGCGATACAGAGCAGCATTTGATGCACTACGCATCCTATTGCGACCCTATGATGGGGACCCCAAAACAAAAAGAAGCAGCGAAACTCAGATACTTCATACGGACCATGCAAGGATCCGCCTTTGTCTGGTATACGAGTCTACCATCCCAGTCGAGAAAGAGTTGGGAGGACCTCCGGCAGCAGTTCCTGTTCCACTTCAGCTCAACGCTGCCAAAAAAAAAACGATCAACGATCTCATGAACTGCAAGCAGAGGGAGAATGAAATAGTCTCATATTTCATCGCCAGATGGAAAGTTCTGTCCTATTCTCTGAACAGGACAATGCCTCAAGATGAGATGCTAGCCATATGCATCGATAATCTTAGAGATGAGCTGTGAACACCGCTCATACCGATGGAGTGCACCACTAGATTCCACCATCTCTTGGCCATTGCCTAGAGAATTGAGGACTCCCTACAGCTGACAAATTCAAAGTCCCGAATAGCCTCACAGGCTCCTGTGAAAAGAGCTCCTAGAGATAAAGCGTCCGCTGTCACACTCAAGCCAGCCCCTATGCCTGCTCCACCGCTCAGGCCTCCACCAAATAGTCAAGGCCCCCTGCATATTAGTGGTTTCCCCTGGCTAAACGGGACGATCAGAGAGGACCGAAGCGGAACCAGTTTGAGGAACGAAGACAAAAATCAAATTCGTTCCAGGAAGATCAAGTCCGCGGCTACTTCCTTGCCGCCATGAACTGCAACTTGCTCCACCTCCCGGAGCCGAGGAGACCTGAAGAAGTCGGTCGCGATGCAGGCTAGATTATTTCCCCTACCATCGGATGTTGGAGCACATTATCCAAGAATGCTCTGTCTTCAAATAACTTTTTCATAGGATGGTAGACTCTGGACAGGTTGAACTAGGACCACCCCCAGCACATGTGGCATGTATCTCTACCACCGACTCCAACAAAGAGGAGGGGTGACAGAAAGTCACCAGCAAGAAGGGGAAGAAATTTGACAACTGGATGACTCGAAAGACTATCAACCGAGCCTAGGGAATACTCCGAGCTCAACTATAGCAGCCTGTATTGCCACCAACAGCCCCTGGAGCCGCAGAGCTAACCACATCGGCCTCACAATCCTCTACGAGCCGGTCGTCCAGGCAGAGTCGAAGAAGGAAACAATCACAAGAGGAGCAGTCCACGACGGGGCCAAAGTTAGTCCCGACCCTGGCAGATTTTATGCCCTCGGATTTGACACCACTGGCACCGACCCACCAAACGGAGCCATCAGAGACAACCGACCAGGTTGACCTGACAGAGGATGAAGAGATAATTTTTGGTTCTATCAACGTCATCCATCTCATGGAATCATTCCCTAACAAAGGGTATGACTACGAACCTGAGTTCCCAGCATGAGGAGTCAGGAGGAGGAACCGCAAAGGCAGAGGATACCAGGGGAGGTGCAGCTGCAGCCGAAACCAACCCTATGGTTGGACCCTGGCCCAGACCGTCAATATTGCAGAAACCCGTGGGAGAGCCCTTCAACGGCCTCAATAGGAGAGGTAATTCCCCTCCACTTCCACAAGAAGCCACTCTGGACCTGTTGTTCTGCGATACCCACCAGAGGAGGATCAAGTGTCTGGTCGCCTAGTGCGCACAAGCAGACTGGCCAGGCTAAGTCCTCAAAACGTAGGAACACCATCAGTGTCCGTCCCCATGGCCGGTCCGTCCTCGTCAAATGCTACAGCTCCCAAAGCACCTTCCAAGACTCTCCTGCCAATGGAGAAGCGTCAGCCACTAGAGCAGAAATATGATATCCTTAAGCAGCTAGCGTTGGTACCAGCCAAGCTATCCATCCTAGATTTCCTGAGTTTGTCATCCAACCTTAGGGAGGCGCTTATCGAAGCTTTGATCAGCCCCTAGGAGTTTCAAGCCGAGGTAGCTGCCGCCGAGATTTACCGGACAGAGACTGGCCCGACTGAATGCAATGCAATGATTTCCTTCACCTATCAGGACAAAGATGCCATCATGAAAGGACACATCAGACCGCTATATGTGTCCGGAACACTAAATGGTGTTGAGATCCGAAAAGTCTTTATAGACAATGGCTCTGGAGTTAACCTCCTTCCCCTACGGACACTACGTAGGTTGGGCTACAGTAAGGATGATATAATTCCCTCAGCCACAACTTTGTTGGGTTATGACAAGAGTGAGCAGAAACCAATGGGACATATTAAGCTAAAGACTCATTTTGGTGACCTGGTAGCCTACACAGAATTCCTGGTGGTTAGGTAGAGCACAACATTCAATGCCCTGTTGGGAAAGCCATGGCTCCATAAGCACATGGTTGTTCCTTCATCATACAACCAGTGTATCAAGTACTGTGTCAATGGACAAAGCGGGACATTGCATGCCGGCAAGGCCACTTTCGAGCTCTCTAAGTCACATTACATCGACGCTGGGTTCTATGAGAAAAAGAATAAGATGCCTTTGGTCGACGACGTCGACTGGATCCCCGCTCCAAATGGCCTAGAAATGGTCCCTGATGACCCCCTCAGACAGCTTGACAGAGATTATGTCCTTCCCATCAACCATGTAGAAGGTAGGAGTTCAAGTCTGGAAACGCATTCGGATGTTCTCATGACTTCAGCCACGATGGCTAAGCATGACAATGCAGGAACGTCTACCAACCCTCGATTTGGGGATGAATACTCAAGTAGGGATTCCCACGATGCCTCTCCCTCAAACCCTCGAAGGCTCAGACCAGAAACTCTCTCCTAGTCAGATCAAGAAGATGAGGACTTGGGAGAAGAAGAGGGGGAAGATCTCAGAGATGCACCTCCCGCATTTGAGGAGGGTATCTCCACCACTGTGGACGAACTCAGGGAAATAAACCTGGGTACCAAAGAAGACCCGAGGCCCACTCTCATTAGTGCGGCCATGTCCCCTGAAGAACACGAGGTATATACCTCCTTCCTAAGGAAACACCGGGATTTATTTGCCTGTAATTACACGGAATTGCCAGGACACGATCCCGAGGTAGCGACGCATCACCTAGGTCTTCCAGAAGACCACTGGGGAAACAAACAGGCTGCTAGAAGGACACACCCCTCACATGCTGTCAAGATAGAGGCTGAAGTCGATACACTCATTAAATAAGGCTTCATCAGGGAGGTCCAGTACCCCATTTGGTTGGCCAACATCATCCCTGTCAAGAAAAAGAATGGGAAAATCCATGTCTTCATTGAATTCAGAGACCTTAATCGGCATTGTCCGAAAGATGACTTCCCGGTTCCAATCACTGAGTTGTTAATTGATGCAACGACTGGGTATGATGCTCTATCCTTCATGGACGGCTATTCCGGATATAATCAAATCAGGATGGCCTGAGAAGACGAAGAAGCCACTTCCTTCAGGGCCCCTCAAGGGGTATTCTATTACAGGGTCATTCCCTTTGGTCTCAAAAATGCTGGTGTCACATATCAGCGTGCCATGCACCGGATCTTTAAGCCTTTATTGGGGAAATTCGTTGAATGTTACGTGGATGACCTAGTGGTCAAGTCCAGACAGCCCTCGGATCACCTGTCGGACCTTGAGACCGTCTTCAACAATCTCTGACATCATAGCTTGAAGATTAACCCCTTGAAATGCGCCTTTGGGGTTACCTCAATGAAATTCCTGGGCTTCGTCATACGCCATCGTGGCATCGAAGTCGACCTTGAGAAGACGAAGGATATCCTGAGCCTGCCACCTCCTAGAAATCTCACTGAGCTGAGGGGATTCCAGGGACAGCTGGCCTATATTAGGCGGTTCATATCCACCCTGTAAGGCAAATGTTTTCCCTTCACCAGGTTGATGAAGAAGGGGGTTACATACCAATGGACGGATGACTGCCAAGAGGCGTTCGACAACTTGAAGAATTACCTCTTAAGCCCACCCATGATCATGCCCCCCGGTTGAAGGAAGACCTCTCATTCAATATGTGATGGCCCTATAATGATCATTGGGAGCCTTCCTCGCACAAAAGAATGATGCCGACAGCGAAAACAGTCTCTATTACCTCAATCGAACCATGATTGATGCTGAGACTCGATACTCAAATATTGAGAAGAGCTGTCTGGCCTTGGTCTTCACGGTTCAAAAGCTGCGACATTATTTGCAGAATCATGAGGTCCATTTGATCTCAGGGAGTAACCTGCTCAAGTACATCCTCAGTCGCCCGATGCTAACCGGATGCCTATCCCGATGGGCGGTCATCCTGCAACAGTTTGACATCCGGTTCGTGCCTCAAAAATCCATCAAGGGCCAGGCATTAGCAGACTTTCTAGAAGAGCACCCTTCAATAGGGACCACTGCACTGGACGCTGAACTACCTGATGAAGATATCTTCTCGGTCCAAGTGGAGTTCCCATCATGGGAAATGTACTTTGACGGCGCGTCCTGAAGCCCCACCGGGAAGAGGATGGAGGATCCCAAATTCAACAAAGTGGGCCTGGGGGTAATACTCGTGTCCCCAGAGAAGGAAGTCTTTCCATATTCCTTCCTCCTGTCAGAGGGATGTAAAAACAATGAGGCGTAATATCAAGCCCTCATTGCAGGCATGGAGCTCGCACTCCATGCACAAGTACAATGCCTTAAGGTAAAAGGTGACTCGGAGCTGGTCATCAAGAAAGTCAACGATGACTATGCTATCAAAAAGGAGGAGTTGATCCCCCTATTTGACCATGTACGAGGGATAAGGGCTGAGTTCTCCACAGAATCGATATTGACTTATATTCCCTGGTCCCAGAACGCTCAAGATGATGCATTAGCCAACGCGGCCACAGCCCTAGCCGACCCAGACCGGGATAAAGCAGTCATCAGCATTGCTCACCGTCAAATGGTATTGCCATTTGTTCAAGTTAAGACGGAAGAAATCCATGAAGTCAGTCCTGTTCCTGATCCATATGCTCCTGCCACCGGCTGGATGATCCCCATCATGAACTACCTTCAACGGGGAGATCTTCCATCAAACAGGGCTGAACGAGAGAAAATACGGAGAAGGGCAATCAATTTTGTCCTATATGGTGGCACAGGTCAGTAAGAGGTCCTCTACAAATGAGGCCTCGATGGAGTGCTCCTCAGATGCATTGAAAGAGAAGAAACCGCCGCCGTCATGACTGAAGTACATGTAGGAGCGTGTGTAGTACATCAACCAGGGACCAAGATTTCCCATCAGGTTTGAAGGCTTGGGTACTACTGGCCTACAATGGCATGAGTCTGTGAGCATTTTACCAAAAAATGCCACTCATGCCAGATTCATGCTAACTTCATACACCATCCCCCAGAGTTACTTCATCAAGCTAAGTACTCCTGGCCGTTTGCTGTCTGGGGGATGGACATCGTGGGACCATATCCTCCTGCCACGACCAAACAGCTGAAGTATGTCCTCACGACAACCGACTTCTTTTCCAAATGGGAAAAAGCAGTACCCCTCAAGGAAGTCGGGGCAAGAAATATTGTCAGCTTCGTGAAGGCCAATATCATCACCAGATTTGGTGTCCCTTATACTATACTGATGGAAAACGGCACCAATTTATGCTCTGCTGAGTTGGAAAATCTATACCACGAGTATGGTATTAAGGCTAACCACTCATCCCGCTACCATGCAGCGGCCAACAGACAGATAGAAGTTTTCAACAAGACCCTTTCCAACATCCTCTAGAAAATGGTGGACAAAAACAAGAAGTAATGGCCGGATAAACTACTCCATGCATTGTGGGATTATCGAACCACAATCCGCACCGCTACTCAGTCTACCCCGTACTCATTAGTGTACGACATAGAGGTGGTTCTGCCCATTGAACTCCAACTTCCCTCACTCTGTGTTTCCATCTGTGATCAATTATCCGATGATGAGCAGTCAGAAAAGCGATTAGGTGAATTGTAATAGCTAGACGAGAAGCGGTTGCACACTCTGCACCACCTGGAAGTGTACCGGAATCGGATCGCACGAGCCTTCAACAAAAAGATCCACCTCCGATCTTTCTTGGAAGGAGAATTAGTGCTGGTCCTCCGGACCCCAATGATACCTGGTAAGAAGCCTCCAAAGTTGGATCCCAAATGGGAGGGACCATACGTTGTACAGAAGTTCTACTCCAACAGAGCATATGCCCTGATCTCCATGGATGGGCAATTCACCACGACTTCTACCAATGCGAGATTCCTGAAGAAGTATTTCGCATAGAGAAGTATCCACGTCCTCACCGCATGACGTTAAACTGCATGGAGTACGTCCTTAACACACGATGTTAAACTGTATGGATAATAAGAGTCAAGAATGCTCCCTTCCCCTGTGTACGGACCAAACCTGCATGGGGTGTATTCCTCGTCCTCACCACATGACGTTAAACTACACGAAACTCATCCTCACCGCACGACATTAAACTGCACAGACCCCCCTTCGTTTTATTTTTCTTTTTATGTCGAGTCACTTACGTCCTTACCACACGACGTTAAAATGCATGGAGTTCGTCTGAGATGCATGACATTAAACTACCAAGCACCCAACGGTCCAAACTCTATGACCTTAAACTAAGAGTATTTCGTCCTCACCACATGACGTTAAACTACACAGACAGGGTGATTTAAAAATGACCTCTTCCCCTGTGTATGGACCAGACCTGCACGGGGTGTATCGTCTTTCAGAGAACTACGTGAGGCTTGATTCCTGCCCTCAGAGGATACGTAGTGACGCTAGAATTCCCCACCCTGTCCCAGCCACCTCAAAAGGAAAAACAAAAATGCCCATTCCCCCGTGTACGGATCAGACTTGCACAGGGTGTATTCAAGTCCTCACCGCATGACGATTAAACTGCATGGAATCCAATAATAACCCCTGTCCTAACCACATGACGTTAAACTGTATGGACCTCATCTTCACCACATGACGTTAAACTGTACGGATTTCAGAGAACTACGTACGGCTTGATTCCTGCCCTCGCAGGATACGTAGTGACACCGAGATCCCCTATCCTGGCCTAGCCACTACCTAATAAATGCCTTCTTCCCCCCTGTGTATGGACCAGACCTACGCGGGGTGTATCCCTCGTCCTCACCGCACAACGTTAAACTTCACAGACAACGAGTTTTAACAATTCCCCTTCCCCCGTGTCCAGACCGGCCCTACACGAGGTGTACTTATTTTCGAGAACTACGTGCGGCTTGATTCCTTCCCTCACAGGATACGTAGTGACACCAAGGTTCTCCATCCTAGACCATCCCCCTAAATAAAAAATAAAAATGCCCTTTCCCCCCGTGTATGAACCAAACCGGCATAGGGTGTACTTCTCATCCTTACCGCATGACATAAAACTTCATGGATAACAAGATTTAAAAATGCTCCCTTTTCCCCGTGTATGGGCTAGACCTGCACAAGGAGTATTTTTGCGTCCTTTCCGCACGACGTTAAACTGCACGAATGATAATGTTAAAAATTCCCCTTCCCTCGTATACAGACCAAACCTGCATAGGGTGTATACTTTGTCCTCACTGCATGACATTAAATTGCACGGACTTCGTCCTCACCGCATGATGCTAAACTGCTCAGACTTCATCGTGACCCACCCAAAACACATGGCGATACGAGATGGAGATACTCCTTGCACATTTGGATGCATTCCCTCCATACACCATACTCCACAACCCGGAAACTTATGGATCTTCATAACCACTCATGGCCATCGGAAGTGGAAAGTCATCGACCCATGGACACCTTTACATGACTATGCATACCATGCCCTCAGTGGATCTGCATAATGATAGCCCCTGGATCGTCTAACAAAGGCAATATTTCCTCAGGTGGTACTCTGCCTAGCCCCGTACGCTTACCGACCTCAGAGCCCCCATACCATACCTCCTGATACAGAAGTTTATGGCAAAGTGGTTTACAAGTTCATTCCCCTTTTCACATCCAGGTGTTGCTAGGGTATCCCTATCTGGATATCCTATGTGTCCGTTAGTGGTTTACATAGAGACCTGCATCAATGAACATCAAGCAAGGACTAGACTACTTTGAATCAACGGACAATTACGGTGAAGATGTTTCATGTATACCCGGACACCATTATCCCCACATGCCGAACTCTACACTATGAGCAATCGCGGATTTTCATAACCATTCATGGCCATCAGAAGTGGAAAGTTATCGACCTGGGGACCCCTTTGTATGACTATGCATACGATTCCCTCAGCCGCTCTGCATAATGAAAACCCCTGGATCGTCCATCAAAGACAAGATTTCCTCAGGCGATACTTCTCCAAGCTCCGTACGCCTACCGGACTCAGAGCCCCTACACCATACCTCCTGATCCGGGAAAGTTCAAAGTTGAAGTTTATGACCTTCATCCCCCACCTTGTTCCAAGTATATCAGAACATGTTAACTCAATTATCCTCCAAGTGAATACAGCAATAGTCACCCAATGGTCTGAGCCCTATGGTCGATAAACTAGGAGTACCTCATCCTTACCACATGACGTTAAAATGTGTGGAATGAAGGCACACCCCCGCACAAAAAAAAGAAAATATCAGCGCAGGGGGCTCTTTGAAACTCAACAAGCAACCAAGGACAGATATCCCCGACATGTCCAAACATTCTCCTACCAAATGACAGACTTCGTGGCTCATATAATCGCGGATCCTCATAACCATTCATGGACATCGGAAGTGGAAAGTCATCGACCCATGGACACCTTTGTATGACTATGCATACCATTACCTCAGCGGCTCTGTATATTGATAGCCCCTGGCCTGTCTACAAAAGGCAAGATTTCCACAGGCAATACTCTTCCTAGCTCCGTACGCTTACCGGCCTCAGAGCCCCCATATCATCTCTCCTAATCCAAGAATCCCCGAAACCATGATTTACACCAATCAAACCCACCCCACGTCTGGAGCATGTTGAGGTATTCAAACCCAGTTGCATTATGATGAAGAGAATCCTTTGCAAAAATACCCCCCATCCTCGCTGCATGATGGTAAACTGCATAGTAACCTTCAAAAAAACCCCCCGTCCTCACTACATGATGGTAAACTGCACAAAAGCCTTCAAAAATGCTTTTTGTCCTTGCCGCATGATGCTAAACTGCACGAATTATGTCCCAACCGCATGAGGATAAACTACACGGTCATACTCGTCATGGGTTCAATAAGAAACAGAGTCTTTTCTCCATCTTTCATTGCACGGGTCAGACCTACACGAACTACCGCCTCACATCGGCGTGAGAAAGAATTACTTCACCTGTTCTCGGGGAGTTTAGTCTAGATATTTCCCCCATATTCAGGCACCCTCTCATCAAAATCCATACTCTGTACTCAGAAAAAATCCAAACTCTCATAAGCCACCCCTGGTGGTCCCAAATCTCAACTTCCCTGAAGTTGCTCGGCTATCGGAAGTGGATAGTTTTGGACTTAAGGACACCTTTGTACAACTGTGCATACCATTCCCTCAGCGGCTCTGCATATTGATCGCCCCTGGACCATCTACCAAAGGCAATATTTCCTTATTCAATTCTTCTCTCCATACGACTCTTGGCCTTTGAGCCCCCATTTCTATCCCGGGATTCAGAAACCCTCTCAGCCATAGTTTACCAACCTCTTTCACAACCCTGCCTAAATATGGTGGAACGTCTTTAACAAGATTAATGAGAACTAGGAGAAGTCATTCCATTTTTAAATGATGTCCCAGCTGCATGACTTTAAACTTCTCCAAGACTCATCCATCCCTTACGCTAACTAAACGCATAAGGAAGTGGTCTACGGACCATGCTCTTGATTAGTATAGATATTCTCAAAACCCTTTTAGACGTCACATTCATTTTCCATGCCACCCATGGTGGTTTCCATAAGCCGGACTTCCATGAAGTCCCCTGGACATCAGAAATGGATAAGTATTTGACTTAAGGACACCTTTGCATGACTATGCATACCATGCCCTTAGCGGCTCTGAATATTGATTTCCCCTGGCCCATCTACCAAAGACAAGACTTCCTTAGGCAATGATCTTCTTACCTCTGTATGCCGATGTGGCTCCCATGCCTTGAGACATGCCCTGCATGTCGTCCAAAAATGTTTTCCCCCACGTGTGTTGGAAGAGTATTGAGACATATTTTAATCAGTTGAACCCCATTGGGGCCCTTGCCCCACCATATTTGGTCAAAGCTGTTCAACCTAAAACATCAGTAGTGATAGTCTTGACGACGAGACTTTAAACCGCTCACAAAAGAAAGAGGCACAAAGCCTGTTAGGCTGAAAACCCAAAAAGGGCGACCTAATAAAAATCCGGGTTATACCCGCTGGGTCCACACTAAATGGGCCCAGGAAAAATCAGGGCATTAAAAGAAAAAAAAGGAGAAAAAGACAAAAAGTTTGAGGGTTTTTTCTATAAAACCCTAGCAATAGTCAGACTACGCTCGCTGGATCCCATGTTCTAGGCAAAAAATTAGAGCTCGTTTTCCTGATCTATGATTAGTTCTAATTCAGTGAATTATTAGTTTCACAAAAATTGTTGTAAGTAACAATTAAATTCCACAGCAACAAGTGATTGACAAAAACTGTGTTTCATTCAAACCAAAAAAGGGAGGACATTCACAAGCTGGGGTCTCTCCTTCACGCAAAAAAAAGGGGGGACAATGGAGTAAGTAAAACAGGGGATACAAAAGTAACTCTGATAATTATAAAGGAGTCTAACTCGCTCTCCCCACCAGATCAGCAACTGCGCGGCGAAGGTCGTTGCAGGATTGTTCCAACACTGCCTTCTCCCTGGTTTCAACCTCAGCCACCGGGTGGATACGCTCCACTACGGTTTGGAGAACATTGATCCCTTTTCTGGTAGCTTCAAGACGACCAGTCATAGCCAATAGCTGATCCCTCAGCATCATGGCCCGTTCTTCACATTCATGCAACTCGGAGGATAGGATGACCGCCTGATCTCGAGAGATCGCCTCCCACGCTATTAGTTGATGGAGCTTGGTTGTGGTTTTCTCCAAGGTTCGGGCCCCAAAATGAGTTGTATCAAAGTGAGCAAGCTTGAATTCATTAGTGATAGCTTCCTCATGGGCCATGACAACTTGTCAAGAAAGAGAATGGAACTACCGATAGTCAAAGTCACCTGACCCCAAACCCATGAAGAGCTGACGAAGAGATTCGATTTTAGTTTCCATTTTGGCTGAAGGGGTTTCAGTGATGATTTCACAGATTCGGGGCCAGGCCCACCTGCGTACTACCCAATGGTCTGCCATGGTACAAGGATCTTTGGTATCCTATCTGGGAAACACGAGAACAAAGTCTAGCATGGCAGCCCGTGCAGACATGTGCTCACTAGAAGTTGACTCTAAAGCTGGAAAGTCTGGAGCCTCTAACCACAGTCCAGGCTTGGGTACCAAGTTGCTAAGCCCGGTATCAACTAGCGGGACCTCCGGGATGGTCTCGCTGGGACCCGACACCACAGGGTCGTCCTCATCCACGCACAAGAGGGATGAATTTGTCTGAACTGCGGCCACCACAGGGTTGGGAGAGGAAAGTTCTCTGAGTTGCTTTGATCGATGAGCCATTAGGTGGTCCTCCCTTAAGACTGATGAGGAAGGTGTGGTGGATACAGTAGCCACCATACCCCCTGATTTGGGAACTTACCGAATATCCTTACCTAGGATCCCATCAGGATAGTATTTTACCCTTGTTTTTGCATACTCCATGGAAAGGCCGACAGCCTCCCCCGTATCAGGCAGGGGAATGTTTGCGTCAGATACCTCCCGCGTCAGTATCATCCACCACTGACGAAGTATGGCCAGGTGTAGTCCTCAAGCCCGTGGAGGGGGAAGGGAAGCTTGGACTTTCATGCACTCAAACTGACGAGAAAAACGATATGGGACATACAACTCGCATAGAGAAACCCAGTCGATCCATGTGGACAGAAACCCATCCCGTAGAGAGATCATGTAAGAGCGCTCCTCCAGCCCCCCCTGGAGGTTGTCAACTAAGACGCCAGAAGGGGCAGGGTAGGGAGTGAAGATGAACTGGGAGAAGTCGCTTAAGAGCTCGAGAACTTCACCAGAGTTGAGGGGCTTCAAGTGAACTCTGGTTATATCCAATAAGGCAGGCCGAAAGGTAGAAAGCGGGATGGTCGTGTTGTGATGATACTCATAATAGCGACAATGATCTGCCACCCAGCCGTACAAAAATTGAAATGGTCTACTTAGACGGTAGGGTGACCCACCCACCTTCATTTGGCTCAGTAGCTCATAGATACGAGCCAAAGTGGGCACGACTAAATTCACCAGGTGGCCCTCTGCTAAATCAGTCGCCATCATCAAAGTGCAGGCCCGGACACCTGGGTTAACATCCCGGGAAGGAAATATCCAGCCACTCAAAAACATAGAAAATAGACCGTCCAACCGAAGCGTAGGAGACACACCAGGGTGCACCTCGTAACCCCATGAAAGGTAGTCGCCCGCCTCTAGAACCACCCAGTAGGAACCTGGGGAGGTTCGTGATTGCTGAGAAGGGTGTGTCCTGGGGCGCTTGATCTTCGACATAGGACCAGTAGTGTTCAAAAATAACCATATCCAAGTGCTATAAGGAATAAGCGAGCAGGAACGCAAGGCCTGACCCAGTGACTGCTCCGCCATTTCCAACAGATCCTTCACCAATAAAGGCACATGTTCAACGTCGTCCCATGCGTTGGGAGTGGGAAAAATTGTTTTTTACATCTCGCTAGCAATCAGCAGTCCTTCTATCTGGTAGATGTCCCACAGACTAATGCCGACTTCACCATGGGAAAGGTGGAAAGTATTAGTACTTGAAAACCAGCAGCTGAACAGGTCGGGCATGATCAAAGATAGTGGGTAAACAGAAAATTGGGAAGCCCACACTGCGGATTATAGATTGACCGCCTCCAGTGAATCGGGAGACTCCTGACAATGATGATGGACCCAGAAAGCCCAGGCCCAATCATTTGAGAAGAGCCCGCCGGACCGAAGATCCCACCTGGGGACCCACCCTACGTTAGGATCCCTTCGAGCAAGGTTGATAATAGAAGGGTAGTCCATAAGAACAGATTTCTGAGAAGAAAAGTCTTGAGTGCGCTGATCGCTTTGGGTCCAGACAGAGCCCCACAGAATAAATGCATTTTTCAAACCAAAATCAGAGATTATCTCCCCGAATTGGGTGAGGTTTTCTTGAATGCATTTTGAAGGCGCTTTCAAGAAAAAAGAAGGGAGACCTGAGAAAGTAGGGGGGATAGGGACCTCATCCTGAAGACCGAAGCCATAGAGAAGGAGTCGATTGGATAATGGATAACTCAGAAGCTCCGGAGAGAGCAGGTTCTTCAATGCACCATCATCAGGAATGATGGACCAACTAGGGTCTTCTTTGACGCCCTCTGCTCTCTGAGTCATAGTTGAACGTCTCTCTAAGCCAGTTGGGAGTGGCTCTGTAGTAGGCCTCAGTGCAGAAAGAGGGGGAACCATATTTTCTCCCTGCACAGTAGGAGCCAACAATTGGTTAGTCCAAAATAAAAATCTGGACAAGAAAATAACCGGATATATGGTTAAAGGGGCCTTCATAATCGAAATACGCAAGGAGGCCTTGGAGGATGGTTTGCGATGACATCATCCTGAGAACCAGCCCTTCGTGAAATCAGTCCGCGAAGACCTTGCCCGCGGAGCATTGGCCAAGAAACCGTGAACCAAGTCGCTCCGCAGAATTTCAATCGTGAGTTTATTCGGAAGACTCTGATACTTTTTAAAGTTTGAGAGATTTTTTAGCCCGCGGAGCATCAAAACCATGAAGCAAGTTCATCCACATCCCATCATAACTTACATTTTAATTAGTTAAGAGTAATGGTTCGCAGTTTAGAAGTTGGTCCACGGATGAAGGCGACCGCGAAGAAGGAATGGTTCGCAGACGTCACTGCCGGTTTGCGGACAAGGCACTTCGCGAAGGAGAAAACACACGGAGGCGAAGGATCTCTGGTTTCGCGAGGAATTAAGTAAAGGAAAAGTGAAGGAATCCCTGTATTTATAGGCGTGGTCCCCTACCGGGTCCACCTTTCTACCACAAACAATCTCAGTTTCAAGACCAATCTACATCGGAATGGCCACCTCTTCATTCCGATCGGACCCTATTTCGATGGGGGAAATTTGTAGGGTCCTGAAAAATCCGTAAAAGAGATTATACCCAAGTCCCCTAAGAATTGGGGCAAATAATCAAAGAAGAGATACAAATAGGATCGGTCCACAAACGGGTCCCATGGAAGCGCAGAGTGGCCAGGCCCCGCGAGGCACCCCCCTCCGCAAACCATTTTCATTTGAGAAATGGAGGCAGAGAGCCTTTGCGGTCGTGAGGAAAGATGGGCGCCAGTCTGGTTCACCATCACGAACCGCCCCAACCGCGGATCGCGTCGACCAGTTCAACCTGCACCCACTGTCGTTCGTGGAATAGAGGCAGAACCCTCCGCAGCCGCGGAGCACTCCCTAAGTTCACCTCACGGAGGGGGGGGGGGGCGTTCAATACCCACCGCGAATTGCAGATTGACCAAGTCGGATGTGAACCGGGTATTTGGTTATGGGACTCTGCAAAAGGTGCCGTATGGCCATAGATACATCCCTTTCCTCAATATATAAAAGGGGACCAAGGGGGAAAGAAAAGGGGAGATCGGAGAAACTGGAATCGGATTCGGAGGGATTGGAGATTCGGAAGGAGATTGGTTGAAGGAAGGCTTTGGATTTCGCAAACAACGAAATTCCCATCTGCGAACCATGACAGGTATATGAATTAACAAGGAATTGGAAAATTCATAATAATTTGGTGAACCGAGAACCTAAAAATAATGAAAAAGGAGAACCGCGAACCATACTCCCTCTGCGGATGACTTCCCCCATGGAACAGGGAATTTATGCCTCTTTTCCCATCCTTCATACCGCGTAGCACTCTCCTACGCGGACGAAGCCCCGAATGACGAGCCTCCGATCGGCGTCGCCCTTGGCCGTCGCTGCCCGTCTAGAACCCTCTACGAACCACCCTAGTTCGTGAATTGAACCCAAAGACGCAAACCACTCTGGTTCGCAGGACGAAAATCATTCTGCAGACCACCCTGGTTCGCGGACGGCTTCTCCAGCCGCGTGGCACTTCCCCGCGCGAAGGGAGACACCATCCATACCTCTCGGTGGCTCGCCAAATACTTTGGTGTTATAATTTCTAGAGCCAGGTAAAATACTTCCAATCCATCCAAGTCCTCCGTGACTCCCTCATTGGCCTATTCATCGGCCCCGAGCCGAGGCCTCTGCCAGAGCCACCAGAACCACGTGGTGTAACTTTTAGGTGCATCAGCGTGCCATTTTGAGTTCACATACCCATGGTAAACAGGGGCAAAGGGGTTTCCCCGACCCTTGAGTAGATTCTCGAAGCATTCCTGGGTTCACATTCCCACAGTAATGTGGAGTTTGGGATCGAGAATCCCCTTTCTGCCCCTCCACTTGTTGAGGGTTATTCGAAGACGGTAAAATAGCCATCAGAAGGAATCCCTCATGCAATGTAAGAGAGGAGATGGGCACAGGAGCACCCCCTTTCCCTCTCCCACTAGGCTTTGTCTCCCCGGGTGTCCATCTCGGATTAATCCCCGACCTTATGGGCCTCCTCAGAGTGTAAGCCCCAATTCATCATCCTGGTCCGCTCCATGCATAAGCCCCACTCCGCTTCTTACAGACACACCTTTCCCGATGTGATTCTATGGTCCCTACTGCCTCTTGTTTCTCACAACGAGCATGACTCATGTGGGATTAGAGTAAGCATCGACCATGACATCCTATCATGGGCCTCCTCAGAGTGTAAACCCCAAGCCAAAGCGAACTACGGGGACTTTGATCCATGCCAAAGCATGGTACGTAGGAAGCCTCCATGAGGTTCAAGCCCACCACTCGGTCATTTATTCACATCGAGTTCCACCCTCGTCCAGCATGACGTTAAACTGTATATACGAACTACATGGAATTTGATCCCTGCCTCCTAAGCAAGGTACGTAGGAAGCCTCCCTGAGGTTCAATCCCAACAACCAGTCTATCCGATCATCTCCATATCGGTTCACCGCGCCACCCCTAGTGCCGCCTCAAGCGAGTTCCAACCCTTCATGGTCATTAATCTAACGAGGGATGGTAAACCTCGGGCATAAATGATTCTGAACCCCTGCATCCAGTTGACTGTTGCCCACCAAGGTTAAATCGGTGGATACTATGTTTGGGTATAAACCAAAGATTCGCGAACATGTGAATACATCTTAAATCTATAAGTGAGTCCCAGAACAGGAAATAATTCCCCCCCAAAAGGGTGTGATGAGCCCAAATTTCCATCCTCTCGACCAATTCGAGTTCCTAAGAGTTGTTGGTCAGACCATCCGGCGAACGCCTGCCTTTGGAAAGCAGGTCCATTAATCATTGGATATGGAGCCGTTGCGCATTTCGTGGACGAAAACCAGAACGAAACAGGATGATCTCTCCAAGAAGGCAAAAGTGGAGAGGTTTTCGATGTGGTCTTTTATTTCCCCATCTTTTTGCTCACAGTTTGTGGAGTCTGATATGAAGGGTGAGCTGCACACCCATTTTTTGTAATCAATCATTGTAATGTTTTGTTGTTTCTTTATTTTATAAATTTTGTGGGACCATGTTCACCAGGTCTCTATCCTTCTTTTCCCTAAAAAACCTAAAAAGGTAAAAAATACTAAAATCCCAAGAAACCATAAAAACCCTACAAACCCTAAAAAACCATAAAACCCATCAAAATCCTTAAAAACCCTAAAAAATGAAAAATCCTAAAAATCCCCAAAATTTGCTAAAAGCATAAAAAACCCTAAAACCCTAAAAAACATGAAAACCTAACAAAAAATTAAAACAAATAAAAAACGTAAAAAATGATAAAAACCCTAAAAAACACTAAAACCTTCAAAATCCCTAAAAACCCTAAAAAATAAAAATCCAAAAAAACCTTAAAAATCACTAAATACATAAAAAAAACCCTAAAAACCTAGAAAATACCCTAAGAAAACCTTAAAAATATAAAAAAACTTAAAAACTCATAAAACCCAAAAAATTAAAAAAACCCAAAAATACCATAAAACCCTAAAACCACTAAAAATCAAAAACACCTAAAAACCTTAAAAAACCCATAAAAAACTAAAAAACTACTATAAACTCTAAAAACACTTTAAACCACTAAAAAACTAAAAAATCTAGAAAACCTTAAAAATCTTATAAAAAAATCAAAACAACCCAAAAAATCTAAAAAAACATAAAACCCTTAAAACCCTAAAAAACTCAAAATCCCTAAAACCCTGAAAAACACTAAATTCCTAAAAAATACCAAAAAATAAATAAAAACCTAAAATCCTTAAATAGCTTGGAAACCCCATAAGAAAATCGTAAAAACCTAAAAACACTTAACACCACTAAAAAACCTCAAAAATGCTAAAAGCATTAAAAACCATTAAAACACTAAAAATCCCTAAAAAACTATAAAAATCTTAAAATCCCCTAAAAAACCATAAAAAAATAAAAAACATTAAACCCTGAAAAACCCTAAAAAAACTTAAAACATAAAACACTTAAAACCAAAAAAACTAAAACATCACTAAAAACCATAAAAAAGCCTAAAACCCAAAAAATCATAAAAATACCTAAAAACCATAAAAACCTTAAAAAACCTAAAAATGCATAAAAACCTTAAGAACCAACTAAAAACTCAAAAAAACCCTTTAATCCCCAAAAAACGTTAAAAAATCTAAAAAACCTTAAAAACTTTAAAAACTTTAAAAACTCAAAAAAATCCTAAACACTAATAAAACAATAAAACCCTAAAAACCCTAAAAACCCTCAAAATATCTAAAACCCCCAAAAACCATAAAAAATACTAAAAATTTTCTAAAATTCCTAAAAATGAAAAAATCATAAAACCCCTAAAACCCCCTAAGAATACCATAATAAACTAAAAAAAACTTTAAAACCCTAAAAACCTAAAAAACGCTGAAAACTCTAAAATCCAAAAAAACCCTTAAAAACCAAAAAATACCTAAAATCCATGGAAAACCATAACAATCCAATAAAACCTTAAAAATAACTAAAAACATAAAAAACCCAAAAATACCCTAAGAAAATGATGAAACCATAAAACCCTAAAACCCCTAAAAAACCAAAAAATCAAAAAAACCTAAAAACCCTAAAAACCTTAAAAATTCATAAAAACCATAAAAACTCATAAAACCCCTAAATAACACTAAAAATTCAAAAAGTCCATTAGACCCCTAAAAACATTAAAAAATTCTAAAAACCTTAAAAACCCTAAAAAACTCAAAAAATACCCTACCCCCCCCCAAACAAAAACTATAAAACCCCCCAAAACCATTAAAATACTAAAAAACTCCTAAAAATATTAAAAAATACTTCAAAATACCTAAAAAGGTAAAAAACCATGATAAAACCTAAGAAAACCATAAAAAACTAAAAATACGTAAACCCCTAAAAAACCTAAGAAATGCTAAAAACCTTAAAAATACCCTAAAACCCTAAAACTCCTCAAAGTCTCTAAAAACCCCCAAAACCCATAAAATTTATAAAAATCCCTAAAAATCCCGAGAAACATTAAAAACCCAAGAAACCCTAAAATCCCAATGTTCTTATGTGTGGATAGCAGAACTCAGGCTTTATGTCATCCCGTCGCACCAAGAGATTTTGTTGAGGTTGATGCTTCTAAGGGCCAAGTGGACTTCGTGCGGATTGTTGTTGGTGATGAGATTTTATGGAAGCATATGGTAATATTTGTGTCATGGGTTGATTTTTTTCTTCTTGTTGGAATCTTGGTCATGGGGACCAGGTATGAAAATTTGGCTTAAGGATACATGGTATTTTGAATCTGGCTCAGGTAGATCCTGGTAAAAAAAGTCAGATTTTGGTGGGGTGGGGGGGGGGGGTAGGAGGTGACTGTGTACCCTTCCCAACCAAAGGTTAGGAGCATTTTTGCGCGATTGAGGGATGATTTAAAATGAAAGGGTGATAAGGAGGTGACAAGGGTGGACCCAGGTGGCTTGAGCTTGGAGATTCACGGGACTGGTAGTTGAGATGTTGGTGATAACACTGCGGTGGTTCATAGTGTGGGATAGGTGGTAGTCCATAGTGGTGGAAATGTGGTAAGTGCTGGCTGTAGTAGCAGTGGGAAGGCTGATAAAAGGGAGGTGGAAGTCCAGATATTTGCTTCATTGTATAATCAGTTTGAATGTCTTGATTCTAGTGATCTAGGGGGTGAAGCGGAAATATAGGGGGACACAAATGATGTGGCTGGAGCTGCAGTTCAGGACTCAGACTATGGTGATAAAGGTAAAGATGACTTTCAGGTGCTACTAGTGGTTATCAATGCAGAGGCTGGAAAGGATAGTGTTGAGGGTGGGTATGGACACATATATGGAATGGGCATTCAAAAGACTAGGTTATTTTTTGAGGGAGCTATTGTAAGTGTGCCTTTTCATGGGTCTCTTCATGGGGATACACTGCAGGAGGGTAGGGTATAAGTGATGCATGTTGGGATTAGGCAACAGTGAGCATGGCTAATGCTAGACACCACTGGGTGCTCAGATAGTTCTGTTGAGGAGGAGAAAAGGGAAATGTAGATTATTGTGCATAATAGTGTTGGGATTTTTGAGGATTAGGTGAAATCCCATGTCTCTTGTGAAAGTCTTGAGGATGGTCAAGCTCATCTGAGTGATAGTGTGGAGCCTGATGATGATCCTGTTATCCAGTCTTCCTACCATGGGATAGTTAGCAAGATACATGGGGAAGAAGAGAATTTGAATCTTTCTTAACCTTAACATGAGGTGGACAACATAGTTGGGTGTAATAGAGATGTGCTTTGTCCTCCTCTGAAGGAGGATACAATCCTGCAACCGGTGCAGGATGGTGTGGTCCTGATGGCTCCTAGCATGTCATAGTGCAGAGTTCTTGATGATTTTCCTCTAAATCGGGAAGCCTCATTCATCCTTGACCAGGAGGACGATAGAAGGATGAACCTCAATATGGCTATGATTACTAAATAGAGTACCTTCTTTGAGGAGGGCATCCCATATGGGAAGAAAAACAAATATGTAGGGGTCTCTAGGGTGAAAAATATGGATGATGGTTCCACCTCTACTCCCTTAAAGAAGAGGATGAAGCGGGATTACTCCACTCTTCTCAGACCCATGGCTACCCAAGCTTCATCAAAGGTGGCCAAACTGAAAGTCAAAGTTAACAAATGGGAGCATCAGATCACCCCTGAGCAAGGAATATGTAGGGAGGAGCACCTGGCGATCCTCAAACTTAATGAAGATTTTGAGTTAGGATGGTAATCGATGGACAGAGGTGCAGACTCTGACTTCTGCTTTGATGATGCGGCTTATGGATATGGTGTGGATGGTGACCCTTATGGCACAACTTCTATTTCTAATTTTGGTGGTGATGTTGAATAACTTGTTTCTCTTTTTAGGTTTTATTTTTTGGATTTTTGGGTTTGTTAAGGGTTTTTGGGTGTGGGTCGATTGAATCCTCCCCTCCCTTGTCTAATGTGTCTCTTTTTTCCAAATAAATTTTTGGGGGGGTCAGGAATAGTCTGGCTCTGCACAGGGAGAAAAAGGTAAAAAAGTGCTTAAAATCTATTCGTATCTCAGTCTCTAATTTCACCTCAGAGAATGATATTTTCACTTCTATTATCAATCACTTCCAGGGGATTTATTTGGATGATGGTGGGGAATACACCCTCCCTTTGATAGATTCTATCCTACCATATGTTGAAGAGCAACAGAATAGGGCTCTAACGATTTCCCCCCTTACGGAGGAAGTTAGGGCTGCTTTGTTCTCTCTGAACATTGATAGTACAGTGGGACTGGATGGCTTCACCAACAAGTTCTTCATGTTTTACTGGGATATCATGCATGACAACATCATCAGCGCTGTCAGGGAGTTATTTCTTTCTAGTGTGTTCCCACATGGAGCCAATTCTAATCTCATTGCCCTGATTCCCAAAAGGGATAATTCCATTGACATTGGTGACTTTTGACAAGTGGCCATTAGAAACACCATTCCCAAAATCATCTACAAGATTCTGGTCATGAGAATAGAGAAATTTTGGGGGGAAATTCTCACCCCTAATCAATTTGGGTTTGTCTCAAGGAGGAACATACAAGAATGTCTTTTCATGGCCTCGGAGAGCATCAATGTTATGCAGAAGCAGTCGAAAAAGGGAAACTTTGTGCTTAAGATTGACATCTCCAAGGCCTTTGACACTATTAAGTTGAGATTCATCTCCTAGGTCCTCTCCAGGTATGGATTCTCGAACATATTTATCAGGATGATTATTTCCATACTAAGTAGCGTCTGGGTCTCTGTTCTTTTGAATGGATCTCCCCAGGGGTTCTTCCCCTACTCCCGTGGGGTCAGACAGGGTGATCCGCTTTTAGGAATCCTCTTCGCGATTGCAGAAGACTACTTGAGAAGGTGTCTTATTGACCTTGGACAGGATGTTCTCCTCAATCCTATCAGGCAAAATAGGGATCTCCATGTGCTTTTTATTCTCGCTCAAATTTACCCAAGAGAAGAAGGTAAGACGCTCCTTGTAGTTTAGCTTGGGTTATCGAATCAACAGAGACCTAAGAAGAAACCTATAGACACGTACATTCTATGGACTATTTTAGGCTATGAAGTTGCCAACTTGGATTGATTTTGGATGGGTTTGAAAGATATCTAATATATTTAAGTGAATTCAATTTAAAATAATGAGTTGATCCTAGGTTATCGCTCGGGGTGGATTGGACGTATTTTCTTTTTAATGATTTCAATTTCTTAAATTTGAGATGGGTTCATTTAAGGAGATAAAACAACATCATCACTTACTGGTTTAATGCCTACACCCTTTAATAATAATCACCTATACACTTTAAGGATCAAAGTTTTGAGCACTTCAAGGTAAAGGATCGTATTAGCACTTGAAGTGTGTGGCCTTAAATTCAACAAGGATGATGGAGTTTAAAAATCATCAAATAAAAATCTCAATTAAAGAAGTGATTATACATTAATTAGGTGATAAATAAAATCCAATCCAGCCCCTTGCAACTCTCTTGGATCAACCCATAAGTGGGTTAGCCCTCCATTGATTCTATGGTTTCAATGGAAGCGAAAAGTAGACTCATGAGGGAGGAAATGGAGAAGTAAAAAAATGCAATAAAATAACAATCACTCCACCGTTGTGTGATAATCTCACAAGATTTGGTATGAAAAAGTTCACACCTTGAACCAACGGTATCAAAGTGATAAGGATAATAACAGAATAATAAGAGAAGAATAACTTTTATTAAGAAACAAGTATGAATTAAAACAACTTACATGTGAAGGAAGAACATTACAAAGAGAAATTGATAGCATAACATTAAGATGAAAACAAGCTCAAAGATTATTCAATCCTCCAACACCACTGCCTTAAATAGGAATTTTTAGCCCTTGGGTCGAGCCTCCAATAGTCCAAGTCTCCTCAATTAATTGTGGAAGGCCATAGGTGGGTGGAAAGTAAGGGAGATTTGATTTTTCCACCATTGACCCGAGGTGGCAGCCAGCTTTCCTTCACCGAACAGACACGTCTGAAAGACATTTTATATGGCCGAATAAGAGTGGGCCATAGAAGAATAAAATGGATCTCCAGATGTCTTATAACCGGATGTAAAATTTGGGCCCATTTGGAGTTTCTGATTCCGAGATATGATAAAGTTAGTGGACTGTTTTTCTGGGCCGCAGAATCTGTCCCAGAATTGTATCTCTAAATTGGGCCGCCTTAATGGCCACCATAGAAGCCGTATTAGCATTGGATCATGAATATTTATTTGTTCCTATTCATGTATTCTAGCATCCCACAAAATTTGGGATTCATTGGGATTTTATGTTGGGCCCCACAGTCTCATCAGTGGGCTAGTGTCCAATCTGCCTTCTCTAGAATTGCTTCCTTTCATCACAAAATATCCCCATCTTCTTCCATGATTTATCCATTGATCCCTGAATGAAACATGTTCATATTGGAGTGTAGATAAATGTCAAAAAATATCAAATTAAAATATTTATAATCATATGAATCATTGGGTACTTCAAATGATGTTCAAAAATGTACCACATAATAGTGCAATTTAAGAAGGTATTACAATCATAATGTGAAATGATGTTCAAAGTGTAAAATGCACTAAAATGGTATTTATGAATAATAAGGAACATGAATATTATATATATTAACAATTAATATTATCCTAATTTAGTGGCTAATCACACCCCCCAACTTGAGTTTTGCTAATCCCGAGCAAAATATATCTCAACAATATGAAATTCGAATTCCCTTTTCCAGAAACATTTTAATACACAATGATCATCAAAAAACCTTATTCCAAACAATCATGAAACCCATAAAAATATTTTAATAGAAGATAGTTTCATAAGTAGATCCCAATCCCAAGACCATTCCTTTTTTCAAATTCATTGCCATATTTCATCCAATATCAATTAAGTATGAGGATGTGTTGTGCATCACAATAGACATGGGGGTTCATATTTATTCAAGGGGGAAATTACGGAAGCGCTAGGTGGAATCACATTTCAATATTAAGATGAGTATTCATTTTTTTTTGTATAATTTTTTTTGTTTTTTTTGTTGTTTTTTTTGTTTTTGAAAATTTTCCATGGTAATTGAAGTTGCACTCAAAAGAGTCAACCCCTGTAGAAAAACTTTGCCGATGACTCCCAAGCTCAAAGACCTTAAGGAACTAGGTGAAGCCCACATACTCGGGCATCATATCGAGTTAACTTAGTCAAAAACAAATTCAAATTACCAAAAATAGAGATAAAATTACTAACTCTGGGCCAGACAACAATGGAGTCACGATCCCCAAGTGTCGAAAGCCACGCATTAGGTCATTTCATTGCTCTACGTGCAAATTTTTTTTTAATTTTTTTTAATACTCATATTAAACTGAAATGATCACCAAACCTATTCTATCTATTTAGGGGACCCCATGAACTTAAACTAATACCCCACTATCCAAAGGACGTTCATTGTGAATTTTTTTTATTTAGATGAAAATATAAATGATGAAATATCACATTGGACAACCAAACTTTCCAAAATCTATGCTCATGAAATTATAAAAGGATTAAAATCAGAATCAGGGTATGCTAAATTATTTGATATTCAGTTTCAAAGTGTGCAATGTGTATTACCATGTTTAAAGTTAAAGGAATTTTTCCTTCCATTTAATTTTTTTTTCAAATCATTCATTTTTTTGACACAAAAGAATTTTTTTTATTTTATCTCTCCCCCAACTTAAAACAACACTGTCCCCAGTGTTTTAAGAAATAAAAATTTAGAAGGAGTAGAGGCAGATAATGGAAGTTCAAAAAGGAAATTGAAACTGAGGATCATGGAATGAAATCACCTGTTGGTTGAAGCTGAAGTTCTTGCTGCTCCAAATTAGTCCTTTGATATCTTGGGGGATGTAAGAACCTCCTTGATTGAACATGTATCACCCAAAATAGTACCTAAACAAAAAGAAGAACAAACCATACAAAACAAACAACACAACAACTTATTTAATTCCAAGTATCATCATTTTTATGATTTTTCCTGTTTTTTTATTTTTTATTTTTTTAAATCAAACTAATGATACATTGTCTTCTTTTTAATTTTCTGGGTAAGGTATTACTCAGGGATCACACCGCGTGACACAGATGAATACGATGCTCCCCTTTCATACCCATCCATACTCATAATAGAAGAATAGGTCAATAGTCCTTTTTTTAAATGTAAAAATGATTATTTAATCCTATTTAAAATATAAAGTTTATTAAAACAACAAAATGATAAGAAACTTGAAAACCATGGGTTGCCTCCCATTCAGCGCTTTGTTTAACGTCGTTAGCCCGACATGGACCCTAAATCTATCAATTTTTTCCTTGTTCATAGGTTGGCTCAGTTAACTCAACCTCTATTTCCTGTTTATTGAATGATTCAATGAATGGTTTTAACCTTTGACCATTGACCTTGAAAATGTAACCACTTGTGGGATCTTGAATCTCTACTGCCCCATGGGGGAATACATGATGCACTATGAAAGGTCCTGACCATCTAGACCTTAACTTTCCCAGATGTAAATGATGTTTTGAACTATACAAGAGCACAAGTTTTCCCGGTTCAAAATGTTTGACCTTGATATTCCTAGATTGGTAGGCTTGAACTCTATCTTTATTGATCCTTGAATTTTCATAAGCCTACATCCTTAGTTCCTCCAGTTCATTGAGATCTAATTTCCTTTTTGTTCCGGCAAATGAGAGGTCATAATCCATTTTCTTAATTGCCCAAAAGGCCTTATGTTCAATCTCCACTGGCAAATGGCATGCTTTTCCATAAACCAACCTATATGGGGACATTCCTAAAATGGTTTTGTATGCTGTACGATATGCCCAAAGAGCATCTAAGAGTTTCTCAGACCAATCTTTCCTAGAAGGATTGACAGTTTTCTCAAGAGTTTCCTTAATCTCCCTATTCGCTAACTCAACTTGACCATTGGTTTGAGGATGGTATGCAGTGGACACTTTATGAGAAATACCATACTTAGACGTGAGTGAAGATAATGGGCAGTTGCAGAAATGGGTTCCTCGATCACTGATTATAGCCCTAGGAATTCCAAATCTTGAAAATATGTTCTCTTTTAGAAATCGAATCACAACTTGATGATCATTGGACTTAGTGATAATGGCCTCAACCCATTTTGAGACATAATCAACAGGTAAGAGTATGTAGAGGTATCCCCGAGAGTTTGGGAAGGGACCCATGAAGTCAATTCCCCAACAGTCAAATATTTCAACCACTAAGATGGGAGTGAGTGGAATTTGATTCCTTTTTGTGATGGACCCTACTTGTTGACACCTAGGAAAGCTTTGACAAAATGTGTAGGAGTCCCTTGAGAGGGTGGGACAGAAAATACCACATTGAAGAATCTTAGTAGATGTTTTCTTAGAGGAAAAGTGACCTCCACATGCCTCACTGTGACAGAATTTAAGGATGGACTCTTGTTCAGATTCTGGAACACACCTCCTAATGACTTGGTCAGGGCAGAACTTATAGAGGTATGGATCATCAAACACCTAGTGTCTAACATCAGAAAGTAATTTCCTTCAAGCTTGAGTCCCTAAGAATTTTGGAATGACTCCTATCACTAAGAAATTTTCTATGTAAGCATACCAAGGGCAGTCACTCACAGAGTATAGGTGTTCATCAGGAATCGAATCAGACACAGAAAGGTGATTTGAGTTGTCTTTGAATTCCAACCTAGAGAGGTGATCAGCTACAAAATTTTCAACTCCCTTTTTATCCTTGATTGTGAGGTCAAATTCTTGTACGATAAGGACCCACCGAATCAGTCTAACCTTAGCATCTTGTTTTTGGAAGAGGTATTTTAGTGCAGAATGGTCAGTGAACACAGTGATGTGGGATCCTAAGACGTAGGACCTAAACTTCTCTAAAGTAAACACAATAGCAAGTAACTCCTTTTCAGTAGTGGTGTAGTTTATTTGGGCATCATTTAAGGATTTTCTTGCATAAGAAATGACATAAGGAGTTTTATCACAATGTTGTCCTAACACAGCTCCAACAGCAAAGTCACTGGCATCACACATAAGTTCAAAAGGAAGGTTCCAATTTGGAGATTTCATAATGGTAGGAGAGGTGAGAGAGGATTTGAGGGTTGAGAATGAACCCTCACAGCTTTCTGTCCAAACAAATGGAGCATCCTTTACTAGGAGAGCACAAAGGGGACGAGATATTGAACTAAAGTCCTTGATGAATCTTCTATAGAAACCAACATGTCCTAAGAAATACCTCACTTCCTTGACATTTTTGGGTGATGGAAGGTGAAGAATGATGTCAACCTTTGCTGTATCAACTTCAATCCACCTACTCGAGACCAGATGGCCTAGAACAAGTCCCTCTTTAACCATGAAATGGAATTTTTACCAGTTTAGGACCATATTATTTTCTTCACATCTTGATAAGACTCTCTCCACATTCTGCAGACATCCCTCAAATGTATCCCCAAACACAGAGAAGTCATCCATGAAGACCTCTAGAAAATCCCCTACCATGTCTGAGAAGATTCCCATCATGCACCGTTGGAAGGTTCCATGGGAATTGCATAACCCGAAGGGCATGCATTTGAAAGCAAAGGTTTCGAATGGACATGTGAATGTAGTCTTCCCTTGATCCTCTAGGGATACCTCAATTTTATTGTACCCCGAGTATCCATCTAAGAAATAGTAGAAGGCATGACCTTCCACTCTCTCAAGGACTTGGTCAATGAATGGTAAGGGGAAATAGTCCTTCTTGGTGAATGAGTTTAGCTTCTTGTAGTCAATGCAGACCCTCCATCCACTACTCACCCTTGTTGGGAGAATCTCTCCATCCTCATTGGTTATCACTGTGATTCCGACCTTTTTTGGAACTACTTGGATTGGGCTCACCCACTCACTCTCAGCTATGGGATATATGATACCAGATTTTAACAATTTCAGAAGTTTCGTCCTTACTACCTCCATGAGATTAGGATTGAGTCGCCGTTGAGGTTGACGACATGGCTTTGAATCAGATTCCAGAACAATCCTATGAGTCCCGATAAGTGGGCTAATCCGAGGAATATCAAAAAGGGTCCAACCAATGGATTTCTTATGCTTACTAAGGACATCTAGAAGCATCCTCTGATGACTGGCTTCAAGAGAAGAATAAATGACAATAGGATGTGTTTGATTTTCCCCTAGGAAGGCATAATTTAGTGTAGTAGGAAGTTCCTTCAATTCAAGATCAGGTTGGTTCAGAATTTCAGCAGAAGATTGGGACATTGGATCAAGATCAATTTCTTTTTTTAGAGTTTCAGATAGTATTGATTCCCCATATGTAGAAGTTTCAGCTACTAGATTGGCTTGATCAGATTTAGGGAAGGAAATTGGAGTGGTCTCCATGAAAGTGGTTTCTTGAAAGGTTTTACTGATTGTTGGACCTAAGACTTCATCATAAGAGAAATTTGAAAATGATTCAAGCCAAGGAGATAAACTTCCTTTATATGAACAAAGGAAATCAATCTCATTCTGACTTAAACATTCATCAAATATTCGTTGATGTTCCATGGATTCATTATCAATACTTCCTATCATGTTTACTTCATGAATGTCCTCGTCAAATCCTATTTGTGAGCTTTCATTATAGATGTTCAAGTCTAGACTCATATTCCCAACGGTGATGGTCATGTTCCCATTTCGGACTCGGATAACAGAGTTGATTGTTGCAAGGAAAGGACGACCAAGGATGATTGGGTTTTGTTCCTTATTTCCTAAGTTTGGATGGTTTTCAAGGATAATGAAATAAGTAGGGTAGATGAATTTTTCAACCTTTACTAGAACATCCTTTAAAATCCCCTTTGGAACCCTAATGCTACGATCAGCAAGTTGAAGTGTGACAGATGTGGGTTGGAGTTCTTCTAGGCCTAACTGGCAGTACACAACATATGGGATGAGATTGAAACTAGCACCTAGGTCACACAAGGCCTTGACAACTTTGCTTTCTCCTAGTTCAACATTTATGTAAGGGCAACCCGAGTCTTTCAACTTAGGAGGAATGGTCCCTTGAATGGTGGTACTCACATTAGCAGCCAAAAGGACTTGGTTTTTATGTGAAAATTTTCTTTTAAAAGTACACAAGTCCTTAAGGTACTTTTAGTAGGAATGTATGGTTTGGATTACATCGAGAAGGGGTATGTTCAACATGACTTGTAAAAAGATTTCCCTCAATGTTTCACTCAGTTCAGGCTTGGTTTTCCCCCTCATGCGTTGAGGAAATGGTGCAGGTTGTGGGGTTGTTTGTTAAAGAGTTGTTTCCTTGACAATGTTATCAGTTTCCTCAGTTTGATCTTGTGGTTCATTTGAATTTTCATCCAAGTTTGAATCTTCAAGTGGGTTCTGAATTATTTGTTCAGGTTTCTCAATTGATTTCCCACTTCTTAAAACAGTCACAACCTTTAGTTGTTCATGAGTTGTTTGAGCACAACTTGACTCTCCCCTTGAAGTTGAGGATGGCACTGCCTGAGTAGGCATGGGTGCCTTTCCGGTTTTGATGGTTTGAAGTTCTTGTTTTAGGAAAGATACCTCTGAGTTCATCCTCTCCATTTTTTTTCATAGTTTTTCTAATAGTCTTTGTGGAACAGTTTGGGTTGGTGCTTGAGAAGATTGGTTTATCCCAGGGGGATATTTTGGAAGTGGGATGGTTTATTGAAAATGGACCGGTGGCTGTTGGTATTGGATAGGTTGGGTTTGGAACTGGTTATGGGTTTGGTAGTTTTGATGGGGGTAAGGATTTTGTCCCTGTGGTTGGCTAGGTTGTTGGTTATCTTTCCAGCGGAAGCCTGGGTGGTCGTTATACCTTGGGTTGAAGGTGTTTTGGTATTGAGGATTTTGAAAGTTCAAAGCATTTACTTCCACTGGGGGTCCTCCTAAGAGAACATCCTTGATGGATGGAATGGTTGGGAAGTTGTCTGTCTTATGGTCATGTTTGTCACAAATTGTGCAAACAGGGTCAACAGTTTGGATTTCATGGACTTTCCTAAGGTTTATCTCTTCAACCTTCCTAGAGAGTGCTACGAGTTTAGCCCTAAGGCTTTCCTCTTCTCTAAGTGTATGAATTCCAGTAGTTCTTTGTGGCTTTTCAGAATAAGGTGAAGTTCCCCATGTTTAGTTTTGTTCAGAAAGGCTTTCTAGATACTCGTAAGCATCATTTGGGGCTTTTTTTAAAGGTTCCATTACACACCATGTCAATGAATTGTTTGTTCCCCGGATCCAACCCTTCATAGAAAATTATCACTTGTTCAGGAATAGAAAAACCATGGTGTGGAACCATGTTTAGAGTGTCTTTGAACCTCTCCCATGTTTCATATAATGACTCTCCCTCTTTTTCAAAAAAGTTTTGGATACTCTTTTTAAGTGCAATTGTTTTATGGTGGGGAAAGTATTTTTTATAGAATACTCTTGGTAGTTGGTCCCAAGAGTTGATGGATGATGGTCTCAAATTGTTTAGCCAATTTTTAGCTTGATCCTTTAAAGAAAAAGGAAATAGCCTCATCTTAGTTGATTCTAGTTGATGTGGGGGACACATGGTTTCTACAATGTCATTTAACTCCTTAATGTGCAGGTAGGGCATCTCGGACTCCATTCCATGGAATGTGGGAAGGTGGTTTAG
This sequence comes from Viscum album, assembly GCA_963277665.1. NCBI lineage: Eukaryota > Viridiplantae > Streptophyta > Magnoliopsida > Santalales > Viscaceae > Viscum > Viscum album. The sequence continues at coordinate 1,982,407,738 of OY728133.1, forward strand.
GACATGGGGTTTAAATATGTAGTTAGAATCTCCTAGGGAATTGTGTCTAATGCATGAGGGGGCATTGGTACAAGAAGGTTTGAGGTATTCATTAATGGTTTTATCAATTGCATTCTCCAAGTTTGGGGATGCCTCATTTGGGTTTCCATTTTGGTTCCCACCCGGGTTTATGAGTTGGTTTCTTTGAAGACCTTCCATTGAAATTGGCTCAATTTTGGACTCTAGAGTATTAGGAATATTAGGATCTAATGGAATGAGTTCCCTTGGTGTACTTGACTCTCCAACCCCAGGACTATCCACCCTAACTAGACGGTTTGATTGATCGCGGGTGTAGGCGGACATGCGCCAAAAGAAAAAAAAACGAGAAAGGGACAAGATAAGAGAATTTGGATGAGAAAAGAAGAAATGGGGGAGAATAGAATGGGTGTTTAGATGACTTAATTGGGTCCCCAAAAATGGCGCCAAAATTCGATTCTCGCTCAAATTTACCCAAGAGAAGAAGGTAAGACGGTCCTTGTAGTTTAGCTTGGGTTATCAAATCCACAAAGACCTAAGAAGAAACCTATAGACACGTACATTCTATGGACTGTTTTCGGCTATGAAGTGGCCAACTTGGATTGATTTTGGATGGGTTTGAATGATATCTAATAGATTTAAGTTAATTCAATTTAAAAGAATGAGTTGATCCTAGGTTATCGCTCGGGGTGGATTGGACGTATTTTCTTTTTAATGATTTCAATTTCTTAAATTTGAGATGGGTTCATTTAAGGAGATAAAACAACATCATCACTTACTGGTTTAATGCCTAAACCCTTTAATAATAATCACCTATACACTTTAAGGATCAAAAATTTTGAGCACTTCAAGGTAAAGGTTTGTATTAGCACTTGAAGTGTGTGGCCTTATATTCAACAAGGACGATTGAGTTTAAAAATCATCAAATAAAAATCTCAATTAAAGAAGTGATTATACATTAATGAGGTGATAAATAAAATCCAATCCATCCCATTTCTACTCCCTTGGATCAACCCATAAGTGGGTTAGCCCTCCATTGATTCTATGGTTTCAATGGAAGCGGAAAGTAGACTCATGAGGGAGGAAATGGAGAAGTAAAAAAATGCAATAAAATAACAATCACTCCACCGTTGTGTGATAATCTCAAAAGTTTTGGTATGAAAAAGTTCACACCTTGAACCAATGGTATCAAAGTGATAAGGAGAATAACAGAATAATAAGATAAGAAGAACTTTTATTAAGAAACAAGGATGAATTAAAACAACTTACATGTGAAGGAATAACATTACAAAGAGAAATTGGCAGCATAACATTAAGATGAAAACAAGCTCAATGATTCTTCAATCCTCCAACACCACTGACTTAAATAGGCATTTTTTATCTCTTGGGTCGAGCCTCCAACAGTCCAAGTCTCCTCAATTAATTGTGGTAGGCCATAGGTGGGTGGAAAGTAAGGGAGAGTAGATTTTTCCACCCTTGACCCGAGGTGGCATCCAACTTTCCTTTACCGAACAGACGCATCTGATATACCTTCTAGATGGCCGAATCAGAGTGGGCCATAGAAGAATAAAATGTATCTCCAGATTCCTTCTAACTGGATATAAAATTTAGGCCCATTTGGAGTCTCAGATTCCGAGCTATGATAAAATTAGTGGACTATTTTTCTAGGCCGCAGAATCTGGCCCATAATTGTATCTCTAATTGGGCCGCCTTAATGACCACCATAGAGGCCGCATTAGCATTGGATAATGAAGAGTTATTTGTTCCTATGCATGTCTTCTAGCATTCAACAAAATTTGGGATTCATTGGGCTTGTATGTTGGGCCCCACAGTCTCATCAGTAGGATAGTGTCCAATCTGCCTTCTCTAGAATTGCTTCCTTCCACAACAAAATATCCCCATCTTCTTCCATGAATTATCCATTGATCCCTGAATGAAACATGTTCATATTGGAGTGTAGATCAATTTACAAAAATATCAAATTAAAATATTTATAATCAGATGAATCATTGGGTACTTAAAATGATGTTCAAAAATGTACCACATAATAGTGCAATTTAAGAAGGTATTACAATCATTATGTGAAATGATGTTCAAAGTGTAAAATGCACTAAAATGGTGTTTATGAATAATAAGGCACATGAATATTATATATATTAACAATGAATATTAGCCTCATTTAGTGGCTAATCAGCTTTCCCACTTGTTTTATACTGATGAAATTCTCCTATTTGGTAAAGATGACAAATGGACCTTGGATTCCATCCGAATGATCTTCCGACATTATGAAAATGTGGCGAGGAAATCTATCAGTTAGAGAAAGTCTTTGATTGTTTCTAGGGAGGGGGTCCCACGGTCCTGCCAGATTTCCATTGTAAGGTCCCTTGGTGTCAAGAGAGGGTCACCTCATTTTGACTACTTAGGTGTCCCCATTTTTTGGGGATGAGTCAAACGCTGTCATCTTAAGACCATTACCTCCATAATTACTCAACAGCTGGAGAAATGGAAAGGGAAATGCCTTTCGCAAGCTAGAAGGGTCTGTCTTATCAATTTGATTATCACTTCTATGTTCACCTATTCTTTATCTATCTATAGATGGTCGGTTAAACTTCTTAAGGACCTACAAGAAAAAATTAGGAAATTCACCTGGATAGGGTGTATAAGAGAAAAAAAATTGGTTACGGTGGCCTGGAAGGATTGCACCAAACCAATTGAGCTGGGAGGGCTTGGTATCAAAGACCCCAGATGATATAATGATGCCATTCTTGTTAAATTTACTTGGGGACTGCATAATCCTAGGGGTGGGGGCTTAGGCTTCACTCAGGAAAGGTTTGTTCTTAAACTCCGTGATGAACATGCATGCTATTTTTCCTCTTCTGTTTGGCCAGCAATATTTGATTCGTACAAGGCTATTATTTCTCACTCAAAATGGATTTTCTAAAAGCACTCAGAAATGAATGCTTGGTCCACACCATGGATTTATCGGCCCCTTCAGGATTTCATGATTCCCCCTACTGGACTTAAGAGCCTGTCCATCATGGAATTCATTCCTCAGCTGGAAGAGTTTGAGGCCCTCCTCCCAACTGAAGCCTTTCTTCAAATCCAGCGCTATGCCTTTGTTGACTCTGACATCTTGATCAGGAAACCCAACCTAGTTGGCTGATTAAATGAGAAGTATTATTATCGGTTCAACTGTGCTAGGGGATCCCCTCTCCCGGCCTGGCTCTCCAAGTTTAAGAGGAATTTTATCCCTCCAGCCAGCCATCTCCTTCTCTGGAAAATCTGGAAGAACCAACTGCCAATGCAGTACCAGTTGCAGAAATCCTGGCATAGACCTGCCTCCGTATGTATTCTCTGCCTTGGCATAGAAAGAAATACCTATCACACCTTCCTCCAATGTAGATTTAGTGCAGAACTTTGGGGCTACTTACAACAGATTTTTGGGTTCCCAGTTTTCTTGGACAAGCCTCTCTTCGAGCTCTTGGGTGACCTGTCCAACTGGGATTCCAGTGAACAGGTACGCAACCTCCGGATGGTCGTTGTTGCAGCCACTATTTCTTATATTTGGACTGCTCAAAATTTGGTTTCTTTCAATAAGAAACAAATCTCCATTCATGGCGGTGTGGTGATGATCCACAGGGCTGTCTATGCGGCTTCCCACATTCAGACAGGATCTATGGAAAATGATGTTAGTGTGCTCATTATTCTTCGGCTTCTTGGCATCTCTGGAAGGGCCAAAAATCCAATGGTTCCCAAGTTCATTCGATGGATTCCTCCACTCCCCTCTTGGATTAAGGTTAATGTGGATGGTGTGGCCCTGGGTGTGCCAGGTCTTACTGGGTGTGGTGGAGTTTTTCACACCTATCAGGGGTTTGTCAAAGGATGTTTCCATCACTTCATTGGTGACGAGTGTGCCCTTGAAGCTGAACTATGGTCCATGATAAAGGAAATTGAGTATGCTATTAGGTTTGGGTGGAGTTTCCTGTGGATTGAATTTGACTCCATGCTTGCTGTGAATTCTCTTAAAAACAGATCTAGGTGCGTTCCATAGAGGATCCTCACCCAATGGATGGAATGTCTCACCAGATGTCAGAGGTTGAATCTCACTGTGACACATGCCTATCGGGAACCGAATGTGGTTGCAGACGATCTCTCCAAATAGGATAGCGTGGAAAGGTGCTCATTGTGGTCCTTTGTCGCCACACCATCCTGCTCTTTGCTTGTGGACTCTGACTTGAAAGGTGAGATGCACACCTGGTTATGTATCCCCTCCTTGTAGCACTCTGTTTTCCTTTTATTTTTGGATTAATTTTTGGGGGACCAGGCTTGCCTAGTCTTGAGCCTTCCTTGCCCTTAAGAAAGCCTTAAAAACCTAAAACAAATAAAACCCATAAAAACCTAAAAAACACTAAAACCCCTATAAAACCCAAAAGACCATAAAAACTACTAAAAACATTAAAAAAATCAGAAAACCATACAACCCTAAAACCATAACAAAACTCTAAAAAACCTTTAAGCACCTAAAAACATTAAAAAAGTATCAAAAACCATAAAATCCTAAAAAACTAAAAAACACTTAAACCCTAAAAAAACCATAAAAACCCTTAAAATCCTAAAATACCCTACACACTATCAAAATCACTAAAACCCCTAAAAACCATAAAAATCCAAAAATGTCCAAAAAATCCTCAAAAACGTAGAAAACACTAAAAACCTTGAAAATTTACAAGAAATCATTAAAAAACTAAAATTAATTAAAACCACTATAAAACATTAAAAACTATAAAAACACTAAAAACATTAAAACCCTAAAAAAATCTTAGAAACCTAAAAACCCAAGAAACCATAAAATCCTAAAAAGTCCTAAAATTCCCTTTAAAAATGAAAAAAACCTAAATACTCTAAAAAATCCTAAGAAAACCTTAAAAATCTAAAAAACTTAAAACCACTAAAAAAATTTAAAAAATCTAAAAACCCTAAAAAACCTTAAAATACCCCAAACCTTTAAAAAGAATAAAATCCACTAAAAACATTAAGAAGACCACAAAACCTATCAAAACCATAAAACCACAAAAAGCTCTAAAAATAATTTAAATCTCTAAAAACATTTAAAAAAAATCTAAAACCCTTAAAAACCATAAAAACTCAAAAAAACCATAAAAACCATAAAAACCCAAAAAAACACGAAAAATCCTTAAAATCCTTAAAAAACATAAAAAAACATAAAAATCATTAAAAAACCCTAAAAGTCCCAAAAAACATAAAAAACCCTAAAAAACCCTAATGAAACCATAAAAATCAAAAAAACTTTAAATCCCTAAAAATCTAAAAAATGATAAAAACATAAAAAACAATAAAAATCCTAAAAAAACCTAAAACCCCTAAAAATCCAAAAAAATCCTAAGACCATAACAACCCTAAAAAATCTCGAAAAACCCCTAAAACCTTAAAAAACATAAAAACCCTGAAACCCCCTAATAAAACATTAAAAACCCAAAGACACTTAAAACTAATAAAAAACCTAAAAAATGATAAAAACCCTAACAAACACCAAAAGACCATAAACCCCTCAAACCCCTAAAAATTTTAATACCCCAAAAAACCATAAAAACCCTAAAAACATGTAAAAACCTAAAAACCCATTTAAAAAACATACAAACCCTTTAAACCCCTAAAAATGTTAAAAAAAATAAAAACCCTTAAAAATCCTAAAAAATCCCTAAAAATCTATAGAAACTTGAAAACTCTAAAAAACCCATAAAAACCTAAGAAAACCTTAAAAACCTAAAAATGCTTAAAACCCCCAAAAAATAAAAACACTAAAACCCCTGAAGAACTCTAAATGAAATAAAAACCCTAAACCCTATCAAAACACTAGAAAAAAATAAAACAGCAAAAAAACCTAAAATCCAAAAAAAGTAAAGAAAACATAAAACCCTTAAAAATACCTAATAAAACCATAAAAACCTAAAGAAAATTAAAACCCCTAAAAACCTAAAACAAATGAAAAGACCCTAAAATACAAAAATACCTAAAACCATAAAACCCCTAAAAAACATAAGAACCCTAAAATCACTTAAAAACCCTAAAACACCACAAAAAATTCTGAAAACCCTTTTAACCCTAAAAATGTGAAAAACTAAAAAGAACTATAAGAGCACTAAAAAACTCAAAATAATCACTAAAAAAAACAAAACAATAAAAACCCTAAAACCCTAAAAATCCCTAAAACCCCTCAAAGTCCCTAAAAACACTAAAAACCCATAAAATACTTAAAAATCTCTAAAAATCACACAAATATAAAAAAACCAAGAAACCCTAAAAATCCCTAAGAAGATATTAAAACTCAAAAAACACTTAAAACCCTTAAAAACCTAAAAAATTATAAAGACCCAAAAAACCCTAAACAACCCTCAAAATCCTAAGATCCCTAAAAACAATAAAAATTATACAAATCCTAAAAAAGCTCTAAAAATCACTAAAATATAAAAAAAAACCCTATAAACCAAGAAAAACACTAAGAAAACCATAAAAACAAAAAAACACTAAAAAACCCTATAAAACCTAAAAAATTCTAAAAACCCTAAAACCAGAAAAGAACCTAAACCCCTAAAAACCTTAAAAAAATCTATAAACCCATAAAATCCTAAACACCACTAAAAAATCTAAAAACCCTTTAAATCTATAAAAATATTAAAAAAACTATAGAACACATTAAAAACCTTAAAAAACTACTAAAAACCTAAAAAGAACCATAAAACCCCTAAAACCCTAAAAACCCTCAAAATCCCTAAAACCATAAAAACCATAGAAATTCCAAAAAAATCCCAAAAACATAAAAAACGATAAAAACACTGAAATACGTTAAAAAAACCTAAAAAATTAAAAATAATTTAAACCCCTAAAAACCTAATAAATGCTAAAATCTCTAAAAATCCCTAAAAACCCTGAAAAAACCCCAAAACCCCTCAATATCCCTAAAACCCCTAAAACCCCCAAAACCCATAAAAATCTAAAAAATCCTTAAAAACACCAAAAAATTTAAAAAACTCTAAAAAAACTAAGAAATTTTTAAAACATAAAAATAATTAAAAACCAAAAAAATCACTAAAAACCCTAAAACCCCTAAAAACTCTAAAAATCATAAAAAAACCTAAAACCATAAAAAACATAAAAACCTAAAAAAACCCTAAAAACTAAATAAAACCATTAACAAACCTTTAAACCCATAAAAGGATAAAAACCCTTAAAAGAAAAAAAACATAAAAAACTCCCAAAAACAAATAAAAAAACCATAAAAAACCTAAAAACCTAAAAACCCTCAAAATCCCTCAAAACCCTAATAACAATAATAATCCTAAAAAATCCCTAAAATAAAAAAAAATTAAAAAACCCAGAAAAAATCCTAATAATTATTTAAAAACCTAATATAATATAAAACCCCTAAAAGCCTAAAAATAAAAAAACCCTACAAGACCCTAAAAACCATAAAAACCTTAAAACCCACTAAAAACCAATAAAACCCCTAAAAACCAGTAAAAACTATATAAAACCCTTTAAACTATTAAAAATGTTAAAAACTCTAAAAAACCTATAGGACTCAAAAAACCCTAAAACCCTAAAAAACAATAAAACCTTAAAACGTTAAAAACCCTCAAAATCACTAAAAACCATAAAAACCATAAATTTTTTAAAAAGGTCTAAAAAATACATAAAAATACGAAAATACTAAAAACCCAGAAAACTTTATGAAAATATTTAAAACCTATAAATAGTTTAAACCCTGAAGAACCTGAAAAACACTGAAAACCCTAAAAAACACTAAAACCCTCAAAATTGCTAAAAATACTAAAAAAACATAGAAATCCAAAAATATCCCTCAAAATCCTAAAGTTGTAAAAACCTAAATACCCTAAAAAACCCTAAGTTTTTTTAAAAACCTAAAAACACTTAAAATTCCAAAACTCCTAAAAAACACTAAAAAGACCCTAAAACCCCTAAAACCACAGAAACCCTAAAACCCTAAAAAATCATAAAAACCCTAAGAACCCACTAAAATTTCTAAAAAATTATAAAACTCGTAAAAAATTTAAAACCCTGAAAGCTCAAAAAAAATCCTAAAATCCCATAAAATACCCTAAAAACCCTCCAAATCCCAAAAAACCCATAAAATATTAAAAAATCCCTAAAATCCATAAAAATGTAAAAAACAATAAAACCTTGAAAAAACTTAAGAAAACATTAAAAACCTAAAAAACATAAACCCTTAAAAAATGCTAAAAACCCTAAAAAAACCCAAAAAAACCCTAAAACCCCCGGAAATTCTTAAAATCCATAAAAAACCACAAAAAACACCAAAAAACTAAAAAACCCCATTAAACCCCTAAAAACTTTTAAAAACTCTAAAAATCATTTGAAGCCTAAAAAACTCAAAAAAAAACCCCTAAAAGAAAAAAACTCATAAAATTATAAAACCATAAAAATCCATAAAAATCTTAAAAAAAACTAAAAATCCCTAAAAACAAAAAAAAATCCTAAAAAACCTAAAAAACCCTAAGAAATCCCTAAAAAATAAACCACTTAAGACCATAAAAAACGAAAACAAAAAAAACCCTACAATACCCTACAAACCCTAAAAACCCTTAAAAACCATAAAAACCCCTAAAACCCAAAACCCCCCTAAAGATCATAAAAACAATAAAACTTCACTAAAAACTCTTAAAACCCTTTAAACCCCTAAAAACCTTAAAAACTATAAAACCCCTTAAAAAACTTAAGAAATAAAAAAAACCTAAAACCCCAAAGAAAAACATAAAAAACCATAAAACCCTAAAAACCCTAAAAATCCTTAAATATCCTAAAAAACCATTAAAATCCAAAAAATCCCTAAAAATTCCTAAAAATGTAAAAACCCAAAAAACCCTAAAAAAATCTTAGAAAAACATAAAACATAAAAAAATTAACCCCCAAACCTAAAAAAGATAAAAACCCAAAAACACCCAAAAACACCTAAAAAACCACAAAATCCTTAAGACCACTAAAAAACCATAAAAATCCTAAAAAATACCTAAAAATACAAAAACCCTAAAAACCCTGAGAATCTCTAAGAAAACATTAAAAAACTAAGAATACTTTAAACGCCTAAAAATTCTAAAAAAATGTTAAAACCCCCAAAATACACGAAAAACCCTGAAAACCCATAAATACCTTAAAACCCCCTGAAAACCATAAAAAACCCTATAAATTAAAAAAATAATAAAAAACCCAATAAAAACCTTAAAATCCATTTAAACCCCTAAAAATGTTAGAAAAATATAAAAACATTAAGAACCCTAAAAAAATTAAAAAACCCTAAAAAAACCATAAAGACCCTAAAAATTCTAAAAACACTAAACCCATTGAAATCTATAAAATCCCAAAAATCATAAAAGTCCTAAAAAACCCTAAAATCACTAAAAATTTGAAAAACCCTAAGAACATTAAAACTATAAGAAAACCATAAAAACGTAAAAATAATTAAAACCCCTAAAAAACCTATAAACTCTAAAAACCCGCAAAATCCATAAAATTCTAAAAACCATAAAAGTATTAATAAATCCTAACTAATCCCTAAATATCCCTAAAAACGTGAAAAATCCTAAAAACTATGAAAAAACCTAATAAAAACATAAGAAAACATAAAACTCCTAAAAACATAAGAAATTCTAAAAAACATAAAGAACCCTAAAAACCATAAACCCCCCCCCCCAAATAATAATAATCCCTAAAACTTCAAAAAACCCTTAAAACCTATACAAACCCTCAAAACCATTAAAAACACTAAAAAAACTTTAAACCCATAAAATGTTTAAAAAACTATAAAAACCTAAAAACCCTAAAAAACATAATAAAAATATTAAGAACACAAAAAAACAAAAAAAACCCAGAAAATCATAAAAAACCAGAAACCCTCAAAATCCGTAAAACCCCTTAAAAATGATAAAAACCTAAAAATCCCTAAAAACTCCTAAAAACATAAAAAATACTAAATACCCTAAGGAAAACTATAAAAACTTAATAACACTTAGAAACCCTAAAAGCCTAAAAAATGATAAAACACTAAAAAACCCTAAAACCCTAAAACCCGCAAAACCTTCAAGATCTCTAAAAACACTAAAAACAATAAAAATCCAAAAACTCCCTAAAAATTTAAAAAACTGTAAAAACCTTGAAAAACCCTAAGAAAACAATAAAAAACTAAAATTACTTAAACCCCTAAATACAAAAAAATGATAAAAACCCTAAAAGACCTTAAAACCCAAAAAATCCTAAAATCCATAAAACACTTAAAAACCTTAAAAACCCTAAAACCCCATAAAAACCCTAAAAACCCACTAAAAATATAATAACCCTTTAAACCCCAAATTTTTTTAAAAACTCTAAAAAACCATAAAAACCCAAAAAATCCCAAAACCCAAAAAATCCCAAAACCCAAAAAATCCCTAAAAACACTAAAAACCCATAAAAATCCACAAATTTCCCAAAAAATCTAATTAAATGTAAAAAACCCTAAAAATGATGAAAAACCCTAAGAAAACATTAGAAACCTAAAAACACATTAAACCACTAAAAAACCTAAAAAACCTAAAAAACTCTAAGAACTCAAAAAACCTTAAAAACCATAAAACACCCAAAATCCATAAAAACCATAAAAATCCTAAAAAATTTCTAAAACACTTAATACATAAAAAGCCCTAAAAACCCTGAAGATTCCTAATAAAACCTTAAAAAATAAAATACATAAAACTCTTAAAATAATTAAAAATTTCTAACACCCCTAAAAACCTTAAAAGGCCATAAAACCCTAAAAACCCTAAAACCCCTAAAAACCTTAAAAAAACCTAAAACCCATAAAGAACCACTCAAAATTCAAAAAAAATTAAACCGATAAAAAATTTTAAAACACTAAAAAATCATAAAAACCATAAAATATAAAAAATAAATAAAAAAAAATACTAAAAAAAACCAATAAAACCCCAAAAAACCCCTAAAACCCTCAAATCCCTAAAAACCCTAAAAAACCATAAATATCCTAAAAAATACCTAAAAGGTAAAAAAACCTAAAAACCCTAAAATACACTAATAAAACCTTTAAAACCTAAAAACACATAAAATCTATAAGAAAACTAAAAAAATGCTAAAAACACCAAAAAACCCTTAAAACCCCTAAAAATCTAAAAACTCTGAAAATCCCTAAAAACCCTAAAACCATAAAAACCAATAAAATCCTAAAAATACCCAAAAATCCATTAAAAAATAAAAAACCATAACAACCTTGAAAAATCCTAAGAAAACATTGAAATCCTAAAAACGTATAAAACCCCTAAAAACCAAAAAAATGCTATAAACATTGAAAAACATTAAAAACCATTAAACCCCTCAAAACACATAAAAACCATAAAAATGAAAATAAATCCCCAAAAATCTCAAAAAACACAAAAACCCTAATAACTTGGAAATAACCTAAGAAAACCATAAAACCAAAAACAAGTAAAACCCCTAAAAAACATAAAAATGTGAAAAACCCTAACAACCCTAAAAAGTCCTAAAATCCATAAAACCCATAAAAATCTTAAAAACCTAAAACCCACTAAAAACCATAAAAACCCTTTAAACTCCTATTAAATTCAAAAAACTCAAAAAACCTTAAAACCCCTAAAAATAAAAAAAACCACAACCCCAAAAAACCCTTAAAAACCCGAAAAACCCTCACAATCCATAAAAAACCAAAAAAATACCTAAAAAACCAAAGAAATCCCTAAAAAACCCTAAAAATGAAAAAAAACCATAAAAACCCTAAGAAAATTTTAAAAACCTAAAAACACTTAAACACCCCTAAAAATAAAAAAATACTGAAATTTTAAAAAACCCTAAAAACCCTAAAACCCACAAAAAATATCAAAATCCCTAAAAATCATTAAAAATATCTAAAATTAGTAAAACAATATACCATATAAACCCAAAAAACTTATTAAAACTACAAAAACATAAAAGAATGTAAAATCCCTAAAAAACCTAAAAATGCTAAAAACCCGAAGAACCCTAAAAAGTCCTTTAAAGCCACTAAAAACCATTATAAATCATATATCCCTTAAAATACCCTAAAAACCCATAAATCCACTAGAAACCACTAAAACTATAAAACCCCTTTAAACCCCTAAAAATGTAAAAAAATCTAAAAAACCCTAAAAACTTAAAAAAACCTAAAAACCCAAAAAAACCAAAAAAACCATAAAAACACAAAAACCCAAAAAAACACCTCAAAATCATTAAAAAACATAAAAATACTAAATAAACCTTAAATTCCCTAAAAACATAAAAACCCTAAAACATTGAAAATCATTAAGAAAACATTAAAAATCTAAAACAATTTGAACTCTTAAAAAACCTAAAAAACATTGAAAACCCTAAAAACCCTAAAAATAGAAAAAAACCATTAAAACCCTAAAAATACAATAAAATCCCAAAAAATACCTAAAAAATCCCAAAAACCCTGAAATCCCTTAAGAAAAACTTTAAAATAAGAAACACTTAAACCCCCTAAAAAACCAAAATAATGGAAAAAATGCTAAAAACCATTAAATAACCATAAAAACCATTAAATGACCCTAAAAACCCCAAAACTATAAAAACTCCTAAAACTTTTAAAATACCTAGAAACCCATAAGAACCCATTAACCTCGTAAATTCAATATAAAATCTAAAAACCCTTTAAATGCTTAAAAATATTAAAAAAACTCTAAAAACCTTAAAAACCATAAAAACTCAAAAAACCTTTAAATAGCAGAAAAACCAGAAAACCCTAAAATCCCTAAAATCCCTAAAAACCCTAAAATCCCACAAAACCTCTAAAAACCCTAAAACCCCACAAAATCCCTAAAATACATAAAAACAAAAAAATATTAAAAAATACATAAAAATACATAAAAATACATAAAAATACTATAAAATGTAAAAAACCCAAAAAACCATTAGAAACCCTAAGAAAAACTTCAATACATAAAAACAATTAAAACCCCTAAAAAACCTAAAAAATACTAAAAACACTAAAACCCCCAAAAATACAGAAAAACCTAAACCCCTCAAAATCCCTAAAGACCTAAAAACTATAAAAATCATAAAAATATCTAATAATTCATAAATATTTTAAAAAACCTAAAATCCCTGAAAATCACTATGATATCCTTAAAAACATAAGAATGCACAAAAACCCTATAAATAGTAAAAAACACTAAAAACCATAAAAGGACCCTAAAACCCCGAAAAACCATAAGAACCCCAAACACATTAAGAATCCCAAAAACCCACAAAACCCACAAAACCTACTAAAAATATAAAATCTTTTTAAACCCCTAAAAACGTTAAAAACACTAAACAACCATAAAAACCCTAAAAAACTAAAAAACCCCTTAAAAACCAAAAAAACCATAAAAAACCAAAAATCCTAAACCCCCTAAAAATATGTAAAAACCATAAAAACTCTAAAAACAACTAAAAATCCCAAGTAACATAAATAAACACTAAAAACTTTGAAAAATTACAATAAAAATTAAGATAATTAAAAACACTTAAAACCCCTAAATAATAAAAAAATTATAAATACCCTAAAACCATATAACAAAAAAAATCCTAAAACCCCTCAAAATCCATAAGAAACATTAAAATCCTAAAAAAAATTAAAATACCTAAAAACCTAAAAACGCTAAAACCCTAAAAGAAACTAAAAGCCCTAAAACCCCTCAAAATCTTTAAAAAACCAAAAAATCCAGAAATACCCCAAAAACAATAAAAACTCTAAATACCCTTCAAACCCCTCAAAATGTTTAAATACCCTTAAAAACCATAAAACTGAAAAAAATAAAAAAGAACACTAAAAATAAAAAAAGTAATTAAAACCCTTAAAACCCTAAAACCCCTAAAAATCCTAAAAATCTCGAAAAACCATGAAAAAATAAATAAAATATACCTAAAAATATATAAAAACAGAAATCCCTAAAACCTTAAAAATTATAAGAAAACTATAAAAAATTGAAAACACTAAAAACCCCTAAAAAACTGAAAATGATAAATACCCTAAAAACCCCTAAAACCTCAAAATACCAAAAAACCCTAAAGAATAAAACAAATAATAAAAAATCCAAAAAATCCAAAAAATCCCAAGAAACGTAAAAAACCCTAAAGACCTTGAAGAATCCTAAGAAAAACTTAAAAATAAAAAAAACACATAAAAGCCCTAAAAAACGAAAAACCCCCTAAAAAACCCCCCAAAACCCAAAACCCCATAAAACCATAAAACCAGTAAAGTCCTTAAAAAACTAAAACCCATAAAGACCCTAAAAACCCACTAAAAATTATAAATACCTTTCAAACCCATAAAAACATTTAAAACCTCTAAAAAGCCTAAAAACCCTAAAAACTGTAATGAAACACAAAAAACCATAAAAACCATAAAAACCATAAAAACCATAAAAATACTAAAAAATCACTAAAAATGCCTAAAAATTAAAAAAAACTAAAACCCATAAAAAAACTAAGAAAATCTTAAAACCCCAAAAGATAATAAAAACCACTAAAACACTAAAAAATTATAAAAAACCTAAAAATAATAAACCCCTAAAAACCGTAAAAACCATGAAAATCCATAAAAACACTATGAAAAGATGGAACAAGGAAGGGAGCCAGGCGACCTTGGGATTCCCATGCGACACCAAATTGTGGGACCTTCAGATGGAAAAATGGTGTTCTAGCAGCAGTTCCACTAGACCTGGTCAGGCATAAGAAGCTATTCCAGCTCTGCAGACCTCACAAGAAAGGGAAGGATGCCTAGGTGGAGAATCAGAAGGCACCAGGTTCCAAGAACTTTGTGGAGGTGGTGAAATCAGCTGCATCCCTTACCTCCATGGAATTTGGTTCCCACTCTCCTGGTTCTGTTATTCGGAAATGTCATGTGGCACACATCTTTGAAAATTGGGAATTGATTATCGAGCACACTAATTTATGTCACTTTTCCATCATTGCAAGGGAAACTGTCTCAAAAGGGGAGAGGATTTAGAAAAGTGTTGATCTATCCAAGCACATTACTAATATTTGGGGGGTTCTCTAAATGGAAGAGGATAACTATGGGGAGAGGCTTTTATCACATCATCTTTCCCTAAGATTATTTGAAAAGGAGAGCCTGGGGCTTCAGTTCTCTTAATCTCAAGCTAGGTCTTCTTCGGATCGAGGATTAGGATCGAAATTTTAACCCCTTTAGTATGAAAAATACCTTTGTACAGGTTTAGATCAAAATATGTATTTTGAACTATTTCTACAAGAACCCCAGAATCCTATGGGACATTTCTTCCTCGGTTGGATTCCCAATTAGAATTAACATAGAGACCGATAATTCGAGGTACATGCACTATGAAAGGGTGTTTTTTTTAGTTGATATGGAGAGAAACCTTATTGTGGAGGTTATTTTAAACACTATTAAGGATAATATAAATATGGAAATTCAATATGAGTGCAAACCCAAGTACCTCCCTACTTCCAATTTCCATGGTCACTCTTTATCCGAATGCAGGAGATCAAAGCCTTTCTATATTTTCAACATGTAGGGGCATGACTCTAATCACTTCAGGATGAACCGAGAGGTGCGAAAGGCCACCTCTGAACCCACTGGGCATCCTCCACATCAAGACCCCTCTAAGTCTAAGGGGATGGGGACTAGATCTGGGGGAAATTCCCATAAGGATGCTGGGTATTCTACTCCCCTGGGTCCAACCAAAGGTAATATAGGGGTGGATAATTGTTACGATGTGGCTTCAATTTATCCTCTACCACCTGACGCCCTAGATGCTATGGAGGATCCTCCTGGTGGTACCATGGATCAACCCATGAAGTCCCAGGAAATAGACCCCACTCATTCCCTAGAAGGGGTAAATGGATTGTAGCATATGGTCATAGATAATTCCCTGGTGGAAGCTCCTGCACAGACCTTAGCTCCTTTGAGCCTCATCAGGTGCTGTCCTTATACAACTGACTCCCATGGTGCTCTAGCTACTGCTTCACCTATTGACCCATAGGGAACACCAGATGGATCATCTTCTGTTTTCCTAGCCACTCCGGATCTAGCTGTAGATACAGTTGATATGCTTGGGAATCTAGAGGGTAGGGCTTCTGATGGCTTCGTCGTGATTTCCTTAGAAAAGGGTGCGAGGAAGAAGGGTGCTCCTCCTAAGGAGGCTATCTATACCTTGAACAAATTTAGTCCACTGAATGGTGAATTTTTAAGTGATATGGTGGATGAATCTTAGGATCAGGATGGTCATGGTGGTGTTGGTGATGATCACTCAGATTGTTCAGAAGACAAGCAGAATCTAGCAGAGAGATATCTTGTCCTAGATCCTGAAAATTATCCCACTAGTAATCTCTATAGGTTGGGTAGGAAATGTAATTTGAAGAGTGATACACACTCCTTTAAGACTACCAAGTCTCTTACCCAATGAATATTATGTTCTGAAATTTCTAGGGGATTAGGAATATTCCCATGGCCATGACCCTCCAATATTTACTTTCTCACAGGCCTATGTTAATTGGGCTAGTAGAGCCCATGATTAAATTTGAGAACTGAAAGGGATTTAATTAGGGCACCCTTGGGTACTCCCTTATTTTGTCTAATGGAGAGGGTATTGATATACCAACCCTATGGGTTCTGAAGAGTAAGGAGGTTTAGGTTATTTATATTTAAGTGAGCCCCCAACCGATATCCCTTACCATATGCTTCCATTCTTCCACCCTTACACTCCCGTTTGTGTATGTGTTCTATTCGTACATAAAATAGAGAGAGATCTGAAGAATAATGGTAAAAATGAATGATTCCATCACTCATAAATGGTTTTTTATTGGATACATTAATACTATTTTTTGTCCTGGGGAAAAGATCATCCCTAACTTATCCTGCACGATATAAGATGATTTTTCCCTTTCTTGGATCAATGTGATCTTACTGAGAAAACTATTGTCGGTGCAACCTTTACATGGGGGAGGTATACCATTAACGGTTGACAAGCCACTAAGTTGGACAAATGCTTCTCCCAAATCATTGACATGGATCTTCACATTGCTATCTCTGGGTTCACTCTCCCAAAGTTCAACTCAGAACTCAACCCCCTTGTTGTTTCCCTAATATCGGGTAATATTAGGCCTTTCCCTATGCCCTTTAAATTTAACAATTTATAACTTATAGTTCTAGGGTGAAGGGAAGAGGTGATCAAGGGTTGGAATAACACCCTGGTGGGAAGCCCCCACTTTTTCATGGCCTCTATGCTCCGAGAGGTTAAGCGCCTCCTGAAAGACTGGAGAAAGAATTATTTTTTTAGGGTTGGAGGATGAAATCAAGGTGGCTAAATACCAGATTTCCACTTGCCAAAATTCAAACAAGTAGCAACACCCCCCCTCCTAGGAGGTGCTACAACTGTTCTCAATGTTGGATGAGGTTTTTTCTCTCAAGGAGAAACTTAAAAAGGGCCAGTTCAACGTCAAATGGTTATAGGATGGGGATCACACCTATAAGTTCTTTCACCACCTCCTTCAAGAGAAAATAATCAAAAATAACCTGAATGCTATATGAGTTAGGGGATCCATATTCACCTTGATGAAAGATATCTCCAAGGCTATGGTGGATTATTTTTAATGGTTTTACATGAATGATGGCCTTAATTCCTATGATTAATCAGACTCCATTTCTCCATGCATCTCGATACATGATAATGAGGCTCTCAAAACTGCCCCCTTTGAGGAGGAGGTTAAGGAGGAGCTCTTCTCATTAAACATTGAAAGTGAAGTGGGGAAATATTTTTTTGGAAACAAGTTATTTATGTTTTATTGGGATATTCTACATGTGGATATTACCAATGTAGTCATATAATTATTCCTCTCCGAACCAATTCCACATGGGGTGAACTTAAACTTCATTTCTTGGATCCCAAAAAAGGATAATTCCATTTACATTGGTGACTTCAGATCAATTTCCATTGGAAACACTATCCCCAAGATTATTAGAAACATTATGCTTATCAGGATTGGGATGATTTTAAAATACATCAGCACCCCAAACCAGTTTGGATTTATTCCTGGGAGAAGCATCCAAAAATTCCTTTTCACTACCTCTAAAGGGATCAACATCATGAAAAAAGCCACAAAAAATGGGTGTTTTTCTCTGAATCAAAGGATTTCCAAACTATAAAATGAAGCTTTATATTCAATGTTCTTGACAGGTATGGATTCTCGAGTGGCTTCATTATGCTGATCAATACCATCCTCAATAGTGCCATAATTTCTATTCTCATAAATGGCTCCCCAAAGTGATTATTTTATTGCTCTTGTGGTGTTCGAAAAGGGGATCTGATCTCTGGATTTATATTTTCAATTATTGAAGACTATATAAGAAAATTAATTATTGTTCTAGTTTAGGTAGGACTTTACAATCCAATTAAGGCATGGTAGGATCATTGTGTACCCTCCCATTTGTTGTATGTGTATGACATTCTTCTGTTTGGGAAAGCTGATAGGAAAACCTTAACATCAATCTAGGGGATTTTTTTCCATTATGAATGTGTTGATGGAAATGACATAAGTTGGTAAAAATCCTCAATTTTCTTTGGCAATGGGGTCTCCCATTATAGGAATCTATGTATTAATAGCTCCCTCAGGGTGAAGATGGGATCACTTCCCTTCACCTATCTAGGCATCATGATTTTTTGGGGAAAGAAAAAAAGTTGTTACATTGAGGGAATTTCTTCTAGAATCACATAGCAGTTGGCCATTTGGAAGGGAAAATGTCTCTCCCATTTGTCCATGATTTTTTAATCTATCGATGGCCGCCTAACATTTTTTAAAATCTAAATGCGAGGATTATGAACTTTTCTTGGATGTGATCTATCAATAAAAGGAAGTTGATTGCAGTGTCTTGGAAACATTGCACAACACCAGTTGACCTAGGTGGAATTGGTGTAAAAGACCTTAGTAAATTTAATGATTCCCTAGTTGGGAAGTTCACATGGAGAATGCTTAGCCCGAAGGGGGATGGCCTGGACTTCTTCCCTGAGAGGTTCACTCAAAGACTTTATGATGGATTTAATGGATATTTATCTTCTTTGGTTTGGATGGATGTTAGATCATCATATATGGACATTATCTATCATTCAAAATGGATTGGGTCCAAGAACTCGACTATGAATTGATAGACTACCACATGGTTTGAGCAGCCTCTTGCAGAGATTATAACACCTCCCCAAGAGTGGAGGAATATGTCCATTACCAGACTGGTCTAACCAAGGGATGATTTACTAGTGATCCTACCTAATCAGATTGTTTTGTTAATGCGGCGATATGTTTTCATTGATAGTGAATTTATTATTTGGAAACCAAGTATGGTTGGTCAGTTTAGTAGTTGTTATTATTATCAAATGAAATCTCCCTAAGGCACCGTTTCTCTGTCGTGGATTCTAAAGTTTAGGACTCCTTTCATTATGTCTACTTAATATATTCTCATATGGAATGTTTGGAGAAACCGAAAACCTACTTAGGAGCAACTGAAGAATGCCAGATGGTGCCTTGCCTCTACGTGTTCTCTCTACAGCTAGGCCGAGGAGTGAAACCACAATGTTTTCCTACACTATAAGTTCACTGCTAAGCTTTGGGGTTACCTGATGCAATGATTTGGTTTGTGTGGAAGCTTGAAAGGGGATTTTTGTGTGTTTATCCACGTGCTGGTGGAGCTGAAATGTAGTGATCAAGTGCATAACCTGCTGCTTTCCGGTGCTGCGACAACGACTCACTATATTTGGGCTGCTCAAAATGCTTTAGTGTTTTTCCGCCAACCTCTCTCTTTTCATGGTGGAGTTGTGACTAACCACAAGGTGATCTAGGCAGTGTCTTGTCTTCAAGCGAGTTTTATGGAAAATGATATTAATGATTTGATTTTACTACATTCTCTTGGTGTGGCTAAAAAGAGCTGGAAACCGTAGGATTTAAAATTTATTTGATGGATTACTCCAATCCCATCTTGGATAAAGGTCAATGTGGATAGTGCAACATTAGGTGGTCCCAGCCCTTCAAGGTGTGGTGGAGTATTTCTTACATGTAGAGGCTTTGTGAAGGGATGATATTATCATTTTATCAGTGATAGTTGTGCTTATGAGGCAGAGCTCTGGGCTATCATCAATGCTTTTAAATTTGCTTCCCAATTTGAGTGGATTCTGATTTGGATTGAATCAGAATCGATTATTGTGGTGAGTGTCCTCAAGAATAATTCTAGGGATGTCCCATGGAGGCTGCTCCCACAATGGATCGAATGCCTTACTCTTTCTTAGACCCTTAGCATATGTGTCACACATGCATACAAGAAGGTCAAATCTGCAGTGGATTCTCTTTCTAAAATTTCAATTGAGGAGCGGAGCTCCATGTGGTATTTTGTTGCTTCTTCCTTTTTCTTGCCTCTTGTGGACTCCGATATGAAGGCTGATTTTCACACCAGTGCTTGCGAACCCTCCTTGCAATCATTTGATTTTCTTTGACATTAATAAATTTTGTGGGGATAGGTCTTCTTATCCCTGCACATTCATCACCCTAAAAATAGTAAAACCCCCTAAAAATCCTAAAAAATATCTAAAAATCCATAAAATTCAAATAAACCCTAAAACCTTGACAAATACTAAGAATACCTTAAAAACCAAAAAACACTTAAAACCCCTAAAAACACTAAAAATGTTAAAAATCATAAAAAACTTAAAAGGGGCCCTATAACCCCTAAAACCCCCTAAAAACCATAAACAACCTTGAAATCTTAAAAAAAACCCCTAAAAACCCACTATTTTTTTTAAAACCCTATAAACCTCTAAAAATGTTAAAAAAATCCAAAAAACATAAAAAACCCTAAAAACCTTAGGAAACCAAAAATAAATAAATAAACCATAAACCCCCTAAAACCCATAAAAACCGTATAACACCTCAAAATCCATAAAAACCATAAAAATCATAAAAACTCTAATGTTTCCCTAAAAATCCCTAAAAATGTAAAAATTCCCAAAACCATTAAAATACATAAGAAAACCCTAAAACCTAAATATAATTAAAACCCCTAAAAACCTAAAAAGGATAAAACCCTAAAAACCCCTAAAAACCCTCAAAATCCCAAAAAACTCTAAATAATCATAAAATTCCTAAAAAATATTTAAAAATCTCTAAAAACATAAAAAAACCTAAAAAATCTGTAAATCCCAAAGAAAACCTTAAAATCCTAGAAACAATTAAAACCATTAAAAATCTAAAAAATGATAAAAACCCTAAATGACCCTAAAACCCGAAAACCACAGAAAACCATAAATACCCCTAGAAATATTAAGAAACACTTTAAAACCATAAACCCCCCAAAACCACTAAAATATATAAGAACCATTTAACCCCATAAAAACATTAAAAAACTCTTAAAATTTGTAAAAACCCTAAAAAACTAAAAAAGAACCCTAAAACCCAAAAAACCCAAAAAAACACTAAAAACCCTCAAAATCCCCAAAACCCTAAAAACCATAAAAATCATAAAAAATAACTAAAAAACCATAAAGACATAAAAAACCTAAAACCACAAAAAATCCTAAAAAATCTATAATAACCTAAAAACACTAAACCCCCTAAAAATATAAAAATAAAAAAAAACTTAAAAACCCCAAAAAACCCTAAAAAACCCCAAAATCCCTAAAAACCCAAAGGAACCATACAAATAATAAAAATACCTAAAAATCCCAAGAAATTTAAAAAACCCAATAAACCTTGAGAAACCTCAAAAAAACTTAAGAAAATCTTAAAAACCTAAAAACACTTAAAACCCCTAAAAATATATAAAAATGCTAAAACCCCCCATATCTTGAAGATCATTTTGTGTTGCTCTAGGATATGATGATGGTTGAATGGGAAAGGTTTCCCCTTGAGGGGTAAGCTAAGAGACTTGGAGATAGATTTGCTGAGGATGACCACAGGATAAATGTTGTTGTGGCTAGGTCGAAGGAAGAAAAGAATAAGCTGTCAGAAAGGGGTGCTGAAAAGTCTGGGTCTGGAAAGAAAAAATGGTGCAATAAGACCTCAAGTGCGGCTAGTGATGGAGTAATTCGTCAGGAAGTAGTGCATGAGGATGGGTCCATCTCTAATCCACCAAAGCATAGGCTGCGGAAGGATTACTCTGCCCTCCCGCGACCTATGGTGACATAGGCCACCTCCAAGAAGGTCAAGCTAAATCTCAATGTCAATTCATGGGAGAGGCCTGCACAAACTGATGAGTAGAAGAGGGCCAGAGAGAAGATTTTTTTATGCTAATAATGTAGGAGGAGTACGAGTCAGTCCGGGATTCTATGGATATGGGTGCTGAATCAGACTTCTGCTTTACTGGTATGGGCACTGGCCTGGGAGCGAGTTTCGGTTGCCGTGGTGGGGAGCTGGATGACTTTGGTGGTGATATTGACTGAAGAGCTTTCTTATATATATCTTTTATTTTGGACCTTTTCTGTTTGTTTTCTTGATCTTTCATTTTTTGGGGTTCTTGGGTCTGGGGTTTGTTAGGGGTTTTTGGGAGCGGGCCGTTTGACCCCTCCCCACCCTTGTCTGCAGCGTCTTCTTTTTTAATAAAATTGGGGGGGGGGGGGGGTCAGGAATAGCCTGACCCTCGTATCTTATTTTCTCTAAAAACGTTAGAAAACTATAAAAAATGTTAAAAACTTTAAAAAACTTAAAAAACTTAAAAAAACTATAAAACCACTAAAAATTCGTCAAAATACCAAAAACCCTAAAAACCATAAAGATCCTAAAAATCCCTAAAAATCCTTAAAAGGTAAAAACCCTAAACAACATGAAGAATGCTAAGAAAACCTTAAAACCGTAAATAAATTAAAACCTATAAAAACCAATAAACCCTAAAAACACTAAACCCCTAAAAAATCCTAAAAACCATCAAAATTCCTGAAAATAGAAAAAAACCAAAAAAATCCAAAAAAAATCCATAAAAATCACTAAAAATTTTAAAAACCCTAAGAACCCTGAAATATCCTAAGAATAAATTTAAAAAAAATAAAACAATTAAACCCCTAAAAAAATTTAAAATGATAAAAAACCTAAAAAACAATAAAAAATATCATAAGACCCTAAAACCCTAAAAAACCTAAAAACATTAAAAAACCATAAAAACCCATAAAAACACAAAAACCAACTATTTTTTTGGAAACCCTCTAAACCCCTAATTTTTTTGAAAAAACTCTTAAAACCCTAAAAAAATATAAAAAGATAAAAAAACCCTAAAAACATAAAAAAACCCTAAAAACCCTAAAAACTGTAAAACCCCTCAAAAATCCATAAAAACCCTAAAAATCCATAAAAATAATGAAAATTACCTAAAAATGTAAAAACCATAAAACTCTTAAAAAAACTAACAAAAAATAAAAACCTAAAAATGATTAAAACAACTAAAAAACCAAAGAACACTGAAAACCTTAAAAATCCTAAAAACCCTCAAAATCCCTAAAAACACTAAAAACCCATAAAAATCTTATAAAATCCCTAAAAACATCTAAAAAAATAAAAAATATAAAAAATATAAAAAATATTAAAACCCTAAAGGAAACCTTAAAAACCTAAAAACACTTAAAACCCCTAAAAACCTAAAATCAGCTAAAAACCCTAAAGGACCCTTAAAACTCAAAAAAACCCAAATAATAAAAATGACTAGAAACATTAAAAAACCACTTAAACTCATAAAAACCCTAAAAACCCACTAAAAAAATCTAGAAACCCTTTAAACCCACAAGAACGTCAAAAAACTCTAAAAAAACCATAAAAATCTTAAAAACCGCTAAAACCCTCAAAATCCCTAAAAACATAAAAAAACATAATAATAATAAAAAATCCCGAAAAATATAAAAAACCCTTAAAACCCTGAAAATATATATATAATCCAAAAAAACCTCACAATGATTGAAACCCTGAAAAAATGTTAAAAACCCAAAAAACTAAAATACCCCCCAAAAATTGTAGAAAACTCTAAAAACCCACTAAAACTCTAAAAATATAAAACACACCCTAAAAAATCAAAAAAATATAAAACCCTAAAAATCAAAAAAAACCCAAAAAACCCAAAAAAGCCAAAAAAGCGCTAAAACCCCTAAATACTATTAAAATCATAAAAAATCCCTAAAAGTCCCTAAAAATTTAAAAAATCCTAAAAATCCTGATATAATGAATGAAAATCATAAAATATTAAAAAAAAATTAAAACCCTTAAAAACCTAAAAAATGATAAAAACCCTTAAAAGACCCTAAAAATCCAAAAAAAATCTTAAAAACCATAAAACCCACTAAAAACCTGAAAAAAACTATATAAACCCATTGAAACCCTAAATAACACTAAAAAATCTAAAAAAAAGTTAAAACCCTAAAAACTATTAAAATCTCAAAAAATAATAGAACCCCTAAAAACTAAAAAAAACCCTAAAACACAAAAAAACCCATAAAAATCCCAAAACCCCTAAAACCCTCAAAATCCATAAAAACCCTAAAAGACCAAAAAAATCCAAAAAAATCTTTAAAAATCTTTAAAAAGGTAAAAGACCCTAAACACCTTGAAAAACGCTAAGAATACCTTAAAAACCATAAACCAATTAAAACTGCTAAAAAATTAAAAAAAATGCTAAAACCCTTAAAAAACCATAAAAACCCAAAAAACCCACAAAAACCATAAAAAAGTTAAATATATTAGAAGGCCCAAAAAATCCCAAAAATGATGAAAACACTAAAAACCCTGAAAACCCTAATAAAAATTTACAACCCTAAAAACAAAAAATACCATTAAAAAACCTAACAAATTCTAAAAACCCAAAAAGGCCCTAAAAACTCTAAAAACCTTTAACCACCAAAATAAACCCTAACAGCATTAAATATCTTAAAAACCCATTAATACCCTAAAAAACCACTAAAAACTCTTAAAATCCTTTAAACCTTTAAAAATGTTAAAAAACTCTAAAAACTATAAAAACCCTAAAAACCAAAAAAAATCACTAAAAACCCAAAAAACCCCAAAAAAGCCCAAAAAAACACTCAAAATCCTTAAAAATCCTAAAAACCATAAAATCCAAAAAATGACCTAAGAATTTATAAAAATGTAAAAGACCCTAAAAAATGAAAACCCCTAAGAAAACATAAAACCCTAAAACACTTAAAACTCCTAAAAATATAAAAGATGCTAAAATCCCTAAACAACTCTAAAAACCCCAAAAAATCCTAAAACCCCCTCAAAATACATAAAACCACAAAATAAAAAGAATCCTAAAAAACCTATAAAAAGCTATAAGAAGGTAAAAAACCTAATAAAAACTTAAAACATAAAACACTTAAATCCCGTAAAAAACATAAAAGAATGATAAAAACACTAAAAACACAAAAAATAAACTAAAACCTTAAAATCACCAGAAAGACATAAAAACCCCTAAAAACCTTCAAAAAACCAAAATCCTAACAACCTAATTAAAAATATAAAAACCCTCTAAGTCCCTAAAAATGTTAAATAACTCTAAAAAACATAAAAACCTTAAAAAGTAAAATCCCAAAAAACCTAAAAAATAATAAAAACCATAAAAATCTTAAAAAACAATAAAACCCTTAAAATCCCAAAAGAACCTAAAAATATTAATAACATTAAAAACCCTAAAACGCTATAAAACCTTAGAAACCTAAAAAAACTTAAAAACCCTCAAAAAACTCAAAACGCTAAAAACCACAAAAAACATTAAAAACCCCAAAACCCTCCAAATCCCTAAAAACCATAAAAAACCATAAAAATAAAAAAAAATTCCCTAAAAACCCAAAAAATGTAAAAAACCCTAAAAAACCTGAAAAACTCTAAGAAAATCATAAACACATAAAAACACTTAAACCTTAATGAAATGCTAAAAACCCTAAAAACCCTAAAACCCTTCAAAATCCATAAAAACCCTAATAACCAAAAATATCCTAAAAAATCCCTAAAAATATAAAAAACTACAAAACCCCCAGAAAACCCTATGAAGAGATGGTTGTGCAAGCAGGGGGCTCGAGCGATTCTGTGGAACCTGTGCCCACATTGACTCCCTTGAATCGAGAAGTGGTAGATCCCATGCAAAAACGTGATTTTGAACCTGTTGGGAATAATGTTCTTTTCCAATTTTGCAATCCCCGTGTTGTTAAACCTGATCAACTAGCGGACTCTTCCTTGGATGTGTCGAAAAATAATTTTGCAGAGGTTTTCAAATCTGCGGCTTCATCTTCTTTCTCTGATTTCAGCATTCCCTCACCTAGTTGTGTTATTAGGAAAGGAAAAAAGAGCTCATGTGTCCGCCAATCGGAAGGATATTGAGGAGAGAACTAAGCTCTGTAAATTCTCAATCATTGCTCGGTTGGTCATACCCAAGGGAGGGAGACTATGGAGATTCGCAGAGCATGTTAAGCGAACCCAATATTTGGTCATTATGCTCAAGTCCTTGTTAAAGTTGACATAGCCAACACTCTGGTTGAAGAAGTGGTTCTAAACACATTGGATGATAGTATCATTCTGGAAATTCAATATGAAATGAGACCCATGTTCTGTAGTAATTACTTATTTCTTGGACACTCCATCAATGAATGTAGGAGGTTGAAGACCTGTAGAATTTGCAAGGCAAAAGGCCATGAAGACAGTTCATGTCAAGTTTCCAAAAATAAAGAAAAGACCCATAAAGATACATCTCTCCCATTTCAAGGCAATGAAAACATCCAAACTAGTGCTCCAGTTACGTTGGAACAGGTTAATGATCCTAGTGGCTTGGATCTTAATAATGTCGATCAAGTTGTCTCTATTGAACAAATCAAGGACACTGTAAGTGCTTCAGCCCTCCCTGAGCAGAATGGCCCAGCTCATGTTCATGTCGATCAAGTTGTTCCTGTTGAACTACTTAAGGACGCTATTAGTGCTTCGGTTCCCCTTGAGACTAGTGGTTCAACTCCTGATAATGCAAGGCAAAAAGTCCCTCTTGAGCAGCCCAAGGACACTGCATGTGTTCCGATTCCCCTAGGGGACTCTGAACCTAGCAGTCCCTCCCTTGCAGCATCTGCGCACGCCTCCCTGTCTCCTGAGATACCCTCTCCTTCTCCTGATTCACCTAGTCTTGCAATTGATGGAAAGATGCATGATAAAACTGCACCTGATTTTGTAGATACCATTGAAGTGCAGGCTGTAGAAATGAACATGCCCAATTCTCCTGATGCACCTAGTCTTGCAATTACTGGCAAGATGCATGATACACCTACACCTGTTTTTGCAGATACTATTGAAGTGAAGGCTACAGAAACGAACATGCCCAATTCTGAAGTTTTCATACCTGTTCCTACAGGACATGTCACTAAGGCTAAATCGATTGCAATTCCCCACAACGAGGGGATTTTTGTTACTAATGTGTTCTCTCCTATATCTGGAAAATTCTGGGCTGAACAGGCAGATGATAGTCAATAGATTGATATTAGCTCTAATGTGATTCCTTTGGCCTCTACTCACGAGATTCCAAAAACTGAGCAAATCATCAAGAAACCTCATGGAAGGCGCCCCAAGCAGGGTGGAAAGTTCAAAGGAGATCCCAAATATATGCAAGCTCTGCCTCGCATGAGAGGAAGTGTTAATCAATGAAGATATTATTCTAGAACTTCCAGGGGATTGGGAATTCTCCCACTACAGCAGCCCTTCGGGACTTTCTCATTGCTAAAAAACATTCACTCGTGGCCATTGCTGAGCCGTTAATAGGTTTTGAAAATTGGAAGAGTTTCAACTAGGACTCTCTAGGTTATATGTTTATTGCACACAAAAGAGGTTCTGCCAATCTTGAAACCTTATGGGTTTTGCGACACAATGACTTTCAACTTGATAATCCTGAGATTATTCAACAACTAATCACAGTCCAAACTTGTCTGCAAGATATTACCTTATCTTTCTCTTTTGTTTATGCTTCTTTATCTTACATCAGAAGAAGAGATCTTTGGAGTGATCTATCTGCTCTCAGTAAGAATATGGCTCATAATTGGGTCATCATTGGTGATTTCAATGTTATTCTCTGCCCAGATGAAAAAATTGGCCCTCACTTCTCCTGAACTACTGCAAATGAGTTTCATTGTTGTGTGGATCAATGAAATCTCACTGAAGTCCCTATTACAGGTGCTAAATTCACTTGGGGAAGATTCAATGTTAATGGGAGGTAAGCTAGAAAAATTGATATGTGCTTTATGCAAGTCAATGATGCTGGTTCTCTATCTGACATCTCAGTATTTACTCTTCCCAAATTTAATTCTGATCATAACCCCATTTTTGTTGACATTCGTGAGGGCAACAGGAGAATCACCTCCTTACCTTTCAAGTTCAAAAATTCCTAGCTTGCAATTCCCGGATGTAGGGAAGTTGTTCTGGATGGTTGGAACTCCATTTTTTATGGTAGTCCTCATTTTGTGGTTTCTTCAAAGCTTAATAAAATCAAAAGTCTGCTAAAAATTTGGAGTAAACTCTCTTTCTCAAGAATTTATGATGAGACCAAGGATGCAGAATATCAACTGACATCTTTTCAGGAAAATAATCAACAAGGGGATGTTCCTAGTCATGAGGAACTTGAGCTTCACAAAAAGCTGGATGATCTTCTTACTCTTAAATAAAATCTGGAAAAAAATCAATTCAATGTTCAATGGCTCAAAGATTGTGATAGAAACTCAAATTTCTTCCACCATTTTCAATGGGAGAAAAGGGCTCATAAAGGACCCAATCGTATCCAAATCAATGGTAAAACTTTGGTTGAGGAGAAAGAGCTCACTGAAGCGGTTGTTGATCATTTCAAAGCTCTTTATAATGACGATAACATGTTTCCTTCTGCCTCAATTGCTGAATGTGTTGAGAAATGTGTGAATGACTCATAGAATAATGACCTGATCTCTCCGCCTCTTGAGGATGAAGTCAAATCTGGACTTTTTCGCTCAATTCTAAAAGTGCCCCCGGTCCTGATGGATTTACCAAAAGGTTCTTCATTTTCTATTGGGATATCATTCATACATAAATTACCAATGCGGTCAGGGATTTCTTTGTCTCATGATCAATTCCTTTTGGAGCCAACTCCAATTTTATTACCCTGCTTCCCAAAAAGGAATCTGCAATTGAAATTGGGGATTTTAGACTGATTTCCATTGGAAATGCCATCCTAAAGATTATTAGAAAAATTATTGTTCTCAGGTTGGGGAAGATTATTAGAAACATGATCACACCCAATCAATTTGGCTTTGTTCTTGGGTGAAGCATCCAAAACATCCTATACATGGCCTCTGAAGGAGTGAACATCATGAGGAAGGAATCCAAGCATGGGAATTTTTCTCTAAAATTGGATATATCCAAATCCTTTGATACCATCAAATGACACTTTCTCTTCAAGGTTTTGAGCATGTATGGGTTTTCATCCAAATTTATCAGTTTGATCTCTACCATCTTAGAGAGTGCTAGAATATCTGTTCTGGTTAATGGGGCACCAAAAGGATTCTTTCAATGTACACGAGGGGTCAGATAGGGGGATCCCCTTTCTAGAATCCTTTTTGCACTTGTGGAAGATTATCTGAGTCACTTTGTTACGAATGCAATGATGGCTGGATTCTATTGTCCCATTAAAGCTGGGAAGGACTCTTTTTTACCCTCACACCTTTTTTATGCTGATGATATTATTCTCTTTGGTCAGGATAATATGCGAACTATATCATCTATCCGGAAAATTTTTACTCACTATGAAGATGTTGTCGGATAGGCCATCAACTGGAGAAAATAATCTATTGTCTTTGGGAAAGGAACTTCCTATGCGAGGAAGAATATAATTGTTAGATGCCTTGGTGTCAAAAGAGGATCCTTGCCATTCAATTATCTTTGGGTTCCCCTTTTCTGGGGGAAGGCAAAGCGTTTCCACTTAAAAAGCATCTCTGTCAACATCAAAAAACAACTGACTAAATGGAAGGGAAAGTCCCTGTCTCAAGCAGGAAGAGTATGTCTTATCAACTCTGTCATCAACTCATGGTTTGTTCATGTATTTTCCATATATATATGGCCGGAAAGCCAGATTAAATCTCTTCAAGACAAGATTCGGAATTTTTCATGGACAAGATGTATTAATGAAAAGAAATTGGTAACTGTTGCATGGATGGACTACATCAAACCCACTGAAATGGGTGGTCTTGGAATTAAGGACCTCAGGGTTTTTAATGAGGCTTTGCTTCCCAAATTCACTTGGAATCTCTTCACACACAAAGAAGGGGAACTGGATTTTCTTAAAGAAAGGTTTACTGCCCACTTGTGCAATGGCTATACTGGATACATACTCTCCGTTGTTTGGTCCACAATTAAATCATCATATAAGGACATTATCTCTCAATCGATTTGGGCTGTTTTAAAGCATTCCAATTTGAACTGTTTGATAACTCCGTGGCTCGACTGTCCTCTTGATGAAATCATGAAGGTACCTCAATGGCTCCAGCACATGTGCATCAATGATCTTAACGCAAGGCTGATAGAGCTGGATGGAATTTTACCGGCGCACATCACTTCCCAGATTCAGCGCTATAGTTTCATTGATTATGATACAATCACCTAGTAGCCAAACCTGCTTGGTCAACTCACTGCAAGGGAGTTCTATAATCACAAATGCCAGCAAGGTCAGGACTACCCCTCATGGCTTCTGAAATTTAAGTGCAAATTCATTCCCCCTAAACACTCCCTTCTCCTTTGGAAGATCTGGAGAAATCGGCTGCCAATGCATATGTAGTTGCAAAGAGCAGGATGGAATCTTGTTTCTGTCTGCAACCTCTATTTACAGGATGCTAAAAGTGTTCAACACCTCTTTGTTGAATGCAGACTTGTGCAAAAATTATGGAACCACATACAAGATGTATTTGGTCACTGCTTTCCCTCTGGAACCTTTTCTCAAAGGATGATTTTTATTACAGAATTCAACTGCAGTGAGCAAATTCATAACCTTATTCTTGCTGCTTCAGCAGCAATTGTTGCCTTTCTATTGAATGCAAGGAATTCTTCTATGTTTCGGAATAAATCATGTTCCATACATGAGGGTATTATTTCCATGCACAGTGCTGTTCGAATGGCTGGGTGTATCCAAACAGGTACTATGAACAACTGTTTTAATAACCTTGTCACCCTCCACACTCTTGGTGTTTTTGGTAGGGTAAAAAAACCAATGTTGATGAGGTTCATCCAATAGATCCCACCAATCCCGTCATGGATCAAAGTTAATGTTGATGGTGCGGTAGCAGGTTCACCAGGTCCTTCAGGTTGTGGTGGTGTTTTCCACACATATCGAGGATTTTTCAAGGGTATTTTTTATCATTTCATTGGGAATGGATGTACCTATGAGGCAGATCTTTGGGCTATCATCAAGGCTATACGTTTTGCAAACCAATTTGGGTGGTTGCATCTCTGGATCGAATCTGACTCGATGCTTGCAATGGAGGCTCTTCGTCAAAATTCCAGGAAGGTTCCATGGCGGCTTCTACCTCAATGGGTTGAATGTCTTAGCTTATCCAAGAGTCTGACTCTCAGGATCAGTCACACATATAGGGAAGTCAATATGGTTGCTGATGTCCTCTTTAAAATGGCTATTGAAGAATGCTGCTCGCAGTGGTCCTTTATTTCTCCTTTTTTGTGCGTCCCATGTCGACTCTGACATGAAGGGTACTACACGTACCCGAATGCATAATCCCCCCTGTAATGCCTTGTACTTTTCTTTTAGTTTTATTTTAAGGTACCAATATCCCTGCTTGGTCCGCACCTTATTTGCCCAAAAATCCCTAAGAAAACCTTATAAACCTAAAAAAACTCAAAAACCACTAAAACATAAAAAACACTAAAACCCTAAAAAATCCTAAAAGACCCTAAGAACCCCAAAATCCCTAAAAACCATAAAACTGCCAAAAACCCATAAAAAAATTGGAAACCACTAAAAATTATAGAAACCCTTTAAACCCCTAGAAATAGTAAAAAATATAAAAAATCATAAAACCCTAAAAAACTCATAGAAACCCCAAAACACCAAAACCCAAAAACCTTAAAACCCCTAAAAAACCCTAAAAACCCCAAAAGACTCAAAATCCCAAAAAACCATAAAAATCCTAAAAAATCCCTAAAA
Organism: Viscum album; assembly: GCA_963277665.1. Lineage (NCBI taxonomy): Eukaryota > Viridiplantae > Streptophyta > Magnoliopsida > Santalales > Viscaceae > Viscum > Viscum album. The sequence continues at coordinate 1,982,440,025 of OY728133.1, forward strand.
TGTAAAAACCCTAAAAATCCTGAAAAACCCAAAGAAAACCTTAAAAACAAAAAACACACCAAATACCTAAAACCCAAAACTACTAAAAACCATAAAAAACACCAAAACCCTAAAAACACTCAAAATCCATAAAAACATTAAATAACATAAAGATCCCAAAAATCCCTAAAAACCCTGAAAGACCCTATGAAATATTTAAAAACCAAAAAACTCTTATATAATCTAAAAATAAAAAAACATAAAAAACACTAAAACCTCTAAAAAGTCCAGAAAACCATAAAAACCCTAAAAACCCATAAAACCCCTAAACAAATAAAAAACCATACAACCCATAAAAACACAAAAACTAATAAAAACTCTAAAAACCCTTTTAACCCCAAAAACTGCTAAAGAACTCTAAAAAACCTTTAAACCCCAAAAAAACACAAAAAACACCAAAAACTGAAAAAACCATAAAACCACTAAAAATAATAAAAAACCCTAAAACCCCTCAAAATCCATAAAGACCCAAAAGACCAAAAAAATATTAAAAAATCCCTAAAAATCCCTAAAAACCTTAAAATCCTTAAAAACCTGGAAAACCCCTAATAAAAACTTAAAAACCTAAATACACTTAAAACCACTAAAAAACCTTTAAAAGAATGTAAAACTCCCTAAAACCCATAAAAACCATAAAACCCCTAAAAAAATAAAAACATAAAACCCGTAGAAAATCTAAAACCCACTAAAAGAACTAGGAACCCTAAAGACCCCCAAAACATCAAAAAAATCTAAAAACATAAAAACCCTTAAATAATATGAATCATCTAAATGGGAGTTGGAAGATTTAGATGCTTCCTATGGGTATGGTGCTGATGAAGATTCATATAGAGATGACACGACCTCTGGTTATTGTGCAACTTCTGTTCACGACGTTGGTGGTGATGTTGAATGACTTGTTTCGTTGGGGTTTTTTCTTTTTTTTGTTTTCTTGGGGTTGGTTTGGGTTTTTTCTATCTTTTGGGTGTGGGTCACTTTACTTCTCCCCTGTATTTTTTTTAATAAATTTGGGGGTCCAGGGTTAGTCTGGCTCTGCACCTTTCTTACCTAAAAACCCTAAAAAACCTAATGAAAATATAAAAATCTCAAACACTTAAAAACCTTAAAAAAACATAAAAAACACTAAAAACCTTAATAACCCATAAAAATACTAAACCCCTAAAACCCCTAAAACTTTAAAAACCACTAACCCCCCCACCCACCAAAAATAATAAAAACACTAAAATATTTTTAACCCTAAAAAATGTAAAAAAACACTAAAAACCCTTAAAAATCATAAAACAATTCAAAAGGACCCTAACCTCACCCCCCCAAATAAATCCCTAAAATCCATAAAACCCTCAAAGTCCCTAAAAACCCTAAACAAAAATAAAAATCCTTAAAAATCCCTAAAATCCATAAAAATGTTAAAACCCTAAAATAAAGTTTGAAAACCTTGAAAACCTTAAAAAAATTAAAATCCCTAAAAAACAAAAAAAAAATGCTAAAAGCCCTAAACCCCTCACACCTGGCCCCGAACCTGCTTTTCCTAAACCCCTCAAAATCCCAAAACCCCTCAAAATCCATAAAATACCTAAAACTATAAAAACATATTAATATACTAAAAAATACCTAAAAACCCATAAAACATAAAAAACCCTAATAGACTTTAAAAACACTAAGAAAAATTTAAAAACCAAAAAAAATAAAGACCCTAAAAAACCTAAAAAATGATAAGAACCCTAAAAACCCTCACAATCCATAAAAAATAAAAATGATAAATGCCTTAAAAATCCCTAAAATCATAAAAAACACTAGAAACCCTAAAACCCCTAAAAACTCTTAAAGTCCATAAAAACTCTTAAAAATGTAAAAAACCCTAAAACCAAACTAAAACATTAAAACCCACTAAAACATTAAAAACCATTTAAACCCATAAGAATGTTAAAAAATTATAATAAACCTTAAAAACCTAAAAAACTAAAAAACCCCTAAACCCCCCCAAAAAAACCTACAACCTGAAAATCCCTAAAAAACCCTGTAAATCCCTAAAAATCCCTAAAAAACCCTGTAAATCCCTAAAATCCCTAAGCTAAAACACTGAAAGAAAAATGGTGAATATGCTCTCTTGCAATGGTGACTCTCCTCTTCCAAGGAAATCATGAAGATGACGACTATTTTTATGAATCTCCCTCCCCCCTCCATGGGGGAGGGGCCTCCGCTAGTTCTTGATGATGATCATCCGTTTGTTCCATTATCAGTTCTTGACCGGCTTCCCCCTTTTCCGCGGGTTGAGATTTGAACTAAGGTACCTGATTTACATAATGGATGTCCGCATCTCTAGCTTTTGATTGAGGAGTTCAATAAGGCCTCTGTCCTACATAGGCTGACCTTGGATGCTCATTTCTTGAACTGGAGACCTCCGGTGGATGTTTTTTATGGATTCCTCTTTGAACAATGGGACCTCCAAGATCACTATATGGTTCGTCTTATTGATAGTAGTAACATATTGATTTGATTTTCATTGGAGGATTATCTGGTTCATGCATGGTCCGCAGCTTCAAGACGATGTAGTGGTGCCAGTTTGTCCCTCTCTCGATGGATCTTTGATCTACATTTGAACCGTGACTCACCGTTGGGGGCGTCTTGGGTTAGATTTCTGGAACTTCCCCTTCCTTTTCAAAATTTTTCCATTATCTACATGTTGGGGAATCTGGTGGGAAGGTTCTTATGTGTGAATAGAATAACTAGAATCCTTTGTCACCCGGTAGCCCCAATTACCTTTATTGAGATCGATGATTCTAAAGGACCAGTTGATTTTGTTTGTATTGCTGTTGGGGAGGAGATTTGGTGGAAATAACCTTTGATTTTTGAGTCACAGGCTGATTTCTGCTCCTCCTGTTGGCATCTGAGACATAGTGTTTGTGGTGTTTTGAATTGAGCTCAGAAGGTGGCTAGTGAAGGGAATCAGAATCGGGGCGAGGTGCAGGAGGATTTGGTTTTGGTTGAGTCTGGTGAAGGGGGTCAGGCTCGGGTGTGGGTGCATGTTAAAGAGGTCACAATGACTATTTAAAGTGGGCTTGAGAGGACTAGTGGTGAGGGGGTGGCATCTACTTTTGGTCCTGGTTCTAGATCACTGAGCTTGAAGATGTGGGTTGGTCTCCCGGCCATGGTGGGGGGGCATTGGTCTGCATTAGGTGATCACATCTTAGGGAAACTGCTTTTCACCACCCGGAGCCCAAGGTGAGTGATATGTTCAAGCATTTGAGGAGCGACTTGATGCTTTCAGATGTTGTAAGTTCTTTATGAAGGGAGGTTTCTATAGGTGGAATGCCTATTTCCACTGATACCAATATGAAGTTGCGGCGGGAAGCCGTTCCAACTTTTAATCACTTTGAAGGGATGGAGATTAAGGAGGACGTGTAAGGGTCTATGTTAGTTAATGCTGAGAGTGCGAGGTCGGTTTTACAGGAGAGTAAGGTGCATGTCGTAGATGTTGGGCATGATGGAGGGAGTGTGTCCCTGAATGCTAGTGAAGCCGAGCTAATGTTGGTCACCCTTGGGCACTCATATGGGGATGTTGAGCAAGAGAAAAGGGATATTCATGTGCTTTTTCACAATGGTAATGGTCAAGGGTCTCTGGTTGTTTATGCTGGGAGTGTGAGGTTGGTTGTACATGCATTTAATGAGGTGCAGGTTGTAACTTCTAGGCATGATAGAAGAAGTAAGACCCAGAATGATAATGAACGATAGCCGATGCTTGACATCCTTGGGCACTTAGATGGTGCTGGTGAACAGTGGAAAATGGCGATGCATGATCTTGTTCAAAATGAGCCTTCTTGAAAGGGGGAAGTAAGAAAGAGGTCTATGGAGCAAGGGCAATTGCAGCTGGCCCTGGCTGGTGTGGTGTCCCCTCCCTGTCTGGATATTGAAGAACCTACCTTGGTGGTCCCTAGAATGCAGCAGTGTGGGGTTCTTGCTGACTGTTCCCTAAATCAGGAAGCCTCCTTCATCCATGATCAAGATTTCTTCCAGGAGGATGGTAGAAGGATGAATCAAAATATGGCTATTATAATCAAGGAGAGGGCCCTGTTTGAGGTGGCCATTCCACATGGGAACAAAAAAAATCTATTGGGGTCTATTTAGATTCCTGAAATAGGAAGATGAGAAAGGACTATTCGACTTTTCCAAAGATAGTGTCCACGAGAGCCTCTTGCAAAGCTATGAAAGTTTCCTCTGGTAGGGGAGGTCGGTATGTCAAGGCACAACTGAATACAGAGCAGAAACATATAAGAGAGTATTACACTACCTTCCAAAATCAAAATGAATCATCTGAATGGGACTCGGTGGATTCAGATGTTTCCTTTGGTTATGGTGCTGATGGGGACCCATATGGGGATGTAGACGTTGATTTGTAGTTCCCGATTCATTCTCATCTACTTTCCATGTGTTTTGGGGTTTTGGAGTGTGTGTGTGGGGGGGGGGGGTCTAGGATTTTTTGGTGTCAGTTGTTTGGCCCCACCTTGCCCCTGTCTGCTTTTATTTTCTTTTTTATAAATTTTGGGGGGCCAGGAATAGCCTGGCCTCACACCTTCCTTACCATAAAGCCCTAAAAATCCATAAAAATAGAAAAAATCACAAAAAATCCCTAAAAACATAAAAAGGTGTAAAAACTCAGAAAACCCCCAGGAAAACCATAAAAAACCTAAAAACACTTTAAAACCTAAAAACATAAAAAAGCTAAAACCTTAAAAATCCCTAAAAACCCTAAAGATGTCAAAAACCCAAAAAATCAAGAAAAAACCTAAGAAAATTTTAAAAACCTAAAAACACTGAAAAAACCTAAAAACCCCAAAAAACCCAAAAAACCGTAAGTACCCTAAAAATTCCCTAAAAACCCATAAAACCCGTAAAACCCCTAAAAACCATAAAAAACAATAGAAACCCATAAAGACACTAGAAACCACTAAACACTCTAAAACCTCTTTAAACCCCTAAAAATGTTAAAAACTCTAAAATACCATAAAAACCCTAATAACCCAAGAAAACCTCAAAACCCATAAAAACCATAAAAATCATAAAACCCAAAAAACCCAGAAAATGCATTATAATCATTAAAAACCATTAAAATTCTAAGAAATCCTAAAAATCCCTAAAAATGTAAAAAACCCTAAAACCCTGAAAAACACTAAAAAACTAGGGGTGTCCATGGGTCGGGTTGGGTCGGGTTCAAATTTTTTTTTGACCTGACCCAAGCAAAAGTGGTCGGGTCGGGTCGGGTCGGGTCAATGATGTTTTTAAGTTTGGATCCGACCTGACCCGACCCGTATCAGATTGGGTTGGGTCTAGTTGGGTTGAACGGGTTATGAAAAAAAAATTAGTCACTGCGCCTTCGGATAAAAAAATATCCCACGCCCACACATCACCTTCCTCCCACTTCATCTTCCTCACCACGCCACGAATACCCCGCCACCCAATGACGAATCGACCCTCTAGCTCACCCTAACGGTGCATCCTCATTCTCCCTCACGGTGGCTGTCAGTTCTAGGCTTCGGCTCAACGGATCTTTAGAGAGGGCACCAATTATTCTGCAAGGTGGTCGCGCTCGATCTTTGGTCAACCATGATAGATGTGTCTTAGGGTTAAGAGAAAAGGGGTGGTCATGGATCATCTTCAGTGGTGGAGGTCGACGAATGATATAGTGAGGGGAGGAGGTGTGGATGTTCATCCTCGAATTGGGCACACTTCAGCCGGTGATTTGAGGGTTTGTATTTGGGTTCACCAGTAGCAGTGAGCTTCATCGGGCACATGGTGGTCGATGAAGGTGGTTTCAATCGGTGTTCTACACTAGTGGATCTCAGTGGCCTGTGGTGGGTTCAGGCAGTGCCGCTCGGCCCCGGATCGGCGAGCTCTGTTTTATTAACATGTTTGGGATTTTCTTTGCGGTTCATGGAGGTCGGCATCACCACCGCTTGGTTTCTAGATGCTGTAGGTGAGGCCTGCAGAGAAGGATGTGGTGGCTGTGATCTTCATCGTGAAGCTCCACCACCAGCTATTAAGATCTGTAGACGTTACCTCCCCACCAGTCTAAGTACTGGGAATAGTTCACCGGACACTGTATCAACTCCATGATGTTTGACTAGTTAGAGGTGAGGCGGCTAGCAGTTGGGGTGCTGCCGGAGAAGGCAGTGGCAGAGATGTTTGTAGCGAGATGTTGGTCATTATGAACTTCATCACGTAGGGGCTCATGCATGGGGTAGTCGTTGGGTTCATTGGTTCGGGTCAGTTAATTTTTATTCCAACCCATGACTCGACCCAACCCAACCATGGTTCGACCCGAAAGAACCCGACCCGTGCATATATATTTTTGAACCCGACCCAACCCGACCCAACCCGGCCGGGTCGGTTCAGGTTGGTTGGGTTGGGTCGGGTCTGGACACCCCTAAAAAAACATTAAAAACCTAAAGACACTTAAAACCCCTAAAAACATAAATAACAATAAAAAACCCTAAAAACCCTAAAAAACCTAAAAACCCTAAAAACACTAAAATCCATAAAAACCATAAAAAATATAAAAATCCAAAAAAACCCTGAAAATCCCTAAAAATGTAAAAAACATAAAAACACTGAAAACCCCTAAGGAAACCATAAAAACCCAAAACACTTAAGACCCTTAAAAACCAAAAAAAATTCTAAAAACCTTTAGAAGATCCAAAAAACTCTAAAACTATAAAACCCCATAAAAACCATTAAAAACCCTAAAAACCCTAAAAACCCATAAAAACCGATTAACCCCAAAAAACCCAATAAGAACTCTAAAAACCATTTAAACCCCTAAAAACATTAAAAAAAACTCAAAAAACCTTTAAAACCATAAAAAACTCAAGAAACCCTTAAAAAACAAGGAACCATAAAACCCCTTAAAACCCTAAAAAAGCCTAAAAACCATTAAAATCCCTAAAGACCTTAAAAACCAAAAAAACATAAAAATTCATAAAAATACCCAAATTTTTTTAAATTCCTAAAAACCATTAAATATTCTAAGAAAAGTATAAAAACATAAAAATACTTATAACCCCTAAAAACCCTAAAAATGCTAAAAAACCTAAAAAACCCTAATAACCCCAAAACCCTAAAACCCCTTAAATCCCTAAAAACCATAAAACCATAAAAATCCTTAAACAATTATAAAAAACCCTAAAAATTTTAAAAAACCTGAAAATACCAAAGAGAAAAAAAACTTAAAGCCCCTAAAAATTCTAAAAACCCTAAAAACCCTAAAAGGACCCTAAAACCCATAAAAACCATAAAACCATAGAACCCCTAAAAACATTAAAAACCCATAAACACACATAATACCCTAAAATCCACTAAAAACTCTAAAAACCCTTTAAACCCCTAAAAATACAAAAACATTAAAAAACTTTTAATCCCCAAAAAACACAAAAAACCCCAAAACCCAAAAAACCCATAAAAATACAAAAAACCCTAAAACCACTCAATTCACTAAAAACCATAAAAACCATAAAAATACTTAAAAATCCCTAAAATTGTTTAAAACCAAAAAAACATAGAAAAAAATATGAAAACCTGAAAAGGATAAAAACACTTGAAACCCCTAAAAACCCACTAAAAATCCCTCATTGCCAGAATAGTGTGGCGTCAGTCCTGATATCTAATCAAGAGTTTTCTTTGGCCTCTGTTCTTCTGGATCCGACACTGGTGGTTTGGGTTGGGAGGAACTAGCCCTCTATCGACGAATTTGACAGGTTTGTTGCCTCTTATTAGAATCTCCATGAAAGGTCTGTTGTAGGGTTACTTGACGCCTACCATTTTTTGGTTCGTTTTGGGAATGAGGATGATTTGATCTCGTCCTGGGCTTTGGCTCCACGGATTGTCATTGGTTTTAGGTTCTACTTGTTTTGGCGGAGATTTGATTTCCACTTGAATCGTGACCCTCCAAGAACGGCGTTGTGGGTAACTCTTCCTGGACTTACGCTCCCCTTCCAGAATCCAGCCATCCTTCCCGTCATTGGTAATCTCATTGGGCGATTTCTTTGTATAGATGCACGAACGAGCTCTGCATGTCACCCCTTTGTGCCATGGATTTGCATCGAGGTGAACGTGTCCAAGCCTCCGATCAATTTGGTTTGTGTCAAGATTGAAGGTGAAATCCGTTGGCGACAACAGGTCTGCTTTGAATCATGGGTATTCTTCTCCTCGAATTGTTGTGGGTTAGGTCACGCTACATCTGTGTGCCAGCGTGGAAGCGGCTCCTCTTCTTCTATGCATGGGCCGTCTGCTGCAGCTCCCTCAAGGTTCGATGAGATTGTGGGTGATCACAGTGTTGGGAAAGTGGGTGTCCAGTGCCAACCAAAACATAAAGTGTGTTATATCTCCAAGTGCTTGAGGAGGGATTTGATGCTTTTGGATGTTGGAAGTTCTCTTGGCATGGAGTTTTCCACTGGTGGGATGCCTATTTCCTCTGACAGCAGTCTGAAGCAGAAGCAGTAATTGGTTCCAACTTCTAACCATTTTGAAGGGCTAGACATTGCAGAGCAGGTGAAAGGGTCCCCGATTGTCAATGCGGGGTGTGAGATGCCTTCTGAACAGACACAAAGGAAGGTCCAGGACACTGATGCTGGGCATGGTGGAGGGAGCGTTTAGAATGCTTCTCCAGTGGTTGATGCTGCTGTGCCGAAATTGGGCTGTGATGAAAATGGTAGTGATGATGTACAAGTTATGTTGGTAGATAGTAATGTGGAGGATGGGGAAGATAGTGTCGAAGATGGGATGGGGAAGGTGGTGGATGAGCAGGTGGGGGAGTCCGTGGAGGGGAGGTGCTTGAAGAAGAGGAGGGGAATGAACAAGTTGATGTGTCCTCTCTCAACCAGGTACTGGGGAAGGAGGCTGAGCAGGGGGAAGTCCCTCGACATGGGGAGCTTTTGGAGAAGCGTTCTGTTATGTTGGAGGGATCTCCATGGCCTGGGCAGGGGTCCTTGGTTTTGCCGATGCATGAGGGTGCTTCTGCTAGTGAGGCTCTGTAGGGGGATTTGGCTTGGCTTGATCTTGAGCAGGGTGAGGCTGCTGAACATAGGGAGGTGATGGAGCCATCTATGGAGGTTTTCATGATGACTAGGGAGGAGAGGCAGTTACAAGTGGCCCTTGCTGGTGTGGTATCCCCACCTTGCATTGATTTTGATGATTTTGCCTTGGGGATCCCTTATATGTCGTGGTGTGGGGCTCTTGTTGGTTGATCCCTGAATCAAGAAGACCCATTTTTCTCTGATCAATATTTTTTCCAAGAAGAAGGTTGAAAGATGTAACATAATATGGATTTGATCATCAAGGAGAGGTCTTTGCTCGAGGTGGCCACTCCTCATGGGAAAGAAAACAATTCTGCGGGGGTTTCTTTAGATCCCCGGGAGAGGAAACTGAGGAAGGACTATTCTAATTTTCCAAGAACTATGTCCACGAGGGATTCTTGCAAATCCAATTCCTCTGCCAGGGGATGTCGGCCCGTCAAGGTGTAGCTTGATGTGAAGAAGCAACATCTCAGAGATTACTACACCACCTTCCTAAAGCATCATGAATCATCTGAATGGGAGTCAGTGGAGTCAGATGCTTCCACTGGTTATGGTGCTGATGGGGACCCATATGGGGATGGAGATTTTTGATGTGTTGTTCTTGTTTCTTTCTCTTCTTCTTTTTGGGTCTTTTGGGGTTTTGGTGTCTTGGGGGGTTCAGGGCTTTTTGGTGTGGGCTATTTGGCCCCACCCTGCCCTTGTCTGCTGCGCTCTTTTCTTTATAAAATTTGTGTGTGTGTGTGTGTGGGGGGGGGGGGGGGTCAGGAATAGCCTGATCCTCGCATCTTCCTTGCCCGAAAAACCTAAAAATTTGTAAAAACCCGAAAAAACCCTAAAGAAACTCGAAAACCCTAAACCCCCTAAAAATCCATAAAATCCATAAAAACCTAAAAAATGCTAAAAATCCTAAAAGTTTCTAAAAAATACTTTACAATATAAAAAATCCTTACAACCTTGAAAAACCCTAAGAAAACATCAAGAACCTAAAAACGCTTAAAACCCCTAAATTCCTAAAAAACTATAAAAACCATGAAAACCACTAAAAAGACACTAAAAACCCTAAAAACTAATAAAAACATAAGACCCCTAAAACCATAAAAACTATAAAAATCCCTAAAAACCCAAAAAACAATAAAAACTCTAAAAACCATTAAAAACCCTAAAAGCATTAAAAACTCTTAAATACCATAAAACCCTAAAAACTATAAAAACCAAAGAAAAAACCCCTAAAAACCCTAAAAAACTATAAAAACATCAAAATCCCAAAAATCTATAAAAATAATAAAAATGAAATAAAGCCCTAAAAATCCATAGAAACATAAAAACCATAAAACCCCGAAAGCCCCTAAAAAAACTAAAAGGCAAAAAAACACTAAAATCCCCTAAAAACAAAAAAAAATTATAAATACCTAAAAACCCTAAAAACACTAAACACCATCAGAATCCCTAAAACCCTAAAGAACCATAAAATTCCTAAAAGAGAACTAAAAATGCCAAGAAACTTAAAAAACCATAAGAACCTTGAAAAACCCAAAAAATTCTTTAAAACCTAAAAACACTAAAAAACCCTATAAAATCTAAAAAACACTAAAATCCCTAAACAACAATAAAAAGGAACTAATAACCCTAAACACCTAAAAAAATAAAAACACATAAATACCTTAAAAAACCCTAGAAACCCATAAAGTCCCTAAAAACCCACTAAAAATCCCTAAAACCCATTTAAACCCCTAAATACGTTAAAAACATTAAAAAACATTTTAACCCATAAAAACATAAAAAACAAAAAAGAAACCCATAAAAATCCTAACAAACCAAAAAACACTCTACATCCATAAAAACCTAAAACCAGAACAATCCTAGAAAATACCAAAAAATTCCTAAAAATGTGAAAAACACAAAAAACTATGAAAAACACTAATAAAAACTTATAAACATAAAAAATAATAACCCATATAAACCCTAAAAATGATAAAAAACCTAAAAACCATAAACCCCTAAAAACCATAAAAACACAAAAACCCATCAAAATCTCTTAAAACCCAAAAAAACATAAAAATGCTAAATAATCCCAAAAATCTATAAAAAATTAAAAAACACACAAATTCCTAATAATACCTTAAAAAACTAAAAAAAATTTAAACCCCTAAAAAATCCAAAAATGATAAAAACCCTAAAAATCATAAAAAAGACCCTAAAACCATTAAAACCCTGAAACACCTAAAAACCTTAAAAAACTCAAAAAAAACCTTAAAAATCCTAAAACCCACCAAAAACTCTAAAAACCCTTTAAAACCATAAATAGGTTAAAAAAATATAAAATCCTAAAGAACAATAAAAATAAAAAAACCCTAAAAACTAAAAAAACCCTAAAAACACAAAAAAACCAAAAATATCCGTAAAACCCCTAAAAACCCTAAACCCCTAAAATTCATTAATAACCCTATAAAACCATAAAAATAGTAAAAATTCACTAAAAATCCCTAAAAATGTTAAAAACCATAGAAAAACATTAAACCCTATGAAAAAAATTAAAAACCTAAAAACAATTAAAACACATAAAAATCCTAAAAATGTTAAAAACCCTAAAACCCCTAAAACACCAAAAACCCTCAAATCCCTAAAAACTCTAAAAACCCATAAAAATCCTAAAAAATCCCTAAAAATCCTAAAAAAAGTAAAAAACCCTAAAAAATATGAAAAACTCAGAAAATTATAAAAACCCATTAAAAACCCCAAAATAATTAAAAAAATCATAAAACCCCTAAAACACCTTAAAAACCCAAAAAACACTAAAAACCTGAAAATCCCAAAAAACCCTAATAACCATACAAAACCTAAAAAATACCTAAAAATGTAAAAAACCTTACAAACCTTAAAAACCTTAAAACCCAAAATAAAACCTTAGAAACAAAAAAAACCCTTAAAACATAAAAAATTACAAAAATCCCAAAAAACCCAAAAAAATCCCTAAAACCCTAAAACCCCCAAAAAACCAAAATAAACCATAAAACATTAAAAAACCTAAAAATCCATTAACACTATAAAAAACATGAAACTCTAAAAACTCTTTAATCCTTTAAAAACATTAAAAAAATCTAAAAAAACCAAAAACCCTAAAAACCCTAAAAACCCAAAAAATCCTTAAAACCCCCAAAAAACCCAAAAAATCCTTAAAACCCGAAAAAATGATCAAAATAGTTAAAATCCCTCAAAAACCATAAAAATCCTAAAAGATCCTAAAAATCACAAAAAATTTAAAAGAACCTAAAAACCTTGAAAACCCCTAAGAAAACCTTGAAAACTTAAAAACAATTAAAACCCCTAAAAAGTCTAAAAATTGATAAAAACTATAAAACCCTATAAATCCTAAAAACCCTAAAAATAAAAAAATTATAAAACCCCTTAAATATCCATAAAAATTTAAAACCCCTCAAAACCCTAAAAAACACCATAAAAATATTGGGGGGAGTCAGGAATATCCTGGCCCCGAGCCTTCTTTTCCCTAATACCTTAAAAAACATAAAAACCTAAAAAAAACACTGAACACATAAAAATCCTTTAAACTCTAAGAAACCTTAAAAACTCTAAAAAACATTTAAAACCCTAAAAAACTAAAAAACACCCTAAAAACCTAAAATCCCATAACAACCTTAAAATACCAAAAAAAATATAAACCCCTTAAAATACCCATAGACCATAAAAAACCAAAAAAAATCCAAAAAATCCCTAAAAATACCTAAAAACATAAAATCCTTAAAAAACCCTAAAACACAAGAAAACCATAAAAACCTAAAAGCAATTAAAACCCCTAAAAATATAAAAACACTAAAAACCCTAAAACCCCTAAATAAATTAAAAACCCGAAATCCCTCAAAATCCTTAAAACCCCTAAAAGAGCATAAAAATCATAAAAAATCTCTAAAAGTCCCTAAAAACATAAAAAACCATAAAACACTAAGAACTGTAAGATATCCTTAAACACATAAAAACACTTAAAACCTCTAAAAATACTAAAACCCCTAAACAAATATAAAAGCCATCAAAATCCCTAAAAACCAAAAAAACTATAAATATCCTAAAAAATCCCTAAAAATTATGAAAACAATAAAAACCTTAACACCTTTGAAAACCCTAATAAAAACTTACAAAAATAAAAATAGTTAAAACCCCTTAAAACCAAAAAAAATGGGAAAACACAAAAAACCCCTAAAAATACCCAAACATCCCTAAATACCCTTAAAACCATAAAAAACCCAAGACCCATAAAACCACTAAAAAATACTAAAAATTATAAAAAACCTTTAAACCCTAAAATAATTTAAAATCTCTAAAAAAAATTAAACACAAAAAAACAAAACAAACCCCTAGAAAACCAAAAAAACTATAAGAACCCTAAAAAAATCAAAATACCTAAAAACCCTAAAAAACTATAATATCCTAAAAATCCAAAAAAAATCCTACAAACATAATTAACCTAAATCTTTGAAAAAAAACTAAGAAAACCATTAAAACATAAAAACACTAAAAACCCCTAAAAACCAGAAAGTGCTAAAAAACCTAGAAAGTCATAAAATCCTAAAATCCCTAAAAATCGTAAAAAACCATATAAATCCAAAAAAAAGGCTTAAAAAATGCCTAAAAATCCTTAAAAGATTTTAAAACCATAAATACCCTAAAAGACCCTAAGAAAACCTTAAAAATCTAAAAACACTTAAAACCCCAAAAAACCTAAAATATGTTAACAACACTAAAAAACCCTAAGAAGACCCTAGAACCCCCTAAAAATGTAAAACCCATAAAACCATAAAATCCATAAAACTACTAAAAAATCTAAAAACCATTTAAACCCCTAAAAATATTTAAAAACTTTAAAAAAACTTAACCCCCCCCCCCCCCCACTAAAACCCCCCTAAAAACCCTAAAAAACCCCTAAAAACCCAAAAAACTCTAAAAATACCTAAGACCCATGAAAACCAAAAAAAATTCTTAAAATACCTAAAAATATCTTAAAACTAAAAAAATTATCAAAACCTTGAAAACCATAAGAAAACCTTAAAAACCTAAAAACACTTAAAACACCTAAAAATCCAAAAAAAATATCAAAAATCCTAAAATACCCAAAAAATCATAAAACCACTAAAAAAATAAACCCCCCCAAAAAACTTTTAAAACCCTAAAACCAATAAAAACCCCCACTAAATTCTCAAAAAACCATTCAAAACCTGAATAATGTTAGAAATCTCTGGAAAACCTTAAAACCATAAAAACCCAAAAAAACCCCACAAAACACCCAAAACCACCATAAAGCCCCTAAAAACAATAAGAAATACCCCCAAACCCCTGAAAATCCCCAATAACCATAAGACCCCCAAAAAATCCCCAAAAATACCTAAAAACATAAAAAACCCAAAAAAACCTAAAAATCCTTAAAACCCAAAGAAAACCTTAAAATCCAAAAAGCACTTAAAACCCCTAAAAACAATAAAACTCTTAAAAAATATTAAAAACCCTAAGAACCGTCAAAATCCCAAAAAATAATAAAAATCCTAAAAAATCCCTAAAAAACCCTATAAATCCCTAAAAATGTAAAAATCTCTAAAAACAATGAATGACGCTAAGAAAACCTCAAAAACCTAAAAACAAATAAGCCCCCTAAACAAACAAAAAAATGATAAAAACCCTTAAAGTCTTAAAAATACCATAAAACCCTAAGAACCCTAAAAACCCAAAAAACCTTGGAAAACCCAAAAATCCCATAAAAACCTAAATACCAATAAAAGCTCTAAAAACCATAAAAATGTTAAAAAAACATTAAAAAACCTTTAACCCCCCAAAAAATAGATAAAGTAAAAAAACCATAAAACCCATAAAAACTCTACAAAACCCTAAAACCCTCAAAATACCTAAAAACCCTAAAAATCCTAAAAAATCCATAGAAATCCAAAAAAAAACATACAAAACCCTGAAAACCCTAAGAAAAATAGAAAAACCAAAAAACCCTTAAACCCCCCAAAACCCCAAAACCTCTAAAAACCCAAAAAATCATTAAAGACCCAAAAAACCCCTAAAGTCCCACTAAAAATACTAAAAACCCTTGAATGCCCTAAAAATGTTAAAAAAATATAAAAAACATAAAATCCCAAAAAAACCAACAAAAAACCCATAAAAACCCAAAAAAATCATAAATACCCTAAAACCCTAAAAAACCCTAAAAACCCTCAAGACAACTAAAGACAATAAAATACCATAAAAAACTAAAAATCTTTCAAAATCCCTAAAAACATAAGAAAACCCCAAAAATACTAAAAACATTGAAAACCCATAAGAAGACCTTAAAAACCCCAAAAAACTAAAAAACACTGAAAACCTAAAAAATGATAAAAACCCTAAAGTATAATAAAACCCTAAAAATCACCAAAAACCTAGAAAACCCATAAAATACTAAAAACGATATAAAAATAATTAAAAATTTCAAAAACCCTAAGAACCCAAAAAACCCCTAAGAAAACCTTAAAAACATAAAAACACATTAAACCAATAAAAAAAATAAAAAACTCTAAATACCCTAAAAATCTATAAAATTCCTAAAAAACCCTTAAAATTCCTAAAAACATAAAAACCCTAAAACACTAAAAACTGCAAATAAAACAATAGAAACCCAAAAAAATATAAATACCCTAAAAACCAAAAAAACATTAAATACCCTACAGTACCCTAAAAAGACCCTAAACCCCCTAAAAATATAAAAACCACTAAAAACCTTAAAAACCCTATAATTCCATAAAACCCAAAAAATCACTAAAAACCCTTTAATCCCCTAAAAATTTAAAAAACTATAAAACTCTAAAAACCATAAAAAACCCAAAAAAACCCTATAAACAAATATTCTATAAAAACCATAAAAATAATAAAAAATCCTAAAAATCATCTTAATCTGTAAAAACCCTAAAAACTATAAAATCATAAAATATACCTGAAAATACCTAAAAATAAAAAATACCCATAAAACTCAGAAAACCCTAAGAAAACCTTAAAAACCAAAAAACACTTAAAACCCCTAAAATCCTAAAAAATTATAAAAACCTTAAAAACTCATAAAATCCCTCAAAATCCCTAAAAACCCTATAAACCATAACAATCCTAAAAAATCCCAAGAAACATAAAAACCCCTAATAACCTTGAAAAAACATAAGAAAACCAAAAAATCCTAAAAAACATAAAACCCATAAAAACCCAAAAAATGTTTAAAACCCTAAAAAACCCTAAAAATACACTAAAAACCCTAAACCCCTAAAAACTATAAAATCCATAAAAATATTAAAGACCCACTAAAAATATAAAATTATTTAAACCTATAAAACTTTAAATTTGTTTGAAAACCATAGAAAACATAAAAAACCCAAAAAACCCAAAAATCCTAAAATAAAATCCATAAAAGCACTAAAAAACTAAAAAATACTAAAGCCACTAAATATCTCTAAATCCCTATAAAAAACCTAAAATATCCCAAAAAATTCCTAAAAAACTTTATGAAAATCTTAAAAACCTAAAACACTCAAAAACCCTAAAAAATATAAGAAACACAAAAAACCCAAAAACCCAAAAACCCATAAAAACCATAAAACCCTAAAAACTAAAAACTCAAAAAATCCCATTTAATCCCTTAAAATTTTAAAAATATATAAAATAACTTTAAACGCCTAAAATTTCAAAAAAACCTTGTTTCCCTCTGAAGTACGTTCGGCCTGGAAATTAATATTTCTGAACGGTTTCCAATGGGTTTGTTCATGGAACCAGAAACACACAAAATATTTTCATCCATGGAGACCTTCTTTCCATAGGTAGGTGCTCAATGTTCTGTTTGTAAAATGATGTTTAAGAACACACATTGGATCATTGAATGAATGTTTGGGCTCATCACACACTTTTAGGGGGAATTATTTCATAGTCTAGGACTCTCTTATGAATTTTAGATATGTTCATGAATCCTTTAATAATTACCAAGTATGATGTTGGTTGAACAAGAATTAACAACCAATTATTAGAATTTATGGAACTTAGAATCATCTTCACATATATGAGGTTCTTCATCAATGCAGGTATATGTATGTATATGAGGTTCTCCATCAATGGTATCCCCTTATGTTCAAATGACAGATTATTTGGTTATGATGATGATGGTTTTCTATCCATGTAGCAGGTTTATCTAGAGTGTATCATCATACATGGATACGAGAGTTATTTTGATATTGGGATCGAACCCATATATGGGATTCCTATGTATCCTTTTGAAAGGAATTAGAACCTACATAGTTTTATGCCACTTAATGGGGAACCTCATACACTTTACGGTCACGTGATAAGGACCTAACCATATAGTTTAATTTCATGTGTCACAAACATCTATAAGGATGGTTCCTAATCAATGTTCAGTGTGGAGATTATGAAAAAGTGGCCTAGGGAACCTGTGAGGAATATAGATTCATTGGTTAAATTTGAAACTGTTGGGAATGTGACCCATATAAGGCATGGATGATTTTAGATGATTGGGTTTGGACCTCAAGGAGGCTTCTTATGTATCCCATTTGGATGGGAATCAAATCCAACATAGTACAGTTAGTCTCATAGAGGAGTATGACACTTTTAGAGGATTAAATTGGCGCTTACTTATGAAGATTATTCATTATAAAATCATGAGGGGTGTCCCAACTCAGGGTGATCTGGAGGCTTGTTTTAGGTATTAATCCTAAAGAGGATGCCCATTGAGCTCGATCCCTAGGCGGGTTCCCTATGAATCTCGATTATAGTAGGAATTAGAGTTCTCATAGTTCAATGGATAGCATGGATTGTTTGAATTTTATGATCACCATTAACCTCTAAGACCACATGAGTTATGAATGGTGTGAGAAAACAGAGGAAAAAAAGAAGATCCAACAAATCACACAATATTATTTTGTCCACTGGTGGACATGGTGATGAATCTCAGAGGGAAAGATATATAGTGTTGAGTATACCCACCTCCCCTAACCAATATTACACTGATTTAAGAGGATGGGCATATGCCTCATCCCTCTCTTAACTTTACCCTATAATAGGTATGGGGTATAGAGAAGGAGGCAAGACTCTCGGTGGTGGGCCGAAGGTAGGGAGGAGAAAGAGTGAATCCTCCTATAAGAAACGCTAGGGGATTACTCTAGTAGGGATGCCCTAAATTAGTCCTCTATAAAGATAGGAGGTTCTTGTACCATGTTGAATGGAAAATCAAGCATGATCCCCATGCTCCCTATCTGGAACATGAGGCTTCAGGTCTTAGAAACAAGTAGTGGAGGATATGGTCCTAAACATAGTGTCCATGAATGGTAACTACCTAACATTGTCCCTAGGGTAGGGGTCCTCATGACCATAGGTATTAATAGCCACATTCAGCCCTGAGGACCCCAACCGAACAACTGGACATGCGCGAGAAACATTTGACCATAGGAATACACACCCAAATGGGGGACACACTAGTGTGCCACTTTCCATTGTTGTAAAAGTTTTGAGGTTTAGATGGAGGTTTCAACTTAGTACCTTTCAGAAAATTGAGCCAAAGTAAGATTATCCTTGCTATTATTGGATTAAAGAATAGATCAAAGGGTGGATCATGAAGGTTTGACGCATAGGTTCTTGGTGCAGGTGCCTGGCACAGGTCATGGGAGAAACTAAAAATATTTCGCGCAGGGGGGAATAATCCTACAAGAACTGACTATGACTTGAGAAATGGAACACCTAGGAAACTAAACTTGGTTAAGGACTTAGCCTAAGAACCATGGGTCTCCTAAAGTGTCTCTATATTGGTATCACATAGGTCCTTGCCTAAGGAAGGAGTCCCATATAGGCGGTTTCCCGCTAGAGGAAAAAGGGATTTTTCACAAGTGTTTTGTGTTTAGGACCCTAAAGGGACCTCATTCTCTCTTATACACTTTTATTATTTATTATCAAGTTTTAGAGGGATACTTGAAAAATGTTCGAGTACTTGTGTGAAGGAGATACCCATACATATCTTGGAGGGTTATTTTGAATTTTCAATTATCAAAATGAGGAGCCCAAGGGTCCTATTTATAGGAAACCGTGGGACCCTATTCAAAGGTGGTTGTACCCACATGTGCATTGTACAGGTCCTTATAATAGTTCCTTTTTTATAGGTCCATGGCTTAGGTTCTTGGAACATGTCCTTGGTGGTGTTCCTTAGACCTAGTCTATTAGTCATGTGCTTGACGCAAGTCCTTGGTAAACCCATTTATAAAATTTATCATTCTTCTAAGTGCCATAACTTTTGATCTGTAAGTCTATTTGTTCTCCAAGACTAGTCAAATAAATCTATTGTGGATATATACACTTATAAATTTCGTGAATATACCAAATATTATTGAATGAAACATATAAATTGCATTTTAATTCATCAACACCTTCTTATCCTCAATCTTAGAAATCTGTGACCAACTCCTAGAGGGGGTTCATTACATTTATCCCATATTTTGGAGTAGCATTTTTGGAACATGGAAATCTATAATTCATATTCTTTAGTAATGGTTAAACATTCCTACTCAAACTTAACATTTGTGGTATATGTGAGGATCACATCATGAATTTTTCATAAATGTTCATGAAATGCATATTGCGGTGTCAAAAAAATCCTCCCTTAAAATTAGATTAATTCAGAATGAAAAAATATGGTTCTCGGGTAACTATAGGTAACTTTGATAAATTTCAACATAATTTTGTTGTATTTGGTTATATTTAAATATTACTAGAATGCTCTAATTTTCCCTAAGACATGGGGCCTAATGAGTATAGTTTGAATATTTCTAGGGTTATATGGAAACCCATAATTTTTTTGTCTTTTGTGTTATTACCCTAATTTTTTCTTAATCTCAATATGAAGGAGACTTATTGGGAGAGACTAATATTTTTATTAGGCTGGAATTTTTGGATTTTCATCAAAATATGTTTTATTCCTTTTATCTTTTTTATCACTTGATTCTTTTCTTAAACCATACAAAGCATAGGTCTATCAATTTGAGACTCGATTTTTTTCTAGTGTTCAAATTATGGGTTTTAAACTCAGTGAGTACTATGTATATTTTTATTGGTAGTTTAAATTCATGAAATTTGGACTAATAAGGATATTGATTTAGGATGATTAGCTTTGACCATAAGTTTTGAAATAATGACCCAAATAGGGATTATGGGACAAGATTTTTTTTAAAATTATTCATATATCTAGTGGGGAATATTGAGACATGATGTTTTGGTTCCTGAATCTAAAACACGATATATTGTAATAGAGGAGGTATCTACTGAATATGAAGTTATTTTTAGTAGATAAACCTGTTATTAGGGCTATTTTTTCAAGTTTAACTATGGCACATACTGCACAGTCAAGTAGTGGTATCCTTAGGCTGACAGACCCATTTTGTGGGTGAATTATACAAAGAAGAATTTTGTTTATTACAACATAGTCAGGTGAAGGATATCTCAGAAATTCTGACATTCTATTGCTAATAGTAGAAAAGATATTAGGGAGATTTGTATTTCTGAAGACTACAATGGGTGGTTTTTCAAAATAAGGTGTATGAGAATGAAGGGAATATCTGTATTGGTAGTGACCAGGAATGAGAGACTACTCCTACACGATTTTTTCTCAAGTCAATGTGGTTATATATTTTTAGATGGTTTATGTCAGGGGAAGGCCCCCTTTCTGACAAGGGAAAAAAGTATCATGCAGTTTAATTCCATGCAATTAGGATATTTGATATATTGTTTAACCTATTACGATACGTATGTTTTTGTATAGTTTAACATCTTATCACAAGAATTTTATTCTATATAGTTTAAATTCATACAACAAGGACATTATAGGGTTATAATTTAGGGTCTTTATATTTGACCAAAATGCTATTGATTCTACCATTCTTGGTAATTAGTCTGAAAGAGTTCTACCATGTTTAGGTATGAGAGGATAAACTTATAATCTACGATTTAGGGATTTTTGAATCTATGGAGTGGTATGAAAAAATGGTTCATGGATTTAGAGGAGGTATCTATTGAGGATGAAGTTACCAATAGTTGGAAAACCCATTATGAGGACTATTTTATCAAGGACAACTAGGGCGCATACTGCATAGTCAAGTAGTTGTATCCTTGGGATCACAGACCTATTTTGTGGGTAACATATGAAAAGATGACTTGGGAATATTATAGTATATTCAAGTGAAGTATCTCTTAGGAATTCTGACATTCTATAGCTAAAAGTTGATGGAAGTATGCAGAGATTCAAATTTCCCCAGGCATAGAGTTTTGTTTGTGGGGGAAAGTACCTAAACACAAAAAGATCATTTTAAGTCAAGTTTTTCAAGGAACTGGGGAATATGTTCTATATACAGATCTAATCCAAGCACAAGAAGTATGGTTTCTGTAGTATTAGGTTATACGACTAGGACCATAACACCATTGAAACAACAGGTGATATGTGTCTTACCAGAACAATATTTTTCATGCATACTTCGAACATGATGGAAAAAATTGTAAACCACAATCTTGGAGGTTTTTAGATTTGGAGAGAGGACATGAGAAAAATATGTGAGGTATGAACATATAATAAATTCGAATAATGGGTTCCAACATAGTATCATCAAAGATGATGGGGGAAAAGAGGATTCTCCTAAGAATGAAGTTTTTATTGGTTGAAAAACCCATTTTTTTTGGATATTTTATGTAAGGAAAACTAGGTAAAATACTGAATAGTCAATAGTGGAATCCCTTGGGTTATAGGAAATTAATGTGGGTGAATTATGAAAAGCTATCTCGGGCCTATTACAACATATTTAGGCAAGGAATTCCTTATGTATTAGACATTATATTACCAGGAGATGGAGAAAGATTATGTAGATCTAAAAGTGTCCAAGATTAGGAGTATACCATGTGGAAGGGATATATCTGAGCGTAGAGGAAACTCCTAAAATGATATGGTTCATAAAGTGTAGAGTCCCTTGCATATATCTGGATCATATGTAGAAATGGTACATCCCTATTTCATCGATGGATCCTTTTATGAAGGGACCCAAATTGTGATCTCATGCGTATATTTTTTTATACATATGAGACGAGGTAGTTCTTTTTTACCCTATGGATAGAACTAGGACATTGAACATAGGAATCACTATGTATATCATTGGAATGAGAGTCAATACACACATAGTTATGAAGGTACTATGTAGTCTAAAGTCCAACGGTCAGGATATTAGCCATGCATTTTAACATCATGCAGTAAGAAAAAAAGGTGTCTTGATGTAAAAAACAATGGAATGATAAGGCTTGTCTAGGGAATAGGAATTTATCTTCACTATGTATCTTGTCGAAATAATAATCAAGCCAAACATAGTTCTAAAATGAATATCCCTTACATTTATTGAATTAATTTGCGGAGGAAATGGTTTTTTTATCAGAACTGGATCTAGGATAGAAGATATGGGTGTCAGTACGTATCTAACTAGGATAAGAATCAATCCACACATAGTTATTGAAGAACTATGCATTTTATCCTCATATGACAAGAATGTGTGTGATTCTTACCTGAAAAGGAATATTGTGGATGGACTAGGGTGTATGGACTGAGCGTCACTACGTACCTTGATTAGTAAAGAATCAAGCCACGCATTGTTCTTAGATAGATCATGTAGTTTATTTTCATTTGATAGGGAAATATTGTGTGACTTTTAGGGTCTTTCATCTAGAACCAAGATATCCCCAATGTGGATTAATATACCTTACTCATGTAGAGAACATATTTACCAAACTCCTAAGCCCATGCGAGCTATGTTCCGTATGAGAAACAAGGAATGATAAAGCTTTCTTCTACAACATAATGGAAACCCAAGTGAAGGATAGGGGAATTTAGATTCTATAGTGGTCATGCTAGGATATATGATCTAGGAATCTCTATGCATCTTATTAGGATGAGAATAAAAAAATACATAGTTCTTAAAATCCCATGTGATATAACATCATGTGGTAAGGATGAAGATGAACCAATGTGGAAGGACATACATGCTACGGTTGGGCCCGATGATAGAAATATTGGTGTCACTATGTATCTCATAGTAATGAGAATCAAACAACACGTAGTTATTGAGAAAAAGGGGTTCCCACATCAATTTGAATTTGATATGGGGAAAGGGGATTTAATATTTTATAGAGTAGTGATTGGACCCAATATGTATGAACTAGGTGTCACTAAATATATCATGTTTAATAGAATTAGACCACACATTTTGGAAATTTTCCCTATGTAGGTTTAGTCCATACACATAGGGAGTGAAGGGTACTTCTGCTTAATTATGGATTAACCCAGGATAAGAGATCTTGGAATCACTATGTATCTCATTAGGATGAGAATCAATTCACATATAGTTATCAAATTGATCATTCATTTTATCATCATATGATAATGACATCATAATGTTGGGTCTTATAACTATAAAGGGGACCAAGTTCGATTATGGAGTGGTTTTGATGTGATTGGAGATTATGTATGGGAGATACCCATCCTTTCTTCCTCATATTTCAGGTACTATGATTAGTTTCAACTTGTGTTATTTTAGGGGTTTTCTAACATCAAATGAGTGGGAAATTAACCTTGTAGTTTAATGTTATGTTGTGAGGATGAACAATTTATTTTAGTTTTAGGTCACACGAATAGGACCATATGTTTTGTAGTTTATCATCATGTGGCAATGATGTTTATGCCACATAGTTTAATGTCTTGTGGAATGAATGTGATATAATTCCTTTTAAGGTCATGCGATAAAGAACCACTATGAAGTTTAATGTCTTGTAGCTTGGATGTATATGCTGCTATGCCGTTTAATGTCCTCCAGCTAGGATGGTGTCATGTGATTAAATGAAATATTTCTTCAGGAACCTTGCATTTGATTGGATTCATAATGAGCTCTCCATCCATTGAGATCAAGGAATAAGATTTGTTAGAGTGGAACTTGTGTATGGAGTAAGGTCCCTCCCAATAAGCTTTGGGGGATTCTTTCATGGTATCATTAGATTCCTAAGGACCAGTACCAATTCTTCTTAGAGGAATGAATAGAGGCAGACCTTCTTGTTAAAATATCACATTATCTAATTCTGATAGAATTCAAAGTGATGCCGGGTATGCAATATTTTTTCATATAGAAACTACAATTTATCCATTATTTTTATGGTTTTCTCATCCATAGATAGCTGGTCATATATATAAATAAAAAGCGATGGTAATTGGACCAAAATGGGTCGGACAAATTCTGTTTTGTATACTAATGAGAATGGGGCCACCCATGTGGTTGTATAGGTTGTATTTCGATAATACATTAAGGTATGAAAGATATTGTCAGGCCAATAAATTTTATATTTTACAACCGAATTCTGTATTATGTTTGACAGGGTCTTATTGAAGGCCTCAATCATTCCATTAGTTGTTGTGTAATAGAAGGATGAATGGTTGGATTTGATATTGTACTCATGTAATAGCTTTTCCACTTTAGTGGAATATAAATTGGTGTCATTATCTATCAATATTTTTCGAGTGACACCAAATCTATTAATAGTGTTGTCTTTAATGAAGCTGACAATGATTTTGGCCCCGAATTCTTTGAGGGGGTATTTCCTCATCCCATTTAGAGAAGAAATCAGTATCAGTTAGGATGTACTTGAACTGCTTAGCTGTAGATAGAGGGTATCATACCATAACATCTATTACCTATAAAAAATGGAAATGATTACTTGGATGCATAAAGAAACTATGGGAGTTGATGGATGAATTTGGCATGCAATTGAAAATAATAATCTAAGGACATAAGTATCCAAGTCTTCATATTTGATCAGAAAGCCTATATCTTGACTGGTGTTCTCTATAGGATTCTACATGTACTTATTATATTATAGTTGCAGTCTCTTCTCTATCAATAAATCTAATAAGGACTCCATCAAATCATATATTGTAGAGAACTTTTTGGTGATTTTGGCTATCATAAAGAGTGAAATTGACTGGTCACCACCGGATTTTCTCTTTCCCACCTCTATCCAGTGGGGTAAATCCATCTTGGAGGTATTTCATGATGAATTTCATCCCTCCTTTGGTAGGATCATATAGATCAGGGATGGTACTGACTTCATTAATATCATCCATTCTAAATTGAACAAAAGGTGAGACCATGTGATGATGTGAAATTTTGATGAATGTTTCATCCTGATTTGGATCTATTAGGGTTGAAACTACATTTTCCAATGAATAATCCTAGGAATTAAATGATCACAATACATGATTCAGTGTTGGTTATGAAGGCAGTTATACAATTGGACCTCAAACATAATCAAACAGGGGAATTTACTCATCTTATCTGATGATGTAATCCCCGTTGATCTATTTTTTTACCAAATCCGAGTCACCTTTCACATCTTGGTAAACAATAGGTATTTTGAGTTCCAATTTTAGTCCTGTAATGAGAGTATTAAATTCCACCTCATTGTTGGTACAACCTTCTGATAACAAGGAGTAAAATAACACTGCCTTCTCTTGGGAGATAAGAACAATCCCTAACCCAAATTTCTTGAGATTAGGGGTTTCCTTTCTCTTCCCTGTTAGGAACCTAGATGCACCATCAAAATACATTTCCCATGTTTGGGGGACACCTTGAATAGATAATATATCTTCATCAAGTAGTTCATTATTTAACGATGACTCTTCTTCAGATGGGTACTCATCGAGGAAATATACCAAGCCTAACATATCACTGTTTTTTGGGGCACAAACTGTATATTGAATGACTATAGAATAACTAACCACTATGCCAAATGTACTATCAGCATAGGATGACTAAGGATAACTTTGAGTAGGTTATTATGAGACACCAAGTAACCCTTGTGGTGCAGTAGATAGTGCCTCAACTTCTGAACTACAATGATCAATGCCAGGAATCTCTTTTCGATATATGAATAATGATTATTATCTTCAAGCATGTTTCTACTAAGATAATAAATGTTGTTTTCATTTACTACATAATTATTTTTTACAAGGAAGGCACTCAATGATCATTCCAAGGACCTCACATATAGAATGAGTGGTATTTCTTATACACGTGGAATTAATATTGGTAGAATCAAGAGGTATTTCTTGAGGTTATAAAATTCTTCCTTATATTCATTGATCCACTAATATGTTTCCCCTTTCTTCATTATTTTGGTGAAGGGAAAACACTTGTCTGTAAGGTTTTCAATGAAACATTGGATTTAGGAAAAGTGACCTTGAAGTCCTCTAAACTCTTTCAGGTTTTGATGAGGAGGCATGTTAAGGATAGATTTCATTTTCTCAGGATCTATTTTAATGTCGCGATGGAGTATAATGAAGCCATGAAATTTCCCTAAGGTTATCCCAAAAGAGAATTATGAGGGGTTAATATTTAGGATATGATGTAGAATCTTATTATACATGGTCTCATAGTCATCTTGGTGTTTATAATTATTTTAGTATTTGAACACCAAATAATCAATATATCATTTGAAAAACTCCACAAAAGTATTTAAATATGTGATAAATATCATGTTGGTATGATGTGCCAGTGTTCTTTAAGACAAATGGAATTACTCGATAGTATAATAATCATTGGGGGTCCCTAAAGGCTTTGGATTCTTCATCTTTTAGGATCATCCAAATCAGGTTGTACCCGGAGTAGCCATCCATGAAGGAGAGAGCTTGATAACCAACTGTTTCATCAATCTGGAGTTCTCTGATTGGAATCGAGAAGTAATCATTGGGACAATTATGTTTGAGATCTCTGAAATCAATGAAAACTATGATTTTTCCATTATTACTTTTTATGGGGATGATATTGGCTGGCCATTTTGGATATTGTACCTCTCAGATGAAGTTGTCCTTCGTGATCTTATCCACTTCAGCCTCAATTTGGGAGGCATGAGTTGGGTGTGTCCATCTAGTTACCTATTTGTACCCTCAATGGTAATCTAGAAAACCCAAGTGATGGGTGGATACCTTAGGATTGAGGCCTAGAATATTTGTGTAATTCTAGGAAAACACATATGAGTGTTTCTTCAGTGAGGAAATATACACCTCATGTTCTACGAGAGTCATGGCCACACTGATCAGGGTAAGTTTTGGATATTCTTCTATACCAAGATTTATTTCTCTGAGCTCATCCAAAATGGTGGATACTCCTTCCTTAAATGACGGAGGGGTGTCTCTGAGGTCTTCCTTTTATCCTTATTCCTAATTATTTACTTCTTTTTTCTCCTCCTTGGAGGTAGGTGATGAAGCAAGAATCTCTGAGTTATAGGAGGAATAATCATTTGGGCATCTAGAATATGAAACAATCATTTATAGACCAATAAATTTAATAATTCATTTTTGGTCCCCCAAAGGGAAGATGAGATATTGTGAATGATCATCTATATCTTCTCCCATTTATGTGACAACTTCTTCTATCCTATTTTAGAAAACAACACTACTACAAAAAATGGGCTTTAACAGTGCTAAGAACGGGCTTTAATAGCGCTAAAAAAGCGCTATAAAGCTCGGTGATGATAAAGGGGTACTTTATCAGCGCTAAAAAAGCATTGATAAAGGTAGAATTTATCAGGGCTAAATGAGAGCTGATAAAACAACCCTTTATCAACGCTAAAAGAGCGCTGATAAATGAGTGTTTTATCAGCGCTCATTGAGCGCTGATAAACTGATCCTTTATCAGCACTTCTTTAGCACTAATAAAGGTGTAGTTTCTCAGTGATGTTTTAGTGCTAATAAAAGAACCATTTATCAGCGCTAAAAAAGTGCTAATAAATGCCCTATCTACTGCTATAAAAAAATATGCAGCATCACACTCGAACACCTGCAAAAAAAATCAGCATCTTAATTAGCTAGTTAAAGCATGTATACCCATACACAATTAACACATAAATCATAAGATAATTATACCAAGTATACCCATACAACAAGTTTACCCATACACCATTAACACATAATTCATAAGTTAATTAAGTACATAAAATTATCTATTTAACCCTTTTTACCATAGAATCTCTAAAAGGTCACCATCCCTTACCAATCACTCATAATCTCCACCCATCTTCTAAAGAATAAATAATGTAGTTTTGAGCGGTATAATACATTATGAGAATAAAAAAGTACAACACATAAGATATCCACAGAAGAAAGAAGCTGATTCAACATCCAAGCCTTCTCCATATCTTCCACCATCAGAGTTATCATGTTGTCTTCCCCATTGTATAGTAGCTTTCCCCTCATCTTTATATATGTATTAATCTATTATATCCCCCTTCTATTTTTAATTCATTTTATCTATGTTATACTTCCCCATTCTTCTTTATATTTAATCGTATCACAATTTAGATTCTTTAGAAGGTTATCATTGGTTTTTGGAGTTCTCCATCATTATTCTAGAAATATGAGTCCCTCATTCATAGGTTTCCATAATTTTCTCCAAGGAAATGGGATGTATATTTTAGAAATCACATGGATATTGAGTATTTTATATTATATTGAAACAGATTTTACAAAATGGATAGAAACCAGGGGGAATACCTGTTATGGAATCTGATTCCCATCATGAATGCCTCTTCCTGGAGTTGGTAAATCCATATCCCCCTTGATAATAACTCTTTCATCCAAAAAAACACTCAAATTCCATATTCAAAACCTCACTAGGGTGGATAGTATCTAAAATGTAGAATAATTTATATTATCATTCTTCATTTACCCCTGTCCCATCAGAAAGAATAATTTTGTGGACCCCTTATCCTTGAAAAACGCAACACTACCACATTTATAACCTCTATGGAATAATTTAAACAATATATCAGAGATTCTTATCATAAACTCTGGTTAAAATTATCCACAATGTTTTATGTAATTTATATAGTGTATCCACAACCTTTGGTTTAAGCCCCATGATTTTGATGACATAATGGTCAAGCCCGCGATGTAGTGGGTGTTAATTATCCAATGCCACATATTCTTCTCTAAAGCTTCCATAGTGATACTATGACACAACAAAACTAGAAATGGTGTCACCATGGATTTGACACTTTTTTTTATTTATTTGGACATCATAGTTGTCTAATTTAGTTCATGTTATCATTCATGGATTTTTCACAATATATGAAATTCATGGGGGTCATCCCAGTCTCTAGATGTCATCCACGACATCTCCTGACATTGATAATATAATTTTGGCTAGCTTATGAGCTATCTCATTAGAATCTATGTAAAACTAAAATGAGATATAAACACTTAATTAGGATTTTACACATCACCAAGGAACCTTGGATTTTTCTCATAAAAGATCAAGGCAATTTGAATGCCTTTGGTCGGATTTTCATAGGTCAGTTGTTGTTTTTAATTAAAATTGTGTCCATTTTAAACAAAAGAGTGACCCTTTGAGTGCTAGCGACCACACTATGCCTTATATTGAGGCAGGTATGACTCGTACACATAAAAAAGGATCCTTGGATCGTTCTCCTAAAGGATCAACACAATTTGAATGCGTTTGGTCAGATTTTCATACGTCAGTTGTTGTTTTCACTTAAAATCGTGTCCATTTTAAACAAAATAGAGACCCTTTGAGTGGTACCGGCCACACCGTGCCTCATATTGAGGCGAGGTTAACTCTTACATTTCACCAAGGACCCTTGGATCGTTATTATAAAAGACCAAGTCAATCTGAATGCATTTGGTCAGATTTTCATAGGTCATTTGTTGTTTTCAATTAAAATTGTGTCCATTTAAAACAAAAGAGAGACCCTTTGAGTTCTAGTGGCCACACCGTGCCTCGGATTGAGGTGGGGTTGACTCATAAACGTCAAAAAGGACCCTTGGATCATTATCATAAAGGATCAAGACAATCCGAATGCGTTTGGTCATATTTTCGTATGTTCGTTGTTGTTTTCACTTAACATCATGTCCATTTTAAACAAAATAGAGACCCTTTGAGTGGTACTGGCCACACCGTGCCTCAGATTGAGGTGGGGTTGACTCATAAATGTCACCAAGGACCCTTGTATTGTTATCATAAAATATCAATGCAATACTAATGTGTTTGGTCGGATTTTCATAGGTCAGTTGTTGTTTTCAATTAAAATTGTTTCCATTTTAAACAAAAGAGAGACCCTTTGAGTGCTAGCGGCCACACCGTGCCTCGGATTGAGGCGAGGTTGACTCATACACATCCAAAAGGACCCGTGGATCATTCTACTATAGTATAAAAACAATAATAATGCGTTTGGTTGGATTTTCATTCTTCATTTTTTGTTTTCACTCAAAATAGTGTCCATTTTAAACAAAATAGAGACCCTTTGAGTGGTACCGGCCACAACGTGCCTCAAATTGAGGCAAGGATGACTCATACACATCACCAAGGACCCTTGGATCGTTATTATAAAGGATCAAGGCAATCCGAATGCTTTTGGTCAGATTTTCATAGGTCAGTTGTTGTTTTCAATTTAAATTGTGTCCATTTAAAACAAAAGAGAGACCCTTTGAGTGCTAGCGGCCATACCGTTCCTCAGATTTAGGCAGGGTTGACTCGTACACATCAAAAAGGACCTGTGGATCATTTTACCTAAGGATCAAAATAATCCTATTGTGTTTGGTTGAATTTTCGTATGTCAGTTCTTGTTTTCACTTAAAATCGTGTCCATTTTAAACAAAATAGAGACCCTTTGAGTGGTATTGGCCACACCGTGCCTTGGATTGAGGTGGGGTTGAATCATACACATCACCAAGGACCCTTGGATAGTTCTAATAAAAGATCATGTCAATACGAATGCGTTTGGTTTGATTTTTATAGGTCAGTTATTGTTTTCAATTAAAATTGTGTCCATTTAAAACAAAAGAGAGACCCTTTGAGTGATAGCGGCCACACCATTCCTCAGATTGAGGTAGGGTTGACTCTTACACATCAAAAAGGACCCGTGTATTGTTCTCATAAAGGATCAAGACAATCCAAATGCATTTGGTTGGATTTTCGTACTTTATTTGTTGTTTTCACTTAAAATCGTGTCCATTTTAAACAAAATAGAGACCCTTTGAGTGGTACCGGCCACACCGTGCCTTGGATTGAGGCAGGGTTGACTCTTACATTTCACCAAGGACCCTTGGATCACTCTCATAAAATATCAAGACAATATGAATGTGTTTGGTATGATTTTCATAGGTCGGTTGTTGTTTTCAATTAAAATTGTGTCCATTTTAAACAAAAGAGAGACCCTTTGAGTGCTAGCGGACACACCGTGCCTCAGATTCAGGCGGGGTTTACTCATACATGTCAAAATGGACCCATGTATAATTCCTCTAAAGGATAAAGACAATACGAATGCGTTTGGTCAGATTTTCGTACGTCAGTTGTTGTTTTCAATTAAAATCGTGTCCATTTGAAACAAAATAGAGACCCTTTGAGTGGTACCGGCCACAATATGCCTCAGATTGAGGCAGAGATGACTCATAAACATCACCAAGGACCCTTTTATAATTCTCCTAAAGTATCAAGACAATCTGAATGCGTTTGGTCAGATTTTGTTGTTGTTTTCAATTAAAATGGTGTCCATTTTAAACAACAGAGAGACCCTTTAAGTGCTAGAGGCCACATCATGCCTCAAGTTGAGCCAGGTTTGACTCTTACATGTTAAAAAGGATCTGTGGATCGTTCTCCTAAAGAATCAAGACAATCCTAATGTGTTTGGTCAGATTTCCGTACGTCAGTTGTTGTTTTCACTTAAAATCGAGTCCATTTTAAACAAAATAGAGACCCTTTGAGTGGTACCGGCCACACCGTGCCTCGGATTGAGGCGGGGTTGACTCCTACACATCAACAAGGACCCTTTTATCATTATCATAAAAGATCAAGGTAATTTGAATGCATTTGGTCAGATTTTCATAGGTTAGTTGTTGTTTTCAATTAAAATCGTGTCCATTTTAAACAAAAGAGAGACCCTTTGAGTGCTAGCGGCCACACCGTGCCTCTAATTGAGGCTAAGATGACTCTCACACATCACAAAGGACCTGTGAATCGTTATCCTAAAGGATAAAGACAATCTGAATGTTTTTTGTTGGATTTTCGTATGTCAGTTGTTGTTTTCACTTAAAATCGTGTCCATTTTAAACAAAATAGAGACTCTTTGAGTGGTTCCAGCCACATTGTGCCTTGTATTGATGCGAGGTTGACTTGTAAACGTCACCAAGGACCCTTGGATCGTTATCATAAAAGATCAAGTAAATCCAAATTCGTTTGGTCGGATTTCCGTAAGTTAATTATTGTTTTCAATTAAAATCGTGTCCATTTTAAACAAAAGAGAGACCCTTTGAGTGGTACCAGCCACACCGTGCCTCATATTGAGGCGGGGATGACTCTTAGATGTCAAAAAGGACCTGTGGATTGTTATTATAAAGGATCAAGACAATAAAAATGCGTTTGGCCAGATTTTTATAGGTCAGTTGTTGTTTTCAATTAAAATGGTGTCCATTTTAAACAAAAGAGAGACCCTTTGAGTGCTAGGGCCACACCGTGCCTCAGATTGAAGAAAGGTTGACTCATACACGTCAAAAAGGACCTATGTATCATTCTCCTAAAGAATCAATACAATCTGAATGCGTTTGGTTGGGTTTTCATATGTCATTTGTTGTTTTTCACTTAAAATCGTGTCCATTTTAAACAAAATAGAGACCCTTTGAGTGGTTCAACATTCTTGCATGTTGTTGTTGCATATCATCAGTTAAAATGGGAAAATGACTCATTGAAGAAAGGATGTTTTATTTAATAACAATTACAATTTTCCTACGAACATTTACATACAACAATGTTTCATCTTTTGATTCCCTTAACCCGTCTCAAAAATGACCACCAATTGTACATGTCCCCAAGTCATATTTTCATTGTATTTGTGTACAATCTACCATCAGGTATGCGGACCACTCATGTCTGAACACATCTATATCATCTTGTGAGTATGAGGTTTTTCGACAGTCATATTAGTACTACAAAATATAAAAATAAAGAATTAATAAATAACTTAAACAAACTAGTAGTTGTTTTTGAAAATACCTCTTTAGGGATGCTAGTTTGTTGATGAAAAATGATCTCTTTCATAAATTTACAAACATAATTACCATAATAATTATCATTTGTTCGTTTTGGACACTGCAAAAAAATTTATAATTAGGAGAATAATTAACTTGTGTTGAGATGTGTTTGGATAGTGAAATTTTATTATCTATACCCTGATATTTGTTCAAACGTAGTACTTTCTCGCCTCCTTATGATTAGCCCCTGCCCTCATTCCTTTTTTAGACAATAATGATACACCGCCCTATCATAACATAATCCTCAGTAAAAGATAATATAAATTATATTACTTGATGTTTAGACCTAAAACATAAGACGTAGTGTCTTACAGATTCACAAACTCCATCATGTGTGGTCAGTTTGATGGATATCCTTGCTTTGAATCCATAAAATAAATCTTTGGAGTATCCAAGTTCACCGAAATTAACAACCAATGTTGCCTAAAAACACAAAAAGGAATAGGTAATAAAAGAAGTGAAAATATAATTGATATGCTTTAATCGTTGAATGTTACCCTTGCATGGTTGGTATTAGGAAAAGTTTGTCATCTGTAATCTTGCTTTCAAATGTTTTCAGCAAGTCGTTCACTATTGCATCCCTTTTTGATGGCTCTATTTTTGTTAGGTGTGTTGATGTGATATGAGGACTAACGAGTCCAAATCTTGTCTCATGTAAAAATTCCTTCAACTGTTTTTTAGAAATGCGTCTGTCAACAATATAAAATGCATTTAGTCATAATTTTCACATTAGATAAGCTTTTAGAAAATCAATTCATGGAAACATACCTCATAGATACATTTACAACTGTGACGCCTAGCCAACCATTTTCAAGGATCTAATTTACATTTTCAACAGCAACGGAATCCTGACTTTCATTAAAAATTGCAATCATGTGATTTCAAACCTTTTAACTTCAAATCATTCATTGAAACAATGTCCTTGATATTTGATGAGTACCCCTCTGGAACCTTTACATCATTGAATAAGTTGAAAAACTGATATCTCTCCTCCCTAGAAAGAGTATAAGCAGCTGGAGGAAGAAACATTCGATTTTCACCCTTCACGAGAGCCAACTCTTCTCGTATTCCCATTTTAACCATGTCCAATCTTTCCTTAATTCCATCTTTTGTTTTTCCAGGGGCATTTAGAAATGTTCTGATAACACTGTCACATACATTTTTTCCATATGCCTCACATTAAGAAAATATCTGACGTACAAACAATTTCAGTATGGTATTTAAAAAAAACTGATCTCTTTTTCCAACTGATTTTCATAAGGTTTTTCAAAAATGGTTTACCAAAAATAGTTTTTAGATCTTTTACTTTCTCAAACAGATGATCAACTGTTATTGGAGATAGTGTTTCACGTTGTTCTGAACTTCCATTGAATGATTTCGTCCAAGATTGGTACTTATGCCGATGAGGTAGAAATCTACGATGTCCTAAAAAAACAGATTTCGATGAATGTTTCAACCTAATTGATTCTGTATCTTCTTCGCACATGGGACACCCTTGAGTTCCTTTAATGCTATAGCCTGAAAAATTTCCTTAAGCAGGGAAATCATTTATTGTCCCATACAACATCTCTCTCAATGTGAAGTATTCACTTTTATAAGCATCATAAAACATTACACCTGGATCCCACAATAACTTCAAATCCTTGATCAAAGGATCCAGATAAACATCAATATCATTACCTAGTTGTTTTGGTCATGATATAAGCATAGATAACATGATGAATTTCCGCTTCATGCATAACCAGGGTGGAAAGTTATAATTTACCAACATAACAGGCCATGTACTATGAGTGCTGGTTTGAAAACCAAAAGGATTCAATCCATCTGTAGATAACACAAGACGAAGGTTTCTCGGATCTTTTCCAAATTCAGGATACTCATGATCAATTTTCTTCCATTGAGGAGAGCCGGCCGGATGACGTAATTTCCCATATTTATTTCTTTTATCTGCATGCCATGATAATTGTCTTGTAGTTTCTTCACTTCCATATAGATTCCTAAACCTTGGAATGATTGGAAAGTACCATACAACTTTCGTAGGATTGGATTTATCTTTCTTGTATCGAGAAGCACCACACTTTGGGCATTCTCTAAGTGATATTTTCTCCTTGCAAAACAATATACAGTATTTCGGCCATGCATGTATTCTTTCAGAAATTATACCCATCGAGCATAGCATTCGTCTAGCTTCATATGTCTAGCTTGGGAGCTCATTATCTTTTGGGATCATGTCATTCAAGAGAGCAAGTAGTTCCATAAAACTGACATCACTCCATCCATTTCCTGATTTTAATTTATACAACTTCAGTACAACTGACAATGTTGTATACTTAGTGCAAGCAGCATACAATGGTGTCTTTTAACAACTCTTTAACTTCTCAAACAATTTTGGGCAATCACGGAGTTCATCTTCAATTGTCTTTGTCATTTCCTCAATACGATCTTCATCATCATTAACATCTGTAATCACATCCTCCATACGGTCTTCTTTATTATCTATATTTGTATTCATATATGATGATCCATAAAACGCAGTTTTATCCCATCTAGTAGTTACATTTGCTTTTTCTCCATGTTTATTCCAACATTTATAACTCCGATCTATGCCATGACATATCAAATGTTCTTCCAACTCCTCGGGAGTAATTATTCTAGAATAACAATGACGTAAACACTGACAAAGGATTTGAGAAGGATTCTTTGCGTGATCCTTTGCAAACTTGATGAACTCTTTCACTCCGTTCTCGTACTCTATTGTCAAATGATTAGAATCCATCCAATCTTTATTCATTTTCATCCTATTTGGATCTCAAATATTAGTATTTATGGTTCAAGTACACAAAAACAAGACTTCCAAATATAGTATAAGAGAACCACTTCTTTATAAAAATAGAGATTAATAGAGCCTAACCATTAGTATTTATTCATCTTCAGTAAATATAATTACTTTAGATTCATTATAGTCTCCTCAAATCACCCCAAACCAAACACAAGAATAATCAAGAATGATAAATATACCACTCCTAGGTCTCTTACATACATTCAATATCATCATGCCAAAATACCCATATATCCACACATACACATGTCACAAACACATAAAAAACCATATCCACATCAGATCCAAAGTACCAAAATGAATTTCAATTAGGTTACTTGACTCAAGTGGTGGTGTGTAAGAAATAATAAGAAAATATAATAAGTATATATTCACACATAAATCTCAAACTACTGTTAATAATCCAATAGACTCCACAAGTGGTGATGGCCCCTGCAGTTGTTGCACCAGGTGAAACCGTCACCTGAGAAGCTGAGATCAATGAGGCCATTCCCAACCATGAACTGAACAAAGTCCATGATAGCCTTCCTATGAAATGTGGTTCTACATTTCTTTTCCTTTGGGATCGAAATTACATTAAATTCACCCCCAACAAACAATGGATGGTGGCCGGGATCAAAGGTATTTTGTTCAAAAGTATAATCAATCCCCCTCAATTTTTTAAAATACCAATACCATAAACCATTTAAAAACAAGACATTTTAATTTATTTTGGAAATCATTCCCAAAAAAATTAAATAAACAAACACATGCCAAACCATTTGGAATTCTATTTAAATAATCAACTTATCTTTATTTTAAACCATGATTTTCATTTATAATATCAAATCCACCAACGGTTGAAGGAAACCTAATTTATTTCAATGAAAAAGGTTAATTCACAAAAAGATACCATCCATTCCATATATTATTTTCATTAATAAGGTTATTTTGTGCTTTAAAATGATCAAAACACGTCTAACCAACTTTAAATGGATAAAATATGAATTCATGAAACACATGAATCCCAAAAAGAAGATATAGTATAGAAACACCCACTTGGAATATTTGGGATCAAAACACAATGAATCTGAATGAGTCTACTCAAATGAAGAACCTTGAATCAAATAAAATGGATCTCAATAAAAGGTAAAAGAGATACTATAACCATAATTCCCCATAAAAATTATAGGTCTAGTAAATACCAAGGCTTCCATAGCCCCCAGAAACAAAGAATCAAGTGATGGAGAGAGATTGAAGTTCAAGAAAAGAAATAAATACCAAAAGAGGATCGCCATTTTTAATGAAACTTAAATCCACCAAGTGATGAGGATAGAAGAGAAAAACTATCCAAAGGGGCTCCCAAGGCTTGAGTGGATTGAGTTAAACTTGAGGGATAAGATAAAATAAATAAATGGGGGGTATCGGGGTGAAATTACCCTACTACCTCAATGGTTCCTCATATACAACGACACCACTGGCTAGATAGTGGCCCTCACCAGCTAGATAGTGGTTATAGTATAAATTTTATTACCATAGGTTATCCCACTATCTAGTCACTACAGACCCACCAGCTAGCTGATGGCTATAGATTTTTTTTTGTATCCATTGTGAATCCCATTTCCTAGCTAATTACCCTCACCAGCCATTCAGTGGACCACATGAAGCTTTTCAACCTACAAGTTCACATCCACACCTTCTATGATAGTCTGAGACATCCTATGACCCCTCAAGTAACCCAAAAAAACTCAAATAGCATTGCTTTGATGAAAGAGATACTGAGATGTTACAATTCTCCCCATCATTCTACTTTTTATCCGAATAAATATTCTAGTACGAAGGATAGAAAATGATGAGACAAAAATAAATTCCACATAATAATTATTGTGTGGAAAATTCAAAAAATATAGGAAGATTCGCTGAATAGAGGACCACTACGAAAAAATTTAAATGAACAGATAACCAATATTCCCAAGAACCCTTAATGTATATCCTCTAAGAACATCATACATCTCCAAATGACACATCTACATCACTAAGAAGAGAGAAAATCCCAATAATGTCCATAGACCTAGTATAGGTCACCCAACCATTTAAATGTTCACTAAAATGGTGGGACATAAGATGAAAATATATTAAGAACACATCCCTTCACCAAAATAAGAGACTACAACCACTAACCATGAAGAACCACTAAGAGCATAATTCAAAACCTAGGTAAAGGTACACCCAAAACATACCAATGAATCCAAATGAAATAACACAATCAATATCCATCAATGATTCAACCAACAACAAGAAAGTAAAAAACTAAAAAGGATTTATTCCTCGATAAAGTACTCGATGGAAACATTGAATTCCCGCTATAGAGTGTCACTCATCGACAGTCACATTGAAGTAGACACCAACACCTCCCAGTGCCTGGTCCATCAAGAGACTTCATAATCCTAGTAATTTGAGTACACACTAAAAGCCTATCTATGTCCAACCATAAATAGATTGTATAAAATGGTTTTTTACAAAGATGGAAAACTAATCTCTTAAAAGATAGACCACCCAAAACATCAAGATTGAGCTCTAACCAAGAAGTTGTGAATCAGAGTAAAATAAGGAATAATAACCACCTTAATGGTCTTGAACACCCACACAAAGAAGACAACCATGGAAGGAAACATAATGGATTTTAAATGGGAATAACCTAAAACATCCGTAGGTTTCCAGAAAAGGATTAATCATGTAGCCTAAAACCATCACAATATCAAATATTCATTAAATCTATCATGCCAAATCAACATATGGTTATCTGTGATGGGAGAGGAGAAAAATATTAAAAAATTATTTGGAAAACATTACTTAAAGGGAGGTTCAAAAAACCGAAGCTCAGGGGAGTTTCGGGTATAGGAGGTCTAGAAAACCGAAGCTCGAGGGTGGCGGAGGTTCGACAATGCAAACTCAGCGGGCGACAGAGGTCCAGAAACAAGAAACGAGGTTGGTGGAGGTCCAACAACATGAAATCAGCAGGCAAGTAGAGGGGAGTTGCATAGTTCCAGTACCGCGAGAGATTTAGGTCGCGATAAAACGAGGGCACTGTGAGACCGACTTTATAAGAAAATGGACTAAGGTTTTATCAGTGCTAAAAACACACTGTTAAAGACTACCTTTATCAGCGCTAACATTTTAGCCTTGATAAAGGTATCCTTTATCAGCACTTTTTTAGCGCTGATAATGGTACTCTTTATCAGCGCTAAAAAAGCGCTGATAAATCCTCCCTGTATCAGTGCTAAAATTTTAACACTGATACATGGATTCTTTATCAGCACTTTTCTAGCACTGATAAAGGGTTGTTTTATCAACACTTGTTTAGCGCTGATAAAGGTGACCCTGTATTAGTGCTAAAATTTTAGCACTGATAAAAGGGATTCTTTATCAGCGCTTTTCTAGCACTGATAGAGGGCCTCTTTATCAGGGCTAGAAATGAAATGATAAAGAATCCCTATATCAGGGCTAAAATTTTAGCGCTAATACAGGGAGGATTTATCATCCCTTTTCTAGCGCTGATAAAGAGGCCCTCTATCAACTCTAGAAAAGCGCTGATAAAGAATGCCTTTATCAGCGCTAAAATATTAGTTCTGATAAAGGGTAACCTTTATCAGCAGTTTTGCTTAGCGCTGATATAAGGGGGAGCTTCCCTTTCCCGTTTTTGTAGTATTTAAAGGACTTGTTTAAGCTCAGGGGATGAAATGAAGACATTTCCATCCAGGATTTCATCACTTCTCAGAGAGTTGATGACTTCTCCTTTGATACCAGGTTCATTTTTCATGATTTAAATTAAGGATGTTATCAAATGAGTACATCAATTTGGGCCCAACCCTTTGATTTTATTGATGGGAAGAATGTATTCTACACTAATCTGCTTGAAAGGAATGTCCAGACCATTTGGGGCATTAATACAAGAAGTATCATCAACCATGGATTGCTTTCATCACTTTCGGTAGAACTCTACATAAATGTATTGTGACTCATAAGATTTAAATAGATACTTGTCACTATGAAATGTTCCAATTTGACCATTGATACAATATTTGATACATTGGTTGTATGATAAAGGAATCCAAGGTATTCCCAATAGGGCATTGAAATCCATACCCTAGTAAACAAACATGAATTATGAGTATGACACAAGGTCTATGAACTGAGTTATAAGTTTGACAATCCAAGAGGATTTTTCTCATTAATTTCATACCCCTATAACATTAGAGTTTAGGGAGACAAGTGGGATTTATTGACACCCAGTTGGTTAAGTTTTTGGACCAGAATGAGGTTGAATCCTGAACCATTGTAAAAAAAGTCACATTGGATATCAATGCCATTTATCCTTATAGATATATATAAGGGCCTAATGTTTCATTTTATGACAACATCCTCATCCTCATATGTGAAATAGATGACCGCATGACATTATATAAGATTATTATATTCACTATATACTTCATCTTCAATAACCTCAACTTCAAACTCCTAAGGGATCGGTAGAGCCTCTATGATTCATGTCGGGTTCACCATTTTTTATTTCCATGGGAAGTGTGTTTGGGATAGGAATCACTATTTTAGAATAGATTCCCACAAGTTTGTTCATGGAATAGAAAACACACAAAAATTTCTATATCCATGGGGACCTTCTTTCCAAAGGCAGGTACTCATTCATAAGTTTTTATTATGATGCTTAACAACTCATGTTTGTCGATTGGATGGGATGTCAGGCTCATCACACCATTTTGGAGAAATTATTTTATACTCCAAAACTCTCTTATAGATTTAAGATATGTTCATGAATCCTTTATTAATTCCAAAGTATGATGTGATGGCGCTGCACTCCCATGAATTTTAGCACTCTAGTATCTCCCTCACCCTCTTTTAGGGTTTCACCTTCTTCGATTATGGTTATGTTCGGTATCATTATCTCATCCCCTTTTCGGTTGGTTATTTCTTGTCTATGTATAAAGGAATTCCTCTTATTTAGTTTCTATTGTGGTCAAAGCCCTTTCCCCCTTCTCCTATTCTCTTTCAAGTTTTCCCATAGTGTTAGACCCCATTTTGGTCTAGCATGATGGTGCCTAAGTCAGCTTGGGATGGTGACAGCAGATTGGGAATCTGTTGCTTTGATTGATTTGTTTTTGGGGGTTTTGGTGTTTTTGGTAGGTTCATGACATCAATGCTCTTAGAGGTGGAATACGGATGACATTCCCTAGGAGGTTTCTTTATGCCCAATCGATTCCAGATCTACTCTAGGTTCATCTCCCATTTCTTCTATCCCTATTGGTCTTATGTGGTGGTCTGTAAGAAGCTTTGGGATGTGATCTTCAAGCGGTTTTGGGTTCAAGGCAATTCGTCCTATATGACTATGTACCTTCTGTGCCGGTACTGTGTCAGATGTTTGTTGCAGTTTTTTTCCGATGGAGGCCTAGTTTTTTTCCTTGCTGAAGATAATGTTGTTCATGATGCTACTATGTGGTTTTGGTTTTTTATTTTTAATCAATTTGAAGTTGAATTCGTGATATGCCTATGGTGAGGTTAAAGGTGTCTCCGGTGATGGTAGTTTATTGCTCCACGAATCCGGTGATGAGGATGTCCGATGACGATGATGGGGTATTTTTTATCAGCAATGATGATAGTTTTGAGGAATATGAGATTACACTGGTGAAAATGATGAAAGTGGTTATGAAAGATGACATATATATTGGTTTAGTTAGTGATGGTTGATGGATTGTAGATCGAGGTGGTTTTACTCATGGTTCGAGGTGGATATATAGGTATTTTTGATTTTTTCCTTTTGGATTTTGAATGTTGAATTTTCAAATTTTGAATGTGGTATTTTTTGTGGATGTGGGATATGTTCCAACTCTCTTCTATGTTTCTTACTTATTTATAATGTAGTTTATAAATAATACAAAAAAATGAATTATGCATAAAATTACCATGTATGATGTGGGTCACCCTAGAATTAACAACCGAATATTAGCATGTATGAAACCTAGAATCATCTGTATGTAAATGAATTTTTACATCAATGGAGGTATTTGTGTTTATCCAAGGTTCACCATCAATGGTATCCCCTTATGTACAAATTAGAGATTATTTTGTTAAAATGACACTGGTTTTCTAGCCACACAATGGGGTGCTATGAAGTGTATCATCATCTCAGAAGACATTAGTTGTTTTGATATTAGGGATGAACCCACATGCATGATTCCTAAATATCCGTGTGAAAGGAATAAAAATCCACATAGTTAAGTGGTGCTTAATGGGGGAATATCATACCTTTTTAATGTCATGCGATAAGGACAAAACCGTACAGTTTAACATAATGTGACAATGACATATATGAAGAAGGATCCTAGTCAATGTTTGGTGTGGGGATTATGAAAAAGAAGCCCAGGGAACCTAGAAGGAATATGGATACCCAGGTTGAATTTGATCTTACTAAGAATGTAACCCATAGTGGACATGGTTTATTTTATATGATCAGATTTTGACCTTAGGGAGACTTCCTACAATTCCCATTTGGATGGGAATCAAAGCCCATGTAGTTTAGTTAGTCTCACAGGGGAGTACAACCTTTTGATAGGATTAAATTAGAGATTAATCCTGAATATGATCACCTAAAAAAGTGTCCATGAGGGATGTCTCAACACATGGTGATATGAAGTATTGTTTTGGGTCTTACTCCCGAGGAGGATGTCTATTGAGCACAGTCCCTAAGAGGGCATCCTATGTATCATAATTACAGTAAGAATTAAAGTTCTTATAGATAAATGGATGGCATGGATCATTTAGATTTCCTGATCAAAATTAACCTCCTAGACCACGTGATCCATGCTAGTGTGAGAAACAAGAGGAAGCATAGGATTTGACAAACCACACAATATGAATTTCTCCACTAGTGGGCATGGTAAAAAAATATAAAGGGATGGGGAAAGGGAATTTTGTGTGCCCACATCATCTTACCCCTCTTCCATTGGTTGAAGAGGTTGGGTCTATGGATATTCCACCTCTTTAATTTACCCTAGAATAGGTCTAGGGTATGGAGAAAAGGGAAAGATGCTCAGTGGTGGCCAGGAGGCAGATATGAGAAAGAGTGTCACCTCCTGTAAGAAAGTATAGGGGATTAGACTAGAAGGAATTCCCTAAATTTTGTCTCTTAGAGAGGGAGTAGGATCTTTTTCCACGTTGAATAAAAAACAAGCATGATCCTCATCCTCCCTGCCTAGAACTAGAGGCTTTGGGTTTTATAGATGAGAAGGGGAGGACATTGTTCTAACCCTAGTGTCAAAGACTAGAAACTCCCTAAAACTTTCCCTGGGTTAGGGGTCCTCATGACCATAAAGATAGATAGTCACATTAATCTTTAGGACCTTGACTGGCTAACCAAAAAAGCGTGGGAAACCTTCAACTGTAGGAATACACACCCACATGGGGGACATGTTGGTGTGCCACTTTCCATGGTTGTGAAAGTCTAGAGTCTTTGGTGGAGGCTTAACCTTGTCCCCTTTAAGAAAAGGGAGAAAAAGGAATAGTATACCTTCCATTATTGTCTTAGGGAATGGATCAAAGGGTGACTCATGTGGGTCCGATGTGCAGGTTCCTAGCGTAGGTACCTGGTGCAGGTCCTGGGAAGAACTGAAAATGTTTCATGGAGGGGGGGAATAAGCCTACACGAACTAAATGTGACATGAGAAATAGAACAACTAGGAAACTACACATGGATAAGGCCATATAATAAGCACCATGGGTCACCTCAGGAGTCCCTGGATGGGTCTGGTAACGGTCCTTGTCTAAGGAAGGAAGTCCGTACAGGTGGTTTCCCACTAGAGGAAATGGGGTTTTCACACAAGTGTTTTATGATTTGGACCTTTAAGGGACCTTGATCTTTATTCTACCATTTTATTGTTTCTTCTCACGGTTTTTATAGGGAAACCTAAGAAATTTATGAGGACCTGGGTGTAGGAGCTACACAAAAAGAGTTTGGGGGATTCTTCTGAATTTTTAGCTCTACAAATGAGGAGATCAAGGGTATTATTTGTAGGCAATCAGGGGACCCTGGTCAAAGGTGGTTATCCATGTAGGTCAATTTCATAGGTCCTCGGCGCATGTCCAAGACTCAATTTATTAGAGAAAGTTCTTGATGCAGGTCCTTGGCATAGGTCCATGGCTCAGGTTTTTGGAACAGGTCCTTGGAAAATCACTTTATATAATTTATCCATCTTTCGAGTGGCATACATTTT
This sequence comes from Viscum album, assembly GCA_963277665.1. Lineage (NCBI taxonomy): Eukaryota > Viridiplantae > Streptophyta > Magnoliopsida > Santalales > Viscaceae > Viscum > Viscum album. Next base: position 1,982,484,425 of record OY728133.1, read on the forward strand.
GATCTGTAAGTCAGTTTTGGCATCGTGATGAGTCAAATAGACTCTATAGGAGAGATATATGATTATAAATATAGTGAATAAACCATATATTCTTTAATGAAATGCATAAATTTAATTTTAATGCATCAAAACCTTTTTATCAATAATATTTGAAATCCACGACAAACTCTTAGAGGGGGGTTCATTACACTTATCCCTCATTATAGAGTATCCTTTTAGAACATGGAGATCTAGCCTGTATCTTCTTCCGTCATGGTGAAAACTTTATACTCATACTTGATTTTTTTTTTCCTAAGTTAGGATCACATCATGAATTATCTATGAAAATGCATGAAAAACATTTTATGGTGTCAACAACCCTATAAACTCAAAGAAACCATAAGACCCCTAAAAACACTAAAAAACCCTAAAACCCACAAAATCCCTAAAAATACAAAAAACCATAAAAATCCTAAAAAATCCTTAAAAAAACCAAAAATGTAAAAAACCCTAAAAACCATAAGAATCCCTTAAAAACCTAAAAACACTTAAAACCCCTCAAAACCTAAAAAAATGCAAAAAACCCTAAAAGAACCTAAAATAATAAAAACCATAAACCCCTAAAAATACATAAAAACCCTAAAAACCATAAAAATCCTGAAAATGACATAAAATACCTAAAAACCTAAAAATCCTAAAAACCCTGAAGACCCCTACAAAAACCATTAGAACCTTAAAACACTTAAAATCGTTAAGAAACCTAAAAACACTAAAAAACACCAAAAAACCCTAAAGGATCCTAAGATCCATAAAAAACCCACTAAAACTTTAAAATCCTTTAAAACCCTAAAAACATAAAAAACTCTAAAAACCCTTAAAACCCCTAAAAACTCAAAGAAAATCCCTAAAAACCAAAAAAATCCTAAAAAAAGACAAAAAAATCCCTAAAAATGTAAAAAACCCTAAAAAGACCTAATAAAACCTTAAAAACCTAAAAACACTTTAAACCCCTATAATAACTATAAAATAATAAAAACCTTAAAAACCCCTAAAAACCCAAAACCTTGAAAATATCTAACAAAACCATAAAAACTACTAAAATCCATATAAGAACCAAAAAACCCAAAAAACCCGAAAAAACCCAAAATCCCTCAAAATCCCACCCCAAACCATAAAAATCCAAAAAAACCTTATAAATCCCTAAAATAATATAAAACTAAAAACCTTGAAAACCCCTAAGAAAATGTTAAAAAAAATAGAACCTGTAAAAAACCTATAAAACAATAAAAAAACCTAAAAACCCCTAAAAACATTTAAACCCCTAAAAACCATAAAAACACTAAACCCCCATAAAAACCTAAAAAATTAAAAAATTTTAAAAAATCACTAAAAATACCAAATAATATAAAAAACATTAAAACATTGAGAAACCCTAAGAAAACCTTAAAAACCTAAAAACACCTAAAACACCAAAAAACCTAAAAATATTAAAAACCTTAAAACCCCCCAAAAGACCCTAAAAACCCTAAAAACCATTAAAACTATAAGAACCCAAAAAATCCTTAAAAAACCTTAAAAACGGATAAAAATAATAAAAAACCACAAAACTCTAAAAACCCATTAAATGCCAAAAAACATTAGAAAATCTAAAAAAAATTAAAAACCTAAAAAACTAGAAAAATCATAAAATCCCCAAAAAATAAAACCCCCCCTAAACTCCCTAAAAACACTAAAACCCCTCTAAATCTCTAAAACCTTAAAAAACCATAATAATCCAAAAAATCCCAAAAAATCCCTAAAAATCACTAAAAACATAGAAAACCCTCAATCTATGAAAAAACCTAAGAAAACATTAAAAACTAAAAACACTTAAACCCACAAAACCTAAAAAATTCTAGAAAAACTAAAATCCCCAAAACCCCTCAAATCCCTAAAACCCCTAAAAACCATAAGAATTCAAAAAAAATCCCTAAAATTCCTAAAAATGTAAAAAACCTTGAAAACCCTAGAAAACCTTAAAAATCCAAAGACACTTAAACCCCCTAAAAATCCTAAAAAATTATAAAAACCCTAAAAGTTCCTAAAAACACCCTAAAATCCCAAAAAACTATAAAAACCCAAAAAACATTAAAAACCCCTAGAAACCTCTAAAAACCCATAGAATCCCTAAAAACACGAAAAATAATAAAAACCCTTTAAACCACTAAAAACATTAAAAACTATAAAAATATTATAATCCCTAGAAACCAATAAAAACCATAAAAATCATATATACCAAAAAAACACTAAAAATCCTCAAAATCCATGAAAACGCTAAAAACCATAAAAATCCATAAAAAATACCTAAAAATACCAAAAAATGTTTAAAACCCTAAAAACCCTAAAACCCTATTAAAACATAAAAACATAAAAAACATAAAACACCTAAAATCATTAAAACCACTAAAAACCCTAAAACCACCAAAAATCTCTAACAGCCATCAAAATCCCTAAAAATGCCTGCATGGTCAGCTTAAGAGGGATGGTATACAGACTGTCTTGGGATGAAACCTCTTCTTGTAGTCTTAGGAAACCAAACTAAATCTCTTTGTGCAGGGCAGGTATGCAGCTAGGATTTGGGATTATATCCAAAACTTATTCCTAATTGAGCTGTGCATATACTACAACATGACATACCAAATGAAAGTTATCTCTAAACTTCATCTAAGCTAACAAGTTCGCAATATGTTACTCATAGTGACTTCCACAATTATGGACCATATTTAAGAATCCCATAATGTTGTTGCCTTTAAAAATAGAAAGTGCTCCTTCCATGGTGGTGTTGTGACCATACAAAATGGAGCTCATGCGGTGTACATCATTCAAAAAAACTCAATGGAAAATGATATAAATGATATAATTACTTTTCAGACTCTTGGTGTTTCTGGAGAGTGCATGAAACCATCGACTCTGAAGTTTATCTGGGGGATTCCCCTAATTCCATCAAGGATAAAAGTCAATGTGGATGACGTGACATCGGGTGCACCCGATCCCTCTAAATATGGATGTGTTTTCCATACATACATAGGTTTCTTTAAAAGATGATTTTATCATTTTATTAGGAACAGATGTACTTATAAGGTGGAGCTTTAGGAAATGATCAAATTCATTTATTTTATGAATTAATTTGGGTGGAAGATCTATTGGATCTAATCTGACTTGATCTTGGAGGTGGAGGCCCACAAAAATAAACCAAGAAGGGTACCTTGGAGAATTATACCACAATGGATTAACAACCTCATGTTATCCAATGACCTAACCCTAAATGTCACACATTCATATAGAGAGGTGAATATGGTGGTGTATGTTCTATTTAAAAAAGAAATTGAGGGTAGGAGATCAATGTGGTCCTTTATCACCACACACTTTTTTCCATCCTCTGTGGATTCAGATATGATAGGTGACCTTCACACCGAGGTTTTTAAACCTTCCTTGTAATTCTCTGTACTTTCATTTTGTTAATAATTTTGGGGGACCAAGCACACATGGCCCTGAGCCTCCTTCGCCCTAAAAATGTTAAGAAACTCTAAAAAACCATAAAAACCATAAAAAATAAAAAACCCCCCTAAAATCCCTAAAAAACCTAAAAACCCTAAAACCTTAAAAACACTAGAAATCCCTAAAACCCTAAAAAACCTAAAAATCCTAAAAAACCTAAAAAAATAAAACCCTAAAAACCCTAAAAACCCTAAAATCCCTAAAAATTCATAAAATGTAAAAAACCCTAAAAACCCATAAAAACCCTAAGAAAACCAAAAACAACATAAAACACCTTTAAAACCCTAAAAACATAAAAATTTATAAAAACCCTAAAAACCCTAAAAAATGCTAAAACCCTAAAACCCTAAAAACCCCTAAAAACCTAAAAAATGTAAAACCCATAAAAATCCTAAAAACTCTAAAAATCCATAAAACCCCTTAAAACGTTAAAAATTATAAAAAACATAAAAACCCAAAAAACTCAAAAAAAAAACACCTAAAAAAACAATAAAAAACCTAAAAACCATAAAATACCAAAATATTTTTAAAGCCCCTAAAAACATCAAATTCATAAAAAAATCTATAAAAATTGTAAAAACTTAAAATACCCTAAAAACTTTGAAAACCCATAATAAAACTTTAAAAACCTAAAACACATAAAACCCCCCAAAACCAAAAAAATTCTAAAACCCCCTAAAACCCAAACCCCTAAAAAACTCTCAAAACTCTAAAAATCCCTAGAAATCCTAAAAGGAATAAAAACCCTAAAAATTCACAAAAATCCCAAAAAACATAAAAACCCTAAAAACCTTGAAAACAATAGAAAACACATAAAAACAAAAAAACACATAAAACCCCTAAAAACCTAAAAAATGATAAAAAAGCCTAAGAGACACTTAAAACCCTAAAACCAATAAATACTATAAAAACCTCTAAAACCATTAAAAACCCTAAAAACCCATAAAAACCCAAAATAACTACTAAAAACAAAAAAAAAAATCCATTCAAACCCATTAAAACATTAAAAAACATGAAAAAACATTAAAACTAAAAAAAATCAAAAAAAAATAAAAACCAAATAAAACCATAAAAACACTCTCTAACAAAACCTAAAAATCCTCAAAATCCATAAAACCCTAAAAACCATAAAAATACTAAAAAATACCTAAAAAACCAAAAAATGTAAAAAACCCCTAAAAACCTTGTTAAACCTGAAGAAAACCTTAAAAGCCAGAAAATACATAAAACCCCTAAAATCCTAAAAACCCTAATACCTTAAGAAACACTAAACATGCTAAAACCCTCAAAATCCCTAAAAACCTCTAAAAATTCATAAAAATCCTAAAAAAACCTAAAAATCCTAAAAAAATATAAAAACCCATAAAAACCTGAAAAACCTTAAGAGAACCTTAAAAACCAAAAAACACTTAAAACCCTAAAAAACCTAAAAAACAAAAATACCACTAAAAACACAAAAGAAACTAGAAACCCTAAAATCCTATAAAATCCCTAAATCCCTAAAAAAATATTAAAACCATAAAACCCATAAAATCTAAAAACCCCTAAAAAACTTAAAAACCCCTTAGAATGGCTTAAAACCCTAAAAAAATTAAAACCCCTAAAAACATAAAAAACAGTAAAACCCCTAAAAACCCTAAATAAGAGAAACACCCTAAGGAGGAAACTCGATGACTACTTCTCTCCTGATGAATCTTTGACAGCCCTGGCACTGATCCTCCCCCCTACGGGGTAGGGATTTTCGTTCTATGGTGATCAGGACTTAGCCTTCATCTCCCCTCATGTGCCTCATTTTCTTCCCCTTTCCTCTAATTGATCTTTTCCTGTTGTTTTTTGACTTATATGAAGGATATCCTCATTTATCTTCATTGAACTCGAAGTTCCATGTGGCCTCTATGAATTATGGCTTGACCTTGGTTGCCCGGTTTGTGAAGCAATGACCCTCAGTGGAGTCTTTTGACAAATTTGTTTTTGGATGTTGGAATATTCAAGATCGGGCGATGATAGGTCTACTGGATAGCCGCCATTTTATTATCTGGTTCTCAACATAGGAAGATCTGACCCATGCTTAGTATAAGGGCCCTCAAAACCTCAATGGAGTCAGATTCTTCCTCTTCCAAAGGAGCTTTAACCTGCACAGGAACTGGGACTCGCCGCTAAATTTTTCATGGGTTAGGATACTAGAAATCCCTATTTTGTTTCAAAATCCATCCATTATCTGTATTCTTGGAAATATTATGGGCTGGTATTTGTGTTCGGACATCCAGACTCAAGCGATCTTCCACCCAATTTCCCCAAGAGTCTCTGCTGAATTGGATGACTCAGAACCTTTGATTGAATTTGTGTGTATTACTATTGTCAAGGAGTTTCGTTAAAAATAGCCGGTTGTTTTGGATTCCTTGGTTGCACTCTTCTCTATATGTAGACGACTGAGTCATTCCAGCACTGCTTATAGACAGGGGTAGCAGTGCAGGAGTTCTGGAGGGGGATCATGGGGCTGTTGGGCCAGTTGAATGGCCATTGATGGTTGATTATCAATGTAATGTTGTGAAAGGGATTCTTATGATGAAGGCAATACCACGACAATCTGCAAGGCTGAAGGTCTCTCAGGTGTATGATAGATTGAAACGGGATCTGGAGAGTGTGCGTGAGAAGGGAGTAATGGAGACAGAGGAAGGTGTGAGGTTCCCTAGGTTGTGCAATAAAGATTTTTAGAAGCAGGGGTAGGCTGGAAGAGTGGAGGAACATGCTTCGGGTGGGTAGGGAATGAAGGTACATTCTTAGGATGGTGTCTCGTTGTGCCATGGGTTTGGCTCACTAGCCTCAGAGGTGCAGGCTTTTACACATGGGTTGGTGATGGCGTCACCCTTCGGTGGTCTGGACGTGAAGGCTCCACGGAATGGTAGCAGGCATGAAGAGGCTGTTGAGGAGGTGGTACATCTTTTGTTGAATCTGGGGGATGTGTCTTGCTTGGGATGGGTGGATGAGGGACAAGAGGCCATAATCTCTTATAGTGGGAATGTTGGACATAGGGAGGTGCCAGCCTTTGGTGGTTCCCCCTTGTGTAACAAGTTTTATTGTCTTGGTTATGTGGAGTCGAAGGGAAAGGATGATGTAGAGGGGGGTGCAGAGGAGCAGGGGGTGGTGGAGAATCAGGGGGAGGTAGCTAATTCCAGGGTTGTGACTGCTTCTAGGCCTGGTTCCATCGTGGATGAAAAGGGTCCCTTGGTGCATTTGGAACCTCTATTTTTTGATGATTTCCATAGGTGTGATGTGTTGGAATTTCCCCTGTTTAAGGCACATGGTGATGGTGTGGGGGCTGACAATGGCCGAATCAGTGAGGCTTCAATGGTCCCTGAAGGTGATATGCAGGATGGGTCATGGGGAATGCAAGGTGGAGAGAGGGTATCCCAGATGGAGAGTGACACCATTGGGTGCTCGGATGGTGCTGGTGAGTAGGAGAAAAGGGTGTTGCAGGTGCTCATGCACAATAGTGATGGGTCTTCTGAGAATGATCCTTCTTTCAATGGAAACAAGCTACCTGGGCAGGAGGGGCAATTGTCTCCTACTATTCCTGAAGTTGAGGTGGTTAACTCTATTTATGACGTGGGGTGTCCTGCTTGGAAAGAGGATAAGGGAATATAGCTGGTGATGGCTGATGTGGTTCCCGGTCCCTATTTGGATCTCGAGGTACCTGACATGGTGGTCCCTTGTGTGTCATAGTGTGGGGCCCTTCTTGATTGTTCCCTTAACTAGGAAGCTCTATTTATCCCTGATGACCCCATCTATGAGGATGGTAGAGGTTTGAATCACAATATGGCTATGATCATTAAGGAGAGGGCTAAAAAGATGGATGATGGCTCCTGCCCAGGCCCCTTGAAGTGGAGGATGAAGCAGGATTACTCCACTCTTCCCAAACCCATGGCTAACCAAGAGTCATCAAAGGTAGTCAAACTGAAAGTCAAAGTTAACAAACTGGATCATCAACACACCCTGGAGCAAGATAGATGTAGGGAGGAGCTCCTAACTCTCCTCAAACTTCATGAAAATTTTGATTTAGGATGGGAATTGATGGACCCATGGACAGATTCTGATTTATACTCTGATAATGCGTCTCTTGGATATGGTGTTGAGGGTGAACCTTATGGAACAACTTTGGTTTCTAACTTTGGTGGTGATGTTGACTGACTTGTTTCTTCTTTTTGAGTTTTTCTCTTTTGGTTTCTCAGGGGTTGTTAAGGGTCTTTGGGTGGGGGTCATATGATCCCTCCCCTCTCTTGTCTGCAGTGTCTTTTTTCTAATAAATTTTGGGAGGCTATGAATAGCCTGACCTCGCACCTTCCTTTCCCTAAAAACCCTAAAAACACTAAAATCCCCTTAAACCTTAAAAAACCCTAAAAACCTATAAAACCACTAAAATCCCACTAAAAAAACAAAAACCCTTTAATCCCATAAAAATGTTATAAAACTATAACAACCCATAAATTTCTAAAAACTCAAAAAAACCCTAAAAACCCCAAAAAACTAAAAAACCAAAAAACCCTAAAAAACTATAAAGACCCTAAAAATCTGTAAAAACCCTAGAAAACTATAAAAATACAAAAAAAACCATAAAAATTCCCAAAAACATAAAACATCTAAAAACCTTGAAAACCCCTAAGAAAAACTTAATAACCTAAAAACACTTAATACCCCAAAAAACCAAAAAATGCTATAAACCCTAGAAACCCTTAAAAACCATAAAACCCCTAGAAATAACTAAAAAATCTAAAAACCCTTTAAAACCTTGAAAATTATAAAAACCATTAAAATCCCAAAAAACCAAAAAAACCCTAAAAGCCAAAAACACCCTAAAAACCCATAAAACCTCTCAAATCCCTAAAACCCTTAAAAACCAAAAAATCCTAAAAAAGCCATAAAAATCCTAAAAAATGTACTAAACCCTAAAAAACCTAAAAAATGTAAGAAAAATACAGAAACCTAAAAATACTTCAAACACCTAAAAACATAAAAAAATTCTAAAACACATAATAAACCCTAAATATCCTAAAAATCCTTAGAACCATCCAAATCCATAAAAACCCTAAATAAATTTAATAACAATAAAAAAAATCTTTAAAACCATAAAACCCCTAAAGACCCCTAAGAAACCCTAGGAACTCCATGTAATATGGTTATCTCGGCGGCTCAGTTCCCTCCCAATGGAAGCTTTCCTTCCCTCCCAGGTTGAAGAGGATGGCAGACCAAGTGCCTCTCCCCCTCTCTACGGGGGTGGGTCCTCCCCCCGAGGACCACTCTTTCTCTCCTTTCTCATCCCCTGATCTAATACTGATAGAGCTAATATTTTATACATTTTTTGTATGCATTTAAATTTTTTTAATCATCCCAAATAATCAATTTGAGCTTATATGAATCAATTTTGGATTTATGATGTGCTTTGAGAAAAATGGTAAAAAATGCCTAATTCTGGATTTTAGACATATTTTTTTATCAGGGGTATTTTAATAATTTCTTGAAAAATATAATTCAAAATTTTGTGATTAATTTTTTTTAGAATCCCTATTTTATTTCCTTTATTTTTGTCATTTGTACCACGAGATGAATCGATCTTCTAGAGGCCATAAAAAAATCAATGATGTTGAAGATTGTTTCGGGCGGACAGTATGGACCCCACCAATGTAACAGACATCCATCTCAGCCTAAACACCTTAAAATGCGTTGATTCAACTTTAAGATGAAATACAACTAAATGGGGAGTTTATAAAATAAATTACATGGATTCTTTAATCCATTAAGGCAGCCATTGAATGATATATTTTTGAAGGAAGCTTCCTGGATCCTTCATCCATAAACAGAAACCTCCAAAGAACAAATCATAACTCCTACAATAGGTGTCCAAATGTGCTGAAATATGAAGGATGAACGGCCAACGCATTAATGAACAACTTTCATGAAGGGGTTTTGTGAGTTATTCGGCCAATTAATGGGTCAATAATGAGACCACATTTTGAGGACATGAATCTGCCTATAAAATGAGAGGATCTCCTACCTCTCAATTCATTACAATCCTTACCAAAACCATTCAGGGCACCAAGGAGAGGAGGCCAATGGTAATTTAGATTTTTCTTCTTTATTTTTCTTCTTTTTTATTTTAGTTTTCATTTCTGTTGTAATGCATTGATCTTGTTTATTTTAAAGTGTTTCCCTTTCTTCTTCCACCCATTTTCTCTTCCAATCTTAGTCTCATTTTTTCTCTTCCATCTTTCCATCATGATCTCTATGCACTTCGTCACGGTAAGTGACTAACTCGAGGCTTGGACATGGGGGAGGACTCATGGTGTTCTTCATTATTTCACTTTAATTTAAAATGTTTTATATTTATTTGTGGTTGATTGAGGAGTATTGCACGGGTGCGACGGTCGTCCACCACGACACTATTTAAAAATCCATTCATTTCCGTTGATTCATTTTTTCCCTCCCTTCTCTTAGGAAAAACCTTCATACAGTGGATTTGGGGTTTCCATAAGGGATTAAACGGCATACGGTGGAGCTGAGTCTTTTTGGGATAGAATTCTCATTAGAGGTGTTATCCTAGTTGACTATTGGAGGAGGTGTGGTTTGGTGTGCCGGAAGCATGCTAAAATCACACACTAAAAAAAATCAAGGGAAAGTAATTCATTAATGAGGTTTCACTAAATGAATTATCAAATAAAATTTAAAATTTAAAAATAAATAATGAATTAACCCATTTTATCCAACCCTAAGACCAAGACCTTTCTTCCCTAATTTCATTCTATTTGCATATGCATCTAAATTTAGATTTAATGTTTTCATTTCATTAATTTAATTTCACTATTTTCCAAAACGCCTAAAACCATCATTTTTAGTAAATTATAAAAACAAACAAAAATAATTAGAATAGGTGAACTAGAATTAGTGATTGGACTGACTACAAATACTCCTCAAGTGAGACGACCCTGGCCAACCACTATACTGCTTTAGAAATATAAATTTGCTTTTATCATACCCTATGACAGGCGTGCATCATCTATACTTATTTCAACAGACGGTTCTCTTCCGAAAGGTCCCATGGCTTTTTAAAGGTCAACCACAACTCTCTATTTCGCTACAGGAGTTCAACGAAGCTTCAGATCTACATCAATTGACTCTGGTTGCAAGGTTCCTGAAGTGGTGCCCCTCGGTGGACACTTTTGACAGGTTTGTTTCTGAACTTTGGAATCTATAGGATAGTGCTAGAGTGGGTATGGTTGAGGGCTCTCACATCATGATTCACTTCACGTGTGAGGAAGATCTGATTCTTGCCTGGTCTGCGACACCTTGAAGCTGTAATAGCACTTGCTTCTCCCCTTTCGATGGAGTTTTGACTTTCACCTGAAGCATAACTCCCTGATGGTTTTGACTTGGGTTAGATTTCCCAAACATCCCCTTCACTTTCAAAATTTATCTATTATTTAAATGATAGGTAATATAGTGGGGAGGTTCCTTTGTGTGGATAGCAGGACTCGGGCCCTCTATCACCCTGTTTCCCCAAGGGCCTTCATTGATGTTAATGCTTCAAAGGATCTAGTGGATGTAGTTTGGATTGCTGTGGGGGAGGAGCTCCATTAGAAGCAACCAATAATTTTTGAATAATGGCATGTCTTATGTTCTGTCTGTTTTAACTTTGGGAATAATACTTAGTATGGTGGTTATGCTGACTCTGGTTGGAGTTGGTTAAATCTATTTTAGATGAGTTATGGTGAGAGAAATCAAATTTAGGTGGAGGTATAAGAGGTCTAGGGGGTAATTGGTCCTTTGTCCATTCAGCCTTCAATTGCTATAGTCTTTGATCCTCTCAAGACAGACCTGATAATTGGGAGTGATCTAGAGGTATCACTGATTGACTCAGGTGGTTTCAGTTTAAATTTGGCTATAAATTTTTGTGAATCAAGAGCTGGATTCACTGAATCAGCGCACACGGTTGAAGGGAGAAATCAGTCTTGTTTTGATGAAGTTTGCGGATGTGGTGAATTATCAGGGAGAGGGATGGATAAAGGGAAGGCCGCTGAGTAGGCATCTTGACATGGGCCTGAACACCAAGAGGCTCCCCCTGACATTGTCCCTTAGCAGAGAGGTTATGGACTGGTGGAAGGGCAGTGGGGGTGCCAGTAGTAGCTTTCTGTTGGACGCAAATGTTGTGTCTCTCCAAAATAGGTTTCAGGACATAGACTTGGCTGAGATAGTTGATGATGCTATTGTACCAGTGGGTGAGCCCGAGCAGGGGATTGTGGATGAGCTGGATATGATGGATGGGGATGGTCTGGAATTGATTTCTGTTGGGCAGGAGATGATCGTGGAAGAGGAGCAGACCCGTAGTCCTGGGGAGCATCTCCCCACTTGGTGCACAGACCCCTTGATGTCCACTGGGTGCGGTGATGTGGAGAGAGAGAACATGGGGGTTGTGCTAGGTTATCTTAATGACAAGGCAGACACTATTGGTGTGGAGGGCCTGAATGGACTATGCCCATCAGAATCCAATTTTGACTCTTCTTTTGTGGAGGATCCGGTTGGGATCCCTCCACCAGACCCCATATTTGACGAAGGTGGGCTGGCCCCGAACCTGCAGATGGCTATGGTTGTTTATGGTGTTACATCTACTGAAGAACATTGTGTGCTTCTCCATGACATGATGATGGTTGAATGGGAATGGTTCCCCCTTGAGGGTGAGGTTAAAAGACATGGGGATAGGTTTGCTGAGGATGACCGCATGATAAATGCTGCTATGGTCAGGTTCAAGGAAGAAATTGAAAAAGCTTCAAAAAAGGGGGTGGATAAACTCCTGGGATAGGAAGAAAGAACAGGAACAAAGAATCCTCAAGTGTGGCCAGTGATGGAGTCATACATGAGAAGGTAGTTCATGAGGATGGTTTCATCTCTGCCCCCCCCCCCATCAAAAGAAGGTAGTGGAAGGATTACTCTACCCTTTCAAGACCCATGGAAACCCAGGCCACCTCCCAGGAAGTCAAGCTAAATATTAATGTTAACAAGCAGTAGAGGCCTCCACGAAATGTTGATCTAGAGAGGCCTAGAGAGAAACTCATGTCTATGCTCAGAATGCAGGAGGATTATGAGTCAGGTTGGAACTCTATTGATATAGGCGCTGATTTAGACTTTTGCTCCACTAACGTGAACATTGGTCTTGGTGCAAACATTGGATCTCCCAATGCAGAAATGGATGACTTTGGAAGTGACATTGACTAACTTCCTCTTTGAGTGTCTTTTTATTTTGGACCTTTTTTTGGGGTGTGAGTCTTGGTTGTGTTGGGGTTTTGGGTGCGGGCTGTTTGGTCCCACCCCTACTTTGTGGTGTCAGCCTTTTCTTTATATATTTTTGGGGGACCAGGAATAGCTTGGACCCACATCTTCCTTGCCCTAAGAAACCCTTAAAAACCAAAAAAACTTAAAATAACTAAAAATAAAAAATATATTAAAAACACTAAATGATCCTAAAAACCCAAAAAAATCTAAAAACCGTAAAAATCCCTAAAAACCATAAAAAATCATAAACCCCTATAAAACCCCTAAAAACCACTAAAAAATATAAAACCCCTTCAAACACATAAAAATTATAAAAACTATAAAAGGCCTTAAAATTCCTAAAAAAATCAAAAAAAAAACCCTAAAAACACAAAAAACCAAAAAACAAAAAAACCCAAAAAAGCACATTAAAAACCCTTAATATCCCTAAAAACCATAAAAATCCTAAAAATACCTAAAAATTTAAAAATCCCAAAAAACTATGAAAACCTCTAAAAAACCTTAAAAACCCAATATCACTTAAAACCCCTAAAACCCCCCAAAAAACTAAGAACCCTAAAACCCCTAAAAATACCTTAAAACCCCTAAAACCATAAAACCCCTAAAAACCTTAAAAATCAATAAACCCCATAAAAATACACAAAAACCTCTAAAAACTTTGAAATCCCTAAAAATGTTAATAAAATATAAAAAAACTTTAAACCCATAAAAACTAATAACCCAAAAACCCATAAAAAATTTAAAAACCCCAAAACCCTCAAAATCCTTAAAAACCATAAAAACCATAAAAGCCATAAAAATCCCTATAAAACCCTAGAACTCAGGTCTACACTCCCTCTGGCACACCCAACATCAGAATCCCCCATCTCCCACCCTTGTTCAGCATTCCTCGTACACCTAGAGTCAGCAAGCAGAGACCCTTGAACCTCCTCCTCAGTCTCCATCCCTTGAAAGTGATTGGAAGTGGGAAATGAATCCATCCTACTCATCATACTGTTATCAGTGGATATATACATCCCACTAGAAGCAACTTCCCTGCTTTTAAGACTTTTTGAATCTGAGAGCTGCAAGTCTCTCCTCAGTCTCTTGAAGATATCACTCACCTTGGGCTCCGGTTGGCATTGAACAACCATTCCCCCAAATTCTTGATCAGCAGACCCATGGTCCCTCAGCGCAACTGGGAGATCAGCCTGAACAATCCTTGGGCTCAGTGATCCAGAACCAGGACCAAAAGCAGAAGCCACCCCCTCAGAGATAGTCCTTTCATGCTCGCATGAAACAGCCGCTGCAACCTTCTAAACATGCACCCCCACGCGAGCCTGACCCTCTTCACTAAACTTCAAGAGAAGAGGATCCATGTGCAGTGCCTCCTACACCTCACCCTGATTGTGCCTCCCTTCACCATCTCCCTTCTGCACTCGATGCAAAGCACCACCATTCCTACTGGCACACCTACAATCCCAAACACTATGTCCCAGTTTCCAACATGAGGAGCAGAAATCAGTCCATGACTCAAAAATCACAGGTTTCTTCCACCTAAGCTCCTCACCAATAATAATCAAAAAAAATAAACCGGTTTTTTTGATGCATCAATCTCAATAAAGGACCTTGGGGATACAGGGTGGAAAATGGCCCTCATTATACTATCCACACATAAAAACCTTCCCACCAAATTTCCCAACATGGAAATGATGGAGAAATTCTGAAAGGGAAGGGGAAGTTCTAGAAATATTACCCAAGATGCCACTATCGGTGAGTCAAAGTTCAGATGTAGGTCAAATATCCACCGGGAGAGGGCGAAACGAGCATCGTTACATTTTCTTGGAGCTGCAGACCAGACAATAATCATATCCTTCTTTGACGCAAATAGAATTAGGATGCGTCTACTATCATCGAGTCCTACCCTGGCACAATCCTGGAGGTCCAAATGTTCAAACACGAATTTGTCAAAAACATCCACCAGGGGTCACCAATTATAGAAGTAAGCAACAGACTATGTAGGGCAGAGGCTTCGTTGAATTCCTCTATCAATATCTAGAGATGCAGGTTTCCTTCATGTAAGTCATGAACTTTAGGGACAATCTCAACCCGAGGAAAAGGGGGAAGAAGATCAGGGACCAAGAACAGGAAAAACAGATGATCATCATCGAGAACCAGTGGGGACCCCTCCCCCATGGAGGGGTGAGGATGAGGCGTATGAATCGTTTTCATCTTCAATATTTCCGTGGTAAGGGAGAATCACCATCGTGAGAGAGCAGAGCTTCCATCTTAGCTTTCTAAGGGTTCATAGGGGGTTTTCAAAAGTACACTGGGTTTTCAGACCAAGGGGTTAGACTGTATAGGTGGTCCATCACCCACCACCGAGTGCCTTTATGTACTCCCCAGCCACAAACCCAGGTGTAACGACACCCTAGATTTCAGGTCAGTTCCACACGGGGTAGAGGGTCCCATGAAAGGATCACTGGCATATAGTGCGTGTTGCCTTGAGAGGACTCGAACCCAGAACCTTGGGGTCAGGATGCTGAGAATGTGAGGCTGGATACATAGATATTGAGTGAGGCACAGGTTATTGTTGATAGGTGTGATGGAGGGGGTGTGGCACAGAATAATAGTGGGACTGAGCCGGGATCTTCGGGCCAGACCAGAGGGGCTGCACCCCTGGTGGTTAATGGAGTCCTTGCAGCCCGACCTGGAGGTGCGGCGATGGAGGTGGTGGTAACTACACCTGGTGACATTTCTGAGTAGAGGGTGTTAGAAAAACAAGAAGAGGAGAAGGTGGAGAAGTAAGGGTGAATAGGAAAGTTAGGGGGGCTGCTAAACAAGGGAGAATGTTGACGATCAGGGTGGAATCCAGGAAAGGGGAGGGAGATGAGAGGGGGGATCTTTCTGAGCAGGGGGATGCCATTGCATAGGATAAGGTGATGAGGTTGGACTTGGAATCACATGAGGAGACTCTTTCAGATAGGACTAGATGTATGGGCTTGTATGAGTTGGAGCGGCAGAATCTCTAGGTGGATGAAAGAAGGCTGCCTAGGGAGGAGAGGCAGGCTGGTGTGGTGTCCCCTCTTCTGACTAGGAAGTAACCTACACATGTGGATCCGAGCATGATGCCGGGTGGGGTCCTTTTCCATCCATCAAAATATAAATTTTTATTAAAAAAGACACTTTAAGGACAAGTGGGAAACCATTGTTCAGAAAACCAAAACCACTACATGCTAAAGGAGCTCACAAAATTGTTAAACACCAGAATAAGAGTATTTGAATCAGACACCCTATATAATTCCTAGTTCAAAGTGCTAACCTGTGTGTTTGGATCCTCCCTAAGAAGTTCTTCGAGATATGAGATCATCTTGTCCATTGTCTAAATGAATTCATCCAGAGATATTTTTCCTTGATTGAAACCCCAAGCAATTATTTGATCTTGCTTGTCGATCCACGCTTCCTACTCTTCAGTGGCCTCAACTTGCAACCTTCTTTCATAAATTCTAGAAATTTCCTCGATTGAGTCATTGGGCCTCATTTCTTTCTCAATCATTTCTTCCTTGGAGTGAAAAATGAGCTTCAGGCATTCCCCTACCTCTTCTTATATTACCTTTGGTTCTTTGCTTAGACCACCATTATCTCTGTCTTGCGAGGCATTTCTTTCCTTGCTTCCACATTTCTTGGCTAACCTGGTTTCCATTGGTTTTGGCAGGTAAGAATAGTCTTTACGTCCCTTTGGTTTTTCCCCTGAACCACAATGCATTTTATGGATTCACGCTTTCCTTTGATCCCCTTCTTCCTTCTAGGGTTGTGAGGACCTTTCCCTTGGAAATGATCCCAGATGTCCACTAATATTTGGCTAAAGCTATCAGCACCTGAATCATCCTCCTAATGAAACATTACTTGATCTTGATCCAACAGAAAATCAAAGTGGTTCCTTAGCTCAACCCTCGGGCCTTCAGTGGGGGCCTTCAGCCCAAACTGCTTGCTCAGCTCAATGGGGAACCACTTGTTTTCCCCTAAAGATCCATCCTTTAGAGAGGATAGGGGTTGGAGAATGTTTAGGTCCAAGGGAACCAACACACTCCCTTCCTACCGACTCCCTATAATAGGCACTACATCAGCAACCCTTAGCACCTGCTGTATCCTAGGAGGCTCAGCCACCCTTCCCTCCTCAAGCCTCCCTTTATTAGAAGGGGGCACCTCGATATAGAACAGAGGCACCTCCTTTAAATTCCTAGAAGGTTCAGCCTCCTTTACATCCTCTATTTCATCACATTCATGCTTACTTTGAGTGAGTTTCTTCATCTCCACTGTAGACCTGGTAGTATATGTCTACTCAGAACCAGTGTAGGCCTGTTGTTCCTCATTAGCTCTCGACTCCTTCAACGATAAACCCAGGTTCTGTTTTTTCCGATCAAACACATTAGCCACATTTGGATTTTCATTCAATCTCCTTCCCTTACTCTATATGGAAGACGGAGGATTAGTGGTCCCCTGAGACTCCCTAATACAACACCGGTCCACAACAGTGTCCTTATTCTCTTCGAGGGATCTAAAAGGTAAATTACATACATCAATGGTTCCATCCTCCATAATATTGGGAGGACCAGACTAGGGTCAACTAGAGAGGCTTCTCTGTCACCTAGAAACATCATTTCCTATGTTGGAACAACCTGATAAAAAGTACATCCAGCAGTCGTAACGTACCTTCTAAAGACAGTGAAGCTCTCCATCAATTTCGATGACAATGGACTCCAGAGGGCCTTTCGATAAATCAACTTCTACACAAATCCTTGGCTCAACTGGGTGGAAGATGGACTTGGTGCAGGAATCAAAGAAAATGTAGCGTCCAACCAGATTTCCTATCAATAGGAGGATCGCTGGGTTCTGAAACGGTAATGGGAGACCAGGTAAGGATATCCAGATTGCTGAGGTCGGAGGATCGCGTCTCAGGTGAAAGTCAAAGGTCCATCAGAATAAAGAGAACCTGAACCCTTAATAGAACGTGAAGCAAAGGCCCAAGCATGCACAAGGTCATCTTCATTAGAGAATTGAAGCTATAAATGTTTCGCATCTAAAAGGACAACTGTAACACGATTCTTCAAATTCCAAGAGGAGAACACAAACCGATCAAACACATAGACCGATGGACGATCCCTTCTGAATCAGGCTACCAACGTGAGATCCAGTAATGTGGATGCTTCTGTGAACTCCATAGGGTAGATATGAACCAAAAGAACTCCATTAACTAAGTATTGAACCTTAGGGATTATATTGATCGGAGAGAAAGAAGGAAGGGAGGACGGGTCTGTGAAAGGAGAGAAAGAGGGTAAGCGAGGGGGAATCAAATGGGACTGAGAAGCATGAACCCCCCTCCTCGGACGAAGTGGTTCGAGGAGGGGAGGTGGCGGCGCGGACATACCCTACGCCATAGCAGAAGGGCGAGAGAGAGAGAGAGGTCGAGAGCTCCCAGGTGGGGTCCTTTGCTCTCTTAATCAGGAATCCACCTTCATCACTGACCATGACTATTTCCAGGAGGATCGTAGAAGGATGAATCTTAATATGAATATGATCATCAAGGAGAGGGACTCACTCGAGGTGGTCATGCCATATGGGAAGGAAAACAAACCTGCAGGGGTCTCTTCAGATCACCGAAAGAGGAATCCAAGGAAGGACTATTCAAAATTTCCTAAGATAGTGTCCATGAGAGCCTCTTGCAAAGCTAAGGCAGTCCCCTCTAGCAGGGGAGGTCGTCCTGTCAAGGCACAGCTGAATTCGGAGCAGCAACGTCTCAGGGAGTATTATACTGCCTTCCTAAGGAAAAATGATTCATCTGAATGGGAGTCAATGGATTTGGATGCTTCTTCTGGTTATGGTGCTGATGGGGATCCTTATGGGGATGGAGACGTTGACTTCTTGGATGAGAAGTGCTGAAGCTACTGCGATGTTTTTTCTTTTTTCTTTTTTTGGGTCTTGGGTTGTAAAGGGTTTTTGGGTGTGGGTTGATTGACCCCTCCCCTCCCTTGTCTGCTGGTTCTTTCTTCATAATAAACTTTGAGGGGGTCGGGAATAGCCTGACGTCACACCTCTTCTTCCCTATAAAACCCTAAAAATGTAAAAATACCTTAAAACCTGGAAAAACCCTAAAAAACCATAACAAACTAAAAACTCTGAAAACTCATAAATTCCTAAAAAATGCTAAAAACCTAAAAACCCTAAAAACACTAAAAAACTTAAACACTATCAAAATAAGAAAACCCCTAAAACCATAAAAAATATTTAAAAAGGCCATAAAATCCCTAAAATGTAAAAAAGAGTTAAAACCCAAAAAACCCATAATAAAACCATAAAAGCGCAATAACACTCAAAGCCCTTAAAAACCTAAAAAATGATAAATACACAAAACTCTTAGAACCATAAAAAACCCTTAAAACCTTAAAAACCCTAAGAACGACAAAAGGCTTTAAAACCCCATTAAACCCATAAAATATTAAAAACTATAAAAAATTTTAAAACCACAAAAAATCTAAAAAAAACCTAAAAAACCAAAATTAACAAAAAACCCCTAAAAACCCTAAACCCCTCAAAATCCCTTAAAACCCTAAAAACATAAAAATCATTAAAAATCCCTAAAATCACAAAAAACATAAAAAAACCTAAAAACCCAAAAAACCCTAAGAAAACCTTAAAAACCTAAAACACAAAAAAATAATAAAAAAGCTAAAAAAGCTACATACCCTAATAACAGTAAAAAAACATTCAAAACCCTTAAAACTATAAAAACCACTCAAAACCTTAAAATCACATAA
Organism: Viscum album; assembly: GCA_963277665.1. Lineage (NCBI taxonomy): Eukaryota > Viridiplantae > Streptophyta > Magnoliopsida > Santalales > Viscaceae > Viscum > Viscum album. Next base: position 1,982,504,053 of record OY728133.1, read on the forward strand.
AAACACTTAAAACCCACTAAATACTCTAAAATCTCAATAAAACTATATTTTTTTTTTAAAAAAACTCTAAAAAACCATTAAACCTATAAAAACTCAAACAACCCTTAAAACCATTCGAAAAACCCCCAAAAATGCCTAAAAATGTAAACAACCCTAAAACAAATTAAAACCACCATGACAACATTAAAAAACTAAAAACCATTAAAATCCATAAAAACCCTAAAAAAATCCCCTTAAATACATAAAATCCTCAAAAACGCATAAAAACCCTAAAACCCACTAAAAACTATAAAACTCCATTAAACCCCAAAAAACATAAAAAACTCTAAAAACATTAAAAACAAAAAAAAAATTAAAAAAACCCCTAAACACCCAAAAAATCAAAAAAACTTTAAAAACCATAAAACCCTACAAATCCTCAAAATCCTGAAAAACCCTAAAAAACTAAATAGTAAAAAAATCCATAAACCCCCAAAAAACATAAAACCCACAGAAAACAATGAAAACTTCTATGTAAACCTTAATAACCCAAAAAAATTTAAAACCACTAAAAATATAAAAAGGATAAAATACTTTAAAACCCCCTAAAAGACCCTAGAAACCATAAAACCCCTAAAAACCTTAAAAACTCTAAAAACCCCATAAAACCCTAAAACCCCCTAAAAAATCTAAAAAACATTTATACCCTTAAAAATGTTAGAAAACTCTAAAAAAAGAAAATCCTTAAAAAACTAAAAAACCCCTAAAACCCAAAAAACCCAAAAAACCCAAAAAACCCTAAAACACCAAAGAATTTGTAAAAAACCTAAAAATTTACTAAATATCTCTAAAAAAATAAAAAAACATAAAACCCTAAAAACCCAAAAGAAAAACATAAAAACCTAAAAATAATTAAAACACCTAAAAATGTTAAGAACCCAAAAAACCCAAAAAACCCTAAAACCCCTAAAAACCATGAAAAAACATAAAGCCCCAAAAACCCTAAAAACCCATAAAACCCCCAAAAAAATAATAAATATAAAACCCTTTAAACACATAAAGACATTAAAAACTCTAAAAACCATAAAACAATAAAAACTCAAAAGACCTTAAAAACACAAAAACCCAAAAAAACCATCAAAATTACTAAAAACCCTAAAAAATCATAAAAATCCTAAAAAATCCCTAAAAATCCCTAATAACATAAAAAACCATAAATCCCTTAAAACCACTAATGAAACCTTAAAACCCAAATAAACACTTAAACCTCTAAAAACCTAATAAATTCTAAAAACCCTAAAAAACCCCAAAAACCCTAAAAACACTAAATACCATAAAACACCTTAAATCATTAAAAACCCTAAAAATGTATAAAAACCTAAAAACCAATAAGAACTATAAATACCCTTTAAATACATAATTTTTTTTAAAAACACTATAAACCATAAAAATCCTAAAAAAACATAAAAACCCATAAAACTTTAAAAAACCTAGAAAACCCTAAATACCTCAAAATCCATAAAAACCCTAAAACCCATAAAAATCCTAAAAAATCCCTAAAAATTTAAAAACCCCTAAATCTCTATAAAACATAATAAAACCCCAAAAACATAAAACACTAAAACCCCTAAGAACTAAAAAACACTAAAATACATAAAAACTCTTAAAACTATAAAAACTATAAAACCCTAAACCCACTAAAATCCATAAAAAAACATAAAAACCCATAAAAAACTAACATGGAAGAGATAAAACAATGCCAGTTTCTCCCTTTATCAGGGGATCTTTGATCTGAATTTGAACTAAGACTCACCAATGGTGGCATCTTGGGTTAGATTTCCAGTACTGACCCTTCCTTTTCAAAATTTCTCCATTATTTACATGTTGGGGAATCTAGTAGAAAGGTTCGTATGTGTGGATAGTAGAACTGGGTCCCTTTATCACTTTGTAGCCCCAATTTCCTTTATTTAGATTAATGCATCTAAAGGATCAGTTGATTTTGTTTGGATTTCTGTTAGTGAGGAGCTTCAGTGGAAACAACTTATGATTTTTGAGTCATGGACTGATTTCTGATCCTTCTATTAGCATCTGGGACATAGTGTTCAAGCTTTCAGGTGTGGTGGAAAAAAATGTGGTGTTTTGAATCTACCTTGAGAGGTGGCTAGTGAAGGGAAGCAGGATCGGGGAGAGGTGCAGGTGGTTTTGCATGCATATCCTAAACACTTGAAGTTGGTTCAGGATGAGTATAGTGAAGGGGTTTAGGCTCGGGTGGGCGTGCATATTAAGTTGGTCATAGTGGCTATTTCAAGTAGGCGTGAAAAGACCGGTGTTGAGGGGTGGCACCTACAATTGGTCTAGGTTTTGGATCACTGAGCCCAAATATTGTGAGGGCTGGTCTTCCGTTTGTGCTAGAGGGCCATGAGTCTGCAGTAGGTGATCACAGTTTAGTGAATGCGGCTATTTAGTGCCAACCGGAGCCCAAGGTGAGTGATATTTTCAAGAAATTGAGGAGAAAATTGAAGCTTTTGGATACTAGAAATTCTTTATATAGGTAGGTTTCTATGAGTGGGATGTATATTTCCTATGATAGTAGTATGAAGCAGAGGCAGAAAGTCCTTCCAAATTTCAATCACTTTGATGGGATGGCAGTTGAGGAGGAGGTGCAAGGGTCTCCGATTATTGATGATGATAGTAATAGGTCTTATGTATAGGAGAGTGAGTTGCAGGTCATCGCTGATGGGAATTATAGAGGGTGTGTATCCTAGAATGATTGTGAATTCAAGCTTTTGTTAGACACTACTAGGCTCTCGGATGGGGCTTTTGAGCAAGATAAAAGGGAGTTGTAGGTTCTTGTTCACAATATTGATGGAATTTTTGCGGATGAGGGGAAATTTTGAAAGATAACTGGGGAGGAGTGTCAAGGGTCTCCGATTACTGATGCTGGGAGTGTGAGGTTTGTTGTACATGCACTGAGTGTGGTGCAGGTCATCGCTACTAGGTGTGGTGGAGGGAGTGTGGCCCAGAATGCTAGTGAATCCAAGCTGATGTTAGACATAATTGGGAACTCGGATGCTACTGGTGAGAATTAGGAAAGGGTGATGTAGGGTTTTGTGCATTATAGTGATGGGATGGTAGAGAATGAGCCCTCTTGGAAGGGGGAAGTAAGAAAGATGACCAGGGAGGAGGGGAAATTGCAGCTGGCTGGTGTGGTGTACCCTCCTTGTTTGCCAATTGAGGAACCTTCCCAGGTGGTTCCAAGCATGCCATAGTGCGGGGTTCTTTCCACCTTTTACCTAAATCTAGAAGCCTCCTTCATCCCTGATCAATATGTTTTTGAGGAGGATTGTAGAAGGATGAATAAAAATATGGGTATGATCATTAAGGAGATGGCCTTTCTAGAGGTGTCCATTCTATATGGGAAGAAAAACAAACCTACAGAGGTCTCTTTAGATCCCCAAAAGAGGAAGCCGAGGAAGGAGTATTCTAATTTTCCAAATACAGTGTCCACGAGAGCCTCTTTCAAAGATAAGGAAGTTTCCCCCGGTAAGGGAGGTCGGTCTGTCAAGGTGCAGCTGAATGTGGAGCGGCAACATCTTCGAGAGTATTACACTACCTTCCTAAAGCAATATGAATCATCTGAATGGGATTAAATGGAGTCAGATGCTTCCTCTGGTTATGGTGTTAATGGATACCCATACGAGTATGGAGATGTTGATTTGTAGTTCTTACTTCTTTTTCTTCTGTTTTTTGGATATTTTGGGGTTTTGGTGTCTTGGAGGGTCCAGGGTTTTTTTTGGTGTGGGTTGTTTGGCCCCACCCTAATTTTTTTTCTTTTTCTTTTAATAAATTTTTGGAGGCCTGCAATAGCCTGACCTCACACCTTCCTTTCCCTAAAAATGCTAAAAAACTCTAAAAACCGTAAAAAGCCTAAAAACTCTAAAAAATCCTAAAAAAACAAAAAAACCCAGAAAAACCATAAAAACATAATAAACCCTAAATACCCTAAAACCCCCTAAGAAAACAATAAAAACATAAAAAAACATAAAACACATAAAGACATTATAAACCCCAAAACCCCCTAAAAAACCTAAAAACCGTAAAGCCCGTAAAAACCCTAAAAACCCTAAAAACCCATAAAAACCCTAAAGAGACCCAAAAAACCCTTTGAACCCCTAAAAACACTAAAAAAACTCTAAAAAACCCTAAAAATTTAAAAAACTCAAAAAACCCTAACCCCCCCCCCCCCAAAAAAAATCATAAAAATCCTTAAAACTTAAAAAACCTTAAATCCCACTAAAATAACTAAAAACACGAAAAAACCATAAAAATAATAAAAAATCCCTAACAATGCATAAAAACATAAACAACCATAAAAACCCTAAAAACCGTAAGAAAAACTTAAAAACCTAAAATACTTAAAACCCCTAAAAACCTAAAAAATGCTAAAAACCCTAAAAGGACCCTTAAAACCCCTAAAAACCATAACCCCCCCAAATCATAAAAAAAACTCTAAAAACCCATAAAACCCTAAAAACTCACTAAAAACTCTAAAAACACATATAAATTCTAAAAATTGTTAAAAAACTCTAAAAAACATTTAAACACCTAAAAACTCAAAAACACCCCAAAAAACCTTAAAAACCCTAAACCCCCTAAAAATCCTAAAAAACCCTAAAAACCCAAAACACCTAAAAATTACTAAAAACATAGAAAACACTAAAAACCTTAAGAAAACCATAAAAACATAAATTCATGTAAAATCCATAAAACCCCTAAAAAAATTGAAAACCCTAAAAACCCTAAAAACCTCTAAAATCCATAAGAATCTCCCAAAGAAAAAACCTAGAGAAAAAAATCAAAAAAGAGATTGCGGTGCACTCACCCGGATCTCCCTATCATTTGATGTATCTCCTAGGGTTTCCCCTGGATTATTATTGGGGATTAGGTAATGGATATGTGCTTCTTCCATGTTCCTGACAAAGGTGTAATCTGGAGGTGCTTCTCCGTCTCAAGGCGGCGGCAGCTTCCTGTTTTCAGCATCTTCGACTTCCCCTGGTGGTGTCTTTGATCGAGAATTTGGACTCAGATCTAGGAACGGATTGGCTTCTGAGTTCTAGGGCTTTGACATCTATAGAGGTCACGCAGTCTGCTAGGATCTCTGATCGGTTTGTTTTAAGTGACGTCACAGATGGATCCTTAGCAGCTAGAAACCCTTTTGGTCTTCAGCCATGGATCGTGGTCAAGATTGCAAATCTGGGGATTCTACAGACGGTTCAGTGACATTGAGGGATTCAACAATGGAGAGGGTTTCAATAGCGGACCAGGATCTGGTCTCTTCGACGGTTTTTCGTCCCTTCCTGTTTTCTGCCTCGGGTTTCAATTTCTCCTCCTCCAACGATCTGGTATGTTTCCTCTTCTACAGTGTTGATCCTGCGACTTTTCTTTATTTCTAGTGTGTTGGTGGCTTGGGGAATCAAATTATTTTTGCTTAGTGGGTACATGCTTTATCTATAATTTTGGATTAGTTCATTGGTGATTTGGTCTGTTGGTTGGGTTGTGCACTTGGGAAGAGGTTTTCGATTTGAATTTCTGGTTACGATGGCGCTGGTTTGTTCGGATTTTTTGTTGCTAATACGACATTTGGTGTGTGTCGATGCAAGATCTTGGTTTTGTGTTCTTGTTCGTGTATAAGGTGTGGAGGTATTTGCTATTTTTCGGACACTATGGAACTGGATTCTGCTCGCTGGTAGGATGGGATGTAATGGAGCTGTTGGTTTTTTCACTGCTTGTTTACGAGGTGTAGTAGGAGATGTTGGATACTGGAAATGGTGGCGTGGGATGCTGCTTGCTGGTGGGATGGGTTATGATGAAGATATTTTTTACAAGTTTGGTGCTGGTGGCTCTGTACTGCTGGTAGTGGATCCTCTTAGAGATGCTTGGGGATGGCTACACTGCTCTAGGATGGTTGCTGATTGGCTAGGAAGTGGTGAAGCTGACTTGATTGAATTATGTGCTGATGGTTCTGTGCTGCTGGCGGTGAGAAGGTGCTGGTTGTTGGTCGCTACTTGGTTGTGAGATGCGGGATGATGGGTAATGCTGGATGATGGTGATGGTTTCTCCTTGGCTTCGTGTGTTTTTTGTTTGGTTTTGTTTTTATTTTGGACTATTTTGGGTTGTTAAGGATTTTTGGGTGCAGGTTGTTTGACCCCTCCACTCCCTTATCTACTACATCTTTTTCATTCTAATAAATTTGGTGGGGCTGGTAATAGTCCAACCCTCACATATTCCTTTCCCTAAAATCCATAAAACTCTCTAAAACCCCCTAAAAACCTTTAAACCCACAAAACCCATAATACCCCTAAAAACACCTAAAAACTCTAAAAACCCCTTAAACCCCTCAAAAAATTACAAAACTCTAAGAAACCATAAAAACCCTAAGAAACTCAAAAAACCGTAAAACCCAAAAAAACCATAAAACCCTAGAAACCCTAAAACCCCTCAAAATCCCGAAAACCCCAAAAGATAATAAAAATCCTAAAAATTCCCTAAAAATCCCATAAAAATGTAAAAAATTCTAAAAAAAACTGAAATACTCTAAGAAATCCTTACAACCCTGAAAACACTTTGAACCCCTAAAACCAAAACACGGTAAAAACTAGAAAAAACATAAAAACCATAAAAAAAACTAAAAACCTTTAAAATTTTAAAAAATCCATAAAAACCTTAAAACCACTAAAAATATGAAAACCCATTAAACCCCTAAAAATGTTTAAAAACTCTAAAAAACCTTAGAAAAACTAAAAAACTCAAAAAACCCTATAAATCCCCAAAAACCATATACCTTTAAAAACACAAAACCCCCTAAAAACACTTAATAAATCAAAAAAAACCCTAAAAAGCCCCTAAAATCCCTAAAAAAGTTAAAACCCTAAAAACCTTGAAAACCCCTAAGGAAACCTTAAAAACGTAAAAACTCTTTAAACCCCTAAAAATTCTAAAAACACCAATACCCTAAAAACGCTTAAAAACCATAAAATCATAAAAACCCTAAAAAACACTAAAACTCTAAAAACACTTAAAACCCCCCAAAAAAGTTAAAAAACTAAAAAAAATTAAAAACCCTAAAAACTTAACATTAAAGATTTCCAAATCTCTAGTAATCAATTGCAGAATTCAACGAGGCCTCCGTCATTCATAGGCTGATCTTGGTTTGTCAATTCTTGAACTGGAATCCTCTAGTGGTTGTTTTTGACAGACTTGTGTTTGAACATTGGGACCTCCAAGATCAGGCTACGGTAGTTCTTATTGATAGTAGTCACATTTTGATTCACTTTGCGTTAGTAGAGGATCTGTTTCATGCTTGGTCTGCGGCTCCAAGAAGATGCAATGGTGCCTGTTTCTCCATTTCCCGGTGGAGTTTTTATCTGCATTAGAACCTTGACTCACCGATAGTGGAATCTTTGGTTATATTTCTAGAACTTCCCCTTCCTTTTAAAAAAATTTCCATTATTTCCATGTTGGGGAATCTGGTGGGAAGGTTCTTATGTGTGGATAGTATAACTAGGGTCTTTTGTCACTCGGTATCCCCAAGGGACTTTATTGAGATTAATGAATCTAAAGGGAAGGTTGATTTTGTTTGGATTGTTGTTGGTGAGGAGCTTCAGGGGAAACAACTTGTGATATTTGAGTCATGGACTGATTTCTTCTCCTCTTGTTGGCGACTCAGACATAGTATTTGGGCTAGCAGGTGTGGCAGCAGAAAATGTGGTATTTTTAATTGAGCTAAGGAGGAGGCTAGTGAAGGGAAGTAGGATCAGGGAGAGGTGCAGGAGGCCGTGCATGCCAATTCTCAAACCTTTAATTTGGTTAAGGTTGGGTCTGGTGAAGGGGGTCAGTCATGCGTGGGGGTGAAGGTTGCAACAACTATTTAAAGAGAGCATGAAAGGACTAGAGCTGATGGGGTGGAACCTATAATTGGTATACGTTCTGGATCACTGAGCCTATAGATTGTGCAAGCTGGTTTTCCAATTGTGTCGAGGGGGCCATGGGTCTATATTAGGTTATCATAGTGTAGGGAAAGTGGTTGTTCAATGAAATCCGGCGCCCAAGTTGAATGATATTTTCAAGCGATTGATGAGCGACTTGAAGCTATCCGATCTTGGAAGTTATTTATGCAGTGATATTTCTACTGGTAGGACTTCTATTTATTCTAATAATAGTATGAAATAGAGGCAAGAAGGGTCTCTGATTGTTAATGTTGGGAGTGTGAGGTCTGATGTACATGCACAATGTGAGGTGCAGGTCGTTCCATCTTTCAACCACTTTGAAGGCTTGTATTTTGAGAAGGAGGTGAAAGGGTCTATAATTTTTGATGCTGGGAGTGTGATTTCTAATGTAAAGGTATATAGTGAGGTGCAGGCTGTTGCTTTTGGGTGTGATGGATGGAGTGTGGCCCAGAATTCTAGTGAAGCGGAGCTAATGTTGGACACCTCTGAACCCTCAGATGGTTCTGTTGATCAAGAGAAAAGGGATTTGTAGGTGCTTCACAATAGTTATGGGATTATTGTGGATGTGGGGAAAGTAAGAAAGATTCCTAGGGAGGAGGGTAAAGGGTATCCGATGGTGATGTATGGAGTGTGAGGTTTTCTATTCAGGTGCTGAGTGAGGTGAAGGTCATCATAGCTGGGCATGGTAGAGGGAGTGTGGCCAAAAATCCAAGTGGAGTTGAGCTGATTTTGGTCATCATTGGGTGCTCATATGGTGCTGGTGAGAAAGAGAAAAGGGTGATGATGGGGATTGTGCACCACAATGATGGGATTGTTGAGAATGGGCCTTATTTCCAGGGGAAGTAATAAAGCGGGCTAGGGTGGCTATTGAGGAATCCACCCTGGTCATTTCTAGCGTGACACAGTGTGTGGTTCTTGCTGACTGTTCCCTAAATCAGGAAGCCTCCTTCATCCCTGATCAAGAATTTTTCCCGGAGGATTGTAGAAGGATGAATAAAAATATGGATATGATCATTAAGGAGATGGCCTTTCTAGAGGTGGCCATTCCATATAGGAAGTAAAAATAATCTGTAGGGGTCTCTTTAGATCCCTGAAAAAGGATGATGGGGAAGGAATATTCTAATTTTTCAAAGACAGTTTGCATGAGATCCTCTTTCCAAGCTAAATAAGTTGACTTTAGCAGGGGAGGCCGGCCTATCAAGGCATAGCTGAATGTGGAGCAACAAAATTTCAAAGAGTATTACACTACCTTCCTAAAGCAATATGAATCATTTGAATTAGAGTCAGTGGAGTCAGATTCTTCCTCTAGTTATGGTGATTATGGGGACCCATATGGGGATGGAGATGTTGATTTGTAGTTCCTTCTTCTTTCTCTTCTGCTTTTCGAGTCTTTTGGAGTTTTGGTGTCTTGGAGGGTCCAGGGTTTTTCGGTGTGGGTTGTTTAGCCCCACCCCTCCCTTGTCTGCTTTGCTTTTCTTTTATTAATTTTTTTTTGCGGGGGGGGGGGGGGGGGGCATGAATAGCCTAGACTCACACCTTACTTTCCCTAAAAAATCCCAAAGTCTTGCTTGCCTCCTCAGCCAAAGGTCGGGGACATTTTTGCACGCCTGAGGGCCGACCTCAATTATGGTGGTGATAAGGAGGTAAGGACGGGTTCTGGAGTTTTGGGGATGGAATCTATGAGTAATAGTATTGGTAAGGATGATGGCAATGTAGTGTTTGTGAATATTGCTGATCATTTCAATAGTGAACAGGTCAGAGGAAGGGAGGTGAGCCCATGTGGGACTTCCCTGCATAATAGGTTCGAGTGCCTTGTTTTCGTTGCACCAGAGGGTGAAGCTGCGACACAGGGGGTTATGGAGGAGCAAGGGATGAGGACGGATCATGGGAAGACAGATGGGATAGAAGAGGGACTCCATTGTGTTCAGGAAAAGAATGGGCTCTCAAGTTGTGGGGTGGTTGAAGATGAAATATGGGATTTGAGGTGTGGTGGCATTGGAGATTATGAGATGCAGGTTTTGGTAGTAGGAAATAATGTGGAGGTTGGGAAGGATAGTGTCGAAGGTGTTACTAGACTGCAAATTCCTGGGGTAGTGCTTGTTAAAGTTGCTGCTGGGGATTTCTGTTGTGCAGCCGAGCAGGAGAAGGTAGTTGAGAAGGGGGCGCTGGATAAGAGACAAGTGGTGGATGAGCGGGGGAGGGGGGGGGGGAGCTTGACCAGGATGTGTCTCAACAGGAACTAAGTGAGGTGACCAAACAGGGGGAGATATCTCTACAATGGGAGCTGGTGAAGCAGGGCTTGGTGGCATGTGCTGAGACAGAGGGGGAAGATGCTGCACATGGGGATGTGGCTGAGTATAGGGTTTTGGCAGAACAGGATGAAGTCTCCCCAGTGATGGGGGTGGGGGAAGCTGGTCTCGAGGGCGTGGCTTCTTGTAGGCTATCTGGAATGGGTTTATTTTCACCCAGGGTGGTGCTTGTGGGGACTGCTGGTAGGGTTCATATGAATGCGCAAGATAGGGTGAATGAAGGTGTGGCTAGTTTCCGATCTACTAGACTGGAGTTGAATACACCTGAGGCGGCGGTTGAGGGGGCTACTAGTGATTTTTCCAACCATGTGACTGAGTAGGGGGAGATGGAGGTGCAGGTGCCAGTGAATCAGTTTCAGGAGGGGCCGGGAAGGGGTGCGAGTAGGAGGAGGTCGTAGGGATGGGGGATGAGTGTGGGCAAGTGGATGCTACTACACAGGAGGAGGGGTTGGAGCCAATTATGGAGGGGTATGAGGATGCCCTGGATGATGGGGGTGACTCCACAAGGTCTTTGAAGATCTCTCCTGACTCCCATGAACCAGTGTCGATCACAGTGGATGCATCAGAGGCGCTTGTCCCTTTTGGATCACATGATGCTAAATTTGTTGAAGATGAGATGATTAGGGACAATGTGGATGGGAACTCCAAATGTTTGGTTCTTAAAGGCATGGATTTGGAGGACCCTAATTTGATGAAAGTACCTATGAAGATTTCTCTTTTGCTGGAGGGAATGAAACCCCAGTGCTCGATGTTTTGGGGGTGCAGCTTTGATGATGATTCTAGGATGAAATCCAACATGGCCTAGAATTTGAAATAAAAGGCCATTCTTGGAGATATTTCCTATTTTGGGAAAGAAAACTTTGTTGGGGGATTGTCTATGGAGAGGTTTCCACCTCCCACCTTTTTTTTACTCAACCAGGAGGACATTGTTATCCCTGTTCAGGAAAAATATGGTGATGTTGACGCTGCAGTCCTGAAAGGGAGGAGGCCAAAGAAGGACTAATCTTCCTTTATGATAACGGTTTCTATGAGGGATTCCATCAAAGTTTTGAATAACTCCTCTGGAAAGGTGGGGCATCCTACTAAGAAGAAGCTGAATGTGTAGCAGGAGAAGCTAAGGGAGTATTACACCAACTTCTTGAAGCAATATGACTCTTCTGAATGGGAGTCAGCAGACACTGATGCAGCCTCCGATTATGGTGCTGAGGGAGACCCCCATGGTGTGGACTATGATGATGATGATGGAGGAGAAGGAAGGTAGACCCTGTGCTGGTGTTTTTCCTTATTCTTTTCTACTTTCTTCTCTTCTGTGGACTTTTTCTTACTCTTTGTTTTCCTTTTGAGGCTTTTTTGGGTATGGGTTGATTGACCCTACCCCGCCTCTGTCTGTTGTGCCTTTTTCTTATTAATAAATTTAAGGGGAGTCGGGAATATCCTATCCTCACATATATTCTTCCATAAAAACGTTAAAAAACTTATAAATACCCAAAAAACTAAAAGAAACCATAAAACCCCCCAAAAAACCATAAAAACCCTAAAAATCATAAAAAACCTAAAACACCCTCAAAATCCCTAAAAATCCTCAAAACCATACAAATCGTCAAGAAGCCCTAAAAATACCTAAAAACATAAAAACCACTAAAAACCTAAAAACCAAAAGAAACCCATAAAAACCAAAAAACACGTAAACCCCTAAAACCATAAAAATTGAAAAAACCCAAAACACCCTAAAAACCTAAAAACTATAAAACCCATAAAACTATAAAAACCCTAAAAACCCATGAAACTATTTAAATCCTAAAAAAATTAACTAAAATCTAAAACTCTTAAAAACACTAAAAACCAACCCCCCTAAAAACACAAATAACATTTAAACCCCTAAAACCCTCAAAATCCAAAAAATCCAAAAAATCTAAAATTCCTAAATAATCCCTAAAATCACTAAAGACATAAAAAACACTAAAAACCATTAAAATCATAAGAAAAATTAAAAATATAAAAACACCTAAATCCTATAAAAACTAAAAAATGAAAAAACCCCTAAAATCCCCTAAAAGCCCCCAAAAATCCAAAATACGAAAACCCCCAAAAAACATTAAAACCTATATAAACCATAAAAACCCTAAAAAACTATTAAAAACTGTAAAAATCCATTAACACCCTAAAAACATTAAAAAAACTATAAAAAATCATAAAACCCCTAAAAACTCAGAGAACCCTTAAAAACCAAAAAAACTATAAACCCCTAAAAACCCTAAAGAATCCAAAAATCCCCTTAAAATCCAAAAAAACCCAAAAAACCATACAAATAATTAGAAAGCCCCCAAATCCATAAATACATAAAAAATATAAAAACCCTAAAAACAATAAAAAAAGCTTAAACGTATAAAAACACATAAAACCCTTAAAAAAATAAAAAATGCTAAAAATGCTAAAAACCCTAAAAAACCCAAAAAACCTTAAAAATCCTAAAAACCATAAAAAACCATAAAAAACCCATAAATACCTTAAAAATCATAAAACCCAAAAATAACCTTAAAACACTTTAAACTATAAAACCCTTTTTAACTCCAAAAAATTATAAAAAACTCTACAAAACCTTAAAACAAAAAAAAAACATAGAAGAAACCCAAAAACCCCTCAAGTCCCTAAAGACTCAAAAAAATCATAAAAATACTAAAAAATCCCAAAAAAAATTCTAAAAACATAGAAACCATAAAAAACCCTAAAAACACAAATAAAAAAAATTAAAAACTTAAAAACACATAAAACCCCTTAAAACCTAAAATCTATAAAAACCATAAAAACCACAAAAAACCTAAAAAACCTAAAAACCATAAAACCCTAAATACTATAAATACCCTAAAAACACTAGAAAATACAAAAAAACCTTTTAAACCCCTAAAAATGATAAAAAAATCTCTAAAAAACCATAAAAATCATTAAAATTCAAAAAGAAACACTAAAAACCCAAACCCTAAAACCCCTAAAAACCATCAAAATAAATAAAAACCCTAAAAAACCATTAAAATCATAAATAAACACTAAAACACCTAAAAAGTTTAAAAATCCTAAAAACACTAAAATCCCTTAAGATAAACTTAAAAACCTAATCCACTTAATCCACTAAACAAACTAAAAAACACTAAAAACAATAAAAAAAATTAATAACCCTAAAAACCATAAAATCTCTAAAAACCTTAGAAGACCCTAAAAACCAATAAAAACTCTAAAAATAACTCAATACTATAAAAATTCTGTAAACCCCTAAAAATTTTAAAAACTCTAAAAACCCATAAATCCTTAAAAAACACAACCCCCATAAACCCCCCCATAAAGCCAAAAAACCCAAAATTCTTAAAAACCCCCAAAACCCACAAATTCCCTAAAAATAAAAAAACCATAAAAATACTAAAAAATCCCTAAAATACCTAAAAATATAAAAAAATCTAAATAAATTAAAAAAACCTAAGAAAACCTCTAGAAACCTAAAAACACTTAAAACAGTTAAAAATGTAAAAAATGATAAAAACCAAAAAAACCAAAAAAACCAAAAAAACCAAAAAAATAGTTGACTTCGTCTGGATTGAAATTGGTGAAGATTGTAGATGGAAGCAGCCAGTGGTGTTTGAATCATGTGAGAATTACTATGTATCATGCTTTACTCTTGGTCATATGAAAAGGGAATGCAGATGTAGTGATGGTGTGGTGGTCAGGTGTGGCAAGGAGGACATCTCCCCAATGTTAAGATCAACAAGGGAGCTAGAGGTGAGGAATGATGACCCTCGGGACTCTTTGCTAGATGCTCGGAGGTATGATAAGGTGGAGCAAGTGGGATCATCACCCTAGTAGGGTGCTGAGGGGAAAATCTTGGTCAAGGACATTTTCAAGCGAATGAAGGGTGATTTGGGACTGGGGGTGATGCCTCTTCCGCAGTGGGGGATGACACTCCTTGTGGAGTTGGGGCTATGGTCTTACAGGTTGACACTATCAGGGACACGAGCATGGCATTAAGGCCATATTTCCATGGGATAGAGATGGTGATTTTGTCAGGACCTCCAGTAGTTGGTTTTGGAAGTGGATACGAGCGGGTATTAACCTCAAATCGGTTCAAGGGCCTGGACCCTTTGGACTCTGTGGGAACTGAGGAAAGGGGTTAGGGGGTACAAGAACTGTAGGAGGTGGAGGCTACTGGTGTCATCCAGGATTCGGACCTTCCTTCCTCTCATGATGATTCAAGGGTATTGAGTATGGAACACCCCCCTCTCACTGTGAATTTTTCGGAGCAAGTGCTGATGGATCCTGTTGCGCCTGGAATTGGTATGAGTGTTTCCCTTTATCCCACACTGCAACTCGATAGCCTTCATGCTGATAAGAGGAGCATTGAGCGACCTGATATGTGTAAGGACCCAGTTAGAGTAATGAACCACTGAGATGGGGGGGGGGGGTGAATCAGTGGTACCCCATTTTTCTTTTTTTAAGTTCCCCTAATGTTGAGAACAACCTTTGTCTCCTGTTAAAGATATAATTCCTTACTGAGAAACAAACAAGCACACATCCAATGAAACACAACAATTTACAAGGTTCACTATTCAATAAGAATAGCTACATCCTTGGTATGGTTGGAAACAATCCAGCACCATACAATCCACTAAGAAAATAATCCTTGGATTACAACGAGTAGGATATACCTTTACTCTCGTGAAGAACTGTGAAAGAATCACTCCAGTGCATGTGCAACCTCTTAGCACAATAGGTTAAAGTCTCGTTTCTTGTAACAAATTATGTTACCTACACTTCCTTTCAAATACACAAGTGTAAGAATGTTCAGCACAAATCTTCACTTCCTTACCCAGAAGAAAGGCAAGGACTCCTTGGACTTGAGATAGATCAATTACAGTACAAACTTCCCATTTTGAATGTCCACTCTGAATTTTCCCAATCCGATTATTCAATATAAATCTTCCTCAGTATGAGAAAATCAATACGGTGACATCCTGTACTGATTCCCCATTCAGAATCTCCACTCCTAATTCTTCACTCCGAATTTTCTTCTTCACTCAGATTCTTCAATCCGAATCTTCCTCAGTCTGAGAAACTCAATACGGTGACAACCAGTACTGATTCCCCATTCTGAATCTCCACTCTGAATTATTCACTCCGAATTTTCTTCTTCACTCCTATTATTTAATCTGAGTCTTCCTCAGTCTGAGAAACTCAATACGGTGACAACCAGTACTGATTCCCCATTACTAATCTCCACTCTGAATTCTTCACTCTGAATTTTCTCAATCTGAGAAACTCAATACAGTGTCAACCAGTATCAAATTCTCGTTTCAAGTGAGACTATAATGAAAACTCAGTCGGCCACACATTTCTTTCTCTCTCTATATTATCAGATCTTCTCTCACTACAACATCATCACTTATTTACTTTGTACTCTGATCTCCTTTTATAGGTGCTCCAAAGTGTGCTTATGTGGGAAACCAAAATATTTTCCCGCTCACTTAGATTCACACAAATCTTAATTTCTCCTAAAATCTCGGAGTAATTAAGACTTTTTCAATGATTCTAGAATCTTCTCGAATATTCTTCCACTTCTCTTGATTTATAACTTTGTCTTTTTCCGGATCCGACCTTGTTACACTAGTTTCTCGGTATCACATTCTCGTATCCTGTCTTCTCAGCATCACTTTCACGGATTCACTCATCTGTCTTCTCGACATCATATTCTCGGATCTACCCTTCCTGATTTTTTGGCATCACTTTCTCGGAACCATCCTTCTTGGGTCTTCAGCATCACTTCAATTCTCGGCATGACTCTTCACTAATTCTTCAGCATGACACCATTTCAATTCTCGGTATGACTCTTCATCACTTCTTGGTATGGCTTTTCATTGCTTCCTCGACATGACACCATTTCAATTCATCGATATTAGAGATTTTTAATTATCGATTGACTCTTCTGGATCTTGGTATGACTTCACCAGTTCTCGGTACGATGTTATGGTTCTCGGTATGAATTCTTGTTCTCAAAACAGCTCTTCCTGATTCTCGGAACGAATTTTGGTTCTCAATACAACTTCTTCGATTCTCGGTACGACTTCAGGTTCTCAGAATGGATTTTCCTGATTCTTGGAATGGATTTTGGTTCTCGATACGACTTCTTCGATTCTCAATACGACTTCAGATTCTCGGAACGACTCTTCCTGATTCTTGGAACGACTTCACCAGATTCTCAGTATGACTTCTCGATCCAACTTTTGCTTGCATCATGAGTACTTGCATATACTCACAAATTAGAGTTACAAAATAGAAAAGCATCGTCACAATTAGTGCCTTCACATCTCTTATCAACCAACTTTTGAGAGTTTTCAATTTCTTAGTTCTGAACTTCTCAATTTCCAGACTCCGAATTATTCAAACACCAGGTTCCGAATGTTCAATATTCTCGGTTCCGAATCTTCAAACTTCCAGCTTCCGAATTCTTAGAAATTCAAAGGTGTATTTCTTTTATGAAAACTCCCTCAAGATCAACAAAAGAAAATCCATACAAACCATCTCTTCCTTCAGTTTGGTCCTAACAATCTCCCTTTTTGGATTTTGTTGTCAACCAAGTTTTCATAAATAACCAAACTTGGAAACCTGAAGAAATGGATTACTTATCAATAATTCTAAGCCTACATGAGCTAACTCATTGTAGGAAACAAGAATCATTGACAGCAAAACCATTTTGTCCATAGGTAGTGAAAATGACATCCTTAGCTTCATGATTCCTGTAAACAACTTCAAGTTCTTTACTACAACCACTCCAACAAACAGTTAGAATAGTTCACATACACAAACAATGCTGAGTTCACATCTTACCCACAACTCTCTCTTTGAACAATAGATTTATGATATAAATAACTTCTCCCCCTTGAAAAAAAAATCCAAAGGTAAGAAGAGATAGGGGATGGAACAACATACCTTATCCTTGAAGAGAAAGAGGTTGGACACCCATGTTCAACCTCAATCCTGAGAATGATTCCTTTGGAAAAGGTTTAGTGAAAATATCAGCAACTTGTTCAGCAGATGGAACATATTATAGTTTAAGTTCATTATTTTCCACATGCTCTTTGATGAAATGATATTTTATGTCAATATGCTTTGAACGAGAATATTGTACTGGATTCTTGGTAAGATTAATTGTGCTTTGATTATCACAGCCCAAGAGCAAGGGAAACTTCACTTCAACTAACAAATCTTCCAACTGTGTCTTCATCCAGATAAGTTGGGTAGCAGCCTGAGTAACGACAAAATATTCAGCTTCAGTCGTACTAAGTGTCACAAAATTTTTCTTCTTTGAGTGCCATCCAACACAACGTTTTCCCATAAATAACACTCCACCAGATGTGGATCTTCTATAATCAACATTTCCTGCCCAATCTGCATCTGAATAGCCAAACAAATCAATGTTATTTGAACCTATATATTTGATTCTGAATTCTACTATTCCTTTTATGTATCTGAGAATTCTTTTTCCAGCAACAAGATGTGATTCTTTAGGAGCACTCTGGATTCTTGCACATAAGGTAACATCAAAAACAATATCTCATCTTGATGCAGTCAGGTACAAAAAACTTCCAATCAGCTTAAATATTCTTTCTGATCAACTTCTTTTCCTTCATCATCTTTTCTTAGCTTCGTTCCCACTGAGATAGGAGTTGATACAAGTTTTGAGTTTTCCATGCCAAAATTCTTGAGAAGTTCCTTAACATACTTTTCTTGGGAGAGAAAAATGAATTCTTTCTGTTGCAAGATTTGTAACCCAAGAAAGTATCTCATTTCACCTAACATGGACATCTAAAAGACATTCTTCATTTCTTTAGCAAACCTTTCACAGCTTCTTTCATTATTCCCAACAAAAATAACGTCGTCAACATAGACAATTACAATGAGAGAAAGATCTTGGCTTTCCTTGATTTACAAATTGTTGTCAACTCTCCCTTTCTTGAAGTTCATCTCCTTTAAGAAAGAATCCAGTTTGGAATACCATGCTCTTGGAGCTTGCTTTAGCCCATACAAGGCTTTCTTCAACCTGCACACATTACTTTAATTATTCCCAACAACAAAGCCACATGGTTTCTCAATATAAACTTCTTCTTTAAGATCACCATTAAGAAATGCAGATTTGAAATCCATTTGAAAGATTTTGTAGCCTCGTTGTGTAGCAATAGCAATAAAGATTCAGATAGTTTTTAATCTGGCCAATGGAGAAAAAGTTTCTTCAAAGTCAATTCCTTCAATCTATGAGTAGCCTTTGCAAACTAATCTTTCTTTATTTCTGATAACTTCACCTTATTCATTCAACTTGTTCCAGAATACCGATTTGGTGCCAATAATATTCTTATTTTCAGGCTTGGGTACAAGTTACCATGTGTCATTCTTTTCAATCTGATCCAATTCTTCATTCATGGCTTGAACCCATTCCGAATTCTCAAAGGATTATTTAACATCATTTGGTTCCACTTTGGAATATGAGGATGTATGTGATATGGAATTACTTGTTCTTCTTTTTTGAACCATGTGACGTTGATCACCAATTATATTCTGAGCTTGCACATGTTTCATCAGCCTTGGATAAGTTTTTAGCGTTCCTTCCTCATCACTTGATATGGCTGAATCCGATTCTTCATCTTGATTAGGAATACAATTCATTGCATCCTTATTAGAATTGTTAACTTCATCTTCCTCATCTTCCTTGTCTGTCTGTACATGCTTATCTTTCCTCGGAGTGTCAATGACTTTTACATCAACTGTATCCACCATTCTTCCTATTTCTTTGTTAAAGCATCTATAACCTCTTCTTTCTGGTGCATAACCATGAAAAATGCCATCTTCTCCTTTCTGCTCAAATTTTCCACTACTTCCACCTTTCTTCTTTATAATGCATGGGCTCCCAAAAACTTTAGCATGCTTCATACTTGGAGTAATTCCATAGAAAAGTTCATATGGAGTCTTGTTTGATTGAGGCCTATAGAAACATAGATTTTGAATATAAACAGCTGTACTTGTAGCTTGCCTCCAAAAGTAATGAGTAAGGCCATGTTCAAGAAACATGGTTCTTCCCATTTCTACAAAGCTTTTATTCTTCCTTTTAGCAACCCCATTTTGTTGAGGTATATATGGAGCACTATATTCATGCTGAATCCCATGCTTCTCAAGATAGTCTTCAAATTATTCACTTCTATACTCATCACCATTATCTGTCTCAACTTCTTCACAGAGTACTCACATTCTTTCTCAGCTTTCCTTTTGAAGCTTTTAAACATTTTCAGAGCGTCTGACTTGTGCTTCATAAACATAACACACGTAATGCGAGTAAAATAATCAATGAAGGTGATGAAGTACTTTTCTCCTTTTTTTGATTGTTTTCTCATCATCCCACATATATCAGAATGTATTAGTTCAAGGGGTTTTTTAGAACAAATGTCAACCTTCTTATGCACAACACTTGTAATCTTTCCTTTCTGACAGGTAGTGAAACACCAATCCCTTCTTCTTGGAAAATCTGGAATATCTCGAACACTGTCCCTTTTATATAACTTGATCATATTTCTCTGACACATGTGTCCAAGTCTTATGTTCCACAACTGATTTTCTTCCACTAAGATCATGTAACAAGAGTTTTGTGAATTTCAAACATGAAACAAATTCTCTTTGATTTGTTGGCCTCTTGTAACAGTCTACACATATTATTCACTTTTCACAATAAACCCATCCTTTTTGAAGATAACTTTTTTACCCTCATCACGCAATTGTGATACACTCAGCAAGTTGTGCTTCAACCCATCAACATACAAAGTTTTCTTGGACTTCAATTTTTCCTTCCCGATGATGGCTGATCCAACACCTTTGATTTTTAAAGATTCATCATTGCCAAACGTCACAGTGCCTTATTTAAACTTCTTCATATTCTTTATCAACTTCAAGTCTCTTTTCATATGTGAAGAACACCCACTATCAAGTATCCAAGGTCGTTCTTCCTTCGTAACTTTTAGAGCAGTTTCAACAACAAGAGATTTTTCTTCTTTCACTTCTTTCTTCACCTTTAGCTTTTAAAATTAAGAACTTTTTGTTGAGCTAGTAACAACACAAGACATCCTTTTTCAACGTGTCCAGGTTGTTCACATGCTTCTCAAATAGTTTCTAGAGGCTGGAACCTATTTTCTGTCTTGACTTCATTCTTCTAAACTTTCTTCAAGAAAACTTTCTCACTCTTCTTTCTTTGAGGAGATTGACTCCCCATCAATATCTACCTTTCATAACCTGTGGGGTGGTGATAATAATTTTGATTGAACCAATACATATTTATTGTATGCCCGAATCCACCACAATACCAACAGTACCCATAGAAGGAGTACCTTCCTCTAAAGCCTTTATACTGATACTTCTTTTTTTCCCTTTCTTCAGGACCACCAACCATTATTTTCTTAGAAATATTGCTCTGCTGGAATTCTGACTTCTTTTATTTTTCTTGTTTTTCACCAGTGTTAGACTTAGGTTTCCTTGAAACTTCAGAGTTCCCAGTAATGCTGGTCTTGGTCACATAAGTAACTTTCTCAACTTTCTTCTTCACAGTAACCACTTTACTCTTCTGTTAAATTTTCTCAGAATGTACTTGTTGAGAGCCTTCACCAACATCAGTAGTTGAGTTTTGAAAACAAATGTTTTTTGATTCAACTTATGAGATCTTCTTTTGAATGATTTCTAATTATTCCTCTGTTGCCTTCAACTTAACTCTCATGTGCTCATTTTAATTTTTCTCATCTTCAAGAGACTTCTTCAAGTCTTCAAGCTATTTTTCAAGTTATTCTTTATCACTGGCTTGATTGGATGCTGAGAAACATTAATCTTCCAACTTTTTTTTAAGATTCTCCAGCCTTCTGATCTTCCTTAAAAATTCCTTCAATTCTTCTTTCAGATGCATCTCAAGCTGAGTTTCTTCTTCTTCCGAGATGCTGCTTCCGAAATATTTATCATTCACTATTGCAATGAAAGTATTTTCCACACCATGCTCAACTGCATTTTTGGATTCAGCATCACTTTCTTCATCTTCTTCATTTATCTATAGAAATATTTTTCTCTTGGATTTAAAGAACTTATTTTCTTTCCCCGACTTTCCTTTACCACCCTGCTTCTTCCAGAACTTTCTTGGCTTTCTTTCTTCTTCATCACTGTCTTCTTCATTCTCCATTCGAGGAAAGTTAGCCACAAAGTGGCCAATGATTCCACATTCATAACACTTCAAGGGATGTTTTACCTTATATTTCCATGTGCCTCTTTTAAAATTCTTTGAAAACAAGGATACAATATCGTTACGATTTTTACATACCTCGCTTTTAGAGTCAGAGTCACCACCATCTTCTTCAATCAAGATCTTCTCAGAATTTTCCTTCTTCATGAATTTGAAATACAATTCTCTATCAACCTTTGTCTTGGTCTTCATAACCTTTTACCTTCTCATCTCATAAGTAATGAGAGTGCTATAAAAACATCAAGAGATAGAGACTCTGAATCTATGTCTTCTAATGAAGATACCTTCACATCGAATTTATCAGGAAGAATACTCAAGATCTTTTCCAACACAGTAGAGTCTTTTCTCTCTTCACCAAGACATCTAATAGTACTAACAATATCGTTTACCCTGGTGAAGAAATCCCCAACAGATTCATGTTCTCCCATCATCAAGTCTTCATACATCAATCTCCAGATTTGAAGTTTTGCCTTATTGACTTTTGTATTGCCTTCGTATATGTTTTTCAGTTTGTCCCATATACCTTTGGTTGTGGCCACTCCTTTTAATCTTAAGAATTCACTTTCAGAAAGTGAAGACAATATAGCATTCTAGGCTCTTCCATCATCCTCAAGAAACTTCTTGTCAACAGGTGTAAGTGGAACATTGTCTTTAATGGGGTGAAACCCAACTATTGCAGCTTCAAGAACTTCATAACTAATAAACATGAGATACAGTAGCATTCTATCCTTCCAGATGTGATAGTTATTCCCATCGAATACCAGAATGCCTTTATTGTTCACACAATTTAGATTCTCCATCAGCAAGGAAAACAAACGCAACCTCCCTTTGATACCACTTGTAAGGACCCAATTGAAGTAATGAACCACTGAGAGGGGGGGGGGGGTGAATCAGTGGTACCCCTTTTTATTCTTTTAAGTTATATTAATGTTGAGAACAACCTTTGTCTCCTGTTAAAGATATTATTCCCTGTAGAGAAACAAACAAGCACACATCCAAAGAAACACAACAATTTACAAGGTTCACTATTCAATAAGAATAGTTATGTCCTTGGTATGGTTGGAAACAATACAACACTATAAAATACACTAAGAAAATAATCCTTGGATTACAATGAGTAGGATATACCCTTACACTCGTGAAGCACTGTGAAACAATCACTCCAGTGCGTGTGCACCCTCTTAGAAAAATAGGGAAAAGTCTCATTTCTTGTAACAACTTATGTTACCTACACTTCCTTTAAAATACACAAGTGTAAGAAAGTTCAGAAAAAATCTTCACTTCCTTAAACAGAAGAAAGGAAAGGACTCTTTGGACTTGAGATAGATCAATTACAGTCCGAACTTCCCATTCTGAATCTCCACTCCAAATTTTCCCAATCCGATTCTTCAATCTAAATCTTCCTTTGTCTGAGAAACTCAATACGGTGACAGCCTGTACTGATTCCCCATTCCGAATCTCCACTCCGAATTCTTCACTCTGAATTTTCTTCTTCACTTTGATTATTCAATCTGAGTCTTCCTCAGTCTGAGAAAATCAATACGGTGACATCCTGTACTGATTCCCCATTCCGAATCTCCACTCCGAATTCTTCACTACAAATTTTCTTCTTCACTCTGATTCTTTAATCCGAGTATTCCTCAGTCTGAGAAACTCAATACTGTGACAGCCAGTACTGATTCCCCATTCCGAATCTCCACTACGAATTCTTCACTCCGAATTTTCTCAATCCTATAAACTCAATACAATGTCAACCAGTATCAAATTCTCATTTCAATTAATACTGAAATGAAAACTCAGTAGGCCACACACTTCCTTCTATCTCTATATAATCAGAGCTTCTCTCAATACAACATCATCAGTTATTTACTTTGTACTCTGATATCCTTTTATAGGTGCTCCAAAGTGTGCTTAGGTGGGAAACCAAAATATTTTCCTGCTCACTTAGATTCACCCAAATCTTAATTTCTCCTAAAATTTCGGAGTAATTAAAACTTTGTCAATGCTTCTAGAATCTTCTCGAATCTTCTTCCACTTCTCTTGATTTAGAACTTTGGCCTTTTCCAGATCCGACCTTGTTACACAAGTTTCTCGGTATCACATTCTCTGATCCTATCTTCTCGGCATCACTTTCTCAGATTCAATCATCTGTCTTCTCAGCATCCTATTCTCGGATCTACCCTTCCTGATTTTTCGGTATCACTTTCTCAGATCCATCCTCATTGAGTCTTTAGCATCACTTAAATTCTCGGCATGACTCTTCACCACTTCTTCGGCATGACACCATTTCAATTATCAGTATGAATCTTCATCGCTTCCTGGTATGGATTTTAATTGCTTCCTCGGCATGACACCATTTCAATTCATCGATACCAGAGATTTTGAATTCTCTATATGACTCTTCTAGATCTTGGTATGACTTCACTAGTTCTCGGTACGACGTTCTGGTTCTCGGTATGAATTCTGGTTCTTGGAACAACTCTTCCTGATTCTCAGAACGTCTTTTGGTTCTTGATACGACTTATTCAATTCTAGGTATGACTTCAGGTTCTTAGAATGGCCCTTCCTAATTCTCAGAACGACTTTTGGTTCTTGATACGACTTCTTTGATTCTCGGTACGACTTCAGGTTCTCAGAACGGCTCTTCCTGATTCTCGGAACAGCTTCACCAGATTCTCGGTATGACTTCTCGATCAAAATTTTTCTTGCATTGTGAGTACTTGCATATACTCACAAATTAGAGTTACAAAACAGCAAAGCATCGTCACAATTAGTGCCTTCACATCTCTTATCAGCCAGATTTCGAGAGTTTTCAATTTCCCGGTTCCAAAATTCTCAATTTCCAGACTCTGAATTCCAGACTCCGAATTCTTCGAACACCAGGTTCCGAATGTTCAATATTCTCGGTTCTGAATCTTCAAACTTCCATCTTCCTAATTCTTAGAAATTCATGGTGTCTTTCCATTATGAAAACTTCCTCAAGATCAATAAAAGACAATCCATGCAAACCATCTCTTCCTTCATCTTGGTCCTAACAATATGAATTATGCTCTTGTTATGTTTGAGAAGTTTCCACCCTGTGTTGAGCTATCTGACCCGATTATATTGGAATGTTCAGAAATCACACTTGAGAAGCATATAAAAGATATCTTTCAAAATCCAGACCTGTAGCTGGTGGTATTTCTTGGGGATGATAATGATGAACACATAAGTCTTGGAGAAATTTTTTTGGACTATGACGACCTTATGTATACCATCATGGAGAGGATCAAGAGGGAGCAGGCGATGATGGGTCTCTCTGGATCCTCTAGATGTGACCATAAGAGAAGGCTGTAGTCTAATCCTGAATGTGGCAGGCAGGGTGACATGGTTGTGCCTGCTGATACAGACCATAGAAAGGCTAAGGTGACAAGTGACCCTCCAGTGAAATGGAGGGAAAAGAGGGACTATTCCTCCTTGCCTAGGACAATGACTACTAGTCCCTCCTCCAAGTCTAGAAAAGGTGAATGAGATACACATGGTAGGGAAGACTGGGCTACCAAAGCGAAGACGGACGTGGAACTCAAGAAGTATTATGCAGCCTTCCTCATAAATATGAATCTTCTGAATGGGAGTTAGTGGACTCAGATGGTTCCTCGGGCTATGGTGCTGATGGAGACCCTTATGGGGATGGTGAATTTGGTTTGTATCTGTCTCTCCTTTTGTTTTTTTGGGTCTTTTGGACTTTCGTGTGTGGGGGTGTCCAGGGTTTTTGGGTGTCGGTTGATTGACCCCACCGCTCCCTTGTCTGTTGTGTCTCTTTTTTAAATAAATTTGGGGGTCTAGGGATAGCTTGTCCTCGCACCTTCCTTTCCCTAAAAACCATAAAACCCTAAAAATGCATAAAAACCCTAAAAACCACTAAAACCCTTTAAATCCCTAAAAATGTTAAAAAACTGTAAAAACCTTAATGGCCATAAAAACTAAAAAAAACCCATAAAACTCAGAAAAATCATAAAAACCCAAAAAACGTTTAAAAACCCAAAAAACACTCAAAATACCTAAACACCCTAAAAAGACATAAATCCCTAAAAATCCATAAAAATCACTAAAAATTTAAAAAACCCAAAAAACCCAAAAACCCATAAAAACCTAAAAACGCTTTATACCCATAAAAACTAAAGGAAATGAGATGGATTATCTGCTCCACTCCTGCGATGGAACCTTTGCCTTTCCTTTGCTAGCTTGAAGACGTCGCCGATGTCTGTTCCTTGGCCTCCCCCCTCTGTGGGGGAGGGGGCTTTGCTACTTTCTAATAAAGATAGATTCATCCCTTTCTCAGATCCTTACTTACATCTTGGTTTTTCACAGATTGATCTTTTCCATAAAGTGCTAGGTTTGCACAAAGGTATTCTGAAGCTTCCACTATCAATTATAGAGTTCAAAAAGGATTCTTCCCTATATAATTTGACCCTCGTAACTAAGTTATTGAATTGGATACACCAGTTGATGTTTTTGATAGGTTTGTGTTTGAATAGTGGGATCTCCAGGATCATGCCACTATTGGTTTGGTTGATTCCTGTCACATTTTGATTAGGTTCTCTTTTGAGGAGGATCTTATCTGGGATTGGTTTTTGGATCCTCATAGATGTGATGGAGCTCATTTTTTCCTCTTCTAGTGGAACTTTGACTTTCATTTGCATCGTGATTCACCATTGATGGAAATTTGGGTGAGGTTTTCTAAGACCCCATCCCCTTTCAAAACTTGTCTTTTACTAAAATGTTGGGAAATTTTGTTGGAAGGTTTTTTGTGTGTGGATAGAAGAACTAGGGTCCTCTTCCACCCAGTTTCTCCGATTTTATGTGTTGAAATTGATGTTTTGAAAGATACGATTGAATTTTTCTAGATAGAAATTGATGAGGAGATTCAGTGGAAGCAACCAGTGGTGTTTGAATCATGGTTGAGATACTATGAATCTTTCTTTACTCATGGATATGTGAAAAGGGATTGCAGACATAGGGGTAGTGAGCAGCATTCCATATCTCTGAAGTAGGGGTTGAAACCAGAGCTTTAGGTGAGGAAAGAAACTCTGTTGGATACCCTAATGGATGTTGGGAGGGATGCTATGGTGGAAGAAGGGGGACCCTCCTCTCGGAAGGGTGTTGATGGGAAATCCATAGTTAAGGGAATTTTTAAGCAACTGAAGGGTGACCTTGGACTGGTGGGTGATGTCCCTTTCTCTACTGAGGTGGGGGGTGAAGCTCCTAATGAAGACAAGGTTGTGGTATCTATTTTTCCAGTTGATCCTATCAGGGATGAAATTAAGCATCTGAGCCTCATTGGTGAAGGGATGGAGAGGGAGCCACTACCAAATCCTCCAACAGTTATTGTGCAAGGACAATTCTAGGGATAAGAGTTGGTCTTAACCTCTAATCATTTTACGGGCGTGGATCCTATGGATTCTGTGGGAAATTAGGAGGGGGTCTTGTGAGTCAGGAATTGCAGGTTGTGGTGGATAAGGATGATTATGATGACCTTCAAGATATAGATCTGCTTCCCTTTTGTGAAGGATTGAGGAAAATGGGAGCGGAGAATCCCTTACCTTATGTGAAATTTTCAAAGCACGTGATGGATGATGTTGTTGTGCATAGGGATGGTCTGAGTGATGCCCCTCAGCCTGGGCAGTAGTCTGATAGCCCTCTTGCAGATAAAAGAACTATTGATCAGCCTGATTTGAGCTCTACTCTTGTTCAGTTTGAGACTCTACCTCCATGTGTTGAGTTGTTTGAAAAGATAATGTTCGACTGTTTGGAAATCCCCTTTGAGCAGCATCAAAAAGAGATTCTGTAGAATCCAAAACTGCAACCGGTGTTCTTACTTGGGGACGAGAGTGATGAACATATAGGGTTGGGGGAAATTTTTGGGGATCATGATGAAATTATGTATGCTAATTTGGCTAGGATTTGGAGGGATTCGGCTTTAATGTGTCTCCCTAGTTCTTCCGGCTTAAACTCATGCCACCGTAAGAGGAAGCTATAGTTTATTCATGGATCTGGTAGTTAGGGTGGTGTGGTTGAGCGTGCTGCTACCGATCATAGAAAGAAAGGAAATATCAAGCACATGGTGCTGAGTGATCATGATGTGATGAAAATAAATAAGTCAAGGCTTGGTGCACCCCCAGTGAAGAAGTGAACAAGGAGGGATTATTCCTCCCTTTCTAAGCCAATTGCTACCAAAGCTTCCACCAAGACAAGTAAGGAAGAGGAAAATGACCATGGCAGGGAAGGTCAGGTAGGTAAGGAGCAACTGAATGTGTATCTCATAAAGTATTGTTCATCCTTCCTCACGCAATATGAATCTTCTGAATGGGAGTCGACAGAGTCAGATGCTTCCTCTGGTTATGGTGCTGATGGTGATCCTTATGGGGATGGAGAAGTCGACTTGTAGCTGTCTCTTTCTTTTGTCTTTTGGGTCTCTTGGACTTTGGTTGTGGGGGTTCAGGGATTTTTGTGTGGGTCGTTTGACCCCACCCACCCTTGTCTGCTTTTCTTCTCTATTATAAATTTTGGGGGGTCAGGAATAGCCTGGACTCACACCTTCCTTTCCCAAAAAACTAAAAATGATAAAACTCCTAAAAACCCTAAAAAAATAAAAACCATAAAACCCTTAAATACCTAAAAACCCTAAAAATAATAAAAACCCTAAAAACCACTAAAAACTATTAAAACCCTTTAAAACCCTTAAAATTTTAAAAAATATAAAAAACCTTCAATTCCCTAAAAAACTCAAAAAAAACACTATGAACCCCCAAAACCAAAAAACCCTTAAAATCCCTTAAAATCCCTAAAATACGTTAAAACCAATTAAAATCCCTAAAAAATAAAAAAACCATTAAAATACAAAAAATCCCCAAAAATCACTAAAAACATAAAACACCATAAACCCCTTAGAAAACATTAAAATCCAAAAAACAGTGAAACCCCCTCAAAAAAATAAAAAATGTAAAACCCAATAAAACCCAAAATAACCATAAAAACCATAAAATCCCTAAAAACCATTGAAACCCTAAAAAAATAAGACCCTAACAAACCAATAAAAACTCTAAAAACCCTTTAAACACCAAAACAATTAAAAACACAAAAAATATTAAAACCCCTAAAAATCTCAGAAAAACCCTAAAGAACAAAAAAAACATAAAAGCCCTCAAAATCCCAAAAACCCAAAAAATTGTTAAAATCCCTAAAAATTTGTAAAAATCACCAAAAACATAAAAAAACCCCCAAAACCCTAAAAATCCATAAGAAAAACTTAAAAACCCCAAAAAACATAACACCCCTAAAAAAACTAAAAATTATAAAATCCCTAAATAACCTTAAAAAACCAAAAATATCCTAAAATCCATAAAAACCATTAAAAATATTAAAAAACCTAAAAACCCATAATAACCCTAAAACCCACTAAAAACTCTAAAAACCCTTTAAACCCCTAAGAATATAAAAGAAAAGAAAAGAAAAAGTCCCAAAGAGACTAGAAGATGGAAAAAGATTCGGCTCTGGCGACTCTGGCGATTTGGCTCTCTCGCGATGGTGGTTTCTTTCTAGGTTGAAGACGATGGAAAACAGTGCACCTTCCCCCCTCGTTGCGGGGGAGGATCCTCCCTCAGAGGACAGTTCTTTTTCATCACTATCTTCCCCTAATTTACTTCCCTCCTTTCTATTAACGGTGCTTTGCTCGAAGGTTCCAGAGTCCTTTGAAGGTTGTCCGCAGCTTCCCCTTTCGATTCGGGAGTTCACAGAAGCTTCGAATCTGCATAGCCTGACTCTGGTTGCAAACATCCCAACGCGGACACCCCTGGTGGCCACTTTCAACAAGTTTGTCACAGCTTTCTGGAATCTTAGGGCTTGTGCAATAGTGGGTCTGCTCGATAGCTTCCACATCATGATTCAGTTCGCTTTCACAGATGTGGACATGTTGGCGGAAGAAGTTGTACAGGAAGCTATGGTTGCCCAAGGCATGAGGGCTAGAGATGAGTGGCTTATGTCGTCGGATGAGGAGAGGTCTGCGATAGAAGGGGAGCCCTTGATTCCCTGGGTGCAGTTCATTGATTAGCGTGACGCCCCCTGGTGTTATCCGGGAGTGATGACGTGGGGAGACCTGACATGGAGACTGGTCCTCTTGAGGATAGTACTAGCGATGCTGAGGATCTTCCTAGTGCTCTTGATCTGACTCTGAATGTCTCCAAACTGCCGGGGACTGTTGGAGAAAATGGTGACTGTCCTCGAACCTACAGAGGACCATGGTTCTCCATGGTATTCCCTCTGCCGAAGCTCATTGTGTTTAGTTTCATGAGATGGTTCTGGTTGAATGGGAATGGTACCCACTTGAGGGTGAGGCAAAGTGGCTTGGGGAGAGGTTCCCTGAGGATGATCGACGGATAAACGCTGCTATGGCCAGGTCTAAAGAGGAAAGGAATAAAAGAGGTGCTGAAACTCCTAGGTCCGCAGGTAAGAAAGGGAAGGTCCCATCTGCTGCCAGTGATGGATTCACTTGTGAGAAACCAGGTCATGAAGCTAGATCCACCTCTGCCCCCCGAGGCGAAGATGGAAGAATGATTATTCTGCCCTCCCATGACCTATGGAAACCCGGGCCACATCAAGAGCGGTCAGGATAAAGCTAAAAGTTAATAAGCGGGAGCGGACCCCAAGATCTACTGAGCAAGAGAGGTCTAGAATGAAGCTTCTATCCAGGATTGTAATGCAGGAGGAGTCCGAGTCAGGATGGGATTCTACGGACATGGTTGATGAGTCAAATTACAACTTTTTTGAGGTGGGTGATGGCTTTAGTGTGGGCCTTGGTTATCGTGGTGTGGAGCTAGATGATTTTGGTTGTGACATTGACTGATTTTCCTTTATGTTCACTTTTCTTCTTTTATTTTCACTTCTTTTCATGGGTTGTAAGGGGCTTTTAGGTGTGGTTTGTTTGACCCCTCCCCTACCTTGTCTATTGTGTCGCTTTTTTCTTTCTAATAAATTTGGAGGGGCCAAGAATAGCTCGACCCACACATCTTCCTTTCCCTAAGAATGTAAAAAAAATCTAAAAAACATAAAAATCCCAAAAACTCAAAAAAACCCTAAAACCCAACAAACTATAAAAACCATGAAAACCCTAAAAACCTTAAAAAACCATAAAATCCTCAAAATCGATAAAATTCATAAAACATAAAAATCATAAAAAATCCCTAAAAATCAATAAAAATAATGAAAACCATAAATACACTAAATGAAGGATGGATTCGCCGCTCCGCTCCCGTGATGGCGTTTCTACCACTTCGTTGCTGGCTTGAAGACGACGCTGATGGCTATACCCTGGCCTCCCCCATCTATGGGGGAGGGGATGCCTCCGCCCCTATTAAAGATAGATTCTCACCTTTCTCTGATCCTAACTTGCTTCCAGCTTTCTCGTGGATTGATCTTTTCCCTAAGGTGATGGGTTGGCACGAAGGCCTTCCGAAGCTTCCTCTGTCGATTGAGAAGTTCAACAGGGCCTCTTCCTTCCATAGCCTGACCCCGGTATCCTGGTTTTTGAACTGGCGTCCCCCGGTTGATGTTTTTTTATAGATTTGGGTTCGAGCATTGGGATCTCAGGGACTGCGCCACTATTAGTTTAGTCAACTCCAGTCACATTTTGATTCGGTTCTCGTCGTAGGAAGATCTTATCCGGGCCTGGTCAGCAAATCCTATTAGGTGTGATGTCGCACGCTTCTACCTATTCCAGTGGAACTTTTAATTCCATATAAATTGTGAATCCCCATTGACGGAAATCTGGGTAAGGTTTCCTGAGCACCCACTGCCCTTTCAAAACTTGTCCATTATTACTATGTTGGGAAATTTGATTGGAAGGTTTCTGTGTGTGGATAGTAGAACCACGAACCTATTTCATCAAGTTTACTCAAGGGTTTGTGTTAAAATTGATGTCTCAAAGGAACCAGTCGACTTTATCTAGATTGAAATTGGTGAAGAGCTTCGGTTGAAGCAGCCGGTGGTGCTCGAATCATGGGTGAATTACTATATCTCATGCTTTATACTTTTTCATGTGAAAAGTGAATGCAGATGTGGTGATGTTGTGGTGGTTAGGTGTGGAAAAGAGGCCATATACCCATTGTTGAGCTCAAAGGGGAGCCAGAGGTGAGGAAAGATGACCCTCGGGACAATCTGCTGAAGGTTTCGAGGGACGAAAGGGTGGAGGAAGGGGGATCATCCCCTGGTAGGGTGCTGAGGAGAAAATCTTGGTCAAGGAAATTTTCAAGTGAATGAAGGGTGACTTCAGACTAGGGGGTGATGCCTCTCTTGAAGTGGGGGATGATACTCCTAGTGAAGTAGGGGTCATGGTCTTACAGGATGACCCTGGTAGGGACGCGAGCATGACATTAAAACCAGCTTTCCATGGGACGGAGAGGGATACTTTGCCAGGCCCTCCAGCAGTTAGTCATGGAAGTGGATATGAGCTGGTCTTAACCTCAAATCGGTTCACAAGCATGGACCCTTTGGACTCTGTGGGATTTGAGGAAGGGGGTTTAGAGGGACAGAAACTGCAGGATGTGGAGGCTAATACTGATGACATCCAGGATACGGACCTGCCTTCCTCTCATGATGAATCGAGGGTCTTGGGCGTGGAAACCCCCCCACCCAGTGTGAATTCACTGGAGAAAGTACCGATTTATGCTGATGTGCTTGGAATTGGTATGAGTGATGCCCCTCAGCCTGAGTAGAAATTTGATAGCCTTCATGCTGATTGGAGGAGCATTAAGGAGCCTGATCCAAGCTCCGCTCTTGTTCTGTTTGAGAAGTTTCCCCCTTGTGTTGAGATATCTGACCCAATTATGTTGGACTATTCGGAAATCTCGCGTGAGCAGCATATAAAAGATATATTCCAAAAGCCAGACCTACAACCAGTGGTCTTTCATGGGGATGATGATGATAAACACATAAGGTTAGGAGAAATTTTTGGGGACCATGATGACCTTATGTACACCAAACTGGCTAGGATCAAGAGGGAGCAGGCGATGATGGGTCTTTCTGGTTCGTCTGGCAGTAATCAGAAGAGAAATCTACAGTCTATTCCTGAATGTGGTAGGTAGGGTGACATGGTCATCCCTACTGATATAGTCCACAGAAAGGCCAAGGTGATGAGTGACCCTCCAGTGAAATAGAGGGCAAGGAGGAACTACTCCTCCCTTCCTAGGACAATGGCTACTAGAGCCTCCTACAAGGCTAGCAAAGGTGAATGAGATGCACATGGTAGGGAAGATCGGGATACCAATGCGAAGCCGGACGTGGAACTCAGGAAGTATTGTGTAGCCTTCCTCAAGCAATATGAATCTTTTGAATGAGAGTCGGTGGACTTGAATGCTTCCTCGGGCTATGGTGATGATGGAGACCCTTATGGGGATGGTGAATTTAGTCTGTAGTTTCTTTATTTTTGTCTTTTGGGTCTTTTGGACTTTCGTGTGTGGGGTTTCAGACTTCGGTGCGGGTCACTTGACCCACCCTCCCTTGATCGCTTGTCTTTTTTTCTTTCTATATAATTTGGGGGGCCCGAACTAGTCAGGCCACACACCTTCTTTGCCCATAAATACACTAAAAACCCCTAAGAAAACCTTAAAAACATAAAAACACTTAAAAACCTTAAATTAATAAAAAATGTTAAAATACTAAAAAACCCTAAAACCCTTAAAAACCTAAAAAAATAAAAAAACACCAAAACCCCTCAAAATCCCTAAGAAATAATAAAAAACCAAAAAATCCAAAAAATCCCTAAAATCCTAAAAACCCTAAAAACCCCAAAAATCTAAGAAAACCATAAAAACCTAAAACACTTAAAGAACCTAAAAACCAAAAAATGTTAAAACACCCCAAGAACCCTAAAAGTCCCTAAAAACCACTAAAACCCATTAAAAACCTTAAAACCCTTAAAAACCCCCAATAACCTATAAAGACACTAGAAATCACGAAACACTCTAAAAACAATTTAAACCCATAATTTTTTAATAAAAATCTATAAAACCCTAAAATCCCTAAAATCTCAAAAAAATCCTAAAAACCCAAAAAAAACCATAGACCCACAAAAAACTCTTTAAAGCTCTTCAAAGTCATTAAAACCCATAAAAATCCTAAAAAATCCTTAAAATCCATAAAAACACAAAAAAAACCTAAAATCTGGAAACTCACTAAAAAATTTAAAAAATAAAAAACACATAAAACACCAAAATAATGTAAAAAACATTAAAAACCCTAAACACCCTGAAAAACCCTCAAAATATCTAAAACCCCTAAAAAGCAATTTTTTTTTAAAAAATCTCAAAAAATTCCTAAAAAATTAAAAACCCTGAAAAACCTTAAGAAAATCATAAAAACCCAAACATAATTAAAACCCCTAAAAAACCTAGTTTTTTTTAAAAAACCCTAAAATCCATTAAAAAACCCTAAAATCCTAAAAAACATAAAACCACAAAAAACCTTAAAAAGCATAAAAAACTTAAAAAACATAAAAACCTATAAAAACCCATAAAACCAAAAAAACCCAAAATAATCACTAAAACTCTAAAAACCTTTTAAACCACTAAAAATGTTAAAAAACTGTAAAAATGTTAAAACCCCTAAAAACTCAATAAAAACCTTAAAACCCAAAATACCATAAAAACCATAAAAACCCTCAAAATCCCAAAAAATCTCCCAAAATCCTAAAAAATCCCTAAAAATCCCCAAAAATGTAAAAAACCATAAAAACCATAAAAAATCATAAGAAAATCGTAAAAACATAAAAATTCTAAAAACCACTAAAAACTAGAAAAATGATAAAAACCCTAAAAACACAAAAAAAACATAAAAACCATTAAAATCCATAAAAAACCCAAAAACCATAAAATCCTAAAAAATCCCAAAAAATACCAAAAAATTTTAAAAACCGTAAAAAACCTAAAAATCTCTATGATAACCTTAGAAACCTAAAAACACAGAAAACACATTAAAATCCTATAAAAAACTAAAAAACCTAAAGGGACCATAAACCCTAAACCCCTAATGACCATAAAACCCATAAAAACATTAAAAACCCATAAAAACCTAAAAAATTACTAAGAACTCAAAAACCCTTTAAACCCATCAATACGTTAAAAAAACACTGAAAAAACTTAAACCCCTAAAAACTAAAAAAACCCAAAAAACCAAAAAAACCAAAAAAACCCAGTAAAAACTTAATACCACTAAAAATCCATAAAAACCCTAAAAACCCTAAAAATCCTAAAATAACCCCTAAAAATCCATAAAAACATAAAATACCCTAAAAACCTTGAAATATGCTACGAAATATTGAAAACCCTAAAAACACTTAAAACCCCTAAAAAACAAAAAACAATAAATACTCAAAAACCATAAAACAGTAAAAATCCTAAAACCCCTCAAAATCCATAGACACCATAAAACACCTAAAAACCATTAAAATACGAAAAATTTTAAAAATTTCATAGGACATAAAAAAACTAAAAACACTAAAAACCCCTAAGAAATATTTAAAAAACTAAAAACACTTAAAAACCCTAAAAACCTAAAAAATGATAAAAAACCGTAAAACCCTTCGAAGAATGCTGCTCACGGTGGTCATTCATTTCTCCTTCCTTCTGCACGTATCATGTAGCCGCTGACATGGTGGGTGCTACCCGCACACGAATGTACAAGCCCCCCCTGTAATGTTTTGTACCTTTTCTTTTTTATTAATTGAGGTGCCAAGCTTTCTGCTTGGCACGCGCCTTCTTTGACCTAAAAACATTAAAAAACCTTAAAACCACAAACCACTAAAAGACTCAAAAAGAACCCAACCCCCCCCCCCCCCAAAAAAAAATCATAAAACCCCTTAAAACCCTAGAAACCCTCAAATCCCTAAAAACCCAAAAAAAACATAAAATCATAAAAAGATAAAAAAATCCATAAAACATAAAAACCCTGGAAACCCCTACGAAAAATATAAAAACATAAAAACACTAAAGTTACTAAAAAAATCTAAAATCACTAAAAAACCTAAAACCCCTAAAAATATCAAAATCCCTAAAAAACCTAAAGAACCATAAAAATTCTAGAAATCCTAAAAATACCAAGAAATATAAAAAACCATAAATATATGAAAAACCCTAATAAAAAATAAAAACCAAAATAATCTAAAAACAGTAAACCTATAAAAAACCTAAAAACTACTAAAGCCCTAAAAGACCCTAAACCCCCCAAAACCCCAAAAACCTTTAAAAGCCTTAAAAATCTCTGAAAACCCATAATGACCCTAAAACCCCAATAAAAATCGAAAAATACCTTTAAAACACTAAAACATTAAAAAATCTAAAAAACCTTAAAAACCCAAAAAAACTAAAAAACAAAAAACAAAAAATAGAAAAAATTCTAAAAAATCCCAAAATCCCTAAAACTCTAAGAACTAAAGAACCCTTAAAAAACCTAAAAACTCTAAAAATCCCTAAAAACCTAAAAAAACCTAATAAACCTAAAAATGAAAAGAAACCGTAAAACCATAAAAATAATTAAAACCCCTAAAACACTATAAATCATAAAAACACTAAACCAATAAAAGACCATAAAAACCATAAAAATCCCTAAAAAACCTCAATGATGGGGACCAAAACTCCAAATTCTTCCACCAGTTACAAAAGGGGAAGAAGGGCAAGAAGCGTTTAACCACTGTTCGTATTCATGGAGTTACCTTCAATTATGAAGTGGACATATCCAATGCGGTGGTGGAATACTTTCGGGAGCTTTACACTGATTATAATGTAGAGTTATTCCTCCCCTTGACGGATTCCATTCTACCATGGGTTAATGACCAGAAAAATAGGGACCTTACGGATGCCCCCTCAGAGGAAGAAATAAAATATTCTATGTTCTCCCTTAGCATGGACAGTGCAGTGGGTCCGGATAGCTTTAGAAACAAATTATTTATGTTTTTTGGGATATTCTGCACATGGAGGTCATGAGGGCTGTTAGGGAGGTTTTTTGCTCAAGATCCTTTCCGCATGGAACCAATGCCAACTTCATCACCCTTATACCAAAGATTGATAATGCACTTGATATTGGAGATTTCCGGCCAGTTTTCATGGGGAACATTGTTCCCAAAATTATTAGTAAGATTCTTGTCAAGTGGATGGGGTGATTAATGGGAGACCTCATCACCCATAACTAATTTTGATTTATTCCTAGGAGGAACATTAAAAGCTATTTGTTTACAGCCTCAGAAGAAATCAACATCATGAAGAAATACTCTGATCATGGAAATGTTTCTCTAAAATTGGATATCTCCAAGGCCTTTGACACCATCAAATGAATCTTTATTTACCAAGTTCTCTCAAAATATGGATTCTCAGACAGCTTTATAAAGCTGGTGGCTTCCATCCTGAATAGTGCCAGAGCCTCAGTGCTTATCAACAGTTCTCCCAAGGGGTTTTTCCCATGATCACATGGGGTAAGGCAAGGAGATCCTTTATCTAGAATCCTTTTTGCAATTACTGAAGATTACCTAAGCAGGTGCCTCATTGACCTCATGCAGACTGGTCTCTTCATCCCAATCAAGGTAGGGAGAAACCTTCAGGTTCCATCTCATCTGTTTTATGCTGATGACATCCTCCTCTTTGGGAAGGCTAACAAGAGAATGTTTTCCTCAATTCAGAAGATCTTCCAACACTATGAATATGTGGCAGGACAGTCTATTAGCTGGAGAAAATCCTCTATCGTCTTCGGGGATGGGGTTTCCTCCTCCAAGAAAATTCGCATTGCCCTTTCTCTTGGTGTTAAGTGGGGATCACTTCCCTTTGATTATTTGGGGGTCCCGATATTTTGGGTAAGAGTTAAGAGCAGCTATCTTATGAACAAGTCGAGAATAATTTTACTACAACTTGCTAAATGGAAGGGAAAATGTCTCTCGTAGGCCAGAATAATTTGTCTTATCAATCCTGTTATTACATCCATGTTCACTTATGCCTTCTCTTTATATAGGTATCCAGTTAACCACATCAAATCTCTGCAGGCGAAGATTATAAACTTCGCTTGGATAGGCTACATCAGTGAATGGAAACTGGTCACTGTGGCTTGGAGGGACTGCACTAATCCAACTGAACGAGGTGGGATGGGAATCAAATACCTCAGGAGATTCAATGACTCCATGCTTGCAAAATTCACATAGAGCCTGCTTAATTACATGGATGATGGGATTGACTTTTTACGAGAAAGGTTCACACAAAATCATTATGATGGGTTCGTGGGACATTTTCCCTCCTCGGTCTGGAAATCGATACGTGGCTCCTACACTACCATCATGGAGCACTCAAAGTGGATTGTCTCCAAGCAGTTGAATATGAATTTCTGGTCTACCACGTGGCTTGATAGGCCCCTGCTGGATAGAGTGACCCCCCCGCTGATGCACAAGATATGTCAATCGCTGGTTTCATCCAGCAAATGGAATAGTTTGAGCCCCTCATTCCTGTTGAAATATATATGAAAATTAAGGAATAGGTCTTTGTTGAAAGGGACCTTCTCATTTGGAAGACCAATCTTGTTGTCCAGTTGAACATGAAAGATTTCTACTGGTCGAAATGTCCATAGGGCCCTGCCCCTCCGGCTTGATTCTCAAGCTTTAGGAGGCCCTTTATCCCACTGGCTCATCACTTCCTGCTCTGGAAAATTTGGAAGAACTGGCTGCCGATCCAAGGTCAGCTACAGAGGGTTGGACACAGCCTGGATTCATTATGTTTTCTATGCCTTGGAGCTGATGAATCCATCCAGCACACCTTCTTCCAGTGCAGGTTTCTAGCGGCTCTCTAGGTGTACCTGTATGGGCTGTTTGGATTTCCCCTCTATCTTGACAAGACATTCATTGAGATGCTAGACAACTTTGTGAAATGGCCATGCAACATGCATGTTTCCAATTTTCTGCATGTGGCCGTTTCCACCATTGTTTCCTACACATGGGCTGCCCGGAATGCGATCGCTTTCAACAAAGGGAGGCTCTCTCTTCATGGTGGTGTCATCAGCATCCACACAGAGATCCATGCGGCGTCTCATATCCAATATGACCCGATGGAAAATGATGTGAGTGATCTTATTCTCTTGCGGTTACTTGGTGTTGATGGAAGGACAAGGAAACCGAGAATTCTCAACTACATCCAATGGATCCCCCCGATCTCTTCCTGGATCAAGGTCAACATGGATGGTGCGGCGGTGGGTGCACCGGGGCCCTCGAGGTGTGGATGGGTATTTCATACACACTGAGGCTTTGTCAAAGGCTACTTTCATCACTTCATTGGGAATGAGTGCACCCTTGAAGCTGAACTTTGGGCCATGATTAAGGCGATTGAGTTTGCTGGATAGTTTGGATGGAATCCCTTCTGGCTTGAATCAGACTCCATGCTTGCAGTGGAAGTTCTCAAAGCTAAATCAGAGCGCGTCCCTTGGAGGATCCTTCCACAATGGATGAAATGTGTTGCTTCCTGCCAATGGCTTGACCTTCATGTCACACACACCTATGGAGAGACAAACTCGTCTGCAGATGCGCTATCTAAAAAGGTGATTGTGGAGAGGAGCTCGATATGGTCACATGTGGCCACACCGTGCTGCCTTTGATTTGTGGAGTCTAATATGAAGGGTGATATGCACACCTGAGTTTTTAATCCCCCCATGTAACATTTTCTTGGTGATCTTTTTTTATATATTGTGGGGGGCCAGGTTCACCTGGTCTTGAGCCTTCTTTATCCTAAAACCCATAAAAATATATAAAAATAATAAAATACCATAATAATTCTAAAAATACAATAAAAATCCCTAAAATGTAAAAAAACATAAATATCATAAGAAAACCTTAAAAACTTAAAAAAAATTAATTCCCTAAAAAACATAAAAATGCTAAAAACCCTAAAAACCATAAAAATACTCAAAATCCCTAAAAACTCTAAGAGCCCAAAAAATCATAAAAAATCCCTAAAATCCCAAAAAATATAAAAAAACATAAAAATTATAAAAACCCCAAATAAAAACTTAAAAATATAAAAACTATAAAAACCCCAAAAAAACCTAAAAATGCTAAAAACCCTAAAAGACCCTAGAAACGCGGAAATCCCCCAAAACCATAAAACACATAAAAAATTTAAAAAACCATTTAAACCCATAAAAATGCTGGAAGGAAGATGGTGACTCTTCTCTCTCAGGATGGTGATACTCCTCTTCAATGACATTCTTGAAGACAATGACCGATCTTGCACCTCACCCTACCCCCTCCGCGGGGGAGGGGCCTCAGCCGGTTCTTAATGATGAGCGTCCATTTGTTCCGTTCTCAAATCCTAATATGCTTCCCCCATTTTTGTGGGTTGAGATTAGTTCTAAGGTTCATAATTTACATGAAGTATGTCCACAACTCCAGTTATCAATTTCGGAGTTCAATGAGTCCTCCACCACGCATAGGCTGACCTTGGTTGCTCAATTCTTGAACTAGAGACCTCTGGTGGATGTTTTTTACAGATTCGTGTTCGAAAAATGGGACCTCCAAGATCACACTATGGTAGGTATTATTGAAAATTGACACATTTTTATTCACTTTGTGTTAGAGGGGGATCTGGTTCATGCCTGGTCTGAGGCTCCAACAAGATACAACAATGCTAATTTCTCCCTTTCTTGGTGGAGCTTTGATCTGCATTTGAACCGTGACTCACTGATGGTGGCATCTTGGTTAGATTTCACGAACATCCCCTTCCTTTTCAAAATTTTTCTATTATTTCCATGTTGGGGAATCTAGTGGGAAGGTTCT
Organism: Viscum album; assembly: GCA_963277665.1. Classification (NCBI taxonomy): domain Eukaryota; kingdom Viridiplantae; phylum Streptophyta; class Magnoliopsida; order Santalales; family Viscaceae; genus Viscum; species Viscum album. The sequence goes on from OY728133.1 coordinate 1,982,544,472, forward strand.
TATATGTGGATAGTAGAACTAGGGCCCTTTGGTACCTGATATCCCCAAGGGCCTTTATTAAGAATGATGCATTTAAAGTACTGGTTGATTTTTTTGGATTACTATTGGTGGGGAGGTTTGGTGGAAACAACATATGATTTTTCAGCTGTGGACTAATTTCTGCTCCTCCTATTTGCAACTGGGACATAGTGTTGGGCTTGTAGGTGTGGCATAGAAAATGTGGTGTTTTGAATGGAGCTCAGGAGGTGGCTAGTAAAGGGATGTAGGAATGGGGTGAGGTGAAAAAAGTTATGCACATGGATCCTCAACCCTTGAATTTGGTTCAGGTTGAGTCTAGTGAAGGGGATCAGGATCGCGTGTGGGTTCATGTTAAGGAGGTCATAATGGATGTTTCAAGAGGGCATGAATGGACTGGTGCTGAGGGGGTAGAACCTGCAATTGGTCTAGGTTCTGGATCACTGATCCCAAAGATTATGTGGGCTGGTCTTCCGGTTGTGATGGGGGGCCATGCGTCTCTATTAGGTGATCACATTATAGGGAAAGTGTCTATTTAGTTCCATTTGGAGCCCAAGGTGAGTGATATTTTTAAGTGATTAAGGAACAACTTGAAACATTCAGATGCTATAAGTTCTTTATGCAGGGAGGATTCTACTAGTGGAATGTCTATTTCCTCTAATAACAATCTGAAACAGAGGCAGGAAGTCGTTCCCACTTTCAACCACTTTGAAGGGCTTGATCTTGAGGAGGAGGTGCAAGGGTCTCTGATTATTGATATTGGGAGTGTGATGTCTGATATACAAGATTAGAGTGAGGTGTAGGATGTCACTACTAGGCGTGATGGCGGGAGTGTGGCCTAGAATGCAAGTGAATACGAGCTCATGTTGGACACCACTAGGCACTCGGATGGTGCTGTTGAGAAAGAGAAAAGGGTGTTTCAGGAGCTTGTTCACAATAGTGATGGGATTAATGTGGATGAGGGGAAAGTAAGCAAGATTCCTGGGGAGGAGGGGCAAGGGTATATGGTTGTTGATGCTGGAAGTGCGAGGATTGTTGTACATGCACTGAGTGAGGTGCAGGTCGTCACTACTAGGCGTGGTGGTGGGAGTGTGTCCCATATTGCTAGTGAAGTCAAGCCGATGTTGGACATCATTGGGTTCTAAGATGGTGCTAGTGAGAAGGAGCAAAGGGTGATGTTGGGGCTTCTGCACTATAGTGATGGGGTTGTTGAGAATGAGCCTTCTTTCCAGGGAGAAGTAAGAAAGATGCCTAGTGTGGCTATTGAGGAACTTGCCCTGGTGGTTCCTAGCATGCCGCAGTGTGGGGTTCTTGCTGACTGTTCCCTAAATCAGGATCCCTCCTTCATCCCTGATCAAGATTTTTTCAAGGAGGATGGAAGAATGATGAATCAAAATTTGGATATGATCCTTAAGGAGAGGGCCTTTCTAGAGGTGTCCATTTGATATGGGAGGGAAAACAAACTTGCAAGGGTCTCTTAAGATCCCCGAATGAGGAAGCTGAGGAAGGACTATTCTAATTTTCCAAAGACAGTGTCTATGAGAACCTTTTGCAAAGATAAAGAAGTTGACTCTGGCATGGGAGGTTGTTATGTAAAGGCACAGTTGAATGTCGAGAAACAACATCTCGGAGAGTATTACACTACCTTCCTAATGCAATATGAATCATCTGAATGAGAGTTGGTGGAGTCAGATTCTTCCATATGGTGTTGATGGGGACCCATATGGGGATGGAGACATTGATTTTTAGTTCCTACATGTTTCTCTTCTGATTTTCAGGTCTTTAGTGTTTTAGTGTCTTGGGGGTCTAGGGTTTTTCGGTGTGGGTTGTTTGGCCTCACCCCTCCCTTGTCTGCTTTGATTTTCTTTTAATAAATTTTGGGGGGCCCGGAATAGCCTGCCCTCACACCTTCCTTGCCATAAAACCCTAAAAACTCACTAAAAACTCTTAAAACCTTTTAAACTCTTAGAAATGTTAAAAAGTTTAAAAACCATAAACCCCTAAAAAACTAAAAAAACCCTCTAAACCCAAAATCACCAAAAAAACAACAAAACCCTAAAACCCCCTAAAACCATCAAAATCCCAAAAACCTAGAAAACAAAAAAAATAATCTTAAAACTCCTAAATATCTCTAAAATCATGAAAAAACATGAAAACATGAAAACCATTAGAAAACCACAAAAACCTAAAAACACTTAAAACCCCGAAAACCCTAAAAAATGCTAAAAACCCAAAAAACCATAAAAACCAAAAAACCCAAAAAACCTTTAAAACCCATAAAAACCCATAAAAACCCATAAAAACCCATAAAAACAAAAAAAATCAAAAAACCCTTTGAACCCCTGAAAATGTTAAAAAACTGATAAAAACCTTAAAAACCCAAAAAAGCTAAAAAACCCTACACCAAAAAACTATAAAACCCTAGAAACCCTAAAAAAACAAAAAAACATCAAAATCCGTAAAAATATGAAAACCATTAAAATCCAAAAAATCCTCAAAAGTCTATTAAAACCCTGAAAACCCCTAAAAAACTGTAAAATCCAAAAAACCCCTACAACCTCTAAAAACCTAAAAAATGCTAAAAATCCTAAAAAGACCCTAAACACCCTAAACCCCCCTAAATTCCATAAAACCCCCTTAGAACCTTAAAAGTCTTATAAACCCATAGAAACCCTAAAAACCACTAAAAACACTAAACACCCTTTAAATCCCTAAAAATATTAAAAACTCTAAAAATTCTTAAAAGCCTTAAAAATAAAAAAAAACCAAAAACACAAAAAATAAAAAAAAACACAAAAACACAAAAAACAAAAAAAACACAAAAAATAATAAAAATACTAAAACCCCCTAAAACCCCCCAAAATCTCTAAAAACCCAAAACCCTACAAAAAATGGTGTTTCTTGATGGCTGTTTGGAATTTAGAGGTGGTCTAAATAACTACTAAATAATGCACAATGCTTTTTAAAAGCGCAGTGTATTTACATGTCGCAAATCATTTCAGGGCACTTTTCTATGGTAGTTTTTTATTTCACGACGTTTCATTTGATGGTGGTATATTTATTTTTTTTATTTACATAATTAATTAATTTTTTATTTTTTATTTAAGTAATTAATTAATTAATTATTATAATTATGTATAATTATTTATAATTATTTATTATTATTATTATTATTTATTATTATTATTTATTATTATTATTATTATTATTTATTATTTATGATTATTCATGATTATTTATTATTAGTATTTTTATTTTATATTTATTCATATTTTTTATTTATTAACTCATTTTTATTATTTATTTAATAGTATTTATTATTTATTTAATATTATTTATTATTTATTAATTATTTATATATTTATATATTTATATATTAATATATTAATTATTTGGTTATTTACTTATTATTATCTTCTTATAATTAATTTTTTATTGTTACTTATCAATCCTACCATGCATGTATATTCCATGCATTCTATGCATAAATCTGAAAAATATATGCGCTGAGAGAGATTTAAACACATTACCTCTTTGATATAGTGTAAAGGCTTTATCACTCTAGCAAGCTCTTCAACTAGTGAGTAAACAGTATGTAATGTACTTATACACATATAAATGAAAAACAAATAATGATATTAAACAATAATATATAATGAATATATAATAAATAAGTAATAAATAAATAATGAATTAATAAATAATAGATAATAGATAAATAATAAATAGATTATAAATAATAATTAAATAAATAATAAATACATAATAAGTAAATAACAATTAAACATTGAATAAATAATAAATAAATAAACAAATAATAAATAAATAATAATAACAAATGAATAATAACAAATAATAAAAAATAATAAAAAATAATAAATGATAATAAATAATAGTTAATAAATAATAAATAATAATGAATAAATAATAAATAACTAAAATATAACTAATAAATAAATAATACATAAAAATAAATAAATAAATAATAAATAATAATTAATAATTAGCTATTAAATGAATAGTAAATAATAAATAATAAATAAATATGCAATAAATAAATCATAATTAAATATTAAATAAATAATTAATACAAAAATATTAAATAAAAATAAATAGTCAATAAATAATAAAAATTAATCAATACTAAATAATAGTAATTAATAATAAGTAATAAATAATAAAGAATAAATTCATTATAAATAATAAACAAAAATAATAATAAAAAAATAAAAAATAAAAAATAAAAAACAAAAAACAAAAAACCAATAATAAATAAACAGTAAATAGTAATTAAACAATATTTTAATAATAAAATTAACTCATTAATATTAAATCAATAGTAAATACATATTAAAATAATAAATAATAAATAATAAATAATAAATTTATAAAATAATAAAATAACAAATGGATATAAATATCTATAAATATATATACATATAATTTTTTTTTCATAAATACATATAAACACACATTTTTGTTACATAAATCTATATAAACACACTCAGATATATAATTGTATATTAATATAAATATATATAAACACAAGTAAATATAAACATATATGTATATATATCTACACATATATGATATAAAAATTTATAAACATATATATATGTATAAATATTTACAAATGTATATAAATATACAAAAATACTTACATATATATGTATTTATTTACATATATCAGAATATACACATAAATATAGATTTTTTTCATTTACAAACACATGTTTATATATAAACATTA